>OX451735.1:1101994703-1103331791 GCA_948472305.1 Vicia faba
TTCATAATAACCTGCATCACATGCCCTTTGAGATCCTTTAAATAGTTAACGAAATGATATGGCATGATGTCATGATGTGTATGCCATGCACCAAACAAAAGTGCAAGGTGACGTAAACAAGTAAGTCTTGCAAGAAGTCCAGGTTATTGGATAATGACTACAAACAAGTCTTGTAAGGAATACACGTCGTTAGATAATGAATACAAACGAGCTCTGCAAGGAGTTCAAGTTGTTAGATAGTGAATGCAAACAAGTCACACAAGCAGCCTTAGGTTCAGGCTTGCATGGAATTTGTGGGTAAGTATCCTCTTGAAATTTAAACTTCCCGCTCGAAGCTTTTGAATTCAACTTTGAATTCAACCAACGTGAATGTCGAAGTATTCATATATCTTGAAATATTCCTTTCACTTTAAGTTTCCCTTTCGACACGTCGAATCATAAAATGAGCTTTACAAAATAACCTTATAAGGTCCAATTTCATGTTATTTTTTAAACCATGATCTTCTCACATCAACTTTCATATTTTTATCAAATGTCAAAATCTTCAGCTAACAAATTTCCCCCAATAAATGTCCATTTCGAATCAATGCAGAAATGGCCATTTTTTGTAATCACCAGATTTCGACTAACAACCTTTCATTTCCTTCATTTCCCGACAAACTCACTAAGGAACAAAAATCCATTTACGCTTCTCAGGTATTAATTCCTTCTTCGTTCTCTGGTAAAACCTTAGGCTTCTTAGGGCCTTTAATCGCTACAGGTGATTTAGAAAAATATGTGGAATTCTTTCCATCTTATCACGTTACTAAACCTTTAGCAAATAAAATTGTGGCTTCTGAAGAGAACTTTGAGGATTCCACCAAGAAACCTAAAAAGTTTTCCAAGAAAACTTTTGAAAATAGTTCTTTAAACCCTAAGATAAAGAGAGAAGATTTCCAATTGGATTATATAATTGAGAGATTTAGACCCTTTAGATCATGTCCAACCTTAGACAAATCTTACTTAGCTTGGCTTACTAAGGTTGAGAAGAAAAAAAACTCAAGCTTGGAAAGAATTGAGAATTTTTGACCTAATTCAAATGTCGAAATTAGGCTTTAGTTATTGCCAGCCTTTTCTGTTAGCTTCCCTGTATTTCTGGGATAGTACCTGTTGTACCCCAAAATTTTCCCTCTCATTTCTCAAGGATTTTATCACAAGATCTTTTATGACATCAAGTTTGCAGCACTGATACATCAATTTAGGCTTGGAATTGGCAAGAGGGAAAAATGGTCAATTGCATACTAGAAAGTCAAACTTTGACTTTTTGGTCAACATTATATTCCAAAGATCAAATTTCATCAAGACATTCAAGAATATCAAGCTTGATCATCAAGAAGTCAAGAAAGTCAAAAGTCAACTTGAAAAGTCAAGATTTCCAAGACTTAGAAATTTTCTAAGTGTCTTTATACATGATAATTTCATCACTTCATGCCATTCTTTCACTAAGATGCAAGATAGTTCAAGGGAAACTTCAAACATAAGAATAACTTTTGTAACATCATTATCACCATCTTCTAAACTCAAAATATATACATTGCAACTTGACTCGGTTGGAGCAGTTCAACCATTTTCAGTACAAAAGGAAGGTTGGAGTTACTTCAAGAAGGTTCAAAGGAGCTCGATCAATCACCACTTTACACTCGGAAACATATGTACGTGTCCTAAAGCTTCCGTTTCGAGAGGTAAAATTTCTCAAACTGTGATCTCATTGTTCATACATCATTTTCTTTTGCGCTCAAAAGATATAACCAGACTGATCAAAGAGAAAAAACTAACAAAAAGCCAGACCAGAGGCTGACACGGGTGCCCGTGTCACACGACACGGCCCATGTCAGCTTAGTTGGGTTGAAAAAACATTATAATATGCAGGGACAGAGGCTGACACGGGTGCCCGTGCCAAACGACACGGCCCGTGTCAATGTTACTGGTGCGTACATGAGTAAAAAAAGATGAACAGGGGCTGACACGGGCGCCCGTGTCAGGATGGATGGGACCAAAAAAATGCATAGAAGTTATGGAAAGGTCCTGACACGGGTGCCCGTGTCCCCTGACACGGCCCGTGTCAGCTCGGGCACCAAATTTCTTGTTTTTTTGAGATTTTTGAGTTTATTTTGGACATGTTATATTGCTTGGAAATGACCTAACTTTATAAAACCTTTGTTTTCAAATGAAACCTCAAAAAGACTTTTCTAAACAATTAACTTAGACTTAGATTTTTCTTCAATGAAATTAATTACAAAATCTTTTGCTATAAAAAACCCTAAAAAACAATTTCTCTCACTTTACATCTTCTTGCATATTCTACTATTTTTGCATTATGAATTATGTAATTGTCAAAGCCTTGTAATAGTAATTAGGGTTTAATTTTCTTGCAACCCCCATTTGTACATTTGTAAACCCCATCCCCATAATGATGTAATAGCGTAGTAATTTTACTTCCCGTAATTTATCGCTTTCATATCAATGCTAGTAAATTAGGGTTTGTATAGAAAGATAAAACCAACAAGTAGATCACCCTAATCAAGACTAAATGCATGTAAATAAAACAAACTTGCACACATGCACCCCAAGGGTAAATCCACTTGTTGCCTTACAAAAATGGCCATGTTATGCATGTGGGATGTCTTAGCACAAACAAATTGAAAATACAAGATCATAGTCCCTCGATGACGCTATCAAAGTTGCCTTTCAAAATGATCTTAGTCCCTAAAGAAAAGTTCTAAGTCATCTCACAATATTGCTATCATGGTCATACGATGACCCAACGCTCGTCCCTTTACATCCAACGATGGGGCTTCTTACCAAATCAATGGTAAGATAGAAACATCTAAAGGAGGAGAAAAAGAATATCTAAAGATCTTTTTAGTAGGTAGGTTTGCTCTCAGTTACTCGCTTGCTCACAACAAAAACATTTTTATACACCCACGCTTTCATCTTTGAACTATTTTTCGAAACAAACACTTTGTATGCGTTCTTATAGAAACGAGAATCATTACAAAGTTACATTTTCAAAATATTTTCAAAATACTTTCAAAAAGTCATCTCAAAAACACCTCTTTGAAATATTTTTGAAACAAACACTTTGTATGCATTCTTATAGAAACGAGAACCATTACGAAGTTCCATTTTTAAAAATACTTTCAAAACCAACACCACAAGCACATCAAACAAAAGCAAGTGATCTAGCTGTAGTTGTTTAGTTATTGGCTTGCATTTTTGGTAAATCCCAAGTGTATGTGTGAATGTCATGACTGATGTCATAACATTCTAGTTTAGTTTGTACTGATTCATTAGGTACCTTTGCAGAAAAATATTGTCATACAGGTACTGATGTTTATGAGTGTGTATCTGAGCATTTTGCAAAATGATCACATTTACCAAAATCAGTAAACAGGAATTCAGATGTCATAACAAATGTTAAGACATCCTGTTCTGAACTAACAGGTTTGCAATTTGGTTAATTCTGAGTTTTTTCAGGAAAATGACTCAGTCTTTCCAGAACAGAATCCTGCATTTTCTTTGGGTTAACCTAGCTCAACCCTAACCTGGTTGATAAAGTCTTGTGACCTAGTCTTAAGGTCAAATGGAATTAACCCTAGCTTTTTGTGGAAACCCTAACTGAAGATGCAGCTGCTATATATTCAACAGAGCTGCTGTTTTGAAAGTAATCCCTTTTTTGGACAGAAGATCTTTTGTAAGTTGTATAGTTTTAACTATTCTAATCCAAGCAATTATCATTGTGATAAGTGACTTGGAATAGGTTTTTAATTGTAAGGGTTGTGTAGCACTCAAAGCTTTGAAGCAAGAGTGTTTGTATGTCTCTTGACTAAAGCTGTGAAGCAGAGTCAAGTTAGGTGTGTGTATCACTCAAAGCTGTGAAGCAAGAGTGGTTGTGTTGCTTGATTAAAAAGCTGTGAAGCTTAATCAAGTGTATGTTTTTGAAGAGTGTCTTCATCAATTCATTAGTCAAATTGTTTTATGTATCACTGTTGTGATTGAGGGGGAGTGAGTAGGAACTCAGGTTTAAGTTGTACTTAGATTGAAGTTGCATTGGGTAGGTCTTAAGTGAAGGAGATAAACTGGTTGGTTTATTCCTGAATTAACATCTCTTATAGTGGATTTCCTCCCTGGCTTGGTAGCCCCCAGAGTAGGTGTTGTTGCACACTGAACTGGGTAAACAATTGACTGTGTTCTTTACTGTTTTTTTGTATTTACTGTCTCATAGAAAGTCAGATACGGTGTCACAACATTGAACGTGACATTGAGTATCTGCAGCCATAATTACAATTGGCATCAGAGCAGGCACCCTGCCTGTATTACTGGGTGAGATCTAGGGATATCACTTTCTGGCACTATGGACAAAGAAGGAGTTTTTGGAAATAGACCACCCATTCTAGATGGAACTAATTATGACTACTGGAAACCTCGTATGATTGCCTTCTTAAAATCTCTGGACAAAAAGGCTTGGAGAGCTGCTGACAAAGGATGGAACCATCCCACCATAACTGAGAAAGATGGAACAATCAGTCTGAAGCCTGAGGAAGATTGGAGTAAAGAAGAAGATGAGTTAGCCCTGGGAAATTCCAAAGCTTTAAATGCCTTGTTCAATGGAATTGATAGAAACATTTTCAGACTAGTACATCAATATGAACTGGCCAAGGAAGTTTGGGACACTCTCAAAACTACTCATGAGGGCACTTCCAAAGTAAAAATGTCAAGGCTTCAGATGTTGACTACCAAGTTTGAAAATCTAAAAATGATGGAAGATGAAACCATTCATGAGTTTCACATTAACATCTTGGAGATTGCCAACACCTCAGGAGCACTGGGAGAAAAAATGGCAGAAGAAAAATTGGTGAGAAAGATTCTCAGATCCTTGCCCAAAAGATTTGCAATGAAGGTAACTGCCATAGAAGAAGCCCAGGACATCAACAAGTTGAAAGTGGATGAACTTATTGGGTCTCTTCAGACTTTTGAGATGGGGATCACTGATAATGGTGACAAGAAGAACAAGAGCATAGCACTTGTATCCAACACTGATGTTGAAAACAAGGAGGATGAAGAAGAAAATATTTTAGAAGCTATAGCCATGCTTGGAAGACAGTTCAACAAGCTCATCAAAAGAATGGATCCAAAGTCAAGGTCTAATGTTCATAACATTCCCTCTGACATTGACAGTTCCAGCAGAAGACCAAGGTCAGAAGAGAAGGGAAACCAAGGCAGAGGAATTCAATGCCATGGTTGTGAAGGATATGGGCATATTCGAGCTGAATGTCCAACCTTTCTTAAGAAACAAAAGAAAGGAATGACTGCGACTTAGTCTGACTGTGATTCAGAAAGTAATTCTGAAGAAGAATCTGCCAAACTAGTTACTGCTCTAACTGGTGTTTGTACATCTGAAAGTGACACCAGTGATGAAGAAGTGACATTTGAAGAACTGGCTGATACCTACAAGAAATTGTGTATCAGAAGTGCTGAAGTCTGTGTGCAGAATGAGAAACAATCAAAACTCATTATAAAGCTGGAGGCTGAAAAAAGGGCAGATCTTGAAACTATAAGTCATCTAGAAGGGGAAGTTCAATTGTTGAACTCACAACTGAACCATATGACCAAATCTGTCAAGATGCTGACCAATGGAACAGATAAATTGGAAGAGATTCTTCAAGTTGGACAAAATGTGGGAAATAAATCTGGACTAGGATTTGTGGAAGCTAAGAAATATGGTGCAGACAAGAAGATCAGGCCTGTTAAACAATTGTCAAAGCTGATGTCTCAACACAACTCTCAACATCAGGAACAGAGACATATGAAGAAAAGGTACCAAAGATGGAGATGTCATCATTGTGGGAGATATGGCCACATAAAGCCCTTCTGCTTCAGATTGCATGGATTCCCCAATCAAAACTCAGGTGTCAAACCTAAGTCTAAAAAGGTACCACATACTCCTCAATGGAAGAAAAAGGCTACTGCCCTGATAGCCCATACTTCCCTGAGAGTGTCTGCAAAGGAAGGCTGGTACTTTGACAGTGGGTGTTCTAAACACATGACTGGAATAAATAACACTCTCAATCATGTTAAACCTCACAACACTAGTTATGTGACCTTTGGAGATGGTGCTAAAGGTGAAATCAAAGGAGTTGGTAATTTGGACTGCCCTGAAGTTCCAAGTCTGAGTGAAGTCTTGCTGGTAAAAGGGCTGACTGCTAATCTCATTAGTATCAGTCAATTATGTGATCTAGGATTCAAGGTCAACTTCTCAAAATCTGAATGTCTAGTAATTAGTGAAAAACTAGAAGTTGTAATGAAAGGAATCAGATCCAAAGATAACTGTTACTTGTGGCAGCCCGAGAACACTAATAACTCCACTATGTGTCCAATTACCAAAGAAGAAAAAGAGATGAAACTGTGGCATCATAAGCTTGGTCATCTAAGAAGAATGAAAAGAGCTATCTCTATGGAAGCAGTCAGAAGGACTCCAAAACTACAGGTTGATAAAATAAGGGTTTGTGGTGAACTTAAAATTGAAAGGCTTGGTAAAAAGAAACATGTCTATGATGTGGTGAATAAACTTGAAGAAGGATGTGTTGTCAGAACCAGAAGTAATCATGACAAGGATGTTGGAAACAACAAGTCTAATAAATTCCGTTTCCCTGAAGAAATGAGTCGTGAAGTCTCTTCTCCTATAACTCTCCATCATAATGGAGTGGACAAAAAGAAAATCATTCAAGAATCAACCAGAACTATGATTCATGTCAAAAGAATGCCTTCCCAACTATGTGCGGAAATGGTTGCAGCTAGGAATAACTGTTCTCAAAATATCTGGACAAAACAGATGCTCACTGAGTATAATGTCTCACAAGATGTTGTGACATTATATTGTGACAATCTGAATACAATCAATATTTCCATGAACCCTATTCAGCATAGCAGGACCAAGCACATTGACTTTGTAGAGAAGAAGTCAATTAAACTGGAACATGGTATCATTAAGCTTCAGCTGGCTGATTCTTCTACCAAGGCTCTTGTTGGAAATAAACTTGAAAACTTGAGGGGCAGGTTGGGTATTTGCCAACATGAGAAATTATAGCAATTAATTTTGCTTAAAACAAGGGTTAAAGGAGTTAATTTTGTTAAGTCTATTTTTAGTGGGTTAATCATATGTTTTCCAAATTCTTTCAAAATACTTAAGAAGTTGAAAAGACTCTCTTTTGCCTCCTACCTCTCTCGACTTTGCAACCTGTTCCCTTCTCTCAATCAAAATTTTCTCTCAAATTGCTACTGGTGCTCTAAGTCAATCAAAATGTCTCAGACATCATCTTCAACCAAGGCGACTTCATCATCCTCATCATCTTCATCATCTGACCAAGACTCTAGAGCAATCACCACATGCATAGAATCTGAAGTTCTTGAGGTCACTCCTCTCAGAGAGATGGCAACTGACCCCGCCAAAGTCAAAAAGCTGAGAACTAGACATGCAGGAAGAGCTCAAGCGGCAGCCTCTGGTAATCCTTCTCATCCTTCTTCTTCTGTACCAAATAGAGAAGGATCAGTTCAAGTTCATCAAGCTATTGCTAGGCTTGTTACTAGTATACTAAGCGGAAAGCAACCTGTACCGGGGATTTCTGTCCCTTTAAATCAATCAGGAAGCCCAAATGTGGACGTCTCTGAGAATGTAGATGTCTCTGAGAATGATGTGACACAAAATGACAACATTCAGAACCCTTCAGAAAAGACTACTGATCCACCTATCATTGATGTGGATGAGGATTACTCAGATAGTGATCTGATTGCCAATGCAAACCCTAGCATAGCTAGGAGATTGATGAAAAGAAAGGGTAATCAGAATGATGCAAAATGTGTGTCCAAAGATAAACCTGCTGTTAAGAAATCCAAGGCTGAAGGCATGGCTGGGGTAGAATCTGTGAAAACTATTCAGTCCAAAGGGAAGGTGAAAGCCCAGGTGCATACTACTAGACAACCAATTTCAAAGAAGAGAAAAGAACCTGAATCTTCTGATTCTGATGAGGAATCAGAGTTTGAGATTGATGCTGAAGAAATTCCTATCAGAAGGAAGCTCCCCTCCAGCAAAATTGCTAGAGTTCCTGAAGTCCCAACAGACAACATCTCTTTTCATCATCCTGACAATGTAAACAGATGGAAGTATGTTTGCTTAAAGAGAATAGCTTTAGAAAGAGAACTCAACAATGATGCCATGGAGTGCAAAGACATCATGGACCTGATCAAGAATGCTGGACTGATGAAGACAGTGATAAAATTTAACAAGTGTTATGAAAATCTGGTCAAGGAGTTCATAGTCAACTTGTCTAATGATTGTGCTGATGGAAGGTCAGCTGACTTTGAAAGTGTTTTTATTAGAGGAAGAAGGGTTAATTTCTCTCCATCAGAAATTAACAAATTTCTTGGAAGAACAAATGAGGATTGTCCTGATCTGGAAGTCACTGACAATGAAGTTTGTCAAACCATCACAGCAAGGCAAGTGAAGTGCTGGCCCTTGAAAGGCAAGCTGAATGCCAGCAAACTTAGCATGAAATTTGCCATCCTGCACAAGATTGGTGCAGCCAACTGGGTGCCTACAAATCATAAATCAACTATCTCCACAGGATTGGGGAGATTTATTTATGCTGTGGGAACCAAGACTGCTTTTGACTATGGCAGGTATATTTTTGAACAAACTTTAAAACATGCTGGTAGTTATGTTGTCAAAGGACCAATTGCCTTTCCCTCCCTCCTTTGTGGAATTATCCTTGCACAATACCCTGATATCCTGGTGGCAAGAGATACTGCTTGCAAAAGAGCTCCTGCCCTTAGGTTGCACTACAAACTGTTTCAGGGATCTCATGCTCTTGATATTGTCATAACATCAGCTGAGACATCGTCTGTGAAGACCCAGTCCAAGACATCTGATGTCATAGCTGTATTAAAAGAGACCTGCAAAGAACTGGAAGCTAGGAAAAAGACCCTAGAAATCCTAATTGCCAGGTTAGAAAAGGAGGAAGCTGAAGGAAACAGAAGGGAAGAGGGTGTAGAAGCTGAAGGTCATCTCAATACTGAAGAAACTAGCTCCTCTGAGTCTGATGACAGTGCTTAAAGGTTGGTTGCTGTTTGGTGGAGTTGATGCTGGTCCCTGGTGGAGTTTGGAAGTGTGTTCAGTTTTTAGCTGCTGCTCTTATTACTTTTTTCTGGATGACTGTATAATTTTTATGAACATGTATCTTTGGCCCATTTGTGGCTAAAGAGGGGGAGATATATTTTGGTACTTACTTAATTAGACATTCTATTTTTCTGCAGTCATTTCTTTCTGCTGCTAACTATCTCTGATTGCTTAGGGTCTTTAGCCAAAAATCTGCCAAAGGGGGAGTTTGTAGTTGTTTAGTTATTGGCTTGCATTTTTGGTAAATCCCAAGTGTATGTGTGAATGTCATGACTGATGTCATAACATTCTAGTTTAGTTTGTACTAATTCATTAGGTACCTTTGCAGAAAAATATTGTCATACAGGTACTGATGTTTATGAGTGTGTATCTGAGCATTTTGCAAAATGATCACATTTACCAAAATCAGTAAACAGGAATTCATATGTCATAACAAATGTTAAGACATCCTGTTCTGAACTAACAGGTTTGCAGTTTGGTTAATTCTGAGTTTTTTCAGGAAAATGACTCAGTCTTTCCAGAACAGAATCCTGCATTTTCTTTGGGTTAACCTAGATCAACCCTAACCTGGTTGATAAAGTCCTGTGACCTAGTCTTAAGGTCAAATGGAATTAACCCTAGCTTTTTGTGGAAACCCTAACTGAAGATGCAGCTGCTATATATTCAACAGAGCTGCTGTTTTGAAAGTAATCCCTTTTTTGGACAGAAGATCTTTTGTAAGTTGTATAGTTTTAACTATTGTAATCCAAGCAATTATCATTGTGATAAGTGACTTGGAATAGGTTTTTAATTGTAAGGGTTGTGTAGCACTCAAAGCTTTGAAGCAAGAGTGTTTGTATGTCTCTTGACTAAAGCTGTGAAGTAGAGTCAAGTTAGGTGTGTGTATCACTCAAAGCTGTGAAGCAAGAGTGGTTGTGTTGCTTAATTAAAAAGCTGTGAAGCTTAATCAAGTGTATGTTTTTGAAGAGTGTCTTCATCAATTCATTAGTCAAATTGTTTTATGTATCACTGCTGTGATTGAGGGGGAGTGAGTAGGAACTCAGGTTTAAGTTGTACTTAGATTGAAGTTGCATTGGGTAGGTCTTAAGTGAAGGAGATAAACTGGTTGGTTTATTCCTGAATTAACATCTCTTATAGTGGATTTCCTCCCTGGCTTGGTAGCCCCCAGAGTAGGTGTTGTTGCACACTGAACTGGGTAAACAATTGACTGTGTTCTTTACTGTTTTTTTGTATTTACTGTCTCATAGAAAGTCAGATACGGTGTCACAACATTGAACGTGACATTGAGTATCTGCAGCCAGAATTACACTAGCGAGTAACTAAGAGCCCATGAAAAACCATGGATGAAAAGGGTGCTAATACCTTCCCTTTTCATAATCTACCCCCCGAACTCAAAAACATCTCTAAAGGTCTTTCCTGTGCTTTTTCACCTTTCCTTTTGGATAAAAGAAAAGTCGGTGGCGACTCTTGCTAAACCACAACATTTGCGAACACAAACACAAAACCTCAAGTCAGTTCTCCCACTGTATCACAGTACCTACAACACTTTTCACCTTTCTTGTGGAATGATAACTCCCACCTTCTTTGATATAGCTTCCATTATTGGACTTCCTCGTACTGGAGAGGCTTTTGATCCCTATTTGGAATCTGAAAACACTATTGACTTCAATGTCAAAAATGCCTCTTTTAGTACTTACATAGATCTATATCATGTGGACGGTGAAGATGTTTCTGACTTTGAGCATATAGCTTTCTTAGCTTTGTGGTTATCAAAATTCATTTTCTGTTGCAAATCTCTACAAATGGCTAAGAGATTTCTAACCTTAGCGAACCAGTTACACTCTGGTCGAAAGTTATGCTTGAGTGAGTTGCATTTATCCAGTTTGTATGAAAGTTTAGGGGTTGTTGCTGCCAAACTTAAATACTATGAAGCAGGTACCAAATTAATTCTATCTGGACCTTACTGGCTACTTCAATTGTGGCTAAATGCCAATTTTGAACCCTCTCTTCGAACTGTTAGAAATATTGATGAAGAGGACCCAAAAATAGCAGGTCGAAGCATTGAAGGAATTAAACTCTTACAACTAACTCCCAGTGATGATGCTGATACCCTTAAAGCTTGCCTCACCAAATATATGTTGATGTTCTCGAAACGTCACAATTTCACTCCCGCTATGGCTCCTTTCACCAGTAGAACTCATTGTCCCTCCTGGTTTACTTCGTCAATTGAAGATATTTTAAAGAATGCAGATACTGACATCGAAAACATATGGCGCACATTCCTTCTTCCTAGAATTATAGTATCTAGGATCTTACTAGTGAAGATCCATGTTTTACTATTAGTTTACCAATCCAACTTCGTCTCTCGACAATTTGGATTGTGCCAACTTATCCCTGAGCCTCTTTTCAGTTGAAAATGTGAGATCTGCATTACAGGTGTAGATTATTTTGTTCAAGATATCCAGAAACACCAAGAATACCATGCTAATTTTGCTGAATTTGGTCTCATTCCTTATCATCCTGCTTTCTACATGACCAAAGGCTTCCACACCTAGTGGACTCACTTTTACTCGAACAACATGTTCGACACTGCTCAAATAAATGATCGTTTAACAAAAGCTTTTTTCCTTGTGCAGGAAAATGTCCCAAAAGGTAAATTAACGCATACTCAGGAAATCCAAGCTTTCCATAAATTCTTTGAAACTGTTTATGATCCAACCAATCTTAGACGGACCGTTTTCCAAGTAGTAGCTGCTTTAAAAGGAAAATTTACAAAGAAACTTCCACATTTAAAGATTCCCTCTTCTGTAAAACCCGAACATAGATATGATTTGGCCTTTGAGTTGCAACCACCAAAATTTCCAAAATTGCCTAGTGTTGGTTTTGCCTTAGCGTTCTTTCCACGCTATCCAAATTGGTTTACTTGTGGCAATATTTTCAATGAGTTAAAAAATGACTCCCAAAAACTTGCTAAGAGGGTGGTTTTGACTAAGCGCACTCTGGACAGTTTCAAAGGTTTCCTTCACTATGACTTATCAGCAGTCTCTATTGTGTCTCTGACACGTGAAGGTGTGGAACCAAAGGATTCCTTGGTCCTTTTAATTTTTAGGAAATTTTCAATTTTGAGCATTTGACTAACCTTGATAGTGTTTTATAGTTGTTGAAAGGAAAACTACAAAGAAAGAAAAACCTGCAGCGAAGGAGGATTCGACTACGGCCTTAAAAGAAGGAACTTCTTCTAGCTAAGGACTCTCTTCTGTAAAGGGTGCTTCTCCCAAAAAGGTAGCGGAGAATGTAAAGGTACTATTTTTAAAAATTGTTCTTACTTTTTGCATTCTCTGACCATGATTATTCCTTGTTGTGATACGGTGGGAGAACTGACTTAAGGGTTTTGTGTTTGATCGCAAATGTTGTGGTTAGTAAGAGTCGCCACCGACTTTTATTTTATCTAAAAGGAAAGGTTAAAAAGTACAAGAAAGACCTTTGAGATTGTTTCTTGAGTTCGGGGGGTAGATTATGAAAAGGGAAGGTATTAGCACCCTCTTCATACATGGTTTTCCATGGGCTCTTAGTTACTTGCTAGATCACTTGCTTTTGTTTGAAATTGTGCTTTGTGTGGTTTTTTTGAAAGTATTTTGTAAAGAGGTCATTGTTTAGGCAATCTTTGTAATGATTCTCGTTCGTAAGAATGTATATAAAGATGTTGATCTTTTGAAACTGTTTTCAAGTTTGTAAGATGTTTTAAAATGTGCAGGTGTTTGTTTTTGAAAATAGCAAGGATGTTTGCTTGAAATTTAGCAAGTAATTAGGAGCATTCTACCTACTCAAAAGTCTTTCTTGTACATTTCCTTTTCCTTTGACATTGTTATCTTACCATTGATTTGGTAAGTAACCCTATCTTTGGATGTAAACGGGACGAGCGGGGTCATCGTATAGCCATGATTAGCGATGTTGCAAGGTATCTTAGCATTCTTTTTGAGGGACTAAGATCATTTGTAAGGCAACTTAGATAGCGTCATCGAGGGACTATGATCTTATATTCGTTTGTTTTTGCTAAGATACCTCACATGCGTAATATGGCCATTTTTGTAAGGCAACAAAGTGGATTTATCCTAAGGGTGTATGTGTGCAAATGTGTTGATTTACATGCATTAATTTGTCTTTGATTAGGGTTTGATATTTGGTTGGTTTTAATCTTTCCATACAAAACCCTAATTACTAGCATTAGTATATAAAGCGATAAATTGCGGGAATTAAAATTACTACGCTATTACATCATTTAGGGGAGGGGTGTATAAATTACAAATGGGGATTTACAAGAAAATAAATCTATTTATCTATTACAACCATATTGAATTGCATAAATATACAAGGAATGAAATGAATATAATATACAAGTATAAAAGGAAAAGAACTTGATTTATTTTGCATTTTTGTTAAGAAAATGTTTTGGCCTTAATCAAACAAAAGGGTGATGATCAATTGGTCCAAATTAAATTTAGGGAACTAAACCTAATTTTTAAATGAAATAAAATTGATTTAGAAAAGTATTTTTAGGATTTTTGTGAATTTAATTAAAATACAAAAAGGTTAATTAACCAAAATAAGCCTAGGTTCTAAATTTATTTTAATTTTCAAGAAAATAATAAAATGATACATAATAGTCAATATTTATTATCTAAGTATATAAAAAAAGGAATTAATTTATTAAAGAAAAGTTTTTTATTTCTTTTGATTTTATAAGACAAAATAAACTAAATAACGTAAAGATAAAAAATATTTTTTGGATTTTTATTAATAACTATAAAAAATATTTATTAATAATAATAATAATATTAATAATAATAATAAAGATAATAAAGAAAATAAAATAAAAATAAAATATGAAGAGAAAATCAGGGAGGTGTGAAAATAAAATAGGGAGTTAGTGAAAGCAAAAAGGATGGAAATCCCAATTTGGGCCCAGGCGCTGTAAAGAACAAAAAAAAAAGTGGAAAAAAGTATGAAAATGACAAAAGGCAGCGCGCTGGGTGTTGAACCCACGCCCTCTTGGTCACCAGCGCGCTGCCTTACCACTGGGGTGGCTATACATTTGTTAATTAAAATGAAACAATAAATACATGTTACAAATCAAGTCCATGACCTGAACATCATCTTCAACCTCACGCCCCAGCTAGACAACCTGCAACTTCCTCATCTCTCAACCAAAATGGAAAATGTGAACATGAAAGTCATTCTATTTTTTTTCACGAATCCAACCATATAAATCATGTAAGCTAACAATTAAAGATGAAGATTAATTTTGTTGGCCCTAAATTAGAACCAATTTTTTTCAGAAAGTTCAAATATAAAATTCTCTACATACAATCAATATAAATGAAAACTATGAACATGGTCAGTTTTAGAGTAATGATATCTACGTTTTATCTTCACAAATCAGAAAAAAATGATGCCTGTATGAAGAGATGGAAGTTTGAAAACTTACCTCTTGCAGCTGGAGTCGTGAATGGAGTTTGAGCAACTTTGGAGATGGCCTGATGATCTGTTTAGCTTGCCTGGACCTCCTTGAGTGTATTCCAACTCTTACTTTGCTTTGAAAGTCCCTGAATCTCCCTACTCAAGTCAACCTGCAAGCTTGATATTTGAAAATGGTGGATAGTGATGGAGGGGTTACAGTGTTGAAATAGGGGCCTGGGTGTTGGCTGAAGATTTTGATAATATTATTAGAAGCCAAGTGAATTGGACGTTTCGATTGAAACGAAACAAAGCGTCATGTTTCGAAATAGCAGAAGCAGTGTTTCGAATGAGCATATTAAAAGCTTGGAGCTTCGAGTGGCAATTATGAGAACATATCTAAAGAAGTCTCGAAATGATAACAAGGCTGTGTCTAAAGAAGTGCGTTCGAAGCGAAGAAGTGCCAAAACATTTGAAATTCAAATACAAGCGGGATGTTCGAAATTTGAAATATATGCACTGGAGCATTCGGAGACACGTGGAAGTAAGAAAAGAGGCATTGTTCTGCATGTTCTGAACGTGGCAGAATCTTATAGCAAGACCGTTATGGTCGAAGTAGTATAAATAGAAGTCTTAGCATTAGGATTTCGTGTGTCATATCTATTGTACTAAATACTCAGTAAACATTCAAATTACCACATGGATAGGGAAACGAATGCAAGAGCAATGTACGTATGATAGCACCACATGTTTATCATTTAATGAAAACCCTTTATCATTTCCAGTACTTTCCTTTATCTTTCTGCCAAATGCCATTTACAAGTTTTCTCATTTAAAGTCTTTTTATTCGAAATCTTTTCATTGATGCCTTACATTTAAATGCTTTCTTTCCATTTCAAACACTTTACATTTCAGAAAACTGTCATACTCTTCATGCCTTTATCTTCAAGTTTTATCTTTCGAACGCCTATTTTTACTTAAAGTCATTTTACAGATTTCTTGCATCAAACGCTTTCTTCGCATTTCGAATCTTTTACATTAACTGTTTTGTTTTACGTTTCGAAGCCATTTACTTATCTTTTATGCAATTTTATATGTCTTTACAATTAACATTTATTCATGCAATTTAGTTTCGCGCGCATATATTTTGATTACACCTTTAGATCTTTAAGAGAGAAATCGAAATAAGTCAAACACCTACACAACATTCTAAATACCAACCATGAATACCTGTTCGATCATGAGAGTTACCCTAATGACCAACAAGTCCTAGGATCAATCTAGTCGATCCTGCGAGTTACCAGAGAAATTGAATAACAGTCAGTAAGTTTATTCGATAGTTTGGAAGACTAGCGGTTGTTTACCAGAAATCACTGAAAACACTGGGTCACTTGTGTATGATGTATGTAAGGTGTTTGAATGATTAAGAATCAAAACGCACGAGTGGAAATGGAGATGGAGAGTTTTGGCTCAAAACTGTCAACTTGAGCAATCTTGTTCACCAAGGGTGTTTGGGAGAGTTTTTGGATGCTTCAAAATCATCTCTTATCTTGCAATAAACTTGTTAATATGTATGGAAAAGATTAGAGCGCAAAATCACTCCAGGTTTCTGAGTTATAGGGTTATGGCTCTATAACTTGCTTTTGAAGAAAAGTGAAATGACAAATCTCAAGTATTGTACAAGCATGTTATGAGATTCCTGAGGTATTAGACACATTGCTTTTGGTTTATAGGAGTTATGTGTGTAGAAAGAACAAGTTAGAAGCTCAAGACAAGTTGACTTTGTGATTAAAGCAACTTTTCAAGAGTGGAATGGTAACTTTCTTCCAAAAATGGCAAATTGGCTTGGACAATACTTGGAACACTTGGATAATAGCTCAAAAGTAAGTGTAATCTTCTGATTATGGAGATATCTTTAGTTCTAGAAGCCTTCAAAACAAGATTGTGCAGCATAGGTTTGAAATTGGATTTTTGTTCATCATAAAATGCCTTGTAATTCAAGTGACAAAACACCAACTTCATCTCTTCGATTCTCCCTACTAAAGAATTATATCAAGGAGTTCTAGGACATTTTGGAAAGCTTGAAATGTTCTATACAACACATATTTGAATTGCTTTTGAATATTCCCCTTGGAACTATATGAAAAAGTTCCATGAAGTTGAGTCAAAATCATGACCAAATTAGGGCAAAATTTCACTAAGTGTTTAGTTTCATGATCCTATGTTCTTGAAATTATAACTTGAGATCCAAGAATTTTTGGAAGAGATTGTGTGAAGAAAAGTTGTATATTTCATGGAGATCTACAACTTTTATGTTTGGAGTTTCTCTTCAATCATGGTGAAAATTTGGCTCAAAGTTATGAAAAAACATGATTTTTCAACACTTAGAAAAATTTCTAAGTTTAGAATTTTGACTTTTCAAAATGAAATCTTGAATTTTTGATTTCTTGATGAATAAGTTTCATATTTTGACATATTTTGATGAATTATGATCTTTGGTACTTAAATTTTACCAAAAAGTCAAAGTTTGACTTTTCAGTATACAGTTGACTTTTGATCAGTTAACTGCAAAATTCATCTGTCAATCCAATGGATTTGCAAGGTTTTGAATCATGTCATTAGGTAAAAATGATGCAATTGGACTCTTGAGATCATGCCTTAAACCAAATGGCCGTTTTCTAGGTTAAAAATCAGAAATTGCCCTTTCCCAATCAAAACCCTAATTTTGACCATTTTGCCCTTTTGGAGATTTGATCAAATTTCTTGGGGAATTATGATCCAAACTTGATCAAATGATACATATGAGTTTAAAATGTTTATGTGGATAAAAAATTATGAAGTTTTATTGTAAATTGGCCATGGTTGACTTTCCCCCCAATACAACTGATTTTTAGGTCAACTGCTCAATTAACTGATCAAAAATGTGATTCAAAGCTTGCAACTTGACATGAGTAATCTTGGGGGTCAATAATGATCCATGAAAGTCATATGGGGAATTAAAAGTCCATTTGTCCTTGTTCAATCTTAAACCCTAATTTTCAGTCATCAATGCTTGAGGAGGTGTCTTGAGCTGATCAACCCTAATGCAGTCTTGATCCAAAGGAGATCTTGTGAGAAGATTATTGATAAGTGAGAGGGAAAATTTTGGGGTACAACAGCTGACCCTATCTGTGATACGGTGGGAGAACTGACTATGGTTTTGCGTTTGTTTTCGCAAATGTTTCGGTTGAGCAAGAGTCGCCACCGACTTTTTATTTTATTCTAAGGAAAGGTTAAAAAGCACAGCAAAAACCTTTGAGATGTTTTCTTGGGTTCGGGGAGTAGATTATAGAAAGGGAAGGTGTTAGCACCCTTTCTATCCATGGTTATCCATGGGCTCTTAGTTACTTGCTTAGATCAACTTGCCTTAATTTTCAATTGTTTGAAATGGTGCTTTGTGTGTGTGGGTTTGAAAATGTTTTTGAAAAGAGGCCAATGTGGTGGCAACCTTTGTAATGATCCATGTTGGGATGTATACAAAGATGTATGTAAAAAGATTTTCATTGGTTTTTGAAAGTTTGTTTTGAAAGTGTTGTGAGGTGTAGTTTAGAAAACAGGCAAGTGTTTTGTTTTGCAAGTTTGATTCAAGTAACTAAGAGGTTGTCTACTCCCAAATTTCTCAAAGATTTCTTCTATGTTTTTAACCCTTTTAACAATTTTGTTCCACCATTGCATTTGGTGGACAATCTTGTGTTAGGATGTTAAAGGGACGGGCGCGGGTCATCGTTTAGACCATAATTGCAATGCTGCCAAGTATCTTTGGGCAATGTTTTCTTTAAGGGACTTGATCATTTTTTAGGCAACTTTCGAAAGCGTCATCGAGGGACTATGATCATTTGATTGTTTGTTTTGCCCAAAGAGACCTAACATGCAATATGGCCCATTTATTGAAGGCAACAAGTGGAATACCCTAGGGGTGCAAGTGTGATTAGTGTTGTCCATTTTCATGCTTGTTTATCTTGAAATTAGGTCAAACTATTTTTGTTGTTTTTGATTCGCATACAAACCCTAATTCTAACATGGTATAATTAGAAAGCATTAAAGTGCGAAAAATAAAGTCCTAAACTATTACAACACAATATATGGGAAGGGGGGTACAAATGTTCAAATGGGGGGTATTTTGACAAGGAATTTAAATCTAGACTATTACATCAAATTGGAATTATACAAGGTAATTAATATACAACAATTAAATAAAAATGGAATAAATATGCAAGATGCAAAAAGGTTTTTTATATGTATGAAAAAGTGTTTTTATATGTCAAATAAACAAAATAAAAAGTATTATCTTTTTGGAGTTTTTATGTTTAGGACAAAACCCTAATTTATTAAATAAAAGTATTAATTATTTAATATGTACAAATATTTATTTATTATATACAAAAATAAAATAAAAATGAAGTATATTTATCAAAAAGGTATTTTTAATATTAAATATTAATAAAAGTAAAAATGTGTATATTTTGTATTTTTTAACCTAAATATACTAATAAATATATATGTATTTGTATTATATGATAAATATATTAAATATGTGTAAAAAATATAATATTTAATATTTAAAAAAAGTATTTTTGATATAAAATGTTTTCAAGAGAGAAAATAAAATAAAAATCAGAAATAAAATAAGTTTGCATTATTTTTAGTATTTTTAAATAAAAGTGTTTATGTATTTATTTATGTACAAATATTATTTAAATGCCTAATAAATATGAAAATGGTGTAAAATTTTTTTTTTATTTTTTTAATATTATAAGAAAAAATAAATAAGTCAGGAATAAAAAACAAAAGTAAAAAAATCATAAAAATAAGCAAAATGGGCCTAGGGGGTGTGTGTGTGAAAATGAGGTGTAAACAGAAATAACAAATCAAGCCCAGCCCAATGACCCTGTCATCTTCAACCTCCAGCATTTTTGTTCAAGAAAACACGCGTTTTCTATCTTCCAATTCCTTGATCTTTTGCCAAATCTTCCAACATGAAACCTGTAGAGCTTGAAGCCACGATTCCAGACATATAAAGAAATCAATCTAACTCTCAGAAATGAGAGAGAATTTCTTCTCCCCCAATTCCTGACCTAGTTTTTGTTCCATGTTCAGACATTAAATTCTCACAGCACACATAATATAAATGAAAACTAATTACACGGGCATGTTCAGGGCTATGAATGTGACATATTTTCTTCACAAACCTAAAGCTAACAATGCCTGGATAGAGAGATACAAGTTCATGAACTTACCTGTTCAGTTGAAGTTGTATCTGGTGATGGAGGTGTCTTCAATGCAAGGTGATGATTCGTACAGCTTCCTTGATGTCCAGGGATGCTATTCCAAGTGTTACTTTGCTTTGAAACTAGCTGAATCGAGTTATAGAACTCCACGTGCAAAACAGAAAAATGAAAATGGTGATGTTGATTGGGAGTGTTACAGGTCGTGTTTGAGGTTTGGAATAGCTTCAAGGAATGTTGTGGGATGTGTTTGAAGTGGTTTTAGCAAGAATGCATGAAAGGTTTGAGCTATGGAACCCAATCTGCAGCAGATGCTCTGTTTGGGCAGTTTGAGGGTGATTCTGTGTTTTAGAAGGCAATGGAGGTGGTTCACTCGTGTTCTAGCTCAGTTAGGATGTCTTGAAAGTGTACAAAGTCTTTGCTTAAGGCTTGGTTTACAGGAATGATAGTTATGTTATGTTATGCTAGCTTTCTTCTTACTTAAGCAACAAAAGGCCACTTGAGTTTTTAGACAGGTAGAGGCCCCCCTAATGTGCTGCAAACCTTGGCATTGATCAGTGTAATTAGTCTAATAACTTGTGCCAAGAGGATATGCACTGTACTTGCTAGGATTGCCAATTGACATAAAGTTCCACTTTTGCAAAAATGGCCATTATGCTTTTTCTACTTTGGGACTAAACCTCTATGCAATGCTTGAACACATAAAATATGGTCTTGGCACAATGAGTTTGCATTAAATTTATGAGTGCAAAAGGGATTTAGGGCCTGTAATCAAGAAATGCAAGCTGAGTTCAAAATTGCCTAAGTGTATGGACATGTAATTTGGTCATGAACAAAGTGAGTTTTTCCCATATTGCCAAATTCGATTCTCTCTAACCATGAAGTTGTTTGATGAGTTCTTGGACATTTTGGAAAGCTTGGAATGTGTACTACAATCCATATTTGAAATGAAAATTTAAATTCCAAGTGGAAGTATGTGAAAAATGGTCTTGAAGTTAGGTAAAAACCTTGCCTAAAATAGGTCAAATTTTCTCTAAGTTAAAAATGGTTTGGTACCCTTGTTCCAAAAATTGTAACTTGAGCTACAATATTCTTTTGGGAAAACTTTGTGAATCAAAGTTGTAGATTTTGCAATAGGCTACAACTTTCATGTTTTGACTTTTGCTTGAATCCAAATGAATCTTGGTGAGAAAGTGGGGCAAAGTTAGGAAAAAATTAGGGTTTTTCATAACTTAGAAAAATTCTAAGTTATGAAAAATCTTCATTTCAAACCCTAATTTGCAATTCTTGATTTCTTGATGAACAAGTTTCATGATTTGGCATGTTTTGGTGAAAAATGAATCTTGACACTTGATTTTGACCAAAAAGTCAAAGTTTGACTTTTCAGTATACAGTCAAAATTGATCAATGGATTGGGAAATTCAACTGTCAATCTTGTGTATTTGGGATCTTTTGAACTTGTTGAGCATGTCAAGACAATTCCATGGGGTCCTTGGATCCATATGTGAGCTTGATTTGCCATTGGTTAGGTCAAACAGTCAAAAAAGTCTTTGTGCAGTCAAAACCCTAAAAATGACCATTTTGCCCTTTTGGTGATCTGATCAAATTTCTTGTGGAATTGTGATCCAAACTTGATCAAATGGTCCATGTGAGTTCATAATGTTGATGTGGGTCAATTTTCATGAGATTTGACTGTCAATTGGCCACAGTTGACTTTTTCCCCAATGCAGCTGATTTCTAGGTCAACTGTCCAATTGACTGGGCAAAATTTGGAATCAAGACTTGAAACTTGGTATGGATAAACTTGGGAGTCCAACATGAAGCAAGAAAGTCATCTTAGGCATTTTAGGTCAAAATATCTTTGTGCAAACACAAACCCTAATTTGGGTCAACAGTGCAAGGAGAAGTCTTGAGCAGAGGAAACCCTAACTAGATCTTGAGCTCCAAGGGTCTTGTGATGAGAAAATGTTGAGGAAATGGGAGGGAAAATTTTGGGGTACAACACTATCCAATCTTCTTAAGCCTGAATAGTTAGATAGGCATGTCTTGCCATTCGTGACTCGAAGGTGGAAGATGATTGGACACTAGAGTGCCCAAAAATTTGCACTCGATGATGTGGTGGTAGAGGGAATTGCTTAAAGATTCCATTTGGAGAGGTGAAATAAAGTTGTAGGAGATGGGCTTAAAGATGCCATCTAAAAGTGATTGTTTGTATTGTAATTTGTAAGCTGAAAGAATGAGTATCAGAATGGCGTCCGTGTCTAGAGCGTATATGAATTGTATCTGAGAGCTGATTTTGAATGATTATCAGAATGGAATCCGTGTCTGGAGCGTATCTGAACTGTATCTGAAAGCTAGTTTTGAATGAGTGTCAGAATAGCCTCCGTGTCTGGAGCGTATCTGAACTGTATCCTAGAGTTGAATCTGAATGAGTATCACAATGGCATCCTTGTCTGGAGCGTATCTAAACTGTATATGAGAGTTGAATCTGAATGAGTATTAGAATGGCATCCGTGTCTGGAGCGTATATGAACTGTATCTGAGAAGTTGAATCTAAATGAGTATCAGAATGGCATCCGTGTCTGGAGCGTATCTGAACTGTATCTGAAAGTTGGATCTGAATGAGTATCAGAATGGCATCCGTGTCTGGAGCGTATCTGAACTGTATCTGAAGACTTTGAACATTGTTAATGGTAGCTGTTTGATTAATCTTATCCTGAAAAAGATAAAATGTTAGCTGATATGCAATGTTATGTTGTATGAAATGCATAGTATAATGCATTCGCGTTATCAATGTTTATGATATATGGATGCAATGTATGCGTATGTGAGCTAGTTTGTTGCACTTCTGTTGGAATGGGAAAAATAAATCCCTGACTGCTGCTAAGGATATGGAGTATAAGTCTTCATGTTGTGAAGTCTAAGTGTTGATGAATTTCTGCTTAGAGAAATAAACTCTGTTGTAAGGGAAATGCTGTATACTGCTTGTAAAATCCTATTGGGGAATCCTGAGAAATTTGACGACTTCTACTGGGGATCGATAACTAGAAGCTCTATTCTGCTGGGGATTAAACTGTAAAATGTGGGGGATTTATGGAAATAGCTTAGAGATATTTCCCTACCTCTTAAAGCCATTAGTAATTGTCTTTTATTTTGTTTATTTGTAAACAGTAATTATGTTCAAATGCATATGTTCAAAAATGAATCATTGGACGTTTTGGTAAACAAAACACAAGAGTAAAGAAAAATAGATAGTTTTGCACTTTCAAAGGAATATCTTTGTATTGAATTTGAGTAAGTAATTTTATATAGTGAGACAAATATTCTAGTAGGAGAACATCGTCGTAAGAAAAAAATGAAAAATTTAATACAAAGAAAAGATAGCTATGTGTGTTTATCCCATGGGGTTCCCATTCTGCTATAGCCTTTGTATCTCTGAGCATCTTGTCTATTTGTTGCCTTGTCCGAAGATGATTGAATTGGTCAGAAATGTCGAGTTTGCAAGTTGTCCGTAAGGTGATCCAACGGGACATAGTCATACGCTTTAATTCCCTAACTTTTTCCTGGACCGCCCTTTCGGGTTTTCAGTCCACTGGGAAACCCTTTTTTGCCCAAGTCGCCCTTTTGGGTTTTCAACTTGCCGGGTGTACAAATTTTTTGTTTTTGTCCCTAATTTTTGCCCGAACCTCTTTTGGTTCGCCGGGATGCCCTTGTTTTGCCTAGGTGTGTCAACCTAGCGGGTCTCTTATGCGTAGTATCTTTTGACTATGTCCGCGTTCGAAGGATGCGGCAGGTCGTCGCCATCCATGGTGGTCAAGATCATTGCCCCACTAGGGAAAATGTTTTTGATTACAAATGGTCCTTCGTACGTAGGGGTCCATTTTCCTCTGGGATCACCTTGCGGTAGTATGATACGTTTGATTACCAGATCCCCAACTTGATACACTTGGCGTCTGACCTTTTTATTGAAAGCCTTGATCATCTGTTTTTGATACATTTGACCATGGAAGACAGCAGTAAGTATTTTCTCATCAATCAAGTTCAATTGATCAAGTCGAGTCTAGATTCAATCTTCTTCGTTCAGCCCTGCATCCTTCATAATCCTCAGAGAGGGGATCTGGACCTCGATAGGCAAGACAACCTCCATGCTGTAAACCAGAGAATATGGTGTTGCCCCGGTTGATGTGCGAGCGGTGGTATGATATCCATGGAGAGCGAATGGTAGCATCTCATTCCAGTCTTTGTATATGACTGTCATTTGCTGTATGATCTTTTTAATGTTCTTATTTGCAGCGTCGACAGCTCCATTCATCTTCGGCCGGTAAGGAGAAGAATTGTGATGCTGAATCTTGAATTGTTCGCACAAGGCGGTGATCATAGTGTTGTTGAGATTTGTAACATTGTTAGTGATGATCCTCTCCGGGATACCGTACCGACAAATGAGATTTTGCTTGATGAAACGGGAAACAACATTCTTGGTAACCGAGGCGAAGGAGGCTGCTTCAACCCACTTTGTAAAATAGTCAATGGCCACTAGGATGAAGCGGTGTCCATTAGAGGTTGTTGGATTGATTTACCCAATCATATCAATTCCCCACATAGCAAAGGGCCAAGGAGCCTTCAAGACATTCAGAGGAACCAGAGGTACGTGCACCTTGTTAGCATAAATATGACACTTGTGGCAGGTTCGAGAGTGTCGATAGCAATCTGCTTCCATGGTAGACCAATAATAGCCTTCCCGTAGGATTTTCTTTGCCATCGTATGCCCACTTGAATGGGTGCTAAAAGTGCCTTCATGTAACTCAGCCATGATCCTTTCTGCTTCAACCTTGTCTACGCATCGAAGTAACACAGAGTCATGATTGCATTTGTACAGGATGCCATTACTAAGGAAGAATTTAGCAGAGAATCTCATTAAGAACTTCTTATCATTGACTGAAGCTCCTTCTAGATATTCTTGAGCCTCGAGATACTTCTTGACTTCGTGGAACCAAGACTGGTCCACAACTTCTTCAGTATTAATCTCGTGACAGTGTGCTGGTTCCTCCATTCGTTCAATGGTGATATGGGGAGCCTCGTTATCCCAATTAAGTTTAAACATAGATGACGTTGTGGCTAGAGCGTATGCTAGCTGATTTTCTTCTCGCAGGAAATGCTTGAAGGTAATCTTCTCAAAATGTGGTAGCAACATCAAAACATGTTCTTTGTAAGGGATAAGGTTTGGGTGTTTGGTGTCCCATTCCCCTTGGATCTGGCTGATAACCAAAGCTGAGTCTCCGAATACATTCAAGGATTTGATCCCCAAGTCTATGGCAGCTCTGAAACCAAAGATGCATGCTTCGTATTCCGCCATGTTGTTTGTACAATTGAAGCAGAGTCTTGCCGTAAAGGGAGTATGACACCCTTCCGGAGATATGACTACAACAACGATACCATTTCCAAGTGCATTGGATGCCCCATCAAAAAACAGGGCCCATCGGGATCCTTGTTCAGGTCCGTCATATGGCCTGAATTCTTCACAGTTATTTACCGTCATGATGTATTCATTTGGGAATTCAAACTTCATGGGTTGGTAGTCTTCCACAGCTTGGTGAGCAAGGTGATCAGCTAGTACATTGCCCTTTATAGCTTTCTGGGTAGTATACTGTATGTCATATTCCGTCAGGATCATCAGCCATCTCGCTATTCTCCCAGAAAGAGCAGGCTTCTCGAAGATGTATTTTATCGGATCCATTTTAGATATCAACAAAGTAGTATGAGTCAGCATATACTGTCTTAGCCGGAGAGCAGCCCATGCCAGAGCGCAGCAAGTTTTCTCGAGCAGTGAATATCTTGTTTCACAGTCGGTAAACTTTTTGCTCAGGTAATAAATTGCGTGCTCTTTTCGGCCAGACTCGTCATGCTGCCCCAGCACACACCCCATTGAGTTTTCTAAAACAGCCAGATACATGATCAATGGTCTTCCCTCGACTAGTGGCATCAACACGGGAGGCTCTTGTAAGTATTCTTTGATTTTGTCAAAAGCAACTTAGAACTCGTCATTCGATTTGACTACTTGATATTTCTTCAACAATTTGAAGATTGGTTCACAAGTAGCTGTCAGGTGAGAGATGAATCTGGAAATGTAGTTCAAACGCCCCAAGAATCCTCTGACTTCCTTCTCAGTACGAGGAGCAAGCATCTCTTGTATTTCTTTAACTTTGGAAGGATCGACTTTGATACCTTTGTTGCTGACGATAAAGCCTAGGAGTTTACCAGACCGTACCCCAAATGTGCATTTGTTTGGATTCAACCTCAGCTTGTACTTCTTCAGTCTCTCAAATAGTTTTTGTAAGTGATCAAGATGCTCTTCTTCTGTTTGAGATCTGGCTATCATATCGTTCACGTAGACCTCTATTTCGTGATGTATCATGTCATGAAATAAAACTACCATGGCACGTTGATAGGTTTCCCCAGCATTCTTTAGTCTGAATGTCATCACCTTATAGCAGAAAGTGCCCCACTATGTGACAAACGTTGTTTTCTCCATGTCCTCAAGCGCCATTTTGATTTGATTGTAACTTGAGAATCCATCCATGAAGGAAAACCCTTTGTGTTGTGCCGTATTGTCAACTAGAATATCAATGTGGGGGAGTGGAAAATCATCCTTAGGGCTTGCCCTATTCAAATCTATGTAGTCCACACACATTTGCACTTTGCCGTCCTCTTTGGGCACGAGAACAACATTGGAAACCCATTGGGGATAAGAGGTGACAACCAAGAATCTAGCGTTGAATTTCTTCATGACTTATGCTTTAATCTTTTCTGACATATAAGGCCTCATGCGGCGAACCTTTTGCTTTACTGGCGGACAATCCTCTCTTGTAGGCAGACGATGTACCACAATATCTGCATCAAGTCCTGGCATGTCTTCATACGACCAGGCAAAGACTTCAACATAATCGTGTAACAATTGAATCAGATGCTCCTTGACACCGGGTTCCAGATTGACACCCATCTTGACCTCTTTTTTGTCTTCTTCAGTACCTAGGTTGATTGTATCCACGGGTTCCTCATGAGGCTGAATGGTTCTCTCTTCTTGTTGTAGTAGTCTGGCAAGTTCCCCTGGTACTTCACAATCTTTCTCACCTTCGTCTTTGGCTTGGTAGATTAGATTCTCAGAGTCACAAAAGACCATAGCAGTATCGTTACCCATGGGATCCCGAATGGATGTATACCTGCATTGTGAGTGTGAGTGTGTGTAAGGGTATATCTATCTTTGAAAGAAATGAAAATGTAAAAAGAAAAACAATGAGCACAAAAGTTTGTATGCGAAAACGTCCATGATTCATTGATGTCATATGAAAATGAGATAACTACCCTTACAAATGGACCATTGTGCCTCGGGTAAGACACAAGGTTTTAAGAGTGCGAATTGTTTTAATATTACAGATCCAACAAAATGTAAAGACATATTACTGTGGGATAAAAGTGATCGGGAAAAAATCTCTAGCCTCCCAGTTGTTGAGCCCTCCATTGAAAGTTAGGAATATCCAGTCCTCCAAGTCACAACTATCTTCATCATCTTCTACGGTGTTGACCTCGCAGTTGCTGATCTTCAGGGGTGGTCCTCCAACACGAGCGTGGCGCACAACCTTCTGGGCACCTGAAGTGAAACCCATGCCAAACTTGTCAGACTTATATGGGATATTTGGGAGTTGTCCCCTGATAGTGCACCCACCTTCTTCTACCACTGCTTTGGCATCCTTAAGAGATGACATCCGGAGTGGAGGCCTTGTGATCTTGGGAACAACCTTTGTTACTGCCACATCTTGCGGGACTTCTTCAAAGTGCTGGAATGGAGTTTCAATAAATTCACCATCTAATTCCACATATCTGAAGGAATTGAGATGGCTGATCATATACTCTTCTTCTCCATGAACGGTGATAATCTTCCCTTGAATCGAATATTTCAGCATTTGGTGCAATGTAGAAGTGACAGCGCCAGCATTGTGAATCAATGGTCGGCCTAGCAAGCAGGAATATGAGGGACGAATATCCATTACATAAAAAGTTGAATCATATGTTTGGGTTCCAACCTTTATGGGGATATCCACTTCCCCATGTACCATCCTTTTCGAGTCGTCAAAAGCCCTTACTACTATGTTACTTAGCTTCAATGTCAATCCCTCACAGTCAAGCCTATCAAGAGCTTTTTTAGGAAATACATTCAGAGATGAGCCAGTGTCCACCAAAACATGAGCCAAGATTGTGCCCCTACATTCAACTGAGACATGCAATGCCTCATTATGCTTCCTTCCTCTTGGCATTAAATCAACATCTGAAAAACCTAGACCCTTATCTGTAGTTAAGCTAGTTACGCAGTCTTGGAACTGATAGGCAGATGTCTCTTGGGGTACATGGGAAGTTTTCAGGAATTTTACCAAGGCTTTTGCATGTGCCTCAGAACATAGTAGTAATGCCAGCATGGAAATTTTAGATGGAGTTTTCCCCAGTTGCTCAACTACATCGTACTCGCTTCTTTCTATGATTTTTAGAATTTCCTCCATCTCGGTTTCAGGGATAGCCAATGATTGTGTCTTCATCTTGACAGACTCAACCAGGACACCTTTTCCTCGAGTCTCGGTTAACTTGGCAGTAGGAGTATCAGTAGGAATGATAACAGGGATTGTAACAACTTTGTCAGTTGGAGTATTAGTGGAGACGATTATAGGACTGGGAATAGCCTTCGGGGGAGCAACAACAAGAATGATTACGGGTCCAGAAACTGCTTTTGGGGGAGAATTTTCTGGAGAGAATATCCTTCCACTTCGGGTAATCTTGCTAGTTCCTGCAATATTACTGATGTCGGAGTTGACTTTCTCGGAACTCGAATCTTCGGCGACTGGCCAATCCTGCTTGATACCGTGGTAGTAGACATCCCCTCCATAATTCCATGGTATGGTTTTGTCTGACGAATATGGGACTGGTCCAGGCATTGTAATTATCAAAGGAGTTGCTTTCAAAACTGATGTAATTCTAACGGGTCTTTTGATGGAGACCCTAGAAGAATTGGTGGAAATGGTAATGATAGAGACATCTTTAAAAGGAACAGGTGGAACAGAAGTCTTTTCAAACAAAATTTCTTTGTTATCTATTAGGCACTAAACGCCCATTTTCAATAAAGGACAGCTGGTTGGTGAGAACAAACAGAAATGACAGTCTTCATCACATCCCGGGAACACACCAACATTCAACAAGTTCACTTTAATAGTCAGGAGTGGGGTCATAAGTTCATTAACTAAAGTAACAAACATTTCTTCTTCAATGGCATTGGTATTATGGCCATGTATGGGCATAGGGGAAGAAATGACATTTGGCTTTTCGGGCGCATTGAATTCAATCTCTTTTGCTTCAATGAGGTCTTGTATTTTGTTCTTTAGAGCCCAACAATTATTAGTGTCATGGCAGGACTTTCAGAGTGATATGCGCAACGGGCATTGGGATGATAGTGAGGAGAGGTTGTATTGGGGTTTTTCGGAGCTTCTTTTAAGGTTACCAAATTGGATCTTAGTATATGCGGTAATACTTGAAATATGGTCATGTTGATTCTGGTAAACTGCCTGACCGGTCTTTCCATCCTCGATTGATTGTTTCTTTGCTGATCAGGCGCATGCTTAGGAATCATAATAGCCCCCACCATTGGACGAAGTTCGGCCCTATCTTGATTTCTCTGAGGATAAACGGCAACCACTTCTTTCTTTCTGATAAATGACTTCCTTATAGCAGCAGGGGATGTATCTTTCTGAATCTTTCCACTCTTTATACCGGCTTCTACCCTTTCTCCGGTCAATATCAGTTCAGTAAAACCTGTCGATGAACTTCCAATTAAATGATTGAAGAAGGGACCAAACAAGATTCCCAAGAATATGTCTACCAACTCTCTCTCAGATAGATGGGGTTGAACTCTTCCGGCTAAATCTCTCCATTTTTGTGCATAGTCCTTAAAGCCTTCATTTGAAGCCATGGCCATACTCTGAAGTTGAGTACGGGTAGGTGCAAGGTCAACATTGTATTGGTATTGTTTGTAAAAGGCTGCAGCTAGATCTTCCCAGTTATGAACATTGGCTCTTTCTAACTGGTAAAACCAATCAAGTTGAGTTCCAGACAGACAGTCTTGGAAGAAGTGTACCCATAAGTCTTTGTCAGCGGTATGAGGTTGGATTTTCCTCACGTAGGATTGGAGATGCATTTTAGGGCATGAGACTCCGTCATACTTGGCGAACATAGGTGCTTTGAATTTGGGAGGAATGACAATCCCCGACACTAACCCCGATTCTTCAAATTCCAAGCCAGGAACTTTTTGGATTTCCATCGCACTCAACTGCTCTTCGAGATGTTTATACTTGTCATCAGCTGAAGGGTATTGTTCTTTAGAATAGTCTTCTTCTTCCTCTTCCTCTTCTAATTCTGACGGGACAACTATTTCCTTGCCTTTCCCATCTTGATTGTCTCTCTCACCAGATGTCGTTTCAAAGTCTAAGGTCCTTCTTGTTCTCCCATGAAATCTTCTTCCCATGTTTAAGACCCCGGTTACCTTCTTTTTCTTCTTTTTCTTCTCCTCAGCCAGCAAAGTCTTCAACTCTTCTTGTCCTTTGGCTAGGGTCAAGAGAAACTGTTGAAACTGTGTATTCTGAGCTTGGAGGTCCTTCACTGTTTGCTCGAGATCCCTCTTACTGAAATAAATAGTAGAGAGATGAGGAGACTTGTTGCAAAAGACCTGCTTATGTTATGATGAATGGTATATGCATATCTAATGATTTCAGGGATTTCAAAGATTCAAATTTTTTTAGACAAAAAGGAAACACACGTTATATTAATAAGTTAAAGCTTGAGTACATCAATGCCTCTTGGGCTTATAAGGAAATAAAAAAGCTCTAAGATAAAAAGGTAGTGCATATCCTCTTTGGCGCGATGTAGGCATTGGGAGTCTGCTCCTCATGAAGTAGCCTAGTGAGTTCCAAAACCTTCTTCTCGCTCGCGTAGAATTGGGCTTCAAAGGTATCTCGCTCTCCCTTGAGTTGTATCCAATACCTTTGTAGGTCTTCAAGAGAGGTAGGCATGTCAGGATGTAGGATAGTGTATGGAACATCTCCTTCCACGACAGGCTCAATGATTACCGGGAGAATGGAAGGGTAAGGCATCATAAGACTCTGAGCACAAGTTCATACCCATTTGATGTAAGGATCAAGAGGGATGGAATTTTTATGCCCCAAAGTCTTTCTATCCACCATGTTTAACATCCTCCAAGCTCGAATAAATCTCTGGCGAAGACCTTGATCGTCGTTGTCGTAGTCAAATACCAAACCTTGAATCATCATCTCGTGCGGGCCATCCCTTCGGGCGTAACTAAACTATCTTAAGGATAAGAAGGGGTTGTAGGTGATACCTCCCCTAATGCCAAGTAAAGGGACATTAGGGAATTCTCAACAACCGTCGACAATGATAACATTCTCTTTGGATCGGGAGCACCAATGAATGTCCGAATGTTTGAGCGTCATCAACCTTTGTGACCACCTTGAACCTTGCTCATTTTTAAATACAGATTAGGGAAGATGCGAAATAAACCATCTTTCCAAGAGAGGAGTGAAACACATAAGGACACCTCTTTTCCTCATTGTGTGATTGTGAAAAGAGTGTAGGATATCTCCTAGAAATGTAGGCACCGGGTTACGGGATATGAAGATTTTACGGGTGTTTACGTCTATGAGTTGATCAGGATTTGGAAACAACACCATACCTGTGATCGGTGGAAATAGAACTGACTGTTTAGGAATGCTGGTTCGCGTTTGCGTTTAGCAAAATGTCGCGGTAAGAAAGAGTCACCACCGTCTTTTATTTTCTCCAACAAGGAAAGGACAAAAGCACAGCAAAATTCCTTTTCGAGATGTTTCTCGGTTCGGGAGGTAGATTATAGAAAGGGAAGGTGTTAGCACCCTTTCTATCCGTGGTTATCCACGGGCTCTTAGGTACTTACTCACTATGTTTTCAAAATGTTTTTCTTTTCTTGTGTTTGTGGGTGTTAAAAAAGTTTTGTTTTGAAAACTTCGATTTAACTCTTGTGTCTGTCCTCAAGAGTGTATGAAGTGTTGTTTGAAAACTTTTGTTTGAAAAGTGTAAGTGCGAAAAGTATTTTTGTTTTGAAAGAGCAAGTACCTGAGAACCTCTACCTACTCAAAAGAAATTAAGTTGTGTAAATGTCATTTAGACAGTACTATCCCACTATTGAGAAGTAGGTAGCACCGTCATTGGAGTTTTTCGGGTCAATTCGATTATAGGGACATGTGGTCACCAAAGCAATAGTAGGACGCCTTAGCGGTAACCCTAATGTCTTAGATCGTTTTTTATCGAGGCAACCGTTTCGAGGCAACTTTGATCTCTAGACGGGAGGGCGACCTCTAAAACACCCTATACTCAATGACCACGTCGAGGCAACCAAGTGAGGCGTACTCTAGGAGTGGCATGTGTGAGTGTGTCAGGTTTCAGTTATGTTATCTTTGTACATGTTATGGTGAGCTACGATTGATTTTATTTTAAGGTAAGTCTTGTCATGCATAGCCTAATTAGCATACATCTAACAGTTAATAGTTGCGGAAAATAAACTAAGCTATTACAAGGCGTCGGGTATTTACATCGCCAAAAACAACCCTTGAAAAGTAAATTGCGGGAAATTAAAGAAAGCGATAAAAAGTCCTAATTAAAGCTATTACATCCTCGGAACAATTACATAATAATGGATCAAAAATTAATCAAGAATAATCGCACGCGAGAAAAATTGAATCGGAGAAGTTCTTAGGGTTTTGACCCTTTTTTGAGAAAGAAAGAAATTTTATTATTCATGAATTAAATTAAATTAAACCTAAAAACTAATTAATTAATAAAAAGAAATATTTTTGGTTTTTTAATGTCTCAAGGAAATAAATAAATAAAAAAGTCAAAAGTTATTAAAAACCCTAATTTTATGTTGATTTTAAATTATTAAAAAAAAGGTTAGAATTATCCTAATTAAAACTAAATTAGTTAATTATATTTATTTACAAAATAACTAATTAAAATTAATAAATAAAAATATCATATTTTTGTCTTTTTCTGAATTTATTATAAAAAATTAATTTGGTTAATTTAAGTAATAATAATAATAGTTAATAATAAAAACAATTAAATTAATAAATATAAAGGAAGAAAAAAGAATGAACCCAGGGGGTGTTGGCCCAATTAGGAGGTGTGCTTGGAAATTTGTGGCCCAACAATGTTCCAGTCCGTTTGACTTTTCTGATTACCCACACGCCTGTTGACTGGGGAGTATGGTGATCTCCCCTTCATGGCCATTGGATCTGAGTTTGGAGACACATGGCATGCTGAGCTTTGAGATGTATGGTATACCACCTTTGCAAGCTTTGCACAAGAACGCCCGAGGAAAAAGAATAAATAAACGTTTGGGGGACCTGGGATTCGAACCCAGGTCCCAAGGCTTCCAGATCAACACGCTAACCACTCAACCACATGCGTCCTTTTATTATTATAATGATAAGAAATTATTATATTGGAAATCAACTCAATATGCTGTAAAAAGAAAAATAACGCGCGTGCTTTCAAATTGTCCAACCATGTGACGACATATCATCGTCTTCTTCGTTCTTCTGTACAATTTAGAATCAGATAGCGGGGGTTTTTAACCCCCACTAACTAGCTGCACGAAAAATAGCGATTAGCACCATGGTACATATAAATATTTCGCGAGGGGTCAGTTGTGTTCGTCTTGGTCTAACGATCTCAACCATGTGTCTCACTAGTCCTGATTTTCCCTGGTTCAGAAAGCCCCAAATTGAAAACTCAAGAACCCTAAAAAATCGTTCATGGCATCTTTTGATTCAGGGCGTTATAGTCTAATTAAACCATGCCATTAGCTTTGTATGGTCCCTATCAACACAAATCAATCACAAGAACATGTTAAATATGCATGAATTACGAAATACGATCTTAAATAAAGAAGGCAAACCGTGAAACTGTAATCCTTAATTCTTTAAGCTTTGATGCCTGAATTGGATTGCAACACGTTCCTGGGATCTCCTGCAATGTATTTGAATGGTTAAAATGCCTTGAATTAGCCTAGGTTGCAGAAATCAGTTTTCACTTTTCTTGGTATTTTTTGAAATTAGACAAGGTCTTTCTGCAGCTTTTTTCACCTCCCCTAGGCCAGGTTAGCTTGCATCCATATAAAGGAAACAAATTAGGTCAAAAAATTGGATCCAATCCATGTGCATTCAAGTTTAAATATTTGATTGGAAATCAAATATTTTTGATTCTTCATGATTGAATAATGTTGCCAAATTTGGAGATTTTTGTATCTTTGATTTGTGCACGAATTTGCCAGCATATCTTGACCATATTTGCTTCACAAATTGATTGAAAAATCAAATCTTGCATTTTCCTACAATTTAAATTAATTAAATGAATTAATATTAATTAAAAATCCAATTAATCAATAAAAATAAGAAAATAAATCCCATTAAGCTTGATGGGTCGTGCATAGGTCATGGGTGAAGTTTCAAGAAGAGATTTGAGGCCCATTAGCAAAAATGAGGTGTTTTGAGCAAAGTTGACTTTTGCAAATTCATGAAAATTTCCCAACTTCTCCAATGCACAACTTGCTCAATTTTGATCATATGACCATGTTCTTGGACATTTTGGAAATCTCTCGAAGTCCTCTAACCAATGCTTTTGGTCCCATGTAATTTGGATGTAACAATCTCAAGTTATGGCCTTTGACTCAAAGTGCACTTTTGTTGACTTTTGAATTTGACCTATAATGTAAAAATTGATAACTTTTTGTGAGAGCATTTCTTGAACTTGGAGTGTGAATATGGATTGTAGGAAATTGCATCCCCTTCAAAATGAGCATTGGATGGGATTTTTCTGACAAACCATGAAAAAGTTATGCCCTGGTCAAGATATAGTTGACTTTTCTACTGTCCAAAAATAGTAACTTTTTGCATCTTGATGATTTTTGAGCTATTCTTGTGGAATCATGATCAAGGCTTGATCAAATGATGATTGTGAACTCAAAATAAGATGTTGACCAAAAATTCTGACTTTTGACTGAAATGACCATTTTGCCCTTGCAGTTAACTGTAGGTCAAATGAGGCTTTTGACTGTGCAAATTGGCACTGTGAGTCTTGAGACTTGGCATGTAGGTGCTAGAGAATGTATATAGGCCTATGAGACTTGTTTGAACCATTGAAAACCTTAAATTCCTTGAAAGAACCAAAACCCTAATTTCAGCTGTCTTAGGAGGTGGTTTGACTGTACAACCCTTGAGCTAATCTTGAGCAATTTGAAAATCATTCTTGACCAATCTTGAGGAATATGGGAGGGCAAATTTTGGGGTACAACAGTTTCCCCTGTTCAATCTTCTTAAACCTGAGGATGTAGATTGGCTTGCGTGCCTTTCGTGATCCGAAGGTGGAAGATGATTGAACACTAAAGTGCCCAGAAATTTGCGCTCGGATGGTGTAGTATCTGCAATGTGATGTCGGGAATGGGCTTACAGATGTCATTTGGAGAGATGATGGATAGGAGGATTGGCTTATAGATGCCACCTGGAGATTGTTGGTGGAAGGATGGGCTTATAGATGCCATCTGGAGTTTGTTTGTTGAATTGTAACTTTGTAAATTGAAAGAAGGAACCTGTGTAGGGTCGCCTGATGACGAGTCCGTGTAAAACTACATCTTGAAGAGAGGGAACCGATGTAGGGTTTCTTGATGACGAGTACGTGTAGAACTTCATCTTTGGAAAGAGAGAACCTGCGTAGGGTTTCTTGATGACGAGTCTGTGTAAAACCGCATATGTGTAGGGTTGACTAATGATGAGTTCGTGTGAAACTGCATCTGGAGCTGAGAAGGAACCGGTGTAGGGTTGACTGATGACGAGTCCGTGTGAAACTGCATCTTGGAAGGAAGGAAACCTGTGTAGGGTTGACTGATGATGAGTCCGTGTGAAACTGCATCTTGGAAGGAAGGAACCTGTGTAGGGTTGCTTTGCAAGGAATTTGGATAAAACTACGTCGGGAAACTGTAAGGAGGAACCGGGGTAAGGTTACTTTATGATAAGTCCGTGTAAAACTTCTGGAGGGACCTGAGTAAGGTTATCTTGGAATAAGTCCGTATAAGACTTCTTCTGAAAGAGAAGGAACCTGTGTAGGGTTACTTCGGGATAAGTTTGTGTGAAACTTCTGGAGGAACCAGGGTAAGGTTACTGTGAGATAAGTTCGTGTGAAACTTCAGGATGAACCGGGGTAAGGTTACTGTGAGGTAAGTTCGTGTGAAACTTCAGGATGAACCGGGGTAAGGTTACCGTGATGATGAGTCCGTGTAAAACTTCATTTTGGAACTGAGAAGGAACCAGTGTAGGGTCGCCTGAGGATGAGTCCGTGTAAAACTTCATCTGAAAGAGAAGGAACCTGTGTAGGGTTACTTTGATGATGAGTCCGTGTAAAACTTCATCTTGGAAGGGAGGAGAAACCTGTGTAGGGTTCTTCATGATGAGTCCGTGTAAAACTACATCTGAAGTTGAGAAGGAACTGGTGTAGGGTTGCCTGATGATGAGTTCGTGTAAAACTACATCTGAAGTTAAGAAGGAACCGGTGTAGGGTTTCCTGATGATGAGTCCGTGTAAAACTTCATCTGAAAGAGAAGGAACCGGTGTAGGGTTGCTTCATGATGGTCAAGTAGATAATTGTCCTGTCTGGTTTCAGGTATTAACCTACGATCAGTCGTCCACAGAATTTTCCTGGCTTGTTACAAGTATTAATCTGGAAGTAGTCGTCCACAGATGCTTTTCCTGGCTTGTTATAGGTATTAATCTGGGACTTGGAAAGGTTGATGGTAGCCATCTTTTGATTGACCTTTTCCTGAAAAGGCAAAACATTAACTGTATGCAATGTCATGATGCATGAACTGCATGATGTCAAGATGTTCTCAAGAATAAATGAGATTTATGTTGTATGATGCGTATGCATGTCATGATGTATGAAGATGTGATGTTTTTAGCTGGGGAAAATAAATCCCGGAGCTGCTGGAGAATAGTGTTGAGTTCTTCGTTTCCGTTGGGGATGATGAACGAAGATGATTCTGAGAATAAACCGGTAGGAGAAGATAGCTCCGTTGGGGAATAAACTTGATGAAGAGATTATTCTGCGGGGAATACTCTGTAGGAAGAGATGCTTTGCTGAGATTTTAACGATAACTCCGTTGGGGGTTCCGTTGATAAGCTCTGTTGGAGATTTTGATGATGAACTCCACTGGGGATAGAAAGAACTTCGTTGAAGATGATCTTTTCGTTGCAACTTGCTGAGGATAACCCAATTAGACTCTTGTTGGGATAACCTTCTGAATTTGGCTGAGGAGATACATTTGCACTCTGCAGGGGACAAGCTTCCCGAATCTACTGGGTAAGATGATTCAACTCTGGCGGGGAAGCTTTTTTAGACTGCGCTGGGAAATGGCTCCTCTGGGGGTATCTTGTATTCCACCGGGGAACATTCTTATATTTTGTTGACGAATATTAAGACTGCCGGGGATGCTTGCTGAGGAATATCTTTATACTTCGCTGGGGAATATCAAGACCTACTGGGGATACCCAACTTCTTTAGGACTGATGGTAGACTAACTCTGCTTGGAGGAGAGTATTGCTGATTCGTTCATGATTGCAAGCCTCAGCAGGGAGAGCTACCATTACTGCCTTACTCTTGGGGAGTGAAGGTATTTTGGTCATATTCTTCAGCTGAATCTACCTTGTACCTTGGTGGACAGAGCATTTTGTACAGTTTGGACAATTCTTATTGCCCCAGTTTCTGCGGGAGAAAAAGGCCTATGAGGAGCTTGATAACTGCCGGTTGACAAATCTTCTTCTGGTAGGCCAGTGACGAGATGACGAGACGTAGTCGTACGCTTTGATCCCTAACTTTTTCCTGGACCGCCCTTTCTGGTTTTCAGTCCATCGGGATACCCCTTTTTGCCCAAGCCGCCTTTTCAGGTTTTCGACTTGCCAGGTGTACAGATTTTTCATTTTCGTCCCTTATTTTTGCTCGAACCCTTTTGGTTCATCGGGAAGCCCTTATTTTTGCCTAGGCCAGTCGACCTAGCGGGTCTTTGATTATGCGTAGTATTTTTTTGACTATGTCCATGCTCTCAGGATGTAGGGAAGTGTCACTTGTCAGTAGTGTTGTGTTGCCATACTACCAGAAGATGTCTGATCATGCAAGATTCGTTGCTGGAATTCATGTCCAATGCCCCAAGTGACTCAGGTGGAGATTTGCCCCTGGCTATTTGGCATTTTGAGAGATTCCTTGAATCTTGACCTGACTGCCCCAGATGATGGACAATGCTCATGTCGCCCTTGGATTGGAAGGGTTTTTCCACTTGATGTGATCCTTTTTGTTGAGAAGGTTTTTGTCCACTAGATATTCGTCGTGCGAATTTCTCTGCTGTTGAACAAATAGTCATATGCAAACAATATTATTTTAAGAATGCAAAGCTTATGTCTATTTTTGAATTTTTTTTTTTTTGAAAATGCATTTTTCAATAAAACAAGTGGATTTTTGTAAAACGTGATGTCAACTCAGGATTTTACAGCAAGCCCTACAGGAGTCAGGATACCTTTTGTAACAGTATGCTTTCGAACTAACCCATGCTTCGGCTAGGACTTTTAAGGTTTATAACGTGGCCTGGTTCACGGTTTAAGAAACAAAGGATAAAAGCTCAAATTGTATTTGTACCCACCCGTTCTTCGTGATGTTCTTCGATCCTAAACTCAGCTAATCGTGCATTAGGTCTTGTTTGAGTCTTTGCTCTGATATTCCGGTGATGGTTTGGATACTGATAGTTTATTTTGAATAGGCAGTCATTTTTATAAGAGTTTGTAGGACCTCTTTCATTTTGATTTTATTATCGCTGTCTTTTTGCCTGAACTGTTTCTTTTATGATTACAGTCAGCGGGATGCCCCAGTTTTTTTGTTAGTCTCCTTCATAGGTTTTGACTTAATGGGCTTTTATTTCTGAGCGATAATGACTGCCTGTCCTTACAATTATACAGAACCATCACTGTCTTTTGTTTCAGAAGGACTTCTTTGATGCCATTCATTGTGCACCTGGATCAACTAAGAAGACTACCCTGCCCCAGGTTATAATTAAGGGTTTTAATTTGTGAAAAGAAAAACTCCAACTTCTTTGGCTCAAAGGGGTTGACTAGGGATTATCTTCCTTATAACTCCACTGTTTAGGATTTGAAACAATGCCTGTACTTCATCAGCGGGGTTTGTTCAAAAGCATACTGTAAAGATCGTGGTATCGTTTTCGTCATCCTCCCTCAAAAGGTTTAGAATTTTTAATCGAGAGTTGAACATCACAAAAAAATTAAAGCAATTTGAATATAGTGAATACGAATGGATTGATTCAAAACAGACATATGCGATGCATTAATGAAATAAAAGAGTTTGCCATGACAATAATTGTTTGAATAAGCAAAGAAAAATACAACTTGAAAATTCAAATAAAACAAAAGCCTTCAATGATTTGGCATAGGAGCAGTGATTATGTTTGGAGTCTCAGAAGGCTCGAATTCGATCTCCTTAGCATCAATCATATTCTGAATCTTGTATTTCAGCGCCCAACAATCGTCAGTATCGTGCCCCGGGCTACCGGAATGATAAACATACCTCGCATCTGAGTTGTAGTTTGGAGAAGAAGTCTTAGGGTTCGCAGGAGGGTTTATCACCGCAATCAGGTTCATCTTCAACATGTGCTGCAGTGCTTGTGACAATGGCATGTTGATGTTGGTGAACTGTCTTTTAGGCTCGTCCGGCCTTCGTTGATTTCCCTTTTGCTGTTGTCGGTGTGACGCAGAACCAGAGATCAAGACTGCCCCTACGTGTTGGTCACGACGACTCTTTTGACTGTACACAGCATTGGACTCTTTCTTCCCACTGTAAGGCTTTTTATGAGCATCAGAAGGTGTGGCTTCTTGAATCTTCCCACTTTTGATGCCGGCTTCAATTCTTTCCCCAGTCAAGATAAGGTCTGTAAACCCGGCTGAAGAGTTTCCAATCAAATGGTTAAAGAATGGACCAGACAGGGTCCCCAGAAACATATCAACAAGTTCACGATCAGTTAAAGGTGGCTGCACCCTTCCAGCCAGGTCTCTCCATTTTTGGGCATACTCTTTAAATCCTTCACCCGTCCCTATTGACATACCCTGGAGTTGGGTACGCGTAGGAGCGAGGTCGGAATTATATTGATACTGCTTATAGAATGCAGTAGCCAAATCTTCCCAGTTGCGAATACTGGCCCCATCCAGCTGATAGAACCATTCGAGTTGAGTCCCTGAAAGACTATCCTGAAAGAAATGGATCCACAAATTCTTGTCAGCAGTGTAAGGTTGGATCTTCCTTACATACGACCGGAGGTGCAGCTTTGGGCAGGAGGCTCTGTCATATTTGGCAAAAGCAGGTGCCTTGAATTTATGGGGAATCACCACCCTAGAGGATAAGCCTAGGTCTCCAAAGTCCAACCCGGGCACATTCTGTATCTCCATGGCGCTCAAGCGGTCCTCCAACTGTTTATATCTATCCTCAGCAGGAGGGTACTATTCTTCATCATAATCCGTCTCGTTGTCGGAGACCACGGGACTAGGAACCCTTCTCTCTTGGGGACTGTCTTTCCCTACAGATGAGGTAGTCAGATCAACCTCATTCTGCAGTCCATTCCCAAATCTGCGTCCAGTGTTAAATAAGACGGTCCTCTTCTTCTTCTTCTTCTTCTTCTTCTTCCTCTCTTTCAGAATCAGAGTCTTCAAATCCTGTTGACCCTGGGCTAGGCTCATAACCAACTCTTGGAACTGGGCATTCTGGGCCTGGAGGGCCTTGATAGCTTGTTCAGTGGAAGGTTCGGTAGACATGATGATTGCTAAAATAAACAGCGAAGAAGATAAGTGACCTGTAAGAAGGGGTACCTGTAATGCAATGATATGTATGACCTATGTATGCAATGTTTTCAAGGATCTCGTGGGGTAAACAAAGAAACTTGTTAGAATTTGAATCTGGTAGCTTGATTGAAGGAACTTCATATTGTTGAGAGTCCTTCTTCAAGAGTTAGGCTCACCATATCGAGTGGGTCATAGCCCCTGAATCAAGCTATCGTGTTTTGATCTCCAAACAACCTTGGCTAGAGGAAAATAAATCCCCTTTGCCCCTTGCTTGACGTCTGGTTCATCATGACCTGCATCACAAGCCCTTGAGATCCTTGAAATGGGTTAGTCCTTATGCAAGATGTATGCAATGATGTTATGATGTTATGGTAAAGGTACACCACAAGTATTCACAAAAGTAAAACATGGTAAAGGCACACAAGTCACACAAAAGAGCCCTTAGAGTTCAGGCTAGCATGAAGTTTAGGTACTACCCTCTTTCAGTTTCAGTTGGTTAAGACCTGTCCTAAAAATAGTAACCAGGTTCTAGAGGATCTCAATATCATTGACTACCCTCGATCGGTCATAATTCCAGTTTGGCAACCTTTTCTTGTGGCCGGAACCATCGCGAGAGTTTAGCCTCAATGAGTGTAGCATACTGCTACTGTTCTATGGCCAAGTTGGTCAATTTAAGGTGCTAAGGTCAGTTGGTGCTTAATGACTCCTCAGAAGACCCATATTCTCCTCGTTCCAACACAAGGGATATCGGTACAGACCAAGGTGTCACACCAACGTAGCTACTGCTTCACCCGTGTCGGTCTACGCCGGACAGGTCCCTCACAGTTTATTGCTACTTACCTAAAAAAGGGTACCCCAGATCTTGGTTAGGATCTATGAAACTCCGATACAAGCCCACAAAATTAAAGCATATAAGGCATACAATTGAAAACATGGTGATCTTATCCTAAGGTACACCTCACTTATGAGCTCCCCAGCAGAGTCGCCAGTTCTGTGATCAGTGGAAATAGAACTGACTGTTTAGGAATGCTGGTTCGCGTTTGCGTTTAGCAAAATGTCGCGGTAAGCAAGAGTCACCACCGTCTTTTATTTTCTCCAACAAGGAAAGGACAAAAGCACAGCAAAATTCCTTTTCGAGATGTTTCTCGGTTCGGGAGGTAGATTATAGAAAGGGAAGGTGTTAGCACCCTTTCTATCCGTGGTTATCCACGGGCTCTTAGGTACTTGCTCACTATGTTTTCAAAATGTTTTGCTTTTCTTGTGTTTGTGGGTGTTAAAAAAGTTTTGTTTTGAAAACTTCGATTTAACTCTTGTGTCTGTCCTCAAGAGTGTATGAAGTGTTGTTTGAAAAGTGTAAGTGAGAAAAGTATTTTTGTTTTGAAAGAGCAAGTACCTGAGAACCTCTACCTACTCAAAAGAAATTAAGCTGTGTAAATGTCCTTTAGACAGTACTATCCCACTATTGAGAAGTAGGTAGCACCGTCATTGGAGTTTTTCGGGTCAATTAGATTATAGGGACATGTGGTCACCAAATCAATAGTAGGACGCCTTAGCGGTAACCCTAATGTCTTAGATCGTTTTTTATCGAGGCAACTGTTTCGAGGCAACTTTGATCTCTAGACAGGAGGGCGACCTCTAAAACACCCTATACTCAATGACCACGTCGAGGCAACCAAGTGAGGCGTACCCTAGGAGTGGCATGTGCGAGTGTGTCAGGTTTCAGTTATGTTATCTTTGTACAAGTTATGGTGAGCTACGATTGATTTTATTTTAAGGTAAGTCTTGTCATGCATAGCCTAATTAGCATACATCTAGCAGTTAATAGTTGCGGAAAATAAACTAAGCTATTATAAGGCGTCGGGTATTTACATCGCCAAAAACAACCCTTGAAAAGTAAATTGCGGGAAATTAAAGAAAGCGATAAAAAGTCCTAATTAAAGCTATTACATCCTCGGAACAATTACATAATAATGGATCAAAAATTAATCAAGAATAATCGCACGCGAGAAAAATTGAATCAGAGAAGTTCTTAGGGTTTTGACCCTTTTTTGAGAAAGAAAGAAATTTTATTATTCATGAATTAAATTAAAATAAACCTAAAAACTAATTAATTAATAAAAAGAAATATTTTTGGTTTTTTAATGTCTCAAGGAAATAAATAAAAAAAAAAGTCAAAAGTTAGTAAAAACCCTAATTCTATGTTGATTTTAAATTATTAAAAAAAAAGGTTAGAATTATCCTAATTAAAACTAAATTAGTTAATTATATTTATTTACAAAATAACTAATTAAAATTAATAAATAAAAATATCATATTTTTGTCTTTTTCTGAATTTATTATAAAAAATTAATTTGGTTAATTTAAGTAATAATAATAATAGTTAATAATAAAAACAATTAAATTAATAAATATAAAGGAAGAAAAAAGAATGAACCCAGGGGGTGTTGGCCCAATTAGGAGGTGTGCTTGGAAATTTGTGGCCCAACAATGTTCCAGTCCGTTTGACTTTTCTGATTACCCACACGCCTGTTGACTGGGGAGTATGGTGATCTCCCCTTCATGGCCATTGGATCTGAGTTTGGAGACACATGGCATGCTAAGCTTTGAGATGTATGGTATACCACCTTTGCAAGCTTTGCACAAGAACGCCATGGTACATATAAATATTTCGCGAGGGGTCAGTTGTGTTCGTCTTGGTCTAATGATCTCAACCATGTGTCTCACTAGTCCTGATTTTCCCTGGTTCAGAAACCCCCAATTGAAAACTCAAGAACCCTAAAAAATCGTTCATGGCATATTTTGATTCAGGGCGTTATAGTCTAATTAAACCATGCCATTAGCTTTGTATGGTCCCTATCAACACAAATCAATCACAAGAACATGTTAAATATGCATGAATTACGAAATACGATCTTGAATAAAGAAGGCAAACCGTGAAACTGTAATCCTTGATTCTTTAAGCTTTGATGCCTGAATTGGATTGCAACACGTTCCTGGGATCTCCTGCAATGTATTTGAATGGTTAAAATGCCTTGAATTAGCCTAGGTTGCAGAAATCAGTTTTCACTTTTCTTGGTATTTTTTGAAATTGGACAAGGTCTTTCTGTAGCTTTTTTCACCTCCCCTAGGTCAGGTTAGCTTGCATCCATATAAAGGAAACAAATTAGGTCAAAAAATTGGATCCAATCCATGAGCATTCAAGTTTAAATCTTTGATTGGAAATCAAATATTTTTGATTCTTCATGATTGAATAATGTTGCCAAATTTGGAGATTTTTGTATCTTTGACTTGTGCACGAATTTGCCAACATATCTTGACCATATTTGCTTCACAAATTGATTGAAAAATCAAATCTTGCATTTTCCTACAATTTAAATTAATTAAATGAATTAATATTAATTAAAAATCCAATTAATCAATAAAAATAAGAAAATAAATTCCATTAAGCTTGATGGGTCGTGCATAGGTCATGGGTGAAGTTTCAAGAAGAGATTTGAGGCCCATTAGCAAAAATGAGGTGTTTTGAGCAAAGTTGACTTTTGCAAATTCATGAAAATTTCCCAACTTCTCCAATGCACAACTTGCTCAATTTTGATCATATGACCATGTTCTTTGACATTTTGGAAAGCTCTTGAAGTCCTATAACCAATGCCTTTGGTCCCATGTCATTTGGATTTACCAATCTCAAGTTATGCCCTTTGACTCAAAGTGAACTTTTGTTGACTTTTGAATTTGACCTATAATGTAAAAATTGATAACTTTTTGTGAGAGCATTTCTTGAACTTGGAGTGTGAAGATGGATTGTAGGAAATTGCATACCCTTAAAAATGAGCATTGGATGGGATTTTTCTGACAAACCATGAAAAAGTTATGCCCTGGTCAAGATACAGTTGACTTTTCTACTGTCCAAAAATAGTAACTTTTTGCATCTTGATGATTTTTGAGCTATTCTTGTGGAATCATGATCAAGGCTTGATCAAATGATGATTGTGAACTCAAAATAAGATGTTGACCAAAAATTCTGACTTTTGACTGTGAAATGACCATTTTGTCCTTGTAGTTAACTGTAGGTCAAATGAGGCTTTTGACTGTGCAAATTGGCACTGTGAGTCTTGAGACTTGGCATGTAGGTGCTAGAGAATGTATATAGGCCTATGAGACTTGTTTGAACCATTGAAAACCTCAAATTCCTTGAAAGAACCAAAACCCTAATTTCAGTTGTCTTAGGAGGTGGTTTGACTGTACAACCCTTGAGCTAATCTTGAGCAATTTGAAAATCATTCTTGACCAATCTTGAGAAATATGGGAGGGAAAATTTTGGGGTACAACAATACCATAGATGAGGAGAGCCACAATTTCCTCAAAGGCTTGCAGATCCAAGGAATTCCAAGAACTTTGGGCTTTCTCAAACATGAACTTTGCTAGGAAACCCTTGACACCACTCCTTGTTTCCCAATGAGTTGTGACATCAGATGAGTGCAAGTGTAGAGATTGAGCAATCTATTCTAGTTTTGGGTCTCTTTCCGTACCGTTGAAAGGCAGTTGAGTGAGAATGGGAATCCTCAAGAGTTGGGAGAATTCTTCCAAAGTAGGCACAAGTTGATAGTAAAGAAATGTGAAGCAATGGTGTAAAGGAACTAAGAACTGAAAAAGCACCTTCATCATGTCCTCGTCTGTGTTGGAGGTGACCAAGTTGAGTAGGAGACCATGTCTCTCAGTGAATGGAGAGTTTTCAGGAATCCTTGAAGATAGCTCCTTAAGTCGTGGAGGGATCCTTACAAGATTGACTTGAATAGTTTTCCTGCGAAGTGAATCCATATCCTACAAAACAAGAACAAAGATGAATCTCAAAATCCTTGAAATGGTTAGTGGATGTATATGATGTTCATGATGTTCATGATGTTATGCACAAGTATGCATATACAAACAAAATAAACAAATCCTTAGGTTTAGGCTTGCATGGAGTTTTATAGGTAAGTACCCTCTTGAAGTTTAGTTGGCTTAAACCTGTCCTAGTAATAGTAACCGGGTTCTAAGGAGCTCAATATCACTGATTCGTTTACTTGGTCATTGTTTCAGCACAAGCCTCTTTAATGGAGACCGAAATATCCCAAGAAATCAAACTTCAATGAGTGTAGTATCGAGTATCTACCAACTTCGGACTGCACCAAAGCCAGTCATCTCACTACATCCTAAAGGCCAAGTTGGTCAAGTAAAGGTTCTAAAAGTTCATTAGCGCTTCATGACATCACTCAGCGGCCCTGTATTCTCTTTGATTAACTAAAAGGCTACCGGTACCCAGAAATATGTCTCACTAACGTAGCTATTGTTTAGACCATGTCGGTATACCCCGCGCAGTTTCCACAATGTATTGCTACTTACCTATAAGGTATCCCAAATCCGAGTAGAGGATTCAAACCCAAAAAAAGAACCATAATGTAAAGCATACAAGTCAAACAACATAAGCAAGTAAATGTGATCTAACCCTAAGGTAACCCCACTTTTAGAATTTTCCCCAGCAGAGTCGCCAGTTCTGTGATACGGTGGGAGAACTGACTTGAGGGTTTTGCGTTTGATCGCAAATGTTGGGTTAGCAAGAGTCTCCACCGACTTTTCTTTTATCTAAAAGGAAAGGTAAAAAAGCACATGAAAGACCTTTGAGATTGTTTCTTGAGTTCGGGGGGTAGATTATGAAAAGGGAAGGTATTAACACGCTCTTCATCCATGGTTTTCCATGGGCTTTTAGATACTTGCTAGATTACTTGCTTTTGTTTGAAATTGTGCTTTGTGTGGTTTTTTTGAAAGTATTTTATAAAGAGGCCATTGTTTAGGCAATATTTGTAATGATTCTCGTTCGTCAGAATGTATACAAAGATGTTGATCTTTTGAAAATGTTTTCAAGTTTGTAAGATGTTTTGAAATGTGTAGGTGTTTGTTTTTGAAAATATCAAGGATGTTTGCTTGAAATTGAGCAAGTAATTAGGAGCATTCTACCTACTCAAAAGTCTTTCTTGTACATTTCCTTTTCCTTTGACATTGTTATATTACCATTGATTTGGTAAGTAACCCTATCTTTGGATGTAAACGGGACGGGCGTGGGTCATCTTATAGCCATGATTAGAAATGTTCCAAGGTATCTTAGCATTCTTTTTGAGGGGCTAAGATCATTTGTAAGGCAACTTAGATAGCGTCATCGAGGGACTATGATCTTGTATTCGTTTGTTTTTGCTAAGATACCTCACATGCATAATATGGCTATTTTTGTAAGGCAACAAAATGGGTTTACCATAAGGGTGTATGTGTGCAAATGTGTTGATTTACATGCATTGATTTGTCTTTGATTAGGGTTTGCTATTTGGTTGGTTTTAATCTTTCCATACAAAACCCCAATTACTAACATTTGTATATAAAGCGATAAATTGCGGGAATTAAAATTACTACGCTATTACATCATTTAGGGGAGGGGGTGTACAAATTACAAATGGGGATTTGCAAGAAAACAAATCTATTTATCTATTACAACCATATTGAATTGCATAAATATACAAGGAATGAAATGAATATAATATACAAGTATAAAAGGAACAGAAATTGATTTATTTTGGATTTTTGTTAAGAAAATGTTTTGGCCTTAATCAAACTAAAGGGTGATGATCAATTGGTCCAAATTAAATTTAGGGAACTAAACCTAATTTTTAAAAGAAATAAAATTGATTTAGAAAAGTATTTTTTAGGGTTTTTGTGAATTTAATTAAAATACAAAAAGGTTAATTAACCAAAATAAGCCTAGGTTCTAAATTTATTTTAATTTTCAAGAAAATAATAAAATGATACATAATAGTCAAGATTTATTATCTAAGTATATAAAAAAAAGGAATTAATTTATTAAAGAAAAGTTTTTTATTTCTTTTGATTTTATAAGACAAAATAAACGAAATAAATGTAAAGATAAAAAATATTTTTTGGATTTTTATTAATAACTATAATAAATATTTATTAATAATAATAATAATAATAATAATAATAATAATAAGATTAATAATAATAATAAAGATAATAAAGAAAATAAAATTAAAATAAAATATGAAGAGAAAATCAGGGAGGTGTGAAAATAGAACATGGAGTTAGTGAAAGTAAATAGGATGGAAAGCCCAAAACAGGGCCCAGACGCTGTAAAGAAGAAAAAAAAGTGGAAAAAAAGTATGAAAATGACAAAAGGCAGCGCGCTGGGTGTTGAACCCACGCCCTCTTAGTCACCAGCGCGTTGCCTTACCACTGGGGTGGCTATACAGTCGTTAATTAAAATGAAACAATAAATACATGTTACAAATCAAGTCCATGACCCGAACTTCATATTCAACCTCACGCCCCAGCCAGACAACGTGCAACTTCCTCATCTCTAAACCAAATTGGAAAATGTGAACATGATTGTTATTCCATTTTTCTCACGAATCCAACCATATAAATCATGTAAGCTAACAATCAAAGATGAAGATTAATTTTGCTGGCCCTAAATTAGAACCTAATTTTTCCAGAAAGTTCAAATCTAAAATTCTCTACATACAATCAATATAAATGAAAACTATGAACATGGTCAGTTTTAGAGTAATGATATCTACATTTTATCTTCACAAATCAGAAATAAATGATGCCTGTATGTAGAGATGGAAGTTTGAAAACTTACCTCTTGCAGCTGGAGTCGTGAATGGAGTTTGAGTAACTTTGGAGATGGCCTGATGATCTGTTTAGCTTGCCTGGACCTCCTTAAGTGTATTCCAACTCTTACTTTGCTTTGAAAGTCCCTGAATCTCCCTACTCAAGTCAACCTGCAAACTTGATATTTGAAAATGGTGGATAGTGATGGAGGGGTTACAGTTTGAAACAGGGTCATGGATCACTTGTGTATGATGTATGTAAGGTATTTGAATGATTAAGAATCTAAACGCACGAGTGGAAATGGAGATGGAGAGTTTTGGCTCAAAACTGTCAAGTTGAGCAGTCTTGTGCAACAAGGGTGTTTGGGAGAGTTTTAGGATGCTTCAAAATCATCTCTTAGCTTGCAATAAACTTTTTAATATGTATGGAAAATATTAGAGCACAAAATCACTCCAGGTTTCTAAGTTATAGGGTTATGGCTCTATAACTTGCTTTTGAAGAAAAGTGAAATGACAAATCTCAAGTATTGTACAAGCATGTTTTGAGCTTTCTTAGGTCTTAGACACATTGCTTTTGGTTTATAGGAGTTATGTTTGAAGAAAGAACAAGTTAGAAGCTCAAGACAAGTTGACTTTGTGATTAAAGCAACTTTTCAAGAGTGGAATGGTAACTTTCTTCCAAAAATGGCAAATTGGCTTGGACAATACTTGGAACACTTGGATAATAACTCAAAAGCAAGTGTAATCTTATGATTATGGAGAGATATTGAGGTTTAGAAGCCTGCAAAACAAGATTGTGCAGCATAGGTTTGAAATTGGATTTTTGTTCATCACAAAATGCCTTGTAATTCAAGTGACAAAACACCAACTTCATCTCTTCGATTCTCCCTACTCAAGAATGATCTCAAGGAGTTCTTGGATATTTTGTAAAGCTTGAAATGTACTATAAAACCCATATTTGAATTGCTTTTGAATATTCTCCTTTGAACTATATGAAAAAGTGCCATGAAGTTGAGTCAAAATCCTGACCAAATTAGGGCAAAATTTCACTAAGTGTTTAGTTTCATGATCTTATGTTCTTGAAATTATAACTTGAGATCCAAGAATTTTTGGAAGATATTGTGTGAAGAAAAGTTGTAGATTTCATGGAGATATACAACTTTTATGTTTGGAGTTTCTCTTGAATCATCTTGTATCATGGTGAAAATTTGGCTCAAAGTTATGAAAAAACATGAATTTTCAACACTTAGAAAAATTTCTAAGTTTAGAAATTTTGACTTTTCAAAATGAAATCTTGACTTTTTGATTTCTTGAAGTATAAGTTTCATATTTTTACATGTTTTGATGATTTATGATCTTTGGTACTTAAATTTGACCAAAAAGTCAAAGTTTGACTTTTCAGTATACAGTTGACTTTTGATCAGTTGACTGCAAAATTCATCTATCAATCCAATGGATTTGCAATGTTTTGAATCATGTCATTAGGTAAAAATGATTCAATTGGAATCTTGAGATAATTCCTTAAACCAAATGACCATTTTCTAGGTTAAAAATCAGAAATTTCCCTTTCCCAGTCAAAACCCTAATTTTGACCATTTTGCCCTTTTAGAGAGTTGATCAAATTTCTTGGAGAATTGTGATCCAAACTTGATAAAATGATACATATGAATTTAAAATGTTGATGTGGATAAAAAATTATGAGGTTTGACTATAAATTGGCCATGGTTAACTTTTTCCCCAATACAATTGATTTTTAGGTCAACTGCTCAATTGACTGATCAAAAATGTGATTCAAAGCTTGCAACTTGACATGAGTAATCTTGGGGGTCCATAATGATCCATGAAAGTCATATGAGGCATTAAAAGTCCATTTGTCCTTGTTCAATCTCAAACCCTAATTTTCAGTCATCAGTGCTTGAGGAGGTGTCTTAAGCTGATCAACCCTAATGTAGTCTTGATCCAAAGGAGATCTTATGAGAAGATTCTTGATAAGTGAGAGGGAAAATTTTGGGGTGCAACACTTGCAATCTTTCCTTTTTTAGGGTAGTGGCTTACCCCCTAGAACACCAAAGAAAAGAAAAGCTTCTGATGAAGAAACAATCATTATTCCTGATGATGATGACGATGTCTCCCCCACTCCTTTCAAGGCCAAGGAGACACATAAGAATGTCAAAACGTCGAAGGGTGCTCCATATCAATCCACCAATCAAAAATATGTCGACGTAAAAGTCCTTCCTCCTCCTTAATGTGAAGTTCAACCTGCACCTTTTGGGGTTGTAATTTTGGAGCATATTGGCAGCAATGCTTCTAACCCTGATGATCAAAAGGTACATCTTTATTTCAATCTTTTACTCCTTGCTCGAATATCTTTTGACCTAACGACTTCTTTTTTTATCTGCAGGATAAATACACTATTCCTCCCATTTCCCTTATCAAACAAGATGCTCCTCTGAATACAGAGACTCCTTCTCCTCCTCCCATATCCAGTGGTGCTGTCCAAAATAAAGGGTCTTCGACTATGGTTCCCCAATCTAAAGCCGGTGACGTCCAAGTCGAACAGGAGACATCCTCTCCTAGTAAAGATGACTTGCCAGAATTTGGCAAGCAAATATGTGAGGAAAATGAAGACTCTGAAAGCATTCCTAAAGATTCTTCTCTAAAAAGGGCTCAATTTCCTGTAGATTATGACGAGGACGAAGAGCAATATTCAGATGGGGTTGAGACATACTTTCAGGATGATGATGACATGGAGGAGGTCTAACCACAAATTGAAGATACTCATCCGACACATCCTGATACTACTGATGAACCAAGCACACGAGCTCGATCAATTTCATATCCCATCCTGACTCCAACACTCACTAAGGAGGAAAAAATAGCGCTAAAGAAGAGTGATTACCTAAAATATGTGGAGTTAATGATGGCTCTAAGGGATTCTTCTCTTGACAAAAGCTCTTATGGGGCTTCGACCCAATCTGGAGCTAGCGCTAGTGAAGCTTCTTATGACAAACTCTTTCAGCAAGTGAAATAAGTTGTATTCAAAGTTGATTTGTTCGAAGTGCTGAAAACAAATGTTACTACTCGCTTTGGGATGAAAAAGATGATTAATCACATCAACATTACTGCTTGTCCTGCTAATGCAGGTGAGATCTTAATAGATATTCAAAATCTAATTGACCAAATCTACGTTGAGTACAACAGGGAGGTTGATGCAACTTCGAAGCTTCAAGCAAAAGAACATGAGAAAACTGCTGAATTTAACAAAGCTCAGAGTACTTCGAAAGCATCTAAGAATTTGTTGGCTTCGAGGAAGGCAGCCCAAGCAGAATTTGACACTTACACCGCTTCGATCACACTTTGGGAGTCTCACATTGTGGAGTTACAGAAGAAAATAGCGGATGCTAGGGCAAAACAAGCTGCTATCAAAGGATTGGACACCACTGAAGCTGATACTTTGGTTGCATAGAGCGTTGAGCATGTCGAAAGAGCTTCATCCATGACTGAATACATTGTACGCCTCAAAGGCATACACACTGCTATTCAATATAAGCTTGGCCTAGCAAAGATAAAGTATGAAAGGATAAAGAAATATATCCTGATTTGATTTATGTAATAAACCATTAATTGTACCTTCTTTACATTGTAAGCATGCTTAGACAAAGCAATTTGGGAACACTTATGTTTTATACCATGTTGGCTTCATTATTTCACTAATTTACTAGTTTGTTGTAATCTTTAAATCTTGAAGAAAAGGTTTGTATTTTTTCAAATACTTACCGTTAACTTTCAAGATTCTTTGATCTTCTGTCAGTTCTTCGATTTCATAGGCACTGTTAGTGAATGTTTGAATGACTCTAAAGGGGCCTTCCTAATATGGGGACAATTTTCCCCATAATTTATTCTTTCAATCCATTGGCAGAATCACCTTCCAAACCACATCACCATTTGAGAAGGTTTTGCCCTTAACTCTCTTGTTATATGCACTGGCTACTCTTTTTTTTTGCTTTCTTAGAATTTCCAAAGTATGTAACCTTTCTTCATCTAAATCCACCAACTCGTTCATCTTCATTTCCCAATAAAGATCTATCGGAATTTCGTTTTGTCTTTGGATTCTGACTGACTGTAAGTAAATCTCTACTGGAAAAACTGCATCATGTCCAAACGTTAGACGAAACATAGTTGTACTTGTTGCCTCTTTAGGGGATGTTCGACAAGCCCATGAGACTTGATCTAAGGTTTTGTGCCAATTCTTTGGCTTTCTGCCCACATGTTTCTTGATTAAACCAATGATTACCTTGTTAGTTGCCTCAACTTGTCCATTTGCTTGTGCATAATAAGGCGTAGAAGTTAGTAATTTGAAACCCGTATTCTTAGCAAACTCTTGCATCCTTCGACCAGTAAATAACGATCCTTGATCTGTTGTAATAGTTTCTGGAATTCCAAACCTATAAAATATATGCCTCTGGATGAATTCGATGATGCTTTCTTGATCAACATTCACCAAAGGTATTGCTTCTATCCATTTTGTGAAATAATCTATTCCCACCAAAATGTATTTCTAATTTTTTGAAGATGATGGTCTAATTTCGCCAATCAAATCCAATGCCCAACCCCTAAAGGCCATGGCTTAACAATTGAATGTAGTTCACTTACAGGAACATGCTGAATTCCTGCATGAATCTGGAACTCTTGGCATCCTTTGGAAAAATCTATACAATCTTTTAGAATTGTAGGCCAATACATGCCAGATCGAAACAAAAGCCACTTCATCTTGTGACCTGCCTGATGTGCTCCACATGCCCCACTATGCACGTTTGCTAGTGCTAAATAAGCTTCAGTTTCTCCTAAACATTTCAAAAAGACTCCCTCTGGGGTTTTCTTAAACAATTTGTTGCCTATTAGCACATAACTTAAGGCACGATATTTTACCTTTCTTTCAGTACTTGTTGTTGGGTTTTTTAAATAACTTATTATTGGATTTCTCAAATCTGTATTTGCTAAACTGTTTGTGGCTAATACTTCAAAGTGTACTTCGTTTGCATAACCTAGACTTGAGTTTTTAAAATCTGCTGGAGAAAGTTTAGTAGTTAGTACATTGCCCCGTACTTCGATCAAATCTTCCAATCTTTCTTTTGATACTTTATATCCTGAGGAAATATGGGCCAAATCATTTGCTTCTTGATTCTTCAACCTGTGGATGTGCTTGATATCTACATATTCAAATTTCTAGAGCAATCTATTTGCTATCACAAAGTAAAATATCAAGTTTTCTTTTATGCACTTGTACTCTTTGGTAATTTGCTTGATTACTAATTCAGAGTCACCGATTATTTCGACACTAATTGCCCCCAATTCCAATAAAGCTTCAAGTCCTGCTATCAATGCTTCATATTTCGCTTCATTGTTCGAACAAGGGGGGCGTCTATTTTGTACTTAAGCTTTGTTGGAATTTTATCTGGAGAAATAATCAAAACCCCAATTCCACTTCCTTTCTTATGTGTAGAACCATCAAAGAACAATTTCCAAGGTTCCAACTCCACAAGGTCCTGGGATGTTTCGACCAATGCATGGTCGACAATGAAATCAGAGACTACTTGCCCCTTCATTTATTTTAAAGGCATTAAAGTTAAAGAGTAATCTATTAGGGCCAAAGCCCACTTACCAATTCGACTATGTAGAATTGGCTTCGTCAGCATATGCTTAATAACATCAAAATGTGAGGAAACGTAAACGTCGACTGGCTTTATATAATATTTTAACTTGGTATATGAGAAGTACAAGCAAAGCCATAATTTTTCTATTGAACTATATCTAGTCTTTGCGTCATTCAGTACTCTACTTAAGTAGTAAATGGCCCTTTCGACTCCATTTTCATCCTCTTGAGCCAGCATGCTTCCTATAGTTTTATCTGACGCAAATATGTATAACCTCATGCACTTTTCAATTTGAGGAGGCGTTAGAATAGGTGGATGCATCAAGTATTGTTTGATTTTCTCGAACGCCTCTTGATGTTCTTTGTTCCATGCAAAGTCTCCTTGCTTCAGTCGCAAGAGTGGAGAAAAGGCTTGAGTTCGACCACTTAAGTTTGATATAAATCTTCGCAAGAAGTTTATCTTTCCCAGCAGTGATTGCAACTCTTTCTTTATCGATGGCTCTTTCGCTTACATTATTGCCTTTGTTTTGTTTTAGTTGATTTCTATGCCTTTCTTATGGACCACAAAACCAAGAAAGTCACCAGCTTGCACAAAGAATGCACATTTAAGGGGATTCATCTTCAGGCCATATTTTCTCATCCTTTCGAATGACTGGCGAAGGTGATCCAGGTGACTAGATCCTGATATAGATTTCACTACTATATCATAAATATAGACCTGCATGAAAGTTTCTATCAAATCATGAAATATAGAGTTCATGGCATAACCACCCATTCATAGGTGCCTATTTCCCCAGGACATTGAAATGTTGTCTTTGGCACATCTTCTTCTGTAATAAAAATCTGATTGTATCACGAATACCCATCAAGCATACTAAGATATTCAAACCCAGCAGCAGAATCTACTAACATTTCAGCCACAGGCATTGGATATTCATCTTTAGGAGTCACAAAATTTAAATCACGAAAATCTATGCATACTCTAAGAGATCCATTTTTCTTAATTAATGGTACTATATTTGCAATCCATTCGACATACCTTGTGGTCCGGATGAATTTACAGCACAAGAGTCTTTCGACTTCTTCCTTTATCTTCGAGAGGATCTCCAGTTCAAATCTTCTTGGTGTCTGTTTGATGGGTTTTTTGCCATCTTTTATGGGCAACTTCAGTTCGACCAGGTCCCTGCTTAAACCCGGCATTTAGTTATAATCCCAGGCAAAACAATCTTTGTACTCCTTAAGCAGCTGGATCATTTCTGCTTTTACTCCTGGACTAAGCTTCGAACTTACATACGTGGGTCTTCTTACAGTCCTATCTCCTTGTGATACGATGGGAGAACTGACTTGAGGTTTTGCGTTTGTATTCGCACTTGTTCGGTTTAGCAAGAGTCGCCACCGACTTTTTATTTTATCCTAAAGTAAAGGTTAAAAAGCACAGGAAAAACCTTTGAGATGTTTTCGTGGGTTCGGGGGGTAGATTATGAAAAGGGAAGGTGCTAGCACCCTTTTCATCCATGGTTATTCATGGGCTCTTAGTTACTTGTTTTAGATCACTTGCCTTGATTTTCAATTGTGTGAAATGGTGCATTGTGTGTGTGGTTTTGAAAATGTTTTAAAAAAGATGCCTTGTCTAGGCAAACTTTGTAACAATTCTTTACTCAAATGTTTTACAAAGGTGTTTGTCTTTTTGAAAAGATGTTTCAATGTTTTTGAAAGTTGTTTTGTGTTTTGGAGTGTGTTTTGAAAGTAGGCAAGTGTGTTTTGCAAGTTTGATCAAGTAACTAAGAGTTGTCTACCCCTAAATTTACTCAAAGATATTTCTCATGTTTTAACCCTTTTAACAGTGTTGTTTCACCATTGTATTTGGTGAACAACCTTGTGTTAGGACGTTAACGGGACGGGCGCGGGTCATCGTTTAGACCATGAAAGCAATAGTGTCAAGTGTCTTAGGCAATTTGCTTGAGGGACTATGATCATTTTGTTTAGGCAACTTCGAAAGCGTCATCGAGGGACTATGATCATTTGATTTGTTTTTGTTTTGCCAAAGTACTTGACATGCAAACATGGCCCATTTTGGAAGGCAACAAGCGGGGTTACCCTAGGGGTGCAAGTGTGATTTGTGTATTGATTGTCATGCATTTATCTTTGTATTAGGTTATCTAGCGGTTGATTTTGAATCTTCGCATACAAACCCTAGTTACTATACAGTATATAGAAAGTGATAAATTGCGGGAATTTAAAGTCTAAGCTATTACAAATAAGTATCCGGGAATGGGGGTACAAATATTTACAAATGGGGATGTTTGACAAGAAATTAAATTCTAAGCTATTACATCCATATCGAATATACAAATATTTAATTGTACAATAATTAAATAAATACAATAAATATGCAAAATGTATTATGCACAAAATGATTTTTTATGTATGTGAAAGTATTTTTCAATGTAAAATATAAACAAAAATAAGAAGGTCAAATTTTGAGTATTTTTGTTATTTAGGGCAAAACCCTAATTTTTGAATAAATAGTATTTATTTATTAATTATATACAATATTTGTTAATTATATACAAAAAATAAGAAGTATATTGTAAAAAAGTATTTTTGATGTCAAATATTAAATAAAAATAAAAATTTTATTTCTATATTTTTATCCTAGATATTTAATAAAATATGTATATGTATATTTATATATATATTTAATATGCTAAATATGTACAAAAAATAAAATATTAATTATTTACAAAAAATGTATTTTTTTAGAAAATGTTTTCAAAAATATAAATAAAAAATAATGACTGAAAATAAATATATTTATATATTATTTCTTAGTGTTTTAAATAAAAGGTATTATATTTATTTACATATATACGCTAAATAAAACAAATAAATGCCAAATAAATGCAAAAAAAAGGTGGAAAAATATTTTTGATGTTTTTTATGTTTGGACAAAAAATATCAAGTCAGAATAAAAAATAAAAAGTCAAAAATAATAAATATTTCACACAATGGGCCAGGGGGGTGTAAATGCAAAAAGAGAGTGCAAAGAGCAAGACTGACTCAGGCCCAGCCCAAGCCAATCATCTTCAACCTTCAGCATTGTTTGAACAACTAAAACGCGCGCTTTCCATGCTTCATTCAAACTCCTGATTCTTTGACTTTTAACAAAAACTCATAACACAAACAATGTAGAGCATCAAGAGACGAATTCAGAGCTATAAAACACTTGACCTAACTCTAAGAAACGAAGGAGAATTTCTTCATCCCCAATTTCTGACCTAATTTTTCTTCAATGTTCATGGCCAAAATTCTCACAGCATACTCAATATAAATGAAAAGTAATCATATGTATGGCTTCAGGGCTATGAGTAGAGCATGCTTCATTCACAAACCTAAGCCTAACTCTTCCTATATTAAGAGATAGAAGTTCATGGTTTTACCTGTTTCAGCTTGAGTCGTGTACAACAATGTGGCCAACTTCAATGGAGTTTGAGCTTTTGTACAGCTTGCCTGAAGTCCAAGGATGCTTCCCAAGTATCTAGCTTGCTTTGAAACTCTCTGAATCGTGCTATGGAAGTTCACCTGCAAAACTGAAAAGTGAAAATGGCAACAGAGGTTAGGGATGTTACAGTTTGTATCTAGGGCTTGGGATAGTTTGTGTGGATGATATGGAATGTGTTTGAAAGGTTTCTAGCCAAAGTGCAAAAGTGGAATGAGTTGTGGAAGTCAAACTGCAACAGATGCCCTGTTTCTGCAGCAAGAGGGTGTTTCTGAGTTTTGGGAGGTATGAGGGACCAATCAATCGTGCTTTAGGTTAGTTGGGATGTATGGAAGGTGAGAACAAAGTTTGTGTTTGGCTACGCTTGCAGGAAGTGATAGTTCTAGTTGTTTTGCAATCTTGCTTGTTTTTGAAGTAAGAAAGTTCAAGTCCTTATGAAGGGCTGTATACCCTCTCTATCTATGCTGCACACTTTGCCCTTAATCAGTGGGATTTGCTTACAAACTCTTGCCTCAAAGATCTGGCTTGTTCTTCTTGGATTTGGTATTTGACATAAAGCACTACTTTTCAAAAATGGCAAGTTTGCTTTTTCTACTTAAGGGATAATTCTTTGTGTAATGACTAAATGCACAAAACAATGCTTGAACACAATGGTTAGGCATTTAATTATGGAGTGCAAACTTGGTTTAGAGGCCTGCAAGCAATTACCAAGCATGCTGATTTGAAAATGAAACTTGTATGAACATGCATTTGGTTATGAACAAAAGTGAATTTTGCCCAACTTTGCAAATTCGATTCTCCCTAACCACAAGGGTGTTTGAGAAGTTCTTGGACAATTTGGAAAGTTTGGAATGTGTACTACAATCCATATTTGTAATGCAAATTGAAACTCCAAGTGGAAGCATGTGAAAAATGGCCAAGAAGTTGGACAAAAATCCTGCCTAGAATAGGTCAAAATTTCTCTAAGTTAAAAATGTTTTGTACCCTTGTTCCAAAAATCATAATTTGAGCTACAAGCTTCCTTTGAGAAAACTTTGTGAATCAAAGTTGTAGATTTTGCAATGGGGTTTCTTGATGAACAAGTTTCATAATTTGACATGTCTTGATGAAAAATGAATCTTGGCACTTGATTTTGACCAAAAAGTCAAAGTTTGACTTTTCAGTATACAGTCAAATTTTGATCAGTTGACTGGAAAATTCATCTGTCAATCCTGTGCATTTGAGATCTTTTGAACTTGTTGAATGGATCAAGACAATTCTATTGAGTTCTTGAGTCCATATGTGAGCTTGGTTTGCCATTGGTTAGGTCAAACAGTCAAAAATTGCCTTTGTGTAGTCAAAACCCTAAAAATGACCATTTTGCCCTTTTGGTGATCTGATCAAATTTCTTGTGGAATTGTGATCCAAACTTGACCAAATGGTTCATATGAGTTCATTATGTTGATGTGGGTCAAATTTCACGAGGTTTGACTGTCAATTGGCCACAGTTGACTTTTTCCCCAATACAGCTGATTTCTAGGTCAACTGTCCAATTGACTGGGCAAAGATTGAAATCAAGGCTTGAAACTTGGTATGGATAAACTTGTAAGTCCAACATGAAGCATGAAAGTCACTTTGGGCATTTTAGGTCAAAACATCTTTGTGCAAACTCAAACCCTAATTTGGGTCAACAGTGTAAGGAGGGGTCTTGAGCAGAGCAAACCCTAACTTGATCTTGAGCTCCAAGAGTCTTGTGATTAGAAAATGTTGAAGAAATGAGAGGGCAAATTTTGGGGTACAACAGTTTCCCATGTTAAATCTTCTTGAACCTGAAGAGTTAGATTGGCAAGCTTTCCTTTCGCGTCTCGAAGGTAAAAGGAGATTGGACACTAGAGTGCCCTTAAATTTGCACTCGTCAAAACAATGGATGCGGGAATGGGCTTGGAGATGCCATTTGGAGATGGGCTTAAAGATGCCATCTGGAGGGGTGTCAAAATCTTGTCGGGGATGGGCTTAAAGATGCCATCTGGAATGTATGTTGTAGGTGAAAGAAATGAGTATCAGAAAGGTGTCCATGTTTTGGAACATCTCTGGACTGGGGGGTCTGAACAAGCAATAGATTGACATCCATGTTTGGAGAATCCGTAAACTGTTTTCAGAAGTTGAGAAATTTAATAATCAATAGATCAGCATCCATGTTGGGAAGCGTCCGTAAACTGTTTTCAAAAGTTTGAGCTTATTAATCTTATCCTGAAAAGGGTAAAATATTAGCCGAAACACAAAGTTATGTTGCATGAAATGTATGATGCAATACATATGTTATATCAATGTTTATGATATGAATGTAATGAATGCGCATGTAAGCTGATGAGCTGTCTTGCTGGGGTTAGATGTATCCTGGATAGCCAGAGATAATAGAATCTTGACTTTTCCGGGGAAAGTGAATCCTTGACTGCTGCAAGGGATTGCAAGAATCTTTTGATTGTTGAAAATGAGAAGTCCTGGGACCACTGTTGGGGAATCAGGAGTTTGGGTTGTACACCACTTTGAGAATGAGAATCTTCATTCTGTTGGGAATATCAGGAACTCATGTTATCTACCACTTTGAGAATGAGAATCTTCATTCTGTTGGGAATATCAGGAACTCAGGTTATCTGCCACTTTGAGAATGAGAATCTTCATTCTGTTGGGAATATCAGGAACTCAGGTTATCTGCCACTTTGAGAATGAGAATCTTCATTCTATTGGGAATATCTGAATATCCTGTGAGGAACTGAGAATGAGAGTCTTCACTCTGCTTGGGGAATTAAGAATTTTGTGGGGAATAAGTTTATTCCAAAAGGGGATGAAGGAATCTTTGACGATTACTACTTCAACAGGTGATGAAGGAATCTTGGACGATTACTACTCCGAAAGGTGATGAAGGAATCTTGGACGATTACTACTCCAAAAAGGTGATGAAGGAATCTTTGACGACTACTACTCCAAAAGGTGATGAAGGAATCTTGGACGATTACTACTCCAAAAGGTGATGAAGGAATCTTGGACGATTACTACTCCAAAAGGTGATGAATGAATCTTGGACGATTACTACTCCAAAAGGTGATGAAGGAATCTTGGACGATTACTACTCCAAAAGGTGATGAAGGAATCTTGGACGATTACTACTCCAAAAGGTGATGAAGGAATCTTGGACGATTACTACTCCAAAAGGTGATGAAGGAATCATGGACGATTACTACTCCAAAAGGTGATGAAGGAATCTTGGACGATTACTACTCCAAAAGGTGATGAAGGAATCTTGGACGATTACTACTCCAAAAGGTGATGAAGGAATCTTGGACGATTACTACTCCAAAAGGTGATGAAGGAATCTTGGACGATTACTACTCCAAAAGGTGATGAAGGAATCTTGGACGATTACTACTCCAAAAGGTGATGAAGGAATCTTGGACGATTACTACTCCAAAAGGTGATGAAGGAATCTTGGACGATTACTACTCCAAAAGGTGATGAAGGAATCTTTGACGATTACTAATCCAAAAAGGTGATGATAACCTTTACCTTGAGATTGACATTCAAATTCCCCAAGTGATGGAGATGGAGACCTGCCCCAGGTTACTCTGCAAATTGAGAGATTTTTTTTTTGAAATCTTGACTGGACTGCCCCAGGTTAATTGAACTTTGAAAGATTTGTTGAAATCTTGACTGGACTGCCCCAGGTGTTCTGGACAGTGACATGTCATGCCCCCTTGTTGATAGGAGATTTGTCAATGGAAGTGTCATCCTTTTTGAAGTGATTTTGCTCACTGAGAGGGCTTTCGTTCCTATGAATATTCGATGTATGAGTTTCTTCGCTGTCAAACTAATAACCATGTGCAAACAACGATATTCAAATGATGCAAAGTTTATGCTTGTCTCAAAGTTTTAAAAAATGCGCTTTTTAGCGAAAAACTTTTTATAAGACAAATTCAACACAAGATTTAGGGAAAAGCCTTACAGGAGTCAGGATACCTTTTGAACAGTATGCTTTCGAACTAACCCATGCTTCAATTAGGACTTTTGAAGGGTTGTAATGTGGCTTGGTTCACGGTTTAAGAAACAAAGGATAAAGGCTCAAAGTATATTTGTACCCACCCGCTCTTCGTGATGTTCTTCAATCCTAAACTCAGTCAATTGTGCGTCAAACTCTATTCGAGTTTGGAATGACTTTTTGGTGATGGTTCACACAAGTTGAATTTTGTGGGAAGGCAGTCATTTTTGCAACATTTTTCATGTTGTTTGAGGATTTGTAATGACCTTTTTCTTTTGATTTGTTATCCCTAACTTTTGCCTGACTGTTCCTGTTTTCGAGATTACAGTCAGCGGGATGCCCCAGCTTTCTTAAGCCTCCTTTATAGGTTTTGGCTCAATGGGCTTTTCTCTTTTGAGAGATTGACTGCCTATGAGATAAGGGACCATCACTGTCTTTTGATTCCAAAGGAATGTTTTTGATGTCATTCGTTGTATTACGAACTGAGAGTTTGCGACTTCAATGCGCATTTTTTTTGAATCAACTGAGAGACTACCCTGTCCCAGGTTTAAATCAAAGGTTTCAATTTGTTTAGAACAGAAAAATCCTACTTATTTGGCTCGAAGGGGTTGACTAGGGATTATCTTCCTTATAACTCCAGTGTTTAGGAATTGAAAGGAATGCCTGTACATCATCAGCAAGGTCTGTTCAAAAGCATACTGTATGAGATTATGGTATTGTTTCATCATCCTCCCTCTAAAGGCTTGTAGCTTTTGATCAAGAGTTAAATATCATAAAGAAAGCATAAGAGTAGTGAAAACGAATGGATGAATTCAAGACAAACATATGCAATGCATTAATGAAACAGAGTTTGACATTAACAAATAATTATTTGAATAACAAAAGAAATTACAACTTGAAAATTCAAATGAAACAAAGACATTCTCAATGATTTGGCATAGGAGCAGTGATTATGCTAGAGTCTCCGGAGGGTCAAACTCGATCTCCTTGGCATCAATCATGTCTTGAATCTTGTTCTTCAAAGTCCAACAGCTGTCGGTGTCATGCCCAGGACTGTCAGAATGGTAGGCACATCTCCCGCTCGGGTTATACTTAGAAGAGGAAGTATCAGGATTTTGAGGAGGATCCTTTAGCGTGATTAGCTTCAACTTCAGCAAATGTTGTAATGCTTGAGACAAAGGCATGTTGATGTTATTATACTGCCTTTCTTGATATCTTACCCTACGCCTATTGCTTTGTCTTTGTTGAACAGGCGTGGGATCGGAGATTAGGATTGCCCCTGCATGTTGATCATGACGACTCTTTTGACTACTCACTGCATTGGACTCTTTCTTCCCATTGTAGGGAATTTTCTGAGTATCAGAGGGTGTAACTCCTTGGATCTTTCCACTTTTGATGCCAACTTCGACTCTTTCTCCTGTCAGTATTAGCTCGGTGAACCCAGCTGAGGAGCTTCCAATTAAGTGATTGAAGAAAGGCCCAGTCAAAGTTCCCATGAAGATGTCAATCAGCTCTCTGTCGGTTAAAGGAGGTTGCACCCTACCAGCCAAATCTCTCCACTTTTGAGCATATCCTTTGAAGTTCTCGTCAGAACCCATGGTCATGTTCTGCAATTGCACGCGAGTTGGTGCAAGATCAGCATTGTACTGATATTGCTTATAAAAAGCAACAGCTAAGTCCTCCCAGGTGTGGATGCGAGAACTCTCCAATTCATAGAACCACTCGAGTTGAGTCCCTACCAGGCTTTCTTGGAAGAAATGGATCCAAAGCTTTGGATCAGTTGTGTATGGTTGAATCTTGCGGACATAAGACTTTAGATGCATCTTAGGGAAAGAGACTCCATCATACAGGGCCAAGGTAGGGACTTTGAACTTTGGAGGGATGACCAATCCAGAAACCAAACCCATGTCTCCTAAATCCAAGCCAGGTATTTGTTGAACCTCCTTAGCATTGAGGCGATCCTCCAACTGTTTGTACTTGTCATCAGCGGGAGGATATTGTTCTTCGGAGTAGTCAGCTTCATCAATCTCCAAATTGTGGTCTTCTTCAAGACTGGCCCCTATGATGGGTGGAGTTGAAAGATCTAGGGTTTTAGGTCTTCTCTTCAGGATGCCCGTTGCCTTCTTGGACTTCTTCTTCTTGTCCTTGAGAAGGAGAGCTTTCAGATCCTCTTGCCCTTTACCCATAGCCAGAAGCATTTGTTGGAATTGAGTGTTTTGAGCTTGGAGATCTTTCACCATTTGTTCCATATCCATCTTACTGAAATAAATAGTAGGAAGATAAGGAGACCTGTATGGGAAACCTGTTATGCAATGATATGTATGATATATGTATGCAATGTTTTCAAGGATCTCTTGGGGTAAACACAAGAGAATGTTAGAGGTTGAACTTCGGTCTTTGATTGGAGAACTTTGCACCGGTGGATGTCTTTCCACGAGAATCAAGCTCACCATGTCAAGTGGGTCATAGCCCCTGATTCAAGTTGTTGCACTTGATTTTTGATGGCATTTGTTTAGAGGAGAAACCTCTTGCCCCTTTGGTAGACGTCTGGTTCAACGCGACCCTGCAACAAAAGACCCTCGAGATCCTTGAAATGGTTATTGTAAATGCTATGGTATGATGTTATGTACATGTATGCAAAAGCAAGTAAGTGTATATACAGGTAATCATATTCACACAAACCAAACAAGTCCTTAGGTTTAGGCTAGCATGGGGTTCGTAGGTAAGTACCCTCTTGAAGTTAGTTGGCTCATCCTGTCCTAAAATAGAAACCGGGTTCTAAGGAGCTCAATATCACTGGATTATTTTCTTTGTTCATTGTTTTGGTTTAGCCACTTAACTGGCGACCAAAATATTCCAAGAAAACAATCCTCAATGAGTGTAGTATCGAGTATCTACCAACTTCGGACTGCACCAAAGTCAGTCATCTCACTACCCCTAAAAAGGCTAAGATGGTCAAGTAAGGTTCTAAGAGTTCGTTAGTGCTTCATGACATCACTCAGCGGCCCCGTATTCTCCTTGACTACTCAAGGGCTACCGGTACTCACAAATATGTCACACTAACATAGCTACTGCTTCAACCATGTCGGTATACTCCGCACAGTTCCCTCACAGTTTATTGCTATTTACCTAGAAAGGTGCCCCCAAATTCAGGTGTAGGATTTACAACAAACCCAAACAAGGACCCAAAAAGTAAAGCAATCAAAGAAATCAAAGCGAGCATGTATGGGTGATCTAAAACCCTAAGGTAACCCCACTTTTAGAACAGTCCCCAGCAGAGTCGCCAGTTCTGTGATACGGTGGGAGAACTGACTTGAGGTTTTGCGTTTGTATTCGCACTTGTTCGGTTTAGCAAGAGTCACCATCGACTTTTTATTTTATCCTAAAGGAAAGGTTAAAAAGCACAGGAAAAACCTTTGAGATGTTTTCGTGGGTTCGGGGGGTAGATTATGAAAAGGGAAGGTGCTAGCACCCTTTTCATCCATGGTTATCCATGGGCTCTTAGTTACTTGTTTTAGATCACTTGCCTTGATTTTCAATTGTGTGAAATGGTGCTTTGTGTGTGTGGTTTTGAAAATGTTTTAAAAAAGATGCCTTGTCTAGGCAACCTTTGTAACAATTCTTTACTCGAATGTTTTACAAAGGTGTTTGTCTTTTTGAAAAGATGTTTCAATGTTTTTGAAAGTTGTTTTGTGTTTTGGAGTGTGTTTTGAAAGTAGGCAAGTGTGTTTTGCAAGTTTGATCAAGTAACTAAGAGTTGCCTACCCCTAAATTTACTCAAAGATCTTTCTCATGTTTTAACCCTTTTAATAGTGTTGTTTCACCATTGTATTTGGTGAACAACCTTGTGTTAGGACGTTAACGGGACGGGCGCGGGTCATCGTTTAGACCATGAAAGCAATAGTGTCAAGTGTCTTTGGCAATTTGCTTGAGGGACTATGATCATTTTGTTTAGGCAACTTCGAAAGCGTCATCGAGGGACTATGATCATTTGATTTGTTTTTGTTTTGCCAAAGTACTTGACATGCAAACATGGCCCATTTTGGAAGGCAACAAGCGGGGTTACCCTAGGGGTGCAAGTGTGATTTGTGTATTGATTGTCATGCATTTATCTTTGTATTAGGTTATCTAGCGGTTGATTTTGAATCTTCGCATACAAACCCTAGTTACTATACAATATATAGAAAGCGATAAATTGCGGGAATTTAAAGTCTAAGCTATTACAAATAAGTATCCGGGAATGGGGGTACAAATATTTACAAATGGGGATGTTTGACAAGAAATTAAATTCTAATCTATTACATCCATATCGAATATACAAATATTTAATTGTACAATAATTAAATAAATACAATAAATATGCAAAATGTATTATGCACAAAATGATTTTTTATGTATGTGAAAGTATTTTTCAATGTAAAATATAAACAAAAATAAGAAGGTCAAATTTTGAGTATTTTTGTTATTTAGGGCAAAACCCTAATTTTTGAATAAATAGTATTTATTTATTAATTATATACAATATTTGTTAATTATATACAAAAAATAAGAAGTATATTGTAAAAAAGTATTTTTGATGTCAAATATTAAATAAAAATAAAAATGTTTTATTTCTATTTTTTTATCCTAGATATTTAATAAAATATGTATATGTATATTTATATATATTTAATATGCTAAATATGTACAAAAAATAAAATATTAATTATTTACAAAAAAATGTATTTTTTTAGAAAATGTTTTCAAAAATATAAATAAAAAATAATGACTGAAAATAAATATATTTATATATTATTTTTTAGTGTTTTAAATAAAAGGTATTATATTTATTTACATATATATGCTAAATAAAACAAATAAATGCCAAATAAATGCAAAAAAAAGGTGGAAAAATATTTTTGATTTTTTTTTATGTTTGGACAAAAAATATCAAGTCAGAATAAAAAATAAAAAGTCAAAAATAATAAATATTTCACACAATGGGTCAGGGGGTGTAAATGGAAAAAGGGAGTGCAAAGAGCAAGACTGACTCAGGCCCAGCCCAAGCCAGTCATCTTTAACCTTCAACATTGTTTGAACAACCAAAACGCGCGCTTTCCATGCTTCATTCAAACTCCTGATTCTTTGACTTTTAACAAAAACTCATAACACAAACAATGTAGAGCATCAAGAGACGAATTCAGACATATAAAACACTTGACCTAACTCTAAGAAACGAAGGAGAATTTCTTCATCCCCAATTTCTGACCTAATTTTTCTTCAATGTTCATGGCCAAAATTCTCACAGCATACTCAATATAAATGAAAAGTAATCATATGTATGGCTTCAGGGCTATGGGTAGAGCATGCTTCATTCACAAACCTAAGCCTAACTCTTCCTATATTAAGAGATAGAAGTTCATGGTTTTACCTGTTTCAGCTTGAGTCGTGTACAACAATGTGGCCAACTTCAATGGAGTTTGAGCTTTTGTACAGCTTGCCTGAAGTCCAAGGATGCTTCCCAAGTATCTAGCTTGCTTTGAAACTCTCTAAATCGTGCTATGGAAGTTCACCTGCAAAACTGAAAAGTGAAAATGGAAACAGAGGTTAGGGATGTTACAGTTTGTATCTAGGGCTTGGGATAGTTTGTGTGGATGATATGGAATGTGTTTGAAAGGTTTCTAGCCAAAGTGCACGAGTGGAATGAGTTGTGGAAGTCAAACTGCAACAGATGCCCTGTTTCTGTAGCAAGAGGGTGTTTCTGAGTTTTGGGAGGTATGAGGGACCAATCAATCATGCTTTAGTTTAGTTGGGATGTATGGAAGGTGAGAACAAAGTTTGTGTTTGGCTGTGCTTGCAGGAAGTGAGAGTTCTAGTTGTTTTGTAATCTTGCTTGTTTTTGAAGTAAGAAAGTTCAAGTCCTTATGCAGGCCTGTATACCCTCCCTATCTATGCTGCACACTTTGCTCTTGATCAGTGGGATTTTCTTACAAAATCTTGCCTCAAAGATCTGGCTTGTACTTCTTGGATTTGGTATTTGACATAAAGCACTACTTTTCAAAAATGGCAAGTTTGCTTTTTCTACTTAAGGGATAATTCTTTGTGTAATGACTAAATGCACAAAACAATGCTTGAACACAATGGTTAGGCATTTAATTATGGAGTGCAAACTTGTTTTAGAGGCCTGCAAGCAAGTACCAAGCATGCTGATTTGAAAATGAAACTTGTATGAACATGCATTTGGTTATGAACAAAAGTGAATTTTTCCCAACTTTGCAAATTCGATTCTCCCTAACCACAAGGGTGTTTGATAAGTTCTTGGACAATTTGGAAAGCTTGGAATGTGTACTACAATCCATCTTTGTAATGAAAATTGAAACTCCAAGTGGAAGCATGTGAAAAATGGTTAAGAAGTTGGACAAAAATCCGGCCTAGAATAGGTCAAAATTTCTCTAAGTTAAAAATGTTTTGTACCCTTGTTCCAAAAATCATAATTTGAGCTAAAAGCTTCCTTTAAGAAAACTTTGTGAATCAAAGTTGTAGATTTTGAAATGGACTACAACTTTCATGTTTCAAGTTTTGTTTGAATCCATTTTCATCTTGGTGAAAAAATGGGACAAAGTTAGGAAAAAATAAGGAAATTTCATAACTTAGAAAAATTCTAAGTTATGAAATTTTCTCATTTTAAACCCTAATTTGCAAATTTGGGTTTCTTGATGAACAAGTTTCATAATTTGACATGTCTTGATGAAAAATGAATCTTGGCACTTGATTTTGACCAAAAAGTCAAAGTTTGACTTTTCAGTATACAGTCAAATTTTGATCAGTTGACTGGAAAATTCATTTGTCAATCCTGTGCATTTGAGATCTTTTGAACTTGTTGAATAGATCAAGACAATTCCATTGAGTTCTTGAGTCCATATGTGAGCTTGGTTTGCCATTGGTTAGGTCAAACAGTCAAAAATTGCCTTTGTGCAGTCAAAACCCTAAAAATGACCATTTTGCCCTTTTGGTGATCTGATCAAATTTCTTGTGGAATTATGATCCAAACTTGACCAAATGGTTCATATGAGTTCATTATGTTGATGTGGGTCAAATTTCATGAGGTTTGACTGTCAATTGGCCACAGTTGACTTTTTCCCCAATACAGCTGATTTCTAGGTCAACTGTCCAATTGACTGGGCAAAGATTGAAATCAAGGCTTGAAACTTGGTATGGATAAACTTGTAAGTCCAACATGAAGCATGAAAGTCACTTTGGGCATTTTAGGTCAAAACATCTTTGTGCAAACTCAAACCCTAATTTGGGTCAACAGTGTAAGGAGGGGTCTTGAGCAGAGCAAACCCTAACTTGATCTTGAGCTCCAAGAGTCTTGTGATGAGAAAATGTTGAAGAAATGAGAGAGAAAATTTTGGGGTACAACAATCCCAGATCCACTTCTTCAAGAGGGTCCTGCACTAGCATCTTTGCATTTGACGCCACTGGATCCTTATCGAATCCCAAAGGCCCATCATCATATATTGCGTCTAGCCTTTGGTATTTTCCTTCGACATGCTTCTCTCTGTCAGGAGTGTTGGCTTGAAGAGAATCCGAGGTCCTTTTGCATGATTTGTTTCTTCCTTGGCCTTTATGGCCATAATCTTTACTCCGACTTCTAAAGCCGTTTTTAGTCTATTTTCAGCCAAATAGGCTGAAATATTTTCGAAGAAGGAAGATTCAGACATGGTCACTGTCTTCGTCATCTCAGCCTGTTGGCTGTATCCCTGGAAGTCCATGTACATCATCTTCCTGCCCCAAAGTCTCTCTATCCCAGCAAAATCCATTCTTGGATGCAGGGTCAGAAAGTACATAACATTATTGTTTGGCGCATATGTGCCATTTAGAGCACTGCAAGGCCATATGTTGGCCAAGTTTCAATCAAAATTCCTTCGATCAACCTGGTTAACCTCTGCCATATAATAGCTTTGGTCTTCTTCAATATTTTCCACAATTCCATCTTCTCTCCAAATTGCCACGCGATGCTGCATTGAGGAGGGAACTGCGCCTATCCCATGAATCCATTCAAGGCCCAAGAGTAAATTGTAGTTTGTCTTGGCCGCTAGAACCATGAATATCTTTGGTCTGGTGATGGTTTCTATAGTGAGATCAACTTTAACTACGCCAAGTGTATGGCCAATTTTTCCTTCATAATTAGACAATACCATATTATGAGGTTTTATATCGGTATCATACATACCTATCATCTTCAGCAAGAATTTAGGCATGAGGTTGACAGTAGCACCCCCGTCTATCATTATTTTGTTGATCCCCACTTGTTCTACTTTTCCCCTGATAAAGAGAGGCTTCAGACGGTTCTTCATGCCTTGGTCTGGTTTTTCAAAGAACACGTTATGTTCTTCGACTGCTCCAGTATTCATAATATAATAGCACACGGGTTTGTGATTTTCCATCTCTAATTCATTTGCTTCTTCAGAATCTTATACCTCCGTTACTTGATCATATTTATGTGGTAGTACAGAAACCACATTGCAGACGATATTCTGAGAGGACTCTTCGTCTGAGTCGAAGTTGTCAGTAAGCATGTCCTCATCATTGGTTGACACTTCATTAGTTGGTTCCTCTAGAGCCCTTTGGATGGATACCTCAGTATTTCTGGGGGAAAAAAGCCTTTTTTATGCTGATGGCTTCTCTTTGACAAGTGCAGCAGATGAAGTTTGATTCGTACTGGATTCCCCTACTTCGTTGCTGGTGAGTTCCCTTTGAGCCTTCTTGGTCCTTTGGTACCTTCGCCATTGGGTCCTTGTCATTGGGTTTTTTCCTTTGTAATTCTCAGAAACATAGGCTTGTTGCTTTGTTGACTGGAACTGTCTTCGATAAGCTCATGCAGATCTGCCACCTTCTTCGAAATTCTTCCATTTCCATTTGCCTTTTCCTTTCCACTTGCTTTGACTAGACTCCAACCATTTATCTATTGGGATGTTGGATGGTGGCTTGAAGGTGACTTGTCGATTTACTCTGGGGTGTGGGATATCTTCCCTTTTTGGAATTCCTTTCGCATTGGTTACATACTTGCCCCTGCTGCTCCTTTGATTGTTCCAGTATTATGTAGACGAAATTCTTTCGAATGCTTCTGCTGCTTTTCTTTCATAAACAACACTGCACCATGGGCACATTAAAACTTATGATCTTGTCTTATGACACCTAACCAAAAATCCCATCAAGCTTTCTCCCATTTTTGGGTATGGCAGCAATTCTCTGGTATTCCTCAAATTGTTTCCAGCCCTCTCTTGGTACACTTTCTGATATGTTGTTGCAGCGCTTCGACCATTCTTTGCGCTGCATCTTGGACACACTAGTCCTTCAAGATTCTTCATATGGAAATGAAAAAGATATTCCACTAGGCTTACTTTCTGGTGCCCATTTTGCATCCCGTCATCCTCCATCTTCAAACGTCTTTCAATCTCTGCCATCTCTGGGGATAACTGGTTCAGATTCACCATGTTTACTTAGAACTTGGGACCTTTAGCATCCTCAACTCTTCGAATCTGACTCTAAGACCCTCAGTAGTCTTATATTTGACCGCAACTTTGGCCCCGCCCCCAGTTTTTTTAACTTCGAACTTGGGACCTCCGGCAATCTCCAGCTATTCAAATTTGACTCTAAGACCCTCAATAGTCTTAGGTTTGCCAGCATTTTTAGTATTTCCATCAGTAGCATTCCCTTCGAACAGGCCCATGAGACCTTCAGCAGTCTCCAACCCATGAGCATCTTCAGATACTTTGTCGAGTTGACCTTCTTCGACTTCAACAACGTCCACCATGTTGATATCTACAGGCTCTACAAATTTTGTCTCAAAAACCTGAAGAGGATCTGTGTCGACCTTCATCTTGGGCTTCTCCCCAAACTTCAACCTTCCTTCCTTGATTGCACTCTGTATCAAATCCCTGAAAATATAACATTGTGAGGTTTTATGGCCTAAAAAATTATGATATTTATAAAAACCCCTTTTCTTCTGTTGTTCTAACGGAGGAATTTTAGTGCCAAGGGGAACTATCATTTGGCCATCTTTTACTAGTAAGTCAAAGATTTCATCACACTTGGTGATGTCGAAGGTATAGGCTTTCTTTGGGAATTTGTCATTCCTTTTTGGTTCGACGGGATTCTTCCCGTTTGCCGGTGTTAGCCCTTTGCAAGGATAAGGTGGTCCTTGCTTTAATTCTGCAAGATTTATTTCGTGCTCTTCAACCTCTGACGAGTCATCTTCGACATCTCTTTCATCTGAGCGTGCTTCGACATAAGCCACTCTCTCTTTCCTGTGGTTTTTGTTAGCTCTTGCTTTTTCTATCTTCAAACTCTTCACTTGTCGAACCCTGTCAGCCAGTTGTGCCATGTCTCTTAGATACCGGGGATCTAACTTCTTTCTGATAGAGAAGTCCAATCCCCTTGCTGCCATTTCGACCAACTCGTGTTCCGGAACTTGTGTGAAACACCTTGCTTTTAACAGATGGAACCTGTTAAGATAATCATCTATAGGCTCGCTGAATTTGCACTTAACATTTTCCAATTCTCTTAGGCTGATTTTGGATTGACCTACATAAAATTGTTCATGAAATAATCTCTCTGGACGAGTCCAATCATGGATGGAATTTTCTGCAAGAGTTGTAAACCAAGTAAAAGCGTTTTTGGTTAGGCAACAAGGGAAATATTTAATCCTTAAATTTTCATTGTTTGCTATATCCCCTGCTTCTGTAAGATATCTAGCCATATGTTCTATGGTTGACTCACTGGTTTCACCAGAGAACTTTGAATTTTGGCACTTTCCATCCCCTAGGTAACTCAGTTTGTTGAATGTACTCAGACAAAGGGGATATATAGTTTGGCCTTCGCATGCCAATATTTACTCTATTGCGTGCCATTATTCTTTCGACTATGGCTGCTAGATTATTGTTTCCTACCATATCATCCTGTCGACATCCTTGGAGAACTTCATCAACGTCTTAGTTATGATTCACCATGACTACCCTTCGTCGTAATTCTTCCCTGGGAATAGCCTGTTGAAATCTATGTGGTTCTTCCTTTCGAACTGGTTGTTGAATTTCAACTTCTGGGTGTATCACTGGTTTGGCCTGGTCAATGGTTGGTTCTTCCTGAAATAATATGCCTTGATTCTCCCTTGTCCATGTGGGTTGTGGTTGTCGAGTTGATTCTCTAGTTGCACCAAAAAATCTGCAAGGCGCCCAATTTATGCTGTTATTTATTGGTTTGCTTGGGCATTCTGCAAATTCGTCTGTGTGGTTCTTTGGATTAGGGGGTTAAAGATTGTACTCATTTACTGGACGAGTATTCCCAGCATTTCGTGGTTATTATCATCCATCTGTTGCCTTAAAACTGTCTGCGTATTTATGGTGATAGGAGGCAATTGGGCCACATATCTTGGTTGCGAATTGATTCATGCCATATGGTTTACCCCTGAACCTGATCCTTGTAATGGTGAGAAGGCAGATGTTAAAGGACGTGTGTATGTCACATTGTTATTTTGAAGTCCTTTCATGAATGTAGTTTGCATGCCATATATTGGATCTGATGTTGGGATTGTGAATCCTGGTACATAAGTTCTAGAGACACTGCCTACTAAAGGTATGGGGGAAACAGGTGGATTTTGGCTAGTCACAGACATTACAAAAGCTTCATTTTATGCGTTTGACAATATGTTTGAAGCACTTTTATTTGGGGGTATGATTGTAGCGTTCGTAGTCGAAGGGAAAACCGTAGTCCCTTGACTCCTGGCTTCGGTTGTATTTGAAGCATTTGTATTCCCTCCCGTGGGGGGACGAACTTGTTGTGCACTTCTAACGGGTGGGTTAGCCATTCTCCTATTGTTCTGCTTTTTTGTTCTAGGATCTGTGGTATTGGCTATTTTTCCACTTCTTAATTTCATGCAACGAAACAAGTTAGATCAAAAATGAAAACTAGACACAGGGTCCCACTGGGCGTGCTAATTTATTTACCCTGTTTTTTTGTAAACAACCGCTGCTCTTCTAAATCTTTATAAAAAAAAGATTCAGTCACTTACGAGATCGATCAGATTGATCTCAAGACTATTGTGTTCTAGTTTTTAGGAAAAATTTGATGATAACTTCTTTAAACAAAGAGAATCACTTTGTTATCAAAATAAAGTGTCCTTATAAAAGCAATGAAACATAAAAAACTATTCTAGATTGTGAATCGTATATAATATAAAGGACATGAATAAATTTCATTAAATGTAAATAACTTTCAAATGTAAATATGGTGCATCATACGTACATGTCTCACTAACTCGTTTCTCTAACACTGGTACTTTGAGTATTTGAGTATATTATACAAATATGTGAACACACTGAATCTTAACATCTAAGACTCCTATTTATACTAATTCTACCTTAACGGTCTTTCTATGAGATTACGCCACATTCGACACCTTTTACATGCATACATTCTGGCGCTTCCATGCGTCTTCCTGGCGACACGCATTAGTTTGAAATTTAAACTTCCCGCTCGAAGCTTTTGAATTCCACTTTGAGTTCAACCAACGTGACTGTCAAAGTATTCATATATCTTGAAATATTCCTTTCACTTTAATTTGCCCTTTCGACACGTTGAATCATAAAATGAGCTTTACAAAATAACCTTATAAGGTCCAATTTCATGTTATGTTTTAAACTATGACCTTCTCACATCAAATTTCATATTTTTATCAAATGTCGAAATCTTCAGCTAACACCATGTAAATATTATGCTGCACAGTCCCCACAATCTATTGCTACTTACCTAATGTGCCCCAGATCCGGGTATAGGATCTATACAAGAATACCCAAACATAAATATGAAATGTAAAGCAAGCAATTCAAAAAGGTTAAGCATTTTAAATATGATCTAGCTCTAAGGTAACCCCACTTTTAGTGTCATCTCCCCAGCAGAGTCGCCAGTTCTGCAATACGGTGGGATAATTGACTTTACTAGTTTTGCGTTTTATCATAAATATTGCGGTTAGCAAGAGTCGCCACCGAATTTTCTTTTATCCAACAAAGAAAAGGGTGAAAAGAATAGGAAATACCTTTTTTAAAGATTTTGAGTTCGGGGGGTAGATTATGAAAAGGGAAGGTGTTAGCACCATTTTCATCTGTAGTTATCTACGGGCTCTTAGTTGCTAGCTCACTTTGAAAATGCTTTTTTTTTGTGTAAGTGTATGTGAAAATATTTTTGAAAAGACGCCTTAGTGCGGCGAACTTTGTAATGATTCTCGTATCGTTGAGAACGCATACAAAGTGTTTTTGTCTTTGAAAATATTTAGAAAGGAGTTTGTGTATGTGTGAATTTTTTTAATCTATTTTTATGATCAAGCAACTATAAGCGGTCTACCTACTCGAATGGTCTTTGTTATTTTCCTCTTCTCCTTTAGATAGTGTTATCCTACTATTAGTCAGTAGGTAGCCCTATCGTTGGATGTTTTGAGGGACAAGAGAGTGACATCGTACAGTCACGAAGGCAAATCGTAAGATACTTTAGCAATTACTCTAAGGTTTTAAGATCATTTACCGAGGCAACATCAAAAGGTTCATCGAGAGACTTATGATCTTATAACCAGAGGGTCTCTTCTAAAATCTCTTACGTTCGAAAGACGTGACTGTTTTTTTTCCGAAGGAAACAAGTGGATGTACCTTAGAGGTGCAAGTGTGCCAGTGTGTTGTGTTTCAGTTATGTTTATCTTAAGTGTTAGGTTTTCTAGTGTTTATTTTTAGTCTTTCCATACAAGCCTATTAGCATACATCTAGCAGTTAATTGTATATAGGTATGGGAAATAAAGTGCGGAAAATGAATCTACGCTATTACATCGCTCCGGGATGGGGGGAATTACAAACCAAAAGTGGGGAATAAAAAGTAAAATGTCCTAGTTTAACTATTATATCCCATGTGCAATTACATAATTTTATGAAAATAATGCAAATAAAAATAAATGAACGCGCGAAGGAGAAAGAAAGAAAGATGTAAAGAACCCTAAAAATCTAAGTGGAAGAAAATGTTTTTTTGTTGTTTTAAATTTTGATTTAGAAAAATAATTAAATTATGTGAACCTAATTCTAATTAATTAATTAATTAAAAAAAAGGTGATTAAATGATTAATCAAAATTAATTTAATTAATAAAAACATAAATCTACTATTTTTGTTATTTTATGATTTTATGATTTTATGATTTTTTATTATTTTTGATAAAAAAGAATTAATTGAAAGAAAAGAATAAAATAGTAAGTGAAATAATAAAATAAAGAAAGAAATATAAATGAGCTTCTGCAAAAAAATGTTAGGGGGTGAATAATCAGATTTTTTTCAAGGCCCAACATCTCAAGCCCAAGCGTTTACAAAAGGAAATGGGGGATGCAGTCTCGAGTTTGGATAGGCCCAAGACAACTGAGCCCAAGAGCTTTGTTTGATCCAATACATCTGAAATCACGCGTCTATGCTTACATGTAAGATGTTAGATTCGCTCAAAACATCAATAGTAATAAGAATACATGCATAAAACTGATTTAAATTACATGGTAAGAGAGTTTGAGATTCAAAAATTTACCAAAATCGTGGGATGGTTATGAGGATGATCTGGGATGCTTAGGGGTTGAATCTGGACTCTGGAAGACTCATGGGGATCTCAAGAATGTATCAGTGGCCTTGGTTTGGATTGATAGCAACCGAAAGTGAAGTTACATATTTTGCAACTTTTCTTTGATTTTTGAGAATTTTGAGAGAGCTCTTGTATGCAAGGATTTTGTGGTCCATTTCTTCTAAATGAATTGTATATTTATAGAGTGAAATATAGGGGTGAGGGTGAACCAATATGGAAGAAAACAATGCATTCATGGCTTATGAAACAAAAATCTAACACATTGAAAACTTACCATCTTTAAGATATTGCTTGCCTCTTTTGAATTTGCATGAACCTGGACATATTGTGGCATGGATTTCACGAATTCTTTGGGCTTGCAAAATTTTGTTGGGCTTGCAAAAGGTTTGAAATCCGAAGGTACAGGTCTTCACACAATATTTTCATCTTTTTATTCAATTTTATTCATTTTTAAATGAATAAAAAATCAAATAAAAGCAATAAAAATCACGAACATGTGTAAATGTTTTTATAGGTCCTATCAAATCTTATAAACATGTTTGAATATCAACAACTAGACCCATTAGTTCAAAATTGCAATTTTGCTCCATTTGTATTTCATGAATTTCTTCAAAATCTTCCAACTTGTGCAACTCATAACTTGCTCAATTTTCATATTTCGAAGATGATCTTGGACTTTTTAGAAATCTCAAGATGTCCTCTACAATCTCTATTTTGATCATTTTTTCTTTTGAAGACTTTATATTAACGTAAGTTTCCTTGACAAAAAATGTTTTTTGGTTGACTTTTGAAAATGACCTATAGTGTTTTAGCTCATATCTTTCAAATGAAGTATTTTTTGGACTTGAGCATAAAAACAAAGATGTATAGAATTTAATTTTCTTAAAAATGAGATTTTGTTGGGGAAAAGTGGATGAAGCATGTGAAACTTTTGCTTGGTCAAAGATCAGTTGACTTCTCCTAAGGAAAACCCTATTTTCGCAATTCTTGACTTTTGATGATCTGAGGATTTTCCTTGAGGAATCCTGATCAACCCTTGGTCAAATGATAAATATCACTTAAAAATGTTGATGTTGACCAAATATCTTGAAGTTTGGCTGTATGTTGACCACAATTGACTTTTTAACCAATACAGTTGATTTTCAATCATTTAAGTTATTGACTGAGCAAACTTGTGATGTGGGGCTTGAAATATTAAATGAACCTTGTTAAGGACCTATGAAGAACCATGGAAGCCACTTGTGACCTATTCAAACCAAATTTCTTTGAGAAACTCCAAACCCTAGTTGTAGGCCTTTGGTTTAAGAGGTGCATCTTGACTAGTCAACCCTTGAGTGTTTTGAGAAGCCTTGAAAGAATGTCTTGAAGAAAATGGGAGGGAAAATTTTGGGGTACAACATCTCTCCTTTCCAATCTTCTTAAACCTGAAGAGTTAGATTGGCTTGTTCTCCATTCGTGACTTGAGGGTAGAAGATGATTGAACACTTAAGTGCCCACAAATTTACACTCGCTTGTGCAAGAAGTAACGTTGTTGGTTGATTATACCGAGAATGGGCTTAGAGATTCCATTCAGAGAGGTGACAGAGAATTGTCGAAGATGGGCTTATAGATGTCATCCAAACATTATGGAGAGTCACCGGAGATGAGCTTATTGATGCCATCTAAAGTAATTGTTGATAGAAATATAATAATAAGTCTATGCTTGACTTAGTCTTTAGAAGATGTATCTAGAAGGGGTCTACGCGCGACTAATACTTAAATAGGTAATGGAAGGAGTCTACGCCTAACTACTACTTCAATAGGTATCAGAAGGAATCTATGGCAACTACTACTTCAAAGGGTACCAGAAGGAATCTATGGCGACTACTACTTCAAAGGGTACCCGAAGGAATATATGGCGACTACTACTTCAAAGGGTACCAGAAGGAATCTATGGCGACTACTACTTCAAAGGGAACCATAAGGAATCTATGGCGACTACTACTTCAAAGGGTACCAGAAGGAATCTATGGAGACTACTACTTCAAAGGGTACCAGAAGGAATCTATGGCTACTACAACTTCAAAGGGTACTAGAAGGAATCTATGGCGACTACTACTTCAAATGGTAGCAGAAGTAATCTATGGTGACTACTACTCCAAAGGGTACCCGAAGGAATCTATGGTGACTACTACTTCAAAGGGTACCAGAAGGAATCTATGGCGACTACCACTTCAACAAGGTACTGGAAGGAATCTATGGCGACTACTACTTCAACAAGGTACTGGAAGGAATCTATGGCGACTACTACTTCAAAGGGTACCAGAAGGAATCTATGGAGACTACTACTTCACAAGGTACTGGAAGGAATCTATGGCGACTACTACTTCAAAGGGTACTAGAAGGAATCTATGGCGACTACTACTTTAAAGGGTACCAAAAGGAATTTATGACGACTACTACTTCACAAGGTATTGGAAGGAATCTATGGCGACTACTACTTCAAAGGGTACCAGAAGGAATCTATGGCGACTACTATTTAAAGGGTACCAGAAGGAATCCGTGCTTGATTTTGTCTGAATGATACACTAGAAGATGTCTACGCCTGACTTCATCTAGAAGAGATATTTTTCAGAATGACTTTCTGGTGAAAGTATTTAAAGGAAATACTTGTCAGAATTTAATTTTTAAAGAAATTTTTCCAATCATGTAGATAGTTGATGATATTCATCTGTTTATATACTTTACTTGAAAAGATAAAGGGTTAGTTGTATGCAATGTCATGATGTATTAAATGCATTGTGTAATAGTGTTCTCAAAATAAATGAGATTGTGTTATATGCGTTTCGTATGCATATGCTATGATATTGGTAAATGATGGTGAATGTGAAATGTTATTGAAGCGCATTCGCAAATTTGATCAGCATGTTTGTTTGGGGAAAATAAATCCATGATTATTGTTGGGGATGAAGAGTATGCGTATCTTCGATCTTCTAGGGATTGTTTCCGCTGAGGACTCATACTTTCTTATTTGAGGAAACTCCGCTGGGGAACATTGATTTCTTGCTTTTTGCTTGAGGAAACTCTGTTGGAGAGTGTTAATTCCTGATTGGGGAGAAGAGTTTAAGAACTTTGGTTGATCATTGCTCTACTGTGGAGTTTATACACTGATTGGGGATAAAAGAGATGAATATTCCTTCCGACTCGCCTGGGGAGGATAAAGTTGACTGACATCTGGTCTGGTTTCAGGTTTTGTAGCAACTCCCTGGGGACAGTGACGACTTCAATGGGGAGAGGAATTTAGCGGGTGATTTGTGGTAGAATCACACTCAAGCTGGGGAGTGTCAGAATAAATTTATGCCTTGATTGTATCTGAGGATGTATTGAATGGGTATCAGAATGATATCTATATTTGGATTGTGTCTGAACCATATCTGGAAGATGCACTAAATGAGTATCAGAATGACATTCATATCTGTATCGTATCTGAAATGTATCTAGAATATGTACTAAATGAGTATCAGAATAACATCCATATCTGGATCGTATTTGAACTGTGTCTAGAATGAGTATCAAAATGAATCTATATTTAGATTGTATCTGAACTGTATCTAGAAATGGATCTGGAATGAGTGTCAGAATGAATTTATGTTTAAATTGTATCTGAATTGTATCTAGAAGTAGATCTAGAATGAGTGTCAGAATGAATCTATATCTAAACTGTATCTGGAAGAGAATCTGTTTGGGGAAATAAACCTTGTTGATGGAGAAATACTCTTGCCGAGGAAACACCATTGTTAAGGAAAGGAACTCTGCTGGAGAGCAGAAGTCTAAAGGGGTTTTACAACCCTGGAGGAACAAGCTCAGTCGGGGAAGAGAAACTCCATGAACTATATTGATCGAAACTTTGTAGGTTGGGGATATTTCCGGGGAGAAGATCATACTCCTTTATCAGCTAGATCAATATGTCGTGGAAATTGCAGGGAATGTATGAACTTGTGAAGATTACCCTATAGGAATAATCTCATGGAAATGTCTTTGTGGGGATCCGTGGAGACTTGAACATACCTCTACTTCTAGAGTCCTTGGTGAATGCTAATCAGGGTGAAAAATCTCCTACTGATAGACAGGTGACAAGATGATGGGGCATAGTCGTACGCTTTAATCTCTAACTTTTTCCTGGACAGTCCTTTCAGATTTGCAATCGACCGGGATACCCTTTTTTGCCCAAGCCGCCTTTTCAGGTTTTCGACTTACCGGGTGTACAGTTTTATTTATATATCCATAATTTTTTCCCAAACTCTTTTAGTTTGCCGGGATGCCCTTATTTTTGCCTAGGCCAGTCAACCTAGTGGGTCTTTTTCATGCATAGTATTTTATGACTATGTCTGCGTTCACCGGGTGTGGAGAATTATCAATTTCCATATAAATAAGTGTTGTACACTGCTAGAAAAATGTTTGCTCAATCGCACGTGATCCTTTTCTGGAATTCATGTCCAATTCCCCAAGTGATTCAGATAGAGATCTTCCCCTGGATATTCAGCACTTTTGAGAAATTCCTTGAATCTTGAATCGACTGCCCTCAGATCAGTTTGACACCATGCCATGCCCCTTGATTATGAAAGGCCTGTTATTGGAAATGAATTTCCATCTGAGGTGATTATGTTTATTGAGAGGATTTTCGTTCATTGAATATTCGTCGTGTGAATTTCTCTGTTGTCGAACAATTAGTCATATGTAAACAATGTCATTTAAAAATGCAAAACTTATGTCTGTCCTGAAGTTTTAAAAATGCATTTTTACTAAACAAACAAAATTTTGTAGGAATATGAATTCAACTTAGGATTTATAGTAAACCTTACAAGAGTTAGGATACCTTTTGTAACAACATGCTTTCGAACTAACCCATGCTTCAATTAGGACTTTTAAGGGTTGTAACATGGCTTGGTTCACGGTTTAAGAAACAAAGGATAAAGGCTCAAACTTTATTTGTATCCAACCCGTTCTTCATGATGTTCTTCAGTCCTATATTCAGTTAATTGTGCATTTAGATCCCAATTGAGTCTGGAATCTTTGCCTATTATTTCGGTGATGGTTCAGATACTGAAAGTTTATTTGAGAATGCCGTCATTTTTGTAACATTTTTTCTTTTGTTGAGGATTTTTATTGACCTCTTTTTTTTTTAAATATTATTAGCCCTACCTTTTGCCTGAATTGTTTATTTTGTGATTATAATCAGCGGGATTCCCCAGTATTTTTCTTAATTCTCCATCATAGGTTTTGACTTAACAGGATTTTCTTTTGAAAAATAATGATTGCCTATTTTAGTGATTACGGGGGAACCATCACTGTATTTTGATTTAGAAGAGCATCTTCGACACTATTCATTATGTATGAAGGTTGAGCTTGCGACTGAATGCACATTTGAATTAACTGAGAAACTACCCTGCCCTAGGTTATGATTAAAGGTTTCAATTTGCGTGAAAAAGAAAACTCCTACTTCTTAGGCTCAAAGGGGTTGACTAAGGATTATCTTCCTTATAACTCCACTATTTAGGATTTGAAACAACGTCTGTACATCGTCATCCAGGTCTGTTTAAAAGCATACTGTAGAGATTGTGGTATCTTTTTCGTCATCCTCCCTCTAAAGGCTTACAGTTTTTTAATTGAGAGTTGAATATCACAAAAAGAAAGTAAAAGCATAGTTTAAATATAGTGAAAACAAATGGATTAATTCAAGACAAACATATGCAATGCATTAATGGAATAACAAAGTTTGACATAAAATAAGTTTTCAAACAATCAAAAGAAATTACAATTTGAGAATTCAAATGAAATAAAGCTCTCAATCTTGGCCATGATTTGGCATGGGAGCAATGATCACATTGGGAGCCTTAGGAGGGTGAAATTCAATTTACTTGTTGTCAATAAAATCTTGAGTCTTGTTTTTCAAAGACCAGCAGATGTCGGTGTCGTGCCCAGGACTATTAGAATGGTAGCACACTTCACATTTGGATTGTACTTTGGGGTTTTGAGGAGGACCCCTCAGTGCAATCAGTTTCGCTTTTAGAAAATGTACGCTTGAGACAATTGCATATTAATCTTAGTGTACTGCCTTTCTTGAAACTTTATCCTATGCCTATTTCCCTATTATTGTTGAACAGGTGTAGGATTAGAAATTAACACCGCTCCCACAGACTAGTGGTGGTCATTTTTACTATGGCTCCTTTGGCCATAGACATCATTAGTTTCTTTTTTACCAACAAAGGGCTTCTCCACATCATTAGAGGTTGAGGCCATTGGGATCCTCCCACTTTTGATACCGCTTTCAATCCTTTCCCCAGTCGAAATCATCTCTATAAAACTAGACGAAAAACTCCCAATCAGCATATTAAAGAACGGGCCTGTCAGAGTACCCATGAACATGTCTACCATTTCTCGATCAGTCAGAGGAGGTTGCACCCTGCAAGCTAAATCCCTCCATTTTTGTGCATATTCCTTGAATCCTTCCCTTGAGCCCATGGACATAATCTACAATTTCACTCGAGTTGGTGCCAGGTCAGCATTGTATTGGTATTGCTTGTACAAAGCAGCAGCCAAGTCTTCCCAGGTATGAATGTTGGTTCCTTCCAACTGATAGAACTATTCCGGTTGAGTGCCAGACAAATTTTCTTGGAAGAAATGGACCCATAACTTTCGGTCAGCAGTGTGAGGCTGGATATTTCTGACGTATGACCTCAAGTAAAGTTTAGGACAAGAGACCCCGTCATATTTGGTGAAGACATGGACCTTGAACTTAGGTGGGATGACCACCCCTGAAACCATCCCTAGTTCGCCGAAATCTAATCCTGGTACCTTCTGTACCTCCTCTGTCTTTACCTGTCATCAGCAGGAGGGTATTGTTCATTTGAGTAATCCTCGTCTTCAGAACCCTGGTTATTCCTGCCTTCAGGCTTAATGTTTCTATCCTCTTCATCTTGGTCGTCATGTTCATCAGAGGAGACTTCAACAACTTGAATCGGTTGGGCCAGACCTTTGAATATCCTTCCCATATTAAGGCTAGTAATTGGCTTCTTAGTCTTATTCTTTTGCTTGGCAAGGAGGGTCATTATTTCTTAATGCCCCTTGGCCAGATTCATAAGGGTCTCCTGGAATTGTACATGCTGAGCCTGGAGATATTTGACATTTAGTTTGAGGGCCATTTTTCTACTGAAATAAACAACGAGAAAAATGAGAAACCTATACTGGAAAACTTGTTCATGAAATGATACATGATATGTAGATGCAATTGTTTCAAGGATATCACGGGGTAAAAAAAGAAAATGGTAGAATCCGACTTCAACTTTGACTTAAGAACTTCGTATCGTTGAGCGTCCTTCCACGAGAATCAAGTTCACCATGTCGAGTGGGTCATAGCCTCTGACTCAAGACATCGTGCTTTGACGGTATTGGCTAGAGGAAAATAAATCCCCTTTCCCCTTGCTAGACGTCTGGTTCAGCATAACCTGCATCACAGGCCCTTTGAGATCCTTTAAATAGTTAACGAAATGCTATGGCATGATGTCATGATGTGTATGATATGCACCAAACAAAAGTGCAAGGTGATATAAACAAGTAAGTCTTGAAAGAAGTCCAAGTTATTGGATAATGACAACAAACAAGTCCTGCAAGGAATTCACGTCGTTAGATAATGAATACAAACGAGCCCTGCAAAGAGTTCAAGTTGTCAGATAGTGAATGCAAACAAGTCACACAAGTAGCCTTAGGTTCAAGCTTGCATGGAGTTTGTAGATAAGTACCCTCTTGAAGTTTAGTTGGTTCAACCTATCCTAAAAGAAGTAACCGGGTTCTAAGGAATCTCAATATTACTGATCTTTCTTCATCGAGCATTATTTCAGCTCAAGCGATCTTTTCTCACGACCGAAATATCTCGAAAGCTAGATCTCAATGAGTGTAGTATCGAGTATCAACCAATCTTCAATTTTTCACTGAAGCCGACTATCTCACTACTTTCTAATGGCCAAGTTTGTTCAAATAAGGTTCTAAGGTCAGTTAGTGCTTCATGACACCACACAGCGGCCCCATATTCTCCTTGATTCAATACAAAGGATACTGGTACCAACAATTGTGTCACACTAACATATACATCCCTTCAACCATGTCTATATTACGCTGCACAATCCCCACGATCTATTGCTACTTACCTAATGTGCCCCAGATCTGGGCATAAGATATATACAAGAATATCCAAACACAAATCTGAAATGTAAAGCAAGCAATTCAAACAGGTTAAGAATTTTAAATATGATCTAGCTCTACGGTAACCCCACTTTTAGTGTTATCTCCCTATCATTGGATGTTTTGAGGGACAAGCGAGGGTCATCCTACATTCACGAAGGCAACTCATAAGATACTTTAGCAATTAATCTAAGGTTTTAATATCATTTACCGAGGAAACATCAAAATGGTCATCGAGGGACTTATGATCTTATAACCAGAGGGTCCCAGCTAAAATCTCTTATGTTCGAGAGATGTGACTGTTTTACTTCCGAAGGCAACAAGTGGAGGTACCTTAGAGGTGCAAGTATGCGAGTGTGTTGTGTTTCAATTATGTTTATCTTAAGTTTTAGGTTTTCTAGCGTTTGCTTTTAGTCCTTCCATACAAGCCTATTAGCATACATCTAGCAGTTAATTGTATATAAGTATGGGAAATAAAGTGCGGGAAATGAATCTACGCTATTACATCACTTCTGGATATGGGGAATTACAAACCAAAAAGGGGGAATAAAAAGTAAAAGGTCATAGATTAACTATTACATTCCATGTGCAATTACATAATTTTATGAAAATAATGTGAATAAAAATAAATAAACGCGCAGAGGAGAAAGAAAGAAAGATGTAAAGAACACTAAAAATCTAAGTGGAAAAAAAATGTTTTTTTGTTGTTTTTAATTCTTTTTTAGAAAATAATAAAATTATGAGAACCTAATTCTAATTAGTTAATTAATTAAAAAAAGTGATTAAATGATTGATCAAAATTAATTTAACTAATAAAAACTGAAATCTATTATTTTTGTGATTTTCTAATTTTTTAATAAAAAATAATTAATTAAAAGAAAAGAATAAAATAGTAAATGAAATAATAAAATAAAAAAAGAAATATAAATGAGCTGCTGCAAAAATTTTTTTAGGGGCCCAGGCATTTGCTAAAGGAAATGGGGGGTGTAGTCCTGAGTTTGACTAGGCCCAAGACAACTGAGCCCAAGAGCTTCGTTTGATCCAATACATCAATAGTAATAAGAATGCATGCCTAAAACTGAGTTAAATTACATGGTAAGAGAGTTTGACATTCAAAATTTTACCAAAACTATGGGATGTTTATGAGGATGATCCGGGATGCTTAGGGGTTGAATCTGGACTCTGGAAGACTCATGGGGATCTCAAGAATGTATTAGTGGCCTTGGTTTGGATTGATAGCGCTCGAAAGTGAAGTTACATATTTTGCAACTTTTCTTTGATTTTTGAGAATTTTGAGAGAGCTCTTGTATGCAAGGATTTCGTGGTCCATTGCTTCAAAATTTATTCTGTATTTATAGAGTGAAATAGGAGGGTGAACCAATATGGAAGAAAACAATGCATTCATGGCTTATGAAATAAAAATCCAACACATTTAGAATTTGCCATCTTTGAGATATTGCTTGCCTCTTTTGAATTTGCATGAACCTGGACAAATTATGGCATGGCTTTCACGAATTTGTTGGGCTTGCAAAAGTTTATTGGGCTTGCAAAAGGTTTGAAATCCAAAGGCCTAAGTCTTCACACTCTATTTTCATCTTTTTATTCATTTTTATTCATTTTTAAATAAATAAAAAATCAAATAAAAGAAATAAAAATCATGAGCATGTGTGAATGTTTTTTAGAGGTCCCATCACATCTTATAAACATGTTTAAATATAAAAAACAAGGCCCATTAGTTCAAATTTTCAATTTTGCTCCATTTGCATTTCATGAATTTCTTCAAAATCTCCCAACTTGTGAAACTCATAACTTGCTCAATTTTCATATTTTGAAGAAGATCATTGACTTTTTAGAAAGCTCAAGATGTACTCTACAATCTCTATGTTGATAATTTTTTCTTTTGAAGAGTTTATCTTGACGTAATTTTCCTTGACAAAAAATGATTTTTGTTGACTTTTGAAATGACCTATAATGTTTTAGCTCATATCTTTCAAATGAACATTTTTTGGACTTGAGCATAAAAAAAGTTTTAGAGAATTTAATTTTCTTCAAAATGATCTTTGGTTTGGGAATAGTTTATGAAGCATGTGAAAGTTATGCCTGGTCAAAGCTCAGTTGACTTCTCCTAAGGAAAACCCTAATTTGGCAATTCTTGACTTTGGATGATCTGAGGACTTTCCTTGAGGAATCATGATCAACCCTTGATCAAATGATGAATATCACTTCAAAATGTTGATGTTAACCTAAAATCTTAAAGTTTGACTATATGTTGACCACTGTTGACTTTTTGACCAATACAGTTGATTTTCAATGATTTGAGTCATTGACTGAGCAAACTTGTGATGTAGGGATTGAAACTTGACATGAACCTTGTTAAGTACCTATGAAGAACCATGGAAGCCACTTGTGACCATTTCAAACCAAATTTATTTTAGAAACTCCAAACCCTAGTTGTAGGCCTTTGGTTTAGGAGGTGCATCTTGACTAGTCAACCCTTGAGTGTTTTGAGAAGCCTTGAAAGAATGTTATAACACGGTGGGAGAACTGACTTAGGATGCTTTGCGTTTGATCACAGTTGTTACGGATAGCAAGAGTCTCCACCAAATTTTCTTTTATCCAATGAAGGAAAGGGTGAAAAGAACATGAAAGACTTTTGAGATTATTTTCTTGAGTTCGGGGGGTAGATTATGAAAAGGGAAGGTGTTAGCACCCTTTTCATCCATAGTTATCTATGGGTTCTTAGTTTCTTGCTAGATCATTTCTTTTGTTTGAAAGTATGCTTTGTGGTGGGTTTTGAAAGTATTTTTGAAAAGCGCCTTCGTTTTGGAAAACTTTGTAATGATTCTCGTCTCTATAAGAATGTATACAAAGTGTTAAACTTTTGAAAATATTTTAATGGAAAGTGTTGGTGTATTTGAAAAAGAGTTTGTATTTTGAAGATGAGCAAGAAACTAGGAACATTCTACCTTACTCAAAAGTCTTTTGTTCATTCCTCTCTTCCTTTGACATTGCTATCTTACCATTGATTGGTAAGAAGCCTTATCTTTGGATGTAAAAGGGATGGGCGTGGGTCATTGTATAGTCATGATAGCAATGTTGTGAGATATCTTAGTGTGATCGGTGGATCTGGAACTGACTGTTTAACGCTGGTTCGCGAAATGTCGCGGTAAGCAAGAGTCGCCACCGTCTTTTATTTTCTCCAATTGGAAAGGACAAAAGCACAGAACAATTCCTTAAAGAGATTGCTCTCGGTTCGGGAGGTAGGTTATAGAAAGGGAAGGTGTTAGCACCCTTTCTATCCATGGTTATCCATGGGCTCTTAGGTACTTGCTCAATGTGTTTTCAAAAAGGTTTGTTTGCTTTTCAATTGTGGGTTTAAAAAGTTTCTTTGAAAAAATTTCAGTTCGACTCGTACGTCAGAGTGTTTGAAAAGTTTGCCTTGAAAGCTTTTGAAAAAGTGTTGGTGTGAAAAGATTTTTGTTTTGTTTTTGAAGAGAGAAAGTATCCTTGAGAACCTACCTACCCTAAGGAATTCGTCTGTGTAGATGTCCTTTAAAGTAGTGCCATCCCACCATTGAGAGGTAGGTAGCACCACCGTTGGAGGTGTTCGGGTCAATTCGAGTTTGTAGGGACATGGTGATCACCGGAGTAATGGGAAGACACCTTAGAAGCTACCCTCATGCCAGGTTCCCGGATCATGAGGACTTACTAAGACGTCCTCTACTCGACGACCACCTTTCGAAAGGCAACAGTGAGGCGTACCCTAGGGGTGGTGTGTGCGAATTGTGTGTCATGTTTCAGTTATTTGTCTTGTCATGTTTGTTGTGTTCTACGCTTGATTTTAATTAGGGCCATTCATTCTTGCATGCATATTTAACAGTTATAAAGTTTGCGAAAAATAAATCTAAGGCTATTACAAATGGCGCGGGTCCACATCGCCAAAATTAAACCGGACCCGATTTGACTGAAAAATAAATAAAGCGAATAAAAGTGCGAGAAATAAAATTATTACAAGGCTTTGGGACATGTACATAATTATAATAAGCGACAAAGTAAAATGCGCGAAACAAAATAATTAAAGCGACGGGCGTTGGACCCTTTTGCAAAATATCAAATTAATGAGGAATTAAAATGAAAGTATTAAATATTTTTGGTATTTTGTGTTTTTTAAGATTTAAAAGAAAAAGAAAAAGAAGGAATTAATTATAATTGACTAACCCTAATTCTATTGTTTTTTAAGTTTATTGTAAAAATGTTATATTAATCTAAATTAAACCCTAATTTTTGCTTATGTACATTTAATTATAAAAATAAAATAAATAAATAAATGATATTGTGATAAAAAAAAAGAAAATTAAAAAGGTATAAAAATTATTAATTAACCTAATTCTATATTTTTGGATTTTATTAAAAAGGAATTAAAGTTAAAAACCTAATTAAACTAAATAATTACATGTAATTTATTTATGAAAGTAATTAAAATAAAAATTATATTTTTTGCCTTTTTCTGATTTTTTATGATATTTTTCATATTTTTTTGTAAAAATAATTAATTAATTAAAACAAATAAAATAAATAAATAACATAACAATTGAGAAAATGAAATATAAAAAGAAAATCAAACCAGGGGGGGTAGCCCCAGAATTGGAGGTAAGGCCTAGCATTCTGGCCCATTAACATTGAAATCCACTTGACTTTTCAGTTCACGTGCCAATGCGTTGACCATAGTGTATCATGTGCCTTGAATCTGAGCCCTTTGATTGATCTACTGGGACGCGTGGACGATGAGTTTTGAGTGTGCATGATGCGTCTTAGGATTGTGCCTACATATGATTATCAATGAAAAAATAGTAACGAAATTACTCAGACCTGGGATTTGAACCCAGGTCTTTGATGTTACCAACACATGTCCCTGCCACTGAGCCATCACGTTTTAATTAATATACTATAGCAAATAAATAATAAAAAGCAAAATTGGTTAGTGGCCCCTAAAAGCGCGCGCTGGTTTGAATGAGCCACTCAGTGGTTGCCAGCACATCGTCTTCCTCACGCCTTTCTTTTTTTTCTGAAACAAGGTCCTATCGCAACGGTTTTAGAAGCGTGGCTTAAAGTAGCTTTTAGAAAAATAGCGACTAGCGCTATAGGACCAATAAATTGGGAGCGAGTAGTGCTTCTCCTTCGTCTCAACCTGCTTAATCCAATGGCCATAGTCTTGAGGCGTAATTTTTCTTGATTGCAAAAACCCCAATTTTAAAACCTGCAAACCCTAACATTTAACAATGGCAAAATCGCCTATATTGCACAAAAATGAAATTAATTGGTATGGTTAGCTTGGAAACTTCATGCTGAGCAAGAATTCATCAATCAAAATGCAAAAAGATGTATGATTTGAGAGATGCGATTTCAAAAGTTTCGAGGTACAGTCTGAGTTCTTGATACCACTTCTTTGCGTTTTGGTTGATGTTAGGGATTGGCACACGTTCAGAATTGTCCCAGGAATCTAATGGAGTGGAAGTTGAGGCTTGAATCGTCTCCTAACCTTGAAATCAGTTTTGTGTTTTTATGGAAAATTTTCAAGGTGCAATAGCTTTTTTGGGCGCAGCTTAGAGTGTCCAAGGCTTAGGGTTTGACTCAGTGCTTATGATGGCAGAGAATTAGCTTGCTAGCTGGCCTTGATTTATGCTCATGAGAGAACAAGTCCTAGGGTTTTCACCATTAACCAATTTTCCCTTCTTTTAAGCCAAGACCAAGACTTAGTGTGCAATTTAACCCTAGCATAAGTTTGTGAGCTGGCCCATGATACATGGAAGTTGTCCAAATTCAAATGACACTATTCCATTGACTTTTGAATTTTATTTGAATTTTTAAAGATTTAAAATGAATTAAATTATCAAAAATTAAATAAAATAGAAAAATCAATATTTGGTCTTGAAATTAATCATGGGACACGTGTGTGGCATGACAAGGATGAATCAAGTGGAAGAAAGTGGGCCCTTTTGTCAAAAATTGGAGTTTCAAGGATAGTTGACTTTTGCCATTTCACAAACATTTCCCAACTTCTACAAGGCATAACTTGCTCAATTTTTAAGCTTTTCTCATGTTCTTGGACATTTTGGAAAGGTCTTTGAGTCCTTTAACCAATGCCTTTGGTCCCATGTCATTTTGATTTTCCAATCTCAAGTTATGGCCTTTGACTTAAAGTCCCTTTTTGTTGACTTTTGAAAATGACCTATAATGTTGAAATTGATAACTTTTTGTGAGAGCATTTATTGGACTTGAAGTATGAAGATGAGTTGTAGGAAATGTCTTTCTCTTCAAAATGAGCTTTGGATGGAATTTTTCTGATAAACCATGTGAAAGTTATGCTCTGGTCAATTTCAGTTGACTTTTTCAGCTGTCCAAATAAGGCAACTTTTGCATCTTTGATGATTTTCTGAGCCAAATTTTGAGAATCATGATCAAGCATTGATCAAATGATGTTTGTGGCTTCAAAATGATATATTGCCCAAAAATTTGAACTTTTGACTGCCAAATGACCATTTTGCCCCTACAGTTGACTGTAGTGCAATTTAGGGTTTTGACTGTGCAATCTTGAGCTGAATGCCTTGAAACTTGATATGGGGATGCTTGACCATGTTTGTAAGCATATGAGACTTGATTGAGCCTTTGAACACTTCTTTTTCTTGATCAGACTCAAAACCCTAATTTTGACTGTATGGGAGACTGTTGCACTGCACAACCTTTGGGGAATTTTGTGACTTGGCTTGGCAATTTCTTGAAGAATATGGGAGGGCAAATTTTGGGGTACAACAGTTGCCCCTGTTCAATCTTCTTAGACCTGAGGATGCAGATTGGCTGACGTGCCTTTCGTAATCCGAGGGTAAAAGATGATTGGACACTAGAGTGCCCAGAAATTTGCGCTCACATGTTAGCAATGATGGGGGAATGGGCTTATAGATGCCATCTGGATGTTTGATTGCGTAAGAGATTCCTTGGCGAGAACCTGCATACCTGCAAAACAGAAAATGAGTACCTGACACGTTGCAGGAGCTGATGTTTAGATGCCTGGTATAGATGTGTCCTGACTGGTTACAGGAGCTGAGTCTGGAGCTTCAAACGGCGACGAAAGAACCAGGGATGATTACTACCTTAGCATGAATGGTAAGAGAACCTTGGGCGACTTTAACTTCAACAACGTTTGTTGAGAAAAACATCTTGGGTGACTTTAACTTCAACGACGCTTGTTGAGAAAAATCTTGGATGTCTTCTACTGGAATAAGAATCAGGGAGATCTTGGGGTCGATCTGACTGAACCAGGGAGGCCTTTGACTGGGTAAGAATCAGGAAAATCTTAGGCTCGACTTAACTGAACCGGACAAGGTCTTGAAATATCTTCAACTGGATAAGCATCAGGGAGATCTTAGGGTCGATCTGACTGAACCAGAGAAGGCCTTTGACTGGATAAGCATCAGGAAAATCTTAGAGTCGATTTAACTGAACCGGACAAGGTCGTGGAATATCTTCCACTGGATAAGCATCAGGGAGATCTTAGGGTCGATCTGACTGAACCAGAGAAGGCCTTTGACTGGATAAGAATCAGGAAAATCTTAGGGTCGATTTAACTGAACCGGTCTAGGTCTTGAAATGTCTTCAACTGGATAAGCATCAGGGAGATCTTAGGGTCGATCTGACTGAACCAGAGAAGGCCTTTGACTGGATAAGCATCAGGAAAATCTTGGGACGATTTAACTGAACCGGTCTAGGTCTTGAAATGTAGCTTGAGAACTTAACTGGATCTTTCCTGAAAGGTAAAAGTCAGTCATATGCAATGCATGATATGGATCAAGCAATGATGTTCTCAACATAAATGAGATTTGTAAGATATGATGTGTACATGCATGCTATAATGATGTATGTGATGTTTTATGTATGTTTTTTGTCTAGGAAAGTGAATCCTTGACGAGTGCCGGGAAGTCGTATCCTGGGCTGATGTCGAAGAATAGATTTTGCTTCCGCTGGGGATGATAACTGCAAGGATACCGGTAGGAGAAGATGACTCCGTTGCGGAATAAACTTGGCAAATGGACGATTCTGCGGGGAGAAAAGATACTCTGACGACCATGCTGGGAAGCAATACTCTGTGGGGAGAGAAATACTTCGTTAAGTGTTGACGATTATTTGCTGAGGATGTCTTTGTTGTTGGAAGTGTTAATGGACTTCGCTGGGGATAGGAAAGAACTATGTTGACGACGACCTTTCCGTGGCTTTTGGCTGAGGATAACCCAGTTATATCCTGTTAAGGAAATAACTCTTTAAATAAAGCCGGACGACGCGTTCGTGCTCTGTGAAGAATAAGCTTCCAGAATTTACTGGGGATAAGCTTACTGCTTGGGGTGATGAATTCCATCTTTCCTGGGGAACTTGGATGGGACTCTCCTGGGGAAGTTTTGATATGCTGGGGAAGTGATTCCTTTGAATGTTGATGTATGCTGCCGGGGAACAATCTTTAGACCAAGACTGCCGGGGATGCTTGTTAAGAATATATGCTGCTGGGGAATATTGGGATCTACTGGAGGATACCCAATTTCCTTGAGACTTGTTAACTTTGTTTGGGGAAGAATGCACTGACTTGCTGTCTCACTCTCTGGGGAATTTAAGATGCCTGGTTAGGTTCTTTAGCTGAACCTACCTTGGTACCTTGGAGGATAGAACAATTAGACTGCTCAGACAACTCTTTATTGCCCCTGTTTCTAGTGTCACCTGCAATTAATTCTTTGTTTCGTATGCAAATATTTATGAGCTAGCAAATTATTGTCAATGCATATATCACAAATTGAACCTTGGACGTTCTTCGCAAAACAAAACAGAAAAAGAAAAACAGTTGGCACGTTTAACTGAAAAGTATATTTGTATTGATTTTGAATGGCCTGTGAATAGGCGTTTTGTGTACAAGAGGCTGACATTCTAGTAAGAGAAACGTCGCCGAGCAAAAGAGTTTATACAAGTTTTGTACAAAAGAAAATAAAACAGCTGTGTGGAAGATGAATGATCCACTGGGTTTCAACTCTGCTATCGCCTTTATACTCCGTGCGTCTCATCACTTGATGACCTTGGTTGAAGGTGAAACTGACTGATCGATGCCGTCTGAACTTGATGTAGATACCGGATTCTGGATGCAAAGTGATCTGATGAGACATAGTATTACGTTTTTATCCCTAACTTTTGCCTGGACTGCCCTTTCGGGTTTTCAGTCCACCGGGATACCCATTTTTGCCCAAGCCGCCTTTTCAGGTTTTCGACTTGCCGGGTGTACAGATTTTTCATTTTCATCCCTTCATTTTGCCCGAACCCTTTTGGTTCGACGGGAAGCCCTAATTTTTTCCTAGACATGTCAGCCTAGCGGGTCTTTTTTCATGCGTAGTATTTTTTAACTATGTCTGCATTGGCGGGGTGAGGAAGGTCGTCACCATCCATGTTGGTTAATATCATTGCTCCTCCTGAGAACACATGCTTAACCACAAATGGCCCTTCGTACGTAGGGGTCCATTTGCCCCTTGGATCACTCTGAGGAAAGGTGATTCGCTTGATCACCAGATTCCCGACTTGATATTCCTGTGGTCTGACCTTTTTGTTAAATGCCCTGATCATTCGTTTCTGATACGTCTGACCATGACAGATAGCAGCAAGTCTCTTTTCGTCAATAAGGTTGAGCTGATCAAGTCGTGTCTGGATCCAATCATCTTCGTTCAGATTTGCATCCTTCATTATCCGGAGAGAGGGTATCTGTACTTCGATTGGCAAAACTGCCTCCATACCATAAACCAGAGAGAAAGGAGTTGCCCCAGTTGACGTCCTAGCTGAGGTACGATACCCATGCAGAGCGAACGGTAACATCTCGTGCCAATCTTTATACGTTACTGTCATCTTCTGCACGATCTTCTTGATGTTTTTATTAGCTGCTTCTACAGCCCCATTCATCTTTGGTCTATAAGGAGAAGAGTTGTGGTGCTGTATCTTGAACTGTTCGCAGAGCTCAGCGATCATCTTATTGTTCAGATTGGTACCGTTATCTGTAATAATCCGCTCAAGGACACCGTACCGACAGATCAGGTTGTGCCGAATGAACCGTGCCACAACAGTCTTGGTTACCGTAGCATAGGATGCTGCCTCAACCCACTTCGTAAAATAATCAATCGCCACTAGGATGAAGCGATGTCCATTGGATGCTGTAGGTTTTATCTCGCCGATCATGTCTATGCCCCACATTGCAAACGGCCACGGTGCAGTCAGAACATTCAAGGGAACCGGAGGAACATGCACTTTATCTGCATAAATCTGGCATTTGTGGCATGTCCTGGAATGTTGGTAACAGTCAGCTTCCATTGTAGACCAGTAATATCCTGCCCGTAGGATTCTCTTAGCCATAGTATGTCCACTGGAGTGCGTACCAAAGGTCCCTTCATGCAGCTCTTCCATGATTCTTTCTGCTTCAGTCTTATCCACACAACGTAGTAAGGTTGAATCATGGTTTCGCTTGTACAAGATGTCGTTGCTTAGGAAGAACTTGGTTGCAAACCTCCTCAGGAATTTCCTATCATTGACAGAAGCACCTTCAGGGTATTCCTGAGCTTCCAGATATCTCTTCACTTCGTGGTACCAAGGCTTCTCAGTTACCAATTCAGTTTCGAGATCACAACAGTATGCCGGTTCGTCCAGTTTCCAGATGATGATCCGGGGAGCTTCATTATCCCATTTAACCTTGAACATTGAAGACATTGTAGCTAACGCGTCCGCCAACTGATTCTCTTCTCTTGGAAAGTGCTCAAATGTTATCTCTGTGAAGTGGGGGATCAGGGCCAACACACATTCTCTGTAAGGAATCAAGTTTGGGTGTTTCGTATCCCACTCTCCTTTGATCTGATTGATCACAAGAGCGGAATCTCCGAAGACACTCAGAAATTTGATCCTCAGGTCGATCGCAGCTTGAAGACCCATGATACACGCTTCATACTCCGCCATGTTGTTGGTACAGTTGAAATACAGTCGGGTGGTGAGTGGAGTATGAGTATCTTGTGTAGATATGATGATGGCGCCAATACCATTTCCCAAAGCGTTGGATGCTCCGTCAAAATGCATAGACCATCGGGATCCTGGTTCAGGTCCTTCATCCGGTCCAGGTATTTCACAGTCAGTTACTATCATAATGCTTTCATCTGGAAACTCGAAGTTCATTGATTGGTAGTCATCCACAGCTTGATGTGCTAAGTGGTCTGCCAATACACTTCCCTTGATGGCTTTTTGGGTCGTGTACTGAATGTCGTATTCCGTCAAGATCATCTGCCATCTTGCAATTCTCCCAGACAGAGCAGGCTTTTCGAATATGTACTTTATAGGATCCATTTTTGAAATCAACAAGGTAGTGTGAGTCAGCATATACTGTCTCAGCCGGCGAGCAGCCCATACCAAAGCGCAGCAAGTTTTCTCAAGCAGTGAGTATCGGGTCTCACAGTCGGTAAACTTTTTGCTAAGGTAATAAATGGCATGCTCTTTTCGGCCAGACTCGTCATGCTGCCCCAGCACACACCCCATTGCATTATCAAGTACTGTCAGGTAAAGTATCAAAGGTCTCCCTTCAACTGGTGGCATAAGGATGGGTGGTTCTTGGAGATATTCTTTGATTCTGTCAAAAGCAGCCTGACATTCATCATTCCAACGTACTACCTGATCTTTCTTCAGCAGCTTGAAGATTGGTTCACAGGTAGCAGTTAGGTGTGAGATGAACCGAGAAATGTAATTCAGACGTCCGAGAAAGCCTCTGACTTCCTTCTCTGTCTTAGGAACTGGCATCTCTTGAATGGCTTTGACCTTAGCAGGGTCCACTTGAATTCCCTTGTCACTTACCACGAAGCCTAGCAACTTTCCAGATCTTACCCCGAAGGTGCACTTGTTCGGGTTCAACCTCAGCTTGTACAGTTTCAAACGGTCAAACAGTTTCTGCAGATGATCAAGGTGTTCTTCCTCAGTCTGGGACCTAGCGATCATGTCGTCAACATACACTTCTATCTCATGATGGATCATGTCATGGAACAAAGCAACCATGGCACGTTGGTAGGTTGCCCCAGCATTCTTTAGTCCAAAAGGCATGACTTTGTAGCAGAAGGTGCCCCACTGAGTAACAAACGTAGTCTTTTCCATGTCTTCCGGAGCCATCTTGATCTGATTGTAGCCTGAAAAACCATCCATGAAAGAGAACACTTTATGCTGAGCTGTATTATCAACAAGGACATCAATGTGGGGTAGAGGGAAGTCATCCTTGGGGCTGGCCCTGTTCAGATCCCTGTAATCGACACACATCCTGACCTTGCCGTCCTTCTTAGGTACCGGCACCACATTAGCAACCCACTGAGGGTAAGAAGTCACTGCAAGAAACCCGGCATCAAACTGCTTCATAACCTCGGCTTTAATCTTCTCAGACATCTCTGGACGCATACGGCGGACCTTTTGCTTAACCGGAGGGCAATCTTCTTTAGTTGGTAAGTGATGGACCACAATGTCGGTATCTAATCCGGGCATATCTTCGTAGGACCAGGCAAAGATCTCCTTATAGTCATGCAGCATCCGAGTCAACCGTTGCTTCACGCTGAGTTCTAGGTTGGCGCCAATCTTTACCCCTTTCTTGTCTTCTTCAGTACCCAAGTTTATTATTTCCACTGGTTCTTCATGGGGTTGAATTGCCCTCTCTTCCTGTTGTAACAGTCTTGCAAGTTCACCAGGCACTTCGCAATCATCTTCACCTTCGTCTTCGGCTAAGTTGATCGGATTTTCGAAGTCATAACTGGCAGTGGCAGAGTCGTTACCAGTGAGATCCAGAGTGGATTGAAACCTGTATGAGTGAGTGTGTGTGTAAATACAGCTGTTTTGCAATATGTAAAGAAAGGAAAGAAAAGGAGCGCAAAATTTGAATTGTGAAAAACGTCCAATGCTTTTATTCATGATATATGATAGTGACAAACAAAAGCCCTCATAAATAAAACCACGGTGCCCTGGGTAAGACACCGGGCCATATAGTTTCAAATTATTGTTTATTACAAATCAAAAACAAAGAAATTCATTACTGGGGAACAAAAGTTATGGGTGTAAAATCTTTAGCAGTCCAATTGGTCAATCCACCGTCGGTCGTCGGGTAGATCCAGCTATCGAACTCTGACTCTTCCACTTTGACTTCCTCTCCAATAGCATTCACTTCTGAGTGGGTGATGAACACAGGAGGTCTTCCAATTCTCGCCTTGCGCACTGCTTTCTGAGCTTCTGTGGTGAAACCCAGCCCAAACTTGTTAGTCTTAGGAGTAAGATCAGGGAGCTTGCCCCAGTTTGCACATTCACCTCTTTCGATCACAGCCCGGGCGTCCTTTAAGGAGGCCATCTTCAAAGGAGAAATCTCTTCACCTGCTTCTGCTGCTGCCAAGGTTTGTGGTACTTCCTCAAAATGTTGAAAGGGGGTTTCAATGAACTCCCCATCCATTTCTACGTATCTGAAGGAGTTGAGGTGGCTGACCATGTACTCCTCTTCCCCTTGCACTGTTACGATCTTCCCCCTGACCGGGTACTTGAGCTTCTGATGCAATGTGGAGGTCACAGCTCCAGCCTTGTGGATCCACGGGCGACCCAGCAAACAAGAATAGGACGGATGAATGTCCATCACATAGAATTTTGAATCAAATACCTGTGACCCAACCCTGATTGGGATGTCCACCTCACCATGTACCATTCTTTTGGACCCGTCAAAGGCCCGGACAACAATGTGAGTTGGTTTGAGCTCTAGACCCTCACAATCCAGCCTATCCAGAGCCTTCTTGGGCAGCACGTTTAATGAAGAACCTATGTCAACCAGCACATGAGCAAGAGTAGTGCCCCTGCATTCAATGGAGACATGCAGGGCATCATTATGGTTCTTCCCCTTTGCTGTCAGATCGGCATCAGAGAAACCCAGGCCATTATCAGCGGTTAGGTTGGCCACATAGTCGGTGAACTGGTCAGCAGACGTCTCTTGGGGTACGTGGGCTGTCTTTAAGAAAGCAATCAGAGCCTTTGCGTGGGCCTCTGAACACAGCAGCAGTGACAACATGGAGATTTTAGAGGGGGTGTGCCCCAGCTGTTCTACAACGTTGAAATCACTTTTCTTTATTATCTTGAGGATTTCTTCCATTTCCTGCTTGGAAGCCTCAACAATGGTCTTTGGTGCCTCCGTCCTGGCAGGCACATCAGCAGCAATTCCCTTGCCCCGAGTATCAGATGACTCAGTAGCAGGGGTGGATACTTGGTCAGGGGGAGAAACAGGCACCCTGGCAGGTGTGAAGACCAAAGGCCTATGAATTACCGGAGGAGCAATGTCTGGCGAGAACAGTCTTCCACTACGAGTGACCTTAGCAGGCCCGGTGATGTTGGAGACACCAGTATCAATGTTGAACTCTTGTTTCACACCCAGAACATAAACATCCGCCCCATAGTGCCATGGGACAGCCTTATCAGATTTGTAGGGTATAGGCCCCGGAACAGTAATTGTGATGGGAGCACTCTTGTGAACTGGAAAAATTTGGACAGGCTTCTTTGAAGGAGCCTTGGAATGGTTGTTGAAGATGGTGACGATCGACACTTCTTCAACAGGAGCAGCAGGAACAACAGTCTTTCTGAACAAAATCTCTCTACTATCTATCAGGCTTTGGACGCCTGACTTCAGCAGAGAACAACCAGCAGGGGAAGCAACACATAGAGGGCAACCTTCGCGACATCCCGGAAATAAACCGGCTAGCAACAGATTCCTCTTGACCATCAGCAACGGAGTAGCAACATCATCCACCGAAGCTACATACAAATCCTCCTCAACAGCATTCACTCCATGCTGGGGCATGGGAGCAGTTACAACATTCGGCCTCTCGGGCGCCTCGAACTGTATTTCCTTTGCATCAATGAGGTCTTGAACCTTATTCTTTAGGGCCCAACAGTCATCTGTGTTATGCCCCGGGCTATCAGAGTGATAAGCACAGCGAGCATTTGGATTGAACTTGGGGGATGCGGTATTGGGAAATTTTGGAGCCTCCCTGACAGTCACTAAATTGGTGGATAGCAACTGTGGCAGGATCTGTGATAAGGTCATGCTTAACCGGGTAAACTCTCTCCGGGGTCTTTCAAACTTTTGAGGATTAGTTGGCCGAGGAGCGGCAGCAGGTTTGGCAATCATTACCGCACTGACAGATTGGCGGTGTTCAGGACGCTCTGTTCTCCGGGAGCTATATACAGCACTAGCCTCCTTTTTGAAGGGTTTCTTTTCAGTACTGGAGGAGGCAACTTTCTGTATCTTCCCCGATTTTATACCGGCCTCGATCCTTTCACCAGTTAGGATCAGATCAGTAAACCCAGCAGAGGAATTACCAATGAGATGATTGAAAAATGGACCAGATAGGGTCCCCAAAAACATATCTACCAGCTCCCGATCCGTCAATGGTGGCTGCACCCTGCCAGCCAGGTCTCTCCATTTCTGAGCGTACTCCTTAAAACCTTCACCCGACCCTAGCGACATACCCTGGAGTTGGGTACGCGTAGGAGCGAGGTCGGAATTATATTGATACTGCTTGTAAAAAGCAGTGGCCAGATCCTCCCAGTTACGAATGCTGATTCCATCCAGCTGATAGAACCAATCGAGGTGAGTCCCTGAAAGACTCTCCTGGAAGAAGTGGATCCAAAGGTTCTTGTCTGCTGTGTAAGGCTGGATCTTCCTTACATAAGAACGGAGGTGCATCTTGGGACAGGAAGCCCCATCATACTTCACGAAGGCAGGTGTTTTGAACTTGTGTGGGATCACCACCCCAGTAGATAACCCCAAGTCTCCGAAATCCAATCCAGGCACCCGCTGAACTTCCATAGCCTTTAATCTGTCTTCCAGCTGTTTGTACCGGTCTTCAGCAGGAGGGTACTGTTCGTCGTTGAAGTCTGTTTCAGTATCAGAGCCCACAGGAGTAGGGACCTCCCTTTCTTGGTGACTACCTTCCTCCACAGATGGAGGAGTCCTTTCAGCTTCAACCAAGGTGTTCCCGAGTCTGCGCCCAGTGTTAAATAGCACAGTCCTCCTCTTCTTCTTAGTCTTCTTCAGAAGCATGGTCTTCAACTCTTGTTGACCCTGAGCCAAGCCCTTGATCAGCTCCTGAAATTGGGCGTTCTGCGCCTGAAATTGGACGTTCTGCGCCTGAAGAGCCTTGATAGATGCCTCGGTTGATGATTCAGGATTCATGATGCTGAAATAAACAGCGAAGAACAGTAAACAACCTGAAAAGAAGAGTACCTATGATGCACATGATGAATGATATGTGTTTATGCAATGCATTCAAGAGTTCGAAAATTCAAATTTGTTGTAGACCAAAAGGAACACACGTTATTATTAAGAAAACTCATTGTTTAATACATCAAAGCCTCATGGGCAAAAGTACAAAAAGATCAAATCAATCCCAAAATATGTTGCGCATCTTCTTTGGAGCTATGTAAGTGTTGAGGTTCCTTTCCTCATGCAACAGGCGGGTGAGCTCCAAGACCTTCTTTTCACTGGCATGCAAACTAGTCTCAAGAGAATTCCGCTCTTCCTTAAGCTGGATCCAGCTCTTCTGCATCTCTTCCCAGGATGTGGGCATATCAGGGTGCTGAATAACGTGAGACACCTCTCCTTCCAAGGCAGGCTCTTTGATTACTGGAAGCATGTGAGGATAAGGCATTACTAACTTCTGAGAGCGGGCTCGTACCCACTTGAGGTAAGGCTCCAAAGGGATGGAGTTCCTGTGCCCCAGTGTCTTGCTGTCTATCCTACTAGGCATCCTCCAAGCTCTGATAAATCTCTGGCGAAGTCCTTGAGTATCGTTGTCGAAGTCAAAAACTATGTCAGGAATCAACATGTCATGAGGACCATCCCTCCGAGCATAACCAAATTGTCTCCAAGCCAGGCATGGACTATAAGTAATACCCCCTCTGATTCCAAGTAAAGGAACATTAGGATACTCCCCGCAACGATCAATGATAGTGACATCTTCCCTGGACCTAGGGCACCAATGTATATCTGCATGTGTAAGAGTCATCAACCGTTGTGACCATCTCAAACCCCGCTCGTTCTTCAGGACTGATTGTGGAAGGTGCGAAATAAACCACTTTCCCAGGAGAGGAGTGCAACACATAAGGACACCTCTTTTTCTCATGGTTCGAGTGTGACATGAGTGAAGGAGGTCCCCCAGCAACGTAGGTATAGGATTCCTGGACATAAAGATCTGGACAGCATTGATATCAACGAGCTGGTCTGGGTTAGGGAACAACACCAAACCATAAACAAGAAGGGCCACAACCTTTTCAAAAGCTTGTAAGTCAAGGGAGTTCCAACATTCATAGGCCTTTTCAAACAGAAACCTGGCTAAGAACCCTTTGATACCACTTCTAACTTCCCAATGTCCCTTGAGGTCAGATGACTGTAGGTGCAAGGCTTTAGCAATCTCTTCAAGCTTAGGTTCCTTTTCTGTACCGTTGAAGGGTAGCTGATCAAGGATAGGGATCTTCAGGAGTCGGGAGAACTCCTCCAATGTAGGTACCAACTGATAGTCCAAGAAGGTGAAACAGTGATGCAGAGGGTCAAAGAATTGGAACAGGACCCTTATCATATCTTCCTCAATGTTGGTGTTGACCAAGCTGATGAGGCTTCCATGCCTTTCACTGAATGAAGAGTTCTCGGGAATCCTGGATATAAGCTCCTTAAGCTGAGGAGGGATCCTTACAAGACTGATTTGAATTGTCTTTCTACGAACAGTTTCCATGTCCTACAAAACAAGAACAAAGATGAAAATTCGAACCCCTGAAATGGTTAGTTAATGCCTATGATGCTGGATGATGTCATGATGCTATGATTAAACACATCACAGATGTGTACAAAGACAAACATGTAAGGCACACAAGGCACACAAGACAGGCCCTTAAGGTTTAAGGCCAGCATGGGGTCTGGGTAGTACCCTGTTGAAGTTGGTGAGTTCAACCTGTCCTAATCAAAGTAACCGGGTTCTAAGGTTCCCAATATCACGGGATTGCTTTCATTGTTCATCGTTTCGATTTAGCCACTGAACTGGCGACCGAAATATTCCAGGAAAGCAACCCTCAATTGGGTGTAGTATCGAGTATCAACCAACCTCGGACTGCACCAAAGTCAGTTATCTCACTACCCTAAAGAGGCCAAGATGGTTCAATTAAGGTTCCTAAGGTCTGTTGATGCTTCATGACACCACATGGAGGCCCCGTACTCTCCTTGACTGAACTCAAGGGTTACCGGTACACACCAAAGTGCCACATCAACGTAGCAGACTGTTTCAACCATGTCGGTATACCCCGCACAGTTCCCTCACAGCCTTGTTGCTACTTTCTAAGAAGGTATCCCCCAGATCCGGGTTAGGATCTATAGAACTCCCAAGACAGTCCCATAATAATAAAGCAAGCAAGTCAATACAATTGAAAACACAATGATCTTAGTCCTAAGGTACACCTCACTTTAAATTTAATTCCCCAGCAGAGTCGCCAGTTCTGTGATCGGTGGATCTGGAACTGACTGTTTAACGCTGGTTCGCGAAATGTCGCGGTAAGCAAGAGTCGCCACCGTCTTTTATTTTCTCCAATTGGAAAGGACAAAAGCACAGAAAAATTCCTTAAAGAGATTGCTCTCGGTTCGGGAGGTAGGTTATAGAAAGGGAAGGTGTTAGCACCCTTTCTATCCATGGTTATCCATGGGCTCTTAGGTACTTGCTCAATGTGTTTTCAAAAAGGTTTGTTTGCTTTTCAATTGTGGGTTTAAAAAGTTTCTTTGAAAAAATTTCAGTTCGACTCGTACGTCAGAGTGTTTGAAAAGTTTGCTTTGAAAGCTTTTGAAAAAGTGTTGGTGTGAAAAGATTTTTGTTTTGTTTTTGAAGAGAGAAAGTATCCTTGAGAACCTACCTACCCTAAGGAATTCGTCTGTGTAGATGTCCTTTAAAGTAGTGCCATCCCACCATTGAGAGGTAGGTAGCACCACCGTTGGAGGTGTTCGGGTCAATTCGAGTTTGTAGGGACATGGTGATCACCGGAGTAATGGGAAGACACCTTAGAAGCTACCCTCATGCCAGGTTCCCGGATCATGAGGACTTACTAAGACGTCCTCTACTCGACGACCACCTTTCGAAAGGCAACAGTGAGGCGTACCCTAGGGGTGGTGTGTGCGAATTGTGTGTCGTGTTTCAGTTATTTGTCTTGTCATGTTTGTTGTGTTCTACGCTTGATTTTAATTAGGGCCATTCATTCTTGCATGCATATTTAACAGTTATAAAGTTTGCGAAAAATAAATCTAAGGCTATTACAAATGGCGCGGGTCCACATCGCCAAAATTAAACCGGACCCGATTTGACTGAAAAATAAATAAAGCGAATAAAAGTGCGAGAAATAAAATTATTACAAGGCTTTGGGACATGTACATAATTATAATAAGCGACAAAGTAAAATGCGCGAAACAAAATAATTAAAGCGACGGGCGTTGGACCCTTTTGCAAAATATCAAATTAATGAGGAATTAAAATGAAAGTATTAAATGTTTTTGGTATTTTGTGTTTTTTAAGATTTAAAAGAAAAAGAAAAAGAAGGAATTAATTATAATTGACTAACCCTAATTCTATTGTTTTTTAAGTTTATTGTAAAAATGTTATATTAATCTAAATTAAACCCTAATTTTTGCTTATGTACATTTAATTATAAAAATAAAATAAATAAATAAATGATATTGTGATAAAAAAAAAGAAAATTAAAAAGGTATAAAAATTATTAATTAACCTAATTCTATATTTTTGGATTTTATTAAAAAGGAATTAAAGTTAAAAACCTAATTAAACTAAATAATTACATGTAATTTATTTATGAAAGTAATTAAAATAAAAATTATATTTTTTGCCTTTTTCTGATTTTTTATGATATTTTTCATATTTTTTTGTAAAAATAATTAATTAATTAAAACAAATAAAATAAATAAATAACATAACAATTGAGAAAATGAAATATAAAAAGAAAATCAAACCAGGGGGGGGGGTAGCCCCAGAATTGGAGGTAAGGCCTAGCATTCTGGCCCATTAACATTGAAATCCACTTGACTTTTCAGTTCACGTGCCAATGCGTTGACCATAGTGTATCATGTGCCTTGAATCTGAGCCCTTTGATTGATCTACTGGGACGCGTGGACGATGAGTTTTGAGTGTGCATGATGCGTCTTAGGATTGTGCCTACATATGATTATCAATGAAAAAATAGTAACGAAATTACTCAGACCTGGGATTTGAACCCAGGTCTTTGATGTTACCAACACATGTCCCTGCCACTGAGCCATCACGTTTTAATTAATATACTATAGCAAATAAATAATAAAAAGCAAAATTGGTTAGTGGCCCCTAAAAGCGCGCGCTGGTTTGAATGAGCCACTCAGTGGTTGCCAGCACATCGTCTTCCTCACGCCTTTCTTTTTTTTCTGAAACAAGGTCCTATCGCAACGGTTTTAGAAGCGTGGCTTAAAGTAGCTTTTAGAAAAATAGCGACTAGCGCTATAGGACCAATAAATTGGGCGCGAGTAGTGCTTCTCCTTCGTCTCAACCTGCTTAATCCAATGGCCATAGTCTTGAGGCGTAATTTTTCTTGATTGCAAAAACCCCAATTTTAAAACCTGCAAACCCTAACATTTAACAATGGCAAAATCGCCTATATTGCACAAAAATGAAATTAATTGGTATGGTTAGCTTGGAAACTTCATGCTGAGCAAGAATTCATTAATCAAAATGCAAAAAGATGTATGATTTGAGAGATGCGATTTCAAAAGTTTCGAGGTACAGTCTGAGTTCTTGATACCACTTCTTTGCGTTTTGGTTGATGTTAGGGATTGGCACACGTTCAGAATTGTCCCAGGAATCTAATGGAGTGGAAGTTGAGGCTTGAATCGTCTCCTAACCTTGAAATCAGTTTTGTGTTTTTATGGAAAATTTTCAAGGTGCAATAGCTTTTTTGGGCGCAGCTTAGAGTGTCCAAGGCTTAGGGTTTGACTCAGTGCTTATGATGGCAGAGAATTAGCTTGCTAGCTGGCCTTGATTTATGCTCATGAGAGAACAAGTCCTAGGGTTTTCACCATTAACCAATTTTCCCTTCTTTTAAGCCAAGACCAAGACTTAGTGTGCAATTTAACCCTAGCATAAGTTTGTGAGCTGGCCCATGATACATGGAAGTTGTCCAAATTCAAATGACACTATTCCATTGACTTTTGAATTTTATTTGAATTTTTAAAGATTTAAAATGAATTAAATTATCAAAAATTAAATAAAATAGAAAAATCAATATTTGGTCTTGAAATTAATCATGGGACACGTGTGTGGCATGACAAGGATGAATCAAGTGGAAGAAAGTGGGCCCTTTTGTCAAAAATTGGAGTTTCAAGGATAGTTGACTTTTGCCATTTCACAAAAATTTCCCAACTTCTACAAGGCATAACTTGCTCAATTTTTAAGCTTTTCTCATGTTCTTGGACATTTTGGAAAGGTCTTTGAGTCCTTTAACCAATGCCTTTGGTCCCATGTCATTTTTATTTTCCAATCTCAAGTTATGGCCTTTGACTTAAAGTCCCTTTTTGTTGACTTTTGAAAATGACCTATAATGTTGAAATTGATAACTTTTTGTGAGAGCATTTATTGGACTTGAAGTATGAAGATGAGTTGTAGGAAATGTCTTTCTCTTCAAAATGAGCTTTGGATGGAATTTTTTTGATAATCCATGTGAAAGTTATGCTCTGGTCAATTTCAGTTGACTTTTTCAGCTGTCCAAATAAGGCAACTTTTGCATCTTTGATGATTGTCTGAGCCAAATTTTGAGAATCATGATCAAGCATTGATCAAATGATGTTTGTGGCTTCAAAATGATATATTGACCAAAAATTTGAACTTTTGACTGCCAAATGACCATTTTGCCCCTACAGTTGACTGTAGTGCAATTTAGGGTTTTGACTGTGCAATCTTGAGCTGAATGCCTTGAAACTTGATATGGGGATGCTTGACCATGTTTGTAAGCATATGAGACTTGATTGAGCCTTTGAACACTTCTTTTTCTTGATCAGACTCAAAACCCTAATTTTGACTGTATGGGAGACTGTTGCACTGCACAACCTTTGGGGAATTTTGTGACTTGGCTTGGCAATTTCTTGAAGAATATGGGAGGGCAAATTTTGGGGTACAACAGTTAGCATTTCTTTTGAGGGACTAAGATCATTTGTAAGGCAACATTTAAAGCGTCATCGAGGGACTATGATCTTGTATTTTTGATTGTTTTTGCTAAGACGTCTCGAATGCATAACATGACTATTTTTCATAAGGCAACAAGTGGAGTTAACCCTAGAGATGCATGTGTGCAAAGTGATTGCATGCATTTTTTTCTTTTGATCAGGGTGGTCTACTTGATTTTATCTTGCCATACACCCTAATTACTAACATTTTGCATAAAGTCAAAAGTGCAGAAAGATAAAATCCTACACTATTACAACCATATTGAATTGCCTTAAAATATAAAGGCAAAAATAAGGTAAAATCAAGAAAATGGATCTTTCGATTTAGGGAAGCAAACCCTTCGATTCTGCACTTTCTGGATCTCTTTGATTTGGCCTGAAAAGGGGTGAAGGCATGATTTTTTATTGGGGCTTGGAGGCCATCATGTTGTGTCTTTCAATTGGGGCCTAGAGGCCAGCATGTTGTGCCTTTCGTTTGGGGCCTGAAGGCCAACATGTTGTGCCTTTCGTTTGGGGCCTAGAGGCCAGCATGTTGTGCCTTCTGGCTTCCTCTTTCGTTTAGCCCGAAGGTTAGTATGGAAGCCAGAGGCTTCGTTTCTAACTTTCTGTCTCTTGTTTCTTTCGTTTGAGTTTGAATACCAACATGGCCCAAGGCCATGCCAACATCACCTTAAAGCTAAATTAGTTCTTAAAGCATGTTTAAATGTACAAAGAGCAAAAGCCAAGAAGATTGTTAACCATGACACACATTAAAAGAGTGGAAACGAAAAGAAGAAAATAGTATGTACACGTTTGAAACGAAAAGAAAACTTAGTTACATGCTATGCTGGAAACGAAGGGTCAAAGGTTAAGAATGACTTACCTTGCTGGAGGCTGGAGCGCGTGCTGGACCTTGAAGTGGTTGCCTTGAATGCCTCTGGATTCGAAGGAAAAGACCAAGGATTGACCTTTGACACTGGATTCGAAAGAGAAAAACAAGTGAAATTTCCTTCTTTGCGAGATTCGAAGGTTAGTAAGATGTAAGGAATTTTAATATTTGAAAAGGACAAGTATTTGGATTCTGAGTTTGGATTTGCAAAAGTGTTTAAGTGTTTGAGAATTGTATGGTGTGTAAGAATTTTGAAAATACTTTCCACCCTCCTTCTTCCTTTTTCTGATGTGCAAATGAACTCTCTATTTATAGAGGAAAATTTGAAATATTTGGGAGTAAAAATAATAAAATAAAGGCTCAGCTGGAAAGTAAGCATCCATTTGTGTGATGATAGAAAGATGAATGGTTCAGATGGATTGCTTCCTTCAGAAGGAAAACAGACGCAAGGCTCAAGAAAAACTTTTTCTAAAAGTAGTATTATACTATTAAGGGGGACAACAAATGGGTAAAATCCTATTTCAACTTGCATAAACAATTAAATATAGAGTGAGTCATAGGTTTGAGGCCTGAAAAGGGGAAACACGTAGCCTAGCCTATGGGTCTAATGTTCAACTTGATATTTTGAGTCAAATCCTCCATCTTTCTACACCTTTCGACCAGACTAGAATAACATTCATTCCCACCAGTTATGTGTCCTTCTAATGGACCAATTGTGTGTTCTTCGAATGTCCCTCTTCAGCTGAATATGCCATTTTGAGTCCTCATGCTTTTGATCACTTAGGCCCAAACCTTCGACTAGATTCCAAAGTAAGCAAAAACAATTATTCCCCAACTATGTCAAGTCCTTTGAATGGGTCACCAAGTTGTGTGTCATAATGCAGCACTATGGCGTATTGAAGGGTTTGCAGATGGATTTGAAGGTGATATGAAGGGGCATTCTAAGCAAACATGAAGATGAAATCGAAAGTCACAGGAAGGTAGCCATTAATCCAATCGAAAACTTGTGAATCCAAGGCAAACATGTGAGGGGCCAATGGTGCACTCGAAGCTTGCAGGCAAGAGCTATTGTCCAAAGAAGCTTGCATGCATGAGCTTTTTTAGTGCATCGAAGCAAACCTGCAGGAGATCAAATGCACAAATGAAACTTATGGACCAAATCTTGATCAAAGAATCCAGATGCTCAATCAAAGGATGTAAATAAAAGCTTGCATCGAAGGAGGCCCAAATGTTCAATCGAAGCGTGAGGACCAAAGCTCGCTCGAAGAAGGAAAATGCTCAATCGAAGGATGTAAATCAGAGCTTACATTGAAGGAGACCCAAATGCCCAATCGAAGGATGAATCAAACTTGCTCGAAGGAAGCCTAGATGTCCAATCGAAACTAGTATGAATCGAAGCAAACTTGTTTTTCTTCAATTTTGTCAAGAAAATTAATTTTTCTGCTTTTCCCTTTTTTGTCTGTTTTGTACTTGTGCTAATTTGATCTTTTTGAAAATCCTTGTGATAAAATGTCTTGAGAAAAGAGAGGGAAAATTTTGGGGTACAACAACTTCCCTTGTTCAATCTTCTTAAACCTGAAGAGCAAGTATGGCACGTTGTCATTCGTAGCTTGAAGGTAGAAGATGATTGAACACTAGAGTGCCCAGAAATTTGCACTTGCATGAAATAACACTAATAGTTGATGATGTAGGGAATGGGCTTACAGATTCCATTTGGAGCAATGATGGAGAGTCGTCGAAGATGGGCTTAAGGATGCCATCTAGAGTGATTGTTGGCAGAAATTAGACTAAGTATAAATTTGACTTCAACTGGAAAAGAATCAGAATAAATCTTTGGAGCGATTTATCTGAACCAGAGAAAGTGTCTAACAGAAAGGAATCAGGATAAACCATTGATCGATTAAATTAAACCAACAGAGGTCTTGGATTTTCTTCAATTTATGAAGTGCCTGTATGAAGCTGCATCTAGTCATGTAGGTAGTTGCTCTATCTTGCTTCAGAAACTAATCTTGGACCTGTTGAAAATTGTTGATGATAGCTATTTGTTGATTGATTTTTCCTGACAAGGTAAAGGGTTAGCTGTATGTAATGTCATGATGTATGAAATGCATTATGTAATGATGTTCTCAAAAATGAGGTTGTGTTGTATTCATATATCATGTATGTTATATGGTTTATGAATGTGATGCGTTTATTGCAGTACGTCTTTGTCTAGGAAAATAAATCCTTGACAACATGCTGGGGAATCTTGGGAGGCTGAATCCCTAACTGTTGTTGGAGAATAGATGTGTCTTCAAATTTGTTTAGAATATTTCCGTTGGGAATTCCTGTTTTGTTGTTTGAGGAGAAACTTCGCTGGGAAATATTGGCTTGCTTTAAGAAGACTCTGTGGAGAGTGTTGATCTCTGCTTGGGGAAATAAAATTCAAGAATTTTGGTTATCCATTACTCTACTGGGGAATTATTCCTGACTGGAGAGAATCGAAAGTTAACTGTTATCTGGTAGAAATCTAGGCTTGGCAGCAAATTGTTGAGGATAATGAAGTTGACTGTTATCTGGTCATATTCCAGGCTTCCCAGCGACTTACTGGGGATGATTAAATTAACTGTTATCTGGTCGGATTCCAGGCTTCGCAGGAAATTACTTTGGAGAGTGAAGTTAGGCTGTTATCTGGTCGAATTCCAGGCTTCTCAATAACTTACTCGAAAAGATAAAGTTGAACTGATATCTGGTCGGGTCCAGGCTTCACATTAACTTGCTAGAAAGAATGAAGTTGAACTGATATTTGGTCGGGTCTAGGCTTCACAGTAACTTGCTGGAAAGAATGAAGTTGAACTGATATGTGGTCGGGTCCAGGCTTCATAGTAACTTTCTTGAAAGAATGAAGTTAAACTGATATCTGGTCGGGTCCAGGCTTCATAGTAACTTACTTGAAAAGATGAAGTTAAACTGATATCTGATCGGGTCCAGGCTTCACAGTAACTTGCTAGAAAGAAAGAAGTTGAACTGATATCTAGTCGGGTCCAGGCTTCATAGTAACTTACTTGAAAGGATGAAGTTGAATTGATATCTAGTCGGGTCCAGGCTTCACAGTAACTTACCAACATTAAACTGCTATCTGGTCAGATTCCAAGTTTCAAAGCAAATTTCTGAGGAAATGAAGTTAATTGTTATCTGGTCGAATTCCAGGATTCACAACAACTTACTGAAGTTAACTGTTATCTAGTCGGTTTCCAGGCTTCGCAGTAACTTACTGAATTTGATTGTTATCTGGTCGGATTCTAGGCTTCACAACAAATTTATGATAAAATGAAGTTAATTGTTATCTGGTCAAATTCCAGGCTTCACAATAACTTACTGAAGTTAACTGTTATCTGGTCGGTTTCTAGGCTTTGCAGTAACTTACTGAATTTGATTGTTATCTGGTCATATTCCAGGCTTCATAACAAATTCCTGAGATAATGAAGTCAATTGTTATCTGGTCGAATTACAGGCTTCACAACAACTTACTGAAGTTAACTGTTATCTGGTTGGTTTCCAGGCTTCGCAATAACTTACTAAATTTAATGAAGTTGAGCTGATATCTGGTTGGGTCCAGGCTTCACAGTAACTTGTTGGGGGTAGAGGCAAACTCTACTAGGGAAAATAAGTTAAACATTTGCCTGGTCAAACTTTAGTCTTCATAATATCTCGAGAAATTAAACTATTATATGGTATGGTCCAAGCTTCATAGTAACTAAAAGTTGTTTGAATAGGAAGTGATTTCGTTGAGGAGTGAAATGTTTTGTTGGGGAATAAACCCTGTTGAAGAGATTATTTGATGACATGTTGGCAAGGTTAATTCTTATATGAAGAAATCCACAAGGCTTCTTATTTTAAGATCAACTCAGCTGGGGAGAGGGCTATCGAGAGATTGAAACTTTGACCGAGGTTTGCATAGATCCAACTTTGTGGGCAACTCTGTTAGGGCAAAGGTTTATTGTAGCAGGTTTTGTAGGTATAATGCTAATGAGATAACTCTGGGGATATTTCTATTGCATTAAAGAGATGCTCGTTGCTGATTGGCGGTATATATTTGCGAAACAATTTAATTATGTTCATGTGCATATGTTCATTCAATTTTAGCCATTTGACATTGTTGTACCCCAAAATTTTCTATCTCACTTATCAAGAATTTTCTCACAAGATCTCCTTGACTCAAGACTGCACTAGGGTTTGATCAACTCAAGACACCTCCTTAAACACTGATGACCAAAATTAGGGTTTGAGATTTCACAAGGATATTTGAACTTACAATACCCCATATGACTTTCATGGATCATTATGGACCCCCAAGATTACTCATGTCAAGTTTTAAGTCTTGGATCACATTTTTGATCGGTCAATTGAACAGTTGACCTAAAAATCAATTGTATTGGGGAAAAGTAAACTATGGCCAATTTAAAGTCAAACTTCATAATTTTTTATCCACATAAATATTTTAAACTCATATGTATCATTTTTTCAAGTTTGGACCATAATTCCTCAAGAAATTTGATCAAATCTCCAAAAGGGCAAATTGGTCAAAATTAGGGTTTGGACTGAGAAGGGGCAATTTCTGATTTTTTACCTAGCAAATGATCAATTGGTTTAAGGAATAATCTCGAGAGTCCAATTGCATCATTTTGACCTAATGACATGGTTTAAAAGATTGCAAGTCCATTGAATTGCCAGATGAATTTTGCAGTCAACTAATCAAAAGTCAATTGTATACTGAAAAGTCAAACTTTGACTTTTTGGTCAAATTCAAGTGCCAAAGATCATAATTCATCAAAAAATGTTAAAATATGAAACTTATTCATCAAGAAATCAAAAATTCAAGATTTCATTTTGAAAATTCAAAATTTCTAAACTTAGAAATTTTTCTAAGTGTTGGAAATTTCATGTTTTTTTCATAACTTTGAGCAAAATCTTCACCATGATGCAAGATGATTCAAGATAAACTTCCAACATGAAAGTTGTAGATCTCCATGAAATATACAACTTTTCTTTACACAACTCCTTCCAAAATTTCTTGGATCTCAAGTTATAATTTTGTGAACATGTGGTCATGAAACTAAACACTTAGTGAAATTTTGCCCTAATTTGGCCATGATTTTGACCTAACTTCATGACACTTTTTCATATAGTTCCAAGGGAAATCTTCAAAAGCAATTGAAATATGGGTTTTAGAGAACATTTCAAGCTTTCCAAAATGTCCAAGAACTCCTTGAGATCATTTTTATATAGGGATAATCAAAGAGATGAAGTTAGGGTTTTATCACTTTAATTACAAGTCATTTTAGTGATGAACAAAATTCAAATTCAAACTATGCTGCATAAACACTACTTTGTAGGCCTCAAAATTTCTAGGAAATCCATAATTAATGGTTTACACAGCTGTTAGAGGCCTCACTTCAAGCATTCAATGCATGGACATCCTTTTTATCCATTTTTGGAAGAAAAATTACATTGCCATTTTGATAAAGTGACTTTTTGTACAAAACTTGTTCTTGAGCCTTGCACTTGTTCTCTTATGATCAAACAGGTCCTATAAATCATGAGAAATGTTTCAAACACTTATAATCACCCATCCCATGCTTGTACCTCTTCTTGAAACTTGTTTCCCTCTTTTCTTCAAAATCAAGTAACCTAGCCAAAAGCTAGAAACTTGTACTTCTGATTGTCAAAAGCTCTCAAACACTTTTGTTTATACATATAAAAACCATTTGACACAAACACATGAATGCTCAAGCCTTGAAAGAACCTATAACTCAGAATCACACCTCACACTTCCATTTTCACACAAACTGACCAAAAACTTGAAACTCATAATCTACTCGTGCGTTTCTTGGCTTTTTGGTTTCTAAAGTTTCTAAACATCACATAGAATCAATACCACTCCCTGTTATAGAACTGTAACACCATTAACACCATCCTCTATTTCAAAAAACAGAGCTCTGCACATTGACATCTCCAAACCATTTCAGCCATCCATTTCTCAAGCTAATCATTGCATTAGCTTCCTGGGACCTCAAGGAAGCTAACCTGATCATCACCATCACTTGAAACAAGCTCAAACTCAAAACACGATTTCCAGTTTTGAAGTAAGTTTTCTCAACTTTGAACTCTTCATACAGGCATCATCAATAGTTTATTTGTGAACAAAACATGTAGATATCATTGCGCTGAAGCTAACCATGTCCATAGTTTCCATTAATTTTGCTTGAGCTTAGAGAAATTTGAAACTGAAATTTCTGAGATTTTTAGGGTTCAGATTAGGGCCATTAAAATTCATGCTTATATTTGATCTATAGTTTTAATGCTTTACCTTTCTGAAACCGTGAGAAAATTTGCTACAAGTTTCATGTTTACAATTTTCATTTTTGATGAGAAATGAGCAAGTTACAGTTGGTCTGGCTGGAGGTTGAAGATGAATTCATCAGGCCGCGTTTTGCCTTGTATATTTATTGTTTTGCTTATGTTAACAGATGTATAGCCACCCCAGTGGTAGAAGCGCGCGTCTGTAACCTTTGGGACCTGGGTTCGAGCCACAGTGGTACCCTTTTAGTTTTTTTTCACATTTTCTTTGTTTTCTGATTTTTCTTTTTTGCATGCACTGGGCCTTCTTGGGCCTGCTTTATTTTTTTTTTTGTTTACTAACCCCCCTGCAGGCCAATTGCACCCCTGGCCGATTTTATTTTTTTTCCTATTTTTATTTCATTTGTTTTCTTAATTATTTTTTTAATAATATTAGAAATCATAAAAAATATAAAAAATTTAGATTTTCATTTTAACTTTGTTTATTTTATTTTTTCTCACAAAAAATATTTTTATTAACTATACTTTATTTATTTTTGTACAAATCATCTTGTAAATTTAATTAAAATTAGGTTAATATTTATTTTTCTTTTACACCTATTAAAATATATTTATTTTAATATATAAAAAAAGCCAAAAAAACATTTTATAATGCTATAAATATTTTCAAGACAAAAATACCAAAAAACACTTTTCTTAAACTTATTTTCTTTTAATCAATTAATAGAACTTGGGTTTTATTTAAAATCTTTTCTTAATAAATTTAAGTTTAATTAATTATTTTCTTTAATTAATTAGGTTAAGACAATTTCCCTTTTTCTCTTGAAAACCAAACAAAGATCCATCTTCTTTATATTTTGCATTTTTGTACATTTATTCATTTTGTACATTGTATCCATTTAAATTCCTTGTACATTGATATCAATTCAATATGGTTGTAATAGACTAATTGGGTTTAAAATTCTTGCAATCCCCATTCAATTTGTGCACCCCTCCCCACAAATGTTGTAATAGCATAGTAACTTTAAATTCCACAATTTATCTCTTTTATACATAATATGCTAGTAATTAGGGTTTGTATGGAAAGACTAAAACCAATACTTAGAAAACCCTAATTCAAGACAAAAACAAGCATGAAAACAATACACTTGCACACAAGCACCCCTAGGGTTATTCCACTTGGTTGTCTTATACAAAATGGCCATATTACGCATGTGAGGTATCTTAGCAAAAACAAGCAAATACAAGATCATAGTCCCTCGATGACACTATCTAAGTTGCCTTTCAAATTATCTTAGTCCCTAAAAGAGAATGCTAAGATACCTTGCAATATTGCTAATCATGGTTATACGATGACCCACGCCCGTCCCGTTTACATCCAAAGATAGGGTTACTTCCCAAATCAATGGTAAGGTAACAATGTCAAAGGAAAAGGAAATGAACAAGAAAGACTTTTGAATGCTCCTAGTTACTTGCTCAATTTCAAACAAACATCCTTGCTATTTTCAAAACAATCACCTACACTTTCAAACATCTTACAAAATTGAAAACATTTTAAAAAGATCAAACATCTTTGTATACATTCTTACAAACAAGAATCATTACAAAGATTGCCTAAACAATGGCCTCTTTACAAAATACTTTCAAAAACCACACCAAGCACAATTTTCAAACAAAAAGCAAGTGATCTAGCAAGTAACTAAGAGCCCATGGAAAACGATGAATGAAAAGGGTGTTAATACCTTCCCTTTTCATAATCTACCCTCGAACTCAAGAAACAATCTCAAAGGTCTTTCCTGTGCTTTTTCACCTTTCCTTTTGGATAAAAGAAAAGTCGATGGCGACTCTTGCTAACCGCAACATTTGCGATCAAACGCAAAACACCCAAGTCATTTCTCCCACCGTATCACAGACATCTTTGCACTCAAGACAAAAAACAAAAAGTTTGCACTTCAAAGTATATTTGTATTGATGTTCTGCCCATGAATAGGCATTTTTGTACAAAGAGACAGAGATCCTAGTAAGAGGAAATCGTCGAAAGGATAACAAAATTGAAAACAAAAACAAAAAACCATGTGGAAATGATCTCATTGTGTTCCAACTCTACTATTTCCCCAATGTCTTTGAACATCCCTTGCCATTGACAGAAGTTGATTTGATTGATCTTGAAACATTCGAACCCGGACCTCGGTAATAAAGTCGATTGTGGTGATTCTATGAGACATAGTCATACGCTTTTAATCCTTAACTTTTTCCTGGACCGCCCTTTCGGGTTTTCAGCCCACCAGGATACCCATTTTTGCCCAAGCCTCCCTTTCGGGTTTTCAACTTGCCGGGTGTACAATCTTTTGCATATATCCCTAATTTTTTCCCAAACCTTTGGTTTGCCGGGATTCCCTTATCTTGCCCAGCTGTGTCAAGCTAGGGGGTCTCTTATGCGTAGTATTTTTAACTATGTTTGTATTCACCGGATGTGGGAAATATTCCTCGTCAATAATAGTTAGCATCATGGCACCACCAGAGAAAACTTTCTTGACAATAAATGGTCCTTTGTAAGGGGAGTACATTTCCCCTGGGGTTGCCTTATGGAAGAATGATGCACTTTATTACCAAGTCACCAGCTTGATATACTCGAGGCCCGATCTTTTTGTTGAAAGCCTTGATGATACGTTTTTGGTACATCTGACCATGACAAACAGTAACCAGTCACTTTTCATCGATCAAGTTCAACTGATCCAATCTTATCTGAATCCATTCGTCTTCTCCTAGGCTTGCTTCATTCATAATCCTTAATGATGGAATCTGAACTTCCACTGGCAGGACAACTTCCATGCCATAGACCAAAGAAAAAGGAGTTTCCCCAGTCGATGTCCGAGATGAAGTACGAAGGCCATGAAGAGCAAATAGTAACATCTCATGCCAGTCTTTGTAGGTTACTACCATATTCTGCAAAACCTTCTTAATTTATTTATTAGCTGCTTCCACTGCTCCATTCATTTTAGGTTTATAAGGAGAAGAATTGTGATGCTTGATTTTGAACTGGGTGCAAAGTTCTGTAATCATAGCATTGTTGAGATTGGTCCCATTGTCAATGATGATCCTTTCGGGGATACCATAGCGACAGATAAGGTTATGCTTGATGAATCTAGCTACAACATTCTTTGTGACTGAAGCAAATGAGGTCGCTTCAACCCATTTGGTGAAATAATTGATAGCGACAAGAATGAAGTGATGTCGATTGGAAGTAATAGGTTTAATCACTCCAATCATGTCAATGCCCCACATTGTGAACAGCCACAAAGAAGTCATGATATTTAGAGGAATAGGAGGCACGTGGACTTTGTCAGCTTAGATTTAGCACTTGTGGCAAGTCCTTGAGTGGTGATGGCAATCAGTCTCCATTGTTGACCAATAGTAACCAGCTCTCAGGATTTTCTTGGCCATAGTAAGGCCGCTAGAGTGAGTCCTAAAGAGACCATCATGTATGTCTTCCATAATTCCCTCTGCCTCCTTCTTGTCCACACATCGGAGAAGAGTAGAATCATGGTTGTGTATGTACAGGATTCCATTGCTGAGGAAGAATTTGGCTGAGAATCTTCGTAAGAACTTTTTATCATTGATGGATGCTCCTTTGGGATATTCTTGTGCTTCAAGTTATCTCTTCACCTCATGGTACCATGGCTTCTCGGCATCAGTGTCAAGCTCATAGCAGTGCGCAGGTTCGTCGAATCTCTCAATTGTAATCATAGGAGCTTCGTTGTCCCATTTGACTTTGAACATATAATACATTATGGCCAGAGCATCGGCTAACTGATTTTCTTCTCTAGGGAAGTGTTCGAAGGTGATTTCTTCGAAAGGAATCAAAGATAGCACAAGCTCTTTGTAAGGGATAAGATTAGGGTGCTTAGTGTCCCAATATCCCTTTACTTGGCTAATCACCAAAGTGGAGTCTCGGAATACATTCAAATGCTTCAAATTCCTCATATTCAGCCATGTTATTTGTACAATCGAAGCATAGTCTAGCAGTGAAAGGGGTGTGGTAACCCTCAAGAGAAACTATCACAACACCAATTTCGTTACCAAAGCATTAGAAGCCCCATCAAAGACCATAGTCCATCAGGATCCTTGTTCAGGTCCGTCATACGGTCCAGGTTTCACGCAGTCGGTTAATAACATGATATTCTCATCCGAGAAGTCAAAGTTCATAGAATGATAATCATCAACATCTTGATGGGCTAAATGATCTGCCAATACACTTCCTTTGATGTCCTTTTCTGTTTTATATTGGATATCATACTCAGTCAAGATCATTTGCCATCTAGCTATCCGTCTGGATAGAGCGGGTTTCTCGAAGATGTACTTGATAGGTTCCATCTTAGAAATCAATAGAGTGGTATGAATTAACATGTACTGTCTTAGCTAGCGAGCAGCCCATGCCAGAGCGCAACAAGTTTTCTCGAGCAGTGAATATCTGGTTTCACAGTCGGTAAACTTTTTGCTCAGGTAGTAAATTGCATGCTCTTTTCGGCCAGACTCGTCATGTTGGCCCAACACACACCCCATAGATTTCTCTAGCACAATTAAGTATATGATCAAGGGTCTTCCTTCGACTTGGGTATGAGGATAGGAGGTTCTTGCAGATATTCCTTGATTTTTTCGTAGGAAGCTTGGCATTCGTCATTCCATCAGACCACTTGATCTTTCTTCAAGAGTTTGAAGATTGGCTCACAAGTAGCAGTTAAGTGAGATATAAAGCGGGAGATATAGTTAAGACGACCCAAGAATCCTCTAACCTCCTTTTCAGAATGGGGGACTGGTATTTCTTGAATGGATTTTACCTTTCCAGGGTCGACTTCGATGCCTTTACCACTGATAACAAAACCAAGAAGCTTTCTAGATCGTACTCCGAATGTGCACTTATTAGGGTTCAACCTCAACTTGTACTTTTTCAGCCTCTCGAATAGCTTGTATAAGTGGTTTAGATGTTCTTCCTCAGTTTGTGACCTTGCAATCATATCATCCACATATACCTCTATTTCATGATGGATCATATCATGAAACAAAGCTACCGTAGCCCTTTGATATGTTGCCCCTGCATTTTTCAATCCGAATGGCATGACCTTGTAATAAAAGGTGCCCCATTATGTAACAAAGGTGGTCTTCTCCATGTCTTAGGGAATCATCTTAATTTTATTATAGTCGGAGAAACCATCCATGAAAGAGAAGACTTTATGTTGAGCAGTGTTATCGACCAATACATCGATATGAGGTAGAGGGAAGTCGTCCTTGGGGCTTGCCCTATTCAGATCCTTGTAATCTACGCACATATGAACTTTTCTGTCTTTCTTTGGCACTGGAACCACATTTGCAACTCATTGAGGATAAGATGTCACAGCTAGGAATCTTGCATCAAATTGTTTCATCACTTCACCTTTTATTTTCTCAGACATGTCAGGCCACATACGACGGACTTTTTGCTTGACAGAAGGACAATCTTCCTTTGTTGGAAGACGATGAACTAAAATGTCGGTCTCCAACCCTGGCATATCTTCATATGACCATGCAAACACTTCCATATAGTCACGTAACATCTGAACCAATCTGTTTTTGACAGTGCTTCCTAGGTTGGCGCTGATCTTGACCTCTTTCTTGTCTGTCTCGTAACATCTGAACCAATCTGTTTTTGACAGTGCTTCCTAGGTTGATGACTTCAAATGATTCTTCATGCGGATGAATAGCTTTTTCCTCTTGCATTAGACGCCTGGCTAGTTCTCCCGGTATTTCACAATCTTCCTCGCCTTCGTCTTCGGCTTTGTTAATTGGATTTTCGAAATCATAACTGGAAATAGTAGAGTCATTGGCAATGAGATCCAGAGTGGACGAGGATCTGAAAGAGTGTGGTGTGTGTGTGTGTGTAAGATACATGGCTATTTTGAAGAACGCATTAAAGAAAAATAAAGATAATGAGCACTAAAATTTGAATGAAAAAAATTTCAATGGTTTATATTGAATGAACCATAGTGCCCCGAGCCAGGCATACGGTTTAAAAGTCATTGTTTAATATTATAGATAAAAAGTTCTTGGAAAGGAATAAACAAGTAATTACTCCTCAATGAAGGAGATGGGGATGAATTCCCTTGCGTGCCAATTGTTGAGCTCTGTTGTAGTAGGGTATATCCACTATTCAAAAGAAAATTCATCATCAGAATCCTCCACGACGTTTACTTCATGATTTCCAATACGGAGAGGGGGCTTTCCCACACGACCGCACCTAACCTCTTTCTGAGTCTTGATAGTGAAACACAACCCACATTTATCTACTTTGAACGGAATCTCGGGGAGTTTCCCCCAAGTAGCACAACTTCCATTTTCGACTGCGGCACGGGCATCCTTAAATGAAACCATCCTTGGCACGACTTTATTAGCTTTGGGCGTGTCAAAATAAATTTTGGCAGTAGCAACCAAAGGTGGAACAACCTCAAAAGCCTGGAACGGGGTTTCTATAAATTTGTCGTCCATCTCCATGTATTTGAAAAAATTGAGATGACTTACCATGAATTCCTCCTCACCACAAACAGTGACGATCCTCCCTTTGATTGGGTATTTTAGCTTTTGGTGAAGCGTAGATGTTACTGCTCCTGCTCCATGGATCCAAGGGAGACCCAACAAACAGGAGTAAGCAGGACGGATGTCCATGATGTAGAAATTAGAGTTGAAAATTTGTGAGCCCACTTTGATCGGGAGATCCACCTCTCCATGAGCCGTCCTTTGGACCCATCGAAAGCCCTCACGATAATATCACTCGGCTTCAACGCTAGTCATTCACAGTCTAAGAGGTCCAAAGCACCCTTGGGTAGCACATTTAAAGAAGGGCCAATGTCAACCAAAACATGTGCTAGGGTAGTCCCGTTGCATTCAACAGAAACATGCAGAGCTTTGTTATGGTTCCTTCCAAGTGATGTCATATCAACATCCGAGAAACCCAATCTGTTGTCGGTCGCAAGCTTTCCACGCAATTTTCAAATTGGTCAGTTGTGGTCTCTTGAGGGACATGAGCTTTCTTTAAGAATTTGATCAATGCTCGGGCATGAGCATCAGAACAAAGTAGAAAATATAACATGGAGATCTTGGAAGGGGTTTTCCCCAGTTTTTCACTATCTTGAAATCACTTCTCTTTATAATCTTTAAGATTTCATCCATTTCTTGAGTGTAAGGCTCCTTAGTAGCAACGTCCTTTGCGGGCATCTCTATCTCAGCAGGCTCAAAAAATTTCTTCTTACCCCTAATGTCAGCACTAGGCTTAGCAGCGGTGATGCGGACAGGTGCCGTTGTTGCAGTTGGGGGTGAAATGTTGGGCGAAAAGATTCTCCCAGTTCTGGTCACTTTACCAGAACCAATAATATTCCCAATGTCATCAACTTTATTTTCTTCAATCCAAGCATCTTGCTTTATTCCATGGTAATAGACTTCAGCAACGTAGTTCCATGGTACTGCTTTGTTGGAAGAATACGGAATTGGCCCAGGGGCAGTGATTATCAGAGGAGCAACAGTTGGTTCATTCGAAATCCTGATAGGACCCTTTGAGGAGATCCTAAGAGGCTTATTTGAAATTGTTATGATGGAGAGGTCTTCAATCTTATCGGTCAATATTTTGATGGACAAAATTCTCTCAAATAGGATCTCATGACTATTCATCAGGCGTTGAATGCCTTCTTTCAGCCATTTGAATCCATTAACTTGTTTGGTGCAGCAATCACAATCTTCCAATCAGCCAGGGAAAACCCCTGCTCTCAGCAAATTCTTTTTGACAATATTTAATGGAGTAGTTAGATCTTCGACGGAAGGAACCAAAATAGTGTCTTCAATTGCATTGACACCTTTGCCATGGTTTGGAATTGGTTCCGTTATCACATTGGGAACTGTAGGTGGATCAAATTCTATTGTCTTGTTGTCGATTAGATCTTGAATTTTTTTCTTCAGCGCCCAACATTGATCGGTATCATGTCTGGGACTAGTTGAATGATATGCACACTTGGTATTTGGATTGTATTTAGGTGAGGAAGTGATTGGATTGGATGGAGGATTGCACAACCTCACCAAGTTAGCCTTCAGCAGGTGTTTTAAGGCTTGGGATAGAGACATGCCTATCCTTGTGAATTGTCTTCGTGGAGCCTCAAATCGTTGATGATTAAAAGATTGTCTTTGACCAGGAGTAGGTTTGGAAATCAGAACAACATTAACGGACAGACGATTATCCTTCTTGGTACGGGCCTTTGCCCCGTACATAACATTAGTTTCTTTCTTTCCAGCGAAGGGTTTCTTTACGGGGTTGGAGTTGGAACCAGATGCCATAGGGATTTACCCGCTCTTGATACCACTTTCGACCCTTTCACCGGTCAGGATCAGCTCGGTGAAACCAGACGAAGAACACCCAACCAATAAGTTAAAAACTGGACCAGATAACGTGCCCATAAACATATCAATATGTTCCCTATCAGATAATCGTGGTTGGACCCTACTTGCAAGATCCCTCCACTTTTGGGCGTACTCTTTGAACCCCTTGTCTTTACCCATTGTCATGTCTTACAGTTGAACTCTAGTCGGCACCAGTTTGGTATTGTATTGGTATTGGTGATAGAAACAATGGCCAAGTCTTCCCAGGTATGGATACGGGAACCCTCCAATTTGTAAAACCACTCTAGTTGAGTCCCAACCAAGCTTTCTTGAAAGAAGTGGACCCAGAGTTTCTTGTCAGTGGTGTGCGGTTCTATTTTGCGCACATAATACTCCAGATGAAGCTTTGGGAAAGAAACCCCATCATATTTAATAAAGACTGATATCTTGAATTTATGGGGAATGACAACCCCAGATATTAAACCCAAATCATCAAAATCCAAACCAGGAAAGGATTGAATCTCAACAGCCTTCAATCTATCCTCTAGCTGTTTGTACTTGTCGTTGGCAGGGGGATATTGCTCGTCAAAGTAGTCTTCATCATCAGACACTCGACCATTGACACACCCAGCCTGGGTACTCCTTGCTTCTCCAACTTGATTTTCGTCTTCCTCAGACGAATCTTCAACCATTGGTATCTGGCGGATCGGCTCTCTAAATCTTTTACCCTTGCTGACTAGGGTTTTCCTTTTTGTTTTCTTTTTGGATTCCAGCAATGTCATCAACTCTTGTTTCCCCTTGGCCAGGGTCAGCACAGTCTCTTGAAACTGGGAGTTTTGTGCTTGCAGGTCTTTCACTGTTTTCTTGATATCCATCTTACCAAAATACACAATAGAAAGATAAGGAGACCTGTTGTGAAAAACCTGTTATGTTATGATGCATGATAAATGTGCATGCAAATGATTTCAAGGATTTTCAAAAACAAGTTTCAAAAACATTTTCTTTGTTAATACTCTTGAGGACTGATACAAGAGTCAAACACAAAGCAAATCGCTGCACTAAGGCATTTTCAAACAAAAACTTTTTCACACAAACACGAAAGCAGTTTCCAAAAATGAGCAAACCTCTAAGATCCCGTGGAAAACCACGGATGGCAAGGGTGCTAACACCTTCCCTTTCCATAATCTACCCCCTTACTTAGAAAACATCTCGAAAAGGTCTTTTTCTTTTCTTTTCACCCTTTCATTTGTTGGATAAAATAAAAGGCGGTGGCGACTCTTGCTTACCGCACATTTGCGAACACAACACTCAAAAACCAGTATATAACAGTCGGTTCTGCCACTGTATCATAAAACTGGCAACTCTGCTGGGGATTAATAAAAGTGGGGTTTACCTTAGAGTTAGTTCATCTTTAAATTGCTTTTGTGTGCTTGTTTGCTTTACTTTTGAGGGTTTGCTTGGGTTGATACTAAAATATCCTACACCCGGATCTGGGGCACCTTATTAGGTAAGTAGAAATAAACCATGGAGGTTGTACGGTGTAGACTGATACGGACGAAGTGGTGGCTACGTTAGCGCGATGCTTTGGATTGTACTAATGTTCCTTGAGTAAGTTAAGGATAACATTAGGCTTCCTCATAGTGTCACTAAGCGCTAACTGACCTTAAGAACCTTTAATTGACTCATCCTAGACATTAGGAAGTAGTGAGATAACCGACTTTGGTTTCGACCGAATATTGGTTGATACTCAATACTACATTCATTGAGGCTGGACTTTCAGTATTTTTCGGCCGCAATACTTCGGTGCGAAGTTGAAACAATTTCTGAAGGGAAGGTCAGTGATATTGAGGCTCCTTAGAACCCAGTTACTATTAATAGGACTGGTTGAGCCAACTAAACATTCAAGAGGGTACACGCCTTAAAAACTCATGCAAGACTTTGAACCTAAGGTCTATTGTGTGACTTTCTTGTGTTTATCAGTGAGTTTTAGCATAATCATGACATCATAAACATCATGGCATTCATATGTACTAATCATTTCAAGGACATGTTGGATTTACCTCTTGGTTGTTTTGTAGGATATGAATTCAGGTCACAGAAAAACCATCCGGATTCGCTTCACAGAAGTTCCTCTTAAGCTCAAGGAATTAGTCTTGAAAGTCCCCGAGGACTCCTCATTCCATGAAAGACATGGTCACTTGGACATTCTGGTTACCACCGGGTTTGACGTAGGTTTGATGAGTGTCTTATTCCAGTTCTTCGACCATAAGCACCATTGCTTCATATTCCCCGATTATCAACTGGTGCCTACCCTAGAGGAATTCTCTAAGTTACTTGGTCTACCCATATTGGAGCGAGTACCTTTCACTGGTTTAGAACAAGACCCAGCTTCTGAAGATGATGTCGTAGCTCTGCACTTGAAGCCATCGGACATTGAGTCCAATTGGGAAAAAAGAAGTGAAGTTAAGGGTCTCCTTACAAATTTCCTGATGAAGAAAGCATAGATTTTCCTGGATGCTATGAGCTATCATGCCTTCGAAGATGTATTAGCCCTCTTGATCTATGGGTTGGTCCTGTTTCCTAATTCATATCAACTTATAGATGTGAATGCCATCAACATCTTTCTTGCTCACAATCTAGTTCCTACATTGCTCGGGGATATCCTACATTCTCTTCATACTCGTACTCTGAGGAAGCGAGGAACTCTCATGTGTTGCACCCCTCTACTATATAGGTGGTTTATTTCGCACCTTCCTCGGTCAATAATGCAAAATGATTTAGGCTTAAGGTGGAGTCAAAGACTAATGTTTCTCTCCCACTCTGACATCCATTGGTCTCCTTGCTCTCAAGAGAACATTTCTTTTATTGATCGCTGCAGAGAATTTCCTAATGTGCCACTCTTGGGCGTTAGGGGAGGCATCATCTACAATCCTTCTTTAGAACTACGCCAGTTTGGCTATGCACGGAGAGATGGTCCACCGGATATGCTCATCCAGGGTATTGTGTTCAACTACTCAGATGATTTGCAAAATTATTATTAGAGGTTCATCTGCTCTTGGGGCATTGTTAAGAAGACTGATAGTAGGACTTTGGGGCGTAAGAACTCCATCCCTTTGGAACCTTACCTCAAATGTGTGAGAGCTCGAGCCCAAAGTCTTATGATGCCATATGATTCCATCTTACCGGTGATCTTAGAACCTATTGTTCAAGGGAGCGAGTCCCGTATTATTCTCCATCTCGATTTGACAACCAACTTCTAAGAGTTGCAAAAGTCTTGGATCCAGCTCAAGGGAGAACGGGATACTTTTGAGGCTCAATTTTATGCAAGTGAGAACAAGGTGCTGGAATTAACAAAACAACTTCATGAAGAGAGGAACCTTAACACCTTCCTCGACATCAAGAGGAAGCGCCCATGGGAGACTTAGGAACTTCCTTTTAATGTTTATCCTTGTGTAATCTTTTGTTTCTTTAAAAACTTGCTAATAAAAGGTTTTGCTTTCTATTTTGTTTAAAAGAGTTTAAGTCTAATAAGGTCCTTGAAAACATTGCATAAGCATATCATGCATCTCATTGCATAAGCAGGTTTTAAAGCAGGGTTCTTATCTTCTTCGTTGTTTATTTCAGCAAGTAAAAGAAATGGCTCTTGAATAAAACATCAAGTATCTCCAAGCGCAAAACTTCCAGTTCCAACAAATGATTGTGGCTCTAGCTAAAGGGAAGGAAGATCTGAAATCCCTCATACTAAAAGATAAAAGGAAGAAGCCAAAGAAACCAACTGGGTTAGTGAATTTGGTAAGAAGGATTAGAGGACCAGCGTGGTGAGCTTCTGAACTGGTAAATTCATCAAAAGAAAGAGACGATCAAGAAGAGGAAACAAGAGAGGAAGACTCCAGCCTAAAGGAATCCAATGATGAATCTGACTATGACGAGGAGCAGTATCCTCCTGCTTATGAAAAATACAAACAGCTAGAGGATCGTTTGAATGCAATGGAAGTCCGGAAGGTACCGGGTCTGGACTTTGAAGAGCTGGGTTTGGTCTCTGGGGTTGTCATCCCACAAAAGTTCAAGGTTCCAGTGTTTGTGAAATATGACGGGGTTTCATGTCCCAAGATGCACCTCCGATCTTATGTGAGGAAGATCCAGCCTCACGCTGCTGACAAGGACTTATGGGTTCATTTCTTTCAGGATAGTCTATCCGGAACTCAACTAGAATGGTTCTACCAGCTGGAAGGAGCCAACATCCGTAATTGGGAGGACCTGGCTGCTGCTTTCTACAAGTAGTATCAGTACAACACAAACCTTGCTCCCACTCGTACATAACTCATAAATATGTCTATGGGTTCGAGTGAGGGCTTTAAGGACTATACTCAGAAGTGGAGGGACTTAGGAAGAAGAGTCCAGCCTCCCTTGTCTGATAGGGAGCTAGTGGATATGTTTCTCGGTACCCTGTTGGGTCCGTTCTTTAATCACCTGATTGGAAGCTCTTCATCCGGCTTCACTGAATTAATTCTCACAGGAGAATGGGTGGAAGCTGGAATTAGGAGTGAGAAGATTCAAAAGGATACATCCTCCAGTGCCGTAAGAAAGCCATTCGCTGGGAAGAAGGAGGTTAATGTTGTGTACCGTTAAAGAAATCAGGACAGAACTGAACGCCGTCCAGCGGTAGGGGCTGTCATGATCTCTAAGTCTGAACCTACCCAACAAAGGAACAATCAACCGAGAACAGAAAGGCCGGTAAGACAGTTTACCCGGATAAACATGACTCTGTCTCAAATCTTGCCACAGTTATTAAAGACCAATCTGGTAACTTTGAAGGAAGCCCCGAAGAATCCTAATACCGCCTCTCCTCATTACAACCCTAATGCTCGTTGTGCTTACCATTCAGAAATTCCAGGCCATGATACCAACAACTGCTGGGCTTTGAAAAACAAGGTGCAGGATCTGATCGAGGCAAAGGAAATTGAATTTGACGCCCTTGAGATTCCAAATGTTATCACTGCTCCTATGCCCAAGCACGGTCGTGGTGTTAACGCTGTTGAAGATGATGTGTTTGTTACTGTTATTGATGAACTTGTTACTCCTCTCCTAACCGTCAAGAGGAGCCTGTTGAAGGCCGGTTTATTTCCGGGTTGTGGCAAAGGTTGTCGCCTCTGTTTGTCTCTACCTAATGGTTGCCATTTATTAAAGGCAGGTGTCCAGCGCCTGATGGATAACAGAGAGATTTTATTTTAAAAGACTCTCGTTCCAACCACTTCTTACAAGGATGTTTCAATAATAACCATTTCTGCCAATCCTCCCAAGGTCTCCACCAAAAGACCCGTCAGGATTACATCTGTTCTGAAAGTGACTCCAATAATAATTACCATGCCAGGGCCAATCTCATACTCCTCAGACAAAACTGTCCCCTAGAACTATGGGGGTGACGTCTACTACCACGGTGTCAAGCAAGATTAGCTGGATGATGAAGACCAGGTTTCTGAGAAGGCTGACCCCGACATCGGAAACATTGTGGGAACCAGAAAAATAACCAGAAATGGAAGAGTATTCTCCCCTGAGATTTCTCCTCCGAAAGCTGTTACTGGTCCTGTGATTATTCCTGCCTTTGTTCCTATGATACTACTAATACAATTCCTGTGATTACCCCTGCTGACACCCCTATCACCGAGTCGACCGAGACTCGGGGCAAAGACATATTGGTTGAGCCTGTCTGAACAAAGGCGCAGTCAGTATCTATCCCATGGGAATCCAAGAAGGAAATGGAAGAAACTTTAAAGATCATTAGGAAGAGTGACTACAACGTGGTCGAGCAATTGGGGAAGACCCCTTCAAAGATTTCTATGATGGCATTACTATTGTGCTCCAAAGCCCATGCAAAGGCTTTGGTGAAGTTCCTTAAGACGGCCCATGTGCCACAGGAAACCTCTGCTGACCAATTTGAAGATTGTGTGGCCAGTTTGATAGCTAATAACGGTTTGGGTTTCTCTGATGCTGATTTGACACCCAGAGGGAGAAAACACAATGATGCGCTACATGTTTCTGTCGATTGTCAGGGAACTACTTTGGCCCATGTCTTGGTAGATACTGGTTCATTATTGAATATGCTGCCTAAGAAGGCTCTGGATAGACTAGACCGTGAAGGTTTCACCTTGAAGCCCAACAACATAGTGTAGCGGTAGAAATGTTCAAGACTAAGCCATTGGATTGACTAGACTTTATACAAATCAAAATAAAAATCGCCACCGCGCTTTATTGTTTCCAAAGGAATGGGAAAAGAGCGAATAACCCAAAAAAAGGGGAAAGATTCAAGGTAAGGGGGTTAGTTATGCAAAGGGAAAGTATTAGCACCCTAAACATCTACGGTACTCCGCAGGAACCTCTTTGTAAAATCTGTATATTTTGGCTATAAAAAATGTGTTGTATAGAAAATGAATGGTGGAGGTGAGAAGAGAAATATATTTTTTATGATTTTTGCACCCTCCGCGGTTGCGAACCTTTAGTGCCTACGTACCACCTTTCGTGCAATAGGGGATCATGGTACACGTAGTTCCTCTTTTTAAAATTTTAAACACAAGTGTGTTGGTTGATTTTAAGAGATAAGACATCATCGCCATTGTCTGTGTTGAAAACATACTTACTATCCACAATCATGAGAAAGGAGAATTTTCATCATCTCAAAATGGAGGATATGGCTTGGATTTTAAAATCAACAATGCCTCACTCAACACCCAAGTGGAAAATATCTCTCTTCACTACATATTATAGAAGTATAGTTGTTTGCATCACTACAAGGATTGACAAGAGTCTAACCTTTTTTAAGAAATTTTTTAAAGTAAGAGCCAAAGTGGCAAAATGGTTTGAAATGAGATTAATTGACTTTTAGTCTTCTCACAAAAAATGTCAAGGTATTATTAAGTTGATTGAAGTTTATTTATGAAAATGTTTTGAAAATGCATGGACCTAAGTCCATGTTTATTATGAAAGTGGTTCAAATTTAGAAACAAGAAGAGTTTTCAAAAGGAGGGAGAAGATTTTTGAAATTAAATAAGATGGGAGGAGAAGAAGAGGCTATCCTAAAGCATAAGGTAAAAGCTAAGGATAAGGACCATCTAACCAACAAGAAGCCAAAACTTGACATTATGAACCAAGATATAATTCCCATTCTTTGGATTGAAACCAAGCAAGCAAAGATACTAGACCTCTTCAAGTGTATTAAGTCTTCATAAAAATTGGGCAGAGTAACGGCTGTATGCGGGTGAATTCCAGATTACAAACAAAGGATGTAATCACAAAAAACATGCACACAAAAACAAAAAGCAACCCAATGTCTTGAGGTAAACCTCAAGAGCTCCAGACAAAATAATCAGATAAGATCACAAGGTCTCCAAGATTGGCCAAGGTTTCTAATCCTAAGTCCAAGAAATAGCCCCATGCTCCATAATGCCAAGGATAGTAACCAAATAGTACAAGTACCATTAAGAGTTTTTTAGGGTTTAAGTTGATTATTAAGTATCTTAAGAAAAGAAAAGAAAAGCTCAAGTGAGCAAAATAAAAAGGACAAGAAAATAAATGCTCAAATGAGCAAAGATGAAAATGGCATGAAATGAAAATGCTAAAAGATAAATAGTACATAAAGCATAAAAGAATAAAAGCATAAAATAAAACAAGTTAATAATTAGTGGGTAGTTGGATGACCATCTTAAAACTTGCATTTGGAACTCATTAGAGGATTGGTAGAACCAAAGCCTCCACACAACAAGTTGCATTTGCTTTTTGTCAAGTATATCATCCATTTGGAATTCTCATAAGAACCATTTAATGATCAACGATGTTTAAGTGATCCACATTGACCAAAGATGTTGTAGATCCATTAGAGGATTGGTAGAACCAAATCCTCCATACAATTAATCTCAAGGTTATTGGATTAAAGATATCAAGTTAACATACTTGGGCTTGCAATCATAAGTTTGGACCACGAATGATCATTTATTCGAATAGAGACAAAATTTAGCGCTATGTTAAGCAATCGTAAGTTGACTTATATAGAAGTCGCACCTATTTTGAGGCTGATCAATAGCAATCTATGCACCATTTGTTTTGAGACATGACATATAGGTCATGCTCCAACAACATGTAGTGCAATGAGAAGGGGATGAGATGAAGAGGATTAGGGAAAAAGATGAATAAACCACTTTTGGATTAAAAATTTAATCAAACTATTATTAAAATCATTCATCCATTTTTTGTGGAGTTAAACTCAACACCATGGATCCAATGATGTTAATAAAGTCATGATCAAAAAATCAACCCAAGACAGCCAGAAAATAATCACAAAATAATAATATATTTAATATATACATTAAAAGGTTTAGAATGTTTTAAAAAAAAGGAAAATAATGAGGAAAATATCAATTATATTCAAATTAATCAAGAAATGAAAAATAAGATCATAGAAAAATCAGGAAAGAGGCCAAGTAATTTTATAATTTTTTTGGGAATTTTTAAAAGTCAGAAACTATTTTTAAAAATTAAATTAAATGGGTAAAATAAACAAAAATAATAAAAAATAGTAAAGTCAGAAACAAAAATAAAATAAGGTCACCAATATTTGTCATAATATCATTGGATCATTCCATAATTTTTTCAGAATTTAAAAATGTGTAAAAGTATTTTTAAACATTTTAAACAAATCAAATAAGTGTAAAATTCATAAAAAATACCAAAACACAAAATTAAATTGTGAAAAAATAAAAATCAGAAAGAGAATAATCAAAAATATTTTTCATAATTTTTTCAGATTTTTTGGACTAAAAATGAATTTTCTATGATTTTTTTGAAATTTAAAACAATTAAAATATAAAATCAGAAAAAGAAAAAGATGTGGACCATTGGATGAGAGTCAAAACGCATTAGTAATCAAATCCAAAGGATCTGGCGTGCTGTGCATATCATGGTCTTTAATGAATAATGTACAGAATCATTAATAAAATCAGAATTTGAAAATAACAAATGTCACGCTTTCATTGGTTAGAAGATGACACGTTGGTCATCTTCAACCTCCAGCCTTCACGAATTGCAGGTCTCTCAAACTGTAAAATAAGGAGCTCAGACCTATGCCATTCGCTTCGTCTCTTCAAGACGAAGATAACCACACCATCGCGCCAAATTTATATAAACTGTAACTCAAGCAATTTGGAAAGAAAGTTTTGAAAAGGGATTTAGAAATTCATGGTCAAAACGTGCTTCCAGATAAAAGTAAGTGTTGCGACTAGAACCAGGGTAATGAGATCAACACAATGATACCAAAGTTTTGAAGAATTGATGAAGGAATCTACCTATTGAAGTTGAGTTGCAGAGCTCTGAAACTAGACTTCTATGGAGAAATATAGGACACGATTCTTGAAGGTGATTATATGGTTAGCTTCAGGGAAGATCAAGGAAGGTGAATTGATGAAAAAAATGGATTGAAAAAGGCTTGAGAATAGGATTCGAAGTAGCTGAATTCTGAGTTGTGAAACAAGTTTGGCAGGGTGATTCTGGCTATTTAAGCTTGGGAAATTGAATGGGGGATAACCCTCTATTTATAGGGAATCAAATGGAATGTTTAAGCGTGTGGAATGATTCAAATTGGAGGGAAATCGTGTGAACCTGATGCACGGGCAAAGTGTGATCTGATTTGCATCAAAACTCATCTAATCCTTGCGTTTCAAGGCTCTAATCCACTTTGGTAACTTGGTTAAACATGTCTAGATCACAAACGCGTGCTAATTTGATGTTTAAAGGCCAAAACATGAATTTCAAATTCAGACTTATGGAGAAACTTCAGTTCCAAGTTACCAAGTTCAGTCCAATGGCATTTCCACCTCAAGGAGTCTTAGGGCCAAATTCTTGATGCTTTGGAAAGATGAGGTAACAAGCTTTGCAATGGAAAAATAATGGAATCAAATGGATGCTTGAGCTGAAAGTTACATGGAGTCAAAGTTGAAGAAAAAGAGTTGACTTTCCATACTTAGAAATATTTCAAATTCTTCTTTAAAAATGACCTATAATCTCTTGCATCCAAACATGGCGTTACACTTAGAATTTGCTCTTGACCAAAAAATATGGAATGAAGTAGATCTCTTGAATGACATTTTTCAATTTGAACCACTCAAAATCTCCAAAAATTGAGCAAGTTATGACTTGTTGAAGTTGGCCAAAAATCATGAAATGACCTATAATCTCTTGCATTCTTAAGGCAACTTCCATCCATTTTCTTAATTTTCACATAAAAGAAGGCATGAAGTACACATCCTTAGGATCATCATGAAAAAAGAATGGGCTCAAGGTGATAAAAATTGATCAAGTTATGACCATTTGAAGTCACATATGGAGAATTGGGGATTCATCTGGATGACTTGTAATCTTCCCTCTTCACCAAGTTCCTTCCACATGAAAAATCCTTGGAACTTTTGAAGTGATTTGTTGGTAACTCTTTGAAGAGAAGAATGTTTTTTGAATCACTCAAAAATACCAAAAGAGGAGCAATATATGCCCCTTTGAAGTCCAAAACCCTAGCCTCTAGATCAAGAGAATGCTTGGTGGAACTTTGCCAAGTTTGAACAAACTTTTTATGCCAATATTCTTACTTTGTGAATAGAGATTGTGGAGATTGATGAGGAGGACTCAGGCCACCTAAACCACTTCCATGCCAACTTCAATGGTGTGATTTGAATTTCTCAAGCTTTTGACTAGGGCATGGAAATAAACTCATGCACCCATGAAGCAACTTGCTAAACCTCATTGCCATTATCTACATTATTAACAAGCAAGACAAACCAATATTTCATTCTTAATTAGATAGAAAATCAAAGAAAAATATCCATGATCATAAAAGAACACAAGTTAAGGTGCTTGGTAATTCCTCAGCAAAGCAAGGCTAAAGATAGGGAGAAGAACCAAAAGCCCTAATGTGATTTTGTTGTGATTGAAACAATATGGTATGATGAAGGGATCTTAGGGGCAAAAATTGGGGTAAAACAGCTGCCCTTATTTAAGTTTCTTCTATCCGGAGATACGAAGGTTAAAAATCTTCGTGTCGACGTGATAGAAGACACTTAAATATAAAACAAACCCTGTTTTTGGCCCTAAGATGCCATGAAAATGTTTATGCATATGAATTCATGGAACAAAAGAGACACAAAGTAGCATTGGGGATACAATGAAAAATGTAGAAACAAAGGATCAATCCCACCAGGAAAATAAATCACTGGTAAACCACGAGAACAGAATCAGAGAGGAGGATAACAAGCATCGACGTTCACTACCGATGTACTATCAACGTTCACTGAATATATCATACCACCGCCGTTCACTGACGATGAACTATCAACATTCACTGAAGATAGAAAAAAGATAAGAAACACTGACGTTCACTGCCGATGTACTACCAACATTCACTGAAGGTAGAAAGAGTAAATATGTCATATCACCGCCGTTCACTGACGATGAACTATCAATGTTCACTGAAGATAGCAAAAAGATAAGAAACACCGACGTTCACTGACGATGTACTACCAACATTCACTAGAGGTAGAAAGAGTAAATATATCATATCAATGCCGTTCACTGATGATGAACTATCAACATTCACTGAAGATAGCAAAAAGATAAGAAACACCGATGTTCACTGCCGATGTACTACCAACTTTCACTGAAGGTAGCAAGAGGAAATATATCATATCACCGCCGTTCACTGACGATGAACTATCAACGTTCACTAAAGATAGAAAAAGATAAGAAACACCGACGTTCACTGTCGATGTACTACCAACGTTCACTGAAGGTAGAAAGAGTAAATATATCATATCACCGCCGTTCACTGACGATGAACTATCAATGTTCACTGAAGATAGAAAAAAGATAAGAAACATCGACGTTCACTGCCGATGTACTACCAACATTCACTGAAGGTAGAAAGAGTAAATATATCATATCACTGCCGTTCACTAACGATAAACTTTCAACATTCACTGAAAATAGCAAAAAGATAAGAAACACCGACGTTCACTGCCGATGTACTACCAACATTCACTGAAGGTAGAAAGAGTAAATATATCAAGTTTCCCTAAGATTCTGGTGTTTTGCCAAGAACGGGTCTCAACTTCTTCTTTAACCAAGGAAATCTTCCTAGAAAGGGTAATACGTAATATGTCTCAAAAAAAGAGACTTTCACTTATTGTCAAGGGGAATTGCAAAGAGAAATGACTTCCCGGGGAAATGCCACGATATTCCTGCTGAGGACATAAAGTCTTCCTGTGCAAAATAAATGCACAAACCAAAGCTCAAAGTTTTCAGAAATCCAATTGAAGTGATATTGTCATGTAGCCACAAATCCAATTCAGAAATAAACTAGAGCAAGACGGCCAATGCAGATTCATCCTTTGATAAATAAACTCAAGAGGGAAAACCAAATCCAACTAAGCAAAGAGCGCTGTCGGAAAGGTCATAACACAATGTCAATGAATGATGATTTTTAGCAATGCATGATGTATGTATGAATGTATGAGTGATATTGTGCATGTGCTGGTAAAAAGGATACATAATCAGCGCAGATAAACAAAACTGCCTCAGGTACTAACAACATTGGACTAAGCTTAAATCAGAAAGATCAACCCAAAAAAAGGTAAAAGCAATTGCAGAAACCAAACCTATTGCTTTAACTTTGCTGAGGAGAACTATAATCCAGATGTAGCTAAATCAATCAGATACCGGGATAGAACATCATTCTTCTGGTTTCATCGGAGAAAAAGGGTTTCCAAAAGCAACATGCCTATTGGAGATTGCAAGACCAAACTCAAATAAAGCAGGGTGACGCTGAAACAATCAAACCTCACTGGGGGATTCAAGCCTACCTCCCTGGAGAAAAACTGCGGACTAGAACTTTCATCACGAATACTCATTCCAACAAGAGATTCCCTGGGATAACCTTCCCGAGAAATCAAGAGTCAACATTAATGACAAAACTTCAAAAAGAGCGACATCCCCGCACACCAAGGAAATAAAACCTTTCATAATATGAGGAAAGACTTCGCTGGAGAAACTGGGACAGAGGCTTTTGATCATGCAAACCTGGAAAAAAAATGAACCAAGACTTGACTGGGGATAGTGGGGTCACAACCCCAATACTGTACCGTGTACCCACTGATATCATGTTTAATTATATGAGAAACACACAAAGATTGCGCACACCAGCAAAATGACCTAAGAAAACCTTCATGAAAGAAGTAAATCCTCTTAAAACAAACGAAGTTTGTTCATTCTTGGAATCACCATCTTTGTTGTCATTGTTTCATCACAAATCCCAAAGTAAATTGAATTGTAAAGATCTCTTCTCTCTTTTTTTTTTTGAAAAGTTAATTTTGCTTCTTTTAATCTTTTTGCTTTAACAATTATTATCAGTAATAAATGAAGTCTTTGCAAGCTAAATAAAAATAAGAACACAAAGAATTGGGCAAAAGCTCGAATTTCATTAATAGAATGGTAGTCTGCGAATGGCGAGACTTCATGGATGATTACAAAGTTTGGGAAATGGTAATACATAATGGAAAAGATATATTGAGATACAATGACCACTATCCCCCCTAACAACTTTTGAAATCATGAGCAGCAGATTTTATTGAAGTATGGTAAGGATCCGAGAAGATTGTTGCTTCAATGATCAAGTCTTGTCCGACGTAGCGGGAAATTTATTCTGTTTATGTCTCTAATTTTTTCCTAGACCATCCTTTCGGGTTTTCGACCTACCGAGACGCTCTTTTTTTCCTAAGCCGCCCTTTCGGGTTTTCAACTTAGCGAGCTGTTCTTTTATTTCTTTAGGCGAAGTATTTCTTGACTGCGTCAGCATTCATGGGACGTGGGAACTCCTCGCCATCCATAGTTTCAAGAATTAATGCACCACCAGAGAATGCTTTCTTGACAACATACAGGCCATCAAAATTGGGAGTCCACTTGCCCCTAGAATCAGTGTTGGAAGACATGATCTTCCTAAGCACGAGGTCGCCTTCACTGAATTCACGAGGTTTGACCTTTTTGTCAAATGCTTTCTTCATTCTTTTCTGATATAACTGCCCATGACACAAAGCTGTCATTCTCTTCTCTTCAATCAAATTCAATTGGTCAAACCTGTTATGAACCCATTCAACCTCTGTAAATTTAGCTTCCATTATCACACGCAATGAGGGAATCTCCACCTCGGCATGGAGTACAGCTTCCATTCCATACACTAGGGAAAACATGGTTTCTCATGTTGAAGTGAGAACAGATGTTCGATATCCATGCAGAGAAAAAGGGAGCATTTCATGCCAATCCTTATAAGTGACAACCATTTTCTGGATAATTCTCTTGATATTGTTATTACCAGCTTCAACCGCCGCATTCATCTTTGGCCTGTATGGAGATGAATTGTGATGGACAATCTTGAATTCTTCACACAGTTCATTCATCATCCTATTGTTCAAATTCGAGCCATTGTCAGTGATGATTCTGCTCGGCACACCATACTGGCATATAAGATTGTTTTTGATGAAACGCACAACCACCTGTTTGGTAACATTGGCATATGAAGCGGCCTCTACCCATTTGGTAAAGTAGTCAATTGCTACCAAGATAAAACAGTGTCTATTCGAAGCTTGGGTTCTATCATCCCGATCATGTCAATACCCCACATAGAGAAAGGCCACGGGGAGGAAATCACATTGAGAAGTGTCGGAGGTACATGGATCTTATCTGCGTAAATCTAGCATTTATGGCACTTCTTTGCAAATTAGTAACAATCAGATTCCATTGTCAACCAATAATAACCTGCCCTTAGCATCTTTTTAGCCATTGAATGTCCTTTAGCATGGGTTCCAAATGAACCTTCATGGATCTCATGCATCAACATGTCTGCTTCGTGTCTATCCACGCATCTGAGCAAGACCATGTCAAAATTTCTCTTGTATAACACATTTTTACTGAGGAAGAAACTGCCTGCCAACCTTCTCAGTGTCTTTATATCTTTCTTTGACGCACCAAACGGGTATTCCTGAGTCTGAAGAAAATGCTTGATATCATAATCCCAAGGTTTTTCATCTGCTACCTCCTTTGCTGCAAACACATGAGAGGGCCTATCTAGCCATCGAACTATAATTCAGGGTATATCATTCCAAGCACTTACTTGGTACATGGAAGCCAGAGTTTCCAGAGCATCTGCCATTTGATTTTCATCCCTAGGAATGTGATGTAATTCAACTTTATTGAAGAAGGGTAGTAATCTTCTAGCATAATCTTTGTAAGGGATCAAGCCAGGGTGACGAGTGTCACATTCTCCTTTAATCTGATTTATTACCAAAGCTAAATCACCATACACATCTAGAATATTTATTCTGAGATCAATAGCTTCCTCAAGACCCATGATGCAAGCCTCATATTCTGCCATATTATTAGTGCAATCAAATGTTAACCTTGCAGTAAAAGGAATATGTGATCCATGAGGAGTAATAATTGCAGCACCAATTACTTTACCATAAGCATTCATAACTCCATCAAATACCATACTACAACGAGATTCAGGTTCGGGGCCCTCATCAGGCAATGGTTCATCATAATCTTTCACTTTCAAGAACATCACATCTTCATCGGGGAATTCATATTCTGCAGACTGATGATCTTCCACCGGCTGGTGAGCAAGGTAATCTACCAACACACTACTTTTGACAGCCTTTTGAGTGCGTTACTCGATATCATATTCAGATAACAACATCTGCCAACAGGAAATTCTCCCAGTAAGAGCAGGCTTTTCAAAAATATACTTGATTGGATCTGTTGTACCCCAAAATTTGCCCTCCCATATTTCTCAAAAAAAACATTTCAAGAAAAATTCACAAGTCCAACCTGGCGCGTCATATTCAGGTATTCTTTCGCCAAGATATCTCTGATAACGTATTCTCAAATTCAGGTTCGGCTCAAGAGTCAATTCTTTAAAGAAGGTATCCGAATGTGTGAGTTTTCTCGAAGAAATATGGTGAAAAAAAGTGTGCTGAAAGTGCAGTTTTTACGCGCTAAAAAATTCATAACTTGAAGATCGTGGCTCGTTTTAAACCCGTTCCGGTGGCCAAAATTCCGTCTTGACATTATCTACGTTTTCATCTCTCACGGCTGGAAGCCAATTTCGATCAGAAGGTCTTCAAAAATGTGGATTTATCAAGTATTTTCGTGCAGAAAATTTGTGACAGAAGTTTATTCGCGTCATGTTCAGAAAATAATAACTTGGTCGATTTTCATCGTATCGAGCTGGTTCCGGTGCCAAAATTTCACAAATTGAGTTGGCTACATTTTCACAGAAGGTATTGAGTTCAAACGGTATTCAAAAGGCCTTCGTTTTTTGCTCAGAGTGCGTGACACGCTGAAAATCCTGAATGCTGAATATTATTTCATCTGAGCCGAAACTTCGAAAATTCATAACTCGGTCAATTTTTATCGGATTGGACTCATATTTTTACACAAGGTCCCTGACTTGTAGATATACAACTTTGCTTCAAAAGTCGAGACCAAATTATGCACCGATCAATACCAGTTTTTTATTGAAGATTGTGTCAGAGTCGACACCGGAGCCCAAAATAAGTTCGTCTGAGCTGAAACTTCAAAAATTCATAACTAATTCACCGTTTATCCGATTGAGTCGATTTTCGGACAGGAGTTAGTTATCGATATCGGCTACATTTTGTCTTCACATTTCAACTTCAAAAAATGCACTTAAGTCCCTGCGATTTTGCCTGGAAAGTGACGAATTCAAGTGAATATTGGAGGCCCAATTGCACATTCAAAGCCCATTTGCTTTACCCTAATTTCCATTATATAATCACCTTCTTTTCACACAAACAGGGAGGAGAGAAAAAGAGAGAAAAAACCTTGCCACAACACTGTTAGAATATCAAATTCTTTCAAGAACCCTAAAACCTTGAAATCTTTATTACAAATCCCCCTCTCACTACAAATAAGCCATCACAGTTACAAACCAACACCTCACTACTTCTTCAGTAAGGATAAGGCTGGCCTGATCTCCATGATCCTAATTTTCCAGTAAGGCATAAAAGCATTCAGGTCACTAATCTTCCAGTAAGGGTAAGATTGATTTGATCTCCATGATCAAAAGGGTATAATCATTCATACATGTCATATTGTGCCTAAACATTAAATTTCTTCATATGTTGATTTTATTTGAATTTTTATGATTTTATTTAATGTGTTCATGAGGTTCAACACTGCAGATTTAGACAGGATCCCATGCAGGTTCATTAGGGAACGTTGAAGCCAGAACACAAATGGTCAAAAGCCAAAAGCCAAAAGCCAAAAGCCAAATGGCCAAAGTAGAACAACTTATGCATGAAACTCAATCCAATGGCCAAAGAATGCAGACCACGGTACTCAGGAGTCAATACTTCAAAAAACCTCCCCTTGGGCCAGACACCCCCTATGGTTTGCTCAATTTTTAATTTTTATTTGTTTTTCCTTTTTATTCTTTTAATTGTTTTTTAATTGTTTTCTTTTAATTCCATAAAATAATTTTCATAATAAATATAAAATACAGAAAAATCAAAAAAATGTTTATTTTATTAATATTAATTTTACTATTATTATTTTTGTAAATAAACTTTAAACAATTAATTAGATTAATTTAGGTTTCAAAACTTTAATATTTTTCTTAATAAATTAAATATGTAGAAATTAGGTTTTTTTAACTTTTTCATCATTTTTTTTAATAAATAATTTTCTCATCATTATTATTATTATTAATTACTAATTTATTTTGTAAATAAACATGTACATAAATTCTTTAGTAAATTAAGTTAAACTTTAACATTTTTCTCAAATAATTAAAAATAACTTAGAATTAGGGTTTCTTTTAATTTTAATTTTAATTTTCTTATTTCATAAATACCAAAAAATACCAAAAAACAATTTCTTTTCCTTTTAATATTAATTAATTCCATCATTAATTTAATTTTGCAAAAAGGGTCCAACGCCCTCGTTTTAATTCTTATTTAATTCGCATATTTATTTTTATTCTTTATATTTATGTATCTCTCCCAAGGCCTTGTAAATTAATATGCCGCACTTTATTTTCTTTAATTCTTTATTTTCCTGTCAAATCGGGTTCGAGAAATTTTGGCGATGTGGACCCGCGCCTTTGTAATAGTTTAGGAACTTTAATTTCCGCAACTTTTTTAACTGTTAATAATTGCATGCAAGAATGAATGACAAAATAAAAACAAACGCGTAGATCACCCCTGACATGAACAAGATAAATGTAAATGAACATGACACACAAATCACACACCACCCCTAGGGTACGCCTCGTTGTTGCCTTGCCTCGAAAGGTGATCGTCGAGTAGAGGATGTCTTAGTAAGTCCTCATGATCCGGGAACCTGGCATGAGGGTAGCTTCTAAGGTGTCTTCCCATTGCTCTGGTGATCACCATGTCCCGAACCTCGAATTGACCCGAACACCTCCAACGGTGGTGCTACCTACCTCTCAATGGTGGGATGGCACTACTTTAAAGGACATCTACACAGACGAATTCCTTAGGGTAGGTAGACGACTCGTAGATACTTGCTCTAATTTCAAAACAAATCAAAAATACTTTTCACACCAACACATTTTCAAAAGCTTTCAAAGCAATTTTTCAAACACTCTGACACAAGAGTCGATCTGAAACTTTCAAAGAAACTTTTTTAAAAACCCACATTGAAAAGCAAACAAACCATTTTGAAAACACATTGAGCAAGTATCTAAGAGCCCATGGATAACCATGGATAGAAAGGGTGCTAACACCTTCCCTTTCTATAATCTACCTCCCGAACCTAGAGCAATCTCTTTAAGGAATTTTTCTGTGCTTTTGTCCTTTCCATTTGGAGAAAATAAAAGACGGTGGCGACTCTTGCTTCCGCGACATTTCGCGAACCAGCGTTAAACAGTCAGTTCCAGATCCACCGATCACAGAACTGGCGACTCTGCTGGGGACCAAACTTATAAAGTGAGGTGTACCTTAGGGCTAGTTCATAACTATGTTTTCAATTGTTTTCCTTGTGTGCTTTAAATTGTGGGTTGCTTGGGAGTTCTATAGATCCTAACCCGGATCTGGGGGATACCTTCTTAGAAAGTAGCAACAAGGCTGTGAGGGAACTGTGCGGGGTATACCGACATGGTTGAAACAGTCTGCTACGTTGATGTGGCACTTTGGTGTGTACCAGTGACCCTTGAGTTCAGTCAAGGAGAGTACGGGGCCTCCGCGTGGTGTCGTGAAGCATCAACAGACCTTAGGAACCTTAATTGAACTATCTTGGCCTCTTTAGGGTAGTGAGATAACTGACTTTGGTGCAGTCCGAGGTTGGTTGATACTCGATACTACACTCAATTGAGGGTTGCTTTCCTGGAATATTTCGGTCGCCAGTTCAGTGGCTAAATCGAAACGATGAACAATGAAAGCAATCCCGTGATATTGGGAACCTTAGAACCCGGTTACTTTGATTAGGACAGGTTGAACCCACCAACTTCAAAAGGGTACTACCCAGACCCCATGCTGGCCTTAAACCTTAAGGGCTTGTCTTGTGTGCCTTGTGTGCCCTACATGTTTGTCTTTGTAAATATCTGTGGTGTGTTTAATCATAGCATCATGACATCATCCAGCATCATATGCATTGACTAACCATTTCAGGGGTTCGGATTTTCATCTTTGTTCTTATTTTGTAGGACATGGAAACTGTTCGTAGAAAGACAATTCAAATCAGTCTTGTAAGGGTACCTCCTCAGCTTAAGGAGCTTATATCCAGGATTCCCGAGAACTCTTCATTCAGTGAAAGACATGGAAGCCTCATCAACTTGGTCAACACCAACATTGAGGAAGATATGATCAAGGTCCTGTTCCAGTTCTTTGACCCTCTGCATCACTGTTTCACCTTCTTGGACTATCAGCTGGTACCTACATTGGAGGAGTTCTCCCGGCTCCTGAAGATCCCTATCCTTGATCAGCTACCCTTCAACGGTACAGAAAAGGAACCTAAGCTTGAAGAGATTGCTAAAGCCTTGCACCTACAGTCATCTGACCTCAAGGGACATTGGGAAGTTAGAAGTGGTATCAAAGGGTTCTTAGCCAGGTTTCTGTTTGAAAAGGCCCTTGAATGTTGGAACTCCCTTGACTTGCAAGCTTTTGAAGAGGTTGTGGCCCTCCTTGTTTATGGTTTGGTGTTGTTCCCTAACCCAAATCAGCTCATTAATATCAGTGCCGTTCAGGTCTTTATGTCCAGGAATCCTATACCTACGTTGCTGGGGGACATCCTTCACTCATGTTACACTCGAACCATGAGAAAAAGAGGTGTCCTTATGTGTTGCACTCCTCTCCTGGGAAGGTGGTTTATTTCGCACCTTCCACAATCAGTCTTGAAGAATGAGCGGGGTTTGAGATGGTCACAACGGTTGATGACTCTTACACATGCTGATATACATTGGTGCCCTAGGTCCAGAGAAGATGTCACTATCATCGATCGTTGCGGGGAGTACCCTAATGTTCCTTTACTTGGAATCAGAGGAGGTATTACTTATAGCCCATGCCTGGCTTGGAGACAGTTTGGCTATGCTCGGAGGGATGGTCCTCATGACATGTTAATTCCCGACATAGTTTTTGACTTCGACAACGATACTCAAGGACTTCGTCAGAGATTTATCAGAGCCTGGAGGATGCCAAGTAGGATAGACAGCAAAACACTGGGGCACAGGAACTCCATCCCATTGGAACCCTATCTCAAGTGGGTACGCGCCCGCTCTCAGAAGTTAGTGATGCCTTATCCTCACATGATCCCGGTAATCAAAGAACCAGTCTTGGAAGGGGAAGTGTCCTACACTATTCAGCACCCTGATATGCCCACATCCTGGGAAGAGATGCAGAAGAGCTGGATCCAGCTTAAGGAAGAGCGGAATTCTCTTGAGACTAGTCTGCATGCCAGCGAAAAGAAGGTCTTGGAGCTCACTCGCCTGTTGCATGAGGAGAGGAATCTCAATACTTACATAGCTCCAAAGAGGATGCGCAGTGTATTCTGGGATTGATTTGACTTTTGTACTTTTTCCCATGAGGCTTTGATGTATTAAACAATGATTTCTTTAATGATAACGTGTGTTCCTTTTTGTCTACAACAAATTTGAACTTTCGAACCCTTGAATGCATTGCATACGCATTTCATACATCATGTGCATAGCAGGTTTTTCCCCTTTTCAGGTTGCTTACAGTTCTTCGCTGTTTATTTCAGCATCATGAATCCCGAATCTGCATCAACCGAGACATCAATCAAGGCTCTTCAGGCGCAGAATGCGCAGTTTCAAGAACTAATCAAGGGTCTGGCTAAAGGCCAAGAAGAATTAAAGACTATGCTCCTGAAGAAGGAGAAGAAGAAGAAGAGAAGAACTGTTCTGTTCAACTCGGGCCGAAGGTTTGGCAATACTCTGCAGCATGAAGAGGCTGGTTCTTCTGTTGGCAAGAGTCCTTCTCAGGCAGAAGTAAAGGTCCCTAGTCCGGTGGTCTCCGACAACGAGACAGATTTTGATGAAGAGCAGTACCCTCCTGCAGACGACAGATATAAGCAATTGGAGGACAGGTTAAAGGCTATGGAGGTTCAACAGGTACCTGGGCTGGATTTCGGAGATCTGGGTTTGTCAACTGGTGTGATTATCCCCCACAAGTTCAAAGCACCATCCTTCTCCAAATATGACGGGGCGTCTTGTCCCAAGCTGCACTTAAGGTCCTATGTTCGGAAAATTCAGCCGTACTCTGCGGATAAGAATTTATGGATCCACTTCTTCCAGGAGAGTCTTTCAGGGACTCATCTCGAATGGTTCTATCAGCTGGATGGGACCAAGGTTCGTAACTGGGAGGAGTTGGCTACTGCTTTCTACAAGCAGTATCAATATAATGCCGACCTTGCCCCCACACGTACCCAACTCCAGGGTATGGCGTTAGGTGCAAGCGAAGGTTTTAAGGAGTACGCTCAGAAGTGGAGAGACCTGGCTGGTAGGGTGCAGCCACCATTGACTGATCGGGAGCTGGTAGACATGTTCTTGGGGACCCTATCTGGGCCGTTTTTCAACCATCTCATTGGGAATTCTTCTGCTGGGTTCACTGATTTGATTCTGACTGGAGAGAGAATTGAAGCTGGGCTGAAGTCTGGGAAGATTACAAAGGGTGCATCATCTAGTTCGGAAAAGAAACCATTCAAGAAGGAGTCTAGTGCCGTGTATGGTTCTAGGAAATCAGAGAGACCTGAGCACCGCCAATCTGTCAGCGCGGTGATGATTGCTAAGCCTGCTGCCGCTCCTCGGTCAAACAATCCTCAAAGGGCTGAGAGACCCCAGCGAGAGTTTACCCGGTTAAGCATGACCCTATCACAGATCCTGCCACAGTTGCTATCCACTAACTTAGTGACTGTCAGGGAAGCCCCGAAGTTCCCCAATACTACATCTCCCAAGTACAATCCGAATGCTCGTTGTGCTTACCATTCAGATAGCCCGGGGCACTCTACTGATGACTGTTGGGCGTTAAAAAACAAGCTGCAGGACCTCATTGACGCTAAGGAGGTACAATTTGAGGCATCTGACAAGCCTAATGTGGTGACAGCTCCCCTGCCTTCTCATGGAGTTAATGCTATCGGGGATGAAGAGGAAGTTGGTGAAGCTGAGTTTGATAGCTGGATCTACCCGGCAACTGACGGTGGACTTAACAATTGGAGCGCAAAGGACAATCTCCCTGTTTCTTTTGTTACTAAGTAATGAATTCCTATGTTTTGTTATTTTGTAATAAACAATGATAAACTCTATGGCCCGGTGTCTTACCCGAGGCACCGTGGTTCTATTTGTGAGGGCATACAAACTGTCATTTTATACATCATGAATGAAAATCTTGGACGTATTTTTCGCATTGCAAATATTGTGTTCCTTTTCTGTCTTTCTTTTCCTTTACATAATTTTCAAAACAGCTGTATTTACACACACACTCACTCATACAGGTTTCAATCCACTCTGGATCTTACTGATAACAACTCTGCTACTGCCAATTATGACTTCGAAAATCCGATCAACTTAGCCGAAGACGAAGGTGAAGATGATTGTGAAGTGCCTGGCGAACTTGCAAGACTGTTACTTCAGGAAGAGAGGGCAATTCAACCCCATGAAGAGCCAGTGGAAACCATAAACTTGGGTACTGAGGCAGACAGGAAAGAGGTAAAGATTGGTGCCAACCTAGAGCTCAGCGTGAAGCAACGGTTAACCAAGATGTTACATGACTATATGGAGATCTTTGCCTGGTCTTACGAAGACATGCCCGGGTTGGATACCGATATTGTTGTCCATCACTTGCCAACTAAGGAAGACTGTCCTCCAGTTAAGCAAAAGGTCCGTCGGATGCGTCCAGAGATGTCTGAGAAGATTAAGGCCGAGGTTATGAAACAGTTTGATGCCGGGTTCCTTGCAGTAACTTCTTACCCTCAGTGGGTTGCTAATGTGGTGCTGGTACCTAAGAAGGACGGTAAGGTCAGAATGTGTGTTGATTACAGGGATCTGAACAGGGCCAGCCCCAAGGATGACTTCCCCTTACCTCACATTGATGTCCTCGTTGATAATACAGCTCAGCACAAAGTGTTCTCTTTCATGGATGGCTTTTCAGGTTACAATCAGATTAAGATGGCACCTGAAGACATGGAAAAGACTACATTTGTTACTCAGTGGGGAACCTTCTGTTACAAGGTCATGCCATTTGGATTAAAGAACGCTGGGGCAACCTACCAACGTGCCATGGTTGCCTTATTTCATGACATGATCCATCATGAGATCGAAGTGTATGTTGACGACATGATTGCTAGATCCCAGACTGAGGAAAAGCACCTAGATCATCTGCAGAAGTTGTTTGACCGGTTGAAACTGTACAAGCTGAGATTGAACCCGAACAAGTGCACCTTCGGGGTAAGATCTGGGAAGTTGTTAGGCTTCGTGGTCAGTGATAAAGGTATTCAAGTGGACCCTGCTAAGGTCAAAGCTATTCAAGAGATGCCAGTTCTTAAGACAGAAAAGGAAGTCAGAGGCTTTTTAGGACGCCTGAATTACATTGCTCGCTTCATCTCTCATCTGACTGCTACCTGTGAGCCAATCTTCAAGCTGCTGAAGAAAGATCAGGTAGTACGTTGGAACAATGAATGTCAGGCTGCCTTTGACAAAATCAAAGAGTATCTCCAAGAACCTCCTATCCTTATGCCACCGGTGGGAGGGAGACCTCTGATACTATACCTGACAGTGCTCGACAACTCAATGGGGTGTGTGCTGGGGCAGCATGACGAGTCTGGCCGAAAAGAGCATGCCATTTATTACCTTAGCAAAAAGTTTACCGACTGTGAGACCCGATACTCACTGCTTGAGAAAACTTGCTGCGCTTTGGTATGGGCTGCTCGCCGGCTGAGACAGTATATGCTGACTCACACTACCTTGTTGATCTCAAAGATGGATCCTATAAAGTACATATTCGAAAAGCCTGCTCTGTCTGGGAGAATCGCAAGATGGCAAATGATCTTGACGGAATACGACATTCAATATACAACCCAGAAAGCCATCAAGGGAAGTGTATTGGCAGACCACTTAGCACATCAAGCTGTAGATGACTATCAGTCAATGAACTTCGAGTTTCCAGATGAAAGCATTATGATTGTAACTGATTGTGAAGTACCTGGATCGGATGAAGGACCTGAACCAGGATCCCGATGGTCTATGCACTTTGACGGAGCTTCCAACGCTTTGGGAAATGGTATCGGCGCCATCATCATATCTCCTCAAGGTACTCATACTCCACTCACTGCCCGGCTATGTTTCAACTGTACCAACAACATGGCAGAGTATGAGGCATGCATCATGGGTCTTCAGGCTGCGATCGACCTAAGGATCAAATTTCTAAGTGTCTTCGGAGATTCCGCTCTTGTGATCAATCAGATCAAAGGAGAGTGGGATACGAAACATCCAAACCTGATTCCTTACAGAGAATGTGTGTTGACCCTGATTCCCCACTTCACAGAGGTAACCTTTGAGCACTTTCCAAGAGAAGAGAATCAGCTAGCGGACGCGTTAGCTACAATGTCTTCAATGTTCAAGGTCAAATGGGATAACGAGGCTCCCCGGATCATCATCTGGAAACTGGACGAACCGGCATACTGTTGTGATCTCGAAACTGAATTGGTGACTGAGAAGCCTTGGTACCACGAAGTGAAGAGATATCTGGAAGCTCAGGAATACCCTGAAGGTGCCTCGGTCAATGATAAGAAATTTCTGAGGAGGTTTGCAGCCAAGTTCTTCCTAAGCAACGACATCTTGTATAAGCGAAACCATGATTCAACCTTACTGCGTTGTGTGGATAAAATTGAAGCAGAAAGGATCATGGAAGAGCTACATGAAGGGACCTTTGGTACACATTCCAGTGGGCATACTATGGCTAAGAAAATCCTACGGGCAGGATATTACTGGTCCACAATGGAAGCTGACTGTTACCAACACTCCAGGACATGCCACAAGTGCCAGATTTATGCAGACAAGGTGCATGTTCCTCCGGTTCCCCTGAATGTTCTGACTGCGCCTTGGCCATTTGCAATGTGGGGCATAGACATGATCGGCGAGATAAAACCTACGGCATCTAATGGACATCGCTTCATCCTAGTGGCGATTGATTATTTCACGAAGTGGGTCGAGGCAGCATCCTATGCTACGATAACCAAGACTGTTGTGGCACGGTTCATTCGGCACAACCTGATCTGTCGGTTCGGTGTCCCTGAGCGGATCATTACAGACAACGGTACCAATCTAAACAATAAGATGATCGCTGAGCTCTGCGAACAGTTCAAGATACAGCACCACAATTCTTCTCCTTACAGACCGAAGATGAATGGGGCTGTAGAAGCAGCAAATAAGAACATCAAGAAAATCGTGCAGAAAATGACAGTGACTTATAAAGATTGGCACGAGATGTTACCGTTCGCTCTACATGGGTACCGTACCTCAGCTAGGACGTCAACTGGGGCAACTCCTTTCTCTCTGGTTTATGGCATGGAGGCAGTCTTGCCGATTGAAGTACAAATACCCTCTCTCCGGATAATGAAAGATGCAAATCTGAACGAAGATGATTGGATCCAGACACGGCTTGATCAGCTTAACCTCATTGATGAAAAGAGACTTGCTGCTATCTGTCATGGTCAGACATATCAGAAACGGATGATCAGGGCATTTAACAAAAAGGTCAGACCACAGGAATATCAAGTCGGGGATCTGGTAATCAAGAGAATCATCCTTCCTCAGAGTGATCCAAGGGGCAAATGGACCCCTACGTACGAAGGGCCATTTGTGGTTAAGCATGTGTTCTCAGGAGGAGCAATGATTCTAACTAACATGGATGGTGACGACCTTCCTCATCCCGCCAATGCAGACATAGTAAAAAAATACTACGCATGAAAAAAAAGACCCGCTAGGCTGACATGCCTAGGCAAAAATTAGGGCTTCCCGTCGAACCAAAAGGGTTCGGGCAAAATGAAGGGATGAAAATGAAAAAAATCTGTACACCCGGCAAGTCGAAAACCTGAAAAGGCGGCTTGGGAAAAAATGGGTATCCCGGTGGAACGAAAACCCGAAAAGGCGGTCCAGGCAAAAATTAGGGATAAAAGCGTAATACTATGTCTCATTGGATCACTTTGCATCCAGAATCCGGTATCTACATCAAGTTCAGACGGCATCGATCAGTCAGCTTCATCTTCAACCAAGGTCATCAAGTGATGAGACGCTCGGAGTTATAAAGGCAATAGCAGAGTTGAAACCCAGTGGATCATTCATTTCACACAGCTGTTTTATTTTCTTTTGTACAAAATCTGTATAAACTCTTTTGTTCGGCGGCGTTTCTCTTACTAGGACGTCAGCCTCTTGTACACAAAACGCCTATTTTCAGGCCATTCAAAATCAATATAAATATACTTTTCAGTTAAACGTTCCAAGTGTTTTTCTTTTTCTGTTTTGTTTTGCGAAGAACGTCCAAGGTTCAATTTGTGATATATGCATTGACAATAATTTGCTAACTCATAAATACTGGCATACGAAACAAAGGAATTAATTGCAGGTGACATTAGAAACAGGGGCAATAAAGAGTTGTCTGAGCAGTCTAATTGTTCTATCCTCCAAGGTACCAAGGTAGGTTCAGCTAAAGAACACGACCAAGTACATATTAATTCCCCAGAGAGTGGTTCAACAAAACAATACATTCTTCTCCAAGCAGAGTTGATAAATATCAAGGAAATTGAGTATCCTCTCGTAGATCTCAACACTTCCCCAGCAGCAATACAAGCATCCCCGGCAGTCTTGGCCTAAAGATTGTTCCCCGGCAGTACCTCAATATTCAAAGGAATCACTTCCCCAGCGTATCAAAACTTCCCCAGGAAAGTCCAATCCAGTTTCCCCAGGAAGGTTGGAATCTATCTCCCCAAGCAGTAAGCTTATCCCCAGTAGATTCTGGAAGCTTATTCCCTCTCAGAGCACGAACGCGTCGTCCGGATTTATTTAAAGAGTTATTTCCTTAATAGGATATAACTGGGTTATCCTCAGCCAAAAGCCACGGAAAGAGCGTCCTCAACGAAGTCTTCTTACCCCAGCGAAGTCTATCAGCACTTCCAATACAACAAAGATATCCTCAACAAGTCATTCTCAATAATTCAGCAAAGCATCTCTCTCCCCACAGAGTATTGCTTCCCAGCATGGTCGTCAGAGTATCTTTTCTCCCCGCAGAATCTTCCATTTGCCAAGTTTATTCCGCAACAGAGTCATCTTCTCCTACCGGTATTCTTGCAATTATCATCCCCAGCGGAAGTAAAAGCCTATTCTTCAACTTCAGCCCAGGATATGACTTCCCGGCACCCGTCAAGGAGTTACTTTCCTAGACGAAAACATTCATAAAACATCACATACATCATTATAGCATGCATAGACGCATCATATCATACAAATCTCATTTATATTGAGAACATCATTGCTTGATCCATATCATGCATTGCATATGACTGACCTTTACCTTTCAGGAAAGACGCAGTTAAAATGCTCAAACATATTTCAAAGCCTTCTCTAGTCCAGCTAAATCGACTCCCAACAGATTTTTCTGATAAAGACTCAGCAGAAGTTATGGTTCCCTCTCCAACGGTGTGTGAGGTGGTAAGTCCTTTTTCAGATGTTTCCCTCTCCGACGATGAGTGTGAGGTGATAGTCTCCTATGGTTCCCTCTCCGACGGTGAGTGAGGTGGTAAGTCCTTTTCAGATGTTTCCCTCTCCGACGGTGAGTGAGGTGATAGTCTCCTATGGTTCCCTCTCCGACGGTGAGTGAGGTGGTAAGTCCTTTTCAGATGTTTCCCTCTCCGACAATGAGTGAGGTGATAGTCTCCTATGGTTCCCTCTCCGACGGTGAGTGAGGTGGTAAGTCCTTTTCAGATGTTTCCCTCTCCGACGGTGAGTGAGGTGATAGTCTCCTATGGTTCCCTCTCCGACGGTGAGTGAGGTGGTAAGTCCTTTTCAGATGTTTCCCTCTCCGATGGTGAGTGAGGTGATAGTCTCCTATGGTTCCCTCTCCGACGGTGAGTGAGGTGGTAAGTCCTTTTCAGATGTTTCCCTCTCCGACGGTGAGTGAGGTGATAGTCTCCTATGGTTCCCTCTCCGACGGTGAGTGAGGTGGTAAGTCCTTTTCAGATGGTTCCCTCTCCGACGGTGAGTGAGGTGATAGTCTCCTATGGTTCCCTCTCCGACGGTGAGTGAGGTGGTAAGTCCTTTTCAGATGTTTCCCTCTCCGACGGTGAGTGAGGTGATAATCTCCTATGGTTCCCTCTCCGACGGTGAGTGAGGTGATAATTCCTTTTCAGATGGTTCCCTCTCCGACGGTGAGTGAGGTGATAATTCCTTTTCAGATGGTTCCCTCTCCGACGGTGAGTGAGGTGACAATTCCCTTTCAGATTATAATCGTCTATTGGTTCTCTTCCCGATACTGCGAAGATGGTAATTCCCACCAAGATTTTCTCAACGAGCGTTGTTGAAGTTAAAGTCGCCCAAGGTTCTCTTACCGTTCATGCTAAGGTAGTAACCATCCCTGGTTCATTCATCATCTTGTGAAGCTCCAGACTCAGCTCCTGTAACCAGTCAGGACACCTCTATACCAAGCATCTGAAAACCAACTCCTGCAACGTGTCAGGTACTCATTTGTCTATTTTGCAGGTACACAGGTTTTCGCTAAGGAATCTCTTACGCGATCAACATCCAGATGGCATCTATAAGCCCATCATCCTATCCAGCAACCTCTAAATGGCATCTATAAGCCCATTCCATCATCGCACTGCTACTATGTGAGCGCAAATTTCTGGGCACTCTAGTGTTCAATCATCTTCCACTCTCGGATTACGAAAGGCACGTCAGCCAATCTGCATCCTCAGGTTTAAGAAGATTGAACAGGGGCAACTGTTGTACCCCAAAATTTGCCCTCCCATATTTCTCAAAAAAAACATTTCAAGAAAAATTCACAAGTCCAACCTGGCGCGTCATATTCAGGTATTCTTTCGCCAAGATATCTCTGATAACGTATTCTCAAATTCAGGTTCGGCTCAAGAGTCAATTCTTTAAAGAAGGTATCCGAATGTGTGAGTTTTCTCGAAGAAATATGGTGAAAAAAAGTGTGCTGAAAGTGCAGTTTTTACGCGCTAAAAAATTCATAACTTGAAGATCGTGGCTCGTTTTGAACCCGTTCCGGTGGCCAAAATTCCGTCTTGACATTATCTACGTTTTCATCTCTCACGGCTGGAAGCCAATTTCGATCAGAAGGTCTTCAAAAATGTGGATTTATCAAGTATTTTCGTGCAGAAAATTTGTGACAGAAGTTTATTTGCGTCATGTTCAGAAAATCATAACTTGGTCGATTTTCATCGTATCGAGCTGGTTCCGGCGCCAAAATTTCACAAATTGAGTTGACTACATTTTCACAGAAGGTATTGAGTTCAAACGGTATTCAAAAGACCTTCGTTTTTTGCTCAGAGTGCGTGACACGCTGAAAATCCTGAATGCTGAATATTATTTCATCTGAGCCGAAACTTCGAAAATTCATAACTCGGTCAATTTTTATCGGATTGGACTCATATTTTTACACAAGGTCCCTGACTTGTAGATCTACAACTTTGTTTCAAAAGTCGAGACCAAATTATGCACCGATCAATACCAGTTTTTTATTGAAGAATGTGTCAGAGTCGACACCGGAGCCCAAAATAAGTTCGTCTGAGCTGAAACTTCAAAAATTCATAACTAATTCACCGTTTATCCGATTGAGTCGATTTTCGGACAGGAGTTAGTTATCGATATCGGCTACATTTTGTCTTCACATTTCAACTTCAAAAAATGCACTTAAGTCCCTGCGATTTTGCCTGGAAAGTGACGAATTCAAGTGAATATTGGAGGCCCAATTGCACATTCAAAGCTCATTTGCTTTACCCTAATTTCCATTATATAATCACCTTCTTTTCACACAAACAGGGAGGAGAGAAAAAGAGAGAAAAAAACTTGCCACAACACTGTTAGAATATCAAATTCTTTCAAGAACCCTAAAACCTTGAAATCTTTATTACAAATCCCCCTCTCACTACAAATAAGCCATCACAGTTACAAACCAACACCTCACTACTTCTTCAGTAAGGATAAGGCTGGCCTGATCTCCATGATCCTAATTTTCCAGTAAGGCATAAAAGCATTCAGGTCACTAATCTTCCAGTAAGGGTAAGATTGATTTGATCTCCATGATCAAAAGGGTATAATCATTCATACATGCCATATTGTGCCTAAACATTAAATTTCTTCATATGTTGATTTTATTTGAATTTTTATGATTTTATTTAATGTGTTCATGAGGTTCAACACTGCAGATTTAGACAGGATCCCATGCAGGTTCATTAGGGAACGTTGAAGCCAGAACACAAATGGCCAAAAGCCAAAAGCCAAAAGCCAAAAGCCAAATGGCCAAAGTAGAACAACTTATGCATGAAACTCAATCCAATGGCCAAAGAATGCAGACCACGGTACTCAGGAGTCAATACTTCAAAAAACCTCCCCTTGGGCCAGACACCCCCTATGGTTTGCTCAATTTTTAATTTTTATTTGTTTTTCCTTTTTATTCTTTTAATTGTTTTTTAATTGTTTTCTTTTAATTCCATAAAATAATTTTCATAATAAATATAAAATACAGAAAAATCAAAAAAATGTTTATTTTATTAATATTAATTTTACTATTATTATTTTTGTAAATAAACTTTAAACAATTAATTAGATTAATTTAGGTTTCAAAACTTTAATATTTTTCTTAATAAATTAAATATGTAGAAATTAGGTTTTTTTAACTTTTTCATCATTTTTTTTAATAAATAATTTTCTCATCATTATTATTATTATTAATTACTAATTTATTTTGTAAATAAACATGTACATAAATTCTTTAGTAAATTAAGTTAAACTTTAACATTTTTCTCAAATAATTAAAAATAACTTAGAATTAGGGTTTCTTTTAATTTTAATTTTAATTTTCTTATTTCATAAATACCAAAAAATACCAAAAAACAATTTCTTTTCCTTTTAATATTAATTAATTCCATCATTAATTTAATTTTGCAAAAAGGGTCCAACGCCCTCGTTTTAATTCTTATTTAATTCGCATATTTATTTTTATTCTTTATATTTATGTATCTCTCCCAAGGCCTTGTAAATTAATATGCCGCACTTTATTTTCTTTAATTCTTTATTTTCCTGTCAAATCGGGTTCGAGAAATTTTGGCGATGTGGACCCGCGCCTTTGTAATAGTTTAGGAACTTTAATTTCCGCAACTTTTTTAACTGTTAATAATTGCATGCAAGAATGAATGACAAAATAAAAACAAACGCGTAGATCACCCCTGACATGAACAAGATAAATGTAAATGAACATGACACACAAATCACACACCACCCCTAGGGTACGCCTCGTTGTTGCCTTGCCTCGAAAGGTGATCGTCGAGTAGAGGATGTCTTAGTAAGTCCTCATGATCCGGGAACCTGGCATGAGGGTAGCTTCTAAGGTGTCTTCCCATTGCTCTGGTGATCACCATGTCCCGAACCTCGAATTGACCCGAACACCTCCAACGGTGGTGCTACCTACCTCTCAATGGTGGGATGGCACTACTTTAAAGGACATCTACACAGACGAATTCCTTAGGGTAGGTAGACGACTCGTAGATACTTGCTCTAATTTCAAAACAAATCAAAAATACTTTTCACACCAACACATTTTCAAAAGCTTTCAAAGCAATTTTTCAAACACTCTGACACAAGAGTCGATCTGAAACTTTCAAAGAAACTTTTTTAAAAACCCACATTGAAAAGCAAACAAACCATTTTGAAAACACATTGAGCAAGTATCTAAGAGCCCATGGATAACCATGGATAGAAAGGGTGCTAACACCTTCCCTTTCTATAATCTACCTCCCGAACCTAGAGCAATCTCTTTAAGGAATTTTTCTGTGCTTTTGTCCTTTCCATTTGGAGAAAATAAAAGACGGTGGCGACTCTTGCTTCCGCGACATTTCGCGAACCAGCGTTAAACAGTCAGTTCCAGATCCACCGATCACAGGATCCATTTTAGAGATCAACCAAGTAGTATGATTCAACATATACTGCCGCAAACGCTTTGCCGCCCAGGACAAAGCACAACATGTTTTTTATAGCATAGAATACTTCGACTCACAACCAGTGAACTTTTTGCTGAGATAATAAATGGAGAACTCTTTCTTTCTCGTTTCATCTTGTTGTCCCAGAATACAACCCATGGATTTATCTAACATTGTTAGATACATAATCAACGGTCTTCCTTCTACGGGAGGGAGTAAGATAGGAGGTTCAAGCAGATACTCTTTAATACTTTCAAATTCCCTTTGGCAGTCATCCGTCCACACACAACCTTGATCTTTCTTTAACAACTTAAAGATCAGTTCATACGTTGCAGTCATGTGGGAAATGAATCTGGAGATATAATTCAAACGCCCGAGGAAACCCCTGACTTGCTTTTCAATTCTTGGTGCTGGCATTTCTTGAATTGCTTTGACTTTGTCAGGGTCAACTTCAATTCCTTTCTGGCTAACAATAAAACCCAACAATTTCCCCGATCTAACTCCGAAGGTGCATTTATTTGGATTCAGGCGGAGAAGATACTTCCTCAAATGCTGAAACAACTTCAACAAATCTTCTATATGCTCTTCTTCAGTTTGGGATTTGGAAATCATATCATCAACATATACTTCGATTTCTTTGTGCATCAGATCATGGAATAAGGTTGTCATGGCCCTCTGGTACATTGCACCAGCGTTCTTCAACTCGAAGGACATCACTCTGTAACAGAATGTTCCCCAGGGTGTGACTAACGTTGTGTTTTCCATGTCCTCTGGAGCCATTTTTATTTGATTATACCAGGAAAATCCGTCCATGAACGAGAATACCTTGAATTTTGCTGTGCTATCCACTAACATGTCAATGTGAGGCAATGGAAAATCATCTTTCGGACTAGCTTTATTTAGATCTCTGTAATCTACGCACATGCGGACTTTTCTGTCTTTTTTTGGTATTGGGACAATATTGGCAATCTATTGAGGATACACTGATGTCACAAGAAAACCAGCATTAGTTTGCTTTAGGACCTCCTCTTTGATCTTTACTGCCATATCCGGGTGGGTTCTTCTCAACTTTTGTTTAACTGGCGGACACTCTGGCTTCAACGATAAATGATGCTCGACAATGTCTGTATCTAGACCAGGCATATCTTGATAAGACCAAGCAAAAATATCCACATACTCTTTAAATAGCTCAATCAACCCGCTCTTTACATCAGGATGCAACGATGCTCCAATCTTAACTTCCTTCTGATCTTCTTCTGAACCCAAATTAACCACTTCCAAAGGCTCTTTATATGGCTGAATGGTATTTTCCTCGTGCTCAAGCAACCGTGAGACCTCTTCTGGAATCTCATCATAATCTTCTTCTTCAGCCCCAAACACATGACAATCAAAGTTGGGAGAGGGTGCAGGGTCATTGTATTCAACGTGTTTTTTAATTAATCTGCACATGTGATTTATGATTGCTTTTAGAAACTGACACATATAACAAGTGATCATGCAGATTAATTTTTAGTTATTTATTATTTTGAAAGGTTTTTTTTTATTACCATTTCCCAGGAAAAAGTAGAAAATAAAAGACATAATTTGGAAGCAAAGACAACTTTTATTAATGATCTTAACAGTTATAGCAAACAGATAAGCCCTATAACATTAATACTTCCACCTTGGGCAGAGTGAAAGCTTTTCAAATGAAAGAAATAGATTAACAAAATAAATTACTTTGAAACATGTATGCAAGAAGGAACATCAATGGTGACCCAATTCTGAACTCGGACTCCATGTGTCACATAATTTGGTACTTCCTGCTCTGCTTCATCCTCTTTAACAACATTAATTTCAGAACCAATTGGATGGAGGTAGCCTCCACTACGAAAAACATCATGATAACTGTTCACAGAAGACTTTGACTTCAAATTTTCACCTTTTCCATTCCTCGAAGAGAAACCCAAACCAGTTTTGTTCTTGTTCACAGGTGGATCCACAAGTCGTCCCCAAACTATATTATGACCATTGCGCACAACCTGCTGCGCATCCTTCAGGGAAACCACAGAATTCTCATTCTTCCTTATGTTGTCAATGGATAAGGCTTGGAACTGGGTTCCAACAGCATCCTCATCCGCTTCTACAATATTGAAAGAGGATAGATGGGATATCAACAACGCCTGCTCCCCATTTATGATCACTACCTTCCCTTCACACACAAACTTTAGCTTCTGATGTAGAGTTGAAGTGACAGCCCCTGCTTCGTGTATCCACGGCCGTCCTAGCAAACAACTATACGCGGGAATAATGTCCATAACTTGGAAGGTTATCAAGAACAAAGGTGGTCCTATGTGGATGGGTAAGTCCACCTCACCGATGACAGATTTCCTTGACCCATCAAAAGCCTTCACAATGATGCCACTCGGGTGCATAAGTGTTCCCTGATATTTTAACTTCATGAGGGTACTCCTCGGTATGAAATTCAATGCAGATCCGTTGTCAATCAGCACATTGGATAGCGAGTCATTCTTGTAGTTCATAGATATGTGGAGGGCCAGGTTGTGATTCCTCCCTTCATCTGGTAACTCATCATCGCAAAAACTTAAGTTGTTACATGATGTAATGTTTCCAATTACGCTGCTGAATTGATCTAACGACATGTCATTCTCTATAAAAGCTTGATCTAGTACTCTCATCAGTGATTCTCTATGAGCGGAGGAATTCATCAATAAAGCTAGGATGGATATCTTTGAAGGAGTCTGCAATAGCTGGTCTACAATTTTGTAGTCTCTCATTTTAATTATCTTCAAGATATCATCAACTTCTTTCTCTAATGTAGCTCCACTAATCTCTCCTGCAGCCTTCTTAGACTCATCGTTCTCAACAATTTGCTTTCCAGCAACAACATCTCTTCGAATAACCAGCGCAAACACACGACCACTACGGGTCACCCTACTATTATCACCTATATTTCCAACATCTAGAATTGGTTGGATGGGAATTTCCACCCCATCTTCTAAGGGTGTAGCGTTGTATTTGTAAGGCACAACCTTATCTGATTTATTGGGAATAGGACCTGGAAGACTAATTACCAATGGGGTAACAGTTGGTTTGCTATGGTACTCCACCTCAAGATGAGAGGGTGCACCAAAACAAGGTACAATGACGTTTACACCTTCCTCATCATAATCAGCCCTCAAAAGGTCATTTCCAGCGAACAAAACTTCGTCTGAAGAGAAATACTCATCCGCGGAGGCATACTCTTCCTGTAGCTCTTCTCCTATCAAACAAACTTCAACCATATCAATCTCGTGATAATCATCTCTCTGACCTGTGATCTTGATAGTTCCATTGTCTAACAGCAGCTGAACACCCTCTCTCACAATAGAACATCCTCGGGGGTCTCGACAGCAAACTATGCAAGACCCATATTGGTGTTCCACCTGACTAGCAGTACGGCAAAAAGTAGCATGCAACTGCACGAGATCCTCATTCAAATGCTCTAATTCAAAAAATCTCAATTCACCCGGACATCCAGAAACCATATTCACTTCCTCTTCATATTCTGCCCTAGGCCTGATTATATGAATTAGACCTTCATCCATCATCTCCTGTAAATCAACCTTTATCTTCTCGCAACCCTGTATGTTTGTACTGCAAATAGCACAACTGGCATGGTCATACGTGTAATAACTGAATTCACAGAGGTCTGCGTGTATCTTTACCAAATCCCCTCTAACCAGATTAATATCAAAAATCCGGAAGTCACCTGGACAACCGGCCACCATATTCACAGCATTCACTCCCCCGTGCTTGGGTAGAGGGTTGTCTTTCACATTAGGTCCCATGTCTTTGAAAGATAAAATTCTAGACTTCACCAACCTTTGCACTTCAGTCCTCGAAGGATAACAATTTTCAACACTATGCCCTGGTGCTCCCTGAAGAAAGCCACACGTCTGGTCTGCTTTGTAATACCAAGGCAATGGTGATGGTACTGTTGGAGGTGGTCGTGTATGGACCAACTTCTTTTGAATCAATGCTGGTAGTAGCTCTGCATAACCCATGGGAATAGGGTCGTAGTTCTCCCTTCTCTGATTATTCTCTTGATTCCCCTGCTGGGACTGTCTTTGATAAGAAACGGTAGTCGGAGAGGCATTCATAACAGGATTCACTGAAGCAACTTGCTGGTGACGCTGATAATTCCTTCTAGGAGTGTTTACTCTTCTCTCTTGCATGACAACATTGGTATCCCCTTCTTTCTTCTTTGTAAAACCATAAGCTGGCTTCTTCACACTTCCGGATCCTTCACCCTTTGTCAAACGGCCTTCTCTTACTGCCTCTTCTAGACAGACACCCATTCCTACCATCTCTATAAAATCACTTGGGGCACTTGCTACCATTCTTTCGTAGTAGAAAGTGCCTAGCGTCTTCAGGAAAATCTTAGTCATTTCCTTCTCTTCCATAGGAGGAATCACTTGTGCAGCCACTTCGCGCCACCTCTGCGCATACTCTTTGAACGGTTCTCTGTCTTTCTGAACCATGGCCCTAAGTTGGTCACGGTCAGGTGCCATGTCCACATTGTACTTGTATTGTTTAATGAATGCTTCTCCCAAATCATTAAAAGTATGGATGTTGGCACTGTCTAAACTCATGTACCATTTTAACGCTGCGCCGGTCAGACTATCCTGGAAAAAGTGAATCAGCAGACGCTGATCATCGGTGTGGGTAGACATTCTCCTTACATACATCACCAAGTGAGCACGAGGGCAAGTGTTTCCCTTGTACTTCTCAAACTCCGGGACCTTGAACTTAGCAGGTACTTTAACATTCGGGACCAAACACATCTCATTCACATTCTTCCCAAATAGCTCTTTTCCCCTAAGAGCCTTCATCTCTCTTTGCATTCTATCAAACTGCTCTTGGAAATCATCCATTCTGTCATAAAGACCCAAATCTTCACTCGGCGGAGGGAAAGGATGACACACATCTTCAAATGAAACCAAATTAACCAAAGGAGGTGCAGCAGGAACAGTGTGCACCATAGGAGGTGCTGGAGTAACAACATTTGGAACCACTGGAGCATCTTGGGGGCCCAAATTGAAACCTTCAGGTGCAAAATTCTCTGGCATTCCCCACGGATAACCTTGAGGCATGCGGTTTTGACAACAGCCGGATTAGCGGATACAGGAACAGTCAGAACTTCAGTATTTTCCCTTGTTGGTTGAGGTTGAACACTCGGTGGTTGATTCTGAGAAACCACCAGAGCTTCCATCAGAGTAGTCAAATTGGCCAAGCCAGCCTTCAAAGCAGAAACTTCTTCGCGTAGCTCGCGATTTTCCTCTTCCAAGTTGTCCATCTTCTTTTTGAAATTAGCCCGAGTGTTGTAGTGATGAGTCAGCTTGCTAAATGAAGCAAAAAGATGGGTAAGGCACCTAGATATGCATAATAAATGCAAGAAATATGTGCAATATGATGCATGATATGCAATGCATATGATTATTTTTACTTTATCATTTAATATTTCAAGGGATTTAACGTTTATAGACATATTGCAAACATCAAAATAATAACACATTTGAAATACTGAAAAACTTTTATTATAATAACTTCAAAAATGGATTACAAGTTTCAATGATCCCAAGTACAAGATGAAAATACAATCTAAAAATCCTGAGAGAAAGAAACTGATAGAGATCAATCTGTACGTTGGCGCTTCCCTATGAGCCTGGCAATTTGAGCCCTCAACCTCTGGTTTTCTTCCACCTGTCTGATGGAAACCTCCTTCCAATCATCTGGATCAGGAAATGAACAATCAGCACCTGTTTGAGGCTTAGGAGAAAATAAATCCCCTTGCCTCTCCATAGACTCTACCGCTCGACTCTCAAGGATCTCGATCAAATCATCTTTCTCCTTCAGGTGTGCTCTGTAGGAACTCTCTAAAGTCTGGAACTTGTTCTTCCAAGCATCTCTTTCCTGTTGCATCCTAACCAAAGCAAGCTGCAACTCTTCTAGATCATCTAATAAAGGAGGAGTGGTCTTCACAAATAGATCAGGCATGGGTGTCTCCCGAGTATACGACATCTTCAACTGAATGGCTCTCGATCAGACCCACTGAAGATATGGCTCCAATGAAACAACACCCCTAGGTCCCAAATCCTTCCTATTCTTCTTATGAATGTGACACCAGGCCTTTGTAATCTGCTCCCTAGCTTCCCTGTGGTCTTCTCCTTCCTTCAGAAAGAAACTACTCAAATGAATACTGTTTGGTTTATCCCTCATCAGATAACCAAGTTGTCGCCGTGCAAGAACAGGGTTATAGTTAATTCCTCCCTTTGTACCAAGAAGAGGTACATTGAGGAAACTACCGCAACTGTCAATAATCTCCACATCTTGGTAAGCTCGATGATACCAATCAATATTCGAGTGAGTAAGTGCCATGATCTTAGGAGCCCAATGGGGTTCCTTCTTGACATTCCAAAAAGCATCAGACTGACGCATATGAGAGATGAACCAACGGTACAACAAAGGCGTGAAACGAATAATCATTCCCCCATGATAAGAACTCCGAAGATGAATAGAGTAATAAGCATCACCCAACAGTGTAGGAACCGGGTTTCCAATCATGAAAATCCTAATGGCGTTAATGTAAACAAACCTGTCCAGATTGGGAAATAAGAATAATCCATAAGCAAGCAGAGCAAAGATGGCCTCAAAAGCAACTGTACTCTTCATTTTGGCAAAGTAACGAGCTTTCTCCCATAAGAACTTGGATGATAATCCTCTAATCCCTCCTTTGGTAGTCATATGGGCTTCCACCTCAGACTTCCCCAGATGAATCAAAGCAGCAATCTCATGTGGTTTTGGCTCACCCTCCAAACCAATAAAAGGAACATGATCGGTAACGGGTAAATCCAATAGATAGTAATACTCCTCCAGTGTAGGCATCAAAGTAAAGCAGTGATACACCGAATCATAGAACTGGACCAAGGTCGAGAAAATACCCTCCTTCATCTTCAGCTTCATGAGAGGAATGATGGATCCATACTTTTTCCGAAAGTCTGCAAGACACTCGATCTCTGGAATTAGACTGACCAACTCATCTATCTTGGGATCCTTGAAACTATATTTCCCGGTCTTTCTCTTTCCAGAATCCATGGTTAACAGTACCTGAGATATTCACAAATAGTCAACCTTTAAATCCCTTGAAATATTGTTTTTCTTCAAAAGATGCTTATGAGTGCATGGATGCATAATGCAACAATCACACACAAAATCACACATATAGGGTTCATAGGATCAACATCACGAGAATGATGTCGAAGGTACTACCCATAAGGTGTTGGTCTAAGAGTTATCACCTGCTGAACAAGGTTCTAGAGGTTCCCAGAGTCTACATCCTTCCTTCGGATATTACCAACTTCCCGATTAACTCGGTAATTAGTAATATTCTCAAGAAAGACTCGTCCGAGCGTAGTATCGCGTGTCAACTATTTCCGGATTACTCCGTCATAGATTCCGCACTACACCTAAAAGGCCAAGATGGGTTTGGTATTCTACGGTCCTCAGTTTCAGCAGGCTCCCGGGTCGAAAGAAGTACGTCTTCTCGATTACTCGATAAACGACACTACAGTCAAAGGGGCCTCCACTGAGTGGAGGATCTCATGCCTCCTTTTTTTGGGATTACTCCCTCAAAGTTAACATGACTATACCTCCCGTCCTATCTTAAAGTTTTCCCAAGTCCGGTATAGGACTTATGAGTAATCACCAAGCACCCTGAAAACCAGGAAAATCCAGACAAACATATATACAAAATATAACACATAAACAAAAATAGCACATATACAGATAATGAACAAAGATAGGCTCAACCCACTTAGGGATGGACCAGCAAGAGGTCAATCTGTCCCCAGTGAAGTCGTCATTTTTCTGTAGCGGTAGAAATGTTCAAGACTAAGCCATTGGATTGACTAGACTTTATACAAATTAAAATAAAAATCACCACCGCGCTTTATTGTTACCGAAGGAATGGGAAAATAGCGAATAACCCAAAAAAAAGGGGGAAATATTCAAGGTAAGGGGGTTGGTTATGCAAATGGAAGGTATTAGAACCATAAATATCTACGGTACTCCGCAGGAACCTCTTTGTAAAATCTGTATATTTTGGCTATAAAAAAAATGTGTTGTATAGAAAATGAATGGTGGAGGTGAGAAGAGAAATATATTTTTTTATGATTTTTGCACCCGCCGCGGTTGCGAACCTTTAGTTCCTACGTACCACCTTTTATGCAATAGGGGATCAGGGTACACGTATTTCCTCTTTTTAAAATTTTAAACACAAGTGTGTTGGTTGATTTTAAGAGATAATACATCATCGTCATTGTCCGTGTGGAAAACATAGTTACTACCCACAATCATGAGAAAGGAGAATTTGCATCATCTCAAAGTGGAGGATATTGCTTGGATTTTAAAATCAACAATGCTTCACTCAACACCCAAGTGGAAAATATCTCTCTTCACTACATATTGTAGAAGTATAGTTGTTTGCATCACTACAAGGATTGACAAGAGTCTGACCTTTTTTAAGAAATTTTTTAAAGTAAGAGCCAAAGTGGCAAAATGGTTTGAAATGAGATTGATTGACTTTTAGTCTTCTCACAAAAAATGTCAAGGTATTATTAAGTTGATTGAAGTTTATTTATGAAAATGTTTTGAAAATGCATGGACCTAAGTCCAAGTTTATTATGAAAGTGGTTCAAATTTAGAAACAAGAAGAGTTTTCAAAAGGAGGGAGAAGATTTTTGAAATTAAAGAAGATGGGAGGAGGAGAAGAAGAGGCTATCCTAAAGCAAAAGGTAAAAGCTAAGGATAAGGACCATCTAACCAACAAGAAGCCAAAACTTGACATTATTAGCCAAGATAGAATTCCCATTCTTTGGATTGAAACCAAGCAAGCAAAGATACTAGACCTCTTCAAGTGTATTAAGTCTTCACAAAAATTGGACAGAGTAACAGCTGTATGCGGGTGAAGTCCAGATTACAAACAAAGGATGTAATCACAAAAAACCTGGGTACAAAAACAAACAAGCAACCCTATGTCTTGAGGTAAACCTCAAGAGCTCCAGACAAAATAATTAGATAAGATCATAAGGTCTCCAAGATAGGCCAAGGTTTCTAATCCTAAGTCCAAGAAATAGCCCCATTCTCCATAATGCCAAGGATTGTAACCAAATAGTCCAAGTACCATTAAGCGTTTTTTAGGGTTTAAGTTGATTATTAAGTATATTTAGAAAAGAAAAGAAAATCTCAAGTGACCAAAATAAAAAGGACAAGAAAATAAATGCTCAAATGAGCAAAGATGAAAATGACATGAAATGAAAATGCTAAAAGATAAATAGTACATAAAGCATAAAAGAATAAAAGTATAAAATAAAACAAGTTAATAATTAGTGGTTAGTTTGATGACCATCTTGAAACTTGCATTTGAAACTCATTAGAGTATTGGTAGAACCAAAGCCTCCACACAACAAGTTGCATTTTCTTTTTGTCAATTATATCATCCATTTGGAATTCTCATAAGTACCATTTAATGATCAACGATATTTAAGTGATCCGCGTTGACCAAAGATGTTGTAGATCCATTAGAGGATTGGTAGAACCAAAGCCTCCACACAATGAATCTCAATGTTATTGGATCAAAGATATCAAATTAACATACTTGGGCTTGCAATCACAAGTTTGGGCCACGAATGATCATTTATTCGAACCGAGACAAAATCTAGCGCTATGTTAAGCAATCGTAAGTGGACTTATATAGAAGTCGCACCTATTTTGAGGCCGGTCAATAGCAATCTATGCATCATTTGTTTTGAGACATGACATATAGGTCATGCTCCAACAACATGTAGTGCAATGAGAAGGGGATGAGATGAAGAGGATTAGGGCAAAAGATGAATAAACCACTTTTGGATTAAAAATTTAATCAAACTATTATTAAAATCATTCATCCATTTTTTGTGGAGTTAAACTCAACACCATGGATCCAATGATGTTAATAAAGTCATGATCAAAAAACAACCCCAGACAGCCAGAAAATAATCACAAAATAATAATATATTTAATATATACATTAAAAGGTTTAGAATGTTTTATAAAAAAGGAAAATAATGAGGAAAATATCAATTATATTCAAATTAATCAAGAAATGAAAAATAAGATCATAGAAAAATCAGAAAAGAGGCCAAGTAATTTTACAAATTTTTTGGGAATTTTTAAAAGTCAGAAACTATTTTTAAAAATTAAATTAAATGGGTAAAATAAACAAAAATAGTAAAAAAATAGTAAAGTCAGAAACAAAAATAAAATAAGGTCACCAATATTTGTCACAATATCATTGGATCATTCCATAATTTTTTCAGAATTTAAAAATGTGTAAAAGTATTTTTAAACATTTTAAACAAATCAAATAAGTGTAAAATTCATAAAAAATACCAAAACACAAAATTAAATTGTGAAAAAATAATAATCAGAAAGAGAATAATCAAAAATATTTTTCATAATTATTTCAGATTTTTTGGACTAAAAATGAATTTTTATGATTTTTTTGAAATTTAAAACAATTAAAATATAAAATCAGAAAAAGAAAATAAAAGAAAAAGATGTGGACCATTGGATGAGAGTCAAAACGCATTAGTAATCAAATCCAAAGGATCTGGCGTGTTGTGCATATCATGGTCTTTAATGAATAATGTACATAATCATTAATAAAATAAGAATTTGAAAATAAAAAATGTCACGCTTTCATTGGTTAAAAGATGACACGTTGGTCATCTTCAACCTCCAGCCTTCACGAATTGCAGGTCTCTCAAACTGTAAAATCAGAAGCTCATACCTATGCCATTCGCTTTGTCTCTTCAAGACGAAGACAACCACACCATCGCGCCAAATTTATATAAACTGTAACTCAAGCAATTTGGAAAGAAAGTTTTGAAAAGGGATTTGAAAATTCATGGTCAAAACGTGCTTCCAGATGAAATTAAGTGTTGCGACTAGAACCAGGGTAATGAGAGCAACATAATGATACCAAAGTTTTGAAGAATTGATGAATGAATCTACCTATTGAAGTTGAGTTGCAGAGCTCTGAAACTAGACTTCTATGGAGCAATATAGGGCACGGTTCTTGAAGGTGATTATATAGTTAGCTTCAGGGAAGATCAAGGAAGGTGAATTGATGAAAAAAATGGATTGAAAAAGGCTTGAGAATAGGATTCGAAGTAGCTGAATTCTGAGTTGTGAAGCAAGTTTGGCAGGGTGATTCTGGCTATCTAAGCTTGGGAAATTGAATGGGGGATGACCCTCTATTTATAGGGAATCAAATGGAATGTTTAAGCGTGTGGAATGATGCAAATTGGAGGGAAATCGTGTGAACCTGATGCACGGGCAAAGTGTGATCTGATTTGCATCAAAACTCATCTAATCCTTGCGTTTCAAGGCTCTAATCCACTTTGGCAACTTGGTTAAACATGTTTAGATCACAAACGCATGCTAATTTGATGTTTAAAGGCCAAAACATGAATTTCAAATTCTGACTTATGGAGAAACTTCAGTTCCAAGTTACCAAGTTCAATCCAATGGCATTTCCACCTCAAGGAGTCTTAGGGCCAAATTCTTGATGCTTTGGAAAGATGAGGTAACAAGCTTTGTGTTGTACCCCAAAATTTGCCCTCCCATATTCTTCAAAATTTGACAAGAATTAATCTTCAAATGGTTCAAGATCTCTCAAGGATTGCACAGTTCAAACACCCTCCTAAGCCAGTCAAATTAGGGTTTTGGTTCTTGCAAGGAAGTTGAGGTTTTCAAGGGCTCAATCAAGTCACATGTTCCCATATACATTGTCAAGCATCTACATGCCAAGTTTCAAGGCTCACAAGGTCAAGTTGCACAGTCAAAAGCCTCATTTGCTTCACAATCAACTGTAGGGGCAAAATGGTCATTTGGCAGTCAAAAGTCAAAATTTTTGGTCAACATCTTATTTTGAAGCCACAAACATCATTTGGTCAAATCTTCACCATGATTTCACAAGAATGGCTCAAAAATCATCAAGATGCAAAAGTTTCTATTTTTGGACAGCTGAAAAGTCAACTGTAACTTGACCAAGGCATAACGTTTTCATGGTTAATCAGAAAAATCCCATTCAATGCTCATTTTGAAGGGGATGACATTTCCTACAACTCATCTTCACATTCCAAGTCCAAGAAATGCTCTCACAAAAAGTTATCAATTTCAACATTATAGGTCATTTTCAAAAGTCAACAAAAAGGAATTTTAAGTCAAAGACCATAACTTGAGATTGGTAAATCAAAATGACATGGGACCAAAGGAATTGGTTAGAGGACTTCAAGACCTTTCCAAAATGTCCAAGAACATGTTCATATGATCAAAATTGAGCAAGATATGCATTGGAGAAGTTGGGAAATTTTTGTGAAATGACAAAAGTCAACTATCCTTGAAACTTCAATTTTTGACAAAAGGGCCCACTTTTTTCCACTTGATTCAGCCTTGTCATGCCACCCACGTGTCCCATGATCAATTTCAAGATTAAACATTAATTTTTCTATTTTTATTTAATTTAATTTGATTTAATTCATTTTAAATCCATAAAATTCAAATAAAATCAAAAAAATTAATTAAATAACATCTTTTGATTTGAATGACTTTTATGTATCATGAACAACCTAACAAATTTGTGCTAGGGCCATTTTAAGCATAAAAATTCAAATTTGAACAAAATTGGAAAATGCTTTAATGGTGGTTATGAAGAAATCCAAAAACATCATTGCAATGGATCATTGACTCTTAATGTGACTTATTCTCATTCATACATACATATGCAAGTGTTCCATACCTGATTCACGACCTAGAGTTAATTGAAACGGCCAAACCAAATTCCAAAAACTTGAAGAAAAGTTGAAAACTGAAATCAATCTTCCAGTACAATTCAAACACTTATCTTGATTCCAACACCTTGTTGGACCTTCCAGGAACCTATTGCGATCAAGAACGAGCTCTAACACTCAAGGAATCATTCACTTCAGTCACACGGTTTGTCTAACTTTGTCAAATTCGAAACTCATAATTCTTGCACATTTAACATGATTTAATTGTTGTTTTGTATTGCTAACGCTCTTCTGAAGCTAATGGTATAAGGAAATTGCATTTTGGAGCCCTGAATCACAAACCACCATGGATGATTTTTAGGTTTTCAAAGCTTTCGAATTGGGGGTTTCTCATATAGGAAAAATTAGGCTTGGAAAGACCCATGGTTGAAATCAGGCGATCAGTACGAACACATCCCAACCCTCGCGCCCAATTTATATAGAGCGTAGCTCTATTCGTTATTTTCTGTCATGTCATTTTGTGGGGGTTAAAAACCCCCGCTAAGTGTTTTGTTTTTTACAGGAAGAAGGAAGAAGACGGTGATGTGGTCATGTGTGGTTGGTTGGTTCAAAAAATGCGCGCTATTTTTCTTTTGTCCAGCATATAATGTGTTTATTTTATATAATATTTATTTCTCATTATGCTTACAAACGCGCGCAGGTGGTTGGAATGGTTAAGTGTGTTGGCTATGCATAATTGGGACCTGGGTTTGATTCCCAAGTCCCCCCAAAATTCTATGTTATTTTTCATATTGTGTTCCTATGCAGCTTCACAACAATATTCCACCATGGACTCCATGCGCCTAGCTTGCCAAGTGTCTCAAAAGACAGATCCAAAGGCCAGGGATGGCTCCACACCATGTTCCAAGTCAATGAGCATGCACATGATTCCAGGAGTCAACGTGACTTTGTGCTTAATGGGCTTCAGTTTGCTAACAATACACCCTCAATTCTGGCCCAACACCCCTATGGTTCTATTTTATTTTCTTTTGTTTTCTTTTCCTTTTTTTATTTTCTTTTAACTAATTTTTAATTATTATCATTATTGTTAATTAACCTAACAAACTAATTTTTTCCATAAAATTCAAAAAAACAAAAAAAAGCATTTTATTATTTATTAACTTATTTTGTAAATAAATTCTAATATTAATTAATTAGTTGTGTAATTAGAACAATTTTAACATTTTTTTAATAAGTAAAATTAATTTAGAATTAGGACTTTCAACTTTTAATTTCTTTTTTTTATTTTATTAAAAACATAAAAACACAAAAACATTTTCTTAATTAATTAATTAATTAGCTATTAGTTTTAATTTCATTAATTACAAAAAGGGACGAAAATTCAATTCTTTTCTTAAAAGGGTCAAAACCCTTAGGACGTTCCCGATTAAATTTCTACTCGCGCGTATTTATTTATTTTGATTATTTATGTAATTGTCTCCAGATATGTAATAGTTAATTAGATTTTTGCCGCTTTATTTACTTTTCTCGCACTTTATTTTCAAAACGGGTTTTTGTTTTTGGCGATGTATAGACCCGCGCCTTGTAATAGCTAGATTTACATTTCCGCAATTTACTTTCCGCACCCCTAACTGCTAATATGCCTGCAAGAATGTATGTAAATAAAATTAATCCGTAGCTCACAAATAACATGTACAAGATAACATTAACTGAAACACAACACACAAAGCACATGCCACTCTTAGGGTACGCCTCACTGGTTGCCTCGAACGTGGTCATCAAGTATAGGGTGTCTTAGAGGTCGCCCTTCTGTCTAAGATCTAGTTTCCTCGAAACGGTTGCCTTGGATAAAAAGGATCTAGGACATTAGGGTTACTACTAAGACGTCCTACCATTGCTTCAGTGACCACATTGTCCCTATAATCGAATTGACCCGAATACCTCCAACGATGGTGCTACCTACCTCTCAATGGTGGGATAGCACTATCTAAAGGATTCTTACACAGCCTAATTCCTTAGAGTAGGTAGATTCTCCTGGGTACTTGCTCTTTTCAAAACAACTTTTCACACCTCACACTTTCAAAAAGTTTTCAAACAAATTTTTCATACACTCTTGAGGACAGATACAAGAGTTACTTAAAAAAATTTTTCAAACAAAACTTTTTCAAAACCCACAAACACAAAGAAAAGCAAAACATTTTCGAAAACATAGTGAGCAAGTACCTAAGAGCCCGTGGATAACCACGGATAGAAAGGGTGCTAATACCTTCCCTTTCTATAATCTACCTCCCGAACCCGAGAAACATCTCGAAAAGGAATTTTGATGTGCTTTTGTCCTTTCCTTGTTGGAGAACATAAAATACGGTGGCGACTCTTGCTTACCCCGACATTTCGCGAAACCAGCTTCAAAAAACAGTCAGTTCTATTTCCACCGGTCACAGAACTGGCGACTCTGCTGGGGAATATAAAAGTGAGGTGTACCTTAGGATTAGATCATACTTATGTTTTCAATTGCTTTGCTTTGATTGCTTTATATTTGTAGGCTTTGCATCGGAGTTTCATAGATCCTAACCCGGATCTGGGGATACCCTTTTAGGTAGCATAAGCTGTGAGGGACCTGTCCGGCGTAGACCGACACGGGTGAAGCAGTGGCTACGTTGGTGTGGCACCTTGGTCTGTACCGATATCCCTTGTGTTGCAACGAGGAGAATATGGGTCTTCTGAGGAGTCATTAAGCACCAACCGACCTTAGAACCCTAATGTGACCCAACTTGGCCATAGAACAGTAGCAGTATGCTACACCCATTGAGGCTAAACTGTCGCGATGGTTCTGGCCGCAAGAAAAGATTGCGACGCTGGAGTTATGACCGATTGAGGGTAGTCAGTGATATTGGGATCCTCTAGAACCCGGTTACTTTTGATAGGACAGGTCTTAACCAACGAAACTGAAAGAGGGTAGTACCTGAACTTCATGCTGGCCTAAACTCTAAGCGCTATCTGGTGTGACTTGTGTGCCTTCTCATGTTTGCCTTTGTGAATACTTGTGGTGTGCTTTACCATAACATCATACCATCATACCATCGCATGCATCCTGCATAAGGACTGACCTATTTCAAAGACAAGAGGGTTTCACCTTTGCTCTATTTTGTAGGACATCATGATGCCTGTGCGAAGGAACACTATTCGGCTCAACTTTGTTCACCCACCTGATTTGCTTAAAGAATTGGTTGACAGAATTCCAAACACTGCTTCCTTCATCCAGAGGCATGGTTCTCTTCTCGGTTTAGTCACTTCAAAGTGGGACCAACAACTGATGAGTGTCTTGACCCAGTTTTATGATCCCTTGTACAATTGCTTCACCTTTCAAGACTTCCAGCTGGTCCCTACCCTGGGAGAATTCTCTGATTTGCTTGGTATCCCTATCTTGGATCAGACCCCATTCACTGGTTGGGAAAAGACTCTTAGGCTTGAGGAGATTGCTGCAGCCCTTCCCTTGACCAACAAGGAGGTAATGGACAACTGGGTGACTAGAAACGGAGTTAAGGGCTTCTTGGCTAAGTTTCTGATTGGTAAAGCTAACAGTTTCTGGAATGACTTAGACTTCAGGGCGTACGAGGACATTCTGGCTCTCTTAATCTATGGTCTAGTATTGTTTCCAAATCCTGATAACTTTGTCAATATCAATGCCACAAGGATCTTCATGTCTCGGAACCCTGTGCCCACTCTCTTGGGTGATATCCTGCAACAACTCTATGCTCGTACTGCCCGAAGACGAGGAACCTTGTGGTTTTGTACTCCTTTGTTAGTGAGGTGGTTTATTTCGCACCTCCCCAAGTTCGTGCTGAAGAACCAAGAAGGAAGAGGATGGGCTCATAGGTTAATGCCTCTCACTGATAATGACATCATTTGGACTCTCAGGTTTAGATGAGGTGGCTGTTATTGATCGTTGCGGAGAATATCCTAATGTTCCATTGATTGGTACTCAGGGCGGAATCTCTTATAATCCATGTTTAGCTCTCCGTCAGTTTGGAAGAGCCAGAAGAGCAGGGCCTCATGAGATGTTGGTGCCTCACATCAGTTTTGAGTTTCAGGTAGATAGTGACGAACTGCGCCGTAGATTCATCAAAGCTTGGGACAGAATTCACAAAGCTGACCCACATGAGTTGGGACAAAAGACTTCTCTACCAATGGAACCCTATTACAGATAGGTCCGCATCCGTGCTCAGAAGTTATGTATGCCATATGAAGCTGTCAGGCCTATTATTCTTGAAATTTCTGATAGAGACGGGGTTCCTCCAACCATACTCCCTCCTCAGATACCCACTGATGTTGATACCCTAAAGAGGTCTTGGGCGCAACTACAGGAAGAGCGGGATTATTATCGGGAAAAGTTCAACGAACAGGAACAGAAGATCCAGAAGCTGACCAAGCAATTGGAGAACGAGCGGATCATGAATGACTACATCCGTACTGAGAAGAGGAGGCCATGGGAGCACTGATGGGCTTTGGATGTTTTCTTTACAGCTTTTATTTCTTTTTCAGTATTTTCATTCCTGTAACTCCTAAGGGAAATTTGTTGAACAATTTAAATTCCAAAGTTTAAATCTAATAAAGTGTGTTCCTTTTGTCTACAAAGTTGATTCCCGATTGTCTTTGAAAACATAATTCATACGCATTTCATTCATCATATGCATCACAGGTACCCTTTTTCTACAAATTGCTTAATCTTCTTCGCTGTTTATTTCAGCACTCAATCATCATGAATCCTGAACCAACTACTGAACAAGCTATCAAGGCCCTCCAGGCCTAGAATGCCCAGTTTAAAGAGATGGTCATGAACTTAGCCCAGGGACAATAGGAGTTGAAGGCTTTGCTCCTGAAGAAGAAGAAGAAGAAGAGGACTGTGCTGTTTAACACTGGACGCAGACTCGGGAATACACTGCAGAATGAAGCTGAGCAGACTACTCCATCTGTTGGGGAAGGCAGTCACCAAGACGGAAGGGTTCCTTGTCCCGTGGTCTCTGACACTGAGACAGATTTGAATGATGAACAGTACCCTCCTGCCGAGGACAGGTATAAACAGTTGGAGGACCGGTTAAATGCTATGGAGATTCAACGTGTGCCTGGGTTGGACTTTGGAGACCTAGGTTTATCTTCTGGGGTGGTGATCCCACGCAAGTTCAAGGCGCTTGCCTTTGTGAAGTACGACGGGACTTCCTGTCCTAAACTGCACCTCCGCTCTTATGTAAGGAAGATCCAACCTTACACTGCAGACAAGAACTTATGGATCCATTTCTTCCAGGAGAGTCTTTCAAGGACTCATCTCGAATGGTTCTATCAGCTGGATGGAACCAACATTCGTAACTGGGAGGACTTGGCTACTTCTTTTTATAAGCAGTATCAGTATAATTCCGACCTCGCTCCTACGCATACCCAACTCCAGGGTATGTCACTAGGAACGAGTGAAGGTTTTAAGGAGTACGTGCAGAAATGGAGAGACCTGGCTGGCAGGGTGCAGCCACCGTTGACTGATCGTGAACTCGTGGACATGTTCTTGGGGACCTTGTCTGGTCCATTTTTCAACCACCTGATTGGTAGTTCCTCTGCCGGGTTTACAGAACTGATCCTGACTGGTGAGAGGATCGAAGCTGGTATCAAATCGGGGAAGATACAGAAAGGTGCCTCCTCGAGCTCTGAAAAGAAGCCCTTCAAGAAAGAAGCTAGTGCTGTGTATGGTCCAAGGAGACAGAACAAACCGGAACGCCGCCAAGCTGTCAACACGGTGGTAATTTCAAAGCCTGCTGCTACTCCTCAGCAGTACATCCAACCAAGGGGTGAGAGACCCAAAAGGCAGTACACTCGGCTCAGCATGACCCTCTCTCAGATATTGCCGCAACTGCTGTCAACCAATCTGGTAACTGTCAAGGAAGCTCCAAAGGTTGTGAACACCATCTCTCCAAAGTACAACCCCAACGCCCGCTGCGCTTATCACTCTGACATCCCGGGGCATAACACAGATGATTGTTGGGCTCTGAGGAATAAGGTTCAAGACCTTATTGATGCTAAAGAGATACAATTTGAGGCGCCCGAAAGGCCCAATGTTGTGACCGCTCCCATGCCCCAGCATGGAGTGAATGCTGTGGAAGAGGACCTGTATGTAGCCTCTGTGGATGAGATTGTTACTCCTTTGTTGACTGACAAAAGGAACCTGTTGCTAGCCGGTTTATTTCCAGGATGTAGCAAAGGTTGCCTTCTATGTGCTGTTTCACCTGCTGGTTGTCCTTTGCTGAAGTCAGGCGTCCAAAACCTGATGGATAGCAAAGAGATCTTGTTCAAGAAGATTGTTGTTCCTGCTGTCCCTGATGAAGAAGTTTCTATTGTCACTATTTTCAATAACCCTCCTAAGGCTCCCTCAAAGAAGCCTGTCAAAATCATGCCTGTTCACAAGATTGCTCCTATCATCATCACTGTTCCGGGGCCCATCCCCTATAAGTCTGACAAAGCTGTCCCATGGCACTATGGGGCAAATGTTTATGTTCTGGGAGTAAAACAAGAGTTTGATGCTAGTATCGGTGTCAGCAACATCACCGGGCCTGCCAAGGTTACTCGAAGTGGTAGGTTGTTCTCACCAGATATTGCACCTCCAGCCGTTCAGAGACCTCTTGTTATCACACCTGCCAATGTGCCTGCTTCCCCTCCTGATCAAGTTCCTGTTTCTACCCCTGCTGTCGAGTCATCTGACGCTCGGGGCAAAGGGGTTGCTACTGATGTGCCTGCCCGGACGGAGGCACCGAAGACCAACGTTGAAGCTTCCAAGCAAGAGATGGAAGAGATCCTCAAAATTATCAAGAAAAGTGATTTCAACGTCGTTGAGCAGCTGGGGCACACCCCCTCTAAAATCTCTATGCTATCATTGTTGTTGTGTTCAGAGGCCCACGCCAAGGCTCTGATCTCCTTTCTGAAGACGGCCCATGTGCCACAAGAAACGTCTGCTGATCAATTTACTGATTGTGTGGCCAACTTGACTGCTGATAATGGGTTGGGTTTCTCTGACGCCGATCTGACTACCAAGGGAAAGAACCATAACGACGCCCTGCATGTCTCCTTTGAATGCATGGGCACTACTCTTGCCCACGTGTTGGTAGACACCAGTTCTTCATTAAATGTATTGCCCAAGAAAGCTCTAGACAGGTTGGATTGTGAGGGTTTAGAACTCAAGCCTAGTAACATTGTTGTCCGGGCCTTTGACGGGTCAAAAAGGATGGTGCATGGCGAAGTTGACATTCCAATCAGGGTTGGGTCTCAAGTTTTTTATTCTACTTTCTATGTGATGGACATTCGTCCATCCTACTCTTGTTTGCTGGGTCGCCCATGGATCCACAAGGCTGGAGCTGTGACCTCCACTTTACATCAGAAGCTTAAGTACCCGGTCAGAGGGAAGATCGTAACAGTGCAGGGGGAAGAGGAATACATGGTCAGCCACCTCAACTCGTTCTGGTACGTAGAGATGGACGGGGAGTTCATTGAGACCCCCTTTCAACACTTTGAAGAGGTGCCTCTGACGTTGGCAGCAGCAGAGGCTGTGACTGAAGATAATTCTCCTTTGAAGATGGCTTCCTTGAAGGATGTCCGGGCTGTGATTGAGAAGGGTGAGTGCGTAAACTGGGGCCGACTTCCTGATTTCACTCCAAAGACTGACAAATTTGGCTTGGGTTTCACTGCAGAAGCTCAGAAGGATGTGCGTAAGGCGAGGATTGGAAGACCTCCTGTATTCATCACCAACCCGAGAGTGAATGCTATTGAAGACGACGTGGAGGAATCCGAATTTGACAGCTAGATCTACCCAACGACCAACGGTGGACCAAGCAACTGAACTGCAAAAGAATTTACACCTATTACTTTTGTCACTCAGTAATGAACTCCTTTGTTTTGGATTTGTAACGAACAATAATTTGAAACTCTATGGCCCGGTGTCCTACCCGGGGCACTGTGGTTTCATTTGTGAGGGCTTGTTATTTATCACTTTCATATATCATGAATAAAAACATTGGACGTTTTTCGCATTTCAAATCTTGTGCTCCCTTTCTTTCTTTATATATATTGCAAAACAACTATATTTACACACACTCACCCATACAGATTCCAATCCACTCTGGATCTCACTGGTAACGACTCTGCTACTGCCAGTTATGACTTCGAAAATCCGATCAACTTAGCCGAAGACGAAGGTGAAGATGATTGTGAAGTGCCTGGTGAGCTTGCAAGACTTTTACTCCAGGAAGAGATGGCCATTCAGCCACATGAAGAGCCAGTGGAAACGGTAAATCTGGGTACTGAGACAGGCAGAAAGGAAGTCAAGATTGGTGCCAATCTAGAGCTCAGTGTGAAACAACGATTGATTCAGATGCTGCATGACTATGTGGAAATCTTCTCCTGGTCTTACGAAGACATGCCTGGGTTGGATACCGACATTGTGATTCATCACCTTCCTACCAAGGAAAACTGTCCTCCGGTAAAACAGAAGGTCTGTCGTATGCGTCCAGAGATGTCCGAGAAAATCAAAGCTGAGGTTATGAAACAATTTGACGCCGGTTTTCTAGCAGTGACTTCTTACCCTCAGTGGGTTGCCAACGTGGTTCCAGTGCAGAAGAAAGATGGTAAGGTCCGAATATGTGTTGATTACAGGGATTTGAATAGGGCCAGCCCTAAGGATGACTTCCCTCTACCTCACATCGACGTCCTGGTTGACAATACTGCTCAGCATAAGGTATTCTCCTTCATGGATGGGTTCTCAGGTTATAATCAGATCAAGATGGCTCCTGAAGACATGGAGAAGACCACTTTCGTTACTCAGTGGGGCACCTTTTGCTACAAGGTCATGCCTTTTGGGTTGAAAAATGCTGGGGAAACCTACCAACGTGCCATGGTTGCTTTATTTCATGACATGATCCATCACGAGATCGAAGTCTATGTCGACGATATGATTGCAAGGTCTCAAACTGAGGAGGAACACCTTGACCATCTACAAAAACTGTTTGACCGTCTGAAGTTGTATAAGCTGAGGTTGAACCCAAACAAGTGCACCTTCGGGGTAAGATCTGGAAAACTGCTAGGCTTCATCGTAATCGACAAAGGTATTCAAGTGGACCCTGCCAAGGTGAAAGCCATACAAGAGATGCCAGCTCCCAAGACAGAGAAAGAAGTCAGAGGCTTTCTAGGATGGCTGAACTATATTTCCCGATTCATCTCACATCTAACTGCTACCTGTGAACCAATCTTCAAGCTGCTGAAGAAAGATCAAGTAGTACGTTGGAAAGATGAATGTTAGGCCGCTTTCGACAGAATCAAGGAGTATCTCCAAGAACCACCCATTCTTATGCCACCGGTTGAAGGGAGACCTCTAATATTATACTTGACAATACTTGACATCTCAATGGGGTGTGTGCTGGGGCAGCATGACGAGTCTGGCCGAAAAGAGCACGCTATTTATTACCTTAGCAAAAATTTTACTGACTGTGAGACCCGATACTCACTGCTCGAGAAAACTTGCTGTGCTTTGGTATGGCCTGCTCGCCGGCTGAGACTGTATATGTTTACTCACACTACTCTCTTGATTTCAAAAATGGATCCAATCAAGTACATATTCGAAAAGCCTGCTCTGTCCGCAAGAATAGCAAGATGGAAAATGATCTTGACGGAATATGACATCCAGTACACGACCCAAAAGGCAATCAAGGGAAGTGTATTGGCAGACCATTTGGCACACCAGGCAGTGGACGATTACCAGTCGATGGACTTTGAATTTCCAGACGAGGATATCATGGTAGTAACTGATTGTGAAGTTCCTGGACCGGATGAAGGACCTGAGGAAGGATCCCGATGGTCTATGCACTTTGACGGAGCCTCAAACACTTTGTGTAACGGCATTGGCGCTGTGATCATATCCCCTACAGGCACTCATACTCCACTCACTGCCCGACTATGTTTCAACTGCACCAACAACATGGCGGAGTATGAGGCATGTATCATGGGTCTTCAGGCTGCAATTGACTTAAGGATCAAGTTTCTGAGTGTCTTCGGAGATTCCGCTCTCGTGATCAATCAGATCAAAGGCGAGTGGGATACGAAACACCCAAATCTTATTCCTTACAAAGAGTATGTGTTAACGTTGATTCCCCACTTCGAGGAGATAACTTTTGAACACTTCCCAAGAGAGGAGAACCAGTTGGCGGACGCGTTAGCCACAATGTCTTCTATGTTCAAAGTCAAATGGGACAACGAGGCTCCCCGGATCATTATCTGGAAGTTGGACGAACCTGCACATTGCTATGATCTTGAGGTTGAAGAGGTAACTGAAAAACCTTGGTATTATGAAGTGAAGAGGTACTTGGAAGCTCAAGAATACCCCGAGGGTGCATCCATCAATGACAAAAAGTTCCTGAGAAGGTTCGCTGCAAAGTTCTTTCTCAGCAACGACATTCTTTACAAGTGAAACCATGATTCAACCTTACTGCGTTGTGTGGATAAGACTGAAGCAGAAAAGATCATGGCAGAGCTGCATGAAGGTACCTTCGGAACACACTCCAGTGGACATACTATGGCAAAGAAAATCCTTCGGGCAGGATATTTCTGGTCCACAATGGAAGCTGACTGTTACCAACATTCTCGGACATGTCATAAATGCCAGATATATGCTGATAAGGTGCACGTTCCTCCAGTACCTCTGAATGTCTTGACAGCACCTTGGCCTTTTGCAATGTGGGGCATTGATATGATCAGTGAGATCAGACCTACGGCATCCAACGGGCATCGCTTCATCCTGGTAGCGATTGATTACTTCACAAAGTGGGTTGAAGCAGCTTCCTATGCTACGGTAACCAAGAACGTCGTAGCACGATTCATTCGGCATAACCTGATCTGTCGATATGGTGTTCCGGAAAGGATCATTACGAACAATGGTACCAATCTCAACAACAAGATGATCACTGAGCTTTGCGAGCAATTCAAGATACAACACCACAACTCTTCTCCCTACCGGCCGAAGATGAATGGGGCTGTCGAAGCAACTAATAAGAATATCAAGAAGATTGTGCAGAAGATGACAGTGACGTACAAAGATTGGCACGAGATGTTACCGTTTGCTCTTCATGGGTACCGTACCTCGTCACGGACGTCAACAGGGGCAACCCCCTTTTCTTTGGTCTATGGCATGGAGGAAGTCTTGCCTATTGAAGTCCAGATACCCTCTCTCCGGATAATGAAGGATGCAGGTTTGAGCGAAGATGACTGGATCCAGACTCGACTTGATCAATTAAACCTAATCGACGAAAAGAGACTCACTGCTATTTGTCATGGTCAAACGTACCAAAAACGGATGATCAGGGCATTTAACAAGAAAGTCAGACGTCAAGAGTATCAAGTCGGAGACCTGGTAATCAAGCGCATCATTCTTCCTCAAAGTGATCCCAGGGGCAAATGGACCCCTACGTACGAAGGGCCATTTGTGGTTAAACATATCTTCTCAGGAGGAGCTATGATTCTAACTACCATGGACGGTGACGACCTTCCTCACCCCGCCAATGCAGACATAGTAAAAAGATACTACGCATGAATAAAAGACCCGCTAGGTTGACACACCTAGGCAAAAATAAGGGCTTCCCGGCGAACCAAAAGGGTTCGGGAAAAATAAGGGATGAAATGAAAAAATCTGTACACCCGACAAGTTGAAAACCTGAAAAGGCGGCTTGGGCAAAAATGGGTATCCCGGTGGATTGAAAACCCGAAAGGGCGGTCCAGGAAAAAGTTAGGGATAAGCGTAATACTATGTCTTATGGGATCACCCTGTATCCAGAATTCGGCATCAACTATCAGGTTCAGAAGGCATCGATCAGTCAGCTTCATTTTCAACTGAGCAGCAAAGTGATGAGACGCTTGAAGACATAAAGACGATAGCAGAGTTGGAACCCAGTGGGACTTTTCACATAGCTGTTTTGTTTTCCTTTTCAAAATTGTATAGACTCTGTTGTTCGGCGGTGTTCTCTTACTAGAACGTCAGCCTCTTGTACATAAACACCTATTTACAGGCAAATTCAAAAATCAATACAAATCCACTTTTCCAGACAAATTGCCAATTGTTTTTCTTTTTTCTATTTTGTTTTGCGAAGGACGTTCAATGTTCATTTTTGATATATGCATTTGACACTAATTGCTAAACTCATAAATACTTGCATGCGAAACAAAGGACTAATTACAGGTGACATCAGAAATAGGGGCAATAATGAATTATCTAAGCGATCTAGTTGCTCTGTCCACCAAGGTACCAAGGTAAGTTCGGCTGAAGAATGTAACCAAGATATCTTCACTCCCCACAGAGTAAGACAGGATTCAACAGTACTCTCCTCCGAGCAGAGTTGGTCCCCTATAAGCCCTGAAAAGGCACAATATCTCTAGCAAGTCAGTCAACGCTCTCCCCAAGAAGAGTTAGTTTACTGTCAGCCTTAAGGAAGTAGGGTATCCCCAGAAAATCTCAATATTCCCCAGCGGAGTATACAGATGTTCCTAGGTAAGCATCCCCGGCAATCTTAGTCTAAGGTTGTTCCCCGGCGGAATCCAGACACCCCAGTGGATCCATTTCTCAGTACTGTCTCAAAAAGTCTCCCCAGGAGAGTTGAACCATCTTCCCCAGTAGATTCTGGAGGCTTATCCTCTGCAGAGCACGAACGCGTCTCCCCGGCTTTATTCAAAGGTTATTCCCCACCAAGGTATAACTGGGTTATCCTCAGCTAATTGCCACGGAAAGATCGTCCTCGGCGAAGTTCTTCCTACCCCCAGCGGAGTTCATCAAATTCCCCAACATAACTTATCAACGGAATTCCCAACGGAGTTCTCATCAAAACCTCAGCGAAGTATCTCTTCCCACAGAGTAATTCCCCGCAGAGTAATCTCTTCGCCAAGTTTATTCCCCAACGGAGTCATCTTCTCCTACCGGTTTATTCTTGCAACCATCATCCCCAGCGAAAACGAAGAACTCTACTCTTCAACATCAGCCCAGGATTCAAGCTCCCGACATTCGTCAAGGATTTATTTTCCTAGACGAAAATAAATTCATAAACATTACATTATCATACACCATGACGCATGCATATACGCATCATAAACACACAATCTCATTTATTTTTGAGAACATCATGACATCATGCATTTCATACATCATGACATTGCATACAACTGACGTCTTGCCTTTTCAGGAAAAAGGTCAATCCAAAGATAATTACTATCAACTGTCGCAATTCCAGCTTTGATTCCTGTATCTAGCCAGGGCATATCTGAAGAGTTTGAAGATTCGATACCTGTATCTAGCCAGGGCGTATCTGTAGATGACTAATTCCAGATTCGATTCCTGTATCTAGCCAGGGCATATCTGAAGAGTTTGAAGATTCGATACTTGTATCCAGCCAGGGCATATTTGTAGATGACTAATTCCAGATTCGATTCATGTATCTAGCCAGGGCATATCTGATGAGTTTAGAGATTCGATACCTGTATCCAGCCAGGGCATATCTGTAGATGACTAATTCCAGATTCGATTCCTGTATCTAGCCAGGGCATATCTGAAGAGTTTGAAGATTCGATACCTGTATCTAGCCAGGGCATATCTGTAGATGACTAATTCCATATTCGATTCCTGTATCTAGCTAGGGCATATCTGAAGAGTTTAGAGATTCGATACCTGTATCCAACCAGGGCATATCTGTAGACGACTAATTCCAGATTCGATTCATGTATCCAGCCAGGGCATATTTGTGAGTAACTGATTGTAGATTCGACGCCTGTATCCAGCTAGGGCATGTCTGCATGAAGAATTTAGAGATTCGACTCCTGTATCCAGCCAGGGCACGTCTGTAAGCAACCTTTTGAAGTTCCAGATTTGATACCTGTATCTAGCCAGGGCATGTCTGTGAGCGACTGAGTGAAGATCAACACCTGTAACAGGCCAGGAAATTATCTTTCTCATGTACGCGAGTTCTCGCTAAGGAATCTCTTACGCGATCGACACCTAGATGGCATCTATAAGCCCATCCTCCCATACCATCTTTCCAAATGGCATCTATAAGCCCATTCCTGACAAAGTTCTGTCACATCTCCAAATGGCATCTATAAGCCCATCCTCCTATCCACCATCTCTCCAAATGGAATTTGTAAGCCTATTCCCGACATCACACTGTTGATACTCTACTATGTGAGTGCAAATTTCTGGGCACTCTAGTGTTCAATCATCTTCCACCCTCGGATCACGAAAGGCACACAAGCCAATCTACATCCTCAGGTCTAAGAAGATTGAACAGGGGCAACTGTTGTGCCCCAAAATTTTCCCTCCCATATTCTTCAAAGTTTGACAAGAATCAATCTTCAAATGGTTCAAGATCTCTCAAGGGTTACACAGTTCAAACACCCTCCTAAGCCAGTCAAATTAGGGTTTTAGTTCTTGCAAGGAAGTTGAGGTTTTCAAGGGCTCAATCAAGTCACATGTGCCCATATACATTGTCAAGCATCTACATGCCAAGTTTCAAGGCTCACAAGGTCAAGTTGCACAGTCAAAAGCCTCCTTTGCTTCACAATCAACTATAGGGGCAAAATGGTCATTTGGCAGTCAAAAGTCAAAATTTTTGGTCAACATCTTATTTTGAAGCCATAATCATCATTTGGTCAAATCTTGACCATGATTTCACAAGAATGGCTCAAAAATCATCAAGATGCAAAAGTTTCTATTTTTGGACAGCTGAAAAGTCAACTGTAACTTGACCAAGGCATAACTTTTTCATGGTTCATTAGAAAAATCCCATCCAATGCTCATTTGGAAGGGGATGAAATTTCCTACAACTCATCTTCACATTCCAAGTCCAAGAAATGCTCTCACAAAAAGTTATCAATTTCAACATTATAGGTCATTTTCAAAAGTCAACAAAAAGGCATTTTAAGTCAAAGACCATAACTTGAGATTGGTAAATCAAAATGACATGGGACCAAAGGCATTGGTTAGAGGACTTCAAGAACTTTCCAAAATGTCCAAGAACATGTTCATATGATCAAAATTGAGCAAGATATGCATTGGAGAAGTTGGGAAATTTTTGTGAAATGGCAAAAGTCAACTATCCTTGAAACTTCAATTTTTGACAAAAGGGCCCACTTTTTTCCACTTGATTCAGCCTTGTCATGCCACCCACGTGTCCCATGATCAATTTCAAGATTAAACATTAATTTTTCTATTTTTATTTAATTTTATTTGTTTTAATTCATTTTAAATCCATAAAATTCAAATAAAATCAAAAAAATTAATTAAATAACATCTTTTGATTTGAATGACTTTTATGTGTCATGAACAACCTACCAATTTCGTGCTAGGGCCATTTTAAGCATAAAAATTCAAATTTGAACAAAATTGGAAAATGCTTTAATGGTGGTTATGAAGAAATCCAAAAACATCATTGCAATGGATCATTGGCTCTTAATGTGACTTATTCTCATTCATACATACATATGCAAGTGTTCCATACCTGATTCACGACCTAGAGTTCATTGAAACGGCCAAACCAAATTCCAAAAACTTGAAGAAAAGTTGAAAACTGAAATCAATCTTCCAGTACAATTCAAACACTTTTCTTGATTCCAACACCTTGCTGGACCTTCCAGAAACCTATTGCGATCAAGAACGAGCTCTAACACTCAAGGAATCATTCACTTCAGTCACACGGTTTGTCTAACTTTGTCAAATTTGAAACTCATAATTCTTGCACATTTAACATGATATAATTGTTGTTTTGTATTGCTAACGCTCTTCTGAAGCTAATGGTATAAGGCAATTGCATTTTGGAGCCCTGAATCACAAACCACCATGGATGATTTTTAGGTTTTCAAAGCTTTCGAATTGGGGGTTTCTCATATAGGAAAAATTAGGCTTGGAAAGACCCATGGTTGAAATCAGGAGATCAGTACGAACACATCCCAACCCTCGCGCCCAATTTATATAGAGCGTACCTCTATTCGTTATTTTCTGTCATGTCATTTTGTGGGGGTTAAAAACCCCTGCTAAGTGTTTTGTTTTTTACAGGAAGAAGGAAGAAGACGGTGACGTGGTCATGTATGGTTGGCTGGTTCAAAAAATGCGCGCTATTTTTCTTTTGTCCAGCATATAATGTGTTTATTTTATATAATATATATTTCTCATTATGCTTACAAACGCGCGCATGTGGTTGGAATGGTTAAGTGTGTTGGCTATGCATCATTGGGACCTGGGTTCGATTCCCAGGTCCCCCCAAAATTCTATGTTATTTTTCATATTGTGTTCCTATGCAGCTTCACAACAATATTCCACCATGGACTCCATGCGCCCAGCTTGCCAAGTGTCTCAAAAGACAGATCCAAAGGCCAGGGATGGCTCCACACCATGTTCCAAGTCAATGAGCATGCACATGATTCCAGGAGTCAACGTGACTTTGTGCTTAATGGGCTTCAGTTTGCTAACAATACACCTTCAATTCTGGCCCAACACCCCTATGGTTCTATTTTATTTTCTTTTGTTTTCTTTTCCTTTTTTTATTTTCTTTTAACTAATTTTTGATTATTATCATTATTGTTAATTAACCTAACAAACTAATTTTTTCCATAAAATTCAAAAAAACAAAAAAAAGCATTTTATTATTTATTAACTTATTTTGTAAATAAATTCTAATATTAATTAATTAGTTGTGTAATTAGAACAATTTTAACATTTTTTTAATAAGTAAAATTAATTTAGAATTAGGACTTTCAACTTTTAATTTCTTTTTTTTATTTTATTAAAAACATATAAACACAAAAACATTTTCTTAATTAATTAATTAATTAGCTATTAGTTTTAATTTCATTAATTACAAAAAGGGACGAAAATTCAATTCTTTTCTTAAAAGGGTCAAAACCCTTAGGACGTTCCCGATTAAATTTCTACTCGCGCGTATTTATTTATTTTGATTATTTATGTAACTGTCTCCAGATATGTAATAGTTAATTAGATTTTTGCCGCTTTATTTACTTTTCTCGCATTTTATTTTCAAAACGGGTTTTTGTTTTTGGCGATGTATAGACCCGCGCCTTGTAATAGCTAGATTTACATTTCCGCAATTTACTTTCCGCACCCCTAACTGCTAATATGCCTGCAAGAATGTATGTAAATAAAATTAATCCGTAGCTCACAAATAACATGTACAAGATAACATTAACTGAAACACAACACACAAAGCACATGCCACTCTTAGGGTACGCCTCACTGGTTGCCTCGAACGTGGTCATCAAGTATAGGGTGTCTTAGAGGTCGCCCTTCTATCTAAGATCCAGTTGCCTCGAAACGGTTGCCTCGGATAAAAAGGATCTAGGACATTAGGGTTACTACTAAGACGTCCTACCATTGCTTCGGTGACCACATTGTCCCTATAATCGAATTGACCCGAATACCTCCAACGATTGTGCTACCTACCTCTCAATGGTGGGATAGCACTATCTAAAGGATTCTTACACAGCCTAATTCCTTAGAGTAGGTAGATTATCCTGGGTACTTGCTCTTTTCAAAACAACTTTTCACACCTCACACTTTCAAAAAGTTTTCAAACAAATTTTTCATACACTCTTGAGGATAGGTACAAGAGTTACTTAGAAATTTTTTTCAAACGAAACTTTTTCAAAACCCACAAACACAAAGAAAAGCAAAACATTTTCGAAAACATAGTGAGCAAGTACCTAAGAGCCCGTGGATAACCACGGATAGAAAGGGTGCTAATACCTTCCCTTTCTATAATCTACCTCCCGAACCCGAGAAACATCTCGAAAAGGAATTTTGCTGTGCTTTTGTCCTTTCCTTGTTGGAGAACATAAAAGACGGTGGCGACTCTTGCTTACCGCGACATTTCGCGAAACCAGCTTCAAAAAACAGTCAGGTCTATTTCCACCGGTCACACTTTGCAATGGAAAAATAATGGAATCAAATGGATGCTTGAGCTGAAAGTTACATGGAGTCAAAGTTTAAGAAAAAGAGTTGACTTTCCATACTTAGAAATATTTCAAATTCTTCTTTAAAAATGACCTATAATCTCTTGCATCCAAACATGGCCTTCCACTTAGAATTTGCTCTTGACCAAAAAATATGGAATGAAGTAGATCTCTTGAATGACATTTTTCAATTTGAAACACTCAAAATCTCCAAAAATTGAGCAAGTTATGACTTGTTGAAGTTGTCCAAAAATCATGAAATGACCTATAATCTCTTGCATTCTTAAGGCAACTTCCATCCATTTTCTTAATTTGCACATAAAAGGAGGCATGAAGTACACATCCTTAGGATCATCATGAAAAACGAATGGGCTAAAGGTGATAAAAATTGATCAAGTTATGACCATTTGAAGTCACATATGGAGAATTGGGGATCCATCTGGATGACTTGTAATCTTCCCTCTTCACCATGTTCCTTCCACATGAAAACTCCTTGGAACTTTTGAAGTGATTTGTTTGTAACTCGTTGAAGAGAAGAAGGTTTTTGGAATCACAAAAATACCAAAAGATGAGCAAGATATGCCCCATTGAAGTCTAAAACCCTAGCCTCTAGATCAAGAGAATGCTTGGTGGAACTTTGCCAAGTTTGAACAAACTTTTTATGCCAATATTCTTCCTTTGTGAATAGAGATTGTGGAGGATTATGAGGAGGAATCATGGCCACCTAAACCACTTCCATGCCAACTTCAAAACAACTTCAATGGTGAGATTTGAATTTCTCAAGCTTTTAACTAGGGCATGGAAATAAACTCATGCACCCATGAAGCAACTTGCTAAACCTCATTGCCTTTACCTAAATTATTAACAAGTAAGACAAACCAATATTTCATTCTTAATTAGATAGAAAATCAAAGCAAAATATCCATGATCATAAAAGAACACATGTTAAGGTGCTTGGTAATTCCTCAGCAAAGCAAGGCTAAAGATAGGGAGAAGAACCAAAAGCCTTAATGTGATTTTGTTATGATTGAAACAATATGGTATGATGAAGGGATCTTAGGGGAAAAATTTGGGTACAACACATAGTAGTAAGGGCTTTCGATGGTTAGAAGAGAATGGTGCACAGAGAGGTGGACATCCCCATCAAAATTGGTTCTCATACCTTTGACTCTACCTTCTACGTGATGGATATCAGACCATCCTATTCTTGTTTATTGGGTCGCCCTTGGATCCATGGGGCAGGAGCTATCACATCTACTCTGCATCAAATGATGAAGTACCCTGTAAACAAAAAGATTGTCACGGTACACGGGGAGGAAGAATACATGATCAATCATCTGAACTCCTTCAGGTATGTAGAAATGGATGGAGAGTTCATCGAGACTCCGTGTCAGAATTTAGAAGAGGTGCCTCAGACTATGGCTGCAACTGAAATTGTCACCAATCTGCCAAAGATTACCAGACCTCCCTTAAAGATGGCTTCTCTCAAGGATGCAAAAGCAGTTATTGAAGGAGGTGGGTCTACCATTTGGGGTCATCTCCTTGACATACCGTACAAGTCTGACAAGTTTGGCTTAGGTTTCTCTTCAGGGGCTCAAAGGGCTGTTCGCCGTGATCGGGCTGGAGGACCTCCCCTTCGTATCAGCAATTATAAGGTTAATGCTTTAGAAGACAGTGATGGTGACGATGATATGGAAAGCTGGTTCTTCCCTACTGCCAACGGTGGACTCAGTAACTGGACATAAAGAGACTTTGTACCGATTACTTTTGTTCAGAAGTAATTGTCTTTTTCTTTTTTGGATATGTAATAAACAATATGAACTTTACGGCCATGTGTCTTACCCGGGGTAATATGGTTTATTTGTGAGGGCTATCATAATTCAATTTCATATGGAATTAATAAAGCATTGGACGTTTATGCATACAAATTCTGCGCTCTCTGTTCTTTTTTATTTTCTTTTTACTTTGTCTATACAACTATGCTCTTACACACACTCACGCATCAAACTGCAGATCCATATCCACTCTGAATCCCATTGATAATAGTTCTGCTATTGCTGGTTATGACTTTTAAAATCTGATCAACCAAGCCTCGGACGAAAATGAGGAAGATTGTGAGGTACCCGGAGAACTTGCTAGACTGTTACAACAAGAATAAAGGGCCATACAGCCCCATGAAGAGCCAGTTGAGATATTGAATTTGGGCACAGAGGAGGACCTAAAAGAAGTCAAGATCGGTGTAAATCTAGGGCTTAATGTCAAATAGCGGTTGATACAGATGTTGAATGATTATGTCGAGATCTTTACTGGGTCATATGAAGACATGCCAGGACTAGATATGGATATCGTGGTTCATCGCCTGCCAACTAAAGAAGATTGCCCTCCGGTAAAGCATAAGGTCTGTCGCATGCGCCCTGAAATGTCAGAGAAGATCAAAGCAGAGGTTATGAAACAATTTAACGCTTGATTCCTGGTTGTCACCTCTTATCCCCAATGGCTTGCTAACATAGTCCTGATGCCTAAAAAGGATGGCAAGGTACGGATGTGTGTGGACTACCGAGATTTGAACAGGGCAAGCCCCAAGGATGATTTTCCGCTTCCCCACATTGACATTCTAGTTGACAACACCGTGCAACACAAGGTCTTTTCCTTCATGGATGGTTTCTCTGGTTACAATCAGAACAAGATGGCACCTGAAGACATGGAGAAGACAACTTTCGTCACACAATGGGGCACTTTCTTCTATAAAGTGATTCCGTTTGGGTTGAACAACGTTAGGGCAACCTATCAACGAGCCATAGTGGATTTGTTCCATGACATGATTCACCATGAAATAGAGGTCTATGTTGATGACATGATAGCCAGGTCTCAAACTGAGGAAGAGCATCTTGATCATCTACAAAAGTTATTTGATAGGTTAAAGACGTACAAGCTAAGGTTAAATCTGAATAAGTTCACCTTCGGGGTAAGGTCTGGTAAACTGCTAGGTTTCATTGTCAATGACAAAGGTATTCAGGTAGACCCTGCAAAATTGAAGGCTATACAAGAGATATCGGCTCCTCGCACTGAGAAGGAGGTCAGAGGCTTCTTAGGACGCCTAAATTACATTGCCAGGTTCATTTCCCATTTAACTGCTACTTGTGAGCCAGTCTTCAAACTCCTGAAGAAAGATCCATTGGTAAAGTGGAATGACGAATGTCAGACCTCCTTCGAGAGAATCAAAGAATACCTTAAAGAACCACCAATTCTAATGCCTCCGATTGGAGGAAGACCTTTGATAATGTACTTAACAGTGTTGGATAACTCAATGGGGGTGTGTGTTGGGGCAACATGACGGGTCTGATCAAAAAGAGCATGCAATATACTACTTTAGCAAAAAGTTTACCGACTGTGAAACAAGATACTCACTACTCGAGAAAACTTGTTGCGCTTTGGCATGGGCTGCTCTCCGGATAAGACAGTATATGTTAACCCACACTACTTTTTTTATATCTAAGATGGATTCGATCAAGTACATCTTCGAGAAGCCCGCTCTCTCCAGAAGAATAGCAAGATGGCAAATGATCTTGACCGAATATGATATCTAGTACACGACCCAGAAAGAAATCAAGGGAAGTGTACTAACTGATCATTTGGCTCATCAGGCCGTGGATGACTACCAGTCCATGAATTTTGAGTTCTCGGATGAGTATATTATGTTAGTGACTGAATGTGAAGAACCTGAACCGGATGAAGGACCTGAGGAAGGATCCTGATGGACTATGGTTTTTGAAGGAGCCTCATATGCACTCGGCAATGGCATCGATGCTGTAATCATATCTCCTGAGGGCTGTCATACTCCTCTTACCGCCAGATTATGTTTTAATTGTACCAACAATATGGCGGAGTATGAAGCATGCATCATGGGTCTCAAAGCTGCTTTTGACCTGAGGATCAAGTTCTTGAGTGTTTTCAGAGATTCAACCTTGGTAATAAGCCAGATCGAAGGTGAGTGGGATATGAAGCACCTGAATCTCATCCCCTACAAAGAAAATATGCTGACACTACTCCCACACTTTGAAGAGGTCACCTTTGAACACTTCCCACAAGAAGAGAATCAGTTAGCAGACGCGCTAGCTACCATATCATCTATGTTCAAGGTCAGGTGGGATAATGAGGCCCCTCGGATCCTTATTGAAAGGATGGATGAACCGGCATATTGCTACGAGATTGACACTGAAGAGGTAGCCGAAAAACCTTGGTTCCATGAGGTGAAAAGGTATCTCAAGGCTCAAGAATATCCCGAGGGGGCATCTGTCAAGGATAAAAAGTTCCTGAGGAGGTTCGCTGCAAAGTTCTTCATCAGTAATGGAATCCTCTATAAACATAACCATGACTCAACTTTACTTCGGTGCATAGACAAGAGTGAAGCATAGAGGATTATGGAGGATCTACACGAAGGTACCTTCGGCACCCATTCCAATGGACACACCATGGCTAAAAAGATCATACGGGCAGGATACTACTGGTCCACTATGGCTGCAGACTGTTATCAGCATTCTTGAACTTGTCACAAATGCCAGATTTATGCTGATAAGGTGCATGTACCTCTGGTTCCTTTAAACGTCTTGACGACTCCTTGGCCCTTTGCAATGTGGCGCATTGACATGATCGGAGAGATTAGACCTACCGCTTCCAATGGGCATCGCTTCATCCTAGTGGCCATTGATTACTTTACAAAGTGGGTTGAGGCTTCCTCTTTTTCTACTGTTACCAAGAACGTTATGGCGCGGTTTATCAAGCATAACCTGATTTGTTGGTATGGTGTGCCAGAGAGAATCATTATTGACAATGGTACAAATATCAATAATACAATAATCACTGAACTCTATAAGTAATTCAAGATCCAGCATCATAATTCTTCCCATTATCGGCCGAAGATGAATGGCGTTGTAGAGGATGCTAACACGAATATCGTATAGAAGATGACGGTGGCATACAAAGACTGGCATGAGATGTTACCATTTGCTCTTCGTAGCTACCGCACCTCAGCACACACATCGAAAGGGGAAACACCTTATTCTCTTGTATATGGTATGGAAGATGTTCTGCCTATATAGGTCCATATCCCTTCTCTGAGGATCATGAATGATGCAGGCTTGAACGAAGACGATTGGATCCAGACTCGGCTTGATCAACTAAATATGATTAATGAGAAAATGCTTACTGCTGTCTGTCATGGTCAAATGTATCAAAAATGGATGGTCAAGTCTTTCAACAAAAAGGTTAGACGTCAAGTGTATCAAGTGGGTGATCTAGTAATCAAGCGCATCATAATGCCGTAGGGTGATCCCTAGGGGCAAATGGACTCCCACGTACGAAGGGCCATTTGTGACCACCATGGATGGTGACGACCTTCCTCACCCTGTTAATGTGGACATGGTGAAAAGATACTACGCATGAATAAAGACCCGCTAGGTTGATTGGCTTAGGCAAAAATAAGGGCATCCCGACGAACCAAAAGGGTTCGGGCAAAAATTAGGGATAAAAACAAAAAATATGTACACCTAGCAAGTCGAAAACCTGAAAAGGAGGCTTGGGCAAAAAGGGGTATCCCAATGGACTGAAAACCCGAAAGGGCAGTCCAGGAAAAAATTAGGGATTTGAAGCGTATCACTATGTCCCATTGGATCACCTTGCTGTTGAACCCCAAAATTTTCCCTCCCATATTCTTCAAAGTTTTGACAAGCATCATCTCAATTTGCTCAAGTCTACTCAAGGGTTGCACAGTCAAACCATCCTCCTAAGCCAGTCAAAATTAGGGTTTTGGTTCTTGCAAGGAAGTTAAGGTTTTCAAGGGCTCAATCAAGTCCCATATGCTCATATACATTGTCAAGCACCTACATGTCAAGTTTCAAGGCCCACAAGGTCAAGTTGCACAGTCAAAAACCCTAATTGCTTCACAATCAACTGTAGGGGCAAAATGGTCATTTGGCAGTCAAAAGTCAAATTTTTTTTGTCAACATATTATTTTGAAGCCACAATCATCATTTGGTCAAATCTTGACCATGATTTCACAAGAATGGCTCAAAAATCATCAAGATGCAAAAGTTTCTATTTTTGGACAGTTGAAAAGTCAACTGTAACTTGACCAAGGCATAACTTTTTCATGGCTCATCAGAAAAATCCCATCGAATGCTCATTTTGAATGGGAGGACATTTCCTTCAACTCATCTTCACATTCCAAGTCCAAGAAATGCTCTCACAAAAAGTTATCAATTTCAACATTATAGGTCATTTTCAAAAGTCAACAAATATGCACTTTAAGTCAAAGACCATAACTTGAGATTGGTATATTAAAATGACATGGGACCAAAGGCATTGGTTAGAGGACTTCAAGACCTTTCCAAAATGTCCAAGAACATGTTCATATGATCAAAATTGTGCAAGATATGCATTGGAGAAGTTGGGAAATTTTGTGAAATGGTAAAAGTCAACTATCCTTAAAACTTAAATTTTTGACAAAAGGGCCCACTTTCTTCCACTTGATTCAGCCTTGTCATGCCACCCACGTGTCCCATGATCAATTTCAAGACCAAATAATTATTTTTCTATTTTTATTTAATTTTTATGGATTTAATTCATTTTAATCCATAATAATTCAAGTAAAATCAAAAAAATTGATTAAATGGTATCTTGTGGTTTGATTAGCCTTCATGAAGCATATTCTAGTTGCCAAATTCGTGTAAAGCTTATTTATGCATGAAAATTCAAAATTTGGACAAAGCTTTGAAAGGCCTTTAATGGTGGTTAAGAAGAAATCCAAAACTTCAATGCACAAGTTTAAGGCTCCTAATGCTGACTTAAATCCCTTCATACATACATATGCAAGAGGGCCATATAGGATTCACAACCTAGAGCTCATTGAAACGGCCAGAACCAATTCAAAAAAAATCCAAGAAAACTTGAAATATGTTTTCTCACTTCCAGGCCATTTCCAAATTTTTAACTGATTCTAATACATTGCATAAGTCCCCAGGAATCCTTGGAGATCAAAATCACACGCTAACACTCAAGGAAACCCAAGAACCAGTCACACGGTTTAACCATTTTTCCTTTAATCGTAATTCAATATTTGTGCATCATTTACGCATTATGATCATTGATTTACATTGCTAACATCCTTCTGGAGCTTTTGGTATAAGACAATTGCGCTGTGGTGTCCTAAAACAGAAAACACCATGGACAAATTCTAGGGTTTTCAAGGTCCTGATTTGGGGCTTTTCAGAATAGGAAAAATCAGGCTTTTCAGAATATGCATTTGACATTAATTTCTAACTCATAAATATTTTCACGCAAAACAAAGGACTAATTACAGGTGACATCAGAAACAGGGGCAATAATGAGTTATCTAAGAGATCTAGTTGCTCTGTCCACCAAGGTACCAAGGTAAGTTCGGCTGAAGAACATAACCAAGATACCTCCACTCCCCGAGAGTAAGACAAGACTCAACAATACTCTCCCCCGAGCAAAGTTGGTCTCCTAATCAGTCCTTAAAAGGCACAATATATCCAGCAAATCGGCGATACTCTCCCCAAAACAGAGTTAGTCTACTGTCAGCCTTAAGGAAGTTGGGAATCCCCAGAAGATCTCAATATTCCCCAGCGGAGTACAGATATTCCTAAGCAAGCATCCCCGGCAGTCTTATTCTAAGATTGTTCCTCGGCGGAATACATACATCCCAGTGGAGCCACTTCCCCAGTGCAGTCCAAAAGTTTCCCCAGGAGAGTTGTATCAATCTCCCTAGTAGATTCTGGAAGCTTATCCCCAGTAGATTCTGGAAGCTTATCTCCTGCAGAGCACGAACGCGTCTCCCCGGCTTTATTCATAGGTTATTCCCCACCAGGGTATAACTGGGTTATCCTCAGCTAATTACCACGGAAAGATCATCCTCGGCGAAGTTCTTCCTACCCCCAGCGGAGTTCATCAAATTCCCTAACATAACATATCAACGGTATCCCCAGCGGAGTTATCATCAAAACCTCAGCGAAATATCTCTTCCCACAGAGTATTCCCCGCAGAGTAATCTCTTCAACAAGTTTATTCCCTAACGGAGTCATCTTCTCCTACCAGTTTATTCTTGCAACCATCATCCCCAGCGGAAATGAAGAACTCTACTCTTCAAACATCAGCCCAGGGTTCAAGTTCCCAGCATTCGTCAAGGATTTATTTGCCTAGACGAAAATACATTCATAAACATTACATTATCATACACCATGACGCATGCATATACGCATCATAAACACACAATCTCATTTATTTTTGAGAACGTCGTGACATCATGCATCATGACATTGCATACAACTGATGTTCTGCCTTTTCAGGAAAAAGGTCAATCCAAAGATAATTACTATCAACCGTCGCAATTCCAGATTCGATACCTGTATCTAGCCAGGGCATATCTGTTGACAACAAATTCCAAATTCGATACCTGTATCCAGCCAGGGCATATCTGTAGATGATTAATTCCAGATTCGATTCCTGTATCTAGCTAGGGCATATCTGAAGAGTTTGAAGATTCGATACCTGTATCCAGCCAGGGCATATCTGTAGATGACTAATTCCATATTCGATTCCTGTATCTAGCCAGGGCATATATGAAGAGTTTGAAGATTCGATACCTGTATCCAGCCAGGGCATATCTGTAGATGACTAATTCCAGATTCGATTCCTGTATCTAGCCAGGGCATATCTGAAGAGTTTGAAGATTCGATACCTGTATCCAGCCAGGGCATATCTGTAGATGACTAATTCCAGATTCGATTCCTGTATCTAGCCAGGGCATATCTGAAGAGTTTCCAGATTCGATACATGTATCTAGCCAGGGCATATCTGTTGACGACAAATTCCATATTCGATACTTGTATCCAGCCAGGGCATATCTGTAGATGACTAATTCCAGATTCGATTCCTGTATCTAGCCAGGGCATATCTGAAGAGTTTGAAGATTCGATACTTGTATCCAGCCAGGGCATATTTGTAGATGACTAATTCCAGATTCGATTCCTGTATCTAGCCAGGGCATATCTGAAGAGTTTGAAGATTCGATACCTGTATCTAGCCAGGGCATATCTGTAGACGACTAATTCCAGATTCGATACCTGTATCTAGCCAGGGCATATTTGTGAGTGATTGATTGTAGATTCGATACCTGTATCTGGCCAGGGCATGTCTGCATGAAGAGTTTAGAGATTCGATTCCTGTATCTAGCCAGGGCACGTCTGTAAGCAACCTTTTTGAAGTTCCGGATTCGATTCATGTATCTAGCCAGGGCATATCTGTGAGCAATCGATTGTAGATTCGATACCTGTATCTAGCCAGGGCATATCTACATGAAGAGATTGAAGATCAACACCTGTAACAGGCCAGGAAACCATCTTCCTTTCTCAAAGCATGCAAGTTCTCGCTAAGGAATCTCTTACGCGATCGACACCTTCCGATGGCATCTATAAGCCCATCTCCACAACTATCCATCACATTTCCAAATGGCATCTATAAGCCCATTCCCGACAAGGTTCTGTCACATCTCCAGATGGCATCTATAAGCCCATCCTCCTATCCACCATCTTTCCAAATGGCATCTGTAAGCCCATTCCCGACATCACGTTGCTGATATTCTACTATGTGAGTGCAAATTTCTGGGCACTCTAGTGTTCAATAATCTTCCACCTTCGGATCACGAAAGGCACACAAGCCAATCTACATCCTCAGGTCTAAGAAGATCGAACAGGGGAAACTGTTGTACCCCAAAATTTGCCCTCCCATATTCTTCAAAGTTTTGACAAGCATCATCTCAATTTGCTCAAGTCTACTCAAGGGTTGCACAGTCAAACCATCCTCCTAAGCCAGTCAAAATTAGGGTTTTGGTTCTTGCAAGGAAGTTGAGGTTTTCAAGGGCTCAATCAAGTCCCATATGCTCATATACATTGTCAAGCACCTACATGTCAATTTTCAAGGCTCACAAGGTCAAGTTGCACAGTCAAAAACCCTAATTGCTACACAATCAACTGTAGGGGCAAAATGGTCATTTGGCAGTCAAAAGTCAAAATTTTTGGTCAACATCTTATTTTGAAGCCACAATCATCATTTGGTCAAATCTTGACCATGATTTCACAAGAATGGCTCAAAAATCATCAAGATGCAAAAGTTTCTATTTTTGGACAGCTGAAAAGTCAACTGTAACTTGACCAAGGCATAACTTTTTCATGGCTCATCAGAAAAATCCCATCCAATGCTCATTTTGAAGGGGAGGACATTTCCTAAAACTCATCTTCACATTCCAAGTCCAAGAAATGCTCTCACAAAAAGTTATCAATTTCAACATTATAGGTCATTTTCAAAAGTCAACAAAAATGCACTTTAAGTCAAAGACCATAACTTGAGATTGGTATATTCAAATGACACGGGACCAAAGGCATTGGTTAGAGGACTTCAAGACCTTTCCAAAATGTCCAAGAACATGTTCATATGATCAAAATTGAGCAAGATATGCATTGGAGAAGTTGGGAAATTTTGTGAAATGGCAAAAGTCAACTATCCTTAAAACTTCAATTTTTGACAAAAGGGCCCACTTTCTTCCACTTGATTCAGCCTTGTCATGCCACCCACGTGTCCCATGATCAATTTCAAGACCAAATAATTATTTTTCTATTTTTATTTAATTTTTATGGATTTAATTCTATTTAATCCATAATAATTCAAGTAAAATAAAAAAAAATTGATTAAATGGTATCTTGTGGTTTGATTAGCCTTCATGAAGCATATTCTAGTTGCCAAATTCATGTAAAGCTCATTTATGCATGAAAATTCAAAATTTGGACAAAGCTTTGAAAGGCCTTTAATGGTGGTTAAGAAGAAATCCAAAACGTCAATGCACAAGTTTAAGGCTCCTAATGCTGACTTAAATCCCTTGATACATACATATGCAAGAGGGCCATATAGGATTCACGACCTAGAGCTCATTGAAACGGCCAGAACCAATTCCAAAAAAATCCAAGAAAACTTGAAATCTGTTTTCTCACTTCCAGGCCATTTCCAAATTTTTAACTGATTCTAATACATTGCATAAGTCCCCAGGAATCCTTGGAGATCAAAATCACACGCTAACACTCAAGGAATCCCAAGAACCGGTCACACGGTTTGACCATTTTTCCTTTAATCGTAATTCAATATTTGTGCATCATTTACGCATTATGATCATTGATTTACATTGCTAACATCCTTCTGGAGCTTTTGGTATAAGACAATTGCGCTGTGGTGTCCTAAAACAGAAAACACCATGGACAAATTCTAGGGTTTTCAAGGTCCTGATTTGGGGCTTTTCAGAATAGGAAAAATCAGGCTTTTCAGAATATGCATTTGACATTAATTGCTAACTCATAAATATTTGCACGCGAAACAAAGGACTAATTACAGGTGACATCAGAAACAGGGGCAATAATGAGTTCTCTAAGAGATCTAGTTGCTCTGTCCACCAAGGTACCAAGGTAAGTTCGGCTGAAGAACGTAACCAAGATACCTCCACTCCCCGAGAGTAAGACAAGACTCAACAATACTCTCCCCCGAGCAAAGTTGGTCTCCTAATCAGTCCTTAAAAGGCACAGTATATCCAGCAAATCAGCGATACTCTCCCCAAAACAGAGTTAGTCTACTGTCAGCCTTAAGGAAGTTGGGAATCCCCAGAAGATCTCAATATTTCCCAGCGGAGTACATATAATCCTAAGCAAGCATCCCCGGCTGTCTTATTCTAAGATTGTTCCTCGGCGGAATACATACATCCCAGTGGAGCCACTTCCCCAGTGCAGTCCAAAAGTTTCCCCAGGAGAGTTGTATCAATCTCCCCAGTAGATTCTGGAAGCTTATCCCCAGTAGATTCTGGAAGCTTATCCCCTGCAGAGCACGAACGCGTCTCCCCGGCTTTATTCAAAGGTTATTCCCCACCATGGTATAACTGGGTTATCCTCAGCTAATTGCCACGGAAAGATCGTCCTCGGCGAAGTTCTTCCTACCCCCAGCGGAGTTCATCAAATTCTCCAACATAACATATCAACAGTATCCCCAGCGGAGTTATCATCAAAACCTCAGCGAAATATCTCTTCCCACAGAGTATTCCCCGCAGAGTAATCTCTTCAACAAGTTTATTCCCCAACGGAGTCATCTTCTCCTACCAGTTTATTCTTGCAACCATCATCCCCAGCGGAAACGAAGAACTCTACTCTTCAAACATCAGCCCAGGGTTCAAGTTCCCGGCATTCGTCAAGGATTTATTTGCCTAGACGAAAATATATTCATAAACATTACATTATCATACACCATGACGCATGCATAAACGCATCATAAACACACAATCTCATTTATTTTTGAGAACGTCGTGACATCATGCATAATGACATTGCATACAACTGATGTTCTGCCTTTTCAGGAAAAAGGTCAATCCAAAGATAATTACTATCAACCGTCGCAATTCCAGATTCGATACCTGTATCTAGCCAGGGCATATCTGTTGACGACAAATTCCAGATTCGATAGCTGTATCCAGCCAGGGCATATCTGTAGATGATTAATTCCAGATTCGATTCCTGTATCTAGCCAGGGCATATCTGAAGAGTTTGAAGATTCGATACCTGTATCCAGCCAGGGCATATTTGTAGATGACTAATTCCATATTCGATTCCTGTATCTAGCCAGGGCATATCTGAAGAGTTTGAATATTCGATACCTGTATCCAGCCAGGGCATATTTGTAGATGACTAATTCCAGATTCGATTCCTGTATCTAGCCAGGGCATATCTGAAGAGTTTGAAGATTCGATACCTGTATCCAGCCAGGGCATATCTGTAGATGACTAATTCCAGATTCGATTCTTGTATCTAGCCAGGGCATATCTGAAGAGTTTCCAGATTCGATACATGTATCTAGCCAGGGCATATCTGTTGACGACAAATTCCATATTCGATACCTGTATCCAGCCAGGGCATATCTGTAGATGACTAATTCCAGATTCGATTCCTGTATCTAGCCAGGGCATATCTGAAGAGTTTGAAGATTCGATACTTGTATCCAGCCAGGGCATATTTGTAGATGACTAATTCCAGATTCGATTCCTGTATCTAGCCAGGGCATATCTGAAGAGTTTGAAGATTCGATACCTGTATCTAGCCAGGGCATATCTGTAGACGACTAATTCCAGATTCGATACCTGTATCTAGCCAGGGCATATTTGTGAGTGATTGATTGTAGATTCGATACCTGTATCTGGCCAGGGCATGTCTGCATGAAGAGTTTAGAGATTCGATTCCTGTATCTAGCCAGGGCACGTCTGTAAGCAACCTTTTTGAAGTTCCGGATTCGATTCATGTATCTAGCCAGGGCATATCTGTGAGCAATCGATTGTAGATTCGATACCTGTATCTAGCCAGGGCATATCTACATGAAGAGATTGAAGATCAACACCTGTAACAGGCCAGGAAACCATCTTCCTTTCTCAAAGCACGCAAGTTCTCGCTAAGGAATCTCTTACGCGATCGACACCTTCCGATGGCATCTATAAGCCCATCTCCACAACTATCCATCACATTTCCAAATGGCATCTATAAGCCCATTCCCGACAAGGTTCTGTCACATCTCCAGATGGCATCTATAAGCCCATCCTCCTATCCACCATCTTTCCAAATGGCATCTGTAAGCCCATTCCCGACATCACGTTGCTGATATTCTACTATGTGAGTGCAAATTTCTGGGCACTCTAGTGTTCAATAATCTTCCACCTTCGGATCACGAAAGGCACACAAGCCAATCTACATCCTCAGGTCTAAGAAGATCGAACAGGGGAAACTGTTGTACCCCAAAATTTGCCCTCCCATATTCTTCAAAGTTTTGACAAGCATCATCTCAATTTGCTCAAGTCTACTCAAGGGTTGCACAGTCAAACCATCCTCTTAAGCCAGTCAAAATTAGGGTTTTGGTTCTTGCAAGGAAGTTGAGGTTTTCAAGGGCTCAATCAAGTCCCATATGCTCATATACATTGTCAAGCACCTACATGTCAATTTTCAAGGCTCACAAGGTCAAGTTGCACAGTCAAAAACCCTAATTGCTACACAATCAACTGTAGGGGCAAAATGGTCATTTGGCAGTCAAAAGTCAAAATTTTTGGTCAACATCTTATTTTGAAGCCACAATCATCATTTGGTCAAATCTTGACCATGATTTCACAAGAATGGCTCAAAAATCATCAAGATGCAAAAGTTTCTATTTTTGGACAGCTGAAAAGTCAACTGTAACTTGACCAAGGCATAACTTTTTCATGGCTCATCAGAAAAATCCCATCCAATGCTCATTTTGAAGGGGAGGACATTTCCTAAAACTCATCTTCACATTCCAAGTCCAAGAAATGCTCTCACAAAAAGTTATCAATTTCAACATTATAGGTCATTTTCAAAAGTCAACAAAAATGCACTTTAAGTCAAAGACCATAACTTGAGATTGGTATATTCAAATGACACGGGACCAAAGGCATTGGTTAGAGGACTTCAAGACCTTTCCAAAATGTCCAAGAACATGTTCATATGATCAAAATTGAGCAAGATATGCATTGGAGAAGTTGGGAAATTTTGTGAAATGGCAAAAGTCAACTATCCTTAAAACTTCAATTTTTGACAAAAGGGCCCACTTTCTTCCACTTGATTCAGCCTTGTCATGCCACCCACGTGTCCCATGATCAATTTCAAGACCAAATAATTATTTTTCTATTTTTATTTAATTTTTATGGATTTAATTCTATTTAATCCATAATAATTCAAGTAAAATAAAAAAAAATTGATTAAATGGTATCTTGTGGTTTGATTAGCCTTCATGAAGCATATTCTAGTTGCCAAATTCATGTAAAGCTCATTTATGCATGAAAATTCAAAATTTGGACAAAGCTTTGAAAGGCCTTTAATGGTGGTTAAGAAGAAATCCAAAACGTCAATGCACAAGTTTAAGGCTCCTAATGCTGACTTAAATCCCTTGATACATACATATGCAAGAGGGCCATATAGGATTCACGACCTAGAGCTCATTGAAACGGCCAGAACCAATTCCAAAAAAATCCAAGAAAACTTGAAATCTGTTTTCTCACTTCCAGGCCATTTCCAAATTTTTAACTGATTCTAATACATTGCATAAGTCCCCAGGAATCCTTGGAGATCAAAATCACACGCTAACACTCAAGGAATCCCAAGAACCGGTCACACGGTTTGACCATTTTTCCTTTAATCGTAATTCAATATTTGTGCATCATTTACGCATTATGATCATTGATTTACATTGCTAACATCCTTCTGGAGCTTTTGGTATAAGACAATTGCGCTGTGGTGTCCTAAAACAGAAAACACCATGGACAAATTCTAGGGTTTTCAAGGTCCTGATTTGGGGCTTTTCAGAATAGGAAAAATCAGGCTTTCCAGAATATGCATTTGACATTAATTGCTAACTCATAAATATTTGCACGCGAAACAAAGGACTAATTACAGGTGACATCAGAAACAGGGGCAATAATGAGTTATCTAAGAGATCTAGTTGCTCTGTCCACCAAGGTACCAAGGTAAGTTTGGCTGAAGAACGTAACCAAGATACCTCCACTCCCCGAGAGTAAGAAAAGACTCAACAATACTCTCCCCCGAGCAAAGTTGGTCTCCTAATCAGTCCTTAAAAGGCACAGTATATCCAGCAAATCAGCGATACTCTCCCCAAAACAGAGTTAGTCTACTGTCAGCCTTAAGGAAGTTGGGAATCCCTAGAAGATCTCAATATTCCCCAGCGGAGTACAGATATTCCTAAGCAAGCATCCACGACAGTCTTATTCTAAGATTGTTCCTCGGCGGAATACAGACATCCCAGTAGAGCCACTTCCCCAGTGCAGTCCAAAAGTTTCCCCAGGAGAGTTGTATCAATCTCCCCAGTAGATTCTGGAAGCTTATCCCCAGTAGATTCTGGAAGCTTATCCCCAGTAGATTCTGGAAGCTTACCCCCTGCAGAGCACGAACGCGTCTCCTCGGCTTTATTCATAGGTTATTCCCCACCAGGGTATAACTGGGTTATCCTCCGCTAATTGCCACAGAAAGATCTTCCTCGGCGAAGTTCTTCCTACCCCCAGCGGAGTTCATCAAATTCCCCAACATAACATATCAACGGTATCCCCAGCGGAGTTATCATCAAAACCTCAGCGAAATATCTCTTCCCACAGAGTATTCCCCGCAGAGAAATCTCTTCAACAAGTTTATTCCCCAACGGAGTCATCTTCTCCTACGAGTTCATTCTTGCAACCATCATCCCCAGCGGAAACGAAGAACTCTACTCTTCAAACATCAGCCCAGGGTTCAAGTTCCCGGCATTCGTCAAGGATTTATTTGCCTAGACGAAAATACATTCATAAACATTACATTATCATACACCATGACGCATGCATATACGCATCATAAACACACAATCTCATTTATTTTTGAGAACGCCGTGACATCATGCATCATGACATTGCATACAACTGATGTTCTGCCTTTTCAGGAAAAAGGTCAATCCAAAGATAATTACTATCAACCATCGCAATTCCAGATTCGATACCTGTATCTAGCCAGGGCATATCTGTTGACGACAAATTCCAGATTCGATACCTGTATCCAGCCAGGGCATATCTGTAGATGATTAATTCCATATTCAATTCTTGTATCTAGCCAGGGCATATCTGAAGAGTTTGAAGATTCGATACCTGTATCCAGCCAGGGCATATCTGTAGATGACTAATTCCATATTCGATTCCTGTATCTAGCCAGGGCATATCTAAAGAGTTTGAAGATTCGATACCTGTATCCAGCCAGGGCATATCTGTAGATGACTAATTCCAGATTCGATTCCTGTATCTAGCCAGGGCATATCTGAAGAGTTTGAAGATTCGATACCTGTATCCAGCCAGGGCATATCTGTAGATGACTAATTCCAGATTCGATTCCTGTATCTAGCCAGGGCATATCTGAAGAGTTTCCAGATTCGATACATGTATCTAGCCAGGGCATATCTGTTGACGACAAATTCCATATTCGATACCTGTATCCAGCCAGGGCATATCTGTAGATGACTAATTCCAGATTCGATTCCTGTATCTACCCAGGGCATATCTGAAGAGTTTGAAGATTCGATACCTGTATCCAGCCAGGGCATATTTGTAGATGACTAATTCCATATTCGATTCCTGTATCTAGCCAGGGCATATCTGAAGAGTTTGAAGATTCGATACCTGTATCCAGCCAGGGCATATCTGTAGACGACTAATTCTAGATTCGATACCTGTATCTAGCCAGGGCATATTTGTGAGTGATTGATTGTAGATTCGATACATGTATCTGGCCAGGGCATGTCTACATGAAGAGTTTAGAGATTCGATTCCTGTATCTAGCCAGGGCACGTCTGTAAGCAACCTTTTTGATGTTCCGGATTCGATTCATGTATCTAGCCAGGGCATATCTGTGAGCAATCGATTGTAGATTCGATACCTGTATCTAGCCAGGGCATATCTACATGAAGAGATTGAAGATCAACACCTGTAACAGGCCAGGAAACCATCTTCCTTTCTCAAAGCACGCAAGTTCTCGCTAAGGAATCTCTTACGCGATCGACACCTTCCGATGGCCTCTATAAGCCCATCTCCACAACTATCTATCACATTTCCAAATGGCATCTATAAGCCCATTCCCAACAAGGTTATGCACATATCCAGATGGCATTTATAAGCCCATCCTCCTATCCACCATCTTTCCAAATGGCATCTGTAAGCCCATTCCCGACATCACGTTGCTGATATTCTACTATGTGAGTGCAAATTTCTGGGCACTCTAGTGTTTAATAATCTTCCACCTTCGGATCACGAAAGGCACACAAGACAATCTACATCCTCAGGTCTAAGAAGTTCGAACAGGGGCAATTGTTGTGCCCCAAAATTTGCCCTCCCATATTCTTCAAAGTTTTGACAAGCATCATCTCAATTTGCTCAAGTCTACTCAAGGGTTGCACAGTCAAACCATCCTCCTAAGCCAGTCAAAATTAGGGTTTTGGTTCTTGCAAGGAAGTTGAGGTTTTCAAGGGCTCAATCAAGTCCCATATACTCATATACATTGTCAAGCACCTACATGTCAAGTTTCAAGGCTCACAAGGTCAAGTTGCACAGTCAAAAACCCTAATTGCTTCACAATCAACTGTAGTGGCAAAATGGTCATTTGGCACTCAAAAGTCAAAAATTTTGGTCAACATCTTATTTTGAAGCCACAATCATCATTTGGTCAAATCTTGACCATGATTTCACAAGAATGGCTCAAAAATCATCAAGATGCAAAAGTTTCTATTTTTGGACAGCTGAAAAGTCAACTGTAACTTGACCAAGGCATAACTTTTTCATGGCTCATCATAAAAATCCCATCCAATGCTCATTTTGAAGGGGAGGACATTTCCTACAACTCATCTTCACATTCCAAGTCCAAGAAATGCTCTCACAAAAAGTTATCAATTACAACATTATAGGTCATTTTCAAAAGTCAACAAAAATGCACTTTAAGTCAAAGACCATAAGTTGATATTGGTATATTCAAATGACATGGGACCAAAGGCATTGGTTAAAGGACTTCAAGACCTTTCCAAAATGTCCAAGAACATGTTCATATGATCAAAATTGAGCAAGATATGCATTGGAGAAGTTGGGAAATTTTGTGAAATGGCAAAAGTCAACTATCCTTAAAACTTCAATTTTTGACAAAAGGGCCCACTTTCTTCCACTTGATTCAGCCTTGCATGCCACCCACGTGTCCCATGATCAATTTCAAGACCAAATAATTATTTTTCTATTTTTATTTAATTTTTATGGATTTAATTCATTTTAATCCATAATAATTCAAGTAAAATAAAAAAAAATTGATTAAGTGGTATCTTGTGGTTTGATTAGCCTTCATGAAGCATATTCTAGTTGCCAAATTCGTGTAAAGCTCATTTATGCATGAAAATTCAAAATTTGGACAAAGCTTTGAAAGGCCTTTAATGGTGGTTAAGAAGAAATCCAAAACTTCAATGCACAAGTTTAAGGCTCCTAATGCTGACTTAAATCCCTTGATACATACATATGCAAGAGGGCCATATAGGATTCACGACCTAGAGCTCATTGAAACGGCCAGAACCAATTCCAAAAAAATCCAAGAAAAATTGAAATCTTTTTTCTCACTTCCAGGCCATTTCCAAATTTTTAACTGATTCTAATACATTGCATAAGTCCCCAGGAATCCTTGGAGATCAAAATCACACGCTAACACTCAAGGAATCCCAAGAACCAGTCACACGGTTTGACCATTTTTCCTTTAATCGTAATTCAATATTTGTGCATCATTTACGCATTATGATCATTGATTTACATTGCTAACATCCTTCTGGAGCTTTTGGTATAAGACAATTGCGCTGTGGTGTCCTAAAACAGAAAACACCATGGACAAATTCTAGGGTTTTCAAGGTCCTGATTTGGGGCTTTTCAAAATAGGAAAAATCAGGCTTTTCCGAATATGCATTTGACATTAATTGCTAACTCATAAATATTTGCACGCGAAACAAAGGACTAATTACAGGTGACATCTGAAACAGGGGCAATAATGAGTTATCTAAGAGATCTAGTTGCTCTGTCCACCAAGGTACCAAGGTAAGTTCGGCTGAAGAATGTAACCAAGATACCTCCACTCCCCGAGAGTAAGACAAGACTCAAAAATACTCTCCCCCGAGCAAAGTTGGTCTCCTAATCAGTCCTTAAAAGGCACATTATATCCAGCAAATCAGCGATACTCTCCCCAAAACAGAGTTAGTCTACTGTCAGCCTTAAGGAAGTTGGGAATCCCCAGAAGATCTCAATATTCCCCAGCGGAGTACAGATATTCCTAAGCAAGCATCCCCGGCAGTCTTATTCTAATATTGTTCCTCGGAGGAATACAGACATCCCAGTGGAGCCACTTCCCCGGTGCAGTCCAAAAGTTTCCCCAGGAGAGTTGTATCAATCTCCCCAGTAGATTCTGGAAGCTTATCCCCAGTAGATTCTGGAAGCTTATCCCCTACAGGGCACGAACGCGTCTCCCCGGCTTTATTCAAAGGTTATTCCCCACCAGGGTATAACTGGGTTATCCTCAGCTAATTGCCACAGAAAGATCGTCCTCGGTGAAGTTCTTCCTACCCCCAACGGAGTTCATCAAATTCCCCAACATAACATATCAACGGTATCCCCAACGGAGTTATCATCAAAATCTCAGCGAAATATCTCTTCCCACAGAGTATTCCCCGCAGAGTAATCTCTTCAACAAGTTTATTCCCCAACGGAGTCATCTTCTCCGACCAGTTTATTCTTGTGACCATCATCCCCAGCGGAAACGAAGAACTCTACTCTTCAAACATCAGCCCAGGGTTCAAGTTCCCGGCATTCGTCAAGGATTTATTTGCCTAGACGAAAATACATTCATAAACATTACATTATCATACACCATGACGCATGCATATACACATCATAAACACACAATCTCATTTATTTTTGAGAACGTCATGACATCATGCATCATGACATTGCATACAACTGATGTTTTGCCTTTTTAGGAAAAAGGTCAATCTAAAGATAATTACTATCAACCGTCGCAATTCCAGATTCGATACCTGTATCTAGCCAGGTCATATCTGTTGACAACAAATTCTAAATTCGATACATGTATCCAGCCAGGGCATATCTGTAGATGATTAATTCCATATTTGATTCCTGTATCTAGCCAGGGCATATCTGAAGAGTTTGAAGATTTGATACCTGTATCCAGCCAGGGCATATCTGTAGATGACTAATTCCAGATTCGATTCCTGTATCTAGCCAGGGCATATCTGAAGAGTTTGAAGATTCGATACATGTATCCATCCAGGGCATATCTATAGATGACTAATTCCAGATTCGATTCCTGTATCTAGCCAGGGCATATCTGAAGAGTTTGAAGATTCGATACCTGTATCCAGCTAGGGCATATCTGTAGATGACTAATTCCAGATTCGATTCCTGTATCTAGCCAGGGCATATCTGAAGAGTTTCCAGATTCGATACATGTATCTAGCCAGGGCATATCTGTTGACGACAAATTCCAAATTCGATACCTGTATCCAGCCAGGGCATATCTGTAGATGACTAATTCCAGATTTGATTCCTGTATCTAGCCAGGGCATATCTGAAGAGTTTGAAGATTCGATACCTGTATCCAGCCAGGGCATATTTGTAGATGACTAATTCCATATTCGATTCCTGTATCTAGCCAGGGCATATCTGAAGAGTTTGAAGATTCGATACCTGTATCCAGCCAGGGCATATCTGTAGACGACTAATTCCAGATTCGATACCTGTATCTAGCCAGGGCATATTTGTGAGTGATTGATTGTAGATTCAATACCTGTATCTGGCCAGGGCATGTCTGCATGAAGAGTTTAGAGATTCGATTCCTGTATCTAGCCAGGGCACGTCTGTAAGCAACCTTTTTGAAGTTCCGGATTCGATTCATGTATCTAGCCAGGGCATATCTGTGAGCAATCGATTGTAGATTCGATACCTGTATCTAGCCATGGCATATCTACATGAAGAGATTGAAGATCAACACCTGTAACAGGACAGGAAACCATCTTCCTTTCTCAAAGCACGCAAGTTCTCGCTAAGGAATCTCTAAGGCGATCGACACCTTCCGATGGCATCTATAAGCCCATCTCCACAACTATCTATCACATTTCCAAATGGCATCTGTAAGCCCATTCCCGACATCACGTTGCTGATATTCTACTATGTGAGTGCAAATTTCTGGGCACTCTAGTGTTCAATAATCTTCCACCTTCGGATCACGAAAGGCACACAAGCCAATCTACATCCTCAGGTCTAAGAAGATCGAACAGGGGCAATTGTTGTACCCTAAAATTTGCCCTCCCATATTCTTCAAAGTTTTGACAAGCATCATCTCAATTTGCTCAAGTCTACTCAAGGGTTGCACAGTCAAACCATCCTCCTAAGCCAGTCAAAATTAGGGTTTTGGTTCTTGCAAGGAAGTTGAGGTTTTCTAGGGCTCAATCAAGTCCCATATGCTCATATACATTGTCAAGCACCTACATGTCAAGTTTCAAGGCTCACAAGGTCAAGTTGCACAGTCAAAAACCCTAATTGCTTCACAATCAACTGTAGTGGCAAAATGGTCATTTGGCAGTCAAAATTCAAAATTTTTGGTCAACATCTTATTTTGAAGCCACAATCATCATTTGGTCCAATCTTGACCATGATTTCACAAGAATGGCTCAAAAATCATCAAGATGCAAAAGTTTCTATTTTTGGACAGCTGAAAAGTCAACTGTAACTTGACCAAGGCATAACTTTTTCATGGCTCATCAGAAAAATCCCATCCAATGCTCATTTTGAAGGGGAGGTCATTTCCTACAACTCATCTTCACATTCCAAGTCCAAGAAATGCTCTCACAAAAAGTTATCAATTTCAACATTATAGGTCATTTTCAAAAGTCAACAAAAATGCACTTTAAGTCAAAGACCATAACCTTAGATTGGTATTTTCAAATGACATGGGACAAAAGGAATTGGTTAGAGGACTTCAAGACCTTTCCAAAATGTCTAAGAACATGTTCATATGATCAAAATTGAGCAAGATATGCATTGGAGAAGTTGGGAAATTTTGTGAAATGGCAAAAGTCAACTATCCTTAAAACTTCAATTTTTGACAAAAGGGCCCACTTTCTTCCACTTGATTCAGCCTTGTCATGCCACCCACGTGTCCCATGATCAATTTCAAGACCAAATAATTATTTTTCTATTTTTATTTAATTTTTATGGATTTAATTCATTTTAATCCATAATAATTCAAGTAAAATCAAAAAAATTGATTAAATGGTATCTTGTGGTTTGATTAGCCTTCATGAAGCATATTCTAGTTGCCAAATTCGTGTAAAGCTCATTTATGCATGAAAATTCAAAATTTGGACAAAGCTTTGAAAGGCCTTTAATGGTGGTTAAGAAGAAATCCAAAACTTCAATGCACAAGTTTAAGGCTCCTAATGCTGACTTAAATCCCTTGATACATACATATGCAAGAGGGCCATATAGGATTCACGACCTAGAGCTCATTGAAACGGCCAAAACCAATTCCAAAAAAATCCAAGAAAACTTGAAATCTGTTTTCTCACTTCCAGGCCATTTCCAAATTTTTAACTGATTCTAATACATTGCATAAGTCCCCAGGAATCCTTGGAGATCAAAATCACACGCTAACACTCAAGGAATCCCAAGAACCAGTCACACGGTTTGACCATTTTTCCTTTAATCGTAATTCAATATTTATGCATCATTTACGCATTATGATCATTGATTTACATTGCTAACATCCTTCTGGAGCTTTTGGTATAAGACAATTGAGTTGTGGTGTCCTAAAACAGAAAACACCATGGACAAATTCTAGGGTTTTCAAGGTCCTGATTTGGGGCTTTTCAGAATAGGAAAAATCAGGCTTTTCAGAATATGCATTTGACATTAATTGCTAACTCATAAATATTTGCACACGATACAAAGGACTAATTATAGGTGACATCAGAAACAGGGGCAATAATGAGTTATCTAAGAGATCTAGTTGCTCTGTCCACCAAGGTACCAAGGTAAGTTCGGCTGAAGAACGTAACCAAGATACCTCTACTCCCCGAGAGTAAGACAAGACTCAACAATACTCTCCCTCGAGCAAAGTTGGTCTCCTAATCAGTCCTTAAAAGGCACAGTATATCCAACAAATCAGCGATACTCTCCCCAAAACAGAGTTAGTCTACTGTCAGCCTTAAGGAAGTTGGGAATCCCCAGAAGATCTCAATATTCCCCAGCGGAGTACAGATATTCCTAAGAAAGCATCCCCGGCAGTCTTATTCTAAGATTGTTCCTCGGCGGAATACAGACATCCCAGTGGAGCCACTTCCCCAGTGCAGTCCAAAAGTTTCCCCAGGAGAGTTGTATCAATCTCCCCAGTAGATTCTGGAAGCTTATCCCCTGCAGAGCACGAACGCGTCTCCCCGGCTTTATTCAAATGTTATTCCTCACCAGGGTATAACTGGGTTATCCTCAGCTAATTGCCACGGAAAGACCGTCCTCGGCGAAGTTCTTCCTACCCCCAGTGGAGTTCATCAAATTCCCCAACATAACATATAAACGGTATCCCCAGTGGAGTTATCATCAAAACCTCAGCGAAATATCTCTTCCCAGAGAGTATTCCCCGCAGAGTAATCTCTTCAACAAGTTTATTCCCCAACGGAATCATCTTCTCCTACCAGTTTATTCTTACAACCATCATCCCCAGCGGAAACGAAGAACTCTACTCTTCAAACATCAGCCCAGGGTTCAAGTTCCCGACATTCGTCAAGGATTTATTTGCCTAGACAAAAATACATTCATAAACATTACATTATCATACACCATGAAGCATGCATATACGCATCATAAACACACAATCTCATTTATTTTTTAGAACGTCATGACATCATGCATCATGACATTGCATACAACTGATGTTCTGCCTTTTCAGGAAAAAGGTCAATCCAAAGATAATTACTATCAACCGTCGCAATTCCAGATTCGATACCTGTATCTAGCCAGGGCATATCTGTTGACGACAAATTCTAGATTCGATACCTGTATCCAACCAGGGCATATCTGTAGATGATTAATTCCAGATTCGATTCCTGTATCTAGCCAGGGCATATCTGAAGAGTTTAAAGATTCGATACCTGTATCCAGCCAGGGCATATCTGTAGATGACTAATTCCAGATTCGATTCCTGTATCTAGCCAGGGCATATCTGAAGAGTTTGAAGATTCGATACCTGTATCCAGCTACGGCATATCTGTAGATGACTAATTCCAGATTCGATTCATGTATCTAGCCAGGGAATATCTGAAGAGTTTGAAGATTCGATACCTGTATCCAGCAAGGGCATATCTGTAGATTACTAATTCCAGATTCGATTCCTGTATCTAGCCAGGGCATATCTGAAGAGTTTCCAGATTCGATACCTGTATCTAGCCAGGGCATATCTGTTGACGACAAATTCCAGATTCGATACCTTTATCCATCCAGGGCATATCTGTAGATGACTAATTCCAAATTCGATTCCTGTATCTAGCCAGGGCATATCTGAAGAGTTTGAAGATTCGATACCTGTATCCAGCCAGGGCATATTTGTAGATGACTAATTCCAGATTTGATTCCTGTATCTAGCCAGGGCATATCTGAAGAGTTTGAAGAATCGATACCTGTATCCAGCCAGGGCATATCTGTAGACGACTAATTCCAGATTTGATACCTGTATCTAGCTAGGGCATATTTGTGAGTGATTGATTGTAGATTCGATACCTGTATATGGCCAGGGCATGTCTGCATGAAGAGTTTAGAGATTCGATTCCTGTATCTAGCCAGGGCACGTTTGTAAGCAACCTTTTTGAAGTTCCGGATTCGATTCATGTATCTAGCCATGGCATATCTGTGAGCAATCGATTGTAGATTCGATACCTGTATCTAGCCAGGGCATATCTACATGAAGAGATTGAAGATCAACACCTGTAACAGGCCAGAAAACCATCTTCCTTTCTCAAAGCATGCAAGTTCTCGCTAAGGAATCTCTTACGCGATCGACACCTTCCGATGGCATCTATAAGCCCATCTCCACAACTATCCATCACATTTCCAAATGGCATCTATAAGCCCATTCCCGACAAGGTTCTGTCACATCTCCAGATGGCATCTATAAGCCCATCCTCCTATCCACCATCTTTCCAAATGGCATCTGTAAGCCCATTCCCGACATCACGTTGCTGATATTCTACTATGTGAGTGCAAATTTCTGGGCACTCTAGTGTTCAATAATCTTCAACCTTCGGATCACGAAAGGCACACAAGCCAATCTTCATCCTCAGGTCTAAGAAGATCGAATAGGGGCAACTGTTGTACCCCAAAATTTGCCCTCCCATATTCTTCAAAGATTTGACAAGCATCATCTCAATTTGCTCAAGTCTACTCAAGGGTTGCACAGTCAAACCATCCTCCTAAGCCAGTCAAAATTAGGGTTTTGGTTCTTGCAAGGAAGTTAAGGTTTTCAAGGGCTCAATCAAGTCCCATATGCTCATATACATTGTCAAGCACCTACATGTCAAGTTTCAAGGCTCACAAGGTCAAGTTGCACAATCAAAAACCCTAATTGCTTCACAATCAACTGTAGGGGCAAAAAGGTCATTTGGCAGTCAAAAGTCAAAAAATTTGGTCAACATCTTATTTTGAAGCCATAATCATCACTTGGTCAAATCTTGACCATGATTTCACAAGAATGGCTCAAAAATCATCAAGATGCAAAAGTTTCTATTTTTGGAAAGCTGAAAAGTCAACTGTAACTTGACCAAGGCATAACTTTTTCATGGCTCATCAGAAAAATCCCATCCAATTCTCATTTTGAAGGGGAGGACATTTCCTACAACTCATATTCACATTCCAAGTCCAAGAAATTCTCTCACAAAAAGTTATTAATTTCAACATTATAGGTCATTTTCAAAAGTCAACAAAAATGCACTTTAAGTCAAAGACCATAACTTGAGATTGGCATATTCAAATGACATGGGACCAAAGGCATTGGTTAGAGGACTTCAAGACCTTTCCAAAATGTCAAAGAATATGTTCATATGATCCAAATTGAGCAAGATATGCATTGGAGAAGTTGGGAAATTTTATGAAATGGCAAAAGTCAACTATCCTTAAAACTTCAATTTTTGACAAAAGGACCCACTTTCTTCCACTTGATTCAGCCTTGTCATGCCACCCACGTGTCCTATGATCAATTTCAAGACCAAATAATTATTTTTCTATTTTTATTTAATTTTTATGGATTTAATTCATTTTAATCCATAATAATTCAAGTAAAATCAAAAAAATTGATTAAATGGTATCTTGTGGTTTGATTAGCCTTCATGAAGCATATTCTAGTTGCCAAATTCGTGTAAAGCTCATTTATGCATGAAAATTCAAAATTTAGACAAAGCTTTGAAAGGCCTTTAATGGTGGTTAAGAAGAAATCCAAAACTTCAATGCACAAGTTTAAGGCTCCTAATGCTGACTTAAATCCCTTGATACATACATATGCAAGAGGGCCATATAGGATTCACGACCTAGAGCTCATTGAAACCGCCAGAACCAATTCCAAAAAAATCCAAGAAAACTTGAAATCTGTTTTCTCACTTCCAAGCCATTTCCAAATTTTTAACTGATTCTAATACATTGCATAAGTCCCCAGGAATTCTTGGAGATCAAAATCACACGCTAACACTCAAGGAATCCCAAGAACCAGTCACACGGTTTGACCATTTTTCCTTTAATCGTAATTCAATATTTGTGCATCATTTACGCATTATGATCATTGATTTACATTGCTAACATCCTTCTGGAGCTTTTGGTATAAGACAATTGCGCTGTGGTGTCCTAAAACAGAAAACACCATGGACAAATTCTAGGGTTTTCAAGGTCCTGATTTGGGGCTTTTCAGAATAAGAAAAATCAGGCTTTGAAAAAACCATGGTTGGATTCGTTAGGATGAGACGAAATCAAAACATCCCTCGCGAACAATTTCTGATTAGTGTACGCCTATTCGCTATTTTCTCTTGATGCAGGTTGTGGGGGTTAAAAACCCCCGCTAATTGTTTTGTTTTTTACAGGAAAAAGGAGGAAGACGAAGTACGTGGAGGCGTGTGACTGGCTGATTCAAATAACGCGCGGATTTTTTTTAATTTCCAGAATAATGGTTGTTTTCATATTTTAATTTCTTTGATTATTATATTAACAAAAGCACTCAAGTGGCTCAGTGGAAGATGGCGTGGCTTGCAACCATTGGGATCTGGGTTCGATTCCCAGGTCCCCCAAACGCTTGTTTCATTTTTTTCTCTAACATATTCCCATGCAACATTCCAGCAAAAGTCTACCATACATCTCAAGCAATCAGTGTGCCAAGTGGCCTCAGAAGCAGATCCAAAGGCCTGGATTGGACGAGCACCATACTCCTGGTCAACCTACGCCATGGACAACTCCAAAAGTCAACAAGGCTGGTTATGGGCCAGCAATTTCCAGGCTTCACACCTCCATTGGGCCATCAACACCCCCTTTGGTTTCTATTTCTTTTTTTATTATTTTCCTTTTCTCTTTTTATTTTCTTTAGTAATTATTATTAGTATTATTTAATTAATCAAAAAATTAACCTTTTTTCCATAAAATTCAAAAAAAAAACAACAAAAAAACATTTTATTATTTATTAACTTATTTTGTAAATAAATTTTAATATTAATTAATTAGTTGTGTAATTAGAACAATTTTAACTTTTTTTAATAAGTAAAATTAATTTAGAATTAGGACTTTCAACTTTTAATTTTATTTTTTATTTTATTAAAAACATAAAAATACAAAAATATTATTTTCTTAATTAATTAATTAATTAGTTATTAATTTTAATTTCATTAATTACAAGGGACAAAATTCAATTCTTATTCAAAAAGGGTCAAAACCCTTAGGACGTTCCCGACTTAATTCTTTCGCGCATTATTCTTATTTTGATTATTTATGTAACTGTTTCCAGATATGTAATAGTAATTAGGTTTATCTCTTTATTTACTATTTCTCGCACTTTATTTCCAAACGGGTTTTGTTTTTTGGCGATGTATAGACTCGCACCTTGTAATAGTTAAATTTACATTTCCGCAATTTACTTTCCGCACCCCTAACTGCTAATATGCCTGCAAGAATGTATGTAAATAAAATCAATCTGTAACTCACAAATAACATGTACAAGATAACCTTAACTGAAAAACAACACACAAACACATGCCACTTCTAGGGTACGCCTCACTGGTTGCCTCGACGTGGTCATCAAGCATAGGGTGTCTTAGAGGTCGCCCTTCTGTCCAAAAGATCCAGTTGCCTCGAAACAGTTGCCTCGGATACAAAGGATCTAGGACATTATGGTTACTTCTAAGGTGTCCTACCATTGCTTCGGTGACCACACTATCCCTTAATCGAATTGACCCGAATACCTCCAACGATTGTGCTACCTACCTCTCAATGGTGGGATGGAACTATCTAAAGGACTCTTACACAGCCTAATTCCTTAGAGTAGGTAGATTTCTATTAAGTACTTGCTCTTTTCAAAACAAAACAAAAATATCTTTTCACACCTCACACTTTCTAAAAGTTTTCAAACAAATTTTTCATACACTCTTGAGGACAGATACAAGAGTTACTTAGAAATTTTTCAAACGAAACTTTTTCAAAACCCGTTCACACTTGAAAAGCAAACAAATTTTGAAAACATAAGAGCAAGTACCTAAGAGCCCGTGGATAACCACGGATAGAAAGGGTGCTAACACCTTCCCTTTCTATATATCTACCTCCCGAACCGAGAAACATTCTCAAAGAAGGAATTTGTTGTGCTTTTGTCCTTTCCATGTTGGAGAACATAAAAGACAGTGGCGACTCTTGCTTAACGCGACATCTCGCGAAACCAGCTTAAAAAACAGTCAGTTATATTTCCACCGATCACAGAACTGGCGACTCTGCTGGGGAAAGTATAAGTGGGGTGTACCTTAGGAATAGTTCATCATCATGTTTTCAATTGCTTGCTTTGCTTGATTTAATATTGTGGGCCTGTTTTGGGAGTTTCATAGATCCTAACCCGGATCTGGGGGATACCTCTTAGAAAGTAGCAACAAACTGTGAGGGAACTGTGTGGGGTATACCGACACGGTTGAAGCAGTTTGCTACGTTGATGTGGCACTTTGGTGAGTACCGGTAACCCTTGAGTCAAGTCAAGGAGAGTACGGGGCCGCCGCGTGGTGTCGTGAAGCATCAACTGACCCTAGGAACCTTAATTGAACCATCCTGGCCTCTTTAGGGGTAGTGAGATGACCGACTTTGGTGCAGTCCGAAGTTGGTAGATACTCGATACTACACTCATTAAGGGTTGTTTTCTTGGAATATTTTGATCGCCAGTTCAGTGGCTAAATCAAAACAATGAACACAGAAAATAACCCTATGATATTGAGCTCCTTAGAACCCGGTTACTTTTGATAGGACAGGTTTTGAGCCCACCAACTTCAAGAGGGTAGTACCCCAAACTTCATGCTGGCCTAAACCCTAAGGGTTGTCTGGTGTGACTTGTGTGCCTTATCATGTTTGCTTTTTGTGAATACTTGTGCTGTGTCCTTATCATAACATCATAGCATCATACAGCATCATATGCATCCACTAACCACTTCAAGGGTTCGAATCTTCATCTTTGTTCTTATTTTGTAGGACATGGAATCTCTCTGTAGAAAGACAATTCAGATCAACCTTGTAAGGATCCCTCCTCAGCTTAAGGAGCTTACATCCAGGATTCCCGAGAACTCTTCCTTCAGTGAAAGGCATGGTAGACTCATCAGCTTGGTCAATACCAACATTGAAGAGGATATGGTGAAAGTGTTGTTCCAGTTCTTTGACCCTTTGCACCACTATTTTACTTTCCCGGATTATCAATTGGTGCCTACTTTGGAAGAGTTTTCTCAGCTTCTAAGGGTTCCCATTCTCAGTCAACTATCCTACAACGGTACGGAAAGGGAACCAAAACTTGAAGAGGTTGCTAAAGCATTATGCCTACAACCATCTGACATCAAGGGACATTGGGAAGTTAGAAGTGGCATCAAAGGATTCTTGGCAAAGTTCCTGTTTGAGAAGGCCCAAGAATGTTGGAATTCCCTTGACCTACAAGCCTTGGAAGAAGTTGTGGCACTCCTTGTCTATGGGTTGGTATTGTTCCCGGATCCAGATCAGTTTATAGATATCAATGCTGTCAAGATTTTCATGTCCAGGAATCCTATACCTACGCTGCTTGGGGAGATCCTCCACTCATGTTACACTCGAACCATGAGAAAAAGAGGTGTTCTCATGTGCTGCACTCCTCTCCTGGCAAGGTGGTTTATTTCGCACCTTCCACAATCAGTTTTGAAGAACGAGCGGGGTTTGAGATGGTCACAACGATTGATGACTCTTACACATGCTGATATACATTGGTGTTCTCGGTCCAGAGAAAATATCACTATCATTGATCGGTTCGGAGAGTATCGTAATGTTCCTTTACTTGGAATCAGAGGGGGTATTACTTATAACCCCTTTTCTGGCTTTGAGACAGTTTGGATATGCTCGGAGGGACGGCCCTCATGACATGTTGATTCCTGACATAGTTTTTGACTTCGACAACGATGCACAAGGACTTCGCCAGAGATTTATCAGATCTTGGAGGATGCCCAACAGGGTAGATAGTAAGACACTAGGGCACAAGAACTCCATCCCCCTGGAGCCTTATCTCAAGTGGGTACGAGCCCGCTCCCAGAAACTGGTGATGCCATACCCTCATGTTCTCCCCGTGATCAAAGAGCCAGTTTTGGAAGGAGAGGTGCCCTACACCATTCAGCATCCTGACATGCCCACATCCTGGGAAGAAATGCAGAAAAGCTGGATCCAACTCAAGGAAGAACAGAATTCTCTTGAAACCAGTCTGCACGCCAGTGAGAAGAAGGTCTTGGAGCTCACCCGCCTACTGCACGAGGAAAAGACTCTCAACACCTACATTGCTCCAAAGAGGATGCGCAGTGTCTTTTGGGATTAATTATTTTGTAATGTTTTTCCCATGAGGCCCTGATGTACTGAACAAATTATTTCTTAATACAATGTGTGTTCCTTTTTGTCTACAACGAATTTGAACTTTCGAACCCTTGAATGCATTGCATAAATAGCATATCATGCATCATGTGCATAACAGGTACCCCTTTTCTACAGGTTGCTTAATCTTCTTCGCTGTTTATTTTAGCACTCAATCATCATGAATCCTGAACCTACTACCGAGCAAGCTATCAAGGCCCTCCAGGCCCAGAACGCCCAGTTTCAGGAGCTGGTCATGAGCTTAGCCCAAGGACAACAGGAGTTGAAGGCTTTGCTCCTGAAGAAGAAGAAGAAGAAGAGGACTGTGTTGTTCAACACTGGACGCAGACTCGGGAATACACTGCAGAATGAAGCTGAGCTGACTACTCCATCTGTTGGGGAAGGCAGTCACCAGAAGGGAAGAGTCCCTAGTCCTGTGGTCTCTGACACCGAGACAGATTTCAATGATGAACAGTACCCTCCTGCCGAGGACCGGTATAAACAGCTGGAGGACCGGTTAAATGCTATGGAGATTCAACGTGTACCTGGGTTGGATTTTGGAGACTTAGGGTTATCTTCTGGGGTGGTGATCCCACACAAGTTCAAGGCACCTGCCTTTGTGAAGTACGACGGGGCTTCTTGTCCTAAGATGCACCTCAGATCTTATGTAAGGAAGATCCAGCCTTACACTGCAGACAAGAACTTATGGATCCATTTCTTCCAGGAGAGTCTTTCAGGGACTCAACTCGAATGGTTCTATCAGCTGGATGGAACCAACATTCGTAACTGGGAGGACTTGGCTACTGCTTTTTATAAGCAGTATCAGCACAATTCCGACCTCGCTCCTACGCGTACCCAACTCCAGGGTATGTCACTTGGGACGGGTGAAGGTTTTAAGGAGTACGCGCAGAAATGGAGAGACCTGGCTGGCAGAGTGCAGCCACCGTTGACTGACCATGAACTCGTAGACATGTTCTTGGGGACCCTGTCTGGTCCATTCTTCAATCACCTGATTGGTAATTCCTCTGCTGGGTTTACAGACCTGATCCTGACTGGTGAGAGGATCGAAGCCGGTATCAAATCGGGGAAGATACAGAAAGGTGCCTCCTCGAGTACTGAAAAGAAACCTTTCAAGAAGGAAGCTAGTGCTGTTTATGGTCCAAGAAGACAGAACAAACCAGAACGCTGCCAAGCTGTCAACGTGGTGGTAATTTCAAAGCCTGCTGCTGCTCCTCAGCAGTACAACCAACCAAGGGGTGAGAGACCCAAAAGGCAGTACACTCGGCTCAGCATGACCCTGTCTCAGATTTTGCCGCAACTGCTATCAACCAATCTGGTAACTGTCAAGGAAGCTCCGAAGGTTGTAAATACAACCTCTCCAAAGTACAACCCCAATGCCCGCTGCGCTTATCACTCTGACAGCCCGGGGCATAACACAAATGATTGTTGGGCTCTGAGGAATAAGGTTCAGGACCTTATCGATGCTAAAGAGGTACAGTTCGAGGCGCCCGAGAAGCCTAATGTGGTGACTGCTCCCATGCCTAACCATGGAGTAAATGCTATTGGGGATAATGACGACGTGGAGGAATCTAAATTCAACGGCTGGATCTACCCAACGACCGACGATGGACCAAGCAACTGGACTATGAAAGACTTTACACCTATTACTTTTGTCACTCAGTAATGAACTCCTTTGTTTTGAATTTGTAACGAACAATAATTTGAAACTTTATGGCCCGGTGTCTTACCCGGGGCACCGTGGCCGCATTTGTGAGGGCTCTTGTGTGTCACTATCATATATTATTAATAAAAGCATTGGACGTTTTTTACATTTCAAATCTTGCGCTCCTTTTCTTTCTTTATTATATATTGCAAAACAGCTATATTTACACACACTCACCCATACAGGTTCCAATCCACTCTGGATCTCACTGGTAACGACTCTGCTACTGCCAGTTATGACTTTGAAAATCCGATCAACTTAGCCGAAGACGAAGGTGAAGATGATTGCGAGGTGCCTGGCGAGCTTGCAAGACTGTTACTCCAGGAAGATAAGGCTATTCAGCCACATGAAGAGCCAGTGGAGACGGTAAATCTGGGTACTGAGACAGACAGAAAGGAAGTCAAGATTGGTGCCAATCTAGAGCTCAGTGTGAAACAACAGTTGATTCAGATACTGCATGACTATGTGGAAATCTTTGCCTGGTCTTACGAAGACATGCCCGGGTTGGATACTGACATTGTGGTTCATCACCTGCCTATCAAGGAAGACTGCCCTCCGGTTAAACAGAAGGTCCGTCGTATGCGTCCAGAGATGTCCGAGAAAATCAAGGCTGAGGTTATGAAACAATTTGATGCCGGGTTTCTAGCAGTGACTTCTTACCCTCAGTGGGTCGCCAACGTGGTTCCAGTGCCGAAGAAAGATGGTAAGGTCCGAATGTGTGTTGACTACGGGGATTTGAATAGGGCCAGCCCTAAGGATGACTTCCCTCTGCCTCACATCGACGTTCTGGTTGACAATACTGCTCAGCATAAGGTATTCTCCTTCATGGACAGGTTCTCCAGTTACAATCAGATCAAGATGGCTCCTGAAGACATGGAGAAGACCACTTTTGTTACTCAGTGGGGCACCTTTTGCTACAAGGTCAAGCCTTTTGGGTTGAAGAATGCTGGGGCAACCTACCAACGTGCCATGGTTGCTTTATTTCATGACATGATCCATCATGAGATAGAAGTATACGTCGACGATATGATTGCAAGGTCCCAAACTGAGGAGGAACACCTTGACCATCTACATAAGCTATTTGATCGTCTGAAGTTGTACAAGCTGAGGTTGAACCCAAACAAGTGCACCTTTGGGGTGAGATCTGGAAAATTGCTAGGCTTCGTCGTAAGTGACAAAGGTATTCAAGTGAACCCTGCCAAAGTGAAAGCCATACAAGAGATGCCAACTCCCAAGACAGAGAAAGAAGTCGGAGGATTTCTAGGACGGCTGAACTACATTGCCTGATTCATCTCACATCTAACTGCTACTTGTGAACCAATCTTCAAGCTGCTGAAGAAAGACCAGGTAATACATTGGAACGATGAATGTCAGGCCGCTTTCGACAAAATCAAAGAGTATCTCTAAGAACCACCCATTCTTATGCCACCGATTGAAGGGAGACCTCTAATCCTATACTTGACAGTACTTGACAGCTCAATGGGGTGTGTGTTGGGGCAGCATGATGAGTCTGGCCGAAAAGAGCACGCTATTTATTACCTTAGCAAAAAGTTTACCGACAGTGAGACTCGATACTCACTGCTCGAGAAAACTTGCTGCGCTTTGGTATGGGCTGCTCGCCGGCTAAGACAATATATGTTGACTCACACTACTTTGTTGATTTCAAAAATGGATCCAATCAAGTACATATTCGAAAAGCCTGCCTTGTCCGGAAGAATAGCAAGATGGCAAATGATCTTGACAGAATACGACATCCAGTACACGACTCAGAAATCAATCAAGGGAAGTGTGTTGGCAGACCATTTGGCACACCAGGCAGTGGACGACTACCAATCTATGAACTTTGAATTTCCAGACGAGGATATCATGGTAGTGACTGATTGTGAAGTACCTGGACAGGATGAAGGGCCTGAGGAAGGATCCCGATGGTCTATGCACTTTGACGGAGCCTCAAACACTTTGGGTAACGGTATTGGCACTGTGATCATATCCCCAAAAGGCACTCATACTCCACTCACTGCCCGACTATGTTTCAACTGCACCAACAACATGGCGGAGTATGAAGCATGCATCATGGGTCTTCAAGCTGCAATTGACTTAAGGATCAAGTTTCTGAGTGTCTTCGGAGATTCCGCTCTCGTGATCAATCAGATCAAAGGCGAGTGGGATACGAAACACCCAAATCTTATTCCTTACAAAGAGTATGTGTTGACATTGATCCCCCATTTCACGGAGATAACTTTTGAACATTTCCCAAGAGAGGAGAATCAGTTGGAGGACGCGTTGGCAACGATGTCTTCTATGTTCAAAGTCAAATGGGACAACGAGGCTCCCCGGATCATTATTTGGAAATTGGATGAACCTGCATATTGCTGTGATCTTGAGGATGAAGAGGTAATTGAAAAACCTTGGTATCATGAAGTGAAGAGGTACTTGGAAGCTCAAGAATACCCTGAAGGCGCATCTGTTAACGACAAGAAGTTTCTGAGAAGGTTCGCAGCAAAGTTCTTCCTCAGCAATGGCATTCTATACAAGCGAAACCATGATTCAACTTTACTTCGTTGTGTGGATAAGATTGAAGCAGAAAAGATCATGGCTGAGCTACATGAAGGTACCTTCAGAACATATTCCAGTGGACATACCATGGCAAAGAAGATCCTTCGGGAAGGATATTTCTGGTCCACAATGGAAGCTGACTGTTACCAGCATTCTCAGACGTGTCACAAATGCCAGATCTATGCTGATAAAGTGCACGTTCCTCCAGTTCCTCTGAACATCTTGACAGCACCTTGGCCTTTTGCAATGTGGGGCATTGATATGATCGGCGAGATCAGACCTACGGCATCCAACGGGCATCGCTTCATCCTGGTAGCGATTGATTACTTCACAAAGTGGGTTGAAGCAGCTTCCTACGCTACCGTAACCAAGAATGTCGTGGCACGGTTCATTCGGCACAACCTGATCTGTCGATACGGTGTACCTGAGAGGATCATTACGGACAATGGTACCAATCTTAACAACAAGATGATCACTGAGCTCTGCGAGCAATTCAAGATACAGCACCACAACTCTTCTCCTTACCGGCCGAAGATGAATGGGGCTATCGAAGCGGCTAACAAGAATATCAAGAAGATTGTGGAGAAGATGACAGTGACTTACAAAGATTGGCACGAGATGTTACCATTTGCTCTTCATGGGTACCGTACCTCAGCATGGACGTCAACAGGGGCAACACCCTTTTCCTTGGTCTATGGCATGGAGGCAGTCTTGCCTATTGAAGTCCAGATACCCTCTCTCCGGATAATGAAAGATGCAGGATTGAGCGAAGATGACTGGATCCAGACTCGACTTGATCAATTAAACATGATTGACGAAAAGAGACTCACCGCTATTTGTCATGGTCAAACGTACCAAAAACGGATGATCAGGGCATTTAACAAGAAAGTCAGACGACAAGAGTATCAAGTCGGAGACCTGGTAATCAAGCGCATCATTCTTCCCCAGAGTGATCCCAGGGGAAAATGGACCCCTACGTACGAAGGGCCATTTGTGGTTAAGAATATCTTCTCAGGAGGAGCTATGATTCTAACCACCATGGATGGTGATGACCTTCCTCACCCCGCCAATGCAGACATAGTAAAAAGATACTACGCATGATAAAAGACCCTATAGGTTGACACACCTAGGCAAAAATAAGGGCTTCCCGGCGAACCAAAAGGGTTCGGGCAAAAATAAGGGATAAAATGAAAAAAATCTGTACACCCGGCAAGTCGAAAATCTGAAAAGGCGGCTTGGGCAAAAATGGGTATCCCGGTGGACTAAAAACCCGAAAGGGCGGTCCAAGCAAAAGTTAGGGATTAAAGCGTAATACTATGTCTCATTGGATCACCTTGCATCCAGAATCCGGTATCAACTATCAGGTTCAGACGGCGTCAAGCAATCAGCTTCGTCTTCAACTGAGCAGCAAAGTGATGAGACGCTTGAAGACATAAAGGCGATAGCAGAGTTGGAACCCAGTGGGATCTTTCACATAGCTTTTTTGTTTTCCTTTTCAAAATTGTATAAACTCTATGTTGTTCGGCGGTGTTCTCTTACTAGGACGTCAGCCTCCTGTACATAAACGCCTATTTACAGGCAAATTTCAAAATCAATACAAATCCACTTTTTCAGACAAATTGCCAATTGTTTTTCCTTTTTCTGTTTTGTCTTGCGAAGAACGTCCAATGTTCATTTTTGATATATGCATTTGACATTAATTGCTAACTCATAAATATTTGCACGCGAAACAAAGGACTAATTACAGGTGACATCAAAAACAGGGGCAATAATGAGTTATCTAAGAGATCTAGTTGCTCTGTCCACCAAGGTACCAAGGTAAGTTCGGCTGAAGAACGTAACCAAGATACCTCCACTCCCCGAGAGTAAGACAAGACTCAACAATACTCTCCCCCGAGCAAAGTTGGTCTCCTAATCAGTCCTTAAAAGGCACAGTATATCCAGCAAGTCAGCGATACTCTCCCCAAAACAAAGTTAGTCTACTGTCAGCCTTAAGGAAGTTGGGAATCCCCAGAAGATCTCAATATTCCCCAGCAGAGTACAGATATTCCTAAGCAAGCATCCCCGGAAGTCTTATTCTAAGATTGTTCCTCGGCGGAATATAGACATCCCAGTGGAGCCACTTCCCCAGTGCAGTCCAAAAGTTTCCCCAGGAGAGTTGTATCAATCTCCCCAGTAGATTCTTGAAGCTTATCCCCAGTAGATTCTGGAAGCTTATCCCCTGCAGAGCACGAACGCGTCTCCCCGGCTTTATTCAAAGGTTATTCCCCATCAGGGTATAACTGGGTTATCCTCAGCTAATTTCCACGGAAAGATCGTCCTCGGCGAAGTTCTTCCTACCCCCAGCGGAGTTCATCAAATTCCCCAACATAACATATCAACGGTATCCCCAGCGGAGTTATCATCAAAACCTCAGCGAAATATCTCTTCCCACAGAGTATTCCCCTCAGAGTAATCTCTTCAACAAGTTTATTCCCCAACGGAGTCATCTTCTCCTACGAGTTTATTCTTGCAACCATCATCCCCAGCGGAAACGAAGAACTCTACTCTTCAAACATCAGCCTAGGGTTCAAGTTCCCGGCATTCGTCAAGGATTTATTTGCCTAGACAAAAATACATTCATAAACATTACATTATCATACACCATGACGCATGCATATACGCATCATAAACACACAATCTCGTTTATTTTTGAGAACATCATGACATCATGCATCATGACATTGCATACAACTGATGTTCTGCCTTTTCAGGAAAAAGGTCAATCCAAAGATAATTACTATCAACCATCGCGATTCCAGATTCGATACCTATATCTAGCCAGGGCATATCTGTTGACGACAAATTCCAGATTCGATACCTGTATCCAGCTAGGGCATATCTGTAGATGATTAATTCCAGATTCGATTCCTGTATCTAGCCAGGGCATATCTGAAGAGTTTTAAGATTCGATACCTATATCCAGCCAGGGAATATCTGTAGATGACTAATTCCAGATTCGATTCCTGTATCTAGCCAGGGCATATCTGAAGAGTTTGAAGATTCGATACCTGTATCCAGCCAGGGCATATCTGTAGATGACTAATTCCAGATTCGATTCCTGTATCTAGCCAGGGCATATATGAAGAGTTTGAAGATTCGATACATGTATCCAGCCAGGGCATATCTGTAGATGACTAATTCCAGATTCGATTCCTGTATCTAGCCAGCGCATATCTGAAGAGTTTCCAGATTCGATACCTGTATCTAGCCAGGGCATATCTGTTGACGAAAAATTCCAGATTCGATACCTGTATCCAGCCAGGGCATATCTGTAGATGACTAATTCCAGATTCGATTCCTGTATCTAGCCAGGGCATATATGAAGAGTTTGAAGATTCGATACCTGTATCCATCCAGGGCATATTTATAGATGACTAATTCCAGATTCGATTCCTGTATCTAGCCAGGGCATATTTGAAGAGTTTGAAGATTCGATACCTGTATCCAGCCAGGGCATATCTGTAGACGACTAATTCCAGATTCGATACCTGTATCTAGCCAGGGCATATTTGTGATTGATTGATTGTAGATTCGATACCTGTATCTGGCCAGGGCATGTCTGCATGAAGAGTTTAGAGATTCGATTCCTATATCTAGCCAGGGCACGTCTGTAAGCAACCTTTTTGAAGTTCCGGATTCGATTCATGTATCTAGCCAGGGCATATCTGTGAGCAATCGATTGTAGATTCGATACCTGTATCTAGCCAGGGCATATCTACATGAAGAGATTGAAGATCAACACATGTAACAGGCCAGGAAACCATCTTCCTTTCTCAAAGCACGCAAGTTCTTGCTAAGGAATCTCTTACACGATCGACACCTTCCGATGGCATCTATAAGCCCATCTCCACAACTATCCATCACATTTCCAAATGGCATCTATAAGCCCATTCCCGACAAGGTTCTGTCACATCTCCAGATGGCATCTATAAGCCCATCCTCCTATCCACCATCTTTCCAAATGGCATCTTTAAGCCCATTCCCGACATCACGTTGTTGATATTCTACTATGTGAGTGCAAATTTCTGGGCACTCTAGTGTTCAATAATCTTCCACCTTCTGATCACGAAAGGCACACAAGCCAATCTACATCCTCAGGTCTAAGAAGATCGAACAGGGGCAACTGTTGTACCCCAAAATTTTCCCTCCCATATTCTTCAAAGTTTTGACAAGCATCATCTCAATTTGCTCAAGTCTACTCAAGGGTTGCATAGTCAAACCATCCTCATAAGCCAGTCAAAATTAGGGTTTTGGTTCTTGCAAGGAAGTTAAGGTTTTCAAGGGCTCAATCAAGTCCCATATGCTCATATACATTGTCAAGCACCTACATGTCAAGTTTCAAGGCCCACAAGGTCAAGTTGCACAGTCAAAAACCCTAATTGCTTCACAATCAACTGTAGGGGCAAAATGGTCATTTGGCAGTCAAAAGTCAAATTTTTTTTGTCAACATATTATTTTGAAGCCACAATCATCATTTGGTCAAATCTTGACCATGATTTCACAAGAATGGCTCAAAAATCATCAAGATGCAAAAGTTTCTATTTTTGGACAGTTGAAAAGTCAATTGTAACTTGACCAAGGCATAACTTTTTCATGTCTCATCATAAAAATCCCATCCAATGCTCATTTTGAATGGGAGGACATTTCCTACAACTCATCTTCACATTCCAAGTCCAAGAAATGCTCTCACAAAAAGTTATCAATTTCAACATTATAGGTAATTTTCAAAAGTCAACAAAAATGCACTTTAAGTCAAATACCATAACTTGAGATTGGTATATTAAAATGACATGGGACCAAAGGAATTGGTTAGAGGACTTCAAGACCTTTCCAAAATGTCCAAGAACATGTTCATATGATCAAAATTGAGCAAGATATGCATTGGAGAAGTTGGGAAATTTTGTGAAATGGTAAAAGTAAACTATCCTTAAAACTTAAATTTTTGACAAAAGGGCCCACTTTCTTCCACTTGATTCAGCCTTGTCATGCCACCCACGTGTCCCATGATCAATTTCAAGACCAAATAATTATTTTTCTATTTTTATTTAATTTTTATGGATTTAATTCATTTTAATCCATAATAATTCAAGTAAAATAAAAAAAAATTGATTAAATGGTATCTTGTGGTTTGATTAGCCTTCATGAAGCATATTCTAGTTGCCAAATTCGTGTAAAGCTCATTTATGCATGAAAATTCAAAATTTGGACAAAGCTTTGAAAGGCCTTTAATGGTGGTTAAGAAGAAATCCAAAACTTCAATGCACAAGTTTAAGGCTCCTAATGCTGACTTAAATCCCTTGATACATACATATGCAAGAGGGCCATATAGGATTCACGACCTAGAGCTCATTGAAACGACCATAACCAATTCCAAAAAAATCCAAGAAAACTTGAAATCTGTTTTCTCACTTCCAGGCCATTTCCAAATTTTTAACTGATTCTAATACATTGCATAAGTCCCCAGGAATCCTTGGAGATCAAAATCACACGCTAACACTCAAGGAATCCCAAGAACCAGTCACACGGTTTGACCATTTTTCCTTTAATCGTAATTCAATATTTGTGCATCATTTACGCATTATGATCATTGATTTACATTGCTAACATCCTTCTGGAGCTTTTGGTATAAGACAATTGCGCTGTGGTGTCCTAAAACAGAAAACACCATGGACAAATTCTAGGGTTTTCAAGGTCCTGATTTGGGGCTTTTCAGAATAGGAAAAATCAGGCTTTGAAAAAACCATGGTTGGATTCGTCAGGATGAGACGAAATCAAAACATCCCTCGCGAACAATTTCTGATTAGCGTACGCCTATTCGCTATTTTCTCTTGATGCAGGTTGTGGGGGTTAAAAACCCCCGCTAATTGTTTTATTTTTTACAGGAAAAAGGAGGAAGACGAAGTACGTGGAGGCGTGTGACTGGCTTATTCAAATAACGTGCGGATTTTTTTTAATTGCCAGAATAATGGTTGTTTTCATATTTTAATTTCTTTGATTGTTATATTAACAAAAGCACTCAAGTGGCTCAGTGGAAGATGGCAAGGCTTGCAACCATTGGAACTTGGGTTCGATTCCCAGGTCCCCCAAACGCTTGTTTCATTTTTTCTCTAACATATTCCCATGCAGCATTCCAGCAAAAGTCTACCATACATCTCAAGCAATCAGTGTGCCAAGTGGCCTCAGAAGCAGATCCAAAGGCCTGGATTGGACGAGCACCATACTCCTGGTCAACCTACGCCATGGACAATCTCCAAAAGTCAACAAGGCTGGTTATGGGCCAGCAATTTCCAGGCTTCACACCTCCATTGGGCCATCAACACCCCATTTGGTTTCTATTTCTTTTTTTATTATTTTCCTTTTCTCTTTTTATTTTCTTTAGTAATTATTATTAGTATTATTTAATTAATCAACAAATTAACCTTTTTTTCCATAAAATTCAAAAAAAACAAAAAAAAACATTTTATTATTTATTAACTTATTTTGTAAATAAATTTTAATATTAATTAATTAGTTGTGTAATTAGAACAATTTTAACTTTTTTTAATAAGTAAAATTAATTTAGAATTAGGACTTTCAACTTTTAATTTCTTTTTTTATTTTATTAAAAACATAAAAATACAAAAATATTATTTTCTTAATTAATTAATTAATTAGTTATTAATTTTAATTTCATTAATTACAAGGGACAAAATTCAATTCTTATTCAAAAAGGGTCAAAACCCTTAGGACGTTCCCGACTTAATTCTTTCGCGCATTATTCTTATTTTGATTATTTATGTAACTGTTTCCGGATATGTAATAGTAATTAGGTTTATCTCTTTATTTACTATTTCTCGCACTTTATTTCCAAACGGGTTTTGTTTTTTGGCGATGTATAGACCCACGCCTTGTAATAGTTAAATTTACATTTCCGCAATTTACTTTCTGCACCCCTAACTGATAATATGCCTGCAAGAATGTATGTAAATAAAATCAATTCGTAGCTCACAAATAACATGTACAAGATAACCTTAACTGAAAAAGAACACACAAACACATGCCACTTCTAGGGTACGCCTCACTGGTTGCCTCGACGTGGTCATCAAGTATAGGGTGTCTTAGAGGTCGCCCTTATGTCCAAAAGATCCAGTTGCCTCGAAACGGTTGCCTCGAATACAAAGGATCTAGGACATTAGGGTTACTTCTAAGGTGTCCTACCATTGCTTCGGTGACCACACTGTCCCTTAATCAAATTGACCCGAATACCTCCAACGATTGTGCTACCTACCTATCAATGGTGGGATGGCACTATCTAAAGGACTCTTACACAGCCTAATTCCTTAGAGTAGGTAGATTTCTCTTAAGTACTTGCTCTTTTCAAAACAAAACAAAAACATCTTTTCACACCTCACACTTTCTAAAAGTTTTCAAACAAATTTTTCATACACTCTTGAGGACAGATACAAGAGTTACTTAGAAATTTTTCAAACGAAACTTTTTCAAAACCCATTCACACTTGAAAAGCAAACAAATTTTGAAAACATAAGAGCAAGTACCTAAGAGCCCGTGGATAACCACGGATAGAAAGGGTGCTAACACCTTCCCTTTCTATAAATCTACCTCCCGAACCGAGAAACATTCTCAAAGAAGGAATTTTGTTGTGCTTTTGTCCTTTCTATGTTGGAGAACATAAAAGACGGTGGCGACTCTTGCTTACCGCGACATCTCGCGAAACCATCTTAAAAAACAGTCAGTTCTATTTCCACCGATCACACTTGCGATCAGACTTCAGTATCAACTATCAACTTCAAACGGCACCGACCAATCCAGTCAGCTTCGGACAAGCAGCAAAGTCATGAGACACTCGAAGACATAGGGGCAATAGCAGAATTGAAACCCAACGAGATTATTGCACATAGCTGCTTTCTTCTCTTTGTACACTATTTTGTATAGTTTTCACTCTCACGACGGTGTTCTCCTACTAGAATATCAGCCTCTTTGTACAAAACGCCTGTTATAGGCAAACTTCAAAAATCAATACAAATAATTTCTTTAAAAGTACAAAACTGTTGTTTTTCTTTTTCTATTTTATTTTGCAAAGACGTCCAATGACTTATTCTTGACATATGCATTTGAATATGATGGTTGTTCACAAATATTTGCATAAAAAATAGAAAAACAGTTGCTGACGACTTTAAAGAACGGGGCAAAGTCTAAAAAACCAATTTGCAATCCCGACAGTTACTCTTTCAATCCTAGTACAGGGGCAGGGACAATTTGAAACAAAGTCGTCGCTAAATATGACCCCATGGCACCTATGTTCTCCACAGATTAGAAACAACCAAAGTTTTGACTCCTTCATCCCCAAACAGGAATTATCTCCTCCAACAAAATTTCTCCAGCAGAGAGTTGAAGTCTGTGTTCCCCAACCGAGCTTTTTAATTTCAAACAGTTATAAAACCTCCTCCTGGTTAGAGTTTGTTTCTCATACTGCGGAAGTTCGTTCCCCGACAGAGTTTATTTCTCTACATAGGTAGAATCTTCCAACAAGCATCTCTCTCCATAGACCTATTCTCGAGCAGAATCAATTCTCAAGCAGAATCAATTCTTAAGCAGAGTCAATCCCCAGCAGGTTATCCTCAAACAGAAAGAGGAAATCCCCGACGAATCATCTCCATTCACCATCCCCAGCGGAAATGAAGGATTCAGCCTCCCAATGCTTTCCAACAGTGGTCTGGGATTTATTTTCCCAGACTAAAATCGCGATAACATCCCATATTCATACATCATGGCATGTGTATACACATCACATACACCTTAATCTCATTTATTTTCAGATCATCATCACAATGCATTTCATACATCATGACATTGCACGTGACTAATTCTTTACCTTTTTCAGGGACAAGATCAATCAACAAACACCGTTGACTACTTATGTAACCTGATAGTCTTCTCAAAAGCTACGCTTGATGAAAGGATATTTCATCATCTTCCTCGGAACGATGTTCTCAGAAGACCTTCTCTCGTTCAGTCAGATCGACACTAAGATCTCCCTGATTCTTATTCCAGTTGAAGACATTCCAAGACTTTCGTCTGGTTCAGTTAAATCGATCCTAAGATTTTTTTGATTCTTATCCAGTCAAAGTTAATCCAAGACCTTCTCTGGTTCAGTCAGATTGACACTAAGATCTCTCTTACTCTTATTCCAGTTAAAGATATTCCAAGACTTTCGTCTGGTTCATTTAAGTCAATCCTAATATTTTTCTGATTCTTATCCAGTCAAAGTTAATCCAAGTCCTTCTCTGGTTTAATCAGATCGACACTAAGATCTATCTGATTCTTATTCCAGTTGAAGACATTCCAAGACTTTCGTTTGGTTCAGTTAAATTGGTCCTAAGATTTTTCTGATTCTTATCCAATAAAAGTTAATCCAAGACCTTCTCTGGTTTAGTCGGATCGACACTAAGATCTCTCTGATTCTTATTCCAGTTGAAGACATTCCAAGACTTTCGTCTGGTTCAGTTAAATTGAGCCTAAGATTTTTATGATTCTTATCCAGTCAAAATTAATCCAAACCCTTCTTTGGTTCAGTCAGATCGACACTAAGATCTCTCTGATTCTTATTCCAGTTGAAGATGTTCCAACACTTTTGTCTGGTTCAGTTAAATCGATCCTAAGATTTTTCTAATTCTTATCCAGTCAAAGTTAATTCAAGACCTCTGCTGGTTCAGTTCAAGTCGACCATTAATTTGTTACTGATTCTTTTCTGATAGACCTTTACTGTTTCAGTTAAATCGATCCTAAGATTTTTATGATTCTTATCCAATCAAAGTTAATTCAAGACCTTCGCTGGTTCAGTTTGAATCGACCATGGATTTGTTGCTGATTTCTTAACAGTTTAGTCTCATTTCCCTAGTAAGCCATTGTGAAGCCTGGATCCTAACCAGATAGCAGTCCACTTCCATCTCTTTAATCAAGATATGACTCCCCAGTAGAGTAAGGACAATTGAAGCTCCTAAACTCTATTTCCCAAGACAAGGATCAACATTCCTCAGCAGAGTCCTCCTCAACAACAGGAATAGGGATTCCCATGAAGGAATATCTCATGAAATCAACGTTCTTCTGGATGGCATATTTAAGCCTATCTCTGATGACTCTCCGTCATGTTCTGTGGGTGGCATCTTTAAGCCCATCTCTGATGATCTTCTGTCATCTTTTCCAAATGGCATCTGTAAGCTCATTCCCGATATTATTCACCAACAATATCACTTCAGACGAGTGCAAATTTCTGGGCACTCTAGTGTTTAATCATCTTCTACCTTCAAATCACGAAAGGCATACAGGCCAATCTACATCTTCATGTTTAAGAAGATTGAACAGGGGCAGTTGTTGTACCCAAAAATTTGGCCTCTTATTTTTTACAAGATCTTCTCTTACATGGGTGACTACAAACACTTGCTTGAAGAAAAATAACAAAGTTTGAAGTTGGTCAAAGCGTCCTTCGAAGGGGTGTACTTCTAAGGCATGTCAACATAATGACATTCAATTGGCATCTGAACAAAGGCGTCTTCGACTGGAATTTTAATGTCACTTCGATTGGTCTCAACTGAAGGAAATCGAAGAGAGCAGAACAAAGTTTTCGAGCGATCAACAAGATCCTTCGATTGGCCTGTTAACAAGACCTTTCAATTGGCATTTTTAACAAGTGCCTTTCTATTTTCCTATTAACAAGGCCTTTCGATTGTCATCTACATGGTACCTTTTGATTGGCATGGTAATAATGCCCTTTGATTGGCATCTCCCAAATGCCTTTCAATTGGCATCTCCCAAATGCGTTTCGATTGGCATCTACATAGCGCACTTCGATTGGCATTCCAAAAGGTTCTTCATTCGAAGGAAGTAACAAGACCCATTCGAAGGGTGTATGAGAAGGCCATTCGAAGGAGGAAACTCATAGGACATTCGAAGGAGGCAACAATACCCATTCAAAAGGTGTATAAGAAGGCCATTCTAAGGAGGCAACTCATAGGCCATTCGAAGAAGCGTTCAATGACTCATTCGAAGGGTGTATGAGAAGTCCATTCGAAGGAGGCAGCTCATAGGCCAATCAAAGAGAAATGCTGGAGGGTGTTCGAAGGAATCAAGTGTCCAAGTTCATCCAAGATTTCCAAAGAGACATGAATGTTTCAAAAAAGGAATGCTTTTAATTTGTCTGATTCTTGTCTCATGGCTTTAAGGGCGGGTTTAAGTAGTTGTCTCTTACCTTTACCAGGTGCCAACACCTTACTATAAATATGAGACCAAGGACACATTAGCAGGGGCGAAAAAAAAAGAGAATGAAAGAGAGGAGAAGTCACACATATTGCATCACCCACACAGATTTCCCATCGAAGCTCCCCAAAATCTCAAAGTTGTCACTAGGTTTTAGGAAACGTGTCCAAGCATTAGAAGGATCATATACACGCTCCCTCCATTTGTTAATCCGTTCGATCTCACGCTCCCTCTGTTTTGTAATTTGTTCGATTAAAATTAGATAAATATGCAATTTACTTTAAATCCATATTAATCATTACATGCATGTTATTGTTGATGTTTGTGCTTGTTCAAATGTGTTGTATACAAGTTTAAGTGCAGGGACGAGATTGTTCCATTGCTAGGGCACGATTTGTATCTTCTTTCGAATCTTAGGCTTCATGGCGTCATAGGACAAAGGGAATTTCGATTCATATACAGGAGATTCGAAATAGGACGACACGGCCATGATCTGTCGAATCCAAGACCAAGATTCGACTCAAATCTGTGATTTTATTTTTATCTTTCTAACACTTGTTGTGGATCCAGCATAAATGAGGCCACAGTGCACAGGATCGAAAGACCTGTGCTTAGCACCTAGGTCATGATTTTCGTTTTTGCTAGCATATTTTTACAAATTCACAATCCTCATAGCATTCACCCCCTGGATCGAAGGACACCCATCCCTCCTGGATCGAAAACTCCATGTATCTCCAAATCGAAATCCAATGTTCTCTGAATCAAAGCCCCCAGGATCGAAGGGTCCCCACCCCTTCATATTTTATTTTTTGTTCTTTTTTTGTATTTTCTTTACTGATCTTTTTTTTTTTTACTTTGACATTGAATCAAAAAACCACAAAGAAAATTAGGCTTGACTTTTTACATTAAATTAATTTTGTCAATTAATTAATAAACTATTTTAACATTTTTAAAATTAAAATTAAATTGACTTAGGCTTATTTTCTTTTATACTAAAAACAAAAACGATTTTATTCTTAGGATTATTAGACGTTACTTTCAAATTAGCGCGCGTTTATTTTATTGTAACTACTCACAGTTGTAATAGCTTTAGATTTAAAATTTCGCACTCTTAGTCTCTTGCATTTTTTATGTAACTGTCTTAAAGCGCTGTAATAGTTTAGGATTTATGCTTCTGCTTTTTATTTTCCGTACTTTACATTTCCTGTACAATATTACTGTTAGTAATTAGGATTGCATGGAAAGAATGTAAATTAAAATGTTAGCTAACTTAATAAAAATACAAAAATAACTGAATCTCAATATATATGCACATATGCACCTCTAGGGTATCCCCGCTTCGGTTGCCTTTCAAAAAAACAGTCACATCCCTCGAGAATGGGGACGCTTTAGAAAATACCCGCAAAAATCAAAAAGATCATAGTCCCTCGATGACCCTACGGTGTTGCCTTTCGGTAAATGATCTCGTACCTTAAATGAAATTGCTAAAGCGTCTTCATATGTGGCTTTATGACTGTAAAACGTACCTTTGAATGTCCCTCAACATCCAACGATAGAGCTGCCTATTCACTAATAGTAGGATAGCACTGTCAAAGGAAAAGAGGAAAAGAACGACCATTTTCGAGTAATAAAGTAGATAGCTGTTAGAAATTTGCTCATACATTTTGCACTTACATAGAAAACTACTTTTCAAAAAAAAATTTCAAAAACATTTGCTTTGTTAACACTCTTGAGGATTGATACAAGAGTCAAACACAAAGCAAATCGCCGCACTAAGGCATTTTCAAACAAAAACTTTTTCACACAAACACGAAAGCAATTTTCAAAAATGAGCAAACCTCTAAGAGCCCGTGGAAAACCACAGATGGAAAGGGTGCTAACACCTTCCCTTTCCATAATTTACCCCCTACTCCGAAAACATATCGAAAAGGTCTTTTTCTATTCTTTTCACCCTTTCCTTTGTTGAATAAAAGAAAAGACGGTGGCGACTCTTGCTTACCACACATTTGCGAACAAAAAATGCAAAAACTAGTATATAACAGTCGGTTCTGCCACCGTATCACATTTACCATCATCCAAGCTCGTACAAACCTTTGACGATAGCCTTGATTTTCGTTTTTGTAATTGAACACCACTCCTTGGATAAGCATATCCTGAGCACCATCTCTTCGGGCATACCCAAACTGTGTTAATGCTAAGCAAGGGTTGTAAGTGATACCTCCCCAAATGCCAAGCAGAGGGACATTAGGGAATTCCCCACAATGGTCAATGATAGAAGTATCTTCCAAGGACCGATAACACCAATGAATAACAGAGTGGGTGAGGGACATCATCCTTTAAGACCATGTCAATCCTTTCTCGTTCTTCAATGTTGATCGAGGTAGGTGCGAAGTAAACCACTTGGCAAGTAGGGGAATGTAACACAAGAGAGTACCTATTTTCTTCATGGTGCGGGTATGGAAACAATGTAAGATGTCTCCCAGCAAGGTAGGTATAAGATTAAGAGAGAGAAAGACTTTGATGGAATTCACATATATGAATTGGTCTGAGTTGGGAAATAGAACCAAACCATAGATGATAAGGGCCAAGATATCTTCAAAGGCTTGAAAATCCATATCTTCCCAGAATGAACGAGCCTTGTCCAATAAGAACTTGGCTAGGAACCCTTTAACTCCGCTTCTTGTCTCCCAATTTGCTATAATGCCGGCTCTCTTCAGATGCAAGGCTTTGGCAATGACTTCAGGTTTTGGAATCCCTTTTAAACTGGTGAACGGTGCTTAATCAAGCACGTGCACTCCTAATAATAGAGATAATTCTTCTAGTGTTAGCACCAACTGATAGTCAGGGAAGGTGAAGCAACGATGCATGGGATCAAATAATTGGAAGAGCACGCACATAATCTCGTCTTGGAAATTGGATGTAACCAAACTGAGGAGTCGACCATATTTCTTGGTGAAAGGAGAGTCTTCAGGCACCCTTGATGCTAATTCTTGGAGTTGAGGGTGCGCTTTCACGAAGCTGATTCTGATGGTATTCCTTCGGACGGGATTCATGGCCTACAAAACAAAACAAAGATAAATTCCTAAATCCTTGAAATGGTTAGTGAGAATGCTTATGATGTTATGATTTTTATTATGTTATGTATAAATAAGCAAGTTTTTATGTACACACAAAGCAGACAAGTCCTTAGCTTTAGGCTTGCAGGGAGTTTGATAGGTAAGTACCCTCTCGAAGTTTAGTTGCCTCAACCTGTCCTAGAAAGTAACCGGGTTCTAAGGGATATCAATATCACTGACAATGCCTAAAAGAAAGGTCGGTGATATTAAGATCCCTTAGAACCCGGTTACTTTCTAGGACAGGTTTAGCCAACTAAACTTCAAGAGGGTACTTACCTATCAAACTCCCTGCAAGCCTAAACCTAAGGACTTGTCTGCTTTGTGTGTACATAACAACTTGCTTATTTGTACATAACATCATAAGCATCATAACATAATAAGAATTATCACTAACCATTTCAAGGATTTAGGGATTTATCATTGTTCTATTTTGTAGGTCATGACTTCCATAAGTAGGAATACCATCCGAGTCAACTTCGTGAAAGTGCATCCTCAACTTCAAGAGTTAACATCAAGGGTGCCTGGAGATTCTTCCTTCCGAAAGAAATATGGTTGACTTCTCAACTTAGCTACCTCAAATTTCCAAGAAGAAAAGATGTGTGTGCTTTTCCAATTCTTTGATCCTATGCATCATTGCTTCACCTTTCCTGACTACCAATTGGTGCCTACATTAGAAGAATTATCTCAGTTGCTAGGAGTGCATGTGCTTGATCAAATACCATTCACCGGTTTGGAGGAGACTCCAAAGCCTGAAGTTATTTCCAAAGCCTTGCATTTGAAGAAGTCTGACATTATGGCAAATTGGGACACAAGAAGTGGAGTTAATGGTTTCTTAGCCAAGTTTCTATTGGAGAAGGCTCGTTTGTTCTGGGAAGATATGGATTTTCACTCTTTTGAGGATGTCTTGGCCCTTCTAATCTATGTTTTGGTTCTATTTCCCAATCCATACCAACTCATAGATGTGAATTCCATCAAGGCCTTTCTCTCTCGCAATCCTGTACCTACCCTGCTTGGAGGCATTTTACATTGTTTCCACACTCGCACCATGAAGAAAAGGGGTACTCTTTTGTATTGCATTCCATTACTGTCTAGGTGGTTTATTTTGCACCTACCTCGGTCAACGTTGAAGAATGAGCAAGTTTTTACATGGTCTAATAGGTTAATGTTACTCACACATTCAGATATTCATTGGTGTTCTTGATCCCTAGAGAATGTTATCATCATTGATCGCTGTAGGGAATTCCCTAATGTCCCTATACTTGGCATTAGGGGAGGCATCAGCTATAACCCTTGTTTGGCTTTGCGACAGTTTGGATATGCTAGGAGAGATGGTCCCCATGATGCGCTCATCCAAGGTTTGGTATTCGACTACGAGGGCGACGACCAAGGCTATCGACAAAGGTTCATACGAGCTTGGAGAATGATAAACAAAGTGGATAGTAAGACGTTGGGACATAAGAATTCCATCCCCCTTAAGCCTTACCTTAAGTTGGTACGAACTCGTTCTCAAAGTCTCATGATGCCTTACCCCGCCATCTTACCAATCATTATGGAGACTGTTGTCGAAGGAGATGTTCCATATACTGTCCTTTATCCTGATATGCCTACTTCTCTTGAAGATTTTCAAAGATATTGGATTCAACTCAAAGGGGAACGAGACACCTTTGAAACCTAGTTCTACGCAAGCGAGAAGAAGGTTCTGGAGCTCACGAGACAACTCCATGAAGAGAAGAGTTTGAATGCCTACATTGCACCGAAGAGGATGCGCTTGTGGGAAGCTTGATTTCTTTTTGTTTTAGAAAGTTTATTTTGTATTATTGTTTCTTCCATTGTAAGCCCAAGAGGCATGTTGTAAGCAATTTGAACTTATTAATACAATTAATGTTTATTCCCTTTTTTCTAAACAAATTTAAATCTTCTAAGTCCTTGAAATCATTTGCATACGCATGTTCATGCATCATAACATAAACAGGTTTTCCACAATAGGTTTCCTTATCTTTCTACTGTTTATTTCAGTAAGATGGATATCGAACAAATAGTGAAGGATCTTCAAGAACAGAATTCTCAATTCCAACAGATGTTCATGGTTCTGCCTAAAGGACAAGAGGACCTGAAGGCTCTCATGATCAAAGACAAGAAGAAAAAGACAAAGAAACCAGTCGGTGTCCTGAATATGGGAAGGAGATTCATAGAACCAGCAAAGTGATCACTAGAATTCACAACTCCTTCAAATGAGAGGGAAAATCAGGAAGAGAAGACAAAAGAAGGGGACTACAGTCTGGGGTTTGACAAAGAAGAGGTTGACTACGCTGAAGAACAATATCCTCCTGCTGATGACAAATATAAACAGCTGGAGGATCGTCTCAACACCATGGAAATTTAGAGAGTACCTGGTCTGGATTTTGAAGAATTAGGGTTGGTTTCTGGAGTGGTCATTCCACAGAAGTTCAAGGTTCCTGCAGTTGCTAAATATGGAAGAGTTTCATGTCCTAAGATGCGTCTGAGGTCTTATGTCAGGAAGATCCAACCTCACACCACTGATAGGAATTTGTGGGTGCATTTCTTCCAGAAAATTTTATCGGGGACTCAATTGGAATGGTTTTATCTGCTGGAGGGAACCAACATCTGCAACTGGGAGGATCTGCTGGTGCTTTCTACAGGCAGTACCAATACAATGTTGACCTTGCTCCAACATGTACACAACATCAAAGCATGTTTATGGGCCAGTGAAGGCTTAAAATATTATGCCCAGAAATGGAGAGATCTTGCAGGAAGAGTCCAACCTCCTCTGTCTTATAGAGAGCTGGTAGATATGTTCTTGGGTACTTTGTCAGGCCCATTATCCAAACATCTGATCAGGAGCTCTTCAGCTGGGTTCACCAAGTTGATATTGACAGGTGAAAGAGTATAAGTTGGTATCAAGAGCAGTAAGATTCAGAGAGATGTGTCTTCAGGTACAGTAAAGAAACCATTCTATGGGAAGAAAGAAGTAAGTGTTTCCTACAGTCAAAAGAATCAAATCAAAGTTGAACTCCTTCCAACGGTGGGAGTTGTAATGATATCCAGCCCTGTATCAACTCAATAACAAAACAATCAGCACAGGAAGGATGCCTCTAGAAGATAGTTCACCCGGCTTAACATGTCCTTATCTCAGGTTTTGCCACACTTGTTAAAGTCTAATCTGGTCACTCTGAAGCAGCCTCCTCAAAATCCAAACACTACATCTCTCCGTTATAATCCAAATGCTCGGTGTGCCTACCACTCCAACAGTCTAGGGCATGATACAAATGATTGTTGGGCTCTGAAGAATAAAGTTCAGGATCTTATTGAGGCAAAGGAGATTGAATTTGACCCTCCCAAGACCCCTAATGTGATAACTACACCAATGCCCAAGCATGGTCAGAGTGTTAATGTCGTTGATGATAACCTGTTTGTTTATTCTATTGATGAACTAGCTACTCCTCTTCCGATTATTAAGAAGAATCTCTTGCGAGTCAGTTTATTTCCGGGTTATGGTGAAGGTTTCCACCTACGTACGTCTCTACCCAATGGTTGCTTGTTGTTGAAGATAGGTGTCCAACGCCTGATGGACAACAAGGAAATTTTGTTTGAGAAGACTCCCTCTACGAGAAGTCTGTGTGAAGATATATCAATTATTACCATTTCTGACAATCCTCTCAGGGTCTCCTCCAAAAAACCTGTCAGGATTACATCCACTCCTAAGGTTTCTCCTTTAATTATCACCTTTCCAGGGCCAATACCATATTCCTCCAACAAGGTTGTTCCTTGGAATTATGGAGCTAACATCTACTACCATGGCGTCAAGCAAGATCTATTGTTTATCAAGAATGAAGTTACTAAAGGTATTGACCCTAACATCGACAACATTGTTGGGACCAGTAAAATTACCAGAAGGAGAAAGATTTTATCTCTTGAAATCTCTCCAAATATTGTTAATATTCCTGCTAATACTCCTGCTATTACTCCTGTTTCTACTCCTGCTGTCACTCCTGTTATTATTCTTACTATTGAGTCGGCTGAGACTCGGGGAAAAGAAGTGTTGGTTGATCCTGCCTGGAAGGAGGCGCCTAAAGAAGCCATTCCTGAAGCCTCCAAGCGATAAATGGAGGAAATTTTTAAAATCATACGGAAGAGTGATTACAATGTTATGGAACAGTTGGGGCAAACCCCCTCAAAAATTTCAATGATGGCCCTATTACTATGCTTCGAAGCTCATGCCAAAGCTTTGGTGAAATTCCTGAAGTCTGCTCATGTGCCACAAGAGACTTCTGCCGACCAATTCAAGAACTGTGTTTCCAGTCTGATTACTGACAATGGGCTCGGTTTCTTTGATGTTGATTTAACGTCTAAAGGATGAAAGCATAATGGTTCCCTGCATGTCTCTATTGAGTACATGGGCACTACCCTGGCTCATTTTCTAGTTGATACGGGTTCGTCACTAAATGTTCTACCCAAGGTTGCTTTAGACAGATTGGACTGTGAAGGACTGACTTTGAAGCCCAGTAATATTGTGGTGAGAGCTTTTGATGGTTCCAAGAGAATGGTAAACGGGGAGGTGGACATTCTTATTAAAGTTGGTTCCCAAAACTTTGGCTCCACTTTCTATGTGATGGACATTCGCATGTCTTACTCCTGTTTTCTAGGACGTCCTTGGATTCATGGAGCTGGTGTTGTAACTTCCACTTTGCACCAGATGTTAAAGTATATGGTTAATGGAAAGATTATTACAATCCAAGGAGAAGAAGAATATATGGCGAGCCACTTTAACTCTTTCAGATATGTCGAGATGGACGGAGAGTTTATTGAGACCCCCTGCCATAATTTTGAAGAGGTTCCTCAGACAATTGCTGCTACCAAGACTGTTGTTAGTGTTCCAAATATTACCAAACCTCCGTTGAAGATGGTTGTGATGCAGTCGGAGAACTGACTTGAGGTTTTGCGTTTGTGTTTGCAAATGTTGCGGTTTAGCAAGAGTCGCCACCGACTTTTATTTTATCCAAAAGGAAAGGTAAAAAAGCACAGGAAAGACCTTTGAGATTGTTTTTGAGTTCGGGGGGTAGATTATGAAAAGGGAAGGTGCTAGCACCCTTTTCATCCATGGTTTTCCATGGGATCTTAGTTACTTGTTTTAGATCACTTGCTTTGCTTTTTCAATTGTTTGAAATGGTGCTTTGTGTGGTTTTGAAAGTATTTTGAAAAGAGGCCTTTGTTTAGGCAATCTTTGTAATGATTCTTGTTTGTAAGAATGTATACAAAGGTGTTTGTATTTTGAAAAATGTTTCAATGTTTTGAAAGTTGTTTGGAAATTGTTTTGAAATGTGTGTGTGTTTGTTTAAAAATAGCAAGGATTTTTTTTGAAATGATCAAGTAACTAGAAGCTATCTAACCTACTCAAAAGTCTTTCTTGTACATTTTCATTCTTTTGATATTGTTAACCTACCATTGTTTTGGTAGATAACCGTATCTTTGGATGTTAAACGGGACGGGCGTGGGTCATCGTATGACCATGATAACAATATTTCCAAGTATCTTAACAAGTTTTTGAGGGACTTAAGATCATTTGTTTTAGGCAACTTGTGTAGCCTCATCGAGGGACTATGATCTTTTTGTTTATATTGTTTTGCCAAGATACCTAGCATGCATACCATGGCCATGTTTTAAGGAAACAAAGTGGGTGAAACCCTAGAGGTGCTTGTGTGCAAGGTGTTTTCATTTTCATGCATTTTGTCTTGTATTTAGGTCATGCTATTTGTTTGATTTTTTTGTCTTATCAGACAAACCCTAATTTTTACTAAACATGCATATAATGCGATAAATTGCGTAATGTAAATCTAAACTATTACGAAAATATTATGGGAGGGGGGATACAAGTTTTGAATGGGGGTATTTGCACAAAATAAAACCCTAATTCACTATTACAACCCAATTTAATTTATTGTACAAATAAATAAATAAGCAAATATTTAAATATGCAAAAAAAAAATGCTTTGTAATTATTTTATATATGTAAAAAATAAATTATTTAAGTCTAAAATAAAAAAATATTGAATTATTTTTGAAAGGGTGAAAAACCCTAGTTTTTTTTATTAAAAGAAAAATATATGTTTTCTAATATTCTTGTCCATTTTTGTTTAAGAAAAATAATAATAATATTATGTATAAACACTAAAAATTAAAATATGTGAGAAAATAATATTTTATGTGTATCATATAATAAAATAAAATATTTAAGTATTTTAATATTATTTACAAGTTTATTTAAGAAAATAAATTCTATTTAACCTAATAAACTATTTTTATGCCATAAAAATTAATAAAAATAATAAAATAAAATGCAAAAAATTAAGAAAATATTCTTGGGATTTTTTAATGTTCATAAAAAAATGATAAAGTCAAAAATATAAAAATAACAGGGGGATGCAAAAGCAAAATGGGGGGTGTGAATAGAAACAGGCCCAAGGCCCTGGCCCAGGACAGCTTCGTCCCTGACCTCCAGACAACAACTTCGCGTGCGCTTGCCTTCAAATCCTGTTCTTGCTATTCTTTGCATAAAATCAAAAACTTATAACATGAAAAATGTAGCTCATGATCTCACGATTCCAGTGATATAAAGAACATGACCTAACTCTAAAAGACCAAGGAGAATTTTATCACCCCTAATTTCTGACCTAAAATTTTCATGAACTTCAAGCTTCAAATTCTGAGTACTCAGTTAATATAAATAAAAACTATGCATATGTACAGCTCAAGCATGTTAAGGACTACATCTTTGCTTCACAAACCTAAGCTTAAGGATGCCTAAATAAGGAGATAGAAACTTGAAAAATACCTTGTTCAGTTGAGTTTGGATATGGCAATGTAGGAATTTTGAGTGAGGCCTGAAGTTCTTGTGAGCTTCCTTGAAGTTCTCTCAAGCTTCTCCAATGCTCAGCTTGCCTTGTAGATGCCTGAATATTGCTGCACGAGTCAACCTGCAAACCTTCAAAATGAAAATGGTGAAGCTTGAAACAGGGCACATAGTTGCAAGACAAGAGACTGGATAGTTTAGGTAGGAGGTATGGAATGTGTTTGAAGTGTTTTAAAGCAAAACGCGCGAGCCAATATTGATTTGGCCAAGGTTCTGCAGAAGATTCCCTATTTGGAAAGAAAAATGGGATTTTTGTGTTTTAGGGTGTTTGAGATGTTAGCAATTCGTGTATTCTGCTTGTTACAATGTTCTCAAGTTCGTTCAAATGAGGCCAAGGCTTGCCTTTATCAGATGGATAAGTTCTATTGACTTTTGCAAGTTTGCTTACTTTTGAAGAAAAGGTGGAAGTGACAATGCCAAAGCCTGTGCAGGCTTTCTTTCTAGCTGCACATAATTGGTACAAGTTGCCTGATATTTGTGGATATTGTTTGCAGCAAAAGATTAGGTCCAGGGCTCAAGAATTTCAAAATTGCAAAAAGCATGCTTTATCAAAATGGTATTATGCACTTTATGCCATTTTTGGATTAATTCATTGTGCAATGCTTCAAAGACTATTATCTAATGTTTTTGCATTTAATTATGGAGTGTAGAAGGGATTAGGACCTGTAAAACCAAGTACAAGCATGTTTGAAACTGATTTGCAACTTGTAACATTGTGAAAATGCCTTGCACAAAAGTGATAAATTGCCATTTTCATTTCTTCGATTCTCCCTAACCATAAATGATCTTGGAGAGTTCTTGGACATTTTGGAAAGCTTGTAACATGCTCTACAATCCATATTTGAAATGCATTTTGAGATTCCTCTTGGAACTAGGTGAAAAGTTTCCATGAAGTTAGGTCAAAAATCTGCCTAAACTAGGGCAAAATTTCACTAAGTTAAAAAGTTTATGGACCCCTATTCACAAAATCATAACTTGAAATCCAAGCATATTTTAGGAAACTTTTTTGAATCAAAGTTGTAGAGTTCATGGAGGACTACAAATTTCATGTTGGAAGTTTTCTTTGAATCCAATTTCATCATGGTGAAAAAGTTGTGGAAAGTTGGGAAAAAATAAGAAATTTCCATAACTTAGAAAAATTCTAAGTTATTAAAAATTTCAAATTAAAACCCTAATTTTCAAAATTAGATTTATTGGCCAACAAGTTTCACATTTTGACATATCTTGATGAATTATGACCCTTTGCACTTGAATTTGACCAAAAAGTCAAAGTTTGACTTTTTAGTGTACAGTTGATTTTTGATCAGTTGACTGCAAAATCCATCTGTCAATCCTATGCATTTGAGATCTTTTGAACTATGTGATTAGGTCAATATGATGCCATTAGGTCCTTGAAATCATTCTTGAACCCAATTGGTCATTGGCTAGGTCAAAAATCAGAAATTGCCCTTTCTCAGTCAAAACCCTAATTTTGACCATTTTGCCCTTTTGATGATTTGATCAAGTTTCTTGAGGAGTTGTGGTCCAAACTTGATCAAATGGTACATAGGAGCCTAGAATGTTGACTGGGCAAAAATGTGATTCAAGGCTTGAAACTTGGTATGGGCAATCTTAGGGATCCAAGATGGTGTATGAAAGTCACATGAAGCATTGATGGTCCAAAAATCCTTGTGCAAACTCAAACCCTAATTTCAGGTCATCAGTGCAAAGTGAGGTCTTGAGTTGAGCAAACCCTAATCCTGTCTGGAGTCCAAGGAGTCTTGTGAGGAAAATCTTGATAATATGAGAGGGAAAATTTTGGGGTACAACAGCTGACCCTGTTCAATCTTCTTGAACCTGAAGAGTTATATTGGCGAGCTTTATCGTTCGTGACTCGAAGGTAAAAGATGACTGGACACTAGAGTTCCCGTAAATTTGCACTCGTCAAAATGTAGTTGAGGAAATGGGCCTAAAGATGCCATTTGGAGTGATGATGGAATCTTGTTAGAGATGGGCTTGCATATGCCATCCAAGAATGTTTGTTGAGTTGTAATTTGTAAGTCAGAAGAATGAGTATCAGAATGGTATCCGTGTCTGGAACGTATCTGAACTGTATCTGGGGACTGAATCTGAATGAGCAAAGGAATAGCATCTGTGTCTGGAGCGTATCCAAGCTGTATCTGAATGTTGAATCTGAATAAGCCATAGAATAGCATTTGTGTCTGGAGCGTCTCTGAGCTGGGGAAAATCAGAATAAGTGACAGAATGGAAACCGTGTCTGGAGCGTATCTAGACTATTTCTTAAGTTGAGATCTGTATGAGTAGCAGAATGACTTCTGTGTCTGGAATGTATCTGAACTTGAAATTGATAGCTGAATCTGAATGAGAAATAGAATGGCTTGTGTCTGGAACGTATCTAATTTGTATCTGATAGTTGAAATCTAAATAAGTATCAGGATGGCATATGTATCTGGAGCGTATCTGAACTTGAAATCTGAATGAATAGCAGAATGACTTCCGTGTCTGGAGTGTATCTGTACTGTATCATGATTGTATACTATTAATGATAGCTTGTTAATCTTATCCTGAAAAGGGTAAAATGTTAGCTGAACACAAAGTTATGTTGCATGAAATGTATGATGCAATAAATGTGTTTTATCCATGTTTATGATATATGGATATAATGTATGCGCATGTAAGTTGATTTGTTGTCTTGCTGAGGAAAATAAATCCTTAATAGCTGGGGATAATAAAACCCTTGACTGCTGCCGGGGAAAATAAATCCTTGACCGCTGCTGGAGATTCAAAATCTTTGATTGTTGAGGATGAGAAATCCTTGGTGACCGTTGGAGATTAAAAAATCCTTGACAACTTCTGTGGGGATGTGAGGATCCTTCATGTCTTGAAGTTGGAGTATTGACAAAATCTGTTGTGAGAGTAAGGCCAAACTGCTTGAGAAATTTGCTTGGAGAATACATAGAATTCGATGACTTCTACTGGGGATTACACAATGGGAATTCTTACTCGGCTGGGGAATAGGGAAAACTCTGATGATTTCTGCGGGGAACTAAGAATGAGAATCTTCATTCTGTTGAGGAGTAAAAACTTTGGTGACTTCATGCTGGGGAGTGATGAAGACCCTGGCAACTTCACCGGGGAATCAAGAATGAGAATCTTCATTCTGTTGGGGAGTAAAAACTCTGTGGGGAAGAAGGCTTACTGCTGGAGAGTAAGTTCAGGAGTTTTCGGTCGTCTGCCACTCTACTAGGAAGTTATCCTAGGTTGGGGAGAGACAAAAGTTAACTATTATCTGGTTGATTTCCAGGCTTCAAGATAACTTGCTGGGAAATTGGATGGTTTCCGCTGGGGATTAGAAGTCTTGACTCGACTGGGGATGAAGGTTTCAGCTCTGCTGGGGATATGTAACTCAAAGCTTTGGCTCCGCTGGGGATTGGGAGTTTGAAGTTTAAACTCTGATGGTGGATTAAGGATTTGAAATTTAGCTCCGCTGGGGATATGTATTTTAAGGTTTTGGTTCCACTGGGGATCTAGATGATGTACTGTAGGGATTACTCCTGGAATAGCCTAAAGACGTTTTCCTATCCCTTCAGTCTGTCATTAATTTTTCTTTTCCATCCTGCTTATTTGTAAACAGTAATTATGTTCAAATGCATATGTTCATCAATGAATCATTGGACGCTTTTGCAAATAAAAACACAAGTGTAAAAGAAAAAGACAAATAGTTTTTGCACTTTAAATAGGTATATTTGTATTTACTTTGAATAAGTGTTTTGTACAAAAGAGACAGACATCCTAGTAAGAGGATGGTGTCATAAAAGTAAGAAAATTTATACAAAGAAAGATATTTATGTGTGTAAAAATCCCATGGGGTTCCCATTCTGCTATAGCCTTCGTAACTCCGAATATCCTGTCCATCCGTTGCTTTGTCTGAAGATGATTGGATTGATCAGAAGCTCAGAGTTTGTCAGTGAAGAGATTGTCCTTAAAGTAATCCGACGAGACATAGTCATACGCTTTAATTCCCTAACTTTTGCCTGGACCGCCCTTTCGGGTTTTCAATCCACCTGGAAACCCTTTTTTTCCCAAGTCGCCCTTTCTGGTTTTCAACTTGTCGGGTGTACAGATTTTTTTGTTTATCCCTTATTTTTGCCTGAACCGCCCTTTCAGGTTTTCGATTCACCGGGATGCTTTTTTTTCCTAGGTGTGTCAACCTAGCGGGTCATTTATGTGTAGTATCTTCTGACTATGTCTGCATTCGCAGGATGCGGCAGATCGTCGCCGTCCATGGTGGTTAAGATCATTGCCCCACCAGAAAAGATGTTCTTGATCACAAATGGTCCTTCGTAGGTAGGAGTCCATTTTCCCCTGGGATCACTTTGCGGCAAGATGATGCGCTTGATCACTAGATCCCCGACTTGATATGTCTGGCGTCTTACTTTCTTGTTGAAAGCCTTGATCATCCGTTTTTGATACGTCTGACCATGACAAACAGCAGTAAGTCGCTTTTCATCAATCAAGTTTAGCTGATCAAGCCGTGTCTGAATCCAATCGTCTTCACTCAAACCAGCATATTTCATGATTCTCAAGGAGGGAATCTGAACCTCAATAGGTAAAACAGCCTCCATGCCATATACCAAGGAATAGGGTGTTGCCCCAGTTGATGTGCGTTCCGTGGTGCGGTACCCGTGAAGAGCAAACGGTAGCATCTCATGCCAGTCCTTGTAGGTGTCTGTCATCTTTTGTATGATCTTCTTGATATTTTTGTTTGCAGCTTCGACAACACCGTTCATCTTTGGCCGATAGGGAGATGAATTGTGATGTTGAATCTTGAACTGCTCGCATAAAGCGGTGATCATAGTATTGTTAAGGTTTGTACCGTTGTCAGTGATGATCCTTTTGGGGATACCGTACCGGCAAATAAGGTTCTGTTTGATGAAGCGGGCAACAACATTCTTAGTAACGGATGCGAAGGAAGTTGCTTCGACCCACTTGGGGAAATAGTCAATGGCCACCAAAATGAAACGGTGACCATTGGATGTTGTAGGCTTGATCTCTCCAATCATGTCGATTCCCCACATAGCGGATGGCCAAGGAGCTTTTAGGACATTTAGAGGAACTGGAGACACGTGTACCTTGTCGGCATAGATTTGACATTTGTGACAAGTGCGGGAGTGTTGATAACAGTCAGCTTCCATGGTAGACCAGTAATAGCCTGCCCTTAGAATCTTCTTAGCCATTGTATGCCTTCTAGAGTGAGTGTCGAAGGTACCTTCATGCAATTCAGCCATAATTCTTTCAGCTTCAGCTTTGTCCACACAACGGAGCAGAATAGAATCATGATTGCGCTTGTATAGGATGCCATTACTTAGGAAGAACTTTGCTGAGAATCTCCTTAAGAACTTTTTGTCGTTGACTGAAGCTCCTTCAGAGTATTCTTGCGCCTCGAGATACCTTTTGACTTCATGAAACCATGGCTGGTCCACTACTTCTTCGGTATTAATCTCGTGACAATGTGCAGGTTCGACCATCCGTTCAATGGAGATTTAGGGAGCATCATTGTCCCAGTTAAGTTTAAACATGGATAACATTGTAGCTAGAGCATCTGCTAGCTGATTTTCTTCTCACGGGAAGTGCTCGAAGGTAAATCTGCTCGAAATGTGGTAACAGTGTCAAGACATGTTCTTTGTAAGGGATGAGGTTTGGATGTTTAGTATCCCACTCTCCTTTGATCTGACTGATGACCAAAGCTGAGTCCCCAAATACAATCAAAGATTTGATTCCCAAGTCTATGGCAGCCTTGAGTCCAAAGATGCAAGCTTCATACTCTGCCATGTTGTTAGTACAGTTGAAGCAAAGTCTAGCTGTGAAAGGTGTATGGAAACCTTCTGGGGAGATGAGTACCACGCCGATACCGTTGCCAAGTGCATTGGAGGCCCCATCAAAGTACAGGGTCCATCGGGATCCTTGTTCAGGTCCGTCATACGGTCTGTTCTCTTCAATGTTGTCCAATGTCATGATGTCTTCGTCAGGGAAGTCGAACCTCATGGATTGGTAATCTTCGACATCTTGATGGGCCAGATGGTCAGCTAGTACACTCCCCTTTATAGCTTTTTGGGTCGTGTACTGTATATCGTATTCCATTAGGATCATTTGCCATCTAGCTATTCTTCCAGATAGAGCAGGCTTCTCAAAGATGTACTTGATCGGATCCATCTTAGATATCAGCAAAGTGGTATGAGTCAACATATATTGCCTTAACCGGCGAGAAACCCATACCAAAGCGCAGCAAGTTTTCTCGAGCAGTGAGTATCGGGTCTCACAGTCGGTAAACTTTTTGCTAAGGTAATAAATGGCATGCTCTTTTCGGCCAGACTCGTCATGCTGCCCCAGTACGCACCCCATTGAATTCTCTAAGACGGTCAGATACATGATTAGCGGTCTTCCCTCGACGGGTGGAATCAAGATAGGAGGTTCTAGATAATACTCCTTGATTTTATCGAAAGCAAATTGACAGTCATTATTCCATTTAACTACCTGATCTTTCTTCAACAGCTTGAAGATTGGTTCACGGGTAGATGTTAGGTGAGAAATGAACCTTGCAATGTAGTTTAGGCGTCCCAAGAAACCTCTAACCTCCTTCTCAGTGCGAGGAACAGGCATTTCTTGTATAGCTTTGACTTTGGCAGGATCAACCTCGATTCCCTTGTTGCTGACAATGAAACCTAACAGCTTACCGGATCGGACTCCGAATGTACACTTGTTTGGATTCAGTCTGAGCTTGTACTCCTTCAACCTGAGAAACAACTTTTGCAAGTGATCAAGGTATTCTTCTTCAGTTTGTGATCGGCCTATCATGTCATCTACGTAGACCTCTATCTCATGATGTATCATGTCATGAAACAAAGCTACCATGGCGCGTTGATAGGTTTCCCCGACATTCTTCAGTCCAAATGGCATCACTTTGTAGCAGAAAGTACCCTACTGTGTGACAAAAGTAGTTTTCTCCATGTCCTCAGGTGCCATTTTGATCTGGTTATAGCCTGAGAATCTGTCCATCAAAGAAAATACTTTGTGCTGAGCTGTGTTGTCGACCAGGATGTCGATGTGCGGAAGTGGAAAGTCATCTTTAGGGATGACCCTGTTTAAATCTCTATAATCTATGCACATTCTCACTTTGCCGTCCTTTTTAGGCACGGGCACAATGTTAGCAACCCATTGTGGATAGGAAGTAACAGCCAGAAATCCAGCATTGAACTGTTTCATAACTTCTGCTTTGATCTTCTCGGACATGTCAGGTCTCATGCGGCGGACCTTTTGCTTAACTGGTGGACAGTCTTCTCTTGTGGGGAGACGGTGTACCACAATGTTTGTATCGAGTCCCGGCATGTCTTTGTATGACCAGGCGAAGATTTAAACATAATCATGCAGTAGCTGAATTAGGCGCTCCTTGACACTCGGCTCTAGGTTGGAACCTATCTTGATTTCCTTTTTGTCATCCTCAGTACCCAAGTTTATCGTATCCAACTGTTCTTCATGAGGCTGAATTGCTCTTTCCTCTTGTTGTAGTAGTTTGGCCAATTCCCCTGGCACCTCACAATCTTCCTCACCTTCGTATTCGGCTTGGTTGATCGGATCTTCAGAGTCACTGAAGGCTATAGCAGTATTGTTAACCATGGGTTCTGGAATGGAAGGGTTCCTGGATTTGTAAGTGTGGGTCTGTGTAAGGGCATAGCCATCTTAAAACAACAAAATGTAAAAAGAAAGACAATGAGCAAAAAGGTTTAAATATGAAAAGCGTCCATGATTCATTAAAATGACATATGAAATGAAGATAAAGACCCTTACAAATGGACCTATGTTCCTCGGGTAAGCACATGGTTGAAAAAGTATGAATTATTTGTGAATTATTACAGTCCAACAGAAATAGAAAAGATAAATTACTAATTTATGAAAGTAATCGGAACAAAGTCTTTTGCTTCCCAGTTGCACAGTCCTCCGTCAACAGTAGGAAAAATCCAGTCTTCCAAGCGGCCCTCTTCTTCACTATCCTCTAGTGCATAAACTCATCGGTGGCTGATCTTCACAGGTGGCCCTCCGGCACGGGAGCGGCGCACGGCCTTCTGACCAGTCGAAGTAAATCTCAAGCCGCATTTGTCTGATTTGAAAGGAAAATCCGGAAGCTGCCCCCAGATTGTGGATCCGCCTTCTTCCACAACTGCCCTAGCATCCTTTAAAGAAGACATCCAAGGCGGAGGTCTTGTGATCACAGGAGTTGAGGACACTGTCTTGGTCGCCGCTATTTCTTCAGAAACTTATTCGAAGTGTTGGAAAGGGGTCTCTATGAATTCACCATCTAACTCCACATAACGGAAGGAGTTCAGATGACTGATCATGTATTCCTCTTCGCCATGAACAGTTATAATTTTCCCTTGGACAGGGTACTTGAGCTTTTGATGCAGAGTAGAAGTGACAGCTCCAGCATGGTGAATCCAAGGTCTTCCCAACAGGCAAGAGTAGGAAGGACGGATGTCCATCATGTAGAATGTTGAATTGAACGTCTGGGTTCCCACCTTGATCGGGATGTCCACCTCTCCATGGACCATCCTCTTAGAACCATCAAAGTCTCTGACAATTATATTGCTGGGTTTCAGGGTTAAGCCTTCACAATCCAGTCTATCCAAGGCTTTCTCCGGCAAGACATTTAGAGACGACCCAATATCAACCAAAACATGAGCTAGGGTGGTTCCCCTACACTTCATCGAGACATGTAGCGCGTCATTATGTTTTCTCCCTTTGGAGGGCAAGTCTGCATCGGAGAATCCCATGCCATTGTCAGCTGTTAAGCTGGCCACACATTTCTAGAACTGGTCAGTGGAGGTTTCTTGTGGCACGTGGGCCGTCTTCAAAAACTTGATCAAAGCTTTAGCATGTGCCTCAGAGCACAACAACAAGGATAACATAGATATTTTGGAGGGGGTCTGCCCCAGTTGTTCAACAACATTATAATCATTTTTCTTAATAATCCTCAGAATCTCTTCCACCTCTTTCTAGGATGTTTCAAGAATGACTAATGACTGAGCCTTCGTCAAGACAGGCTCCTCTTGAACATTATTTCCTTTTTTCTCAGCATCGGAAACAGGGATAGGAATTGTATTATCATTGTTGGCGGGTACACTTGCAGGTACAGTCACAGGGATAATCTTCGGGATGGCCGCGGGTCCAAAGACTGCTGTTGGAGGAGCAATCTCTGGAGAAAAGATTCTCCCACTACGAGTAATTTTGCTTGTTCCAGCAATGTTACTGATGTCGGGGTTATCTTCCTCAGAGTTTTCTTCTTCAATGGTCTCTTCAATCTGTTTAACACCATGGTAGTAGATTTCTCCACCATAGTTCCATGGTACCATTTTATCGATTTTGTAAGGGATTGGCCCTGGCATTGTTATCTTCAACGGAGTAGTCATAGAAGCAGATGTAATCCTAACGGGTTTTTTAGGAACCCTGCAAGGATTGGCGTATATGGTTATTATTGAAACTTCTGGAATTGGAATGGGTGAGACAGGAGTTTTCTCAAACAAAATTTCCTTGTTATCAATCAATTGTTGGATTCCTTTCTTCAAAAGAGGACAGTCAAATGGAGAGGTCAGGCAAGCACGACAATCTTGGTCACATCCTGGGAACACCCCAACTTTCAACAAATTTAACTTGATGGTTAGGAGAGGAGTTGACAGTTCATCCACAGTAGAAACAAACAGACCTTCTTCCACAGCATTGCCATTGTGCCCATGCTTGGGCATCAGTGCAGATATAACATTCGGCTTTTCAGGAGCTTCAAATTTAACTTCCTTAGCGTTAATCAGATCTTGAATCTTGTTCTTCAGGGTTCAACAGTTGTTGGTGTCGTGCCCTGGACTTTCTGAGTGGTACGCGCATCTGGAGTTGGGATGGTAATGTGGAGATGAAGTGTTAGGATTTTTAGGGGCTTCCTTTAGCATGGCCAGGTTCAACTTCAAGAGATGGGGTAAGACTTGAGCAAGATTCATGTTTATCTTGGTGAATTTCCTTACAGGCCTTTCCACCCTTTGTTGGTTATTCCTCGGCTGATCATTTCTCGGATAATTATTTCTCGGCTGATATGATGCAGACTTCTGAATCATAACGGCCCCCACAGTTGGTCGTCTTTCAATTCTTCCCTGATTTCTCTGGGCATATACAGCAGACACTTCTTTCTTTCCTGTGAAGGGCTTTTTTGCAGCAGCAGAGGTAGATGCATCTTTCTGAATTTTCCCGCTTCTAATACCGGCTTCCACCCTTTCGCCAGTTAGAATCAACTCAGTGAAACCCGCAGAGGAGCTTCCAATCAGGTGATTAAAGAAAGGACCTGACAGAGTCCCCAAGAACATGTCCACTAGCTCTCTTTCAGATAAAGGTGGTTGCACCCTTCTAGCTAAGTCCCTCCATTTCTGGGCGTAGTCTTTGAAACCCTCGTTGGTAGCCATGGCCATACTCTGTAGCTGAGTACGGGTTGGCGCAAAGTCGGCATTGTATTGATACTGTTTATAGAAGGCGGCTGCCAAATCTTCCCAATTATGCACATCAGACCTCTCCAACTGGTAAAACCAATCCAACTACGTACCCGACAGACTGTCTTGGAAAAAGTGAACCCATAGGTCTTCGTTAGAAGAATGTGGTTGAATTTTCCTGACATAAGATCGTAGATGCATCTTTGGGAAAGACACTCCATCATACTTAGCAAACAGAGGTACTTTAAATTTAGGAGGGATTACAATTCCAGATACCAGCCCTAACTCTTCAAAGTCCAGCCCAGGCACTCTCTGTATCTCCATGGCAGCTAGACGCTCTTCCAAGTTCTTGTATTTGTCATCGGCCGGAGGGTACTGCTGTTCAGAATAGTCCTCATCCGCTTCTTCTTCTTCTTCCTTAGAATCATATGGCACTGCAGTTTCTTTTCCCTTTCTTACCCCTTCATCAGATGTTGAGGGGAATTCCAAAGTCCGTTTGGCTTGTCCTTCAAACCTTCTTCCCATGAGAACCACACTAGCTCTCTTCTTCTTCTTTTTCTCTTTTTCCTTCTCTAGTAGAGTCTTGAGCTCCTCCTGCCCCTTAGCCAAGGTCAGAAGTAGCTGTTGAAATTGTGAATTCTGAGCTTGCAAATCTTTGACTGTTTGTTCAATATCCATCTTGCTGAAATAAACAGCAGAGAGATGAGGAAACTTGGTGTGAAGACCTGTTTATGCATATGATGAATGATATGTATTCATGTAACTCATTCAAGGATTTAGAAATTCAAATTTGTTTTAAATAACAAAGGAACACACGTCATATTAATAAGATAGAATTTGTTAGTACATCAATTCCCCATGGGCAAAATAATACAGAATTCTAAGGTAAAAAGACGTTGTGCATCCTCTTTGGTGCAATGTAGGTGTTGAGAGTCTTCTCTTCGTGAAGTTGACGAGTGAGTTCCAAAACCTTCTTCTCGCTTGCGTAGAATTGGGCTTCGAAAGTATTGTGCTCTCCCTTGAGCTGTATCCAACTCCTTTGCAGATCTTCTAGTGATGTTGGCATGTCAGGATGTAGGAGGGTGTATGGAACCTCTCCTTCCATAACATGCTCTATAATCACAGGGAGAATAGAGGGGTAAGGCATCATAAGACTTTGGGCGCGGGTTCGTACCCACTTGAGGTAAGGCTCAAGAGGGATGGAATTCTTGTGTCCCAAGGTCTTACTGTCCACCTTGTTGGGCATCCTCCAAGCTCGGATGAACCTTTGTCGGAGTCTTTGGTCGTCGTTGTCGAAGTCGAAAACCAAACCTTGAACCAGCATGTCATATGGGCCATCCCTTCGGACATACCCAAACTGTCTCAGAGTAAAGCAAGGGTTATAGGTGATGCCTCCCCTAATGCCTAGTAGAGGGACATTAGGGAATTCCCCACAAAGGTCAATGATAATGACATTCTCTTTGGATCGAGAACACCAATGAATGTCTGAATGTGTAAGAGTCATCAATCGTTGTGACCACCTCAAACCTTGCTCATTCTTCAAAACTAATTGGGGAAGATGAGAAATAAACCATCTTGCCAATAGAGGAGTTCAACACATGAGATCACCTCTTTTCCTCATTGTACGAGTGTGAAAAGAGTGGAGGATATCCCCAAGCAAGGTAGGCACCGGGTTGCGAGCCATGAAGATTTTGACAGCACTCACGTCTATGAGTTGGTCAGGATTAGGAAACAAGACCATCCCATAGATGAGAAGTGATACAATCTCCTCAAAAGCTTGTAAGTCCAAAGAATTCCAGCAGCTTTGGGCCTTCTCAAACAAAAACTTTGACAAGAAGCCTTTGACACCACTTCTGGTTTCCCAATGTGTTGTGACATCAGAGGAGTGCAAGTGTAAGGCTTGAGAAATCTCTTCTGGCTTTGGATCTTTTTCTGTACCGTTGAAGGGTAGTTGATTGAGAATAAGAATCCTCAAGAGTTGAGAAAATTCCTCCAAAGTAGGCACAAGTTGGTAGTCAGGAAATGTAAAGCAATGACGCAAAGGGTCAAAGAACTGGAAGAGAACTTTCAGCATATCCTCCTCAGTGTTGGCAATGACTAAGTTGAGTAGACGACCATGTCTCTCGGTGAATGGAGAATTCTCAGGAATCCTTGAAGCTAGCTCCTTGAGTTGAGGAGGAATTCTTACAAGGTTGATCTGGATAGTTTTCTTGCGGAGTGAATCCATAACCTACAAAACAAGAACAAAGATGAATCTCCAAAATCCTTGAAATGGTTAGTGGATGCATATGATGCTTCATGATGTCCATGATGTTATGCACAAGTATATATGTACAAGCAAATCACAAAAGTTCCTAGTTTAGGCTGCATGGGGTTTCATAGGTAAGTACCCTCTTGAAGTTTAGTTGGCTCAACCTGTCCTAGAAATAGTAACTGGGTTATAAGGAGCTCAATATCACTGGATTGTTTCCTTGTTCATTGTTTCAATTCATCCTCTTTACTGGCGACCGAAATATTCCAAGGAACCAACCCTCAATAAGTGTAGTATCGAGTATCTACCAACTTTGGACTGCACCAAAGCCGGTCATCTCACTACATCCTAAAAGGCCAAGTTGGTCAAGTAAAGGTTCTAAAAGTCCATTAGTGCTTCATGACATCACTCAGCGGCCATGTATTCTCTTTGATTGACTCAAAGGCTAAGGGTACCCACAAATATGTCACACTAATATAGCTATTGCTTAGACCATGTCGGTATACCCTGCACAGTTTCCAGAATGTATTGCTATTTACCTATGAATGTTTCCCAAATCCGGGTAGAGGATTCAAACCCAAACAATAGAACCAAAATGTAAAGCATACAAGTCAAGCAAGATAAGCATGTAAAGGTGATCTAAAACCCTAAGGTAACCCCAATTTTATAATATTCCCCAGCAGAGTCGCCAGTTCTGTGATGCGGTGGGAGAACTGACTTGAGGTTTTACGTTTGTGTTCGCAAATGTTGCGGTTTAGCAAGAGTCGCCACCGACTTTTATTTTATCCAAAAGGAAAGGTAAAAAAGCACAGGAAAGACCTTTGATATTGATTTTGAGTTCAAGGGGTAGATTATGAAAAGGGAAGGCGCTAGCACCCTTTTCATCCATGGTTTTCCATGGGTTCTTAGTTACTTGTTTTAGATCACTTGCTTTGCTTTTTCAATTGTTTGAAATGGTGCTTTGTGTGGTTTTGAAAGTATTTTGAAAAGAGGCCTTTGTTTAGGCAATCTTTGTAATGATTCTTGTTTGTAAGAATGTATACAAAGGTGTTTGTATTTTGAAAAATGTTTCAATGTTTTGAAAGTTGTTTGGAAATTATTTTGAAATGTGTGTGTGTTTGTTTAAAAATAGCAAGGATTGTTTTTGAAATGATCAAGTAACTAGAAGCTATCTAACCTACTCAAAAGTCTTTCTTGTACATTTTCATTCCTTTGATATTGTTAACCTACCATTGTTTTGGTAGATAACCGTATCTTTGGATGTTAAACGGGACGAGCGTGGGTCATCGTATGACCATGATAACAATATTTCCAAGTATCTTAGCAAGTTTTTGAGGGACTTAAGATCATTTGTTTTAGGCAACTTGTGTAGCGTCATCGAGGGACTATGATCTTTTTGTTTGTATTGTTTTGCCAAGATACCTAGCATGCATACCATGGCCATGTTTTAAGGCAACCAAGTGGGTGAAACCCTAGAGGTGCTTGTGTGCATGGTGTTGTCATTTTCATGCATTTTGTCTTGTATTTAGGTCATGCTATTTGTTTGATTTTTTTGTCTTATCAGACAAACCCTAATTTTTACTAAACATGCATATAATGCGATAAATTGCGTAATGTAAATCTAAACTATTACGAAAATATTATGGGAGAGGGGATACAAGTTTTGAATGGGGGTATTTGCACAAAATAAAACCCTAATTCACTATTACAACCCAATTGAATTTATTGTACAAATAAATAAATAAGCAAATATTTAAATATGCAATAAAATGTAAATATGCAAAAAAATGCTTTGTAATTATTTTATATATGTAAAAAATAAATTATTTAAGTCTAAAATAAAAAAATATTGAATTATTTTTTAAAGGGTGAAAAACCCTAGTTATTTTTATTAAAAGAAAAATATATGTTTTCTAATATTCTTGTCCATTTTTGTTTAAGAAAAATAATAATAATATTATGTATAAACACTAAAAATTAAAATATGTGAGAAAATAATATTTTATGTGTATAATATAATAAAATAAAATATTTAAGTATTTTAATATTATTTATAAGTTTATTTAAGAAAATAAATTCTATTTAACCTAATAAACTATTTTTATGCCATAAAAAATAATAAAAATAATAAAATAAAATGCAAAAAATTAAGAAAATATTTTTGGGATTCTTTAATGTTCAGAAGAAAAAAATGATAAAGTCAAAAATATAAAAATAACAAGAAAATATGAAAAATAACAAAATATGAATCAGGGGGGTGCAAAAGCAAAATGGGGGGTGTGAATAGAAACAGGCCCAAGGCCCTGGCACAGGACAGCTTCGTCCCTGACCTCCAGAAAGCAACTTCGCGCGCGCTTGCCTTCAAATCTTGTTCTTGCTATTCTTTGCATAAAATCAAAAACTTATAACATGAAAAATGTCGCTCATGATCTCACGATTCCAGAGATATAAAGAACATGACCTAACTCTAAAAGACCAAGGAGAATTTTATCACCCCTAATTTCTGACCTAAAATTTTCATGAACTTCAAGCTTCAAATTCTCACTACTCAGTTAATATAAATAAAAACTATGCATATGTACAACTCAAGCATGTTAAGGACTACATCTTTGCTTCACAAACCTAAGCTTAAGGATGCCTAAATAAGGAGATAGAAACTTGAAAAATACCTTGTTCAGTTGAGTTTGGATATCGCAATGTAGGAACTTTGAGTAAGGCCTGAAGTTCTTGTGAGCTTCCTTGAAGTTCTCTCAAGCTTCTCCAATGCTCAGCTTGCCTTGTAGATGCCTGAATCTTGCTGCACGAGTCAACCTGCAAACATTCAAAATGAAAATGGTGAAGCTTGAAACAGGGCACACAGTTGCAAGACAAGGGACTGGATAATTTAGGTAGGAGGTATGGGATGTGTTTGAAGTGTTTCAAAGCAAAACGCACGAGCCAATATTGATTTGGCCAAGGTTCTGCAGAAGATGCCCTGTTTGGGCAGAAAAATGGGATTTTAGTGTTTTAGGGTGTTTGAGATGTTAGAAATTCGTGTATTCTGCTTGTTACAATGTTCTGAAGTTCGATCAAATGAGGCCAAGGCTTGCCTTTATCAGATGGATAAGATCTATTGACTTTTGCAAGTTTGCTTGCTTTTGAAGAAAAGGTGGAAGTGATAATGCCAAAGCCTGTACATGCTTGCTTGCTAGCTGCACATAGTTGGTACAAGTTGCCTGATATTTGTGGATATTGTTTGCAGAAAAATATTAGGTCCATGGCTCAAGAATTACAAAATTGCAAAAAGCATGCTTTATCAAAATGGTATTATGCACTTTATGCCATTTTTGGATTAATTCATTGTGCAATGCTTCAAAGATCAGAACAAGACCATTATCCAATGTGTTTGCATTTAATTATGGATTGTAGAAGGGATTAGGGCCTGTAAAACCAAGTACAAGCATGTTTGAAACTGATTTGCAACTTGTAACATTGTGAAAATGCCTTGCCCAAAAGTGATAAATTGCCATTTTCATTTCTTCGATTCTCCCTAACCATAAATGATCTTGGAGAGTTCTTGGACATTTTAGAAAGCTTGTAACATGATATACAATACATCTTTGAAATGAATTTTGAGATTCCTCTTGGAACTAGGTGAAAAGTTGCCATGCAGTTAGGTCAAAAATCTGCCTAAACTAGGGCAAAATTTCACTAAGTTAAAAAGTTTATGGACCCCTATTCATAAAATCATAACTTGAGATCCAAGCATATTTTGGGAAAACTTTGTGAATCAAAGTTGTAGATTTCATGGAGGACTACAACTTTCATGTTGGAAGTTTTCTTTGAATCCAATTTCATCATGGTGAAAAAGTTGTGGAAAGTTGGGAAAAAATAAGAAATTTCCATAACTTAGAAAAATTCTAAGTTATGAAAATTTTCAAATTAAAACCCTAATTTTAAAAATTAGGTTTCTTGGCCAACAAGTTTCACATTTTGACATATCTTGATGAATTATGAACCTTGGCACTTGATTTTGACCAAAAAGTCAAAGTTTGACTTTTCAGTGTACAGTTGATTTTTGATCATTTGACTGCAAAATTCATCTGTCAATCCTATGCATTTGAGATATTTTAAACTATGTGATTAGGTCAAGATTATGCCATTGAGTCCTTGAAATCATGCTTGAACCCAATTGGTCATTGGCTAGGTCAAAAATCAGAGATTGCCCTTTCTCAGTTAAAACCTTAATTTTGACCATTTTGCCCTTTTGATGATTTGATCAAGTTTCTTGGGGAGTTGTGGTCCAAACTTTGTAAAATGGTACATAGGAGCCTATAATGTTGTTGTGGATCAAAAATTATGAAGTTTGACTGTAAATTGGCCATGGTTGACTTTTTCCCCAATACAACTGATTTTTAGGTCAACTGTCCAATTGACTGGGCAAAAATGTGATTCAAGGCTTGAAACTTGGTATGGGAAATCTTAGGGATCCAAGATGGTGTATGAAAGTCACATGAATCATTTATGGTCCAAAAATTCTTGTTCAAACTCAAACCCTAATTTCAGGTCATCAGTGCAAGGTGAGGTCTTGAGCTGAGCAAACCCTAATCCTGTCTGGAGTCCAAGGAGTCTTGTGAGGAAAATCTTGATAATATGAGAGGGAAAATTTTGGGGTACAAAAATGGCTTCTATAAAGGATGCCAAAACTGTAATTGAATAGGGTGGGGTTACTATCTGGGGCCAGCTCCCTGACATCCCCTACAAATTTGACAAGTTTTTTTGGGGGTTTACTTCAGGAGCTCAAAAATCCATTCGTCATGCTTGCGCCAGATGACCACCATTACGCATCAGCAACCATGGAGTTAACGTTGTAGAAGACACTAACAATGACTGTGACCTGGACAATTGGATCTTCCCTACTACCAACGGTGGACTCAACAATTGAACGACTAGAGACTTTGTTCCCATTACTTTCATCCAGGAGTAATTGTCTTTTTTTTCGATATGTAATATTTGAACAATTTAAACTCTAAAACCCTTGTGTCTTACCCGAGGCACAATGGTTTATTTTTTAGGGTTATCATTGCACTTTCATATGTCATAAATAAATTATTGGACGTTTTTGCATACAAATTTTGCGCTTTATCTTTCTTGCTTTTACTTTATCAAAATAGCTATGATCTTTTACACACACCCACATATCAAACTGCATATCCACATCCTCTTTCGATCCCATTGATAACGGTTCTGCTATTGCCAGTTATGACTTTGAAAATCCAATCTACCAAGCTGAGAATGAAGGTGACGAAGATTGTGAACTACCAGGAGAACTTGCTAGACTGTTACAACAAGAGGAAAGAGCAATACAGCATCATGAAGAGCCAGTCGAGACGGTAAACTTGGGTACTGAAGAGGATAAAAGGGAAGTCAAGATAGGTTCCAACTTGGAGCGTAATGTCAAAGAACGGTTAATTCAGATACTACATGACTACGTTGAGATCTTTGCATGGCCATACGAAGACATGTCAGGGCTGGGCACTGATATTGTGGTTCATCGTCTTCCAATGAAAGAAGACTGTCCTCCAGTGAAGCAGAAGGTTCGTTGTATGCGGCCTGAAATGTCAGAAAAGATCAAGGCTGAAGTTATGAAACAGTTTAACACCGGGTTCTTAACTATTACTTCTTATCCATAATGGGTTGCAAACGTGGTACCGGTACCCAAAAAGGACGGAAAGTTGTGCATGTGTGTGGATTATAGAGATTTGAATAGGGCGAGCCCCAAGGATGACTTTTCGGTTCCCCATATTGATGTTCTGGTTGACAACACCACACAACATAAGATCTTCTCCTTCATGGACGGTTTCTCAGGTTATAATCAGATTAAAATGGCACCTAAAGATATGGAGAAAATAACTTTTGTCACGCAGTGGGGAACCTTCTGTTACAAAGTTATGCCATTTGGATTGAAAAATGTCGGGGCAACCTATCAGCGTGTTATGGTAGCCTTATTTCACTATATGATCCATCACGAGATAGAGGTCTATGTCGGCGATATGATAGCTAGGTCTCAGACTGAAGAAGAGCACCTTGACCACCTAAAAAATCTATTTGAAAGATTGGGGAAGTACAAGTTAAGACTAAATCCGAACAAGTTCACCTTTGGAGTAAGATCTTGTAAGTTCTTAGGTTTTGTTGTCAGCGAAAAAGGTATTGAAGTAGATCCTGTGATGGTTAAAGCTATTCAAGAAATTCTAACTCCCCGCACTGATAAGGAGGTTAGGGGATTCTTGGGACGTCTAAACTACATTTCCATATTCATTTTCCACCTGATCGCTACTTGTGAGTCAATCTTCAAATTACTAAAGAAAGATCAAGTAGTGAAGTGGAATGACGATTTCCAGACTGCCTTTGACAGAACCAAGGAGTATCTTCAAGAACATCTAATTGTGATTCCTCTGGTTGAAGGAAGACCTCTAATCATGTACTTAATAGTATTAGAAAACTTAATGGGGTGTGTGCTGGGGCAGCATGATGAGTCTGGTCGAAAAGAGCATGCAATATACTTCCTTAGAAAAAAGTTTACCGAATGTGAAACAAGATACTCACTGCTCGAGAAAATTTGCTTCACTTTGGCATGGGCTGCTCATCGGCTAAGACAGTATATGCTGACTGACACCACTTTATTGATTTCTAACATGGACCCCATCAAGTACATCTTCGAGAAGCCCGCTCTATCCAAACGAATAACTAGATGGAAAATGATTCTAAGTGAATACGATATTCAATATACAACACAGAAAGCCATCAAAGGAATTGTATTGGCAGATCATTTGGCCCATCAAGCTGTTAATGATTATCAATCTATGAACTTTGACTTCCCGGGTGAGAATATCATGTTAACGATAGACTGTGCAGAACTTGGACCGGATGAAGGACCTGAAAAAGGTTCCCGATGGACTATGGTTTTTGACGGAGCTTCCAATGCACTTGGCAATGGCATCGGTGTTGTGATCATATCTCCCGAAGGCTGTCATACTCCTTTCATTACCAGGCTATGCTTCAACTGTACCAACAACATGGCTGAATATGAAGCATGCATTATGGGTCTCAAAGCTGATATCGACCTGAGAATAAAATTTTTGAGTGTGTTTGGAGACTCGTCCCTGGTGATCAGTCAAATCAAAGGAGAACGGGACACGAAGCGTCCTAATCTCATCCCTTACTGAGAGCATGTGTTGACATTGATTCCAGACTTTGAAGAAGTTACCTTTCAGCATTTTCCATGAGAAGAAAATCAATTAGAAGACGCGCTAGCTGCTATGTCATCCATGTTTAAAGTCATATGGGGTAATGAAGCTCCTCAGATCACTATTGAGAGATTGGATGAACCAGCATACTGTTATGAGGTGGATACCGAAGAAGTAGTGGACAGACCTTGGTTCCACAAAGTGAAAAGATACCCCGAGGCCCAAGAATATCCTGAGGGAGCTTTCGTTAATGATAAGAAGTTCCTAAGAAGGTTCTCTGCCAAGTTTTTCCTCAGTAACGAAATCCTCTACAAGCGCAACCACGATTTTACTTTGCTTCGGTGTGTAGACAAGAGTGAAGCAGAGAAGATTATGGAAGATATGCATGAATGTACCTTTGGCACCCATTCTAGTAGGCATACAATGACTAAGAATATTATGAGGGCAGGGTACTACTGGTCCACTATGGAAGCAGACTGTTATCAGCATTCCCGAACTTGTCACAAGTGTCATATCTATGCTGATAAAGTACATGTGCCTCTGGTTCCCTTGAACGTCCTGACTTCCCCCTGGCCTTTCGTAATATGGGGCATTGATATGATCGGAGAGATTAGACCTATCGCTTATAATGGAAACCGCTTCATTCTGGGTTCCATTGATTACTTCACAAAGTGGGTCGAGGCAGCCTCATTTGCTTCTGTTACCAAGAACATCGTGGCCCGATTCATCAGACATAACCTTATCTGTCGGTATGGTACTCTAGAAAGAATCATCACAGATAATGGTACCAATCTCAATAATACTATGATCATCGAGCTCTGCACACAATTCAAGATTCAACATCATAATTATTCTCCTTACTGGCCGAAGATGAATGACATTGTGGAGGCCTCCAATAAAAACATCAAGAAGATCATACAAAAGATGACGGTGACATACAAATATTGGCACGAGATGTTACTATTCTCTCTTCACGGTTACCGTACCTCAGTGTGCACGTCAACAGGGGCAAATCCTTTCTCTCTAGTATACAGTATGGAAGTTGTCCTACCCATCAAAGTCCAGATCCCTTCCTTAAGAATCATGAAGGATGCGGGTTTTAATGAAGATGATTGGACTCAAACTAGACTTGACCAATTGAGCCTGATTGACGAGAAAAGGCTTGCGGTTGTCTGTCATGGTCATATGTACTAGAAACGTATGATCAAAGCTTTTAACAAAAAGGTCAGACGTCAGGAATATCAAGTTGGCGACCTAGTAATCAAGCGTATTATCCTGCCACAAAGTGATCGCAGGGGCAAATGGACTCCCACATACGAAGGACCATTTATGATCAAGAACATATTTTCTAGTGGAGCCATGATATTAACCACTATGGATTGTGACAACCTTCCACATCCTGTAAACACGAATATAGTTAAAAGATACTACGCATAAACATAGACCCGCTAGGTTGACTGGCCTAGGAAAAAATAAGGGCATCCCGGAAAACCAAAAGGGTTTGGGCAAAAGTTAGGGATATATGTATATATATGAAAAATCTATACACCCGGTAAGTCGAAAACCTGAAAAGGTTGCTTGGGCAAAAAAGGGTATCCTGATGGACTGAAAACCCGAAAGGGCGGTCCAAGAAAAAGTTAGGGATTAAAAATGTACATTTATGTCTCGTTGGATCACCTCAAAGACAGACTTCAGTATCAAGTATCAAATTCAAATGGTACTAATCAATCCAGTCAGCTTCGGTCAAGCAGCAAAGTGACGAGACGCTCAAAGATATAAAGGAAATGGCAGAATGGGAATCCAATGGGATCATTTTGCATAGCTGTTTTTATACTGCTTTGTATAGTTTTCATTCTTACGACGACATTCTCTTACTAGGATGTATATCTCCTTGTACAAAAATGCATGTTATAGGCAGACTTCTTCAGATTAATACAAAAACTACCTCTTTGAAAGTGCATAAACTATTTGTTTTATTTTGCAAAAGAGAAACGTCTAGTGTTTATTTTTAACATATGCATTTGAATATAATCATCGTTTACGAATACACCATAAAAACAGAAAGATAGTTACTAATGGCTTTAAGAAACGGGACAATGTCTAAAATTCCATCTGCAAATCCCCGCAGATACATCCCACAATAGATAGAGATAGAGACGTCTTCCTGCGAAGTCACTGCCATCTCCTTAGCATACAACCTATTGATGTCAGAGGTTCCGACATCCCCTACAGAGCAAGAGTCTCCAATCATCTTCCCAGCATCTTGAAGAATTACACAACATGGTTCATAAACTTCTCGGGTTCCCCCAACAGGGCTTCATAAAAATCCCCAAGCAGTTTATGGAGTTTTCTTTCCCCAGTAAAGTTTTATTTCTCTATCCACGAAAATCCATCTCCTAACAATTCAAATTCAAAAAATAATGAAGAATCACATTCTTCATCCCCAACAGCAGTCAAGGATTTATTTTCCCTCAATTTAACAACGCTACAAAGAACAACTGATCAGTTCATTTATTACATTCATACATTATTTTACAAACATCATAGAATATGCATACAAAATACATATAGTACAATCTCATTTATTTTGAGAACATCATGCATCATGACATTGCATACAACTAAAATCTTTACCTTTTTAGGAAAGATCAACAAACAAATATCATCATCAATTTTCAACAAGTCTCAGATTAATACCTGAAACAAGACAGGACAATTATATGTGAACAACTGATTGTAGATTAATACCTGAAACAAGACAGGACAACTATCTACATGAGCAGATTCAAGATTAACTCCTGAAACAAGACGGGGAAACTATCTTTCTTTCTCTAAGGTCAGAGATTAATTCCTGAAACAAGTCAGGGAAACTATCTCTACGACCAACAAAAAACAAGTTCCAGATTAATACCTGAAACAAGATAGGACAACTATCTATGAACAACGGATTATAGAGTAATACCTAAAACAAGACAGGACAACTATCTACATGAGCAGATTGAAGATTAACTCCCAAAACAGGACGAGGAAACTATCTTTATTTCTCTAAGGTCAAATATTAATTCTTGAAACAAGCCAGGGAAACTATCTCTATGCCCAACAAAGAAAAAGTTCTAGATTAATACTTGAAACAAGACAGGACAACTATCTGTGAACAACTGATCATAGATTAATACCTGAAACAAGACAGGACAACTATCTACATGAGCAGATTGAAGATTAACTCCCGAAACAGGACGGAGAAACTATCTTTCTTTCTCTAAGGTCAGAGATTAATTCCTGAAACAAGCCATGGAAACTATCTCTACGACCAACAAAAAACAAGTTCCAGATTAATACTTGAAACAAGACAGGACAACTATCTGTGAACAATTGATTATAGATTAATACCTGAAACAAGACAGGACAACTATCTACATGAGCATATTGAATATTAACTCCCGAAACAGGATGGGGAAACTATCTTTCTTTCTCTAAGGTCGGAGATTAATTCCTGAAACAAGCCAGGGCAACTATCTCTACGACCAAGAAAAAACAAGTTCCAGATTAATACCCGAAACAAGACAGGACAACTATCTACATGAGCAACTCTCGAAACAAGATGGGGAAACTATCTTTCTTTCTTTTTGGGTTAGGTAAAGATCAATTCCCGAAATAGGACGCGGCGACTATCTTTATCACCAATGGTATTAACTCCTGAAACAGATTGGGTTTACCAACAAATTGATTGTAGATCAATTCCCGAAATAAGACGGGGCGACTATCTACATAACAAACACTTCCTTCAAGACATCTATTATTTCAGTATAAATCAGCCAAAGATTTATTCTGATACTTCTTCCAATTTCTACCAACAATCACTCTGGATGGCCTCTTTAAGCCTATTCCCGAAACAATCAACCACCACATCACCGAGTTCAAATTTATGGGCACTCTAGTGTTCAATCATCTTCCACCTTCAAGTCACGAATGGTGGACTCACCAATCTAACTCTTCAGGTTTAAGAAGATTGAACAGGGGCAGCTGTTGTACCCCAAAATTTGCCCTCTCTTTTCTCAAGACATTTTTCACAAAGATTTTCAAAAGCTCAAGTTTGCACAAGTATTGACTAGGTCAAGCCACCTCCTCAGTATTAATACCTCAGAATTAGGGTTTGAGTTTGCACAAATACAATTGGATTTGTAATACCTCATATAGTTTCCATGGATCATATTGGGCTCTCAAGCATCAGGTCAAAGATGGAACTTCTGAATCCTTGAAAGGAGGAAGAGGAAATTGTCGAAAGGGCAAAGCAGATAAAAAAAGGTGTGCAGTTGTAGATAACCATGTTGAATTCAAAAATATGGTTCAGGTTGTTCGAACCACATGACTGGTCGAAAGGAGTGGTTGGCATATTTTGACAAGTCGAAGAAGATCAAGCTTGCTTCAATCCCCAAGCTTCGACTGGGCAATGGCTTCCTTCGACACACATAGTTTCGACACTATGAATTACAATTTAACACACCACCTAATTCATTGTGTCTAAACAATCTATATTCATCATGGTTATTAGTCTCCGGAATACTTCGACCTGCACTCCCTTTGTCATGATGTATGCAATCTGATTTTTAGTTCTGCAGTGTTCCAAATTCATCTTTCCATCTACTACCTGCTCTTGGAGATAATGGAACCCCATTTTGATGTGCTTGCTTCGACCATGCACTATTGGGTTATTCGTCAGATTGAGATGACATGTTGTCTATCTTCATGCTTGCTTCGATCCACAAGCTTCGACTGGGAAATGGCTTACTTTGAGCAACTTACTTCTGTCCGCCTCTAAACCCTTCGACACACATAGTTTCGACACTATGAATTACAATTTAACAAAAAAACTTGTTGATAATAGTTCATTGCAAGAAGAAGGTACTGGCAACATAGTCTTTCAAATGAGTAATGGAGGAAAAGTTATGATTAAAGATGTGCTCTATGTACTTGGAATAAAGTGCAACTTGCTAAGTGTTAGACAACTAGTCGAAAAAGCTCATCACTTTCATGAAAGATGGATTTTTGAGATTGTTCGACACCAAGAACAATTTGGTCTTAAAATGTTCGTTGTCGAAAAATAGGACATTTGAGATAATGATCGATTCGACAGAAGTTCAATGTTTGAAAAATATGTTCGACCACAAGGATAGTTGGTTGTGGCATTTGAAGTTTAGACATTTGAACTTTCGACCACTCAATCAACTGATTACTCAAGATATGGTTACTAGTAGGAAAGCAATCCATAAATTCTTTTGTTTCGACTATGCCAATGAGATCATCTTGCATACTCAAAGTGGTACATTCAAATGAATGTGGTCCATTCGAAGAACATACAATTGGTGGAAACAAATATTATTTTGTCTGTTGATAAGTTTGGTCGAAGGTTGTGGATCTATGTGATCAAAACGAAAGGACGAAGTATTCGACATCTTTAAGAGATTCAAGATGCTTGTCTAAAACCAGTGTAAGAAAAAGATAAAAGTTCTACAAAGACTCAAGATCTTTGTAGAAGGAATCAAGTTGAAGGCAGAATTTCAAAGAACATTGATCAAAACCAAACTAGTGCCATGCTACAAAGAATGTTGTCCAGACTACTACTGAACAAAGTCCTATATGCTGCCAAGACCAAGCTTGTTGTACTGTCCACATTACAGCCTAAAACCATATCAAAAACAGTCTGTTGTACTGCTATGAAACAGCCCTGCACCAAGCTGTCACAACACTCCAAAACTGCTGAAAAACAGTCATGCTATGCTGCTCCTAAACCAGTCCAAGCCTGCATTATCTCACTCCCATATTTGCACCAAATTAGCATATAAGAGCTGCACCTCAAAAGCTATAAAAAGAGCATACCCAAACAGTTCAAATTTTATTTGTTTTTCCCCCCAAAACCCTAGCAAGACTCTTCTACAAATAAGCTATTTCACAACACACAAAGGGGGGCTTTTTGGCAAGAAGAAAACAAGGAAAAAAAAGAGAGAGGAGAGAACACAAATGTTGAAGCCTTAAAACACTCTTAAACCCATAACCAAAAAAAAAACACCTCTGTTTTTTTTTCGAACTCAAGAACATTAAAGGCAGTAACTCAAGTTCGAAACACAAACTTCATCATTGATGATTCATCTTCGAAGATAACATATAATAAACATTGCCTTCAAATCTAACCTTTTGTTTGTCTTCCTTTCTTGTAAATTATATGTTAAGAACTAACCTGTATAGACCATAAAACAATGTTGGAGTGAAAAAATTATAGCATGACTCGACACAAAGCCTTAGGCTTTGACACATACTGCTTTACAGTCCCAAACATAAGGGGAAAAGGGTGTGTGATTCGACACATAACATTATGCTTCAACTCATACTGAGTTTATTTGGAATTACAGGATTGAAAGAAGGATATGTGTTGATGCATATAAGAATGCTTCATCACATGCTTCGACACATGATGTCGAAAGATTTTTTTTCTTTCTTGTGCACTGTTTTTTTTACATATTTCATATACTTGCTTCATATCTATTCAATATGGTTTGTAATAGATAATTAGGTTTAATTTCTTGCAATCCCCATTTGTACATTTGTATCCCCCATCCCCCAAATGATGTAATAGAGTAGAACATTTATTTTCAACAATTTTATTGCTTTCATAAATGTTAGTAATTATGGTGTGTATGCTAAGATAAAAAATCAACCTTAGAAAATCCTAATCCAAGACAACATAATGCATGAAAAATAAACACTTGCACACTTACACCTCTAGGGTTAATTCCACTTTTTTCCTTGAGAAAAATAGTCATGATGTGCATGTGAGCCATCTTAGCAAAAATAATCAAAATACAAGATCATAGTCCCTCGATGGTGCTACGAATGTTGCCTTACAAATGATCTTAGTCCCTTAAGAGAAATGCTAAGATATATCACAATATTGCCATTCATGACTATATGATGACCCACGCCCGTCCCTTCACATCCAACGAGAGAGCTTCTTACCAAATCAATGGTAATATAGCAACATCTAAAGGAGGAGGGAAAGAAAAAAGACCTTTTGATTAGGGAGGACACACGTAGTTGCTTGCTTGCAAACTAAAACCATTTCAACACTTACACGTTTTAAAGATCTTTCGAAAATAAACATATCTTTAAACTATTTTCAAAACCAACACTTTGTATAAATTGTTATAGAGACGAGAATCATTACAAAGTTTTCCGAAACAAAGGCGTTTTCAAAATATTTTCAAACTTACACCCATCACAAAACATATTTTCAAACAAAGAAATTTCAAAAGTGATCTAGCAAGCAACTAAGAGCCCATAGATAACTATGGATGAAAAGGTTGCTAACACCTTCCCTTTTCATATCCTACCCCCCGAACTCAAGAAAATTTCTCAAAGGCCTTTCCTGTTCTTTTCACCCTTTCCTTTATTGGATAAAAGAAAAGTCGGTGGCGACTCTTGCTATTCGCAACAATTGCGATAAAACCCAAAACATCTAAGTCAGTTCTCCCACTGTAACACACAAGGAAACCACAAGTTTAATTTCAATCAAAATGTCTGTAGTTAATCTGCTCATTGGGATTCAGAGTCTTTGCTTAAGACTACCATCTCTGGTCACTCTGATCATGTCTTCAAGATGTCCAAAAGAATTTCTTGTAAGTTCAGCTTCTCTCCTTTAGTCATGTGATGCAACATATACTTTTGATCCCAGTTAATTAAATCTGGAGAATTTGTTGAATCTTTATGGTGAATGCAACTTGTAAAGATTCTGAACTAGATTCTCAAATTGTTGAAGAGATACTTTACTCGACCAGTATCTTTTCTATTTTGAAATATAAACTGATTGATTTTTGCTATTATATCTGCATAGGCATGATTACGAGTGTTTTCCAAAACAAAATGTTTTCCATAACATCTAATTCCAGTACCATCATGTTGAAGAAGTTTAACAATCTCATCTTCGGTGACGCAGATGCTTTGACCCATAACTCTTGAGAAAATATGGCCAATATCTGATGCATAAGCATGTACGCATAAATCCTTGACCATTTCAGGATAAACTGGACCTCCCAAAAGATTAAAGTAGGTTTCTCAACCTTGAGACTTTACCATATTAGTGAGATTGGAACCATGAGCCTTGAGGTTTTTGAAATCCACTATCAACTCAGCAAGAATAAGCATCTTGTCTATCGGTGTTGACAGATGAAGATCAGTATCTTGATATTGTTGCTAAGATGATGAATAACCTTTAACCATTTGTGGAGCAGTTTAACCTTATTCTTTTTTATCCACCATTCTTGAAGACAAACCCGAACACGAACCAAAAATGGTTTTTGGTTGCAAAGAACTTAGGGCTTTCAAGAAAGAAACTGTGGGATAGTGGTAGAGAAAGTGTGTGAAAGTGGGAGTGAGTGGGTTTAAATAGAGTTTTTGCAATGTTTAAAAAATATTTTAAGTAGTGCAAAAATTATGACAATGGGTAAAGCGTAGATATTTTTTACCTAATCTCAATGAGATCTCTTCTCCCAATGTGTCACATCAAGTGCTAGGCGTGCTTCAAGAAAATACAGATGTCTTAACTTGAATCACTAATCTTTCATTATCCTTACAACTCATTAATGAAGTAAACTCTTCAGTTTCTAAAGGACAAAAGTTTTCAAAAGAAAAGATTCTGCCCTAGGACACTTCTGATAAATGAGAAATTCACTCATCAGAAGCCTCATTTTATCATTCTGGAAGACAACATTCTAAGATTTCATCTTTTTCATTCTGGACATAAAACTATTTTCAAATTCTTCAGGATGAAAACAAACCTATCTTCAGCAAGGGGTTTTGTAAAGATACTAGCCCATAGATGGTTTGTATTTATGAATTTTAAAGATAAAATTCTATTTTTAACATAGTCTCTTATAAAATGATGTTTGATCTCAATATGTTTAACTCTGGAATGTAAAATGGGATTCTTAGATAATCAAATTACAGAAGTATTGTCGTGGAGGATGGGAATGTTACTCTCATATATCTGGTAATCTTCAAACTGACTTTTCATCCAGAGGATATGAGTGCTCCATCCAGAAGCAGAAATATACTTAGCTTCTATAGTTGAGAGCGATATTGTTCATTTCCTCTTGATGAACCATGGGATCAGATTGTCTCCAAAAACTGGAAGCTTCTAGAAGTGCTTTTCCTCTCTAGTCTGTCTCCAGTATAATCAACATCACAATAACCTACTAACTTGTATTTACTTGATTTTCTATAGCATAAATCAAGTTTAGTAGTACCTTTATGATACCTAAAAATCCTCTTAATAGATGTTAAGTGAGATTCTCTAGGATCTGATTGGAAGCGAGCACACAAGTAGAACTGGATAAAATATCAGGTCTAGAAGCAGTCAAATATAATAGAGAACCTATTATACCTTTGTACAACTTTTGTTCTACCTTACCACTTATCTCATCCTTCTCCAGTACACAAGTAGGATACATAGGCGTCTTTGTTGTCTTGCAATCATACAAGTCAAACTTCTTCAAAAGTTCTTTGGTGTACTTTCTCTAATCATTGAAAGTATCTTCTAGACCTTGGTTGATTTGGATTCCTAGAAATAACTTGAGATCTCCCATAAGACCCATCTCAAATTCAGCCTGCATATACTTAGCAAATACCTCGCAGAGTGGCATTAGCAGAACCAAATATAGTATCATCAGCATATATTTGAACTACCAGAATGTCAATTTTGAAAGACTTACAGAACAAAGTGGTATCAACCTTTCCTCTAGTCAAATCATGTTCTAAAAGAAAATTGATTAATCTTTCATACCAAGCTCTGAGACCTTGTTTCATACCATACAAAGATTTCTTGAGTTTAAAAACAAAATATGGGCTCGTATGATTTTCAAAACCAGTAGGTTGATGTGCATACACTTCATCAGTTATGTAGCCATTCAAAAATTCACGCTTAACATCCATCTGATACAAGATGATGTTATGGTCAACAATAAACAAAATTAAGAGACGAATAGACTGTAACCTGAAAACTGGTGCAAAGGTTTATATATAGGCAATCCATTCTTACTGACTATAGCCTTGTGAAACCAGTCGAGATTTGTCTCTTACCACTTATCTTTTTTCATTAAGTTTGTTTATAAAGACCCACTTGTTTCCAATCTCATGAGTTCCTTTGGGTCTAGACATAAGACCCTACATATCATTAATGAAGAACTGATTTAACTCTTCTAGCATTTCCATTATCCATTATGTGTCCATAAGCACTTTATCAACAAATGTAGGTTATACGAGGGACACCAAACCCAGAAGTGTCTCTTCAAAAGGTTTTGAAGACGATCTGGTTCTAATAGGTTCAGCCTTGTCTCCCAGAATCGATTCTTCAGAAGTGTATAAGCTTCAACATCTCCTGGTTGAATATCTTCATATTCCTTTTCTATGGTTTCTTAGTAGTAGCTCCATTACCATCAGAGCCTGAGTAGGTAATCTCCAGATCTGAAAACTTTTCAACTAGCTTTAACTTTTCAAAGTCAAGCTTATTATCACACCTAATATGAATTGATTCCTCAACAATAAGTGTTTCAGTGTTGTATACTCTATATCCTTTTGAGCGTTCAGAGTATCCTAACATGATACATTTTTGTGCTTTAGAATCCAACTTGTTAAGATTATCCTTAATATTCAGAATAAAACAATCACATTCAAAAAGGATGAAAATATGAAATATTGGGTTTTTTGTTCTTCCATAATTCATAAGGAGTCTTACCCAGAATAGGTATGATGGAGACCATGTCCTGTTTGTAACATATTGTGTTAACTTCCTTTTCCCAGAAGTGTTTAGCCATATTAGTCTAGTTGATCATGGTTCTGGCCATTTTTTGTAAAGTCATATTCTTCCTCTCTACAAATCCATTTTGTTGTGGAGTTCTTGGGCAGTACAAATCATGGAAAATATCATTTTCATCAAAAAGTTTTTCAAAATTTTTATTTTCAAATTCACCACGATGATCACTTCTGACTTTGACAATTTTAAAATCCTTCTCATTTTGTACTTGAGAATAGAAGGTAGAAAATATTGAGTGTGACTCATCCTTGTGCTTTAGAAACTTAACCCATGTCCATCGGTTGTAGTCATCAACAATGACTAATCCATACTTCTTACCACTGGATGACGCAGTTTTCACTAGTCCAAACAAGTCAATGTACAAAAGCTCCAAATGTCTAGAGGTAGAAACAACATTATTTGCTTTAAAAGAAGTTTTAGAAAACTTTCCTTTCTGACATACTTCAAAAATAGCTGCTAAAGAGAACTTCATATTTGTAAGGCCTCTTACTGAATCAAGCTTATTTAGCTGATAAATCCTTCTCATGCTAACATGGCCCAATCGTCCATGCCAAGTCCATTTCTCTTCATTAACAGACATAAAACATTTTATGTTTTTCTCTTTAAGATCATAAAGTCTAATCTTACAGATGTTGTTCTTCCTCTTGTCATTGAAAAGGATTAATCCATCCTTCTGACTAACAGTTTTACAGGAGTTCTGTTTAAAGATTATATCATAACCATTGTCAGTTAATTGACTTATGAACAATAAATTATGCATTAATCCATCAATAATAAAAACATTAGTAATAGAAGGGAGATAATCATTACCAATTGTTTTAGATCCTATGATCTTCCCTTGATCACCTCTAAAACCCACGAAGCCTCCAGGCTTAAGTTCCATGCTTTGGAACATATGCCTTCTTCACGTCATGTGTCGAGAGCAGCCAGAGTCCAGGTACCATGACTGGTGTCTTAACTTTGCTGCTAAGGACATCTGCAACATAAATTATCTTCTTCTTTGGTACAAATAGCTTCTTGGTTCCTTTCTTGTTAGTTTTTATAGAGTTGTTAACAACCTTGGGTTTTGATGCAAAATAATCATATCTAATTTCATGATTGAAACATGGTTTTGCTTTTGGTTTTACCTTACATTTTGAAAGAGGTTTTTCTTTTTCTTTTTATTTAGGCAAAAAACTATCAGAAACAAAATGAGAATGAAGAGTATTTGGTTTATCTTCTTTTTCATAGTCAGATTCTTCATAAGGATCATAACCAATACCTCTTGTATTGTTTCTACTTACACCATAGATCATTGAAGCCATAACGCTTCTACCTAGGCTTCTAGCAAGAAATTTCTAGAAAGATTTGTCATATTTCTTCATGACATCATCAGCACTGACAAAAGCTTCTGAAAGTATTTCCTTCTCAAGTTTGGAACTCTTGCTTTTGAGAGCAGAGATATCATTCTTAAGAATATTTTCTTCATTTAAAGATAAAAATTCTTCCTTAAGTTTACTGTGTTCTTAAGAGACAGATTCATTGACCTTTTTAAGTTCCTTGTATTTGCTCTGAAGCTCCTAATATTTTTCCAGAATCTCAAACAAAGAAAATGTTAAATCAGAACGAGATAAGTCAGAAAATACCTCTTATATGTTTTTCGGCTTCTGATTGGATCTTCTCATTAGAATCCTTAATGCTCGCCATCAACACCACATTAGCTTGCTCTTCCTCAGAATCATCTTCTGAAGAATTAAAATCATCCCAGGGGTTTTCATTATCCCTTTCTTATTTCCTCTAAAATCTTTCCTTTTGGTTTGTCCTTTCTGAGATTAGGACACTCGTTCTTATTGTGGCCTATCTTTTTGCACTCATAGCATGTGACATATTTGCTGCCACTAGACTTCTTTGGTCCAGAAGTAGACTTGAAGTGACCACCTGTCCTTCTAGCTACTATGAACTTGTTGTCTTTCTTCCTCTTCCATAGTGGGTTAACCCTTCTAGACATAAGCATAACTCATCTTCGTCTTCTTTAGAATCTTCTTCAGATTCCTCTTCCTCTTTACCTTGAAGAACTCTAGGCTTCTCAGATCTTCCCATGGATCTTAGAGCTACATATTTTCATTTCTTTGAGGCTCATCCTCATTAAGCTCTATCTCATGGCTTCTCAAAGAACTAACAAGTTCTTCAAGATAAGTGTTATTCAGATCTTTAGCAATTTTGAGCGCAGTTACCATAGACCTCCATTTCTTTGGCAAGCTTCTGATAATCTTCTTCACATGATCTACACTAGAATAACCTTTTTCTAGAACCTTCAGTCCTACAACAAGAGTTTGAAACCTTGAGAACATTTTCTCAACATTTTCATCATCTTCCATTTTAAATGCCTCATACTTCTCAATCCAGGAAAGCGCCTTGGTTTCTTTGACTTGGGCCTTTCCTTTATGAGTGATCCTCAAAGAATCAAAAATAGACTTTGGAGTATCTCTATTTGTGATCTTTTCATACTCAGTACATGAGATAGCATTAAACAAGATAGTTCTAGCCTTGTGATGATCTTTATCATTTTTCTTTTGTTGTTATATCATCACTCTTCTTTCCACTTTGTTACCACTAGCATCAACAGGATATGTATATCCATCAACTACCATATCCCAAATATCTACATCATAGCCAAGAAAGAAGCTCTCTATTCTATCTTTCTAGTAGTCAAACTTATATCCATCAAATATATGAGGCTTAGCACTATAGTTTTCTATTTAAAAACAAGCTTCAGCTTGTGGAGGGACTCCCGCCATAGTGTTTCTAAAACTCTAGATCTTTATCTGACACGAAGAAGTGTTTGTTAGAAATCAATACCAGAAACGGAGCTCTGATTCCAATTGAAGGTACGAGAAACACAAGAAAGGGAGGTTTGAATTGAGTTTCTAGAAATGAAAACTTTTCCGAAATAAAACACCAAATCTAACACAAGAAAAAAATGAACAAAATAATTATTATCCTAGTTCATTGTTAACTAAGTTAATCCAGTCCACCCGCCAAGGTGATTCTGCCTTCTCAACAAGGACTTAATCCACTATAACCAAACTAATTACAGACACAAATAAAGACTACCCGTCAATGTTCACAACTAAAAAGACTACCCATCAATGTCTTCTTGAGAATCTCTGACTAAACCCTAGTCTCTCAAGGAACTATCATCTCAAAGTTGAAATACAAGTTTGTGTGTTTACAAAGATGCTTCTAAGAATGCAGATTACACGAGTTGAAATACAAGATATAACACAACATTGTTAGAAGCAATTTAACAAACAATAGTTCCTTGCTAGCAAGTTAACGAACAAAAGTTCCTAGCTTTTACAAAACCTTACAAAAGATATACAATAGAAAGTTTGACAGCGTTTCAATAATTTGTTTCAACAAAAATTCTTGTTTTCCAATTCTTCCAAGTCTTCCTTTTATAGCCAAAAATAAATCTGTTGGAGGGTAGAATAAGAATACCAAATTCTAGTTGACTTATTGCATGACAGTCAGTGTGAGTGGCAGACAACATCATACCATATTATAGTCCTTGCGCCACAATATTAAAGTAGTGGAAGGAGTGATGATCTTGTACTATTTCTCACATAAATACTTTTGACCTTATCTTCTAATCTTCAAAGGCTTCATAATATGTATGAGTTGAAGAATGTTTAGAAGGATAAAAACCTTGTCTTCAGAGTCTTCAGAACTTGTTCACCAGAGCCTTTTCTTCAGAATCTTCAGAACTTGGTCTTCAGAGCCTTGGTCTTCAGAGTCTTCAGAACTTGTTCACCAGAACCTTGCCTTCAGAATCTTCAGAACCTTGGAGCAAGAGAAAGCATGATCTTTAAAGCTTGAGAATTCTTCAGTAACTCTACCATCAGAGTCACAGTCAGAAGCTTTAAAAGATAACGTTCATCAAAACCGTTGTTTTAGAAGCTTTCTGAACTTTGTAACGCAGACTTGTATCACTAAGTGTATTGAGTCCAGAGTCTGGTGATGTCATACGCAATATCTTAAGATTTAGGACCTGTTAGAAAAAGCTACACACTAGATAAAACCGTCAGGGTACTAAATTGTTATCTAATCATTCATTTATTGTTATCATGAAAACTAAAGGCAAGATGCAGAACCAAATCTTGTTCTAACATTGATAACAATAGTGATAACATTCAAACCAATTTTTTTTGAAAAATATATTGACTTATGTTTCATATCATTTGTATTACATTTCATAGCTGTTAACGCATATCTGAGCTTTTCAATAACAATTCGGGATAAACGAGAGTTAATCCGGGATTTTGTCAGCTAGCCATAGTTAATAAACGTTTTAAAACTAATTTTCACAAGAAATTTTTAACTGGAGATATATTCACCCCTTCTAGATAAGTAGCCTTTGTCTAACAAGTGGTATCAAGACCTCCAGTTCATTGTGTGCTTTAAAAACATTGATTAGGTTATGGCTTCCAAACCTAAAGGGGCGTACAATAGAGCGTCTATTTTCACCATTGAAAATTATGGTTATTGGAAAGCTTGTATGTGTATCCATACCAACTCGGTTGGTAAGGGGGTATGGAACGCCATCACCAATGGTCCTAATCAAATTACAATGACAAATGCTCAAGTTGTTGTCATGCCTTAACCGAAAGCACAATGGGATGAAAATGATAAGAAATTATGGTCACGTGATTAGAAGGCACAAAATATTCTCATATCCACACTAGGAGTTGGTGAGTATTATTATGTTTCTCATTGTGAGACCGCCAAAGCTATGTGGGACGCATTACAAGTTTCCCATGAGAGAAATAATGAAGTCAAACAAGCTAGAGTCAATACCTTAAATCAAGATTTTGAACTCTTTCGTATGAAGCATGGTGAAACCATTGCCAACATGCAAAAGAGATTCAGTCATCTTATAAATCAGTTGAATGCACTTGGTAAGCCGATTTCCAATGCAATTGCTACTAATAAATTTTGGAGATGTCTTAACAGGGAATGACAACATAAGTTCTCCATAATCAAAGAAGCAAATGATCTTACAATATTAGACTTCAAACTTTATTTGGAAAACTTGAAGAACATGAACAAGAACTCACTTGCTTAGAAAAACATGAGAAAAATCATAAGAAGTGTTGTACCCCAATTTTTCCCATAAGATCCCTTCATCATACCATGTTGATTCAATCACAACAAGATCACATTAGGGCTTTTGGTTCTCCTCCCTATCTTTAGCTTTGCTCTTTGAAGAATCACCAAGCACCTTGACTTGTTTTCTTTTGTGATCATGAATATTTTGTCTTTATTTTCTTTCTAATTAATAAAATGCAATGTTGGTTTGTCTTACTTGTTAATAATTAAGGTAAAGGCAATGAGGTTTAGCAAGTTACTCCATGGGTTCATGATTTTATTTCCATGCCCTGGTCAATAAAGCTTGAGAAGTCCAAACCTCACCATTGAAGTTGTTTTGGAAGAAATGGCATGGCAAGGTTTATCTTGGTTCACCACATTTAAAATTTATCAAGATCAATTCAAAAGTACAAGGGGTTGATTGAAGAAGTGGTCATGTTTGGACAAGACTTTGTTCCCCTTGGTCAAAAGTGCATATTTCTCTCAATTCTCAAGATATGAAAGTGGTTTTTGTGGCTATGAGTTCTCATTATCATCCTCAACAACTTCTATTTACAAAGCAAAAGTGTTGGTACAAGAAGGTTGTTCAAAATTGTCAAAGTTCCTCAAAGCATTTTCTTGATCTAGAAGCTAGGGTTTTGAACTTCAAAGAAGTATATCTTTCTCATATTTTGGTATTTTTGAGTGATTCTAAATACATCCTTCTCTTTAAATGTTTATTAACAAATCACTTCAAAAGTTTCAAGAATTTTTCATGTGGAAGAAATTTGATGATGAAGAAAGAGTACAAGTCCTCCAGATGAACCCCTATTTTCCTATGCGTGATTTCAAATGATCATAACTTGGTTAATTTTTATCACCTTAAGCCCACTCTGTTTCCATAATTATCTTATGGATGTTAACTTTATGCCTTATTTTATGTTCAAAGTGAGAAAATGGATGGAAGATGCCCCAAGGATGCAAAAGATTATAGGTCATTTCATGATTTTTTTTCCAACATCAACAACTCATAACTCTCTCAATTTTTGGAGATTTTGAATAATTCAAGTTTCAAAATGTCATTCAAGAGGTATATTTCATGCCATCTTTTTTGGTAAAGAGAAAATTCCAAGTGGAAGGCCATGTTTGGACGAAAAACATTATAGGTCACTTTTGAAGAAAAATTTGAAATATTTCTAAGTATGGAAAGTCAACATTTTCCCCCAACTTTGACTCAATGCAACTTTCAGCTCAAGCATCCATTTGATTACATTTTTTTTCCATTGCAAAGCTTGTAACCTCATCTTTCTAAAGCATCAAGAATCATGCCTTAAGACCCCTTGAGCTGAGAATGCCATTGGATTGAACTTGGTAACTTGGAACTGAAGTTTCTTTATAAGTCAGAATTTAAAATTCATGTTTTGGCCTCTAAACATCAAATTAGCACGCGTTTGTGATCTAAACATGTTTAACCAAGTTTCCAAAGTGGATTAGAGCCTTAAAATGCAAGGATTAGATGAGTTTTGATGCAAATCATATCACACTTTGCTCGTGCATCAGGTTCACACGATTTCCCTCCAAACTTCATCATTTAACACGTTTGAACATTCCATTTGATTCCCTATAAATAGAAGGTCATCCCCCATTCATTTCCTCAAGCTTTGAGAGCCAAATACACTCTGTCAAAACCTCACACGAACTTCAAATTTTTGAAACCAGTTTCTGAGATTCAAGCCTTTTCTTTCAAAATTCTTTGCACACTCATCTTCCTTAAGCATCATACAACCTCTCCAGCACTTAAACCAATCAAAATGAGCTATAATTCAATCTACAGAAGTCCAGTTTCAGAGCTTCTTTCTTGAACTACAAAAAGATAAAATTCTCCACCATTTGGATCCAAATAAAGCACTAACATATTCTACTCCTTCTCCTGATTCTTGTGCTTCTTACAATTTTTAAATCCATTGAGAATTGAGATAAAAATCTCAAATTGAAGGTGCTCGCTATTTTCTGGTTTTTTTATTCATATCTCTTTGCATACCTCATATAAATTTGGCGCGATGGTGGTGTTAGGATCGTCTTGAAGAGACGAATCCAATGATACTGGTCTGGGATCCTAACTTTTTTATTTGAAAGATCTCACAAAATCTGCAATGCAGGGTGGCTGGAGGTTGAAGATGATGACATGTCTCATCTCAGCCAATGATAGCGTGTCAAACATTTTAATTTCATTGGTTGTCCTTTTTCTTATCCCATGCGCATCTTACTAAGGTCCATATCAAGCACAGCGCGTCTGGTCTATTGGATTAGCTTACTAACGCGTTTTGACTATGATCTGATGGTCCATATATTTTTAGTTTTATTTTATTTTCTGATTTTATATTTTAATCAATTTAAATTTCAAAACTTCATAGCTCTTTTATTTTTTATCCAAAAATTATGAAAAATTCACAAAAATACTTTGAATTATTTCTGATCTCATGAATATTTTTTCATATTTTTATTTTTACATTTGATCTTTTTTTATATTTTTTGCATTATTTTCTTCCTTTTAATTAATTTAAAAATATTTTCTGACATTTTTTAATTCTAAAAAATTTCATAAATATCATTTTACATATTTCTGAATTTTTAAAAATTTTATGGAATTTTATATTGATGTTTAGTATTTTTGATCTATTTTCTATTTGTTTGAGCAATTTTAATTAGCTTAAAAATAGTTTCTGATTTTAAAAAATTACCAAAAATTTTATAAAAATATTTGAGTCCATTTTTTATTTTTCTATGGTCCTACTTATTTTTTCTTGATTAGTTTTAACATAGTTAATATTTTTCTTTCTATTTCCTTTTTAAAACCTTTTTTAAAACCTTTTTTTAATGTATATATTAAATTCAATATTATTTTGTGATTATTTTCTGGATGATCTTGGGTTGAATTTTTGATCATGAACTTTGTTAACATCATTAGATCCATGGTACTGAGTTTAACTCCATAAAAATGGATGAATGATTTAAATAATAATTTGATTAAAATTTAATTCAAATGTGGTTTGTATTCTTTTCCACCCCTCTTCATCTCATCCCTTTCTTATTACACTAAGTGTTATTGGAGCATGATCTCTATATCATGTCTCAAAATAAATGGTACATAGATTGCTATTGACCGGCCTCAAAATAGGTGCGACTTCTATATAAGTCCACTTACAATTGCTTGACATATGGCTAAATTTTGTCTCGATTCAAATAAATGATCATTCGTGGCCCAAACTTATGTTTACAAGCCCAAGTATGTTAATTTGACCTCTTTGATCCAATAACTTTGAGATTCATTGTGTAGAGGCTTTAGTTCTACCAATCCTCTAATGGATCTACAACACTTTTGGTCAACGCGGATCACATAAACACCATTGATCATTAAAGGGTATTTGTGAGAATTCCAAATGGATGATATACTTGACAAAAAGCAAATGCAACTTGTTTTGTGGAGGCTTTGGTTCTACCAATCCTCTAATGAGTTCCAAATGCAAGTTTCAAGAAGGTCATCCAACTAACCACTAATTATTAAATTGTTCTACTTTATACTTTTAGTTTTTATGCTTTATGTACCATTTACTTTAAGCATTACATTTCATGCCATTTTTATTTTGCTCACTTGAGCATTTACTATTCTTATTATTTTTATTTTGCTCACTTGAGCTTTTATTTTTTTAAGACACCTAATAATCAACATGAACCATAAAAAGCTTGAATGATACTTGGACTATTTGGTTACTATCCTTGGCATTATGGAGTATTGGACTTCTTGGACTTAGGATTAGAAACCTGGACCTATGTTGGGGACCTTGTAACCTAAATTGATATTTTATCTGGAGTTCTTGAGGTTTACCTCAAGGCATTGAGTTATTTGTTTGTTTTGTGTGAAGGTTATTGTGATTACATTCTTTGTTTGTAATCTGGAATTCACCCGTATACAGCCGTTACTCTGCCCAATTTTTGTGAAGACTTAATACATTTGAAGCTTGGTTCTCTCAAGAGGTCTCGTATCATTGCTTGTTTAGTTTTAATCCAAGGAATGGGAATTCTATCTTGACTCATAATGTCATGTATTGGCTAGTTGTTGGTTAGATGGTTCTTATCCCTAGCTTTTACCTTATTCTTTAGGATAGTCTCTTCTTCTCCTCCCATCTTCTTTAATTTCAAAAATCTTCCTCCTCCTTTTGAAAACTCTTCTTGTTTCTAAACTTGAACCACTTTCATAATAAACTTGGACTTAGGTCCATGCATTTTCAAAAAACATTTTCATAAATAACCTTCAATCAACTTAATAATACCTTGACATTTTTTGTGACAAGACTAAAAGTCAATCAATCTCATTTCAAACCATTTTGTCACTTTAGCTTTTTACTTTAAAACTTTTTCTCAAAAGATTGGACTCTTGTCAATCCTTGTAGTGATGCAATCAACTATACTTATACAATATGTATAGAAGTGAGATATTTTCGACTTGAGTGTTGAGTGAGGCATTGTTGATTTTAAAATCCAAGTCATATCCTCCACTTTGAGATGATGCAAATTCTCCTTTCCCATGATTGTGGGTAGTAAGTATGTTTTCCACACGGACAATGACGGTGATGTCTCATCTCATAAAACTAACCAACACATTTGTGTTTTAAATTTTTAAATATGAACTATGTGTACCCTGATCCCCTATTGCACGGAAGTTGGTACGTAGGCATTAAAGGTTCGCAACCGAGGCGGGTGCAAAAATCATAAAAAAACACTTCTTTTCTCACCTCTACCATCTATTTTACCTACAACATTTTATAGCCAAAATATACATATTTTACAAAGAGGTTCCTACGGAGTACCGTAGATGTTTAGGGTTCTAATACCTTCCCTTTGCATAACCAACCACCTTACTTAGAATCTTTCCCCCCTCTTTTGTGTTATTCGCTCTTTTCCCATTCCTTTGGAAACAATAAAGCGTGTGGAGATTTTTATTTTGATATGTATAAGTCTAGTCAATCCAATGACTTGGTCTTTAACATTTCTATCACTACAGAAAAAAATGGCGACTTCACTGGGGAAAGATTGACCTCTTGTTGGTCCATCCCTAAGTGGGTTGAGCCTATCTTTGTTTATATATGTATATGTGCTATTGTTGTTTATGTGTTATATGTTATATATATTTTTGTCTGGATTTTCCTGGTTTTTAGGGTGCTTGGTTATTACTTATAAGTCCTATACCCGGACTTGGGAAAATTTTAAGATAGGACGGGCGATATAGTCATGTTAACTTTGATGGAGTAATCCCAAAAAAGAAGGCATGAGATCCCCCACTCAGTGGAGGCCCCTTTGACTGTAGTGTCGTTTACCGAGTAATCGGGAAGACGTACTGCTTTCGACCTGGGAGCTTGCTAAAGCTGAGGACCGTAGAATAACTAACCCATCTTGTCCTTTTAGGTGTAGTACGAAAGTTATGACGGAGTAATCCATAAATAGTTGTCATGCAATACTACGCTCGGATGAGTTTTTCTTGAGAATATTACTAATTACCGAGTTAATCGGGAAGTTGGTATTATCTGAAGGAAGGATGTAGACTCTGGGAACCTCTAGAACCTTGTTCGGCAGGTGATAACTTTTATACCATACCTTATGGGTAGTACCTTCGACCTCATTCTTGTGACGTTGAACCTATGAACCCTATATTTGTGATCTTGTGTGTGATTGTTGCATCATGCATCCATAAGCATCTTTTGAAGGAATTTCATGTCAAGGGACTTAAAAAGTTGACTATTTGTGAATATCTCATGTACCTTTTGGCCATGGATTCTGGAAAAAGAAAGAGCGGAAAATACAGTTTAAAAGATCCCAAGATAGATGAGTTGATCAGTCTAATTCCCGAGATTGAGTGTTCTGCAGTTTTTCGGAAGAAGTATGGATCCATCATTCCTCTCATGAAGCTTAGGATGAAGGAGGGGATTCTCTCGACCTTGGTCCCGTTCTATGATCCGATGTATCATTGTTTACTTTCCCTGACTATCAGTTGATGCCTACACTGGAGGAGTATTCTTATCTGTCGGATTTAGCTATTACCGATCATGTTCCTTTTACTGGTTTGGAGGGTGAGCCAAAATCACATGAGATTGCTACTTTTATTCATCTGGGGAAGTCTGTGGTTGAAGCCCATATGACTACTAAAGGAGGAATTAGAGGATTACCAGCTCGATTCTTATTGGAGAAAGCTCGTTACTTTGCCAGGATGAAGAGTACAGTTGCTTTTGAGGCCATCTTTGCTCTACTTGCTTACGGGTTATTCTTATTTCCTAATGTGGACAAGTTTGTTGACGTTAATGCTATCAGGATCTTCATGATTGGAAACCTAGTTCCTACATTGTTGGGTGATGCTTATTACTCTATTCATCTTTGGAATTCTTATCATGGGGGGATGATTGTCTGTTGCACGCCTTTGTTGTACCGGTGGTTTATCTCTCATATGCCTCAGTTTGATGCTTCTTAGGATGTCATAAAGGAACCCCGGTGGGCTCCTAAGATCATGGCAATTACTCACTCGGATATTGATTGGTATCATCGAGCTTACCAGGATGTAGAGATTGTTGACAGTTGTGGTAGTTTTCCTAATGTACCTTTTCTTGGTAAAAATGGAGGAATTAACTATAACCTTGTTCTTGCATGACGACAACTTGGTTATCCGATGAGGGATAAACCAAATAGTATCCATTGAGTAGTTTCTTTTTGAAGGAGGGAGAAGACCATAAGGAAGCTAGGGAGCAGATTGAGAAGGCCTGGTGTCACATTCATAGGAAAAGTAGGAAAGACTTGGGACCTAGAGGAGTTGTTTCTTTGGAGCCTTATCTTCAGTGGGTCTAAACGAGAGCTATTCAGTTGAAGATGTCGTATTCCCGGGAAGCACCTATGCCTGATTTGTTTATGAAGACCACTCCTCCCTTATTGGATGATATGGAAGAGCTACAACTTACTTTAGTCAGGATGCAACAGGAAAATGATGCTTGGAAGAATAAGTGCCAAACTTTAGAGATTTCCTATAGAGAAGACTTGAAGTAGAAAGACGACTTGATTGAGATTCTTGAGAGTCAGGATGTAGAGATGATGGAGAGGCAAGGGGATTTATTTTCTCCTAAGCCTCAGTCAGATGCTAGTTGCTCACTTCCTGATTCAGGTGATTGGAAGAAGGTTGCCACCAGATATGTGGAAGAAAACCAGAGGTTGAAAGCTCAGATTGACAGGCTTACAGGGAAGCGCCAGCGTATAGAGTGATCTCCATTAGCTTTGCTTCTTAGGGTTTTAGACTTTATTTTCATCTTGTACTTGGGATTATTGAAACTTGTAATCCATTTTGAAGTTATCATAATAAAAAAAATTCAGTATTTCAAATATGTTATTACTTTAATATTTGCAATGTGTCTATAAATCTTTAAGTCCCTTGAAATATTAAAATAAATCATGTGAATTTCACATCATGCATAATATTACACATATTTCTTGCATTTCTTCGCATATCCAGGTATCTTACCAAGCTCCTTTACTTCGTTCAGCAAGTTGTCTCACCACTACAACACTCGAGCTAATTTCAGAAGGAAGACAGAAAACTTAGAACAAGAGAATCGCGAGCTGCGCGACGAGGTTTCTGCTTTGAATGCCGGTATGGCCAATCTCACTGCTCTGATGGAATCTCTAGTGGCTGCTCAGAATCAGCCACGAGGTGTTCAACCTCAACAAACAAGGGTTACCACTGAAGCTCCCGTTTTTCCTGTGTCTACTACTCTAGGTGTTATTCAAAATCGCATGCCTCAAGGTTATCCTTGGGGAATGCCATAGAACTTTGCGCCTGAAGGTTTCAATCTTGGTCCTCAAGAAGCTCCAGTTGTTCAAACTACTGTTACTCATGCACCTCATGTGGTGCACGTTTCTCTTGCTGCACCTCCTTCGGTGAATATGGTTCCAATTGTTAATGATGATATGTGTCATCCTTTTCCTCCACCAAGTGAAGACTTGGGTCTTTATGATAGAATGGATGATTTTCAAGAGCAGTTTGACAAGATGCAGAGGGAGATGAAGGCCCTCAGGGGAAAGGAATTGTTTCGGCAGAATGTGAATGATTTATGCTTGGTCCCAAATATTAAGATACCTGTGAAGTTTAAGGTCCCGGAATTCGAGAAGTAAAAGGGAAACACTTTTCCCCATGCTTATCTTGTGATGTATGTAAGGAGAATGTCTATCCATATTGATGATCAGCGTATGTTGTTTCACTTTTTTTGGATAGTTTGACTGGTGTTGCGCTGAAGTGGTATATGAGTTTGGACAGCGTCAATATCCATACTTTCAATGACTTGGGAGAAGCATTTATCAGACAATACAAATACAATATGGACATGGCACCTGACCGTGATCAACTTAGGGCCATGGTCCAGAAAGACAGGGAATCATTCAAATAATATGCACAAAGATGGCGTGAGGTAGCCTCCCAAGTGATTCCTCCCATGGAAGAGAAGGAGATGACTAAGATTTTCTTGAAGACTCTGGTTACTTTCTGCTATGAGAGGATGGTAGCGAGTGCGTCAAGTAACTTTACTGAAATGGTAGGCATGGGTATCCGCTTAGAAGAGGCTGTAAGAGATGGTCGTCTAACAAAGGGTGAAAGTTCTGGAAATACGAAGAAGCCATCCTATGGGTTTGCCAAAAAGAAAGAAGGAGATACAAACGCTTTCATGCAAGAAATGAGAGTTAATCCTCCTTGAAGAAATTATCAGCGTCATCAGCAAGTCGCCTCAGTTACTCCAGTTGTTGGTGTAGCTCCAACCACCGTTGCTTATCAGAGACCACCCCAGCATGGGAATCAAGGGTATAATCAGAGAAGAGAGAGTTATGACCCTATCCCTATGAGTTATATAGAGTTACTCCCGGCATTAATTCAGAAGAAGTTGGTTCAGACTCGACCATCTCCCGTTGTACCATCACCGTTGCCTTGGTATTACAAGGCAGGCCAAACATGTGCTTTTCATCAGGGAGCACCAGGGCATAATGTTAAGAATTGCTATCCTTTGAATACTGAGGTACAAAAATTGGTGAAGTCTGGTATTCTATCTTTCAAGGATGTGGGCCCTAAATGTGAAAGATAATCCTATACCAAAGCATGGAGGAGTAAATGTTGTGAACATGGTGACTTGTTATCCAGGTGACTTCCGGATTTTTGATGTTAATTTTGTTAGAGGAGATTTGGTGAAAATGCATACAGACCTCTATGAATTTAGCTACTATACGCATGACCATGCCGGTTGTGCTATTTGCAGTACAGATATAAAATGTTGTGACAAGATAAAGGTTGATTTGCAAGAAATGATGGATGAGGGCCATCCACATAATCAGGCCTAGGGTAGAGTATGAAGAGGAAGTAAACATGGTTTCTGGATGTCCTGGAGAGTTCAGAATCTTTGATGTGGAACATATGAATGAGGATCTTGTACAATTGCATGCTATATTCTGTCACATGGTTGGTCAGGTGGAACATCAGTATGGATCTTACCGAATTTGCTGTCGGGACTCCCGAGGATGTTCGATTGTAAGGAAAGATGTTCAGTTGTTATTGGATAATGGAACTATCAAGGTTACAGGTCAAAAGGATGATTACCATGAAGTGGATATGATTGAGGTTTGTTTGGCTAAAGAAGAGTTGAATGATGAATATGCCTCTACAGATGAGTTATTCTCCTCGGATGAAGATTTGTTTTCCAGAGATGACTCTGTAATGACTTATTATGTTGAAGAGGGAGTAAATGTTATTGTGCCTTGTTTTGGTGTGCCTACCCATTTTGAAGTTGAATATCATAGCAAGCCAGCGATTACTCCATTGGTAATTAGTTTGTTGGGTCCTGTCTCCTACAAGTCAGATAAGGTTGTACCCTACAAATATAATGCTACAATTTTAGAGGATGGTGTGGAAGATCCCATATAGCCAATGCCTAATGTTGGAAATATTGCTGAGACTAGCAGAGTGACCCTCAGTGGTCGTGTATTTGCTCCAGTTATTCGTGGAGATGTTAGCGCTGGAAAGAAAATTGTTGAAAATGTTGAACCCAAGAAGGCTACGGGTGAATCTAGTGGAGCTACGCTAGAAAAATAAGTGGATGATATTTTGAAGATAATCCAGATGAACGACTACAGAATTGTGGATCAGCTACTGCAGACTCCTTCAAAAATATCTATCTTGGCTTTATTGATGAACTACTCTGCTCACAGAGAATCTTTGATAAGGGTATTGGACCAAGCTTTTGTGGAGAGTGATATGCCAATAGACCAATTCAGAAATATGGTAGGGAACATTACGTCATGTAATAACCTGAGTTTCTGCAACGATGAACTTCCCGATGAAGGAAGGAATCACAAATTGGCCCTCCACATCTCTATGAACTGCAAGAATGATTCACTATCCAATGTGCTTATTCATAATGGATCCGCATTGAACGTTATAGCGAGGAGGACAATTATGAAGTTGAAATATCAAGGAACGCCCATACGCCCAAGTGGCATTATTGTGAAAGCGTTTGATGGATCAAGGAAATCTGTTATTGGTGAAGTGGACTTGCCTATTCATATAGGCCCACATTTTTTTCAGATAACTTTCCAGGTCATGGATATTGTACCCGCTTATAGTTTCTTGCTGGGACGGCCATGGATACATGAGGCAGGGGCTGTCACTTTGACTTTACACCAGAAGCTGAAGTTTGTACATGAAGGAAAAGTGGTAATTATAAATGTAGAACAGGCATTATTGATATCTCATTTGTCCTCTTTTAGCATTGTAGAGGCGGATGAAGCTACTGATGGAACCCAATTCCAAGCTTTATCCATTAACAACATAAGAGGAAATGATAAGTCTATAGCTTCGTTTAAGGATGCGCAGTAGGTTGTGCGTAATGGCCATAGTGACGTTTGGGGATAGATTGTTGACCCACCTGTGAACAAGAATAGAGTTGGCTTAGGGTTCTCTATGAAGAATGATGAGGATAAAAGCATGAAGTCGAAGGCTTCTACAGCCAAAGTATCAAGACATCTTTCATAGTGGGGGTAATCTTCCTCCAACTATTTCTGGGATTAATGCCATTGTGGAAGATAAAGCAGAGCCAAAAATACCGAATTATGTGACGTACGGAGTTGGGGTTCAGAACTGGATCACCATTGATGTTCCCTCTTGCATACATGTTTCAAAGTAATTTATTTTGTTAATCTTTTTGAAAAGCTATCACTCTGCTCAAGGTGAAAGTATTATTATTGTATGGGCTTATCTGTTTGCTTTGACTTTTAAAATCAATAATAAAAGTTGTCTTTGTTTCCCAAATTGTATTTTTATTTTTTGCTTTTTTCTTGGAAAATGGTAATCAGAAAAAACCTTTCAAAATAAATAATAACTGAAATTCAATCTGCATGATCACTTGTTATATGTGTCAGTTTCTAAAAGCAATCACAAATCATATGTGCAGATTAATTAAAAAACCCGTTGAATACAATGACCCTACACCCTCTCCCAACTTTGAATGTCTTGTGTATGGGGCCGAAGAAGAACACTATGATGATATTCCAGAAGAGGTCTCACAGTTGCTTGAGTGTGAGGAGAATGCCATTCAGCCATATAAAGAGCCATTGGAAGTAATCAATTTGGGTTCAGAAGAAGATCTGAAGGAAGTCAAGATTGGAGCATTGCTGCATCCTGATGTGAAGAGCAGGTTGATTGAGATGTTAAAAAAGTATGTGGATACTTTTTCTTGGTCTTACCAAGATATGCCTGGTCTAGATATAAATATTGTAGAGCATCATTTGCCTCTGAAGCTAGAGTGCCCGCCAATCAAACAGAAGTTTCGAAGAACTCACCTAGATATGGTAGTGAAGATCAAAGAAGAAGTTCTAAAGCAGATTAATGTCGGTTTTCTTGTGACATCAGTGTACCCTTAGTGGATTGCCAATATTGTCCCAATATCGAAGAAAGACGGAAAAGTTCACATGTGCGTAGATTACAGAGATCTAAATAAAGCTAGTCCAAAAGATGATTTTCCATTGCCACACATAGTTATGTTAGTGGATAGCACAACAAAATTTAAAGTTTTCTCGTTCATGGACGGATTTTCCGAGTATAATCAAATAAGGATGGCTCATGAGGACATGGAAAAAACAATGTTTATCACACCCTGGGGAACATTCTATTACAAAGTGATACCCTTCGGGTTGAAGAACGCTGGTGCAATGTACCAGAGGGCTATGACAACCCTATTCCATGATCTGATGCACAAGGAAATTAAGGTATATGTCGATGATATGATTTCTAAATCCCAGAATGAAGAAGGGCATGTAGAAGATTTATTAAGTTGTTTCAGCGTTTGAGGAAGTATCGTCTCTGCTTGATACCAAATAAATGTACCTCCGGTGTTCGATTAGGGAAATTGTTGGGTTTCAATGTTAGCCAGAATGGGATTGAAGTTGACCCTTATAAAGTCAAACCAATTCAAGAGATGCCAGCGCCAAGAACTAAAAAGCAAGTCAGAGGGTTCCTCGGGCGTTTGAATTATATTTCCAGATTCATTTCCCACATGATTGCAACGTGTGAACCGATCTTTAAGTTGTTAAAGAAATATCAAGGTTGTGTGTGGACAGATGACTACCAAAGGGCATTTGAAAGTATTAAAGAATATCTGCTTGAACCTCTTATTTTGCTCCCTCCTGTTGAAGGAAGACCATTGATTATGTATCTGACAGTGTTAAATAATTTCATGGGTTGTTTTCTGGGACAACAAGATGAAATAGGGATGAAAGAGTATGCCATTTATTATCTCAGTAAAAAGTTTACTGATTGTGAATCGCGGTATTCCATGCTGGAAAAGACATGTTGTGCTCTGGCTTGGGCGGAAAAACATTTGCGGCAGTATATGTTGAATCACACTACTTGGTTGACCTCCAAAGTGGATCCAATCAAGTACATTTTTGAAAAGTCTTCTTTTACTGGGAAAATTGCCCGCTGGCAGATACTATTATCTGAATATGATATTGAATACCGCACTCAAAAAGCTATTAAAAGCAGCGTGTTAGCAGATTATCTTGCTCACCAACCAGTCGATGATTATCAGTCTGTGAAGTATGATTTCCCCGATGAGGATGTGATATTTCTGAAAGTGAAAGATTATGATGAACCATTGCCCGAGGAAGGTCCTGATCCTGAATCTCGTTGGAGTATGATATTTGATGGAGCTGTGAATGCTTATGGTAAAGGAATTGGTGCTTTGATTGTCACTCCACCTGGATCGCACATTCCTTTCACTACAAGGTTGACATTTTATTGTACTAATAATATGGCAGAATATGAGGCTTGTATCATGGGTCTCGAGGAAGCTATTGATCTAATAATTAAAATTCTAGATATGTATGGAGATTCAGCTTTGGTAATAAACCAGATTAAAGGAGCGTGGGATACTCGTCACTTCGGCTTGATCCCTTACAAAGATTATGCTAGAAGATTGTTATCCTTCTTTAATAAAGTTGAATTCCATCACATCCGTAGAGATGAAAATCAAACGGCGGATGCTCTGGAAACTCTGGCTTCTATGTATCAAGTGAATACTTGGAATGATATACCTCGAATTATAGTTCGGCGATTGGATAGGCCCTCTCATGTGTTTACAACATAAGAGGTAGCAGATGAGAAACCTTGGTATTATGATATCAAGCATTTTCTTCAGACTCAGGAATACCTGATTGGTGCTTCGAATAAAGATAGAAAGACATTGAGAAGATTGGCTGGCAGTTTCTTCCTCAGTGAAAATGTGTTGTACAAGAGAAATTATGACATGGTCCTTCTCATATGTATGGATAGACACGAAGCAGACATGTTGATGCATGAGGTTCATGAAGGTTCATTTGGCACTCATGCCAATGGACATTCGATGGCTAAAAAGGTACTAAGGGCAGGTTACTATTGGCTGACAATGGAATCTGACTGTTAAAAATTTGCAAAGAACTGCCATAAATTCCAGATTTATATGGACAAGATTCATGTGTCTACGACACTTCTCAATGTTATTTATTCCCCGTGGCCTTTCTCTATGTGGGGTATTGACATGATTATAATGATAGAACCCAAAGCTTCGAATGGACGTCCTTTTATTTTGGTAGCAATTGATTACTTAACCAAATGGGTGGAAGATGCTTCATATGCTAATGTTACTAAGCAGGTGGTTATGCGCTTCATTAAGAATAATCTTATATGTCGTTATGGTGTGCCGAGCAAAATTATCACCGACAATGGCTCGAATCTGAACAACAAGATGATGACAGAACTTTGTGAAGAATTCAAGATTGTCCATCACAACTCATCTCCGTATAGGCCGAAGATGAATGGGGTTGTTGAAGTTGCTAATAAGAATATCAAGAAGATCATCCAGAAGATGGTTGTTACTTATAAATATTGGCATGAAATGCTCCCTTTTTCTTTACATGGATATCGAAAATATGTCTGCACTTCAACAGGAGCAACCCCGTTCTCCCTTGTGTATGGAATGGAAGAGGTACTCCCAATCGAGGTTGAGATTCTGTCTTTGCGTGTGATAATGGAAGCCAAGTTATTGGAGGCTGAATGGGTCCAGAACAGGTTTGACCAATTGAATTTGATCGAAGAGAAGAGAATGACAGCTTTGTGTCATGGGCAGTTATATCAAAAGAGGATGAAGAAAGCTTTTGATAAGAAGGTCAAACCTCGTGAATTCAGAGAAGGCAACCTCGTGCTCAGGAAGATCATGTCTTTTAACGCTGATTCTAGGGGCAAGTGGACTCCTAATTTCGAAGGCCCATATGTTGTCAAGAAAGCCTTCTCTAGTGGCGCATTAATTCTTGAAACTATGGGTGGCGAGGAGTTCCCACGTCCCATGAATGCTGATGCAGTCAAGAAATACTTCGCCTAAAAAAATAAAAGAACAACTCGCTAAGTTGAAAACCCAAAAGGGCGGCTTAGGCAAAAAAAGAGCGTCTCGGTAGGCCGAAAACCCGAAAGGGCGGTCTAGGCAAAAATTAGAGACATAAACAGAATAAAATTTTCTGCTAAGTTGAAAATCCGCAAGGGCATCTTAGGAAAAAGTTAGGGACTTTCTTGGAAAGTAACTACATCAGACAAGACTTGATCATGGAAGCAACAATCTTCTTGGATCCTCACCATACTTCAACAGAAGTTGCTGCTCAGAAATTCAAAGTTGTTAGAGGGAATAATGGTCATTGTATTTCAATGTATCTTTTCCATTTTATATTACCATTTTCCAAACTTTGTAATTATCCATGGAGTCTCGCCATTCGCAGACTATCATTCTATAAATAAAATTTGAGCTTGTATCCAATTCTTTGTAGTTCCTATTTTTATTCAGCTTATAAAGACTCCATTTATTATTGATAATAATTTTCAAAGTAAAAAGGATTAAATAAAAAAATTGTTTTTTTCAAAAAAGAATTTACAACTTACTCTTACTTTAGATTTTGTGATTCAAGAGGAAAACAAAAGTGGTGATCCCAGGAATGGACGAACTCCATTAATTTTGGGAAGTTTTGTTTCCCCCGGGAAGGTTTTCTCGGGACGTTTTCGCTAGTATGCGTGTGATTTTTGTATATTGAAGACGATACTAATTGGCGTAAGGTGCAGTATTGGGTTTGTGATCCTAGTGTCCCCGGTCAAGTCTTGGTTCATTTTTCATTTTGGGTTTGCATGGTATGAATTCTCTATCCCAGATTCCCTAGCAAAATCATCCCTCATATGATGAAAGGTCTTGTTCCCTTGGTATGCTAAGATCAAACCATTTGCAGACTGTTGTTCTTTTTGGCATTAATTGGCATTTTTGTTGGTAGTTATTTCCCAAGAAGGCTATCCCAGAGCATATTTTGTGGAATAAGTTTGCATGATATGAAGACTCAATCCAAGATTCTCCAGTGAAGGCCTCGCTTATTTAATAGAAGTCCTTTATCCTTAGAGAAGTTGGTACAATAATTACTCTCGAAGAAGAACGTATCTTCAGTTTCCCCAGTGAAGAACGTATCTTGGTTTCCCCTTGATGATGTGGTGTTGACCTCCCCAATGAAGTCAGGACGAAGTCCCCATTTGATGTCTCGATGATGAAGCATTATCTCCCTTAGTGAAGTTCGTATGATTTTTCTCATTTAATGTTGGCCTGAATTCCCCAGCGGATGTTTTGACAATTTGGTTTCCATCTGCCTTATTTGAAATCAGTTTTGCAATCCTCGGCAGAAGTGCTACACATGAAAACATTTATTTCCCTGTTGAAGTCTGAGTGTTATTCCCTGGTGAAGCCTGGAGAAGGATGTTATATCCTTGTATCTGTACTATTTTGTCGCTATGTTATGTTTCTCCCCAGTAAAGTTAAGCCATGCAGTAGGACTTTGTTTCCTCAGTTGGTGCTTATTTTATTTTGGAATGATCGTCTTGGACGTGATTTAGCCGAGTGTTGTGTGCGCCCGAGTTGGTTTTGTTTGTTTACCCCCAGTATTATATGACTGTTTTGTCAGCATATGCATGATAAGACTCATACATTCGTACATACATCATGCATAGCTAAACTTAGCAAATCATTTCTCATTCGTATCCATTAATATCTTGTTGACATATTACCCTATTTTGCAGAGTTGTGTTATCCTCTCCCCAATAGAGTTTCATCCATAAGCAGAAAGTGTATATTCTTTTAATTTCCCCACTGAGTTATACCTTGTGGAAGATTTTTGCTTTATCCTTCTTACACAGCTCTTTGTCTGGACGATTTGGGTTTCCCTCTTGAGTTTATTTCTCAAAGAGTGTATTTTGGAAGACCGTTTTATTCCAGTTTATTTCTGGTTTGAATCCTTGATCCTCAGCAATATTATTACTTTGGATTTCTGCAAGCTTCGAGTTTTGGTTTGAGAATGTGCATTTATTTTGCACGAGAAGACGTTATCTCCTCATCAGGAGTATATTGGAATTTCCCTAAGAAGTCATGATTCATTCCCCAGAAAGTCATGATTCATTCCCCAGGAAGTCATGATTCATTCCCCAAGAAGTCATATTTCTTTCCCCAGGAAGTCATATTTCTTTCCCCAAGAGGTCATATTGCTTTCCCCAAAAGTCATTTTTACAATCCTTCCTATAACAGCAAGTAGCAGGTCTCTTTAATTGAGCAACTTATACTTCCCTGTAAAAGTCGACGTTACCTTTTTTTTGCTATCTTCTCTATAAGTGGATAGTTTGCAGTTCGTTGTCAAATTACTCACGTGGATGGAAAGTCTTTCAATATTGCAAAAACAGTTCATTGTGAAATCTTTACAAGTGGTTGTCTCTTTATTTGAGACAGCTTATTACCCTTTCCAGGCAGAATGCCTTGGTTAAAGAAGAAGTTGAGATCCATTATAGGTGAAACGCCAGAATGTTGAAATTTTTTTTTATCTTTTTGCTACCTTCAGTGAATGTTGGTAGTTCATCATCAGTAAACAGCGGTGCTATAATATATTCTCTCTCTACCTTCAGTGAAAGTTGGTAGGTCACCATCAGTGAAAGTTGGTGATTGTTATCTTTTTGCTACCTTCAGTGAACGTTGGTAGTTCATCGCTAGTGAACGGTGGTGCTATGGTATATCCTCTCTCTACCTTTAGTGAAAGTTGGTAGGCCACCATCAGTGAAAGTTGGTGATTGTTATCTTTTTGCTACCTTCAGTGAATGTTGGTAGTTCATCATCAGTGAACGGCGGTGCTATGATATATTCTCTCTCTACCTTCAGTTAAAGTTGGTAGGTCACCATCAGTGAAAGTTGGTGATTTTTATCTTTTTTCTACCTTCTGTGAATGTTGGTAGTTGATCGTCAGTGAACGGCGGTGCTATGATATATTTCCTCTCTACCTTCAGTGAAAGTTGGTAGGTCACCATCGGTGAAAGTTGGTGATTGTTATCTATTTTCTACCTTCAGTGAACATTGGTAGTTCATCATCAGTGAACGGCTGTGCTGTGATATATTCTCTCTCTACCTTTAGTGAAAGTTGGTGATTGTTATCTTTTTGCTACCTTTAGTGAACGTTGGTAGTTCATCGCCAGTGAACGGCGATGCTATGATATATTCTCTCTCTACCTTCAGTGAAATTTGGTAGGTCACCATCAGTGAAAGTTGGTGATTGTTATCTTTTTGCTACCTTCAGTGAATGTTGGTAGTTCATCGCCAGTGAACGGAGGTGCTATGATATATTTCCTCTCTACCTTCAGTGAAAGTTGGTAGTTCACCATCAGTGAAAGTTGGTGATTATTATCTTTTTTCTACCTTCAGTGGACGTTGGTAGTTCATCGTCAGTGAATGGCAATGCTATGATATTTCTTTTCCTTCTACCTTCAGTGAAAGTTGGTAGTTCATCATTAGTGAACTTCGATTATTCTTTCTCTCTACCTTCAGAAAGCATTGGTAGCTCACCGTCATTAAACTTCGGTGTTGATATTTCTTTCCTCTTTCTAACTTCAGTGAACGTTGGTAGTTTCGCCTTCAGTAGAAGTTGGTGTATCCTTTGACTTTTTATCATCCTCTATGAGTCAGGTCTTTTGACCCACCAGTGATTAATTTTCCTGGTCGTGTTTCTCTTTTGTTTCTTTATTTCCTTTGTTACATCCCCAGTGGTGTTTTGTGTCTCTTTGATTTTTTTTTTCATATGCATTCATGCTCATAAGAATTGCATGGCATCTTAGGACCAAAAATAGGGTTTGTTTTATATTTAAATATCTTTGATCGCGTCGACATGAAGGTTTTTAACCTTCGTATCTTCGGATAGAAGAAACTTAAATAAGGGCAGTTGTTGTAACCCAATTGTTTCCCCTAAGATCCCTTCATCATACCATGTTGATTCAATCACAACAAGATCACATTAGGGCTTTTGGTTCTCCTCCCTATCTTTAGCTTTGCTCTTTGAAGAATCACCAAGCACCTTGACTTGTTTTCTTTTGTGATCATGAATATTTTGTCTTGATTTTATTTATAATTAATTAAATTCAATGTTGGTTTGTCTTACTTGTTAATAATGTAGGTAAAGGCAATGAGGTTTAGCAAGTTGCTCCATGGGTTCATGAGTTTATTTCTATGCCCTAGTCAATAAAGCTTGAGAAGTCCAAACCTCACCATTGAAGTTGTTTTGGAATAAATTGCATGGCAAGTTTTATCTCGGTTCACCATATTTAAAAGTTATCAAGATTTATTCAAAAGTGCAAGGGGTTGATTGAAGAAGTAGTCATGTTTGGACAAGAATTTGTTCCCCTTGGTCACAAGTGCATATTTCTCTCAATTCTCAAGATCTAGAAGTGGTTTTGGTGGCTATGAGTTCCCATTAACATCCTCAACAACTTCTATTTACAAATCAAAAGTGTTTGTAGAAAAAGGTTGTTCAAAATTTTCAAAGTTCATCAAAGCATTTTCTTGATCTATGAGCTAGGGTTTTGAACTTCAAAGAAGTATATCTTGTTCATCTTTTGGTATTTTTGAGTGATTCCAAATACATTCTTCTATTAAAAGGGTTATTAAAAAATCACTTCAAAAGTTTCAAGAAGTTTTCATGTGCAACAAACTTGATGATGAAGAAAGGGTACAAGTCCTCTAGATGAACCCCCATTTTCCCATGTGTGACTTCAAATGATCATAACTTGGTCAACTTTTATCACCTTGAGCCAACTCTTTTTCCATAATTATCTTGATGATGTGAACTTTATGCCTTTTTTATGTGCAAAGTGAGAAAATGGATGGAAGATGCCCTAAGGATGCAAAAGATTATAGGTCATTTCATGATTTTTTTGTCAACTTCAACAATTCATAACTTTCTCAATTTTTGGATATTTTGAATGTTTCAAGTTTCAAAATGTCATTCAAGATGTATATTTCATTCCATATTTTTTGGTAAAGAGAAAATTCCAAGTGGAAGGCCATGTTTGGACGAAAAACATTATAGGTCACTTTTGAAGAAAAATTTGAAATATTTCTAAGTATGGAAAGTCAACATTTTCCCCCAACTTTGACTCAATGCAACTTTCAGCTCAAGCATCCATTGAATTACATTCTTTTTCCATTGCAAAGCTTGTAACCTCATCTTTCTAAAGCATCAAGAATCATGCCTTAAGACCCCTTGAGCTGAGAATGTCATTGGATTGAACTTGGTAACTTGGAACTGAAGTTTCTTTATAAGTCATAATTTAAAATTCATGTTTTGGCCTCTAAACATAAAATTAGCACGCATTTGTGATCTAAACATGTCTAACCAAGTTTCCAAAGTGGATTAGAGCCTTAAAACGCAAAGATTGGATGAGTTTTGATGCAAATCAGATCACACTTTGCTCATGCATCAGGTTCACACGATTTCACTCCAAACTTCATCATTTCACACGTTTGAACATTCAATTTGATTCCATATAAATAGAGGGTCATCCCCCATTCATTTCCTCAAGCTTTGAGAGCCAAATACACTCTGTCAAAACCTCACACGAACTTCAAATTTTTGAAACCAGTTTATGAGATTCAAGCCCTTTCTTTCCAAATTCTTTGCACACTCATCTCCCTTAAGCATCATACAAACTCTCCAGCACTTAAACCAAGCAAAACGAGCTATAATTGAAGCTACAGATGTCCAGTTTCAAAACTTCTTTCTTGAACTTCGAAAAGGTAGAATTCTCCACCATTTGGATCTAAATAAAGCACTAACTTGTTCTACTCCTTCTCCTGATTCTTGTGCTTCTTACAATTTTTAAATCCATTGAGAATTGAGAGAGAAATCTCAAATTGAAGGTGCTCGCTATTTTCTGGTTTTTTGATTCATATCTCTTTGCATACCTTATGTAAATTTGGCACGATGGTGGTGTTAGGATCGTCTTGAAGAGACGAATCCAATGATACTGGTCTGAGATCCTAATTTTTCCATTTGAAAGATCTCACAAAATCTCCATTGCAGGGTGACTGGAGGTTGAAGATGATGACATGTCTCGTCTCAGTCAATGATAGTGTGCCAAACGTTTTAATTTCATTGGTTGTCCTTTTTCTAATCCCATGCGCATATTACTAAGGTCCATATCAAGCACAATGCGTCGGGTCCATTGGATTAGCTTACTAACACGTTTTGACTATGATCTGATGGCTCATATCTTTTTGGTTTTATTTTATTTTCTGATTTTATATTTTAATTGATTTATTTTCAAAAATTCAAAACTCTTTTCTTTTTTATCCAAAAATTATGAAAAAATTCACAAAAATACTTTGAATTATTTCAGATCTCATGACTATTTTTCACATTTTTATTGGACATTTGATATTTTTTATATTTTTTACATTATTTGCTTCCTTTTAATTACTTTAAAAATATTTTCTGACATTTTTTAATTATAAAAAATTTCATAAATATCATTTTACATGTTTTTGACTTTTTGAAAATTTTATGGAATTTTATATTTATGTTTACTATTTTTTATCTATTTTCTATTTGTTTGAGTAATTTTAATTAGCTTAAAAATAGTTTCTGACTTTAAAAAATTACCAAAAATTTTATAAAAATATTTGAGTCCATTTCTGATTTTTCAATGGTCCTACTTATTTTTTCTTGATTAGTTTGAACATAGTTGATATTTTCTTTCTTATTTCCTTTTTAAAACCTTTTTTAAAACTTTTTTTAATGTATATATTAAATGCAATATTATTTTGTGATCATTTTCTGGCTGATATTGGGTTGATTTTTTTATCATGAACTTAGTTAATATCATTGGATCCATTGTGTTGAGTTTAACTCCATAAAAATGGATGAATAATTTTAATAATAGTTTGATTAAAATTTAATTCAAATGTGGTTTGTATTCTTTCTAACCCCTCTTCATCTCATCCCTTTCTTATTGCACTAAGTGTTATTGGAGCATGATCTCTATATCAGGTCTCAAAATAAATGGTGCATAGATTGCTATTGACCGGCCTCAAAATAGGTGTGACTTCTATATAAGTCCACTTACGATTGCTTAGCATAGCGCTAAATTTTGTCCCGGTTCGAATAAATGATCATTCGTGGCCCAAACCTATGTTTGCAAGCCCAAGAATATTAATTTGATCTCTTTGATCCAATAACTTTGAGATTCATTGTGTGGAGGCTTTGGTTCTACCAATCCTCTAATGGATCTACAACACTTTTGGTCAACGCGGATCACTTAAACATCGTTGATCATTAAAGGGTATTTGTGAGAATTCCAAATGGATGATATACTTGACAAAAAGAAAATGCAACTTGTTGTGTGGAGGATTTGGTTCTACCAATCCTCTAATTAGTTCCAAATGCAAGTTTCAAGATGGTCATCCAACTAACCACTAATTATTAAATTGTTCTACTTTATTCTTTTATTTTTTATGCTTTATGTACCATTTACTTTAAGCATTACATTTCATGCCATTTTTATTTTTGCTCACTTGAGCATTTACTATTCTTGTTATTTTTATTTTTCTCACTTGAGCTTCTTTTTTTTTAAGACACCTAATAATCAACATGAAACATAAAAAGCTTTAATGATACTTAGACTATTTGGTTACTATCATTGGCATTATGGAGTATTGGACTTCTTGGACTTACGATTAGAAACTTTGACCTATGTTGGAGACCTTGTGACCTTAATTGATATTTTGTCTGGAGTTCTTGAGGTTTACCTCAAGACATTGGGTTTTTTGTTTGTTTTGTGTGCAGGTTATTGTGATTACATTCTTTGTTTGTAATCTGGAATTCACCCGTATACAGCCGTTACTCTGCCCAATTTTTGTGAAGACTTAATACATTTGAAGCTTAGTTCTCTCAAGAGGTCTAGTATCTTTGCTTGTTTGGTTTTAATCCAAGAAATGAGAATTCTATCTTGACTCATAATGTCAAGTATTGTCTTCTTGTTGGTTATATGGTTCTTATCCCTAGCTTTTACCTTATGATTTAGGATAGTCTCTTCTTCTACTCCTATCTTCTTTAATTTCAAAAATCTTCCTCCTCCTTTTGAAAACTCTTCTTATTTCTAAACTTGAACCACTTTCATAATAAACTTAGACTTAGATCCATGCATTTTCAAAAAACATTTTCATAAATAAACTTCAATCAACTTAATAATACCTTGACAGATTTTGTGAGAAGACTAAAAGTCAATCAATCTCATTTCAAACCATTTTGCCACTTTGAATTTTTACTTTAAAACTTTTTCTCAAAAGATTGGACTCTTGTCAATCCTTGTAGTGATGCAAACAACTATACTTCTACAATATGTAGTGAAGTGAGATATTTTACACTTGGGTGTTGAGTGAGGCATTGTTGGTTTTAAAATCCAAGCCATATCCTCCACTTTGAGATGATGCAAATTCTCCTTTCTCATGATTGTGGGTAGTAAATATGTTTTCCACACGGGCAATGGCGATGATGTCTCATCTCATAAAATTAACCAACACATTTATGCTTTAAATTTTTAAAGATGAACTATGTGTACCCTAATCCCCTATTGCACGGAAGGTGGTACGTAGGTACTAAAGGTTCACAACCGCGGCGGGTGCAAAAATCATAAAAAGCACTTCTTTTCTCACCTCCACCATCTACTTTACCTACAACATTTTATAGCCAAAATATACAGATTTTGCAAAGAGGTTCCTTCGGAGTACCATAGATGTTTAGGGTGCTAATACCTTCCCTTTTCATAACCAACCCCCTTATTTATAATCTTTCCCTCCTCTTTTTGGTTATTCTCTCTTTTCCCATTCCTTTGGAAACAATAAAGCGCAGTGGCGATTTTTATTTTGATCTATATAAGTCTAGTCAATCTAATGACTTAGTCTTTAACATTTCTACCGCTATAAGAAGAAGCTAAAGAAGGAGAAAGGTAAGGAAAATAAGGTATAAAATAATTCAATTTATCTAAAGAATTCTAGTTCTAGTCCTTAACAAATGAGGAAAGTTATAGTGAAACAAGTGAAGGCAAGAATTTGGATGATGAAGAAATGGGGCTTTTTTTGAAAAGGTACAATAGGTACATTAAAATAAATGGTGTAAAGGCCTCCGACAAAAACCTCATAAAATTTAGAAGACATTCAAACTCCTCAAAGTAAGATGATAATAATAAAGGTAAATACAAAGGTTCATGTTACAACCATGGAAAAACCGATCATTATAAACCAAATTGTCCTTTTCTTGACAAAGACAAGGGAAAAGGTCAAGAAAAGAAATCTAGTAAGTCTATAAGAGCTCATATTTCTTGGGAAAGTGATAGTGATTCCTCAAGTAATGAAAGCTTAAGTGATAGTGAAGTAGCGGAGAATGTTTGTCTCTCGATCCCTCAATGTCAAAAGAAGAAAAAGAATGTAAGTTATTCTAAATATGAACATGTTGATAAATTGTCCTATTTTGAATTACAAATAGCTTTTGAATATATATAAATAAATAAATAAATAAATATATATATATATATATATATATATATATATATATATATATATATATATATATATATATATATATATATATATATATATATATATATATATATATATATATATATAGAGAGAGAGAGAGAGAGAGAGAGAGAGAGAGAAGCAGGAGATGCTTGTAAGAAGTTAACTTCAAATAAAATGATCTTTTCACACTTAGAAGCTAAGGTTTTAGAAACAAAATAAATAAATAGAAGCTATAAAGCCATTTATGATAGATATTAAAAAAGTTAATAAAGAGGATGAAGAACCATTAAGGTTTGGTTATGACACTTGTCACATTTGGCAAAAAGAGATTAATACTCTTAAATCAAAATTGGACAAGGCATTGCAACTAAAGGTTACATTCATTATTGACCCCTAAGAGTTTAAAAAGTATTTGAATAAACCATATAAAAAGTATAGCATTGTTAAAAAGGATTGAAATAGAAAAATTAAATCTCTTCATAATTTTACTTGTCACTATTGTTGCAAGAAAGGTCATGCTATTGAAAAATGCAAATTTAGGAGCTTTTTGGTTCCTAAAGGTGTTTTTCAAGGGTTTCCCAAATGCAACCATGTTTTCACTCAATCTCAAGGACCCAATAAAAATTGGGTACCTATCACTTTTGTTTGATCTTGTAGATTTAATGTCTTGGCTATATGGAGAGAAGGTGGATTATCGATAGTGGATGCTCAAGGCATATGACGGATGACATTTTTCTATTCATCGACTTTATGCCGAAGAAGAAATGTTTTGTTTCGTATAGAGACAACAACAAAGGTGCAATACTCGAAAAATATAGTGTAGGTAATCCCTCATCCACTACTATCTCCGATGTTATGTTAGTTGAAGGCCTTAAACATGATCTTCTTAGCATTAGTCAACTATGTGACAAATGCTTTAAAGTATGTTTTACAAATACTTGTTGCATGATTGTACATAATGAGAAGAAAGATTACATGTTTATTGGCTTAAGGGTAAACATCATCTACATTATTGACTTGAATACTCTTGGTTATTGCATAGACACTTAGATCATGCCAATTTTGATTTACTAAAAAAAGTAGTTTCAAAAGCTCTAATAACTGGTCCTCTTAAAATAAAGATTTCAAAAGAACACATATGAGATACATGCCAAATGGACAAGCAAATAAGAGTCTCATTTAAATCCAAAAAATTTATTTCAACATTGAGACCTCCTAAGCTTCTCCATATGGATCTCTTTGGTCCCTCAAGGAATAAAATCCTAGGTGGTAACTACTACGGCTTTGTTATTGTAGACGATTACTCTAGATTTTGTTGGAACGTCTTTTTACGTAGTAAAGATGCTACTTTTTCGCCTTTCACACATTTTGCAAAGTTATCCCCAAATTAGTTGAATTCAAATATAGTTACTATTAGAAGCGATCATGGAGGTGAACTAGAAAACCACCTCTTTTAGGATTATTGTGATAAGTATGGCATTGGACATGAGTTTTCCTCTCCAATGACTCCACAACAAAAACGGTGTTGTGGAGCGCAAAAACCATATTTTAGAGGAGTTAGCGAGAATTATGCTCAATGATAGTTATCTACTTAAGTATTTTTGGTCCAATGTTATTGGCACGACTTGTTATGTTTTAAATAGGATACGTATACGTCATATTTTAAACAAAACACCCTATGAACTTTTGAAAGGTAGAAAACAAAATTTATCACATCTCCATGTTTTTAGATGGAAATGTTTTGTTTTAAACAATGGTAAAGATAACCTTGGAAAATTTGATGCAAAAGCTAATAAAGGTACCTTTCTTAGATACTCTCAATCAAGCAAAGCCTATAGAGTGTATAATAAGAGATTACTTATTGTTGAAGAGTTAGTACATGTCACTTTTGATTAATATTATCCAATAAATGTCAGAAAAGGTATTTATTTTCTTGATGTAGGTGTATCTTCAAAAGATATACTCAATGACGCTGAAGAAGGAATTGATCAACCCGAATTGGTGAAATCTGAAGAGGAGGAAGATGATGATTCTAAAAATTAAAAGGGTGAAAGTAAAACTAAATAAGATGGTATTCCCTTGGAATGAATAACATCCAATCAACAACATCCTCGGAGACATCACCAAATGCGTGACTACATGCTCTAACATAAGTAATTTATGTTATCACTTTGGATTCATGTCTCAGGTTGAATCTAAAAATGCAAAAGATGTGTTACTTAATGAGCATTGGCTTATGTCCATGCAAGATGAGTTAAATAAATTTAAAATAAATGATGTATGGGACCTTGTCCCTCATCCGTGAGATCATCAAGTAATAGGTACTACGTGGATTTTTGAAAATAAACTAGACAAAAATGGAGTGATAACTAGGAACAAAGCAAGGCTAATAGCTCAAGGATATAACCAATATGAGGGCATTGAATATGAGGAAACTTAGGCTCTGGATGCCCGCATCGAGGCTATACGTCTTTTACTAGCCTTTGCATGCTCCAAGAATTTCAAATTATTTCAAATGAACGTGAAAAGTGTTTTCCTTAACAAATACATTATTGAGGAAGTGTATGTTTCACAACCTCCCAGTTTTGAAAATCATGATCATCATAATCATGTTTGCAAACTAAAACGAGCTTTGTATGGTTTCAAAAAAGCCCCATGGGCTTGATATGAGCGAGTTAACAAGTTCTTACTTAATAAAGGATATTGTAGAGGGAAGGTAGATACAACACTTTGCATTAAACCTCAACAAAAACACATACTTCTAGTTTAAATCTATGTTGACGATATCATATTTGGTTCTACTAACATGCAATTAGTCAAAGAGTTTTCTAAGCTTATGCAGGGTGAATTTAAAATGAGTCTAATGAGGGATTTAAATTACTTTCTTGGACTTTAAATCAAGCAAATCAATGAAAGGAATTTTTGTTTCAAACAAAATAATATCACGAATTACTAAAGTGATTCGGTATGGGTGATGCAAAATTAATTGACACTCCAATGCCCACAAATGGAAAGTTGGATAAAGATGATAATGGTAAGGACGTAGACATCAAAAAGTATAGAGGTATGATTGGATCTCTTCTATATCTTACAACATCTAGGCAAGACATTATGTTTAGCGTGTGTATGTGCACTTAATATAAATTGGCCTCTAAGGAATCATATTTAAAAGTTGTCAAGCGCATCCTTAGATACCTTCATGGTACATCTAAGTATGAGCTCTAGTATTCCAAAGGAAGAGATTGTAGTTTGGTTGGTTATTCTGATTCCAATTTTTCTGGTTGCAAATAGGATAGTAAAAGTACTAGTGGAACTTGCCACATGTTTTTAAATTCCTTAGTTAGTTGGCATAATAAGAAATACGTTTTTATTGCTTTGTCAACGGACGAGGCGGAATACGTCGTAGTTGGGTAGTTGTTATGCTCAAATTTTATAGCTCAAACAACAATTACTTGATTTGTATATTAAACTTCAACGTATTATCATGTGCGACAACACAAGTGCGATTTACCTAACCAAAAACCCAGTGTTACACTCTTGCACTAAGAATATTGAGATACATCACAATTTCCTACATGAACATGTTGAAAAATGGGATGTTCTATTTGAGCATGTTGATAGCAAAAATCAACTTATGGATATTTGTATAAAACCTCTTGCAACCGAACTATTTTTCAATATTTGAAGCGAAATATTTGATATCTCAAATGTTGCCTAAATATGTTTGTTGCATGCACTCTATATACATTTTCTTAAGCTTTCATTTGAAAGTTCCAACTCATACGAGTGCATCCTCTTTCCATTTGTCTATGAGGTAATATCGTTTCATTTTCTCTTTGAAAGTAAGCCCTCTTACTATTGCAATGTTATTTATGTTGATATGCTTGATATATGAATATGATATAACTCATGAATGTTTCCAAATTTTTCAATTGATAACCATTGTATGTTTCAACATATATTCTTATAATGACTTTAGGTTAATGATTGTTTCACATTTGAAGTATATGTTCTTGGTATATACACTACTACAGAAAACACCTTTCGTAACGCCACCTTTACAATGGTCCTTCAGGGGACCGTAGTGATATCTATATATTATGGCGCCTATATATTTTTCTATTTTATTAATTAAACATTATCTATTTATTACCACGGTTTACTAAAACAACCGTAGTGATATCATATACATGGTGATCAGTTCAATTCCAAGTGCCTACAAATTTGTGATTCCGTCTGTATTTTAGATAAGCCTTTCATTGTTAGTTGAAAAGCAAAAGTAATGTCACCACAGTTCTATAAGATGATCGTTGTGATATATTTTCCAATTTTTAAAATTTTTAATTACGTAAAACCTGGCACTTTTTATAAAATATCATTAATGACAATCTTATATTTTTCTTTTAAAAAAAACTTTAAAATTCTTAAAACCTGACGCTTTTCAAAAAATTTCATTAAATATCACAAGATTTTTAATAACAACCACAGTGATATTCCTTATTCACTTTAAGGTATAACATAACTATCTAACTTGTCTTTCCAGTTCCATATTTTCATTTCCATCACGAGACAAAAGTATCATCGTAACCTATTTTAAACCCCTAACGAATATTTTCATCGCAACCCTAAACCAAACAACACCTTCGCAACTGTAAACCAAACAAAACATCATCGCAACCTGTAAAACCCCCCTTCTAACCCCAAGGATATACTATAATTATATAGCAAGATCAGAGTAAAATTAGCATGCATGTCTCAAAGGGCGTCACATTTATTTTCAAAAATAACAAAACATTCACCTGGTTATAATTATAACACTTATTTAAACTTCATGTTTCATATGCATATCACAGTAGAATAATTCTTTTCTCAATTGATACCAATCATTTCATCTCATAAAATGAACCATGTATCAAGGCTTAGGAACTAAAGTCACATCATCATATAATCTCAAAATACAATACCAAATAAAAGAGAATATCACAAGTATCTCTCAAAACAACAACATGAGTTCAAATAACCCTTGTGTTATATGACCAGAGCATGACTCACTACCTAAGATAAAGCTAATAAAAATCTAACTCCTCCGACTAATCCTCGTGAGAACCACCTTTATCTTGAGTACCTGAGCGATGTTGTACAAAACATCATTCCAACAGAATTGTGAGAATTCATATCATTATGAAAATATATAATAATAAGTGTGATACGGTGGGAGAACTGACTTGAGGTTTTGCGTTTTGTGTTTGCAAATGTCGCGGTTAGCAAGAGTCGCCACCGACTTTTATTTTATCCAAAAGGAAAGGTAAAAAAGCACAGGAAAGACCTTTGAGATGTTTTCTTGAGTTCGGGGGTAGATTATGAAAAGGGAAGGTGCTAGCACCCTTTCCATCCATGGTTTTCCATGGGCTATTAGTTACTTGTTTAGATCACTTGCTTTGCTTTTGCAATTGTTTGAAATGGTGCTTTGTGTGGATTTGAAAGTATTTTGAAAAGAGGCCTTTGTTTAGGCAATCTTTGTAATGATTCTCGTTTGTAAGAATGTATACAAAGATGTTTGTCTTTTGAAAAATATTTCAATGTTTTGAAAGTTGTTTGGAAATGTTTTGAAAAATGTGTATGTGTTTGTTTGAAAATAGAAAGGATTGTTTGCAAATTGATCAAGTAACTAGAAGCATTCTACCTACTCAAAAGTCTTTCTTGTACATTTTTATTCCTTTGACATTGTTGACCTACCATTGTTTTGGTAGACAACCCTATCTTTGGATGTTAAACGGGACGGGTGTGGGTCATCGTATGACCATGATAGCAATGGTACCAAGTATCTTAGCAAGTTTGAGGGACTAAGATCATTTTGTTTTAGGAAACCTTTTGATAGCGTCATCGAGGGACTATGATCTTTTGTTTGTATTGTTTTGCCAAGATACCTAGCATGCATACCATGGCCATTTATTTTAGGCAACAAAGTGGATGAAACCCTAGGGGTGCTTGTGTGCAATGTGTTGTCATTTTACATGCTTTTGTCTTGTATTAGGTCTTTGCTATTTGTTTGATTTTTGTCTTATCATACAAACCCTAATTTTACTAAACATGTTTATAATGCGATAAATTGCGTAAAATAAATCTAAGCTATTACAAAAATTATTAAGGGAGGGGGGATACAAATTTTGAATGGGGATATTTGCACAAAATAAAACCCTAAAATATTATTACAACCCAATTGAATATTTGCAAATTAAATAAATAAACAAATATTAAAAATGCAATAAAAATGTAAATATGCAAAAAAAATGTTTTGTATTTATTTTATGTATGTAAAAAATAAAATTATTTAAGTCCTAAAAATAAGAAAAAAATAATATTATTATTTTTTGAAAGGGGAAACCCTAATTTTTTGATTTAAAAGAAAATTATGTTTTCTATTATTTATTTTTATCCATTTATGTACAAGAAAAAATAAATGAAATTATTTACAAATATTAAAAATAAAAATATATGTGGAAATAATATTTTATATGTATGAATAATAAAAATAAAAATGTATGATATTTTTAAATATATTTACTATTTATTTAAGAAAACAAAGTTTTATTTATTTGAATAATCAATATTTTATGCAAAAAATAAGATAAAAAAATAAAATAAAATGCAAAAAATTAAGAAAGTATTTTTAGGATTTTTTAATGTTCAGAAAAAAATAATAAAGTCAATAAACATAAAAAATATGAGAAAATATGCAAAAATAAAAAATATGAAGCAGGGGTGCAAATAGTAAATTGGGGGGTATGGGAAGTAAAACAACGGGCCCAAGCGCGCCAGACCCAGAATAGCTTCGTCCCTGTCCTTGGCTTCTTCCTTCTGCGCGCGTTTTTTCAAATTTGCAAACTCTCACATACTTGCACAAAAGCAAAAACTTACAACATGAAACATATAGCATTTTTTATCACGATTCCAACCATATCCATTTTGTGACCTAACTCTCAAAGAACAGAGAGAATTTCAGTGGCCCTAATTCCTGACCTAATTTTTTCATGAACTTCAAGCTTCAAATTCTCACTACTCAGTTAATATAAATGACAACCATGCATATGTACAGCTTCAGCAAGTTAAGGACTACATTTTTGCTTCACAAATCTAAGCTTAAGGATTCCTAAATAGAGAGATAGAGTTTTGAAAAATACCTTGTTCAGCTGAGTTTGGATATGGCAATGTGGGGACTTTGAGTGAGGCCTGAAGATCGTGTGAGCTTCCTTGCAGTTCCCTCAAGCTTTTCCAATGCTTAGCTGGCCTTGAGGATGCTTGAAACTCCTTGTAGAAGTCAACCTGCAACCTTCAAAAATGAAAATGGTGATGCCTGAAACAGGGCTCACAGTTGCAGTGCAAGGGCCTGGATAGTTTAGGTAGGATGTATGGAAGATGTTTGATGTGTTACAAAGCAAAACGCACGAGCAAATATTGAGATGGCTAGTGTTTTGCAGAAGCTGCCCTGTTTTGGGCAGAAATGTGGTTTTTCTGTTTGGGAGAGTTTTGAATATTGTGTATTCGTGGTTTTTTGCTTGAGACAAGTTTGTGAAGTTGTTTAGAATGAAGTCAAGCCTTCTCTTTATCAGATGTACAAGCTTTTGACTTTTGGCCACTTTTCTTGTTTTTGAAGAAAAGTTGATGTGACTATGCCCAAGGCCTGTACAGGATAGCTTGAGAGATGATAATAGTTGGTATGCTTTGCTTAATTCCTGTGGAAATTGTCTGCACCACAAGAACAAACCCAATGCTCAAGATTGATAAAGTTGGAAAAGCTTGCTTTATCAAAGTGGTATTGTGAACTTTATGCCATTTATGGATTAATCTTTTGTACAATGCTCCAAAGATCAAAATAAAGCCATTATCCATTGAGTTAGCATTCAATTATGGAGTGTAGAAGGGATTAGTACATGTAATACAAGGTACAAGCATGCTAGGATTTGATTTTCAACTTGAACCATTGTAAACATGACTTGAACAAAAGTGACAAATTTCCATTTTCTCTTCTTCGATTCTCCCTAACCACAAATGATCTTGGAGAGTTCTTGGACATTTTAGAAATCTTGCAACATGCTCTACAATCCATATTTGAAATGCAACTTGAGATACCTCTTGGAACTAGGTGAAAATTTTCCATGAAGTTAGGTCAAAAACCTGCCTAAACTAGGGCAAAATTTCACTAAGTTAAAAAGTTTATGGACCCCTATTCACAAAATCATAACTTGAGATCCAAGCATATTATGGGAAAACTTTGTGAATCCAAGTTTTAGATTTCATGTAGGAATACAACTTTCATGTTGGAAGTTTTCTTTGAATCCAATTGCATCATGGTGAAAAAGTTGTGGAAAGTTGGGAAAAAATAAGAAATTTTCCATACTTAGAAATTTTCTAAGTTATAAAAAAATTTCAAATTGAGACCCTAATTTGAAAAATTGATTTTCTTGATCAACAAGTTTCATATTTTGACATATCTTGATGAATTATGACCCTTGGCACTTGATTTTGACCAAAAAGTCAAAGTTTGACTTTTCAGTGTACAGTTGACTTTTGATCAGTTGACTGTAAAATTCATTTGTCAATCCTATGCATTTGAGATCTTTTGAACTATGCAATTAGGTCAAGATGATGCTATTGAATCCTTGAAATAATGCTTGAACCCAATTGGCCATTGGCTAGGTTAAAAATTAGAATTTGCCCTTTCTCAGTCAAAAAACCCTAATTTTGACCATTTTGCCCTTTTGATGATTTGATCAAATTTCTTGAGGAGTTGTGATCCAAACTTGATCAAATGGTTCATATGAGTCTAAGATGTTGTTGTGGATAAAAAATTATGAATTTTGACTGTAAATTGGCCATGGTTGACTTTTTCCCCAATACAACTGATTTTTAGGTCAATTGTCCAATTGGCTGGGCAAAAATGTGATTCAAGGCTTGAAACATGGTATGAGCAATCTTAGGGATCCAAGATGGTGTATGAAAGTCATATGAAGCATTGGTGGTCAAAAAATCTTTGTGCAAACTCAAACCCTAATTTCAGGTCATCAGTGCAAGATGAGGTCTTGAGCTGAGCAAACCCTAATCCTGTCTGGAGTCCAAGCAGTCTTGTGAGGAAAATCTTAATAAATGAGAGGGAAAATTTTGGGGTACAACAGCTGCCCCTGTTCAATCTTCTTGAACCTGAAGAGTTAGATTGGCAAGTTAGTCGTTCGTGACTCGAAGGTAAAAGATGATTGGACACTAGAGTGCCCGTAAAGTTGCACTCGTCAAAAATGTAGTTGAGGGAATGGGCTTAAAGATGCCATTTGGAGATGTGATAGAATCTTGCTGGAGACGGGCTTAAATATGCCATTCAAGAATGTTTGTTGAGTTGTAAGTTGTAAGTCAAAAGCATCAGAATGCTGTCCGTATCTGGAACGTATCTGAGCTGTTTCTGAATTTTGTATCTGAATGAGCAATAGAATAGCATCCGTGTCTGGAGCGTCTCTGAGCTGGGGAAAATCAGAATAGGTGACAGAATGGCAACCGTGTCAGGAGCGTATCTGGACTGTATCTAAAGTTTTGAATCTGAATGAGTAATAGAATAGCATCCACGACTAGAGCGAATCTAAACTGTGTCTGAGATCTGAGTCGGAATGAGCAACAGAACGACTTCCGTGTCTGGAGTGTATCTGTACTGTATCTGAATCGAAGACTGAAATAAGGGTCAGAATGGCATCCGTGACTGGAGCGTATCTGAACTAGAATCTGAATAAGTGACAGAATGACTTTCGCGTCTGGAGTGTATCTGAACTGTATCTGATAGTTGAAATCTGAATAAGTATCAGGATGGCATCCGTATCTGGAGCGTATTTGAACTGTATCTGAAATCTGAATCTCAATGAGCAACAGAATGACTTTCGTGTCAGGAGTGTATCTGTACTGTATCATGATTGTATATCATTAACAGTAGCTTGTTAATCTTATTCTGAAAAGGGTAAAATGTTAGCTGAAACACAAAGTTATGTTGCATGAAATGTATGATGCAATAAATGTGCTTTATCAATGTTTATGATATATGAATATAATGTATGCGCATGTAAGCTGATTTGTTGTATTGTTGAGGAAAATGAATCCTTGACAACTGGGGATAATAAAACCCTTGACTGCTGTCGGGGGAAAATAAATCCCTGACTGCTGAGAGTAGGAAATCCTTGGTGACTATTGGGGATAGAAAATCCTTGACAACTTCTGCGGGGATGTAGGGATCCTTCATGCCTTGAAGTTGGAGTATTGACAAAAAAATTGTTGTGAGAGTAATGCCAAACTGCTTGAGAAATCTGCTTGGGAAATCCAAAGAATTTTGATGACTTCTACTGGGGGTTACACAATGGGAATCCTTATTCTGCTGGGGAATAGGGGAAACCCTGATGACTTCTGCAGGGAATTAAGAATGAGAATCTTCATTCTATTGAGGAGTAATGAAACTTTGGCGACTTCACTGGGGAATTGAGAATGAGAATCTTCATTCTGTTGAAAAATAAAACCTTTGTGGGGAAGAAGGCTTACTGCTGGAGAGTAAGTTCAGGAGTTTTCAGTTATCTGCCGCTCTACTGGGGAATTATCCTAGGTTGGGTAGAGACAAAGGTTGACTGTTATCTGATTGGTTTCCAGGCTTCAAGATAACTTGCTGGGGAATTTGGATGGTTTCCGCTGGGGATTGATAGTTGGAAATTTTGACTCGACTGGGGAAGAGGGTTTCATCTCCATTGGGGATATGTAATTCAAAGTTTTTTTTCTCCGCTGAGGGATCTAGATGATGTACTGCAGGGATTGCTCCTGGAATAGCCTAAAGACGTTTTCCTATCCTTTCAATCTGTTAGTAATTATTCTTTTCCATCCTGTTTATTTGTAAACAGTAATTATGTTCAAATGCATATGTTCATTAATGAATCATTGGACGTTTTTGCAAATAAAACACAAGTGTAAAAGAAAAAGGCAAATAGTTTTGCACTTTGAAAGAGACATCTTTGTATTTACTTTGAGTAAGTGTTTTGTACAAAGGAGACAGACATCCTAGTAAGAGGATGGTGTGATAAAAGTAAGAAAAATTTATACAAAGAATAGCTATGTGTGAAAAAATCCCATGGGGTTCCCATTCGGCTATAGCCTCCGTGTCTCTGAATATCTTGTATGTCTGTTGCTTCGTCCGAAGATGATTGAACTGATCAGAAGCTCAGAGTTTGTCTGTGAAGAGATTGTTCTTAAAGTGATCCAACGAGACATAGTCATGCGCTTTAATTCCCAAACTTTTGCTTCGACCGCCCTTTCGGGTTTTCAGTCCACCGGGAAACCCTTTTTTGTCCAAGTCGCCCTTTAGGGTTTTCAACTTGCCAGGTGTATAGATTTTTTTTGGTTTTATCCCTAATTTTTACCTGAACCGCCCTTTCGGGTTTTCGATTCACTGGGATGCCTTTTTTTGCCTAGGTGTGTCAACCTAGCGGGTCTTTTATGTGTAGTATCTTTTGACTATGTCTGCGTTCGCAGGGTGCGGCAGACCGTCGCCGTCCATGGTGGTTAAAATCATTGCCCCACCAGGAAAGATGTTCTTGATTACAAATGGTCCTTCATAGGTAGGAGTCCATTTTCCCCTGGGATCACTTTGTGGCAAGATGATGCGCTTGATCACTAGATCTCCGACTTGATATATCTGCCATCTGACTTTCTTGTTGAAAGCTTTGATCATCTGTTTTTAATACGTCTGACCGTGGCAAACAGCAGTAAGTCTCTTCTCGTCAATTAAGTTCAACTAATCAAGCCGGGTCTGAATCCAATTGTCTTCACTCAAACCAGCATCTTTCATGATTCTCAAGGAGGGAATCTGAACCTCGATAGGTAAAACAGCTTCCATGCCATATACCAAAGAATAGGGTGTGGCCCCAGTTGATGTGCGAGCCATGGTACGGTACCCGTGGAGAGCAAACGGTAACATCTCATACCAGTCCTTGTAGGTGACTGTCATCTTTTGTATGATCTTCTTGATATTTTTGTTCGCAGCTTCGACTGCACCATTCATCTTTGGCCGGTAGGGAGATGAATTATGATGTTGAATTTTGAACTACTCACACAGGGCGGTGATCATAGTATTGTTAAGGTTTGTACCGTTATCAGTGATGATCCTTTCGGGTATACCGTACCAGCAAATAAGGTTCTGCTTGATGAAGCGGGCAACAACATTCTTAGTAACGGATGCGAAGGACGCTGCTTCGACCCACTTGGTGAAGTAGTCAATGGCCACCAGAATGAAGCGGTGTCCATTGGATGTTGTAGGCTTGATCTCTCCAATCATGTTGATTCCCCACATAGCGAACGGCCAAGGAGCTGTTAAGACATTTAGAGGAACTGGAGGCACGTGCATCTTGTCTGCATAGATTTGACATTTGTGGCAGGTACGGGAGTGTTGATAGCAGTCAGCTTCCATGGTAGACCAGTAATAGCCTGCCCTCAGAATCTTCTTAGCCATCGTATGCCCGCTAGAGTGAGTGTTGAAGGTACCTTCATGCAATTCAGCCATAATTCTTCCAGCTTCAACTTTGTCCACACAACGGAGCAGGATAGAATCATCATTGCGCTTGTAGAGGATGCCATTACTCAGGAAGAAATTAGCTGAGAATATCCTTAAGAACTTTTTGTCATTGACTGAAGCTCCTTCAGGGTATTCTTGCACCTCGAGATACCTTTTGACTTCATGAAAACACGGCTGGTCCACTACTTCTTCAGTGTTAATCTCGTGATAATGTGTCGGTTCATCCATCCGTTCAATGGTGATTTGGGGAGCCTCATTATCCCAGTTAAGTTTAAACATGGATGACATCGTAGCTAGAGCATCTGCTAGCTGATTTTCTTCTCGCGGGAAGTGCTCGAAGGTAATCTGCTTGAAATGTGTTAACAATGTCAAAACATGTTCTTTGTAAGGGATGAGGTTTGGATGCTTAGTATCCCACTCTCCTTTGATCTGATTGATGACCAAAGCGGAGTCCCCTAACACATCTAAGGATTTGATTCCCAAGTCTATGGTAGCCTTGAGTCCAAAGATGCATGCCTCGTACTCTGCCATGTTATTCGTACAGTTGAAGCAAAGTCTGGCAGTGAAAGGAGTATGGCAACCTTCTGGAGATATAAGCACAACGCCGATACCGTTTCCAAGTGCATTGGAGGCCCCATTAAAGTACATGGTCCATCGGGATCCTTGTTCAGGTCCGTCATATGGTCTGTTCTCTTCAATGTTGTCCAATGTCATGATGTCCTCGTCAGGGAAGTCAAACTTCATGGATTGGTAGTCTTCGACAGCTTGATGAGCCAGATGGTCAGCTAGCACACTCCCCTTTATAGATTTTTGGGTCGTGTATTGTATATCGTATTCTGTTAGGATCATCTGCCATCTAGCTATTCTTCTAGACAAAGCAGGCTTCTCAAAGATGTACTTTATCGGATCCATCTTAGATATCAGCAAAGTGGTATGAGTCAACATATACTGCCTTAGGCGGCGAGCAGCCCATACCAAAGCGCGGAAAGTTTTATCGAGCAGTGAGTATCGGGTCTTACAGTCGGTAAACTTTTTGCTAAGGTAATAAATGGCATGCTCTTTTCGGCCAAACTCGTCATGCTGCCCCAGTACGCACCCCCATTGAATTCTCTAAGACGGTCAGATACATTATTAGCGGTCTTCCTTCGACGGGTGGCATCAAGATAAGAGGTTCTAGCAAATACTCCTTGATTTTATCGAAACCAACTTGACAGTCATCATTCCATCTAACTACCTGATCTTTCTTCAATAGCTTGAAGATTGGTTCACAAGTAGATGTTAGGTGAGAAATGAATCTAGCAATGTAGTATAGGCATCCCAAAAAACCTCTGACCTCCTTCTCAGTGCAAGGAGCAGGCATTTCTTGTATAGCTTTGACTTTGGCAGGATCAACCTCAATGCCTTTGTTGCTGACAATGAAACCCAAGAGTTTACCGGACCGGACTCCGAATGTGCACTTGTTTTGGTTCAATCTGAGCTTGTACTCCTTCAGCCTGACAAACAGCTTTTGCAAGTGATCAAGGTGTTCTTCTTCAGTTTGTGATCGGGCTATCATGTCATCTACTTAGACCTCTATCTCATGATGTATCATATCATGAAACAAAGCTACCATGGCGCGTTGATAGGTTGCCCCGCATTCTTCAGTCTGAATGGCATCACTTTGTAGCAGAATGTCCCCCACTGTGTGACAAAAGTAGTTTTCTCCATGTCCTCAGGTGCCATTTTGATCTGGTTATAGCCTGAGAATTTGTCCATGAAATAAAATACTTTGTGCTGAGTTGTGTTGTCAACTAAGATGTCGATGTGCGGAAGTGGAAAGTCATCTTTAGGGTTGGCCCTGTTTAAATCTCTATAATCCACGCACATTCTTACTTTTCCATCCTTCTTAGGCACGGGCACAATGTTAGCAACCCATTGTGGATAGGAAGAAACAGGGAGAAATCCAGCATTGAACTGTTTCATAACTTCTGCTTTGATCTTTTCTGACATGTCAGGTCTCATGCGGCGGACCTTTTGTTTAACTGGTGGACAGTCTTCTCTTGTGGGTAGACGGTGAACCACAATGTTTGTAACCAATCCCGACATGTCTTTGTATGACCAGGCAAAGATCTCAACATAATCATTCAACAGCTGAATTAGGCGCTCCTTGACACTCGGCTCTAGATTGGCACCTATCTTGATTTCCTTTTTATCATCCTCAATACCTAAGTTGATTGTATCCAACTGCTCCTCATGAGGCTGAATTGCTCTTTCCTCTTGCTGTAGTAGTCTGGCCAATTCCCCTAGCACCTCACAATCTTCCTCACCTTCGTACTTGGCTTGGTAGATCAGATCTTCAGAGTCACTGAAGGCTATAGAAGTATCGTTACCCATGGGTTCCGGAATGGAAGGGTACCTGCATTTGTGAGTATGGATGTGTGTAAGGGATAGCCATCTTAAAACAACAAAATGTAAAAGAAAGACAATGAGCATAAAAGGTTTAAATATGAAAAGCGTCCATGATTCATTAAATGACATATGAAAATGAAATAAGAATCCTTACAAATGGACCTATGTGCCTCGGGTAAGACACAAGGTTGAAAAAGTACGAATTGTTTGTGAATTATTACAAATCCAACAGGAATGGAAAAGATAAATTTTTGTGGTATGAAAGTAATCGGAAGAAAGTCTTTTGCTTCCCAGTTGCACAGTCCTCTGCCAACAGTAGGAAAAATCCAGTCTTTCAAGCTGCCCTCTTCTTCACTGTCCTCTAGTGCATTAACCCCTCGGTGGCTGATCTTCACAGGTGGCCCTCTGGCACGGGAGCGGCGCACAGCCTTCTGAGCAGCCGAAGTAAACCCCAAGCCAAACTTGTCTGATTTGAAAGGAAAGTCGGGAAGCTGCCCCCAGATAGTGGATCCGCCCTCTTCCACTACTGCCCTTGCATATTTAAGAGATGACATCCGAGGTGGTGGTCTTGTAATCATAGGAATTGAAGATACTTCTTTAGTCGTCACTACTTCAGGAGAAACTTCTTCAAAATGTTGGAAAGGGGTTTCTATGAATTCTCCATCTAACTCCACATAACGGAAGGAATTCAGATGACTAATCATATATTCCTCTTCCCCATGGACAGTTATAATCTTCCCTTGGACGGGGTACTTGAGCATCTGGTGCAAGGTGGAAGTGACAGCTCCGGCATTGTGAATCCAGGGGCGTCCCAACAGGCAAGAATAGGAAGGACAGATGTCCATCATGTAGAATGTTGAATTGAACGTCTGAGTACCAACCTTGATCGGGATGTCAACCTCCCCATGGACCATCCTCTTAGAACCATCAAAAGCTCGCACCACTATATTGTTGGGTTTTAGGGTTAGGCCTTCACAATCCAATTTATCCAAGTCTTTCTTCAGCAAGACATTTAGAGATGATCCAGTATCAACCAACACATGAGCTAAGGTGGTTCCCCTACATTCGACTGAGACATGTAGTGCGTCGTTATGTTTTCTCCCTTTGGAGGTCAAGTCAGCATCGGAGAAACCCAGGACATTGTCAGCTGTTAAACTGGCCACACACTCTTGGAATTGATCAGCTAAAGTCTCTTGCGGCACGTGTGTTGTCTTCAGAAACTTGACCAAAGCTTTAGCATGTGCTTCAGAGCACAACAGCAAGGCTAACATAGAGATTTTGGAGGGGTCTTCCCTAGTTGTTCAACAACATCACAATCACTTTTGTTGATGATCCTCAGGATTTCTTCCAACTCCTTCTTGGATGTCTTAGGAATGACTAGTGACTGAGCCTTCGTCAAGACAGGCTCCTCTTGAACATTCTTTCCTTTTTTCTCAGCAGTAGAAATAGGGATGGGAATTGTATTGTTATTGTCAGCAGGTACACTTGTAGGTACAATCACAAGGGTAATCTTCGGAATGGCCACGGGTCCAAAGACTGCTGTTGGAGGAGAAATCTTTGGAGAAAATATTCTTCCACTACGAGTAACCTTGCTTGTTCCGGCAATGTTACTGATGTCAGGAGTATCCTCTTCGGAGCTTTCTTCTTCTGCAATTTGTTCAATCTGTTTGACACCATGGTAGTAGATTTCTCCACCATAGTTCCATGGTACCATTTTATCTGATTGGTATGGAGCAGGCCCAGGCATTGTTATCTTTAATGGAGTAGTCACTGGAGTAGATGTAATCCTAACAGGTTTTTTAGGAACCCTAGAAGGATTGGCGTATATGGTTATTATTGAAACTTCTGAAACTGGAATGGGTGAAATAGGAGCTTTCTCAAATAAAATTTCCTTGTTATCAATCAGTTGTTGGATTCCTTTCTTCAATAGAGGACAGTCAAATGGGGAGGACATGCAAGCATGGTAATCTTGGTCGCAACCTGAGAACACCCCAGCTTTCAACAAATTTAACTTGATGGTTAGGAGAGGAGTTAACAGTTCATCCACAGTAGCAACAAACAGATCTTCTTCAATAGCGTTGGCATTATGACCATGCCTCGGCATTAGGGCGGAGATAACATTTGGCTTTTCAGGAGCTTCAAATTCAACTTCCTTTGCGTCAATCTGATCTTGAATCTTGTTCTTCAGAGCCCAACAGTTATTGGTGTCGCGCCCTGGACTTTCTGAATGGTACGCGCATCTGGAGTTCGGATGGTAGTGCGGAGAAGTAGTATTAGGATTTTTAGGGGCCTCTTTTAGCATGGCCAGGTTCAACTTCAAGAGATGTGGTAGGACTTGAGCAGGAGTCATGTTTATCTTGGTGAATGGCCTCACAGGCCTTTCCACCATTTGCTGGTTATTTCTCGGCTGATCATTTCTCGGTTGGTTGTTTCTTAGCTGGTCTGATGCAGACTTTTGAATCATAACGGCCCCCACAGTTGGTCGTCTTTCAATTCTTCCCTGATTCCTTTGAGCATAGACAGCAGACACTTCCTTTTTTTCCAGTGAAGGGCTTTTTTGTAGCAGTTGAGGCAAACGCGTCCTTCTGAATTTTCCCACTTCTAATACCGGCTTCAACCCTCTCGCCAGTTAAAATCAATTCAGTGAAACCCACAGAGGAGCTTCCAATCATGTGATTAAAGAAAGGACCTGACAGAGTCCCCAAGAATATGTCCACTAGCTCTCTTTCTGACAATGGTGGTTGCACCCTTCCAGCTAAATCCCTCCACTTTTAGGCGTCGTCTTTAAAGCCCTCATTGGTAGCCATAGCCATACTCTGTAGCTGAGTACGGGTTGGCGCCAAGTCGGAGTTGTATTGATACTGTTTATAGAATGTGGTTGCCAAGTCCTCCCAATTATGGACATCATACCTCTCCAACTGGTAGAACCAATCAAGTTGTGTTCCCGATAGACTGTCCTGGAAAAAGTGGACCCACAAGTCTTTGTCGGAAGAATATGGTTGAATTTTCCTGACATAAGATCGTAGGTGCATCTTAGGGCAAGACATCCCATCATACTTAGCAAACAGTGGCACTTTAAACTTAGGAGGGATTACAATTCCAGAAACCAACCCTAACTCCTCAAAATCCATCCCCGGTACTCTTTGCACTTCCATAGCAGCTAGACGCTCTTCCAAGTTTTTGTATTTGTCATCGGCCGAAGGGTACTGTTTTTCAGAATAGTCCTCATCCTCTTCTTCTTCTGCTTCAGAATTTGATGGCACTTCCGTTCCTTTACCTTTTCCTTCCCCCTCTTCAGATGTTGATGGGAATTCCAAAGTCCGTCTGGCTTGTCCTTCAAACCTTCTTCCCATGATAACCACACCGGCTCGCTTCTTCTTCTTTTTCTCTTTCTCCTTCTCTAGAAGAGTCTTGAGCTCCTCCTGCCCCTTGGCCAAGGTCAAGAGTAGCTATTGAAATTGTGAATTTTGAGCTTGCAAATCTTTGACCGTTTGTTCAATATCCATTTTGCTGAAATAAACAGCAGAGAGATGAGGAAACTTGGTGTGAAGACCTGCTTATGCATATGATGAATGATATGTATTCATGTAATGCTTTCAAGGATTCAGAAATTCAAATTTGTTTTAAACCAAAAAGAAACACGCGTCATATTAATAAGATAGAATTGTTAGTACATCAATGCCCCTTGGGCAAAATAATACAAAATTCTAAGGTAAAAAGATGTTACGCATCCTCTTTGGTGCAATGTAGGTGTTGAGAGTCTGCTCTTCACGAAGTAGCCGAGTGAGTTCCAAAACCTTCTTCTCGCTTGCGTAGAATTGGGCTTCAAAAGTATCGCGCTCTCCCTTGAGTTGTATCCAACTCCTTTGTAGATCTTCGAGTGATGTTGGCATGTCAGGAAGTAGGAGGGTGTATGGAACCTCTCCTTCCATAACAGGCTCTATAATCACTGGGAGAATGGAGGGGTAAGGCATCATAAGACTTTGGGCGCGGGTTCGTACCCACTTGAGGTAAGGCTCAAGAGGGATGGAATTCTTGTGTCCTAAGTTCTTAATGTCTACCTTGTTGGGCATTCTCCAAGCTCGGATGAATCTTTGTCGGAGTCCTTGGTTGTCGTTGTCGAAGTCGAAAACTAATCCTTGAATCAGCATATCATGTGGGCCATCCCTTCGGGCATAACCAAACTGTCTCAAAGCCAAGCAGGGGTTGTAGGTGATGCCTCCCCTAATGCCAAGTAGAGGGACATTAGGGAATTCCCCACAACGGTCAATGATAATGACATTCTCTCTGGATAGAGAACACCAATGAATATCTGAATGTGTAAGACTCATCAATCATTGTGACCACCTCAAACCTTGCTCATTCTTCAAGACTGATTGGGGAAGATGAGAAATAAACCATCTTGCCAGGAGAGGAGTGCAACACATAAGAACACCTCTTTTCCTCATTGTACGAGTGTGAAAAGAGTGGAGGATATCCCCAAGCAATGTAAGCATCGGGTTGCGAGTCATGAAGATTTTGACAGCACTCACATCTATGAGTTGATCAGGGTTAGGGAACAAGACCATCCCATAGATGAGAAGAGCTACAATCTCCTCAAAAACTTGCAAGTCTAGAGAATTCCAACAGCTTTGGGCCTTCTCAAACAAAAACTTTGATAAGAAACCTTTGACACCACTTCTAGTTTCCCAATGTGTTGTGACATCAGATGAGTGCAAGTGTAGGGCTTGAGCAATCTCTTCTGGCTTTGGATCTCATTCCGTACCGTTGAAAGGTAGTTGATTGAGAATAGGAATCCTCAAGAGTTGAGAAAAATCCTCCAAAGTAGGCACAAGTTGGTAGTCAGGAAATGTGAAGCAATGATGCAAAAGGTCAAAGAACTGGAAGAGAACTTTCAACATATCCTCCTCTGTGTTGGTGGTGACCAAGTTGAGTAGACAACCATGTCTCTCGGTGAATGGAGAATTCTCAGGAATCCTTGAACCTAACTCCTTGAGTTGTGGAGGAATTATTACAAGGTTGACTTGGACAGTTTTCCTGCGAAGTGAATCCATAACCTACAAAACAAGAACAAAGATGAATCTCCAAAATCCTTGAGATGGTTAGTGGATGAATATGATGCTCATGATGTCCATGATGTTATGCACAAGTATATATATACAAGCAAATCACACAAGTTCCTAGTTTAGGCTTGCATGGGGTTTCATAGGTAAATACCATCTTGAATTTTAGTTGGCTCAACCTGTCCTAGAAATAGTAATCGGGTTCTAAGGAGCTCAATATCACTGGATTGTTTCCTTGTTCATTGTTTCAATTCAGCCTCTTTACTGGCGAACGAAATATTCCAAGGAACCAACCCTCAATGAGTGTAGTATCGAGTATCTACCAACTTCGGACTGCACCAAAGCCGGTCATCTCACTACATCCTAAAAGGCCAAGTTTGTCAAGTAAAGGTTCTAAAAGTCCATTAGTGCTTCATGACATCACTCAGCGGCCCCGTATTCTCTTTGATTTACTCAAAGGCTACCGGTACCCACAAATATGTCGCACTAATCTAGCTATTGCTTAGACCATGTCGGTATACCCCGCACAGTTTCCACAATGTATTGCTATTTACCTATGAATGTTTCCCAAATCCGGGTGGAGGATTCAAACCCAAACAATAGAAACAAAGTGTAAAGCAAACAAGTCAAGCAAGATAAGCATGTAAAGGTGATCTAAAACCCTAAGGTAACCCCACTTTTAGAGTTTTTATCCCCAGCAGAGTCGCCAGTTCTGTGATACGGTGGGAGAACTGACTTGAGGTTTTGAATTTTGTGTTTGCAAATGTCGCGGTTAGCAAGAGTCGCCACCGACTTTTCTTTTATCCAAAAGGAAAGGTAAAAAAGCACAGGAAAGACCTTTGAGATGTTTTCTTGAGTTCGGGGGGTAGATTATGAAAAGGGAAGGTGCTAGCACCCTTTCCATCCATGGTTTTCCAGGGGCTCTTAGTTACTTGTTTAGATCACTTGCTTTGCTTTTGCAATTGTTTGAAATGGTGCTTTGTGTGGTTTTGAAAGTATTTTGAAAATAGGCGTTTGTTTAGGAAATCTTTGTAATGATTCTCGTTCGTAAGAATGTATACAAAGATGTTTGTCTTTTGAAAAATGTTTCAATGTTTTGAAAGTTATTTGGAAATGTTTTGAAAAATATGTGTGTGTTTGTTTGAAAATAGCAAGGATTGTTTGCAAATTGATCAAGTAACTAGAAGCATTCTACCTACTCAAAAGTCTTTCTTGTACATTTTTATTCCTTTGACATTGTTAACCTACCATTGTTTTGGTAGACAACCCTATCTTTGGATGTTAAATGGGACGGGCGTGGGTCATCGTATGACCATGATAGCAATGGTGCCAAGTATCTTAGCAAGTTTGAGGGACTAAGATCATTTTGTTTTAGGCAACCTTTTGATAGCGTCATCGAGGGACTATGATCTTTTGTTTGTATTGTTTTTCCAAGATACCTAGCATGCATACCATGGCCATTTATTTTAGGCAACAAAGTGGATGAAACCCTAGGGGTGCTTGTGTGCAATGTGTTGTCATTTTACATGCTTTTGTCTTGTATTAGGTCTTTGCTATTTGTTTGATTTTTGTCTTATCATATAAACCCTAATTTTACTAAACATGTATATAATGCGATAAATTGCGTAAAATAAATCTAAGTTATTACAACAATTATTAAGGGAGGGGGGATACAAATTTTGAATGGGGATATTTGCACAAAATAAAACCCTAAAATATTATTACAACCCAATTGAATATTTGTAAATTAAATAAATAAACAAATATTAAAAATGCAATAAAAATGTAAATATGCAAAAAAAATGTTTTGTATTTATTTTATGTATGTAAAAAATAAAATTATTTAAGTCCTAAAAATAAGAAAAAAATAATATTATTATTTTTTGAAAGGGGAAACCCTAATTTTTTGATTTAAAAGAAAATTATGTTTTCTATTATTTATTTTTATCCACTTATGTAAAAGAAAAAATAAATAAAATTATTTACAAATATTAAAAATTAAAATATATGTGGAAATAATATTTTATATGTATGAATAATAAAAATAAAAACGTATGATATTTTTAAATATATTTACTATTTATTTAAGAAAATAAAGTTCTATTTATTTGAATAATCAATATTTTATGCAAAAAAATAAGATAAAAAAATAAAATAAAATGCAAAAAAATTAAGAAAATATTTTTGGGATTTTTTAATGTTCAGAAAAAAATAATAAAGTCAATAAACATAAAAAATATGAGAAAATATGCAAAAATAAAAAATATGAAGCAGGGGGTGCAAATAGTAAACTGGGGGGTATGGGAAGTAAAACAACAGGCCCAAGCGCGCCAGGCCCAGAACAGCTTCGTCCCTGTCCTTGGCTTCTTCCTTCTGCGCGCGTTTTTTCAAATCTGCAAACTCTCACATACTTGCACAAAAGCAAAAACTTACAACATGAAACATATAGCATTTTATATCATGATTCCAACCATATCCATTTTGTGACCTAACTCTCAAAGAACAAAGAGAATTTCAGTGGCCCTAATTCCTGACCTAATTTTTTCATGAACTTCAAGCTTCAAATTCTCACTACTCAGTTAATATAAATGACAACTATGCATATGTACAGCTTCAGCAAGTTACGGACTACATTTTTGCTTCACAAATCTAAGCTTAAGGATTCCTAAATAGAGAGATAGAGTTTTGAAAAATACCTTGTTCAGCTGAGTTTGGATATGGCAATGTGGGGACTTTGAGTGAGGCCTGAAGATCGTGTGAGCTTCCTTGCAGTTCCCTCAAGCTTTTCCAATGCTTAGCTGGCCTTGAGGATGCTTGAAACTCCTTGTAGAAGTCAACCTGCAACCTTCAAAAATGAAAATGGTGATGTCTGAAACAGGGCTCACAGTTGCAGTGCAAGGGCCTGGATAGTTTAGGTAGGATGTATGGAAGATGTTTGATGTGTTACAAAGCAAAACGCACGAGCAAATATTGAGATGGCTAGTGTTTTGCAGAAGCTGCCCTGTTTTGGGCAGAAATGTGGTTTTTTTGTTTGGGAGAGTTTTGAATATTGTGTATTCGTGTTTTTTTGCTTGAGACAAGTTTGTGAAGTTGTTTAGAATGAAGTCAAGCCTTCTCTTTATCAGATGTACAAGCTTTTGACTTTTGGCCATTTTTCTTGTTTTTGAAGAAAGGTTGAAGTGACTATGCCCAAGGCCTATACAGGATAGCTTGAGGGATAATAATAGTTAGTATGCTTTTCTTAATTCCTGTGGAAATTGTCTGCACCACAAGAACAAACCCAATGCTCAAGGCTGATAAAGTTGGAAAAGCTTGTTTTATCAAAGTGGTATTGTGAACTTTATGCCATTTATGGATTAATCTTTTGTACAATGCTCCAAAGATCAAAATAAAGCCATTATCCATTGAGTTAGCATTCAATTATGGAGTTTAGAAGGGATTAGGACCTGGAATACAAGGTACAAGCATGCTAGGATCTGATTTGCAACTTGAACCATTGTAAACATGACTTGAATAAAAGTGACAAATTGTCATTTTCTCTTCTTCGATTCTCCCTAACCACAAATGATCTTGGAGAGTTCTTGGACATTTTGGAAAGCTTGCAACATGCTATAAAATCCATCTTTGAAATGAAAATTGAGATACCTCTTGGAACTAGGTGAAAAGTTGCCATGAAGTTAGGTCAAAAACCTGCCTAAACTAGGGCAAAATTTCACTAAGTTAAAAAGTTTATGGACCCCTATTCACAAAATAATAACTTGAGATCTAAGAATCTTATGGGAAAACTTTGTGAATAAAAGTTGTAGATTTCATGGAGGACTAAAACTTTCATGTTAGAAGTTTTCTTTGAATCCAATTGCATCATGGTAAAAAAGTTGTGGAAAGTTGGGAAAAAATAAGAAAATTTCCATACTTAGAAATTTTCTAAGTTATGAAAAATTTTCAAATTGAAACCCTAATTTGCAAAATTGATTTTCTTGATCAACAAGTTTCATATTTTGACATATCTTGATGAATTATGACCCTTGGTACTTGATTTTGACCAAAAAGTCAAAGTTTGACTTTTCAGTGTACAGTTGACTTTTGATTAGTTGACTGCAAAATTCATCTGTCAATCCTATGCATTTGAGATATTTTGAACTATGCAATTAGGTCAAGATGATGCTATTGAGTCCTTGAAATCATTCTTGAACCCAATTGGCCATTGGCTAGGTTAAAAATCAGAATTTGCCCTTTCTCAGTCAAAAAACCCTAATTTTGACCATTTTGCCCTTTTGATGATTTGATCAAATTTCATGAGGAGTTGTGATCCAAACTTGATCAAATGGTTCATATGAGTCTAAGATGTTGTTGTGGATCAAAAATTATGAATTTTGACTGTAAATTGGCCATGGTTGACTTTTTCCCCAATACAACTGATTTTTAGGTCAACTGTCCAATTGGCTGGGCAAAAATGTGATTCAAGGCTTGAAACTTGGTATGAGCAATCTTAGGGATCCAAGATGGTGTATGAAAGTCATATGAAGCATTGGTGGTCAAAAAATCCTTGTGCAAACTCAAACCCTAATTTCAGGTCATCAGTGCAAGATGAGGTCTTGAGTTGAGCAAACCCTAATCCTGTCTGGAGTCCAAGCAGTCTTGTGAGGAAAATCTTAATAAATGAGAGGGAAAATTTTGGGGTACAACAATAAGTAATTCATAACAAACATTCACCAACCAAATTTATCACACTTCACATATTCATGTATTCAATATTTTCCAATACATTTCATACATTCACACATGCAACATTGCTCCACAATTTAAGATACCAAAGATGATCAACCACAATAACACAATGTAGAAATTATATCAATTATCACATATTTCATATCAAAACACAACCTTCACATCGACTCACGTGACTCAAATTCAACACAATGCAATATGCATGTGGTACCAATTGTGAACATCAGGTTCACCTCGCTCCAGATCCCCACTAGGATCAGAGCCACCAATATGAACATATATTTCATTGTCTCATATCCTCACCATAGGACCAGAACCACCAAAACTCGAAGTATAAGCTCCCCCGTGAATGCATGTGCAAATACCAACAAACATATGCAATTAATATTATCATTTAATCTTAATCATATAAGCGTATCACAATAATCCATCACATATGAACTATCCCACCATTTGAACAAACATAAATGTATTATGTTATCTTCACCAACAATGCATTCACATAGCATTAACCATTTCAACACATCACAAATAACATATAGCATACAAAGTTAAACAATGTTATTCACATCCAACACACATTCTCAAACCAAACAACACAATTACAAGTCATTTACCTAATCACATTATTATTAAATCATTTATTTCCAACAAGACTATTTTTATTGAAAATAATATGGCAATTAGCTTCCTAACACTCTGAACAGGGACTTAAACGCAATTACGGTTCAAAAGATATGAATTGTTACGATTTCAAAGAAAATGTAGACACTGCCATCATGCACTGACACCAAAAAACCTCATTACACACCTAATAGATTTATTTTTAGAACATGAAATCATTTTTACAAGAAAATATACTGTATTAGATTTCTCCATGCTTGAATGCTGACTCAAACGGACACCCGAAACTCAAGTTATGAATTTTTGAAGTTTTACAAAAATTATACATTTTTCCTGCGAACAGCTCTCGGGTTCCCACTCAAATCCCCTAAAAATCTCATCTAAACATCACTATAATACAAATTAAATACATAGAAATCTATATCTAACATATATAAACAATTAGGAACTTTAAAACATGATTTCTAACACAAAAGTTTTGAATCCAAATCCAAACTCTAACATTTCAAATCTAGCAATTTCAAGAATAAAATCTCTATTTTTACGCTTCTATCCATCACCCATCATTATATAAATCCATGATTCAAAGAATATCCACTCTTACCTTAGATGTAGATATTTTATATGCTCTTTCATCTTCTCTTTTCTCCATTTTCTCCTCTTTTCCTTGTTTCTTCTCTTCTCTTATTCTTACAATTCTAATTTCTCTTTTCTCTTTGTTTGATAAAGTCTTACTACCTCTAAATGGGCTTAACTCATTTTTTTCACTAACCCATCACTAAGACCCAAATGTATATTTTTCTATTATAACACTCAATAACCCAATAACATATAACACACATATAGTTCAAATAAATTATTTATTTACAAAATCACCCAATTTAATTAATAAGTCACATATCATACAAAATGACCAATTAATGCAAATAGTCACATATTCACCAAAAATCAACTAATTAATTAATTATTATATCAAATAATAATTAATAAAATAAATCAATAATAAAATAACTAATAAATAAAAATTAGGGTGTTACACAACCCATTTTAAACATCATCGATTTATTTTAAACATCATTTATACCTTCAGTTTAGTTGTCGAGGAGGAACTCAAAGAAGGAGCCACCACCATTTTAAACATCATATTTTGCTTTAGTTTAGTTGTTAAGGAGGAACTCAAATAAGGAGTCATCATTTATTTTCACTTCTTCATCATGTTTCTGGTATGTAAACATTTTCTCCATGCATATACAATACCATCATTTTCCATTGAGGTCTTATTTTTGTTGCCATTATTGTTGATATATTCATTATTTTCCATTGACGTCTTATTTTGTCGCCATTGTTGTTGTTTATGTATTCATTGTATTTGATGCCATTGTTGTTAATTATGTATTTATTGTTGTTTTTGTATTCGTTGTTGTTGATCTAATTGTTATTGTAGTTGTTGTTGTTGATAGATGGCCTCTGCCTCTGCATCTTCTTCATCCAGTAGCGATGAAGCTACATTTACAAATGAAACCCATAGAAATGATTCTTAATCTATAAGCGGAGAACAAAAAAAATAAAGAGGTGCCACAATGATGGCTAAATTTAAAAAGTCCACAAGTCAGGTGCCAGACTTTCGGTCGAGTCTAGTGCCTTTAATATGATTCTTGATGGTCCTTATTCTTTCCTTTTAAGAGTTATGTTGCATTCCTTAGACGTATCAAAGTCATCATATTATTAGATTATTGGAAAAATGTAATAGAGGAGGTGAAAAAGATCATACAGACAAATGTTGAGGTATTAATTTTAATTTTCATCCAACCGATTTTACTTTATATAAACACTAAAACATACTTATTGATGTAAATGTGTAGATGACATTTGAGTTTAGTGATGATTCAAAGATGAAAAAAATGGATCATTTATGTTCATACGACTTTGAGGAGTTTTATGTCACGGCTTACAAGGGACTACATCACGAAGCGTAAGCCCAATATTGAGCACCCGTAGGTGAAATATCATTTTCTAAGCAGGAAGGTTTGGAGAAAGTTTGTGAAGTCTTGTAGTTCTAAGAAGTTCATAGTTAGTACCATTTGTATTTTCTGATATTTTTATAGATACAATCATTACCGTTAATATTTCTCATATGTTTAAAAGATGTTAAAAGTGAAGCATGAACAAGGCTAAAAATAAATACCCTCATAGATTGTCTCGTGGGGGGTAACATAAAACTTGAGAAAACATTGATTACTAAAAAAAGACAAAAACTAGGAGATGCAGACATGAGTAGTTATCGGTAACCATCTCCACCATCACGACATAAGAAGTGGAAGAGGGTTCGACAAAGGCTAAATGGAGACTACACTTCCAAGGCCTCAAGATTAGTCGCTGATAGAATTTTAAGTACGTAGGACTTGTTGTACATATGTTATGTGTTATTTAAATTGTTTTGGTAATTAACAATGTATGTCTTATCATGTTGTGTAGATTTCGTTGGTTACCTTATATCATGGAGGTTCCTTTGTTCCAGAATCACGATATGATATATTAGTAGAAGCCATCAGAACAAAGGAGCACAATGGGCGTGTCTGTGGTGTTGGAGATGGCATTGGCCTGAGAGTGTATTTTGGTACATCAAGAAAAACCACCGGACAGGTGCAAAATGAAACGTTAGAAGAGTTATAGAGGAATATTGATAGTCAAAATAAAGAATTTCTAGAGTATTTATAAGACGAGCGGGAAACTCGCAGGAGAGAACTGGAACACTTAAAAGAGTTATATGCAGTATGTCAGAATATTGTGATAATTTTGTTTTGTGCATGTGAGAATGTTATGTTAATATTATGTTAATTATGATGTAGAGACTAAGTGGTACCGTCCAACTGTGTATGAATGAAGATGATGATGTGGATGATCAATTTCTTGCTAGAAATGTTGTATGTGAAGCAAGCACAAAAGGGAGTTGTTTAGCCTCCCCCACCAGTCATGAGATCAATTAAGGGTTGTTGAATCCCTCTGTAGGATCATATGCCACAATGTTAAGTATTGTGATATCTTACAAAGACAACTTCTTACTCTTCCGCTAGAGCATGATCCCAATATGGAGGGGCTAACAGAATTTGTAACTGACGCTAAAGATATAAAGGATTTGATTGTTGGACGTAGGGGTAATACAACTTTGGTGCATGTAAGTATATCTCATTATGGTACATTCATTGTTTTTTGTAATGATGTAATTCCTCACGTGTTTTTTTGTAATTTGTTTAACCATTTAAGTACATTCATCATGTTTGTACGAAGTTAAATAAATCAAGTAATTATGGATTGTTGGATCCAATTAGAGTATTATTTACAAGCAATACTTCAAAAAACATTGAAGACTTCTTAACATCACGGATAGCGGGGGGAATAATGTTACTTAACACCATTCATCCATAAGTGAGTAATTTTAAAATAATCGTTTATCTATTATAAATAGTGTGATACCCTAATTTTTACCCCTAATATCTTACCTATTTTTGCATCATTTCATAGCATCAAGAGATCATCTCATTCATCTTTGCATCACTAACCTCATAAAAGTGCAAGAGTTTTTCTTGTTTTTATGTTACTTGGGTACAAGATAGGTGTGTTGAATCAAAGAGTTCAGGTGGTTGATTAACCAGGGTTCTATGTGTTCCTTAATACTTCAAAGTCCACATTCATTCATGGTGATCAAGAGATCCATCCTCATCAACAATCAAAGTTCAAGTGTGCATCAACTCAAGTTTATAAAGTTTAAATATCAGATGCTTCAAATTAGGGTTTTTGGTCAAAGTCAACTTGATGTTAACTTTTAACCTAAAATATGATCTCATGGCTTGTAACATGATTCAAGGGCCTCAAAAGCTTCCTTTTGATCCATTAACTTGCCTCATTTGGTCCAAAAATCTTGATTTATTGATAGTTGAAGTATTTTGATTCAATTGCTAAAAAGTCAACACAAAAATCACAAAAAAACTCCATTTTTATACCTTGAAAACGAAGTTTTCAATTCTCTCAAATTCCTCAATTTCTATGCATTTTTTACATTGAAACATCATCAATATAACATATAACACTACTGTGTGCATTAGTTTGTAACTAAAACATCTCTATCACAATTTCCCAACTCTCATTTTTATCACTTGCATATTCACTTGGTTGAGGAGTTTTAGACCATTTTAGGACAAACCAAGCACATCCATGTAATCCTATGGACCTAAACAAGCTAAAGGCATCATAATCAAGCATCTAGAAGTACATTTGAAGAGGAAACTGACTCATTTTGTTAGGTAACTTTTTGCATACTTTGAACTTTATCATATGAGCATCATTTAAATTTATTCTTGTTATAGTTGCGTTTGTCTTGGTGTGTTGATTGAAAGCCCCAATGTTTTGGGCATTAATTATGCGTGTTCATGATTTAATTTCATTTTTAGGTTTTAGGAATTTTACGGTTCCCTTTAAATTCATGTTATTCTTGATGACTTAATTAAAGTTAAGGTCATATTTGGATTCCTCATGAAATTCTTAGCAAAATGATGTACCCACTTATAATTTTTGACGCAAAAATGAAGAAATACGAAATTGACATTTTTAAGCTTGAACGTGTTTCTTACATGAAGGAGACGATGAACAGTAACCATAGGCCGGTTGTTTCTGATTTCAAATATTCGACGTATGTTATTTTGTGTTTAACTTGTTTCATAACGATTGAGTCGACTGGAAAAGTGGTAAGGGATTTGAGTATTAAAATTAAGGGCGTGGGTTTAACACCCAGAGGCCACCTTAATGCATTATTTGCGCTTTGTTCTTTATTTCTTCATTTTTTTCACTTTTCTTTCATTTTTCTTTGATTTTTCTTTTATGCAAATTTAATTATTTTTAACTAATTTTTCTTGCTCTTTTGTTTATTTTCCTCGATATTTTATTTATCCACAAAATAAAAAAAAATTATTTATTTTTGTCTATTTTATTTAAGTCTTAAATTGAGTAATTTTTCATGTTTTTAGGACTTTTCCCCATGTTATTTGCTTGATTTAAATGCTAAACTCAATGTGAACCATGTTAACATGATATTCTTTGTATGTCCATTGATAACATACTTCTTGATGATAGAAAACATGTTTAATTAGGTTTTTACTTAGGATTTAGTATATTTTGATGCATGAACTTCTGAATGTTTCGCTTGAAACCCTAATTTCTCCATGGTGGTCTTCCCTTGGCCTAAATGCATGACATCTTGATGTCACCTACTGGCCTCTTTGATTTGTGATAAGGTTTTTATGTGTGTTTATTATGAGTTTAAGCTTATCTTGATTACATGTTCATGAATGCTCTTAAAATCCTAATACCATGAGCTTTTTCAGATCTAACTTTGATACTTTACCATGTTGAATATCCTTGATGTTTGAACTTGATATGTGTCTTGATGAACTCATAACATGAAATCCTTTATTGTTTTCTCTATCATTCTATGACCTATGTCTTCATTGATTGTTTTGTTTTGAAATACTCATGCTTGATGAATGATAATATGCTTACTTGTTTCATGTTATTTTGAGTGTTCTCTACCATCATATTTACCTTACTTTTGATGATTTATCTTGACATGCTTTGATGTTTCCTTCATAAAATTTTGATTATTTGATGCATGCTTGATATTCCTTTTAGGGTCTAGGTTTGAAATGTGTCTGAAACATGATCATATTCCTCATTCTTGACTTGTATACATGTTGATTCTCTTTAGGGTTGTACTTTGTTCTTACCATGTTTAGATAATTCATGATTTGCCTTGAACATTGACCTTGATTTCCCTTTTGGTCAAACTTGTGACATTTCTATCTTTAATCAACGCATCAATTATCTCTGATGCTCATACTTGATACGTATTGATCCTGATACTTGCTTTACCATGTATCTTGTATGCCTTGATGTTTGATAGTTCATATGTTCATTTAATCTATGATTGGGTGTTTTCTTTGAGTATGCCCTCACCGTGACACCTCTTGCTCCCATGTTTTGATCCCAACCTTACATCATGATATGTAGTTTCTATTGCTTGATTCTCACTTGATTAAGATTTGTCTTGTGAATAAACCCTTGCTTTGTGCATAAGTTGTTATTTTATTATAAGGGATGCTTGATCTTTAATTGTTATCTTTATGATACTCGTGTCTAAATCCAAGGGAAAGGGTTGTCTTGTTGACTTTATGTCATTGTGTGTCCTTTGCATGCTTACATGTTTTTGTTTATCTATCTTGTTTATTTTTTTCTTAGTTAGACCCATCTTAAACCCTAATTTTAAAACTCACGCCTCTTTTAATAGAAACTTTGACTCAGGTCAGTGCATTTTCAAAACTTTCTTTCCTCAATCTATGCTAAGACATCTTAAGCATATCAAACTTTTTTCATAAGACTAAAAAATACAAAACTCATGCAATCATTTTTGCCACCTTGGCTTTTCTTTCAAAAACATTTTTCAAAGAGATTAGACATGATTCATCTTTATAGTTGAGATGTAATTCTCTTATCCCCATTATATTGATTGAAATAATGTTGATACTTTTCCACATGAGAGAGTCAGTGGAATACTTGTTGGTTCTATATCCAAGTTGGAGCCCTTCTCTCATTATGATGCAAAGATCCATATTTATTATTTGTATGGTGGATTAGTTGAGTATTCTCCTTAATATGACAACTTGTCTCACCTCCTAAAATCAATTAACAAACAACTTTTTATTCTTTTTAGGAGAACTACGAGGTTCTGATTCTTCATTATATTTTATTGATATGTAGGCACAAGACTCTCGAATTCTTAGCGAATCAAAATCAATAAAAACAACTTATATTCTCATCTCCACACTATTTTTGAAAATAAACCATTTTAGCCAAAAACACAGATATTACAAGAGGTTCATGTAGAGTACTATAAATGCTTTGGGTGCTAACACATTCCCCTTGCATAATCAACCCCCTTACCTTAGATCTCTCTTTATTTCTTTGAATTTTGCTTTATTTTAGTCTTGCTTCTTGTATTTTCATGTTTATTGTGGGTTTTGTTCGATCTTTCCGCTATTCCCTTGGAAATAATAAAGTTTGGTGGTGAACTCTTATTTTACGAGTCAAATTAGTCAATAGCTTGATCTCTGATTTTTCATCACGATAGTTAATTTTCATGTTTTACCAAATACTAACTATATATGCTTGTATTATTCATTCAAAAATCATTTTCAATTGATTATCATATCTCTTGGGACGAATATGGTAACTACATTGGATTCTTTAGAGAAACCACGTGAACCTAAGATGCAAAGTATCATTACTAGGTAGATTTTTATATGAGACTTTTATTCATTTTTTATTTGAATTTGTAATTATATTAGCATGTAATAACTTATAGTTATCTTTAAATTTTCTATACAGGGTTGTGGAGAGACATTATATAATGAATAACTCTAGAAAAAAGCTTCAATTTTGTGAGCCCAAAGTAAGTGGATAACTTGTGACATTAACTTATATATATTCATGAAGTGTGTGGTTATATATATATTCACGCGTGAAATGTTTAAATTTGTAGGCTAGGAGACAACTAGAGGGATGGTAATGTGGGTACTATGTAATAGAACACATGTATAATATCGTCTCTGCTGGCATTGTTGATTTGTGGGATAAGGTATATATAATGTCATGAAATGTGTTTAGAAATAACATATTAAAGTTAAAGCAATTTGCTATTATAATTCAAAAGTGATGTTCAATTTTTTGAACATTTTTATGTAGATCTTCAATGACACGACACCATTCTCTCAATGACTTTGAAGACGTCTGTAAACGTTAAGCGTTTATGTTCAACACGTTGATTGAAAATGGGGTGGTATTTTATCATGACTGTCTTTGATGGTTGTAAACATATTTTTGTTTCTTAATATATGTATAACATTTGTAAATATTTAATTATGTATAAAATTTATTTATGAAAAAGAATCAGGTTTGTAATATATATATAGGTTTGGAAAGTAAAAGCAAAAACAAAAAAATATTTAATCACGGTTATTATACTAACCATTGTTATAGAAAGAGAGAAAAAATAAATAACCGTACAATCATTGGGTATCAAATCCATTACGTTTTATATCACAATGATGGTTTACTAAAACCGTTGTGATTTACCTAATTTATCACAACAGGCATACGATCGTGGTTGTAAGCTTCATACATACAATGACAACTTAGCTCACAGCGGTTGGTCTGGAGTGATTGTATCCCGTTTCAAACCGTGATTGTATCCCTTTTCTGTAGTAGTGATAAGCATGTTTTTTATTCCTTGCATATATATGTAAGCTTGTTATATATCAATTCTCACGTCAATTAATTTGAGTATGTTATAGTGTAAATGGAATTCTTGAACAAATCATGTCACATTTTATGGATGCGTCTTTGTTTTTGGTTTTAAGTGGTGATGTATTTACAATTTTCACCTAGCTAGGCACATGTGTGTGCAACATCGGGAGTACCAATATGAAGAGTTGCGTAAACGTGGCATTCTTGAAGCGACTCAAGAGTTTTTTATTGCATTGTATCCATCATCTTTCATGCTATTATATTTTTTATTGGGGTGATTTATGTAAACAATGTGATAATTTTATATGAATTGCATTTTTATTTATGTTTAAGCATTTCAATTTTGCGTCATTTCACGTATGTGATGTATGTGAGTGCATGTTCTTTCTTTGAAAATGCCTTTGTGTGATGTATTAGTATATCTATTACATCTAATATTCAATACTTCTCATGGCTTACTTTGTCCCTTTTTGATGTTGTCAAAGGGAAAAATGCATATACAATACAAAGTTGTGATACACATATTCAAAAGGAGCCTTCATGAAGACACGAAATGCATCATCGCAAGTTGTTCCATCATAAAAAAGGGGAGTATGTGAGTGCACTTTCCTACTAGAGATGTATATACATAAATTTCAAAACTAGAACTTTTTAGCATTTATGTGTATTGGACGACATTCTGAGTTTTGATGTGTATCTTAGTATTAGGAAGCTTAGGAACTGTTTAGAAAAGGTTTTATGCATTAACACCAAGATTTTATGTGAAAAACATGTATATGTATCGACACATACGTGTTATGCGTTTATACATGTGGATACGTTTTAAAGCCTGTGGCCTGTAAACTTTTCTATTTTTCTTTCTTCTATCAGCCTCTAACTCGCACACATATAAATACTGCATACATGCATAATTTAGAACTGGTGAAATCATAAACATACAAAGAAAATACTCATCATCTTCAACCTCTCTTTCTATGCATACACACAACGATTACACATAATCATTCTTGTTGGATGCCATCTAGAATCAGAGTTGATAACATCTAATTTAGGTTGGTGTACTAGAAAATGGGTTGAGTTTCTTTAGGGACTTCATTGGAAAAACTAGTTAGGGTTTGTCTTTCAAGATCGGTGTTGATTTGGGGGTTTTGTACAAGATTTCATAATTCAGATTCAGTCGAGTGAAAGCTTCAAAGAACCGTGGGTTCAGTCGAAGGAGTAACAGCAACTGGGGGATCGATTGTAAATCATGGGTGACAATAATTTGTAATTTGGATTCAGCCGAGTGAAAGCTTCAAAGAATGGTGGTTCGGTCAAAGGAGTAGAGGTAACCGGAGGATCAAATTGATATTCTTAGGTGGCTTGGTCGAGCTCAAGATCAAGGGAAGAGAAAAAGTTAGAATCAACATTAAACAATGGGTTTATAGGGTTTCATTGCTACTTTTTTCTTGTAAACTACTTTTTTCAAAGTAAGATTGATATCTCAATTCTGATTGAAATCGAGAGCAGGCGTAGCCATAATAAGAACGATCAGTGAACTTTCTAAACATATCATCATGTCCTCTCTCTTTTTTACTTTCAATAGAAAATTGTTATATTCATTGATTGTGTAAACGATACATGTTGATAATTCCATTGTGAATTATACAAAATGTTTTGTTGAATTGAACAAATCTATCAGATTATAATTGGATTTTCACATCAACAAAACCAAAGGAAAATTCAACTAAGATCAACTGCGCAGTAAGTATTTGACAATTTGCCTTGTATTGTTTTTTGTTGATGATTCATTGGGAATTGACTACAATAGTGATAACATTCAAATGATTATTTTTAAAAATATATTGACTTGTGTTACATATCATTTGTATTACATATCATAGTAGTTAACATATATACGAGTTTTTCGATAACAGTTCGGGATAGACGAGAGTCGATCCAAGATTGTGTCTGTTAGCCATAGTTAACAACCGTTCTAAAACTAATTTTAAAAAGAAATTTTTAACCTGGGATCTATTCACCACCCTTTAGATAAGTTGCCTTCATATAACAACCTTGAATGTCTTGTTTCTTTCCAGTGCATACTACATAATCAACTTCTTGTTACAGTCATACAACTTTAAGAGATTGTCCTTCATAGTTTTCGAAAAACCTTTCTCAAGTAGTTAACCTACATTCATCAGATTGCTCAGCATGCCAGGAACATACCATACATCCTTAATCCGTACAATTTTCCATTCTTCAGTTTTACTTTGAAATTTTCCATTCTTTCAGCATTCAGATTCTTATCATCAGCATATCTTGTCTTGGTATTTCTACCATAGTCAAAATCAATCAACCATTTCTTGTCTCCAGTTAGGTGGTTTGAGCAGTCGGTGTCCACATACCACCAACCCACCATTTTCCCACCTTCATTTTGAGACACCATTAATAGCACAAGTTCATCCTCAAAATCTCCTCTGGATATGTTGACTTTTTCACCCTTTCTTTCTTTGTTTGAGCAATAATTAGCAGCAAAATGGTCAAACATGTTACATTTGTAGCACTGAACCTTTCTCTAATCAAACTTCTCCTTTTTCTTCTAAACATTCTTATGTTTCTTCTCATCTGGATTGGAGAATTATGACTTCTGAGCACCACCATCATTCTTTTTCTTGTTCTCTAGTCATACTTGCTTCTTGTTCTTCTTGACAAAAGAAACTTTCAGAGTCGGTTCAATTTCCCTTTCAGGGTCTTTTTCAGTCAGACGCAATTTTTGTGTCTCTATATTGCTCTGAAGCTCTTCAATCACTGTATAAACTTGAGAAAATAAATTACCACCAAAAATCCAAAACAATCCTTCTAATATCATTTTATTTTAAGACAGGTGTCCATTTTTTAAGATAATTTTGTAATTTTATAATTAATAAAATATTCATGTTAAAATAATAATTGAGTCATTTTACTATCATATCTACACTACCCCTACAATATTAATTTTATTTTATTGTCACATGTTAACTTCTTATTTTTTTAATATCATTTTCTTATTTTCACAATTTTTTTTAAATAAGTCGCTTAAAAATCGTTATATTACTATTCCCTTTATATTTGTCACTTTGAATTTAGAGTTTTTTTTTTTAATATTTTAAAATAAAGTTTTTTAATATATTAATTTGACTTTAGTAAATATAAATACATAAAGATAAAATTTTGTGATTAAATAGTTAAGAAAATTATTCCTAGACAAAAAAAAAAATTTTAAGTTAGAGATTTTAAATACCTTCAACAAGAAAGTAATAAAAAAAACTACACTAAAAAAATATATTTTTATATTTTATTTGTATTCAAATTATTTTTTATAAAATTAAACCATTTCAAAAGTCATTGATATGTACAATTTAGCCACAAAACAAATTTATATCAGTGTTAGTTAATCAAATTTAAATTTGTTTATATCTTTAAAATATAAATAAATATTTATAATTCAAGAAAAAAAATCACATAATTTATAAGATAATTTTTTTATATTATTTTTAAATCGTGATATCTAATACATATTTTAGATATTTAAGACATTGTACTATTCTTAAATAGATATTTTATTATAATGTCATTAATGAGATATATTTTTTTCCAATAAAAATTGAGTATGCTTTGCACGCAACTATGAAGACGAATCTCTCGAATAAGAGAGAACCACAATTAGTGGCAAAACTCTCCCCTTTAAAAAATTTAACACCATTACATGTCTAGAACGAGGTTCAAATCAAAGATTATTGATTAAACTGAAATAAACAACTTCATATCTCTTCTAAATATTCTTGGATATCACTGAATTTTATGACTGAGGATGGTATTTGTATATAACAATTATTAAAATAAATACATGTAAATATATGTCCATTGATTATTATAAAAAATAAGACAAATATGTTTAACCAATAATTATTAAAATAGATATTTAAAAAATATTTATCACTAATACATAAATAAACGGGACACGAGACACGTGTCTGTCATTGATAATTTTATATAAGATATATATTTTCTATTGACTATTATAAAAAAATAAAAAAAAACAAATATTTATTACTAATAATTACTAAAATAAATGCTTAAAACATATTTATCAATAATACATGAAAAATCATCGGACGCAAGACACATGTTTTTCATTGATAAATATTAAGAAACTCAAAATCAAATATTAAATTAATTAAATATTCATATTTTATTAATATTAGACATAAAAAGACTTATTTGAAACTTATGTTATCACGAGTATTTATCTAGTTCTTATGGTGTTGGTGTCTTTCAAATGTTCTATGGTTATGACTATATGTTAGAAAAAATAAAACATAGTGAAAAAGAGGAACAAAATAATAACACAAGAGATTAACGTGAAAATTCAAAAACCGGAGAAAAATTCACGATCGTTGTCAAATGACAACCAGAGAATATTACTATGTGAAAATTGTTACAACATATAGACTATCCTCAAACACTCCAAAGCCCCAATAAACTCACACTCTCCAAAGCAAATATTTAACTACCTCTCACAACACTCTAAAACAAGAGTATAAGAGAAAATAAAAAAGTCAAATACAAGCTTAAAGTGCTTTTGACGGGTACTTCTTGTAAAGAAAAACTTGAATCATATATATAGTCTTGGACTCCCTCTTCATTCACTAAACTAAGCGATGTGGGACTTGAAAAAAACTTTAATTCTATATATAGTCTTGGGCTCTTACTTCTATTACAAAAATAAGCAATGTGGGACTTCGTCAACATTGTATGTTTTCATCCAACCCCAACAGTCTCCACCTTGATTGAAAATAATACATTAGCTTTTATTGTCTTCACCGACAATCATACTCCACCATAAAGAGTATAGTCACTTGAAGCTACACCACTCCAAGAATTTTCACATTGTCTTCATCGACAATCATAGTTTTAAAAACTATCATACACCACCTAAAGAAGAGTATACTTCACTTGAAGCTAAACCACATCAAAAAATTTCACATGCCGAAAATTAGGTTGAAACTTTATGGCGAAACTTATATGTTGGTAGGAAGCTCTTCAACCATCGACATAATCACGCACCTTGTGTAATCTTGATTGTAACAATACATCTTTGACTTGAACTTTCCACAAGTCAAAAACAATTCTTTCATCAATTTTCTCTAGCCCAAACTACACAGTGGAATTTGTGACTGTAGCTTAATAACTCTTTCACAACACTATTCTTCTTTTCTGATGTGGAAGATCAGACAAAGCTGCAATTATAGAGCATGCTAAGAACTCATATCCCCCAATCGAACTAAAATCTCTTATACCACTTGTTAGAGAAAAAACATAGAGAAAAAGAGGAACAAAATAACAACAGAAGAGATTAACGTAGAAACTCCAAAATTAGAGAAAAAACCATGACATGAGAATATCACTATGTGAAAATTGTTATAAACACATAGACTACTCTCAAACACCCCAAGACCCCAATACACCCACACGTTCTAAAACAAATATTTAACTACCTTTCACAATACTCTAAAACAAGAATATAAGAGAAAATAAAAAGTCAAATACAAGCTTCAAGTGTTTTTTACCAGTACATATTGTAAAGAAAAATTTGAATCATATATATAACATTGGACTCCCTCTTCATTCATTAAACTAAGCGATGTGGGATTTGAAAAAACTTTAATTCTATATATAGTCTTATACTTCCTCTTTCTTTACAAAAATAAGTGATGTGGGACTTCTTTAACACACACACACACACACACAGCACACACACACACACACACATACACACACACACACACACACACACACACATATATATATATATATATATATATATATATATATATATATATATATATATATATATATATTCAACCAACCCAAACACTATGTAATCAAACTGAGGAGTAAGTGATCTTAGTATCTTTTCAATGACTATTTGATCAAAGAGCTTTCTCCACAAGACTTTATCTCATTCGTGACCACAATCACTCTGGAGATGTAATCAGACACCTTCTGATTATTCTTCATGCTGATATTCTTATATTGCTTGTGTACGAACTACAACTTTACTTTCTTCATAGATGGGTCACAACCATACCACCTCACAAGTGTATCCCTTATCATCTTCGTTGTTGTCGCATCAACAATATTCTCAAACACCTTCGTATCCATACACTGATGGATATAGAACAATGCCTTTTGACCCTTCTTCCTTGTTTTTTATGTTGCGCATTTCTTTGCACTTCTATTGCATTTTCTGCAACCAACGTGTAACCATTATTGACGAGATCAAGAACATATTAAGCGTCAAACAACACACGGATCTAAATCGACCATCTATTCCAATTCTTTTCATCCAATACTTGAAGCTTTGTATTCAAGCTACCATTTTCTTCGTTCATCTTCGTTCTTGTTCAAATCGTTCAATTCTAACCAACACTCATGTTTCCCGATCCCTGAGAATCAAAGGTTGTGATTCTCTTCAATTCTGATCTTCAATTCAATGTGAATTTAAGCAACAAAATCAAGCACATACCTCACAAACACTCGTGTTTCTCTTTGATCAAAAACTGAAGCTCTGGATACCAATTGTTAGAGTTTACGACTCCATTGATGTACAAAATTGAAGAAGATAATGAAAGAATTATAAAAAGATAGAGAAACTAACTTTTCTATCTCAACCAAATTATCTCCCATTGATGGTGAACCTTTACCAGACCCTACATCCTACAGAAGATTAATTGGCAGGTTAATCTATTTGACAAACACAAGGCCTGATATTTCTTTTGCAGTGCAACATTTGAGCCAGTATGTCTCTAAGCCACTTGTTCCACACTATCAAGTTGCTACAAAGTCCTAAGATTTCTGAAAACTTCCCCACATAAAGGTATTCTCTTTTCAGCCTCTGGCACTTTGAAACTATATGCTTTTGCTGATTATGATTGGGCAAGATGCCCCACTACGAGGAAATCAATCATTGCTTTTGTGTTGTTCTTGGTACATCTCTTTTATGTTGGAAATCCAAGAAGCAAAACATCCTTTCTATATTCTCTATCGAATCTGAATATAGAGCTTTGACTTCCCTTACATTTGAACTTCAATGGCTACAATATCTCTTTAATGACTTTATGATCAAGTTTTCTCAACCTACCTCTGTATATTGTGATAGAAAATATGTGATATATCTTGCACACAACCATGTCTTTCATGAAAGAAGCAAACACATTGAGCTAGATTGTCATGTGTTTGAGAGAAAATCGTCTCCAAACTCATTCGTTCACTTCATGTCTCCACAAATTCTCAGTTAGTTGATGTATTCACAAAACCTTTACAATCTCCAGCTTTCTCTTATATTCTTACTAAGTTAGGACTCTACAGTCTCCACAGTCCAACTTGAGGGGGCATATGGAATATACTTGTATAATATTTCCCTTTTTCTATTATTTGTATATAGATAAGATATAAATATTGTTATTTAGCTAGCTTAGGTGGCAAGTTTAAATTGGACAATTATACATTGTTTATATAGCAGTTTTACTACACTTTACTCTTCAATGAATGTAACAAAATTTTTCATTTCTTCTTCTTCTTCGATGCTTTCTGTTACTCTCTCTCTCTCTCTCTCTCTCTCTCTCTCTCTCTCTCTCTCTCTCTCTCTCTCTCTCTCTCTCTCTCTCTCTCTCTCTCTCTCTCTCTCTCTGTTATTCATCTTACTTGCATGAGTTTTCCCATTTTTGAACTGACGATTGATGATGAATGATGAACTTGGAGAGGATTTGAAAATTAAAGAGAGAATGAGATGATGGAATGAGGTTGAAATGTGACGAAGATGACTGAATAAAAAAGAATATGATATGATGGAAGAAATAGACAATAATGTTTATTGAGTGATTCCACATCGATTTATTGTAAAACGAAATTAGTGTTTATAAAGTCTAGTAAACCTATTTATTGTAACATGAGAGAGAGAGAGAGAGAGGTGCATACTTCCATGAGCCAAAAAGTTAATTTTGAAAATTTTAATTAATAAATTTCTAAAAACACTTAATTGATTAAAAATATTAATTTATTATTTAAAAATAAATAATCCTAGTCATCAAAAATATCATAAATGTAAAATTGGAGGAGAACCACAAAAATCTAAAGTTTAAGGGATAATAATCGCAGGTTTTGTAATAGGAGATCAATTGTTTAAAATCTCCAAATTAAAGGATCAAAAGTGCATTTAAACTATTAATTAATTAAATAATTTTTAAATGAAATCTAATCAATCTTTTAATTTTATTTGATCACTTAATTATTTAAGACACTTAATTGATAAAATAATTAATATAATTAAATAAATATATTTGGCCACATAATTATTATAATACTAATATAATCCTAAATTATTAAAATATGTCAACAATTCTGACTATCATTTAACAATGGTTGTGATTTTTTTTCTAATTTTAAAATTTCTACGTATATCTCTCCGTTTCAAAATGACAGTCGTTTTAATAAATTTTATTTTAAAATGAGTCTCATTTTCACTTTTCAATGTAGTAATGATAACTATTTTTTCAATTGTGTTATTTATTTTTTACTTTCTACATTACTTCTAATATATTAGTACGGTTAATTTTATAAAAGTATAATATCTTATGACAACATCATTGCATTCTTTAATTTGTATACAAAAATTTTAAACGACAATCATATATATATATATATATATATATATATATATATATATATATATATATATATATATATATATATATATATATATATATATATATATATATATATATATATATATATATATATATATATATATATATATATATATATATATATATATATATTAGATTCTGACACCTTAATAAATTTAAGAGCCACATAACTAATATTTCATCCGTCTCATAAAAGTAACTCATTTGCATTTTTTTCTCAAAATAATTATTCTTTTACAATATAAATACTATATTTATTATTATTTTTCATTAATATACTTTTATTTATTACGAATAACTTTTACTTTATTCATCTACTCTATTAATTATAAATAATAGAGATATTTTGATAAAATAAATATTAGTTTTATCATTGAAATTAACATATCTAATTTTTTTTTAAGATCAATGTATTGTTTAAATAGAACACTTTTTTGAGACAGAAAGAGTAATTGATAAAGATGGATTATCCTCCATACTCTCAATAATCATCTTTACAATTGACAAAGTTAAGGGCTTTGAAGTTCAATGAGATGCACAATTTATTGGATACTTGAAGTTCATTGAGATGCACATTATGTTAGAAATTATCTAAATGAGATTTTGGATCATGTTTTCCTCTTGGCTCTTGTTCATCTTGATGTTTATGTCATGTATTCCAAACCAAAGTATCTTATCGGAGAAAGTTTAAGGGACTTTCATCTATGATAACTTTGATAACTTTAGTTAAAAATTATACTCTCACATTAATTAAATATACATTGATAATTTATTTAACTCAAAAAAACTACTAAAATTACTAAGTCATGACTACAGTAATGTTATTGAACCTAGAATTTATAGTTTTCATTTCCATAATTGGTTTTAGATGATTTTTACAATAAAACTTATTTTTCAACTAATTTTTACATAAATATAACTAAACATAAATCAATTTTAATAAACACAATTCTATTAAAATCAATTTTATCAAATTTAATTATATTATAATCAATTTTGTTCACCACCGATCCAAACACACACTAAAACAATTATAAAAGTAATTTCATCATTCATTTTCTTTACGTTGATTACATTCACCAATTTCATACTTATACATTAACATATTTTAACAAACTAATCAATTACTCACTCTAATGAATCTATTTATATTTTCACCACCTAAATATCTAATGCATCATTAATCATGGGTTCTTAGAAATTGGACTTAATATTTGGCATATTCAAAAATTGGGCTTAGTATTTGACATCCTTATTCAGGGAGAATTCTACCTGCACCACTAAAATTAGACCTGACACCCCCCACACATTTTTGTAATATAAAAGATACTCCTCTTATTTTTTTTTAGAATCACTTATTGAAAACTTTTACCTCAGACGCAAAAAATCTGGTGGGCCATATCAAAAATCAGATATCTATTTTTATTGATTTTTATAAAAAATTCAGTGTAAAATCATAAATTTTGAAAAAATCTGCAATTTTATATTAAAATTTTCAAATATCTAATGCAAAATAATAAGGGTCCGTTTGAATGAGTTTTATTATTTTGTAAATCAATTTTAAAAGAGTTTTGAAAAAAAAACATTTTTGATAATTTAATTTTTGAAAATTATTTTAAAGTGAACAATATTATAAATTTGTCATTAATGAAAAGTATATCATTTTTTCTTATTTTTTTACTCTTCTTAATTTCCAAAATTAAAAACCTCCAAAACTTATTTTAGTTTTTTAGTTTTTAAAACTCTAAAATACATAATAATTTTCAAAAATATTTGTGTAAAATCTTTGATTTCTGTTTTTAAAATAATCAACATAAAATGTAAGGGTGTATCAAATTTTTCTTAAAAAATTGAAAGACTAATTTTTAATAATTATTTTTAAAAGACGTAGTTAATAATCCTAGATTCTTTGATAAAATCCAATGTATTTTGTATTTGTTTGGATTTTTGAAAAAAAACTAGTGTAACATCACATTTTGTTTTTGAAAAAATTATAATTTAATTTATATCGGATATTTAAAAAAGCTGATATAAAAATATGATTTTATGTCGATTTTTTCAAACACCCAATACAAAATCATAGATTTTGAAAACAAATTATAACTGTATCCATTTTTTCAAAAATACGACTTAAAATCCTATATTTTATACTATTTTTCCCAAAAATCTAGTACATATCTTTTATATTAATTTTTCACAAATTTGGTATTAATTTTTCCCCACTTATTGATATAACTTTTGTCATTACTGTTGAGTTGACGATCGAATTTACTTCTATTGAATTTGGAGTTGAGCAAGGCACAATTGTAAGGCAAATTTTGAAAGGAATTACGAGACAATCGAAAGCAGATGACAAAATATTAAGTATTTTATTACTTAGTTTTGTTTTTATGGAAGCTTTAACTATTTATGGGTTGGTTGTAGCATTAACGCTTTTATTCGTCAACCCTTTTGTTTAATTTATTAAAAAAATACATATTGTTTTTTCCAAGATATAACAAAATATGTGTCATCTATTCACGGGCTCTTTAAACATGGACTTATACTAAACTTATTACTTGAGTTTAATATTAATTTATTTAGGGCTATTTTGTTCACTCTAGGGATATTAGAGCACCAAAGCGCAAAATTAAAAATGTTTTTTAATTTCGAAGATGCATCTCCAGAGACACCTGCAATACATACATTTTATCACTTCGTAAGTGAGTCATTTCTATTTTATTCAAAATTTAATCCAGAGATGCTTCTTCAGAATAATTTCGAAGATGCATTTCTGTAATATACTATCATGCAAACAAAGGAAGTTGATCTGCAACACACAATCAAGAAAATTGCTTGAAATAATGGGGTGGCTCCGTTAATTCCGGAGACACATCTTCGGATAAAATTTGAGTAAAATGGAGTGTCTCATTCACGAAGTGTCTGATTATGTGTAATATGAATGCGTTTGAACATGTATTTTTGAAATATGAAATGCAAATTTGAATTTTTCATAAGTAAACTCTCACCTCATGAAATGAATAAAGTAATCTCTTAATTTAAATGAGAGCGGTTAGTACACATCATTATGATGTTTGGGCACTTTTTAATATTGTCAAATAATAACACTATAGGAGGATGAATTTAAACAAATAGTTATTTTTCAATAATAAGTTATTTAATATAAAGTGTCTTGCTTGTAGTGATAACAATGTAGCATAAAAGCTCAAGAGCACTTGAAAGAGATGGTGAGGTCTCTTTGAATTTAACTAAAGGTTTTTGGTTTGAATCCATTCCGGACACGGAGCAACGTCTATTATTATAGGTTTACACGATTCAAGAGATTAATATCCACAATTGATAAAGATAGATAAATTACTCTCTTCACCTTTTTTAATGTTAGATTAGATTTATTTAATATTTTGTGGGCTACTTAGTTTTTGAAAAACAGGTTAATCGTAATTCCGATGGGGTGTATAAATAGACTCTTTTATTAGTTAAGTGATCTTTTTAATTAAAGTCTGAGTATCTGAAATCTGATTGGTGTGAGGAAAAATGTGGGCTTTAACACTTGGCCCATAATAGATAGGGACTAGGGTTATATATATTATTTGGCTAGGTTCCCTTTGTAATAACGAAATTAGAAAGATAATTGACTGATCTACAACTTTCCGCATTGAGAGTTGTGAACAAAAGTGTGAGATATAGAGGAAGATCCAGACATTTATGCTTTCAGGATTCAAATCAAGGAGACATGTCTACAACAAGTTAGTATTAATGTTCTAATTTTATATAATTGATCCATGAAATTATTCCGCTTACATTTGGTATCAGAGTCTGGTTCAACATTATCAGATACATGAAACCTCTCCTCAATAACAACAAGATATTATTTAGCATTCTCTTTCTCAGACAATCCACTCCTCTCCTACTTAGCTAATTTTTCTTTCTCTTCAGGTGTACTCTAATCATTGATCACATATTTGGTTTCACGCAATGTCATGTCAAGATCAACAATCCCTAATGAAAACGCTAAGTCTTTCTTTTATTTTTTAAAATTAGATCGATTCAGGATCTCAATAGAAGTAGAAAATTATTCATAGAGAAAGTCATTGTTGAGACAAAACAAGAATGCATTAAAACAAATAATAAAGGTAAGATATAACTTTAATGAAAATAAGTTATCACGATAACTTTTGAACATGTCTTAGTGTTATTTAATAGGGGTGACAAACGGGTATGTCCGTCCCATTTAGGTCTGTCTCGTAAAAATATGTAAAAAACGGTCCGGAGCAAGACGAGTAGTTTAGGGTCTAAAATTTTAACCATCCCCGCACAAAAGTGCGGGTGGGCCCGCGGTCAATGCACCTTTTAAACCTAAAAATACATAAAATTATGTTAAGGCTCATGCCCATAAAACCTCACAAAATAAATGGGACGGGGTTGGACGAACATATTATAGGGTGATGGCTTAAATATTTGGTCTACCATACAATAAAATCCAGGTAAAACGGACATGTCTTACGGGCCGAGTTCATTTTACTACCTCTATTATTTGGTATCAAATGAATTTGTTGAAATCAAGGTGAATTTATGATATATATTTTATTTTATTTTTGGAGTCAAAATTAATTATGAAGACGTTATTTTAACATATTTGACTATTGAAGAGTAAAATTGATTTTCCTTTCAAAACTTATACGAACTTGAAATAGAATTTAGAACTTTTGATTCTAGAATTAACTGTAAATAGAAACTTATTTGATCAACTAATTGTAACATAAATGTATCTAATATTGTAATCTTTACTTTTAACTCATTATAACTAGAATTAACTTTACTTATTCAAAATCATTTTGTCATGACATAACTAAACATACACTATCTAGGTTTAACAAATGATGATGCCACATCAATACAAACATGCACTTATCCAAAAATGTTTAGTTAGCTAATTATAAATGCTTTACAACTCAAACTGGTTGTCAGTGGGTCATAAGCAGGTAATCACTGGAACCAGACCAGGTTTGCCTCAAATGCATGATCATGGGACCAGACCTGTTGTGCCTCAAATAACCTTGTATCTTTGTAGTTGCAATAAATCTATGTGACACAACACAAGTGTATTTATATTTAGTACAATAATCGTAGCTTATAACAAAAGTATTAGTTTTACCTTGTTTATATAATCTACATATAAACCTTTCTTGATTTTGTTCTTTTCTTTCACTTTTTTTATGATTTGCTAAATACTTTTTTTTTATTATTCTTAACCCAAACCCATCACTCATGTTACAGAATGTTTCAATCATGGCCAATCATTTGGTCACCTTTTGATTAGAAACATTATTTCACCATATATAAAAACTGGTCGGAGACTTTATAATAATACGATTTTTTTTGCTAAATCGTGCTCTCTCTTAAACATAGTTTTTTTTAATTAAATAATTTTAAGCATCTTATACTCTTAATCATATAATTTGTTTCTTATAAACCGCTCCTATCAGGCATGCTAACTGAGCTGGCATTTGATTACGCGTCTCCTTAAGGAATCTAATTTGTCAATTTAGTTTGAACAATACAAAAGTCTTTTGGTTTTATTCTAACGTGCTGACAAGTACTAGAGGTTAAGAAAAGTATAGTAGTTCTGAGTTTTTTAATTTAATTTCCATTTCTTGTAGGTAGAAGATATCTTGGTGGCTCTCATGTTCTGTTTTTCTTAACACTTGTTAGATTGGATTCAAGCATGATTGCCAACTTTATGATTCTTTAGTATATGGGGTGCGTGTGTTAATTGTATCGTGTGTGGTCCAAGGGCTATGTGGCAAAATGATGGGAATCGTATGGGAGTTTTTTGGGATTTAAGTTTAAGTGGTTAAATTTTACATCGATTTTATATTTCGGGTAAAATTTATTTGATGGATATAGGGTGTCTGTTCCGGTTAAACATTATAAGCTTGGACATTGTATATCTCGAGAAGTTACAATGATTGGATTTGAAGTTTCGATTTATATGTAATGGTTGGATTATCAAATAACTTTTTCTTTGAACATCTCACCCCATTGAATTTCGGAGTTGTGTTCATCTTCTAATTTTGGACTTCATGCTTGGACGGTCATGACCGAATAAAGAAATAGAGAGAATTTGACTAGTCCACCCTAGGTGAGATATTGGTATATAGACATTTTGAGATTATTATTGTGTGACATCAATATATTCAAGTATGTCTCCCCCAATGTAATAATTACTAAATAAATGACTATGGCTGATCATTATGACGATTGAAAGTCATTCAAAGTCATTGTCTTATATCAGGTAGAAGAGTGTAAGGGTGACAAAGATAAGTATAATTTGTTGAGCATGTCCGATTTATTCGCACTTTTCTACAGGACATGACAAAGTTTTAAGTTTGCACCCTCTAATGTGTCATTCCGTCCACCCTAGTTTTTACGGATTTTTACGGACGCAGGAATTAATATGAATTTTTATATTTTTAGGTTTAAAAAATGTAGTGCACGCAGGCCTTAACTATGGTTTTTGCTTCGCGCCCTTAACTATGTTCGCCCATTTTTTTGCGAGTTTTTGTGGGACGATCCTAAATGGGGTGGCTTGCCTGTTTACCGTCCTTAGTGGAGAATTAGTTTAAAAAGAGGGGTACATCAATAAAAAAAAAAAAGTCAATTCTAAAGGTGTTTATTGGTTCAGGAAAATTCGAACTAAATCTATTCAAAATCAAACCACGATGTTTGGGTCGAGCATATTTTTTTTAGTTTGGGCAAAAATCCAACCAAATCAAAGAAAGTCGGTGTTAATTAGTCTGGACAATGAATTTCTAAAATTCTACCCACGAGTCTGTCTACCCAAACAAACCATTTTAATTCATATAATTTATATCATCGTTATCATGAAAACTAGTATAAGATATTCCATTTCAAGAAGAAAAAATGAAACGTCATTTGTGACATTCATAACCTACATGAAGAAACGAAAATTTTAAAAACTTATATTATTATGGAAAATTAGTTGATGTAAATTAGATATTTTTTATAAATATTTTAGCATATTTGTTTATAATGTATCTGATCAATCCAGCATAAACCAGTCTATCGTTTTTGATTTGGTTCGGTTTGAGCTTTATCATAAAAATGTGCAAATCTAATCCAAACCAATCTATATATTTTCGATCGGTCCGGGCATTAGATTCTCTCAAAACCAAATCAAACCGGCTCGCGAACACTCCAAGTCAATTCATATAGAAAAATGACCAGTTGTGACTCTTTCTAACCAGCATCAAAGGAGTTATCAATCGATGTTCTTGCATGAACAATTAGAAATAAAGGAAATATTAGGTATATAAGAGGGTGACTCATACTCTCATTATCTTATGATTTTGGGTGGATATGTAGTGTCGAGGTTTCTTAAGTCCTAGATATTTACCTCATTAACAATTTTGGTACTCTCTCTATTTCCCAACAAGTTGTATCGGAGTCATAATTATACTCAATAGAAAAACAGAAGTGGAATCCTAGTATGGTTAAAAGTTAGTGATGTGTGTGACTCACACTTGTAGGGGAGGTTATTAGGATTCAAGTATGAATGATTAAGTTTCACATCGGTTAGAAATGAAGGAAATGTTGGATATATAAAAGAAGTGACTTATACTCTCATTACTTTAATGTTTTTTAACATATATATGGTGTTGAAATCTCTTTGGTCTTAAATATTTAGCTCATTGATACTTTTGACGCTTGCCAGACTCCCCAACCAAATTTATGTATGTTTAGTTTTATTCTTAGAAGAGTTAAAATTAATTATAGAAATGGAGAATTGATTTTCATGTGTTTATGTTAGGGGTGAAAAAACGGGTCTGGTCCATCATGCATGTCCGTTTTGCCCGTATTTTTCCGCAGAACGGACCAAAGTTTTAAGTTTACACCCTATAATATATTCGTCCCGCTCGCCCCGTTTTTTTTTTTTTTTGCGAATGCAGACATTTACATAAAAGTATAAATTTTTATACTTAAAATATGCAAAACCAGCGGGCCCACCCTGTCTCGTACTCATATTTTTGCGGGGCAGGACAAATATTTAGACTTGCACCCTTAACAAAGTCCATTCCATTCTGTCTCATTTTTTTTGCAGATTTTTGTAAGACATGTCCAAACGAGACGGATTTGCCCACATTTGCCACCCCTAATTTATATGTTATTGAATAAAATTAATTTTATTTATAAAATTGATTATAAATTATAAGTAATTTGTAATTTTAAACTTTTACAATTGAATTTGACTTTAAAAATATAAAGTATTTATATTAAACTCAATAGGATAATTTTTTATAACCAATTTAGCATATTGTAGAATGACACACACAATTCATTCATATCTGCAATTTGGTATGGCTATTATATGAATTATTTTGAGAATTTCTCATTACACCTAGTAGTAGTGAAAATCACCCTTGAAAATCCGAAAATACCTTTCGGAGATGCACTTCCGAACGCACCTATCAACATATTTTGAATGTGTATCTCTGAAGATACCATTTTTCCAGGTCTTATAACATAAATGTTGGATTTGAAATTCTTGAGGTAGTTTCAAATATGCACATCCGAGACATTCTTGAGGTGACTTTGGAAATGCATCTCCGAAATTTCCTCTGTTTGTATCATTTTTGTTAACAACAACATAGTTACCCCTACCATATAAAAGGACAAATTATTTCAAAAATATGAAATGAACATAACATTTCGGACATAACGATTATATTAGATGTTCAAACATATGGAAACATAATTTAATATATAAGTTTTTCGGAAAGTGCGTAATGTAAAAATATTACATCAGTTACAAAAAACGATACATAACATAGGCTATTGCTACTGCATATTCATGATCCTCACCCCATGTGGCCTCTTATGCCGACTGTACTGCACCGCACTAGATGCCTCCTTAACCATCCTTCCAACTATGGCAACTGCCTCAGGACCACCTCTCTTGATGATACCAAAATATAATGCCTCTTATCAAAGTAGATGTATCCGCTGACAGACTGGCACATGATCAATGGCATGGTCAACCTCGGCCTGCTGGTTCTCCAAGATCTCCTTATGAGCTGGCCTAGGTGGTCGTCCAGGACCATCTGATATCATGATAGGGTGTGACACGTTAAAGAACCATGTCACATAACTCTCTACACAATGAAAATTCTCAGATGCGACATCATTCGATACTCCTGTGACACCAAATGATTCTCCCAATCCTGGAAGATAGCATTGAGATTCCACCAGACAATGGTGTTGGGAGCAGCTTGAAAAGGAGATCTCGATATCATCTTCACATAGCCAATATGCCGGATACACCTCTCTGGAAGATACCTGACCATAAGATTCGACCCACATGCTAGCCACCCAAAGTATAATAAGATGGAATTGAATGAGACAACATCCCTATAATCTTTAAATGGCGTCCACTTGATGGCATCATGATTAGTACAATCAAGATACACCCGGTAGGGTGGCACCTTATGGTTCCCTCTGTGGAGGATATACTTTGCAGCCTTCGACATGTCGTCAGTATAACCCTGAGCAGGCTCGAAACCATGAATATAGTGGAAGTGAGAGATTATCTAGCTCTGAAACAGAAAGCATAGAATATGTAAGTAAAAATTATAAAAAACAAATTAATGATAAAAGTTGAAATGAAAGGTACCATGAGGAGTGTGCAAGAACCAGTGAGCAGTCTCAACCTCCACCTTGAAGCTTTATTCAGCTTCTGGTACAGGTACGCTAAAGTGGCGGCTCCCTAGTTCCATTCATGTACAATGCTCAGATGCATAAAATACCAGAGGTATGTCTGATGAAAATTGTGATCCAAAACGTAGCGGAAAATTAAAATTTTCCTTTAGTGATCCTTACGAATGGACATGGTCAGTGATAGAAATCATTACCTCTCGTGGTGATTCAAACCTTTGATGTTGTGATCACGAACATTGATGAATAACAACGTCTCTACTAAGTCCACACAAACATATCGCTTTCGGTCACAGTGCTAGCTGCTTACGAACATAAACTTTGAGTGAGAGTGAGACAACATTCGATTAGGGTTTCAAGACCGAAATTTCATCAAGTGAAATACTTCAGCACAAGGGTTCTATTTATAGAACCACTTATGTAGGCTGCAAGCTAAAAGCCCAATTAAGGCTGCAAGCTAAAAGCCCCATTAAGCATACAAGTATCATACCTTATGATATACCGCATATCACTTAAACGTGTGGTACCTTACCACATTCCATATTTCATTTAAGTGTATCATAGCTTATGGTGTTCTACAATTTACTTAAGTGTACCGTACCTTACGATGTTCCTTATTTATTTTATCTCTCATCAACATGTCCTTATGTGTGTGACCCTGTAGGTTTTCGTGACGTTGGCAATTATATTAAATCACACATTTAACATAATAAACAGTGAGCGGTATCTAACAACATATCACTGCTACACAAGTCACGAAAATGTCATGTAATCTGACAAAACATTTTCGTGATAATATTTATGTGTATAATTACCCTTTTGCCTTTATGTTTATATTGAACATGAGGCATAAACCGTGTCACCCTTGTCCAGTTCAATATTGGACCCTTAGACATTTATCCTATTACGCATGATGGGTAAATTCCATCTAGGTCACTCATGTCCCTCAGCATGCTTTGTGAAGTACCTGTCAACTGTCTTTATGGTCATCCAGTTACGGATAACGTTTAATCAACAATAAAGTAGTTAACTCTACATATAAGATCCATAGTGGTTTCAGGTCGAAGGGTGAGATACACCATTATCACCATGAGAATAACTTATGATACCTTGCATAACATTCTATGTAGTATTCTCATAGCGGATCAATCCAGTATAAATATTACTCCTAATATTTATACCTATGTTAAGACTTGATAACTCCTTATCCATGATCCATGAGGTGTGATCATCAGTCTATCTTCATAATAATATCAATACTTTAATGTTATCTGATACCCAGAGTGGAGGTTAACTATCCAGGAGGGCCTTATGACAACTCTTCGGAGCAGAAGAAGAACCTTCATACGATTCCTCCTGTTGTACCCAACCCCGTCCTCGAGGCCTGATAACCTGCTGCGCAACTCTCTCTCTGAGCAGAGGTAGTCTGGCTTGGTCTCCCTTCTCTCAATCGATTGTTCCCGTCCTGATTGTCTGCCATAATCCTGAAAAATTAATTTAAATTATTAATGTAAAAACAACAACTCAGGGAAGAAATCAGATGTGCACATCTGAAACTGGTCCAAGGGAATTTCGCATGTGCACTTCCGAAACCACCTACGAACCCATTTTCAACAAACAACTTCTTCTATTGCCCAAGATCATCAAAATACAATTTTTGTCACCCAAACACCTAATTTAACTATTCTAACAACAATATACACGATATCATGGATTCTAACAAACCTAATAAACTATTATAACATTGCATAGTGAATCAAATGAAAATGGATAAAACTTACACAAATATGGAGCTTTGGAATGATTTGGAATGACTTGAAAAGAGTTGAAATGTGGAGATGAGTAGAAATTAATTAGTGCTTCAAGTGTAGAAATTAAGAATTTGGAGTGAAAATGAGAAGTTTTGTTGTTTGGAGTATAAATGGGTATAGGAGTATTTTGTTCGTTATTTTGAAAACAACATAATGACTTCGAATGTGCATTTCCGAAAATACAAATTATGGGATAAATTCGGAGATGCATATGCGAAATCACTTATTTTGTCAAATATGGTGACTTCGCATATACATATCCAAAATAAATTTAATATTTTACGTTGGTGATCCGTTCGAAAATACACTTCGAATTCTAGAAATATTTTGAAATTTTCGCTAAAGATCCTGAAGAAATATATTAGATATAGAAAGAAATTCCCATTATTTTTTAGCAATCAACTATTTTGGTTGAAATAGGTAAATGTATGCGACTATACTTATTAAATAAATCAAATTGCAAATATCTTTTTAGTTATTTTTGAGCAACCAACTATTTTGGTTGAAATAGTTGAATGTGTGGGAGTTTACTTATTAAATATATTCAAATTGAAAAGAAAAAAAAAAGAGTTAATGAGAATTGCCTCTGGTACTCAAATATTTTTACGAAAAAACTCATTTTATAGACCAAATTAATCAATAAATAAAACACAAATGTATATATAATTCTATGTAATTTGTAATTTCCATATTATTATTTTGGAAAAGCAAAAAGAATAGTGATTTATTGAACAAAATAGTGGTTTCTCTAAATATTTTTGGTGTGTGAGGCATGGACACCAATGCCTAAGTGAAAAAGTGAAATGTCAATATCAGCATATAATGTGCATAGGCAAGTAGATATAATAAATGTAGAGTTGATGCTGTGAGAAGACAAAAGAGTGAAACCAATGCCACAAAATAGGGTTAGGAGGCCTTTAAGGCTGCATCTTATCTTAATAACAGTCATGTTCCACCTTGTAGTATCAGAACCATGCACATGGCACCCACAATTAAGGGACCGCCACCAAGTTTGGTTTCATTTAATATTCTCTTTTTTCCATTTATTTCCTTTTTACAATTCTTATGATTCGTTTTATATGATTAAAAAAAATTGCTCACTAAATAAGATTAAGAATTGCTCACTAAATTGGCCCACAATCGGTGACTTAAGCAAATTTCAAATAGAATAACATCAACACAAACGAGTAAAGAAACACAATTATAAATTTGTCAAACTCAAATAAAACAACGAGTTATTATATTAATCTTTAAAAAAAGCCTTTCAACTTCGCCTTAAACCACCACAAAACTTATAATTTAATTTGAATTATAATAGAGTTCACGTCAAAAGTCTTATTATTAAAAAAAACAATTTTGTGAACTCTCCAAATTAATAGAAGTAATTGATATTTAGAAGTATTTGTATTAGTAAAAAGGAAAAGTTTTTAAAATTACGTTCTAAAAATATATTTAACTTTTGAAATTCTAGTTTGCTTGTTAACTTAGGTATTAAATTTATTTTTGTTAGAGCCTACGTGATAGTTTACTCTGTGTATATAAACAATTTTGTAACTAGAGTTTTAGTAAGATTTTAATATACAATTTCTTCGTCAACAAATTGTTGTAGTGGTCATCATTTCTTTCTCTCTGTTCTTCCATTTTATCTTCATCTTCAACCTTTATGTACCAACAATTGGTATCAGAACTTGGTTAGATTCATAGGGAAAACACAAGTGTACGTGAGCCGTGTGCAATTGATTTCGTTGTTCTTGAATTCACATTGAGTTCACGAGCAGAATTGTAGCAGAATTGTATTTTTTGATTTTGCAGGGTCGGGAAACACGAGTATTTGGTGAGATATGATATTTGTGTGATTTTAGTGCCTAAAAACGAAGATGAATAGTGGAAGCAATTTTGAATACTAAATTTTTGGTGTTTGATGGAAATAACTGAAATCAGTGGATGGTTCAAATGTGTGTGTTGTTCGATGCTCAAGAGGTGCTTGATCTTATCATTGAATGTTATGTTCTGGTTGTAGAAGATGCAACAGAGGAACAAAGGACCGCACAGAGAGTTACGAGGAAGAAGAACCAAAAGGCGTTGTTCTACATCCATTAATGTGTGGCTATGAATGTGTTTGAGAAAATTGTTGATTCAACGACGGCGAAGGCTACGTGGGATATACTAACACTGTGCTACGACGGTGATGCATCAGTGAAGAAGGTGAAACTTCAATCTCTACGAAAGCAGTATGAGAATCTTAACATGAAGAATAATGAGAAGGTACATGATTACATTTCTAGAGTGATTCTGATCACAAATGAGATGAAATCATGTGGAGAAACCCTTTCTGAACTGTTGCATCCTAAATTTTACCCTCTTGATTTTAGAATCTTTAAAGGCTTATGTTTCATTATATACATTCATGCATTGTTATATGATCAAGGTGTTTTGATTCCCAAGTTCTTTTGCAAGCTATAAAAGGTGGTTATGTTATCAATCAATGCAAGAAGGATCTCATGCCCTTAATCTTTGAGTCACTCAAGTTACAAGGGGTTCTCATACCTCAAGACATCTCTATTGTCTTATTGATTCATCAGAAGTTTGAGATTTTCAAGAGTATTGAAGTGAATCAATGTTTGATACTTGTGTTTATCTCTTATTCATCTCCTATTCATCTCTTATTCATCTCTTGAGATTAGGGTTTTGGCCAGATGGAGTGTTTGATACTTGTGTGGGCCAAATTTATGGAGCAATATCTTCTCATTGTTATATTAGACATCTTTGTTCAAATAATTTTTCATCATGTTCCTTGGAACTAGGGTTTTGAGACTGGATCATCATTTTCATGCATAAGGGACCAAAATTAGGGTTTTGGATTTAATCTAGATATCTTTGATTTTTTTGGCAAAACTTGATTCCATGCTACTCTACATATCCCTAAGCAGCTATGATTGAAGAATTGAGCATAATTTTTGATTGGAAGTGGTTCAATTGATCAATTGGGGGTAAAACAATCATTTGAGCAAAAGTCAACAAAAGTCAACTGTTGACCAAGTGGACTTAGGGTCAAAGTTGAGGTTAATGATCATGTTTCAACATCATATGACTTATGGTTGAAGAAATTCAAGAGAAATATTGATTTTGAAGTTAACTTGTTCATGAAGGTATCTTGGTAAAATTTGAAAATTTACTAGTATGGAAACTCATAAGGTTGAATTTCAAAAATTCATAACTTCTTCATTTTTTATTTAAAATGTGCAAATTTTACATGCTTGAAAAGAGGAGAAAAAGTTATTCAACTTTGTCATTGTGATCCCATGTCTAAAAAATGATAATTTTGAGAGTTATGGTGCATAGAAAATCTCGACACTTAGTAAAATTTTCAAGGCATTGTACATAAAGTTTGATTTCTTCATGGCCAACTTTGAAGATTTAAATGGATTCAATTCAAAAATTCATCAACATCAAAATTGAAGCTTGAATCCTCATCTCCAATTTTGATTCAAAGATCTTTCCATTTGGTGCACTATAGAGAGATATAATGCCTAGGTTTTGAAGCCTCAATATGTCATTTTTCTAGCAAACACGCGTGCTAGGCCTGGAATTTCCTCAAACAGTTTACGGGCACATGTTCATGACAATTTTCTTGTTGAATCACACATCATTTTGAAAAATGATCAACATAAAAATTGAAATTTGAACTTCCCTCTTAAACTTTGATTCAAATTTTATTCCATTTAGATCACCATGGAGAGAGTTATTGAGTTTAGAATTTAGAGAGTTGAAGTTGCCAAGCATTTCCAGTCAGCATGCACGCCAGGCCTGGACTTTTATCAAACAGTTGCAAGGCATAGATTCATAATGAATTTTCTCCATGAATAAGGCCATGTTTGGATTTGTGATGAACATCAAAGTTAGAGAGTATGATATCACCTTCAATATTAGTTTAGATTCTATCTCATTTTGATGAGCACAATTCAAGTTATTAAGAGATGAATAGGGATGATCAAGAAAATTTGGACACTACATCGACATGGTTGTCATTCGCATATTTTTAAGAGTTGTTGCAACCAAGTTTATCATTTTTCACACGCATAACTATTGCTAAAAATGGCTAGATAACACCTTTACTACTCATGCATGCTTCTCACCTTTATTTCCAAAAACAAGAAAATTCCTTTTGCCTAAAGTTTCACCCATGTGCACCCAATTACCAACTCATGCCGTCACATATTTCTCACCCTTATTCTCACTCTCTTATTCTTTCCAAAACATAGAAACTCCATGCTTCCATACTGCTGTACCCCAAAATTTTCCCTCCCATTTTACTCAATCATTGGCAATTGAGGTCCCCAAGTTGCTAAAGGAAGTCCAAGAGTTGACCAGACAGGCTCTCTCCTAAGACAATGCACCTCAAAATTAGGGTTTTTATTTTCATCAAGATGGGTGAGCCGAAAAAGCTCAAAATGCTTTCCAAGGTCCTAATATACTCCCAAGATCATCCATGTCAAGTTTCATGTCTTGCATAAGAAGTTTGCTCAGTCAACTGCTCATATGCTTGAGAATCAACTATATTAGGTCAAAAGTCAACTGTGGCCTACATACAGTCAAACTTCAATATTTTTGGTAAACATCATCATTTTGAAGTGTTATCCATAATTTGATCAAGGGTTGATCATGATTCCTCAAGGAATGCTCTAAATTCATCAAAACCCAAAAGTTGCTAAGTCAAGGTTTCTTAGTAAAAGTCAACCCAACTTTAACCAAGCATAACTTCTTCATACTTTAACAGAAATTTTCCATCCAAAGCTCATATTGAAGAGGATGAAATTCCTTACAATTCATCTTCATCTCACAAGTTCAAAATGTGCACTCACAAAAAGATATGAATTTCTACATTATAGGTCATTTTGAAAAGACAACAAAAACACCTTTTGGGTCAAAGCTTCTTACATGAAAATGGAAGATCCAATTTAGATGAAACCAAAAATGTTGTTTAGGGGACATCCTAAGATTTCTAAAAAGTCCAAGAACACCCTCCTAGGGTCAAAATTGAGAAAGCTGTGCATTGTCAAAGTTGACAATTTTTGGAAAAATTGTCAAAAGTCAACATTGATCAAATTTGCATTTTCTCCAAAGGGGTCCATGTTTTCTTGCTTGAAACATGTTTCTAATAGGACCCACGACCCCTAAGCTTTTCCACCTATTATTTTATTACTTTTATCATTTATTTTGATTTTTTATTCATCTAAATCTAAATAAATCAAATTAAATGGTAAAATAATGAAAACAAATCAAATCTTGGAATTTTTGTGCATATTTTGAGTCCATATACAGCTAGCATGCCAGCCAATTCGTGCAAGGCTCATTAGGGTTGAAAAATATTGGATTGAAGCAAGTTTTGGAAAGAAATCATACATGAAGCAAATCAAATCAAATCTCCATTATTTCTCAAGATTCGTGTCAATTTTGTTGACCTAATTCAGTCTCCTACATATATACAACAATTCCATACCATAAGCATAAGGATTGGAGGCGTGAAACAACAAGAGAGAAATCAAAATTTTGCAAAAAAAGTGTGAGACCTATCTTTGTCTACAGGCCAGTTCAAACAATTCCAAGGCTTCTAATCCATCCCTGGACATCTCAGGAAGCTAAGAGCATAATTTTTCTAGCCTCAAAGCATCCAGAAATCTCCCCTAGAGATATCACGGTTTACATTTTTTAAAAGTTTGAATCCATTGATTTACGCATCATAAATCTATTTTAATCATATATCCATGTTTATTGTCATGCTTGCAACATTTTTGAATGCTTTGATTTAAATTTATGCACAGGAATCGCGTAATGCCATTGCTAGGGTTTACGAGTTTGTTTTAGGGGTTTTTAATGCAGGAACAATTGGCTCTCATATTGGGTACCATGATGATCAGGGCTTCAAGCCTAGTTGATTCATGGTATCCAATTTCATTTATCTTGCTTGTATGCAATTTTTTAAATAAGACAGGGTTATAGCTACGAACAAACGTTCGTAGATAAAAGTTTGAATTTAAAACAACGATCAAAGGAAGAAGATGATGCGTGTTAAAGCACGGTTGGCCAATTCAAATCTCGCGCGTGTTTTCCTGGCTATTAACTTTTTTTCTAATATATTATATTTTTGTCATTTATATTATCAACAAAACACGTTGGTCCAGTGGTAGCCAGAAGGAGGGATAAGGCGTTGTAGGCAGGAGGTCAGGGGTTAGACCCCTGACTCCAACATTTTCTCATTTGCATATTTTCTTCACAGGATCCAATGCACTTCATCTCCAGGAGACCATCATACACCCTCAATGCATGTCCACTGGATTACACGTTGACCAGATCTAACGCCTCCAAGCTGCAACCACACGGTAGACCCCCAGAAAGCCATGACACTAGAACTAGCACAGATAGATGGGCTCAGCCATATTGGGCCTTACAAAATTTAGATTGGCACCCCCTTTTCAGTAGCACAATCAGGCCCAATTCTCAATCTTTCTCTTTTTTTATTATTTTGTTTTCTTTATTCTTTTCAATTTATTTATTTATTTTATTTTGTTATAAAATCATAAAAATCAAAAGTCATAAAAATTAGAATTAGATTTTTTATCAAATTTAATTTAATTAATTAGCTTAATTTAATTTAGGGTGACTTTAACTTATATTTACAATTAAAATCAATTAGAAAAATAGGTTTAAATTCTTGATGTAATTATTTTCTTTTTGTCAAACAAAAACACAAAAAAATAGGTTAACTTAATTATTTTTCTTAATTAAAGTTAATTAATAATTAGGTTATTTTTTTATTCAATTATTTCTTATTTTATTAAATAACAAAAAATGACAAAAAATGATTTTTCTTTAATCAATTGCAATTAGATTTAGTCAAGGGTCAAAACCCTAATTTCTCTCGCATTTAATTTCCCGCGCGCTTGTTATTATTTTTGTCATTATTTTTTAATTCTTTCTAGGTTGTAATAGTATTAATTAGGGTTTTAAATTCCGCACTTTTATTTCCCGTCAATGCAATTATGTAACTGTCAAAGCCATGTAATAGCTAGGTTTATTTCCGCTTTTACTTTCAACAAATTATTAACTGTTAGACGTATTAATAGGATTGTATGGCAAGAATGTATGGAAAATTAAAACAGTAGAAAACCCTAATGTGCAAAGATTAAAATAACTAAAACAAATCACTCGCACGTGTTCACTCCTAGGGTTTACCTCACTTAGGTTGCCTTTGGTAAACAATCATTAAGCATAGGAGATTTTAGTGGTTGCCCTCCAGTCTAAAAGACCAAATTGTCCCATTCAAATGTTGCCTCGGAAATGTTGCCTCGAAAAGATCTTAAGACTCTAGGGTTACTACTAAAGTTTTATAACTATTGCATTAGTGATTGTACTCGTCCCTTTCGAATGTCCCTTATAAACTCCAACGACGGTGCTACCTACTCCTTAATAGTGGGGTAGCACTGTCTAAAAGAAATAGAACAAAAACAATCTTTTTTCGAGTAGGTAGATGCTAGTAGGTACTTGCTTAAAATAAAATTTTTCACACAAACACCTTTCAAAAACAATTTTCAAAAAAAACTTCTTCACATCCTTGAGGACTGATACAAGGGTTATCACGAAGTAAAACATTTTCAAGACAAACACACACAAGCAATTTGAAAAATGAGCAAGTACCTAAGAGCCCGTAGATAACTGCGGATAGAAAGGGTGCTAACACCTTCCCTTTCTATAATTTACCCCCCGTACTCAGAAATATATCAAAAAAAGGTTTTTCTGTTCTTTTTCCTTTTCCTGATTGGATAAAATAAAAGTCGGTGGCGACTCTTGCTTACTGCGACATTTTGCAAACACAAAACGCAAAATGAAAACCAGTATTAAATAGTCGGTTCTGCCACTGTGTCACAGAACTGGCGACTCTGCTGGGGAATAAATAAGTGGGGTATACCTTAGGATATAGGTCATTAAAATTGCTTCTCTTGATTGTCTTGATTGCTTTACTTTAAAGGGTTTATTTGGGGTTACTATAGATCCTACACCCGGATCCGGGGAGCACCTTTTAGGTAAGTAGTAATAAACTGTGATGGAACTATACTGGGGTATACCGGCACGGTTGAAGCAATAGCTATGTTGATGTGGCACTTTGGTTGGTACCGGTAACCCTTGAGTCAACCAGGGAGAGTACGGGGCTGTCGCGTGGTGTCGTGAAGCATCAACTGACCTTAGAACCTTTAGTTGCACAACTTGGCCAATAGGACGTAGCGAGATGGTCGGCTTTGGTGTATGCCCAAGGTCGACAGATACTCGATGCTACACTCATTGAGGTTTGACTCTTGAGTTTTGTTTGGTTGCGATTCCATCGCCTATTGAACGAAGCTGGGAGAAAGATCAGTGATATTAAGATTCCTTTTAGAACCCGGTTACTATTTATAGGACAGGTTGAACCAATCGAACTTCAAGAGGGTATGACCTTAAAATTCATACAAGCCTTAAACCTAAGGACTTGGTGTGACTTTTTTGTTGTTTGCTATACATGTGATTTTCTAACCTAATCATGACATTATAAGCATATCATATCATGACTAACCATTTCAAGGATTCCCTAGGGCTCATTTTTGTTCTGTTTTGTAGGACATGGCATCTTCCCATAGGAACACTGTACGGATCAACCTTGTGAAAGTGTCTCTCCAACTAAAGGATCTGGCATTAAGGGTTCTTGAAGGTTCTCATTTCACTAGAAATCATGGTCGGTTGCTCAATCTGGTCACTGCAAAACCTGATGAAGAGTTTTTAAAAGTGCTGTTTCAGTTCTTCGATCCGGTGCACCATTGTTTCACTTTCCCGGATTACCAGCTAGTACCTACTATGGAGGAGTTTTCTCACTTATTGGGGGTACCTATTCTTGACAAGTTGCCTTTCAATGGTACGAAAGAACATCCAAAGCCTGAAGAAATTGCTAGAGCTCTATCTTTACAACGGTCTGACATAGTGTCAAATTGGGAGACTAGAGGGAGTGTCCAAGGAATTCCGGTTAAGTTTCTATTTGAGAAGGCCTATCATTTTTGGGATACCTTAGATTTACAAGCTTTCGAAGAGGTGCTGGAACTTCTCGTTTATGGGACGGTACTTTTCCCTAATGCTGATCAACTCGTAGATGTGAGCACTATCAAGGTTTTTCTGTTTCATAATCCAGTACCTACATTACTCGGGGATATTCTGCACTCTTTGCATACTCGCACTCTAAAGAGAAGGGGAAACCTCCTGTGTTGCACTCCTCTATTGGCTAGGTGGTTTATTTCGCACCTACCCAAGTCTGTTTTGAATTATGAGCAGGGTTTGAAATGGTCTCGTAGGCTGATGTCCCTTAAGCATTCAGACATTCATTGGTGTTCACGGTTCTCGGAAGATGTTACCATCATCGATCGCTATGGAGAATTCCCTAATGTCCCCCTCTTAGGCATTAGGGGAGGAATCACTTACAACCCTTGTTTGGAACTGCGTCAGTTTGGTTACGCGAGAAGATATGGTCCTCATGATATGCTTATCCAAGGAATCACCTTCAACTATGAGAACGACGTTCAAGGCTATCGTAGGAGGTTCATAAAAGCTTGGGGAATGGTACATAAAATTGATATCAAGACGCTAGGGCACAAGAATTCCATTCCTCTTGAGCCTTATCTCTGATGGGTACGAGCTCGCGCCAAAAGTCTGATGATGCCCTACCCTGCTGTCCTACCAATAATTGTGGAACCAGTTGCTGAAGGAGACACTGCTTCTTTTGTTCATCAGCCTGACATGCCAACTGATCATGAAGAATTACAGAAATCTTGGGCTCAACTCAAAGAAGAGCGGGACAAGTTTGAAGCTCAGTTCTATGCCAGCGAGAAGAAATTCCTGGAGCTCACTAGGCTGCTTCACAAAGAAAGGAACATAAATGCCTACATCGCACCAAAGAGGATGCGCTCTTGGGAGACCTAGTTTATTTTTGCTTGAAGTTTTGTTTTGTTTATTTGTAAGCTTAAAGGGCATTCTTTGTAACAATTCGATCTTATCAATGCAATTAACGTGTGTTTCTTTTGGTTAAACGAATCTGAGCCTTTAAGAATCCTTGAAATCATTGCATACGCATATCATCCATGACATTGCATAAACAGGTAGCATTACAGGTTTCTCATCTTCTTCGCTGTTTATTTCAGCAGAAATGTCTTCTGAACAAAGCATCAAGGACCTTCAAGCACAGAATGCCCAGTTCCAACAAATGTTCATCAGTCTGGAAAAAGGGCAGGAGGATCTGAAAGCCCTCATTCTGAAAGAGAAGAAGAAAAAGAAGAAGGTTGCTGGTATTCTGAATATGGGATGAAGGTTTGGAGAGAGGTTGAAGCGACAGGTCGACCTGACCTCTTCATCTAAGGAAGGGGAGAACCAAGAAGAAGAGAAAGATATCAGTCCTGCAGTGTCTGACAATGATACTGATTACAATGATGAGCAATATCCTCCTGCTGAGGATAGGTACACACAGTTAGAAGACCGTCTGAGTGCCATGGAAGTTCAAAGGATACATGGACTGGATTTCAGAGAATTGGGATTGGTGTCAGGAGTATTCATCCCACAGAATTTTAAAGCTCAAGTTTTTGCAAAATATGATGGGGTGTCCTGCCCAAAGCTCCATCTCCGCTCTTATGTCAGGAAGATTCAGCCACACATTGCTGATAGAAATCTGTGGGTGCATTTCTTTCAAGATAGTCTGTCAGGGACTCAGCTTGAATGGTTCTACCAGCTGGAGGGGGCCAATGTCCGAAACTGGGAAGATCTGACTGCTGCTTTCTACAAGCAGTATCAGTATAATGCCGACCTTGCTCCCACTCGTACTCAACTCCACAGTATGTCCATGGGTGCAAGTGAAGGTTTTAAAGATTATGCACAAAAATGGAGAGACTTGGCTGGGAGAGTTCAACCCCCGTTGTCTGATCGGGAGTTGGTTTATATGTTTCTGGGGACGCTATCTGGTCCATTTTTCAATCATCTGATCGGTAGCTCGTCATCTGGTTTCACCGAGCTGATCCTAACTGAGGAAAGAGTAGAAGCTGGAATTCGAAGTGGCAAAATACAAAAGGATGCCACTTCAAGTTCAGTAAAGAAGATTTTTGCTGGTAAGAGGGAAGCCAGTGCCATCTACATCCCGAGGGGCCAAAATAGGGCTGAACATCATCAGACAGTAAGTATCGTGATGATACCTAGACCTGCAGTTGCTCCACAATGCAACAATCGACAAATGGGGGGAAAGAACACAACGACAGTTTACCCGCATCAACATGACATTGGCTGAAGTTCTACCTTATCTTCTGAGATCTAATCTGGTAACCTTGAGAGAGGCTCCCAAGAATCCAAATACTACATTTCCCTGATATAATCCGAATTCTCGGTGTGCCTATCATTCTGAGAGTCTTGGCCACGATACAAATGACTGCTGGGCTCTGAGAAACAAAATACAAGACTTGATTGAAGCCAAGGATATAGATTTTGATGCTCCGAGGAAGCCAAATGTCATAACTTCTCCCATGCCTAAGCACGACCGCAGAGTTAATGCTATTGATACTGATTTGTTTGTTACCTCTGTCAATGAAGTATCTACTCCTCTCATGACTGTCAAGAAGAATTTTCTGTTGGCCGGTTTATTTCCAGGTTATGGTGAAGGTTGCCACATGTGTTCGTTTCTACCCTCTGGTTGCCGTTTGTTGAAGTTAGGTGTCCAACGCCTTATAGATAGCAAAGAGATTATGTTTGAGAAAACTATGATTCCTGTTGTTCCAATTGAAGACGTTGCCATTATAACCATTTCCGCCAATCCTTCCAAGGTTTCCTCGAGAAGACCTGTTAGGATTACATCCGCTCCAAGAATTGCTCCACTGATAATTACTGTTCCTGGTCCTGTCCCATATGTCTTGGATAAAGCTATCCCGTGGCATTATGGTGCCGATGTATACTATCATGGCATCAAATATGATTTGAAAGATAAAGAAGTTGATCCAGATATTGGTAACATTGTCGGAACCAGTAAAATCACCCGAAGTGGAAGGGTCTTCTCTCTTGAGATTTCCCCTAAGACTGTTAACAAGCCTATTGTCATTACATCTGTTGTTCCTGCTAGTACATCAACTATTGTTCCTGTTCTTACTCCAGTCGACAAATCATCTGATACCCGCGGCAAAGAGGTTGTAGGTGAGCCTGCCCGGACAAAGGCGCCTAAGAAAATTATTGTGGAAGCCTCTAAGCAAGAAATAGAGGAAATATTGAAAATCATTAAGAAGAGCGACTACAATGTGGTCGAGCAGCTGGGGCAGACCCCATCGAAGATATCCATGTTGTCTCTACTGTTGTGTTCTAAAGCCCATTAGAAGGCTTTGATTGCATTTCTCAAGACTGCGCACGTGCCGCAAGAGACTTCAGCTGATCAGTTCAAAGATTGTGTGGCCAGCCTGACTGCTGATAATGGGCTGGGCTTTTCAGATGTGAATTTGACACCAAAAGGAAGAAAGCATAATGATGCTCTGCATGTCTCGATTGAATGCAGGGGAAGCACTATGGCTCATGTGATGGTAGATATTGGGTCTTCACTGAATGTTCTGCTGAAGAAGGCGTTGGACCGGTTGGATTGCGAGGGTTTAACTCTAAAGCCTAGTAATATTGTGGTAAGGGCTTTCGACGGATCGAAGAGAATGGTGCACGGGGAAGTGGACATCCCTGTCAAAGTGGGTTCTCAGACCTTTGGGTCCATTTTCTATGTGATGGATATCAGGCTGTCGTATTCTTGTTTGTTGGGTCGTCCTTGGATCCATGAGGTTGGGGCAGTCACCTTCACACTTCACTAAATGCTGAAGTACCCAGAGAAGGGAAAAATCGTCATAGTGCAGGGTGAAGAAGAATATATGGTGAGTCACCTCAACTCCTTCCGCTACGTAGAGATGGACGGGGAATTCAAAGAAACTCCTTGTCAGAATTTTGAAGAGGTCCCTCAAATATTGGCATCGACTGAAACTACTAGCAACAAGCCTCCTTTGAAGATGGCTTCTCTCGAGGACGCCAGGGCCGTGGTTGAAGAAGGGACTCAAAGGGCTGTTAGACGCGCTCGGGATGGAGGACCTCCCCTACGCATCAACAATCATGGGATTAACGCCATTGAAGACAGTGAAGAGGAATCAGACATTGACAGCTGGATCTACCCAACTACCAACGGTGGACTGAGTAACTGGATAGCTAGGGACTTCATACCTGTTTCTTTTATTCCGCAGTAATTGAATTATTTGTTTTAAGATTTGTAATAAACAATGTGAAACTTTACGGCCTGGTGCCTTGCCCAAGGCACCTCGGCTTTACTTATGTGGGCTATCATTTGTCATTTCATATATCATTAATAAAGCATTGGACGTTTTCGTGCATACAAATTTTGCGCTCTCTGTTTTTCACTTTACCAAAACGGCTATTCTCTTACACACAGTCACGTATCACAATGCAGATCCATATCCACTCTGGATCCCATTGATAACAGCTCTGCTATTGCCAGTTATGACTTCAAAAATACGATCAACCAAGCCGAGGACGAAGGTGAGGATGATTGTGAAGTTCCTGGAGAACTTGCTAAATTACTACAGCAGGAAGAAAGGGCCATACAGCCTCATGAAGAGCCGGTTGAGACAGTGAACTTGGGTACTGAGGAAGACAAAAAAGAGGTTAAAATAGGTGCAAATCTGGAGCTTAGCGTCAAACAGAGGTTGATACAGATGTTGCATGACAATGTTGAAATCTTCGCCTAGTCCTATGAAGATATGCCTGGTTTGGACACTGATATTGTGGTACATTGCCTGTCGACTAAGGAAGACTGTCCTCCGGTTAAACAAAAGGTCCGTCGTATGCGCCCCGAAATATCATAGAAGATCAAGGCAGAGGTCATGAAACAGTTCGATGTAGGATTCTTGGCTGTCACTTCGTATCCACAGTGGGTTGCTAACGTTGTTCCGGTACCTAAGAAGGACAGTAAGGTACGTATGTGTGTTGATTATAGAGATCTGAATAGGGCGATCCCCAAGGATGACTTCCCACTTCCTTACATCGATGTTCTGGTCGATAATACTGTGCAACATAGAATCTTATCCTTCACAGATGGTTTCTCGGGCTACAACCAGATCAAGATGGCTCCTGAAGACATGGAGAAGACAACTTTCGTCACACAGTGGGGCACCTTCTGCTACAAGGTGATGCCTTTTGGGTTAAAAAATGCTGGGGCAACCTATCAGTGCACCATGGTCGCTATGTTCCACGACATGATTCACCATGAGATCGAAGTTTATGTTGATGACATGATAGCCAGGTCTCAGATTGAGGAAGAGCACCTTGATCATCTCCAGAAATTGTTTGACAGGTTGAAGACATATAAGCTGAGGTTGAATCTGAACAAGTGTACCTTCGGGGTAAGATCTGGTAAGCTTCTGGGTTTTGTCGTCAGTGACAAGGCTATTCAGGTAGACCCTATAAAGGTAAAGGCCATACAAGATATGTCGATTCCCCATACAGAGAAGGAAGTTAGAGGTTTCCTGGGACGTCTGAATTACATTGCTAGGTTCATTTCACATTTGACTGCTACTTGTGAGCCAATCTTCAAGTTTCTGAAGAAAGATCAAGTGGTAAAGTGGAATGATGAATGCCAGATCGCTTTTGAAAGAATCAAAGAATACCTTCAAGAACCGCCAATTCTGATGCCTCCAGTTGAAGGAAGACCTTTGATATTATACTTGACAGTGCTAGATAATTCAATGGGGTGTGTGCTGGGGCAGCATGACGAGTCTGGTCGAAAAGAGCACGCCATTTACTACGTTAGAAAAAAGTTTACTGACTGTGAGACCCGATACTCATTGCTCGAGAAAACTTGCTGCGCTTTGGCATGGGCCGCTCGCCGGCTGAGACAATATATGCTGACTCACACTACCTTGTTGATATCAAAAATGGATTCGATCAAGTATATTTTCGAGAAGCCCGCTCTCTCCGGAAGGATAACAAGGTGGCTAATGATCTTAACCAAATATGACATACAATATACGACCCAAAAAGTAATAAAAGGGAGTGTATTGGCTGATCATTTGGCTCATCAGGCTGTGGATGACTACCAGTCCATGAATTTTGAGTTCCCGGATGAGAGTATCGTGTTGGTGACTAACTACGAAGAGCCCGAACCGGATGAAGGACCTGAAGAGGGACTTCGGTGGTCTATGTATTTTGATGGAGCCTCAAACGCACTAGGTAACAGCATAGGCGCTGTAATTATATCTCCCGAGGGCTGTCATACTCCATTCACCGCCCGATTATGTTTCAACTGCACCAACAACATGGCGGAGTATGAAGCATGTATCATGGGACTTCGAGCTGCTATTGACCTGAGGATTAAGTTTTTAAGTGTATTCTGGGATTCCTCTCTGGTGATTAGTTAGATCAAAGGCGAGTGGGATACGAAGCACCCGAATCTCATTCCTTACAAAGAATATGTACTAACATTGCTCCCACACTTCAAGGAGGTAACTTTTGAACATTTCCCACGAGAGGAGAACCAGTTGGCGGACGCACTAGCTACCATGTCTTATATGTTCAAGGTTAGGTGGGACAATGAAGATCCCTAGATTACCATTGAGAGGTTGGATGAACCAGCACACTGCTACGAGATCGATACCGAAGAAGTGGCAGACAAACCCTGGTTTCATGAAGTCAAAAGGTACCTCGAGGCTCAGGAATATCCCGAAGGGGAATTTGTCAACGATAAGAAGTTTCTGAGAAGGTTTACCGCAAAGTTCTTCCTCAGTAATGGGATCCTCTATAAACGCAATCATGGCTCCACACTACTACGGTGTGTAGACAAGAGCGAAGCAGAGAGGATCATGACAGATCTACATGAAGGCACTTTCGAAACCCATTCTAGTGGACACACCATGGCTAAAAAGATCCTATGGGCAGGATATTACTGGTCCACTATGGAAGCCGATTGTTATCAACACTCTCGAACTTGTCATAAATGCCAAATCTATGCTGATAAGGTGCATGTGCCCCCAGTTCCTCTGAACGTCCTGACAGCTCCTTGGCCCTTTGCGATGTGGGGCATCAACATGATCGGCGAGATCAGACCTACTGCGTCTAACGGTCATCATTTCATCTTAGTAGCCATTGATTACTTCACGAAATGGGTTGAGGCAACCTCTTTTGCTACGGTAACCAAGAATATCGTGGCTCGATTTATCCTACATAACCTAATCTTCCGATATGGGGTGCCATAGAGAATTATTACTGACAATGGTATGAATCTCAACAACACAATGATCACCGAGCTCTGCAAACAGTTCAAGATACAACATCATAACTCCTCTCCCTACCGGCCGAAGATGAATGGGGCTGTTGAAGCAGCTAACAAGAACATCAAGAAGATTGTACAGAAGATGATGGTGACATACAAAGACTGGCATGAGATGTTACCATTCGCTCTTCATGGGTACCGTACCTCATCACGAACATCGACAGGGGCAACACACTACTCTCTGGTATATGGCATGGAGGCAGTCCTACCCATAGAAGTCCAGATACCTTCTCTCAGAATTATGAAGGATGCAAGTTTAAACGAAGACGACTGGATCCAAACCCGACTTGATCAGTTAAATCTAATCGATGAAAAGAGGCTTACTGCTATCTGCCATGGTCAGACGTACCAAAAGCGAATGATCAAGGCTTTTAACAAGAAAGTCATGCGTCAAGAATATCAAGTCGGGGATCTGGTGATCAAACGTATCATACTGCCGCAAGGTGATCCCAGGGGAAAATGGACCCCTACATACGAAGGGCCATTTGTGGTTAAGAACATTTTCTCGGGAGGAGCTATGATTCTAACCACCATGGACGGTGACGACTTTCCTCACCCTGTCAATGCATACATAGTGAAAAGATACTACGCATAATCAAAGATCCACTAGGTTGACTGGCCTAGGAAAAAATAAGGGCTTCCCGGCGAACCAAAAGGGTTCGGGCAAAAGTAAGGGATGAAAATGAAAATTTGTACACCCGACAAGTCGAAAACCCGAAAGGGAGGCTTGGGAAAAAAAGGGTATCCCGGTGGATTGAAAACCCAAAAGGGAAATCCAGGCAAAAGTTAGGGATTGAAGCGTATCATTATGTCTTATTGGATCATCTTGCGACCAGACTTAGGTATCGACTATCAAGCTCAAACGGAGCCCATCAATCTGATCAACCTTCGACCAAGTAGCAAAGTGATGAGACGCTTAAAGATATAAAGGCAATAGCAGAGTTAGAATCCAATGGGGTTGTTTCACATAGCTGTTTTTCTTTCCTTTACACAAATTGTATAATTTCTATCTTTCAGAGGCGTTCTCTTACTAGGACGTTAGCCTCCTTGTACAAAACGCCTATTACAGGCTAATTTCAAAATCAATACAAGTCATTTTCACAAAAAACTTCAATTTGTTTTTCTTTTTCTGTTTTATTTTACAAGAACGTCCAATGATTTGTTTTTGATATATGCATTTGAAAATGATTGCTGCTCATAAGAAACAAAAGACAATTACTCGTAATTCCAGAAACAGGAAAAAACAAGAAGTGCTAAACCCGACGGTTCCTCCGCCCAGCAGGTATCGGGATAGAGTCAGTTTTGGTACATGATTATTGGTACATACACTCCCAACAGAGTAAAAATACCCAGAGGCATTGATGTCAGTTCCCCCGAAATAGGACGTGACTATCCCCAACCGAGGATCGTAATCGCAGGCGATTTAACAAATTTCATCCCCCAAGCGGAGTCTATTTCTACAGATACAGAAGCTCAATCTCCAACAGAGCTCATCACTTCCAGCGATGAAATTTCACCCCCAGCTAAGTTTGTTCCTCCAGATCGGCAGGTCTACCAACCGAGTATCTCTTCCTCCAAAGTTTGGTCCCCGCAGAGTTTATTCTCAAGCATCTTCTTCCCGACAGAATATTCGCAAATCTCCAGTAACCGTCAGGGATTTATTTTCCCAGACATGAGCATACCCCGACAGCATTTCATGATCATACATCATGACATACACATACACGTTATATATACAACATAATCTCATTTAGTTTGAGAACATCATCTCACCCTGCATTTCATGCATTGCATATAACTAACCCTGATATTTTTTCAGGAAAAGACGATTAGCTTCAATGAATCCAGCAGTTATACAGATCACATCTACAGATAACTAATGGAAACTCAGTTCCCGAAATCAAACGGGTCAACTAATCAACATTATCAGATCAAAGTAACCTTACCCCGTTTCATCCTAAAGTTTTACACAAAATAACCTTACCCCGGTTCCTTTTGAAGTTTTACACAAACATGTCACGAAGTAACCCTACTATCCAAGTTCCTTCTCATAGCCATACTATCCAGGCTTTCATATCGAAGTAACCCTACTATCCGGGTTCCTTCTCACAACCCTACTATCCAGGCTTTCATATCGAAGTAACCCTACTACCCAGGTTCCTTCTCACAGCCCTACTATCCAGGCTTTCATATCAAAGCAACCCTACTATCCAGTTTCCTTCTCATAGGCCTACTATCCAAACTTTCATATCAAAGTAACCCTACTATTAAGTTTCCTTCTTATAGCCCTACTATCCAGGCTTTTATATCGAAGTAACCCTACTATCCAGGTTCCTTCTTACAACCTTACTATCCAGGCTTTTATATCAAAGTAACCCTACTACCCAGGTTCCTTCTCACAGCCCTACTATCCAGGATTTCATATCAAAGTAACCCTACTACCCAGGTTCCTTCTCATAGCCCTACTATCCAGGCTTTTATATCAAAGTAACCCTACTATCCAGGTTCCTTCTCACAACCCTACTATCCAGGCTTTCATATCGAAGTAACCCTACTATCTAGGTTCCTTCTCACAACCCTACTATCCAGGCTTTCATATCGAAGTAACCCTACTATCCAGGTTCCTTCTCAAAGCCCTACTATCCAGGCTTTCATATCGAAGTAACCCTACTATCCAGGTTCCTTCTCACAGCCCTACTATCCAGGCTTTCATTTCGAAGCAACCCTACTATCCAGGTTCCTTCTCATAACCTTACTATCCAGGTCCCTTCTCTCTTATCTCCAGACAACAGTTCACAAGACTGTAAGACTGAGACCCGATCAAACACGATTGGTTTCGCAGTTCCCTAGTAAGTCACAGTGCAGCATATACCCTGACCAGATATACAGTTCACTTCCGCTTCCTAAAGTCGGAGTTATTTCCCCAGTAGAGTAACGGACAACTGAAGCTCCTAAAACTCTATTTCTCCCATTATGGGAAATCAACATCCTCTAGATGGCATCTTTAAGCCCATCTCATGCAATTCTCTGTCACATCCAGGATGGAATCTTTAAGCCCATCTCCAACAATCTTCAATCCTCAACTTCCAAATGGCATTTGTAAGTCCATTCCCGATATCACAAATCAAGTGCCACTTTATGCGAGTGCAAATTTCTGGGCACTCTAGTGTTCAATCATCTTCCACCTTCAGATCACGAAAGGCAGCGCAGCCAATCTACATCCTCAGGTTTAAGAAGATTGAACAGGGGAAACTGTTGTACCCAAAAATTTTCCCTCCCATTTTACTCAATCATTGGCAATTGAGGTCCCCAAGTTGCTCGAGGAAGTCCAAGAGTTGACCAGACAAGCTCTCTCCTAAGGCAATGTACCTCAAAATTAGGGTTTTTATTTTCATCAATATGGGTGAGCCACAAAATCTCAAAATGCTTTCCAAGGACCTAATATGCTCCCAAGATCATCCATGTCAAGTTTCATGTCTTGCATAAGAAGTTTGCTCAGTCAACTGCTCAAATGCTTGTGAATCGACTGTATTAGGTCAAAAGTCAACTGTGGCCCACATACAGTCAAACTTCAATATTTTTGGTCAACATCATCATTTTTAAGTGTTATCCATCATTTGATCAAGGTTTGATCATGATTCCTCAAGGAATGCTCCAAATTCATCAAAACCCAAAAGTTGCTAAATCAGGGTTTCTTAGTAAAAGTTAACCCAACTTTGACCAACCATAACTTCTTCATACTTTATCATAAATTTTCTATCCAAAGCTCATTTTGAATAGGATGCAATTCCCTACAATTCATATTCATCTCACAAGTTCAAAATATGCACTCACAAAAAGATATGAATCTCTACATTATTGGTCATTTTGAAAAGACAACAAAAACACCTTTTGGGTCAAAGCTTCATACATGAACATGGAAGATCCAATTGATATGAAAACAAAAAGGTTGTTTAGGGGACATCCTAAGCTTTCTAAAAAGTCCAAGAACACCCTCCTAGGGTCAAATTTGAGAAAATTGTGCATTGTCAAAGTTGGCAATTTTTGGAAAAATTGTCAAAAGTCAACATTGATCAAATTTGCATTTTCTCCAAAGGGGTCCATGTTTTCTTGCTTGAAACATGTTTCTAATAGGACCCACGACCCCTAAGCTTTTCCACCTATTATTTTATTACTTTTATCATTTATTTTGATTTTTTATTCATCTAAATCTAAATAAATCAAATTAAATGGTAAAATAATGGAAACAAATCAAATCTTGGAATTTTTGTGCACATTTTGAGTCCATATACAGATAGCATGCCATCCAATTCGTGCAAGGCTCATTAGGGTTGAAAAAGATTGGATTGAAGCAAGTTTTGGAAAGAAATCATACATGAAGCAAATCAAATCAAATCTCCATTATTTCTCAAGATTCATGTCAATTTTGTTGACCTAATTCAGTCTCCTACATATACACAACAATTCCATACCATAAGCATAAGGATTGGAGGCGTGAAACAGCAAGAGAGAAATCAAAATTTTGCAAAAAACGTGTGAGACCTATCTTTGTCTACATGCCAGTTCAAACCATTCCAAGACTTCTAATCCATCCTTGGACATCTCAGGAAGCTAAGAGCATCATTTGCTAGCCTCAAAGCATCCAGAAATCTCCCCTAGAGATATCACGGTTTGCATTTTTTTTAAAGTTTGAATCCGTTGATTTACGAATCATAAATCTATTTTAATAACATATCCATGTTTATTGTCATGCTTGCAATGTTTTTGAATGCTTTGATTTGAGTTTCTGCACAGGAATCACATAATGCCATTGCTAGGGTTTACGAGTTTGTTTTAGGGGGTTTCAATGCAGGAATAATTGGCTCTCATTTTGGGTACCATGATGATCAGGGCTTCAAGCCCAATTGATTCATGGTCACCAATTTCATTTATCTTGCTTGTATGTAATTTTTGAATAAGACAGTGTTATAGCTACGAACAAACGTCTGTAGGTAAAAGTTTGAACCTAAAAAAACGGTCCAAGGAAGAAGATGATGCGTGTCAAAGCACGGTTGGCCAATTCAAATCTCGCGCGTGTTTTCCTGGCTATTAATGTTTTTTCTAATATATTATATTTTGGTCATTTATATTATCAACAAAGCACCTTGGTCCAGTGGTAGCCAGGAGGAGGGATAAGACGTTGTAGGCAGGAGGTCAGGGGTTCGACCCCTGACTCCAACATTTTCTCATTTGCATATTTTCTTCACGGGATCCAATGCGCTTCATCTACAAGAGACAATCATACACCCTCAATGCCTGTTCACTAGATTACACGTTGACCAGATCTAACGCCTCCAAGCTGCAACCACACGGTCTACCCCCAGAAAGCCATGACACTGGAACTAGCGCAGATAGATGGGCTCAGCCATATTGGGCCTTACAAAATTCAGATTGACACCTCCTTTTCAGTAGCACAATCAGGCCCAATTCTCAATCTTTCTCTTTTTTTATTATTTTTTTTCTATATTCTTTTCAATTTATTTATTTATTTTATTTTTAAAATCAGTTTTGTTATAAAATCATAAAAATCAAAAAGTCATAAAAATTAGAATTAGGGTTTTTATCAAATTTAATTTAATTAATTAGCTTAATTTAATTTAGGGTAACTTTAACTTATTTTTACAATTAAAATCAATTAGAAAACTAGGTTTAAATTCTTGATGTAATTATTTTCTTTTTGTCAAACAAAAACACAAAAAAATAGGTTAAATTAATTATTTTTCTTAATTAAAGTTAATTAGTAATTAGGTTATTTTTTTATTCAATTATTTTTTATTTTCTTAAATTACAAAAAATGACAAAAAATTATTTTTCTTTAATCAATTGCAATTAGATTTAGTCAAGGGTCAAAACCCTAATTTATCTCGCATTTAATTTGCCGCGCGCTTGTTATTATTTTTGCCATTATTTTGTAAGTGTTTCAAAGTTGTAATAGTTTTAATTAGGGTTTTAAATTCCACACTTTTATTTCCCGTCAAGGTAATTATGTAACTGTCAAAGCCATGTAATAGCTAGGTTTATTTCCGCTTTTACTTTTAGCAAATTATTAACTGTTAGACGTATTAATAGGATTGTATGGCAAGAACGTCTGGAAAATTAAAACAGTTAGAAAACCCTAATGTGCAAAGATTAAAATAACTAAAAAAAATCATTCGCACATGTTCACTCCTAGGGTTTACCTCACTTCGGTTGCCTTCGGTAAATAATCATTAAGTATAGGAGATTTTAGTGGTTGCCCTCCAGTCTAAAAGATCAAATTGTCCCATTCGAATGTTGCCTCGGAAATGTTGCCTAAAAAATGTTGCCTCGAAAAGATCTTAAGACTCTAGAGTTACTACTAAAGTTTTCTAACTATTACTTTAGTGATTGTACTCGTCCCTTTCGAATGTCCCTTATAAACTCCAACGATGGTGCTACCTACTCCTTAATAGTGGGGTAGCACTGTCTAAAGGAAATAGAATAAAAACAATATTTTTTCGAGTAGGTAGATGCTAGTAGGTACTTGCTTAAAATAAAACTTTTCACACAAACACCTTTCAAAAACAATTTTCAAAACAAACTTCGTCACATACTTGAGGACTGATAGAAGGGTTATCACGAAGTAAAAAATTTTCAAGACAAACACACACAAGCAATTTGAAAAATGAGAAAGTACCTAAGAGCCCATAGATAACTACGGATAGAAAGGGTTCTAACACCTTCCCTTTCTATAATCTACCCCCTGTACTCAGAAATATCTCGAAAAAAAGTTTTTTCTGTTCTTTTTCCTTTTCCTGATTGGATAAAATAAAAGTCGGTGGCGACTCTTGCTTACCGCGACATTTTGAGAACACAAAACGCAAAACGCAAACCAGTATTAAACAGTCGGTTCTACCACCGTATCACACATACACTCAAAATGAAGCATACACCTCACACCATTCTCACAAGTCTTTTTTTCCTGTTTTTTCATTTCCTCCCCTAACCAAACTTCCTCTCCACTCTTTCTCACTCTATAAAAACAAACTCACACCTCTCTCATTCACACGCATTTGGACAAACGAAAATAGAGAGAGAAATTGGATTTTTCATTTTTGGTGTTCTTGAAGCCTTATCTTTAAATTTGGAAATTCACACAAGCTCTCTTCAATTTCTTATTCATTTCTCATTAATTGGAACATATGGAAGAAGAATATATGGGTTTCTAAGCTTCAAAACAAGATCAAGGTGCAGTGGACATTTCTTCACTTGGTAAGCTTCTCCTCACTTGATATCTATCATCCTAGGCTTTTGAATGCTTAGAAACATGTTCATACATCCTTAGTTGGCCCGTACACTAGGTATGAAGTTGGCTTTACTTGGCATTTTTACTTGATTTTGATGTTTGAAATTTTGTATGAAAAGTCATAATTCGTGATCTTGTTGCTCATTTTTATCTATAAAGCTTTGATCATTTATGAATTTTTTGTGATGCTATGATGTACCTCTCATTTCGTACAACAATTTTGGTTCAAAAATCTTGTAATTTCATTGAGAATTGAGAAAATTATGGTGGATTAAAGATCCATGCATAAGAAGGGTGTTTTCACGATTTTGATTTTTTTTGAAGTTTGCCGGTTGAAGAAAGGTTAGGTGTCGCCTCCTGACTGGTTCCTTGTTTTCAACACCATTTGACTGAGTCCCACATGCTTATGTGTCATTATCCTTCTTTTATCTTAATTTGATTATTCTTCTTTTTTCTTCATTTTTTATCCAACTTTCTTGATTTTATTTTGTGACTTTTAATCATCCAAAAAATACAAAAAGCATGTGTGGATTCTTCAATGAGTCTGTTTTCTGATTCTGATTTTTATTTATTTATTTTCAATTTCATGGTAGGTTGAATAATTGTTTTGATTAAATGTCTCATATGGTCAAAACAATTATTTAATTAATCTTTTGATTTTATTTTTAACTTTTCCTTAATCAAAAAATATACAAAAATATTTTCTGTATTTCATAATGTCCATAGATTATTAGTTTAATTTTTAATTAATTTTATTTGTTAGTTTGATTGATCTTAAAAATTGTTGAAGATGAATGCCATTTTTTGGTCCTTTTCTTGCTTAGGTTAGAAGTTTCATTTTGATTTTCCACTTTCTTTTGATCTAAAAACTCTCAATTAATTAGTTAATGTTTGTGAATGTGTTGAGATGCTAAAAGTTATTTTTAAAAAATTTTCCTTGGTGATTTTGCTTCTGATCAAAAATGGTTTGTCAAGTGTGTTTCATTGAGCGTCTTTCATGGCTAGTTTCTATGTTTTGATTTTATTTTTCAACTTCCTTCAATGAGTAAATGGAATTAAGAGATGTTCCTGACTTTTAAATGTGTAAAGATCATATCCATGATTTTTATTTGACTTTTAACATCACTTTGCTATTTTTTCTTGATTTAAATTGGAAACATGTCCGTTGATGTTTATCTTGTCAAATAGTGCTTTCATTTTGAAATTTTAAAACATGTTCTGATGCTAAATTCTGGTAAAATTATGGATACATGTGTGCTTAGATATCATGTAAAATTTATTCAAATTATAGACCCTTATAAGGTCCATATTTGATTAATTCTTTCTTGTGCACACTATGTACTTATCTTGTGAAACCTCAAGGGTTCTAACATTGGTATTTTGAGCCAATTCTCTTGATCATTTGTTTGTGGACCAATGATTGAGGGATGATAGATTCAAGGATATTCACTTGAGGACCTGAGAACCATATGACTTCATTTGGTTAATTCTCTTTTTCTTACTATTCTTGAACTTGCTTTTTATAACTTGAGATACAAGGTATGCACTTGTGCAACCTATAAGGAACCAAGTTACTTCTTATTTATATCATTCTAATTAGATGTTTAGGGCCTTTAGTTCATGTTTATGAACCATTCAAGTTCTCTAACATCTTGCCTTTGTTTAGAGGTTATTTGCTCATCATTTGCGATCATGGTTTAGGAGGATGCGTTTGTAAATCTCCCTTGAGTACGAATGATCCAAAATGGTTGAAGTCCATTTAATTACACTTCTGACATCATTCCTTATGACCTATAATTAAATTCTCCTTTGATTCTTTGATTGACATTTCATTATCAATTCATCATGATGACAAGTTAGGAGCCACATTCTCTAGTTTTGACTTAGTTTGTGTGTGATGTTTTTTGAAACCTTTTAAGGACCAATGTCCAACATCTTTGTGCTTAAGTATTATATTAACCTCTCTTATCATCTAATTTCTCATACTTATTTCATCATTGGTTAAGTACTAATTTACTAATCAACATGGTGATACATAAGAAGTTATATTCCCTCTTCTACTTGTGTTTTGAGCATCATTGTCTAATGATTGCCTCATGAGCTTTTGTGCCATGTACCATGAATTTATCTTGATTTTGGATACTTCCCATAACATCTAATAATATTGACTTTGATTTAATTAGATCATAATGCTTGTATGCATCAAGGGACTATACTTTGACAATATATCATGACACTTAAGTATGTTATCTTGTTGACATTTCTTGAGTCTTTAAGTTCATGTTAGATATCTTGTGATGGATTCACCATCACCCCATGACATATAAGATATCATTACACTCTTAATTTCTCTCCTTAAATCTCATTCGATCTAAGACAAGTATCATCTTTTTTTAGGTGTTTTTGTTAATCAATTAGGTGACTTTTCTTGTGTATGAAGTTTCATCTTCTTACTTGGTTACTCTTGAGTCTCATCTTGAGTTAACTTAATATACAAGTCACATATTGCATAATTCTTCAATTATGCTCTCTTATTTTGATCATTACTTGTTAAATTGAACTTGTTTGCTTGCCTCTTTTGGCCATTTCTTTTATAAGCTTTGTATGCATTCTTTTCTCTATGCTTGTGATGGTTGAATGTGTGATCTTAGAGAACATTTTCTACTGACTTGTGTGTTTTTTCACCCTCTAAAAATATTCCATCTTCATATATCATTTTCTTGTGCTTCACCCACCTTTAGGAACATGTTAGGGTTTGGTTTTGACCCAGTCTTGCTTTAGCTTTAATATATGATTAATCAGAGATACCTTATGTTTGTTAGAGGTTTTTTTATATGTGTTGTCATTATCTGTTTGCTTATGACTTCACTCTTACTTGACACGTCTTGCCATGTTCACTTGATCACACACTTGTTCTCACCTCAATCACAACTTTGATTGAAACTAGTTTGTGTACTTTGGTGTTTGTACTATATTTTCAATGACTATTTGAACTTATTCTTGATCATGAGGTTTGGGATAAGTGTACAAAAAGTCTATGTTTTCCCCTTTTTCTTCACTTTACCTGTTCTTTTCTAATTTGCTTGCTTGTTAGTAATGCATGAGGACTTATGTCCACTTAGGGTTGATTGTGATCCTTTCTTTGTTTGATTTTGATGTAAATATTTCTTGAGTGTGTTTATATGATGATGATGATTTCCTTATGTGTTTACTTCTGACTTGTACAATTGTTCATCTATCTCACATTATTTCACCTTCTTATACCATGCTTGGTTAAATACTTAACACATGAATGCTCATATGCTAGTATGCTTTCCTTTTTGACTTTTCTTGTGATCTTTAGATCTCTACCTCTTGTGTATGACCATTAGGTAATTGTTTTGACATGTCTAAGTATTATATTTGATGTCATATTGTTTTCTTCATTTTTGGTTTGCTACTTACTTGTTGCCCAAGTCTTATCTTGTTACTTGTTTGAGTTTGATCTCTTTTTATCATATGAACTTGTCTTGATTAGGTGATGTTTGATAACATATGATCCCTTAATGATAGTTTATAATATCTTAAATCATGTTTAACCTTAGGTATCTACCTATTGTTTCATTCTTGCTATCATGTTTTATCATGATGTGAAATTTTGTCTTCAAATTGCCCACTTGCACTTTTACTTGTCTAGTTAGGTATTAGTTCATTCTTATTGACCCATGTTGCTATGCTTAAGGTAGTATAAGGTGTATAAAATGTTTAGGTCAAAACCTATATCATGTCTTGATGTGATTTTATGCCATGCCTCTTTGTTTTCTTATTATTTCTCTCTTATCCCCCTTCTTCACTTCTTCAAGTATGTTTGTGAGATCTTTATCTCTTTTGTGTTTTACCACATGAACTTATATGTTAAATGATGTTTTATCATCCTTCTATTTTCTTTGAGACTTAATGGTTTTTCATCTTAATGCATGTGTGCTTGATGTTTTATCATCTTCCTTCTTGATGTTTTATCATCTTTATGTGATGTTTTATCATCTCTTCTCCTATGTGTTTTATCACATTATTTTTTATGCTTGATGTTTTATCATCTCTTACTTGATGTATTACCATCTTTGCTCTACTTGATGTATTATCATCTTTGTGTGATGTTTTATCATCTTATATATTATTTGATGTTTTATCATCCCCTATTTATCTTTATTTTTTATTATCCCTTCTATACTTGTTACTTGATGTTTTATCTTCTTTTCTTATGCTTCTATCCTAAATTGCATGTTTGTTTATATGATGTTTGCTTTCTCTCTTATCTAAGTGTGATTGCTTCTTATTCTTCTTCTTCTCCTTCTTCTTCTTCTTCTCTTTTATGAGATTTCCATGTTCCCCATAGGATCTTTAGTTCATTATTCTTCAAGTTTGAAGTAAATAGACCTTAGGTTTTCTATCCATGCATACAACATTAGGTAGATCTCCATATTATCCCAACCTTAGATCTACAAGCATTGCAAATTATAGGATTGAGATCCCCTTTTTTTAGTCTTTTCTCTTTTGCATCCATTCATTCCCTTTTAGCATTAAGCTTTAAACTTAGATTTGATACACCCTTAGATTAGAACAAACTCAAGTGAATCCTGTGGAGCACCACAGACGTGAGAGGTGCTAACACCTTCCCCTTGCATAACCAACTTCCTTACCCTTTCTCTTGGTCGTGAGACCATGTTCTTTCCTTACCTTTAGGTTTACTTGGTGTTTCCTTTCCCTCTCTTAGGATAAATAACATTTATGGTGTCTCTTCTGTCTTTCGCCTCCTTTCGCCCTTCGATGAAAATGCAAGACACGACATGAACAAGTAATCATTGAGAAGATATTGAGGTCTCTTACTCCTAAATTTGATTATATTGTTGTAGCAGTTGAAAATTCTAAAGATCTAGACACCATGAGAATTGAAAAGCTGTAAAGTAGTCTAGAGGCGCAAGTGTTATGTCTGACTGAGAGAACTTCTGAAAGAGAGGTTCAATAGGCTCTAAAAGCTTCTTTTGTCAGGAAGGACCAGAAGCATTCTTGGTCACAAGCCAAGAAAAGACATGGTAGGTATTAGAAGTAAGAAACCTCTACTTCTGATGAGAGGAAATATCAGAAAGGAAGAGACAAGTTTGACAAGAAGAAGGTTCAATGCTACTTTTGCAAGAAATTTGGCCATTTTGCTAAAGATTGTTGGTCAAACAAGGTAAGGAAATTAGAAGAAACAAATATATCCAAAAGATATTCTAATGATGAACATGTGCTATTGATGGCTTCTGAGTCTAATGGTATGTATTTGGTAGACTGGTGGTATATGGACACTGGCTTCTCAAAACACTTGGCTGGAAACAAATGGCTAGTTGATTTTGACTCCAGAAGGTGGACAAAGATCAGATGGGCTAATGATAAGTACCTTAATGTAGAAGGTATGGGAAATTTCAAAGTCAGAGTAAAGAATGAAAGAACCGTTATGATAAAAGATGTTTGGTATGATCCTGGAATGAAGAGAAATTTGGTGAGTGTGAGCCAACTCATTGAAATTTTTTTCTCAGTTACTATGAAAAACAATCTCTTGAAGTTATATGATTCCAATCAGAAGCTGATTATGCAGTCTGAGTAGGGAAGCAACAAAAATATTCAAGGTGAATACGGAGACAACTGAAATAGAGTGCAGACGACGCTAATGGTGATATTAAGTTGTGTAAAGAGATTAGGGCATATAAACTACAAAAGCTTAGGTCATCTCAGTTCTAAGAATCTCGTGCATGGCATTCCGAAGATTGTGAAGCCTGAGGTATACATGAAAGGCAAGCAACCTAGATTGCTATTTATGTCAGAAGTATCCCCAAGAGCAAAGCATGCCCTGGGAGTAGTACAATATGATGTGTGTGGACCATTTCCATAACCTTCACTTGAAGGAAACAAGTATTTTGTGTTGTTTGTGGATGAGTTCACAATAATGACATAGGTAGCACTCATTAAGTGTAAGAATGAGGTGTTTACTAAGTTTTAGAAGTTCAAGGTGAAGGTTGAGTAACAGAGTGGTCAGAAGTTGAAAGTTCTCAGATTGATGGTGGAGGTGAATATAACTCTACAGAATTCCATAAGTTCTGTGAGGAGAATGATAGAACATGAGGTTATTTCTCCATACACTCCTCAACATAATAGTCTTGCTGAATGAATAAATAGAACTTGGCTTGATATTGAAAAGAGCATGCTGAAAGAGAAGAAGTTGTGTCACACTTTGTAGGGAGAAGCAATTGCCACTTCAGCGTATGTGCTTAACAAGTGTCCAACGAAGAAGCTAAAGGAAAATTTTCCTTTAGAGAAGAGGATTGGTGATAAGTAAAGTGTGATTCATCTCAAGGTATTTGGTTCTGATTGATATAAACATGTTCAAGATGCTAAGAGAAAGAAGTTGGATGATAGAAGCAAAGTAATGTGACTGGTGGAGTGCCACAATACGAGTGGTTATAAGTTTATTGTCCAGCCACCAACAAAGGTGGAAGTCAGCAGAGACATCATTATGAAAGAGTAAGAAGTTTGGGATTGGAGCAAGTCTTAATAAAATTCTAGTGTAGTGTCAGCACCTAAGTTAGCTTCTGAGGACACTTCAGAAGGTTCTAAAGATGAGTTAGAACTTGAAAGTTTTGAAGAAGAGTCATAGTCAGAAGATTATTCTAGAGACTCTGAAGATAAGTCAGAATCCAAAGGTGATTCTGATGGTGAATCTGATTCTGATCTAAATTTTAATAATGTATCAGAATCTAGTGGTGATCATGCTTTTGGAAGTGAAAACTCTGAAGATGTAGGTTCCAGAGGATAAGCTTTTGGAAGTGATTATGTTTTTGAAAGTGGTACGTATGAAGTTGGTGGTTCTGGACGAGGTTCATAAGCTAACACAATTTCAGGTTCTGTAGAAGATTCAGAACAAGTTCAGAGACCACATAGAATCAGACAAATATTAAGAAGGTTTGCGGAGTTTGGCATGTTGCAAGACACTGAAGTAGATTCCGGGGGAGAAGTTGTTCAGTGTGCCATGTTAGTAAGTTTGAACCAGTGGGTATTGAAGAAGATCTTATGAAGAAAGTATGGCTGAATTCCATGAAAGAAGAACTCGAGGCTATAGAAAGATGGATTTTCTAGGTGAAATTAATCTTGATGGTGCAATTGGCAAGCACAAAGCAAGACTAGTGGCTAGAGGATTTCTTCAAAAACCAGGGCTAGATTAATTTGAGGTGTTTATGCTTGTAGTTATACATGAAACAATCAGATTGATTATTGCGATAACTACAAATAGGAATTGGCCATTGATACATCTGGATGTGAAATCTGCATTTTTGAATGGTCCATTACAAGAAGAGGTGTACATATCACAACCTCCCAGATTTGTGAAAAAGAATTAGGAAAGGATGGTGTATAAGTTGCATAAAGCCTTATATGGATTGAATCAAGCTCCCTGAGCTTAAAACTTGAATTTTTCAAGAAGCATGGATTTCAGAGGTGTGAGATGAAGTATGGAATTTATGTGCAACATACTTCTTAAGGCAATATGATTCTGGTGTGTCTCTATGTTGATGACATATTGCTGACATGTTGATGTTCTGAGGAGGTAGTCAAGTTCAAGAAGTTGCTGATGGATGCTTTTAGGATGATTGACCTAGGAAAGATGATATAATTTCTAGGGATGGATTTATTATACTCTGAGAAGGGTATAATTTGTATTAGCTGAAGTATGAACTTGATCTTATGAAGAGGTTTAAGCGAACAAATTGAGAGACTGCAATCACACATGCTGAGACGAATCATAAGTTGGATTCTGATGTTGAGGGTGATGATGTAGATGCTATAATTTTCAAACAGTTAGTTGGCTCATTGAGATATATATGTAACACCAGACCTGATATTTGTCATGCGATTGGAATGTTGAGTAGGTATATGAACAAACTGAAGTGGTCACATTACCAACCCGCTGTCAGGATTATGAGGTACATTAAAGGGAATTTGAGGTATAAAGTGTTGTTCCCTTAAGGTGTTAAATCAGATGCAGAGCTGATATGCTATTCAAACTCTGATTAGTGTGGAGACATAGTTGATATAAGAAGTACTTCTGGATATTTTTTCAAATATTTGGGAAGTCCCATTTGTTGGTGCTCCCAGAAGCAACCTGTGTTTGCATTGTCAACCTGTGAAGCTAAATACATTACAGATGTTTTGACTGCATGTCAATTTGTTTGGCTAATGAATTTGTTGCAGGATCTGAAGATCAAGGTTAGTAAACCTATGAAGTTTATGATTGACAACAAATCAACTATAAGTCTTGCCAAGAATTCGGTGTTGCATAGGAGAAGAAAGCACATTGACATGAAGTTCCATTTTCTGAGAATTCAAATTTATAATGGAGTGTTAAAAGTTGTAGCACCTAAAAGCAACTTACAAATGTTCCGACGAAGGCTGTCAAGACTCAACACTTTATCCGTTTGAGGGATAGAATTGGTGTTGTAGAATTTAGTTAGCTGAATATGAATTAAGGGATGATGTTAGAATTCATTCATATTCATAAGTATTTATGTTAGCTATAAGCAGAAGCTTCTGAAGTTTCTCCCAGAAGCATGTTTAACTTCTGGAGTCCTAGTTTGCTTGTTAACTTAGTTATTAAGTTTACTTTTGTTAGGGCCTACGTGGCAATTTACTTTGTGTATATAATAAACTTTGTAATTAGGGCTTTAGTAAGATTTTAATATAGAATTTATTTCTCAACAAGTTATTGTAGTAGTCGTCATTTCTTTCATTCTCTTCTTCTATTTTATCTTCATCTTTAACCTTTGTGCACCAATATAAATCAACCACTAAATTTTTGAGCATGCGAAAATTCATTATTATGATAGGTAATTTGCACTTTCAACCAACAAAAGACATCACACCAAATCTTATGTGATGAGTTACAAACAAAAAAACATTGAGGTAAAGTTTCGGCAAAACCACAACCAAATATGCAATTTTGAGCATCAACAATTAGAACACATATTTTAAAAAGATTGCCTAGAGTTGGTATCCGACTATCCAAGAAACACCAAGAAAAAAAAATAGTTTTAATGACATCATTTTATCCAAACTAAAGTATTAACATTCAATTCCATGTCAACATCATCCTTTCTCCTCGTCAAATTATGATAAGCTTCTTTAACAGAACAAGTCTTTGAATAAGTTTTCCTTCACATCCACCTATGTGACACATTAAGCTAAAAAACAAAGTTATTGAAAAGACCACAACACCCTTCCTACAACTCCTCATTCCACGCCAAAAATGGTTGCCTCCAACTCCAATCCCCCACCCCTTTCGAATTATCTCACGCACTGTGACTCTTGCTCTGAGAAGAGACCAATCAACCAAGGAAAATAATCCCTCAACAATACCTCCTATTATAACTAAGGATTAGTATAAAATAAATAACCCTTTCCATTACCTACCTAAATAAATAAAAATGTCTTAAACCATCATTCTACACAGTTAAATGACCCTTTTTTATACAATGGATATCTTTTCACTATTCAGATGTTTTCCTTCCTCCACTCGAATTTAACCTCTACTCACCTTACATTCATTTTCGAAAACATGTCACCAAAATCTACCCCCTTGTCTTCAATCTCTAACACCATTTATCTAAAAATGCCACATCAAACTTGTGATATGGTGGGAAGAGAACTGACTGTTTTGGAATGCTGGTTTGCGTTTTGCGTTTGTTTTTGCAAAATGTCGCGGTAAGCAAGAGTCGCCACCGTCTTTTATTTTATCCAACAAGGAAAGGAAAAAAGCACAGAAAAATTCCTTTTTTAAGATGTTTCTCGGGTCCGGGGGGTAGATTATAGAAAGGGAAGGTGTTAGCACCCTTTCTATCCGTGGTTATCCACGGGCTCTTAGGTACTTGCTCAAAGTGTTTTCAAAATTGCTTTTCTTTGTGTTTGTGGGTTTGAAAGGAGTTTTTGTTTGAAGAGTGTAAGTGCGAAAAGTTTTTGTTTTGTTTTAAAAGGAGCAAGTACTTAAGAACCATCTACCTACTCGAAAAAGGAATTAAATTGTGCTAATTTCCTTTAGACAATGCTATCCCACTATTGATGAGTAGGTAGCATCGTCGTTGGAGTTTAAGGGTCAATTCGATTAAGGGATGTATGGTCACTAAAGCAATGTTAGGATGCCTTAGCGGTAACCCTAATGTCTTAGATCATTTTTCCGAGGCAACTGTTTCGAGGCAACTATGATCTTTAGACAAGAGGGCGACCTCTAAAACTTCCTATACTCAATGACCACGTTCGAAGGCAACCAAATAAGGTGTACCCTAAGAGTGTGCATGTGCGTGTGTATTGTTTTTCAATTATTTATCTTTGTACATGTCATGGGTGAGCTATGTTGATTTTAAGTTCATACATTTGATCTTGTCATGCATTCCCTATTATCAAACATCTAGTAGTGTATAGTTGCGGAATTTTAAATTGTGAAAATTAAATCTAAACTATTACAAGGCGTCAGGTATTTACATCGCCAAAAATAACCCTTTAATTTAAATTGCGGAAAATAAAAGAAAACGATGAAATAAAGTCCTATTTAAAGCTATTACATACCGGAAGCAATTACAATAATAAGACAAAATTGACCGCGTGCGAGAAAATTAAATCGGCATATTTTTTAGGGATTTGACCCTTTTTTGAAAAGAAAGCATTCTTTGGTTGATTTTTGAATTAATAAGAACTAGATCTAAGTTAATTATTAAATTAAATGAGATAATTAATTAATTAATAAAAATAATATTTTTTGGATTTTTTATACTTAAGGAAATAAAATAAATTTGGTCAAAGTTAATAAAAACCTAATTTTCTACATTAATTTTTAATTATTGCAAAATTGTTAATGTTATTTCCTAATTAAAACTAAATCAATTAAATTAATTTATTTACAAAAATAAAATGATGATTTTAATAAAAATAATATTTTTTTGTGTTTTCTGATTTTATGAGGAAAAATTATTAATTGGTCAGTTGTAATAAAAATAATAATTAACAAAAACAATTAAATAAGAAGAAATATAAAAAGAAAAAGAAATAAACCAATGGGGGTTTGGGCCAGACTAGGGTGTATGATAAGCATTTTCCAAGGCCCCAACGTATTCAAGCCTGGCTGACTTTGGCCATTCCATGCACGCCTGTTGACTTGGATGTATGGTGCACATCCAATCTGAGCCTTTAGATTTGGCCTGGAGGCCATCTGGCGCCTGCAAATTTGAGGAGTATGGTGTGCTGCGCTTGATGAAATGCATTGGAACATCTGAAACAAAATAACACAAAGTTTTTGGGGGACCTGGGATTCGAACCCAGGTCCCATTGGACTTTCCACTAGCGCCGTAGCCACTACACCACTGCCATTTTATTGTTATTGGAATAGGCAACAATTATTATATAGAAAAAAAAACATTATGCCTGGAAATAAAAAAATAGCACGAATATTTGAAACCACCAATCAGGAGAAGACACCTAGTCATCTTCTTCAATGAAAAGCCTGGTTATTTACCTACGGATTTCATTCGCAGCTAAATTCGTGGCTTCATCCTACAACGAATTCTAGGCCACAAAAATGCAAACCAAGACCATCATCGTGCTCGTCTCTTCCTCCTAAATTCATCCATGGTCATTGATAGTGCTAATTTTACCTGAAATTGAAACGCCTAAAAACAAGAAACCCAAACCCTAGTTTCGGGTAGGGCTTTACAAGCTGCAAAAACACAATTCAATATTGCAGATGGCTTGGAAATTGAATGATAAGCATGATTGTACCAAGAATTTGCTCAAAAGATGCAGGAATATGGGAATACGATTTCGTGTACAGGGCCACTTTCCAGAAGACTTACAGTGTGTTTGATGAGGTTTCAGGGCTTGTGAATGGTTGCTTTAGCTTCAGTGGATCTCCAGCAAGAGGTCTATGTTGAGATTTTGCTTTGAATCTGGCTCTAAGGCTGATTTCGATTTCCAACTTTTCAAGCTTTTTTCAAGTTTTGGTATTGCAGTTTGTGCAGCCTCCAGGTCGTGTTTTTTTGTGCCTTTGCATTGTGTGAGTATAATAGAGTGAATTGGGTTTAATTTTGGGCCTTTAATCCATGAGCATTGATGTTTGAAGATTTGATATGAATCACCATTAAAAAGCTTCTAAAATTGTCTCAAATCAAATATTTTGTTCATAACATGGCATGATTCGGATTTGATCTTGTCCATGATGATATTTAAGACCTATAATGATAAAAAAGATACCAAGTGATTAAGATTTGGATTTTATTTGGATTTAAATTGATTTAAAATGAATTAAATCAATAAAAATTAAATAAAATAGAAAAATTAATAAATGGACATGAGACTGAAGATAGAGCACGTGTGTAGTGTGACAAGATCAAATCAAGTGGAAAAAAGTGGGCCCATTTGGCAAAATTTGAAGTTTTGAGGATAGTTGACTTTTGGCAATTTTGGGAAAATGCCAAAATTCAACAATGTATAACTTCTTCAATTTTGAACTTTTGGAAGTGTTCTTGGACTTTTTAGAAACCTTGAGATGTCCTATAACAAACCCGTTTGGTATAATCTCATTTTGATTTTCCATTCTCAAGTTATAAGCTTTGGCAAAAAAGGTGTTTTTGTTGACTTTCAAAAATGACCTATAATGTCCAAATTTGTAACTTTTTGTGAGTGCATTTCTTGATCTTGGGGTGTGAAGATGGATTGTAGGAAATTTCATTTTATTCAAAATGAGCTTTTGATGGGTCATTTCTCATAAAGTATGAGAAAGTTATGCTTGGTCAAAGTTGAGTTGACTTTTCCTACAAAACCCTAATTTAGCAACTTTTGAATCTTGATGAATCTTGAGCCATCCTTGATGAATCATGATCAACCCTTGATCAAATGATGAATTATCCTTAAAAATGATAATGTTGACAAAAAATCTTGAGGTTTGACTATTTGTAGGTCACAATTGATTTTTGCCCTAGCATAATCGATTTTTGGACCTCTTGAGCAATTAACTGACCAAACTTTCTCTGCAAGGCTTGAAATTTGACATGGATGAACTTGAGAACATATTAAGGCATTGGGGAGAACTTGAGGTAATTTGGATGCAAAGACCTTGGTGCAACACAAAACCCTAACTTGAGGTTTGACTGCCTTAGGAGATGTTTTGACTGTCCAACTCTTGAGCAATCTTGAACCATTTGGAGATTATTCTTGAAATGTCTTGAGAAATATGGGAGGGAAAATTTTGGGGTACAAAAGTTTCCCCTGTTCAATTTTCTTAAACCTGAGGATATAGATTGGCTTTCGGGCCTTTCGTGATCCGAAGGTGGAAGATAATTGAACACTAGAGTGCCCAGAAATTTGCACTCACATGACGTAGTATTAGCATTGTGATGTCAGGAATGGGCTTACAGATTCCATTTGGAGATTGTTGATAGGTGGTTTTTTCTTCTTTGATTGGATTGGCATCAGAAAAATCTTTAGGAATCGATTTAACTGAACCAGAGGGGTTTTGTCTCTTTTGACTGGATTGGCGTCAGAAAAATCTTTTAGGAATCGATTTAACTGGACCAGACGGGGTTTTGTCTCCTTTGACTGTGTTCGCATCAGAAAAATCTTTAGGAATCGATTTAACTGGTTTTGTCTCCATTGACTGCGTTCGCATCAGAAAAATCTTTAGGAATCGATTTAACTGGTTTTTGTCTCCTTTGACTGCGTTCGCATCAGAAAAATCTTTAGGAATCGATTTAACTGGTTTTGTCTCCATTGACTGCGTTCGCATCAGAAAAATCTTTAGGAATCGATTTAACTGGTTTTGTCTCCATTGACGGGTTGGCCTCAGAAAAATCTTTAGGAATCGATTTAACTGATTTTGTCTCCATTGACGGGTTGGCCTCAGAAAAATCTTTAGGAATCGATTTAACTGATTTTGTCTCCATTGACGGGTTGGCCTCAGAAAAATCTTTAGGAATCGATTTAACTGATTTTGTCTCCATTGACGGGTTGGCCTCAGAAAAATCTTTAGGAATCGATTTAACTGATTTTGTCTCCATTGACTGAATTGGCCTCAGAAAAATCTTTAGGAATCGATTTAACTTGTCTCCATTGACTGAATTGGGCTCAGAAAAATCTTTAGGAATCGATTTAACTGATTTTGTCTCCATTGACGGGTTGGCCTCAGAAAAATCTTTAGGAATCGATTTAACTAATTTTGTCTCCATTGACGGGTTGGCCTTAGAAAAATCTTTAGGAATCGATTTAATTGATTTTGTCTCCATTGACATAGTTGAGAATTTAACTGCATCTTTCCTGAAAGGTAAAGGTCAGTCATATGCAATGCATGATATGGATCAAGCAATGATGTTCTCAACATAAATGAGATTGTATTTGTATAATGCGTATATGCATGTATCATGATGTATGAAAATGTGATGTTTTAGCTGGGGAAAATAAATCCCGGAGCTGTTGGAGAATAGAGTTGGATTCTTCGTTTCCGCTGGGGATGATGAACGAAGATGATAAACTTGCAGGAGAGGATGACTCTGTTGGGGAATAAACTGATGAGGAGAATACTCCGAGGGGAATTACTCTGTGGGGAAGAGATGTTATGCTGGTGATTTTAACGATAAACTCCGCTGGGGATTCCGTTGATAAGCTCTGTTGGGGATTTCAATGATAAATTACGCTGGGGGTGGATTACCGTTACTGGTGATATTAAATCTGTTGAGGATTGAGTTTCCGTTCGTGAAAGGAAAGAACTTCGCTGGGGATGATCTTTCAGTCGCGACTTGCTAGGGATAACCCTGTTAGACTCTTGTAGGGATAACCCTCTGAATTTGGCTGGGGAGATTTATTTTGTACTCCGCTGGGGGTAAACTTCCAGAGTCTACTGGGGATGATGATTCAACTCTGTTGAGGAAGCTTTTTTTCAGACCGTGCTGGGAAAATTGACTCCACTAGAGGTATCTTGTATTCTGCCGGGGAACATTCTTATACTCCGTTGAGGAATATTAAGACTGTCGGGGATACTCTTATACTTGCTGAGGAATATTCTTACACTTCACTGGGGAATATTAAGACCCTTTTAGTGCTGATGGTTGACTAACTCTGCTTGGGGAGAGTATTGCTGATTCGTTCATGGTTGTAAGTCTCAGCTGAGAGAGCTACCATTACCGTCTCACTCTGCGGGGAATGAAGGTATCTTAGCCATATTCTTCAGCTGAATCTACCTTGTACCTGGTGGACAAAGTAACTATACAGTTCGAACGATTCTTATTGCCCCTGCTTCTGATATTACCAGTAATTCATCTTTCGTTTCGCATGTAAATATTTATGATCAGCAATTAATGTCAAATGCATATATCAAAAATGAACATTGGACGTTCTTTGCAAAACAAAACAGATAAAGGAAAAACAGTTTGAAATTTGTCTGAAAATGAATTGTATTGATTTTGAAGTTTGGCCTGTAAATAGGCGTTTTTTGTACAAGAGGCTGACGTCCTAGTAAGAGAACGCCGCCGAATAATAGAATTTACACAATTTGTGAAAAACTAACAAAACAACTATGTGAATGATCCCACTGGGTTCCAACTCTGCTATTGCCCTTATGTCTTCGAGCATCTCATAACTTTGCTACTAGTTGAAGATGAGTCAGATTGATCAGTGTCGTCCAAGCTTGATAGTTGATACTGAAGTCTGGATGCAAGGTGATCCAATGAGACATAGTGTTACGCTTTGATCCCTAACTTTTGCCTGGACTGCCCTCTCGGGTTTTCAGTCCACCGGGATACCCTTTTTTGTCCAAGCCACCTTTTCAGGTTTTCGAATTGCCGGATGTACAGATTTTTTTCATTTTCATCCCTTATTTTTGCCCGAACCTTTTTGGTTCGCCGGGAAGCCCTTATTTCTGCCTAGGCCAGTCAACCTAGCGGGTCTTTGTTCATGCGTAGTATCTTTTCACTATGTCTGCATTGACGAGGTGAGGAAGGTCGTCACCATCCATGGTGGTTAGAATCATTGCTCCTCCTGAGAAGATGTTCTTAACCACAAATGGCCCTTCGTAAGTAGGGGTCCATTTGCCCCTGGGATCACCTTGAGGTAAAATAATGCGCTTGATTACCAGGTCCCCAACTTGATACTCTTGTCGTCTAACTTTCTTGTTAAATGCCTTGATTATCCGTTTTTGGTACGTCTGACCATGACAAATAGTAGTAAGTCTCTTTTCGTCGATTAAGTTCAGCTGATCAAGCCGGGTCTGAATCCAGTCATCTTCGCTCAAACCTGCATCCTTCATAATCCGAAGAGAGGGTATCTGAACTTCAATGGGCAAGACTTCCTCCATGCCATATACCAAGGAATAGGGTGTTGCCCCTGTTGACGTTCGTGCTGAGGTACGGTACCCATGAAGAGCAAATGGAAACATCTCGTGCCCGTATTTGTATGTCACTGTCATCTTCTGCATAATCTTCTTAATGTTCTTATTAGCCGCTTCGACAACCCCATTCATCTTCGGCCGGTAGGGAGAAGAGTTGTGATACTGTATCTTGAATTGCTCGCAGAGATCAGTGATCATCTTGTTGTTGAGATTGGTACCATTGTCTGTAATGATCCTCTCTGGTACACCATATCGACAAATCAAATTGTGCCGAATGAACCGTGCCACGACGTTCTTGGTTACAGTAGCAAAGGAAGCTGCTTCAACCCACTTCGTAAAGTAATCGATTGCTACCAAGATGAAACGATGCCCGTTGGATGCCGTAGGTCTGATCTCGCCGATCATATCAATGCCCCACATTGCAAAAGGCCAAGGTTCCGTCAAACTGTTCAGAGGTACTGGAGGTATGTGCACCTTATCAGCATAGACTTGACACTTGTGACATGTCCGAGAATGCTGATAACAGTCAGCTTCCATTGTGGACCAATAATACCCTGCCCGAAGGATCTTCTTTGCCATGGTGTGTCCACTGGAATGAGTCCCGAAAGTACCTTCATGTAAATCTGCCATGATCCTTTCTGCTTCTTTCTTATCCATACATCGCAGTAAGGTCGAATCATGGTTACACTTGTAAAGGATGCCATTGCTGATGAAGAACTTTGCTGCGAACCTCCTCAGAATTTTTGTCATTAACAGATGCACCCTCAGGGTACTCCTGAGTTTCAAGATACCTCTTCACTTCATGAAACCAGGGCTTCTCTGTTACCTCTTCAGTCTCAATGTCACAGCAATGTGCAGGTTCATCCAATCTTTCAATGATAATCCGGGGAGCTTCATTGTCCCAATTGACCTTGAACATAGAAGACATCGTAGCCAGCGCGTCCGCCAACTGATTCTCCTCTCTGGGGAAGTGTTCGAAGGTTATCTCCTCGAAATGGGGAAGCAATGTCAATACATACTCCTTGTAAGGAATAAGATTAGGGTGTTTCATATCCCATTCGCCTTTGATCTGACTGATCACGAGAGCGGAATCTCCGAAGACACTTAGAAACTTAATCCTTAGGTCAATTGCTGCTCGAAGGCCCATGATGCATGCTTCATACTCCGCCATATTGTTGGTGCAGTTGAAACACAGTCGGGCGGTAAACGGAGTATGAGAGCCTTTAGGAGATATGATCACGGCGCCAATGCCATTACCCAAAGCGTTCGAAGCTCCATCAAAGTACATAGACCATCGGGATCCTTCCTCAGGTCCTTCATCCGGTCCAGGTGTCTCACAATCAGTTACCAACATGATATTCTCGTCCGGAAATTCAAAGTTCATAGACTGGTAATCATCCACTGCCTGATGTGCCAAATGGTCTGCCAACACACTTACCTTAATTGCCTTTTGGGTCGTGTACTGGATGTCATACTCAGTCAAGATCATCTGCCAACTTGCTATTCTTCCAGACAAGGCAGGCTTCTCGAAGATATACTTGATTGGATCCATCTTTGATATCAAAAGAGTAGTGTGAGTCAACATATACTGTCTCAGCCAGCGAGCAGCCCATACCAAAGCGCAACAAGTTTTCCAAGCAGTGAGTATCGGGTCTCACAGTCGGTAAACTTTTTGCTAAGGTAATAAATATCATGCTCTTTTCGGCCAGACTCGTCATGCTGCCCCATCACACACCCCATTGAGTCGTTGTTGTACCCCAAAATTTGCCCTCCCATTTCCTCAACATTTTCTCATCACAAGACCTTTGAAGATCAAGATCCAGTTAGGGTTTCCTCTGCTCAAGGCTTCTCCTTGCACGGTGGACTCAAATTAGGGTTTGTGTTTGCCTAAGGATGTTTTGACCTAAAATGCCTAAGATGACTTTCATGCTTCATGTTGGACTCCCAAGTTTACCTATGCCAAGTTTCAAGTCTTGACTCCAAGTTTTACCCAGTCAATTGGACAGTTGACCTAGAAATCAGCTGTATTGGGGAAAAAGTCAACTGTGGCCAATTGACAGTCAAACCTCATGAAATTTGATCCACATCAACATTATGAACTCATATGAACCATTTGATCAAGTTTGGATCACAATTCCACAAGAAATTTGATCAGATCATCAAAAGGGCAAAATGGTCATTTTTAGGGTTTTGACTGCACAAGGGCAATTTTTGACTGTTTGACCTAGCCAATGGCAAACCAAGCTCACATATGGCCTCAAGGACTCAATGGAATTATCTTGACATGTTCATCAAGCTCAAAAGATCCCAAGTACACAAGATTGATAGTTGAATTTCCCAGTCAATTGATCAATTTTGACTGTATACTGAAAAGTCAAACTTTGACTTTTTGGTCAAAATCAAGAGTCAAGATTCATTTTTCATCAAAACATGCCAAATCATGAAACTTGTTCACCAAGAAATCACAAAATGCAAATTAGGGTTTGAAAATGGAATTTTTCATAACTTAGAATTTTTCTAAGTTATGAAAAACCCTAATTTTTTCCCAACTTTTCCCCATCTTTTCACCATGATCCATTTGGATTCAAACAAAAGTCAAAACATGAAAGTTGTAGATTGTTGCATAGTCTACAACTTTGATTCACAAAGTTTTCTCATTTGAAGCTTGTATCTCAAGTTATGATTTTTTGAATAAGGGCACTAAACCATCTTTTAACTTAGTGAAATTTAACCTATTTTGACAAGGTTTTCTACCCTACTTCAAGGCCACTTTTCATACCCTTCCACTTGGAATTTTGATTTGCATTTCAAAGATGGATTGTATTACACATTCCAAGCTTTCCAAAATTTCCAAGAACTCATCAAACAACCTCATAACTTGAGAGATTCGAATTTCACAAATTGGCAAAAATTCACTTTTGTTCTTCATCAAGACATGTTCATAAACTTGGCAAATTTGAACTCAGCATAGTTTGTGCTACTTTGCAGGTCCTTAAACCACATTACACTCCTTAATTTAATGCTTGTTCATTGTGTCCAAGTGTTGTTCCATGAATTCAAGCATTATACACAAGATTGATCCATTTTTGGATAAAGTGAACTTTCCATTTTTACAAAAGTTTGCTTTATGTCAATTGGTAAATCAAACAAGTACATAGAAGATCTGCTTAGCACAAGATTATGTGCATAACACACTGATCAAGAGGAGTTGGTGCAGCACATTAGGGGGTCCTATACTGACCTAGAACACCAATTTGCTTTGGTTGCTTAGAAAAAAAGAAAAGTCCATAACTTGTGACAACTTGAATCTCAGCTGACAAACACAACACAAAAGATATCAAACACATTCAAGATCACCCAACCAAGCTTTTGCACGAGCCTTTTGCCTTTCAAACACTCTCCATCTCAGAAACACCACAAAACTGCTCAAACAGAGCAGGCCCTGCAGATTGAGTGCTATCTCTCAATCCCTTCGAGCATTTTGATCAAAACCTGTTCCTATACCTTCCTTATAACATATGCAAGCTATCCAGAAGCTAAGGCACGATCTGTAGTTGCTCTAACCACTTCCACCATTTTCATATCTTTGACTTGCAGGTGAAGTTCTACAGCTTGATACAAGAAGGTTCAAGACAAAGCAAGCATTGAAAAAGCATCCCTGGACCTCAAGGAAGCTTTTCCAATCATTACATTGTACTGAAAGTCTCTCATTCTCCACATAGAAGTTCAACTGCACAGGTAAAAGTTTGAATTCGTATCTCTCTTATTAGGCATCTTTAGTCTTAAGTTTGTGAAGAAACAAGGTCCTACTCATAGCCCTGAACATGTACATAGCTTTACTTTTCATTTCTTTTATCTGAGTAGAGAGAATTTGAGCTCTGAAAATGGTAGAAAAGCTAGGTCAGGAAAGAGGGGGAGAGAAATTCTCCCTCATCTTAGAGAGATAGGTCATGTTCTTTATATGGTTGAAACCGTCTCTCAATGCTCTACACTTTTCATGTTATGAGTTTTGCTTGAAAGTCCAGGAATCCAGAGATAAAAAACGCGTGTTGTAGCTTGAAGAAGGCTGTACAGAGGTTGAAGAAGGAGTGGTCTGGGCTGGGCCTGGATTTGTTTTCTTTTCACACCCCATTTTCATGTTTACACCCCCCTGAGCCCATTTGTTCATTTCTTAACATTTTTGACTTTTTCTTTTTTGTTTGACTTTGTTTATTTTTTTCTCATGACATTAAAAAATTAAAAATATTTTTTTCATCATTTTTTGCATTTATTGCATATTTATTTGTTCATTTTCTTTGTTTGTATATAATATATATATGTATTATTATTAGAATAAATAAGAAATAATGTAAATACAATTTTTATTTTCATTTACTTTCTGAAAATATTTCACAAAAAAAATACTCTTTTATTTATTTTATTTAAAATAATGAATAAATATTTATTTTACATATTTAGGGTTTAATATAGATATATATATATATATATGGTTATTAACATATTTAAGATGAAAATATAAAAATACTTGATTTTTTCATTTTATTTAATATTTGATATAAAAATACCTTTTTCCATAATATACTTCTTTTTTATTTTATTTTTGAAAATAATAAATAAATAGTTGTATTAAATTAGGTAATAATACATTTCCTTTAAAATTAGGGTTTTTGCCCTAAATTTAAAATACTCAAAAAAATAGTAATACATTTTTTTTTTTAAATTTTTCTTTTTCCTTTTACATAAAATAATATTTTCTCCTACACATAAAAACTTTCTTTTTTGCATTTCACATATTTATTTAATTTACATTTAATTATGCAATTTATTCACTATGCAAATATCCAATTGATGTAATAATTTAGATTTAAATTCTTGTCAATATCCCCATTTGAACATTTGTACCCCCCTTCCCATATTTGGTTTTGTAATAGCTTAGTAATTTTAATTTCGCACTTTATTGCCTTCTAATGATAACATGTTAGAATTAGGGTTTGTATGCGAAAAAACGATAAAAAATAGTTTGACCTAATACAAGATAAACAAGCATGAAAGTGGACACACAAATCACACTTGCACCCCCTAGGGTATTCCACTTGTTGCCTTCAAATAAATGGGCCATATTGCATGTTGAACTTCTTTGGGCAAAGCAAACAATTTGAATGATCATAGTCCCTCGACAAAACTTTTCAAAAACAAACAAAAACAAATGATCAAGTCCCTTAAAGAAATTGCCCAAAGACATTTAACGTCGTTGCAATTATGGTCTAAAACGATGACCCGCGCCCGTCCCTTTCACATCCTAACACAAGGTTGCCCACCAAATACAATGGTGGAGCAAACTTGTTAAAAGGGTTAAAGTATAGCAATGATCTTTTGAGAAATTTAGGAGTAGATAACCTCTTAGTTACTTGAATCAACTTGCAAAACAAAACACTTGCCTAATTTCAAAATCACACATCACTACACTTTCAAAACAACTTTCAAAAACAAATGAAAACTTTTTTCAAAAAGACATACATCTTTGTATACATCCCCACATGGATCATTACAAAGGTTGCCACCACATTGGCCTCTTTTCAAAACATTTTCAAACCCACACACTCAAGCACCATTTAAAACAATTGAAAACAAAAGGCAAGTGATCTAAGCAAGTAACTAAGAGCCCATGGATAACCATGGATAGAAAGGGTGCTAATACCTTCCCTTTCTATAATCTACTCCCCGAACCCAAGAAAACATCTCAAAAGGTTTTTGCTGTGCTTTTTAACCTTTCCTTAGGATAAAATAAAAAGTCGGTGGCGACTCTTGCTAACCGCAACATTTGCGAATACAAACGCAAACCTCAAGTCAGTTCTCCCACCGTATCACAGAACTGGCGACTCTGCTGGGGATAACTTTTAAAGTGGAGTAACCTTAGGGAGTAGATCATCTTTGTTTTCAATTGATTGTCTTGTTTGCTTTTACATTTGTGGGCTTTGTATCGGAGTTTTATAGATCCTAACCCGGATCTGGGAAAAACCCTTTTTAGGTAGCATAATCTGTGAGGGACCTGTCCGGCGTAGACCGACATGGGTGAAGCAGTGGCTACGTTGGTGTGGCATCTTAGTCTGTACCTATATCCCTTGTGTTGTAACGGGGAGAATATAGGTCTTCTAAGGGGTCATTAAACACCAACCAACCTTAGAACCCTAAATTGACCAACTTGGCTATTAGGACAGTAGCAGTATGCTACACTCATTGAGGCTAAACTCTCGAGATGGTTCTGGCCGCGAGAAAAGATTGCGATGCTGGAGTTATGACCGATTGAGGGTAGCCAATGATTTGAGATCCTCTAGAACCCGGTTACTTTTGATAGGACAGGTTTTAACCAACAAAACCAAAAGAGGGTAATACCTGAAACTCATGCTGGCCTGAAACCTAAGGGTGTCTTGTGTGACTTGTGTGCTTTATTTGCCTATGTGAATACTTGTGATGTGCTTCATCATAGCATCATGCCATCATACCATTGCATGCATAAAAAGCTAACCCATTTCAAAGACAAAAAGGTTTCATCTTTGCTCTGTTTTGCAGGACATTATGATGCCCGTGCGTAGAAATACTGTCCGGCTCAACTTTGTTCAACCACCAGTTTTACTCAAGGATCTGGTTGAAAGGATTCCAAACACTACCTCCTTCATCAACAGACATGGTTCTCTCCTTGGCTTGATCACTGCAAAATGGGACCAACAACTGATAAGTGTTCTGACCCAGTTTTATGACCCTCTGCATCATTGTTTCACCTTTCAAGACTTCCAGCTGGTTCCCACCCTAGAAGAGTTCTCTTATCTGCTGGGGATCCCTGTCTTGGAACAAACTCCATTCACTGGTTTGGAAAAGACTCCTAGGCCTGAAGAGATTGCTGCAATTCTCCCCTTGACCAAAGAAGAGGTGTTGTCCAATTGGGAAACTAGAAATGGGATCAAGGGCTTTTTGGTCAAATTTTTGGTTGGCAAGGCTAATGATTTCTGGAATGACTTGGACTTCAAGGCATATGAGGATATTCTGGCTCTTTTGATCTATGGTCTGGTATTGTTTCCCAACCCTGACACCTTTATCAGTATCCATGTCATAAGAATCTTCATGTCTCGGAATCCGGTACCCACTCTCTTGGGTGACATTCTACAACAACTCTATGCTCGTACTGCTCGAAAACGGGGGACTCCGTGGTGTTGTGCTCCTTTGCTAGTAAGGTGGTTTATTTCGCACCTTCCTAAGTCCGTGCTGAAGAATGAAGAAGGAAAAGGTTGGGCTCGGAGGTTAATGTCTCTCGCAGATAAGGATATCACTTGGACTCTCAGAGGTTTGGATGAGGTAGCTGTTATCGACCGTTGCGGAGAATACCCTAATGTCCCGTTGATTGGTATCCAAGGAGGAATCTCATACAATCCGTGTTTAGCTCTCCGTCAGTTTGGAAGAGCCAGAGGAGATGGGCCTCATGAAATGCTGGTTCCTCACTTCCATTTTGAGTTTCAGGCAGACAGTGACAAACTACGCCAGGGATTCATTAGAGCTTGGGACAGAATTCACAAAGCTGACCCACATGAGTTAGGACCAAAGACTTCTCTACCATTGGAGCCCTATTGCAAATGGGTCCGCATCCGTGCTCAGAAGTTAGGTATGCCGTACGAAGCTGTCAGGCCAATCATCCTTGAATCTCCCGATGAAGATGGGGTTCCTCCAACTGTCTTCCCTCCTCAGATACCTACTGATTTTGACACCATGAAGAGATCTTGGGCACAGCTTAAGGAAGAACGGGATTTCTATCGGGAGAAGTTCAACGAGCAGGAAAGGAAGATCCAGAGGCTGACTAAGCAATTGGAGGAAGAACGGGTCCTGAACAACTACATCAGCACTGAAAAGAGGAGGCCATGGGAGCATTGAAGAGCTTTGATGTTTCCTTTTGTAGTTTTATTTCCTTTTCAGTATTTTTCATTCCTGTAATGCCTAGGGGCAAGTTGTTGAACAATTGAAATTTTCATCTAATGAAGTGTGTTTCCCTTTTTTGTCTACAAAGTTGAATCTTGTTTGTCTTTGAAAACATAAAGCATACACATTCCATTGCACCATATGCATAGCAGGTACCCTATTTCACAGGTTGCTTAATTTTTCGCTGTTTGTGTGCACAGTCATCATGAATCCAGAATCCTCCAGTGAGCAAGCAATCAAGGCCCTTCAGGCCCAAAGTGCACAATTTCAAGAGATGGTCCTAAGCCTAGCCCAAGGTCAGCAAGAGTTGAAGACTCTACTCATGAAGAAAAAGAAGAAAAAGAGGACCGCATTGTTCAACACCGGACGCTGATTTGGGAACACACTCCACAATGAAGCTGATCCAACCACTTCTTCTGCTGAGAAAAACAGTCCCCAAGGGGGAGGAGCTCCTAGTCCCGCAGTCTCCGAAAACGAGACGGACTATAATGACGAACAGTACCCACCTGCTGCTGACAGATACAAACAATTGGAGGACCGTTTGAGCGCCATGGAAATTCAGAATGTGCCAGGACTGGATTTCGGAGATTTGGGGTTATCTTCTGGGGTAGTCATTCCACACAAGTTTAAGGCGCCTGCCTTCGCCAAGTATGATGGGGTCTCCTGCCCGAAGCTGCATCTGAGGTCGTATGTAAGGAAAATCCAACCTTACACGGCGGATAAGAACCTCTGGATTCACTTCTTCCAAGATAGTCTCTCAGGGTCACAACTTGAATGGTTCTACCAATTGGACGGAGCTAGCATCCGGCACTGGGAAGATTTGGCAACTGCATTCTACAGACAATACCAATACAATTCTGATCTCGCTCCTACGCGTATCCAACTTCAGGGTATGTCTCTAGGAACGGGTGAAGGGTTCAAAGAGTACGCCCAAAAATGGAGAGATTTGGCTGGCAGGGTGCAGCCTCCATTAACTGATCGAGAGCTGGTTGATATGTTCCTTGGGACGTTGTCTGGTCCGTTTTTCAATCATTTGGTTGGTAACTCCTCCGCTGGGTTCACAGATTTGATATTAACGGGAGAGAGAATTGAAGCTGGCATCAGGTCAGGCAAGATACAGAAGGATGCCTCTACAAGTGCTGAGAAGAGGCCATTTAAGAAAGAAGCAAGCGCCGTCTATGGTCCTAGAAGACAAGTCAAGCCCGAAAGTCGCCAAGCCGTCAATGCTTTGGTCATCTCCAAACCTGTTGCTGCTCCTCAGCAGTACAATCAACAGAGAAGTGAAAGGCCCAAGAGGCAGTATACCCGATTGAGTATGACATTATCTCAAATTTTACCCCAACTGTTATCCACCAACCTGGTGACTCTCAAAGAAGCTCCTAAGGTCGTCAACACTGCGTCTCCTAAATACAACCCAAATGCCCGGTGTGCTTATCATTCTGATAGTCCCGGGCACACTACTGATGATTGCTGGGCCTTGAGAAACAAAGTGCAAGATCTGATCGACGCGAAAGAAATTCAGTTTGAAGCGCCGGAAAGACCAAATGTTGTAACGGCTCCTATGCCCCAGCATAGGGTAAATGCCATTGAGGAAGAAGTGTACGCTGTTTCGGTAGATGAAGTTGTTACCCCTCTGAAGACTGTTAAGAAGAACCTACTGCGGGCCGGTTTATTTCCGGGTTGCGGCGAAGGTTGCCCATTCTGTGCTATTTCCCCATCTGATTGTCCCTTGCTAAGGTTAGGCATCCAAGGCCTAATGGATAGCAAGGAGATTCTATTCAAAAAGACTGCTGTTCAATTGGTTCCGATGAAAGAAGTTTCCGTGATTACCATCCTCAAAAATCCAATCAAGGCTCCCCCGAAAAAGCCTATTCAAATCTTGACAGTTGCGCCTGTGATCATTACTGTTCCAGGACCCCTCTCCTACGTGTCTGATAAAGCTGTCCCCTGGCATTATGGGGCAGACGTGTATGTAAATGGAATCAAGCAAGAATTTGATGCTAGTGCCAGTATCTGCGATATCACTGGTCCAACTAAAGTCACCCGTAGTGGCAGGCTCTTCTCGCCTGACATTGCGCCGCCCGCTATTCGAAAACCCCTCCTCATAAAACCTGCAAGTTTACCAAGTCCTGTTGCTGATCAAATTGCATCCCCTGCTGCCGAGTCATCAAATGCTCGGGGCAAAGGGATTGAAGAAGAGCCTGCCCGGATGGAGGCACCAATACCCGTAAATGCTGAGGCCTCCCGATGAGAAATGGAGGAGATTCTGAAAATAATAAAGAAAAGTGATTTTAATGTTGTCGAGCAGTTGGGGCATACACCCTCCAAGATCTCCCTGCTCTCCTTATTGCTATGCTCCGAGGCCCATGCTAAGGCCTTGATCTCATTTCTCAAGACGGCCCATGTGCCGCAAGAAACGTCTGCAGTCCAGTTCACTGACTGCATAGCGAATCTAACAGCGGACAACGGCTTGGGTTTTTCAGATGCTGACCTGACCGCAAAGGGAAGAGACCACAACGATGCCCTGCATGTCTCTATTGAATGCAGGGGCACTACTCTGGCACATGTATTGGTGGACACTGGTTCCTCCTTGAATGTTCTACCGAAAAAGGCTTTAGATCGTCTGGATTATGAAGGCCTGGAGTTGAAACCCAGCAGTATCATCGTCAGGGCCTTTGACGGTTCCAAAAGGATGGTTCACGGAGAGGTTAACATCCCTATTCGTGTGGGCTCTCAAGTGTTTGACTCTACCTTTTACGTAATGGATATACGTCCGTCGTATTCTTGTCTGTTGGGTCGACCTTGGATCCATAAAGCTGGGGCAGTGACCTCCACCTTACACCAAAAGCTGAAGTATCCCGTCAGGGGGAAGATCGTCACTGTGCAAGGAGAAGAGGAGTATATGGTGAGCCATTTGAATTCCTTCAGGTACATCGAGATGGACGGAGAGTTCATTGAAACCCCCTTCCAGCATTTCGAGGAGGTACATCCAATTTCAGCAGCTGCAGAGACAATGGCCGAAGAGAATGATTCCTTGAAGATGGCTTCCCTAAGGGATGCCCGGGCTGTGGTTCAGAAAGGCAATTGTGCACACTGGGGTCAGCTTCCTGACTTCACTCAGAAGAACGAAAAGTTTGGGCTAGGCTTTACTGCATAGGCTCAGAAGGCGGTGCGCAAAGAGAAGATCGGAAAGGCTCCGGTGTTTATTTCCAGCTCAAGGGTGAACGCTATTGAGGAAGATGTGGAGGAAGCAGAGTTTGACAGTTGGATCTACCCGACTACCAGCAACGGACCTAGCAACTGGACGGCAAAGGATTTTACCCCTATCACATTTGTCACGCAGTAATTGATTTCTTTTGATTTCCAAATTTGTAACAAACAATATGTTAAAACTCTGTTGGCTCGGTGTCCTACCCGGGGCATCGTAGCTCCATTTGTGAGGGCTTTTTGTATGACATTTTCATATATCATCAATCAAAACATTGGACGTTTGTTGCATTTCAAATCTTTTGCTCTTTTCCTTTCTGTGTTATATACATTGCAAAACAGCTGTATTCACACACACTCACTTATACAGGTTTCAATCCACTCTGGATCTCACTGGTAACAGCTCTGCTACCGCCAGTTATGACTTCGAAAATCCGATCAACTTGGCCGAAGACGAAGGTGAAGATGATTGCGAAGTGCCTGGTGAACTCGCAAGACTGCTACTACAGGAAGAGAGGGCTATTCAACCACATGAAGAGCCTGTGGAGACAATTAACTTGGGTACTGAGGCAGATAGGAAAGAGGTCAAGATTGGTGCCAATCTAGAGCTCAGCGTGAAGCAACGATTGATCCAGATGCTACAAGACTACATGGAGATCTTTGCTTGGTCCTATGAAGATATGCCTGGTTTGGATGCCGACATTGTAGTTTACCACCTGCCAACCAAGGAAGATTGCCCTCCGGTAAAACAGAAAGTTCGACGGATGCGTCCAGAGATGTCTGAAAAGATCAAGGCCGAGGTTATGAAGCAGTTTGATGCCGGGTTCCTTGCAGTGACTTCTTACCCTCAGTGGGTTGCCAATGTAGTGCCAGTGCCGAAGAAGGACGGTAAAGTCAGAATGTGTGTCGACTACAGAGATCTGAACAGGGCCAGCCCCAAGGATGACTTCCCCCTACCTCACATTGATGTCCTTGTTGACAATACAGCTCAACACAAGGTGTTCTCCTTCATGGATGGTTTTTCAGGGTATAATCAGATCAAGATGGCTCCAGAGGATATGGAGAAGACTACCTTTGTGACTCAGTGGGGCACCTTCTGTTATAAGGTCATGCCATTCGGATTAAAAAATGCTGGGGCAACCTATCAACGTGCCATGGTTGCTTTATTTCATGATATGATCCATCATGAAATTGAGGTATACGTTGATGACATGATTGCAAGGTCTCAAACTGAGGAGGAGCACCTTGACCATCTGAGGAAGTTGTTTGACCGACTCAAGTTGTACAAGCTGAGATTGAATCCCAACAAATGCACCTTTGGGGTAAGATCCGGAAAATTGCTAGGTTTCATTGTAAGTGATAAAGGTATCCAGGTGGACCCTGCCAAGGTTAAAGCTATTCAAGAGATGCCGACGCCAAAAACAGAGAAAGAAGTCAGAGGTTTCCTAGGACGACTGAATTACATTGCTCGATTCATCTCGCATCTAACTGCTACTTGTGAGCCAATCTTCAAATTACTGAAGAAAGATCAAGTAGTACGCTGGAATGATGAATGTCAGGCCGCCTTTGAAAGGATAAAGGAATATCTCCAAGAGCCACCCATTCTTATGCCACCGGTGGAAGGAAGACCTCTGATACTATACTTAACAGTGCTTGATAATTCAATGGGGTGTGTGCTGGGGCAGCATGACGAGTCTGGCCGAAAAGAGCACGCTATTTATTACTTGAGCAAAAAGTTTACCGACTGTGAGTCTCGTTACTCACTGCTTGAGAAAACTTGCTGCGCTCTTGTATGGGCTGCTCGCCGGCTGAGACAGTATATGCTGACTCACACTACTTTATTGATTTCAAAGATGGATCCCATAAAGTACATATTTGAAAAGCCTGCTCTGTCTGGAAGAATAGCGAGATGGCAAATGATCTTAACAGAATATGATATCCAGTATACAACTCAGAAAGCAATTAAGGGAAGTGTACTGGCTGATCATTTGGCACACCAACCTGTGGACGATTATCAATCATTGAACTTTGATTTTCCGGACGAAGACATCATGGTGGTAACTGACTGTGAAGTACCTGGACCGGATGAAGGACCTGAGGAAGGATCCCGATGGTCTATGCATTTTGATGGAGCCTCCAATGCTTTGGGTAACGGCGTCGGCGCTGTAATCATATCTCCCAAAGGAACTCATACTCCCCTCACCGCCCGATTATGTTTCAGCTGCACCAACAATATGGCAGAATATGAGGCATGTATCATGGGTCTACAAGCTGCAATCGATTTGAGGATCAAATTTCTAAGTGTCTTCGGAGATTCCGCTCTCGTGATCAATCAGATCAAAGGCGAGTGGGATACGAAACACCCGAATCTTATTCCTTACAAGGAGTATGTGTCGACCTTGCTCCCTCGCTTTGAAGAGATAACTTTTGAGCATTTCCCCAGAGAGGAGAATCAGCTAGCGGACGCACTAGCCACGATGTCTTCAATGTTCAAAGTTAAATGGGACAATGAGGCTCCCCGAATCATAATCTGGAAGTTGGATGAACCGGCATACTGCTGTGAGCTCGAGGCTGAGAAGGTAACTGAAAAACCCTGGTATCACGAGGTGAAGAGGTACTTGGAAGCTCAGGAGTACCCTGAAGGTGCATCCGTCAATGATAAGAAGTTCATGAGGAGATTTGCTGCAAAGTTCTTCCTCAGCAACGACATTCTCTACAAACGGAATCATGATTCGACTCTGCTGCGTTGTGTGGATAAGGCTGAAGCTGAGAAAATCATGATGGAGCTACATGAAGGTACATTTGGGACCCATTCCAGTGGACACACCATGGCTAAGAAAATCCTCCGGGCAGGATATTTCTGGTCCACGATGGAAGCCGATTGTTACCAACACTCCCGAACTTGTCACAAATGCCAGATCTATGCTGACAAGGTGCATATCCCTCCAGTTCCTTTGAATGTCCTAACGGCACCTTGGCCCTTCGCAATGTGGGGCATCGATATGATAGGTGAGATCCGACCAACGGCATCCAATGGGCATCGCTTCATCTTGGTGGCGATCGATTACTTCACGAAATGGGTCGAGGCAGCTTCCTATGCCACAGTAACCAAGAGCGTCGTGGCGCGTTTCATCCGGCATAATCTGATCTGTCGGTACGGCGTCCCGGAAAGAATCATTACAGACAATGGTACCAATCTCAACAACAAAATGATCACTGAACTCTGTGAACAATTCAAGATACAGCACCACAATTCTTCTCCCTACCGGCCGAAGATGAATGGGGCTGTAGAGGCAGCCAATAAGAATATCAAGAAAATTGTGCAGAAGATGACAGTGACCTATAAAGATTGGCACGAGATGTTACCGTTCGCTCTTCATGGGTACCGCACCTCAGTAAGGACATCAACCGGGGCAACTCCTTTCTCCTTGGTCTATGGCATGGAGGCAGTCTTGCCAATCGAGATCCAGATACCCTCCCTCCGGATAATGAAGGATGCAGACTTGAATGAAGATGATTGGATCCAAACTCGACTTGATCAATTAAATCTGATTGACGAAAAGAGGCTCACTGCTATCTGTCATGGTCAAACGTATCAGAAACGGATGATCAGGGCATTTAACAAGAAAGTCAGACCGCAAGAGTATCAAGTTGGGGACCTGGTAATCAAACGCATCATCCTTCCTCAAAGTGATCCCCGGGGCAAATGGACCCCTACTTACGAAGGGCCATTTGTGGTTAAGCGTGTGTTCTCAGGAGGAGCCATGATCCTAACCACCATGGATGGTGACGACCTTCCTCACCCCGCCAATGCAGACATAGTGAAAAAATACTACGCCTGAATAAAAGACCCGCTAGGTTGACATACCTAGGCAAAAATAAGGGCTTCCCGGCGAACCAAAAGGGTTCGGGCAAAAATAAGGGATGAAATGAATAAAAAATTTTTACACCCGGCAAGTCGAAAACCTGAAAGGGCGGCTTGAGCAAAAATGGGTATCCCGGTGGACTGAAAACCCGAAAGGGCGGCCCAGGCAAAAGTTAGGGATAAAAGCGTAACACTATGTCTCATTGGATCACTTCGCATCCGGAATTCGGCATCAACTATCTGGCCCCAAATTTCGGCATTGACCAATCAGCTTCATCTTCAGATTAGGCAGTAAGGCGATGAGACGTTCGAAAACATAAAGGCGATAACAGAGTTGGAACCCAGTGGGATTGTTCACATAGCTGTTTTGTTTTCTTTTTCAAAATGTAAACTCTATACTATTTGGCGATGTCCTCTTACTAGGATGTCGGTCTCTTGTACAAAAAACGCCTATTCACAGGCAAAAGTTTAAATCAATACAAATTCACTTGTTCATACAAATTACCATTGTTTTCCCCTTTTTTCTGTTTTGTCTTGCGAAGAACGTCCAATGTTCATTTTTTGATATATGCATTTGACATTAAATTGCTGATTCATAAATGTTTGCATAGGAAACAAGAGATTAATTACAGGTGGCATCAAAGACAGGGGCAATGTGGAGTTATCTAGTGCAGTCTGGTTGTTTGGTCCGCCAAGGCACCAAGGTAGGTTCAACTGAAGAATGTGGCCAAATCACCTCAATTCCCCGCAGAATAAGACAGGATGCGACAATACTTTCCCCAGGCAGAGTTGGTCCCCCGTCGATCCTAAAAAGGCACAACATTCCCCGGCAGGTCTTAAAAGCTCATTCCCAGTAGATTCTGGAAGCTTATCCCCTGCAAAGTACGGACGTCTCGCCCAAGTTTTATTTAGAGTTATTTCCTCACAAGGACTTATAACTGGGTTATCCTCAGCTAAAAGCCACGGAAGACCGCTCTCGGCAAAGTCCCTTCAAATCCCCAGCGAAGTCTATCTTTGGTATTCCCAAGCAGAGTTTATCTTTAGAGTTCCCCAGCGGAGTTTATCACCATCATCCTCAGCGGAATCCATCATTAAAATCCTCAGCAGGCCTCTCATCAAAACTTCGGCCAAGTATCTCTTCCACAGAGCAGCTTCCCGGCCGTTCGTCAAGGATTTATTTTCCTAAGATGAAATTACACTCATAAACATTTCACATTTTCATACATCTTGCTTACATACATGATGAAACGCATACAACATCTCATGTTGAACATCATGATATCATGCATATCATACAACTTACGTTTTTTGCCTTTTCAGGAAAAAGACAATCCCAAAAACAATTACCGTCAACTGTCGCAGTTCCAGATCCGATACCTGTATCTAGCCAGGGCACATCTGAGAGTGATCAGTTTCCAGACTCGATTCCTGTATCTAGCCAGGGCACGTCTGAAGAGTTCGAAGATTCGATTCCTGTATCCAGCCAGGGCACATCTATCAACTACAACATTTCCAGATTCGACTCCTGTATCCAGCCAGGGCATATCTGTTGACCACGTTTCCAGACTCGACTCCTGTATCTAGCCAGGGCACGTCTGAAGAGTTCGAAGATTCGATTCCTGTATCCAGCCAGGGCACATCTACTAAACGACTATTTCCAGATTCGACTCCTGTATCCAGCCAGGGCACATCTGTGAGCAACCGATTGCAGATTCGATACCTGTATCTAGCCAGGGCATATCTGCATAAGGAGACTGAAGATCAAACACCTGTAACAAGCCAGGAAAACATCCGTCTTTCTTGAATACACAAGTTCTCGCTAAGGAATCTTTTATGCGATCAACACTTCCAAATGGCATCTATAAGCCCATTCCCGACAAAGTTCTGTCACTTCTCCAGATGGCATCTATAAAGCCCATCTCCCTATCCACCATCTCTCCAAATGGCATCTATAAGTCCATTCCCGACACCACATTGTTGAGACTCCAGCATGCGAGTGCAAATTTCCGGGCACTCTAGTGTCCAATCTCCTTTTACCCTCGAGTCACGAAAGGCAAACTTGCCAATCTAACTCTTCAGGTCCAAGAAGATTGAACAGGGGCAACTGTTGTACCCCAAAATTTGCCCTCCCATTTCCTCAACATTTTCTCATCACAAGACCTTTGAAGATCAAGATCCAGTTAGGGTTTCCTCTGCTCAAGGCTTCTCCTTGCACGGTGGACTCAAATTAGGGTTTGTGTTTGCCTAAGGATGTTTTGACCTAAAATGCCTAAGATGACTTTCATGCTTCATGTTGGACTCCCAAGTTTACCTATGCCAAGTTTCAAGTCTTGACTCCAAGTTTTACCCAGTCAATTGGACAGTTGACCTAGAAATCAGCTGTATTGGGGAAAAAGTCAACTGTGGCCAATTGACAGTCAAACCTCATGAAATTTGATCCACATCAACATTATGAACTCATATGAACCATTTGATCAAGTTTGGATCACAATTCCACAAGAAATTTGATCAGATCATCAAAAGGGCAAAATGGTCATTTTTAGGGTTTTGACTGCACAAGGGCAATTTTTGACTGTTTGACCTAGCCAATGGCAAACCAAGCTCACATATGGCCTCAAGGACTCAATGGAATTATCTTGACATGTTCATCAAGCTCAAAAGATCCCAAGTACACAAGATTGATAGTTGAATTTCCCAGTCAATTGATCAATTTTGACTGTATACTGAAAAGTCAAACTTTGACTTTTTGGTCAAAATCAAGAGTCAAGATTCATTTTTCATCAAAACATGCCAAATCATGAAACTTGTTCACCAAGAAATCACAAAATGCAAATTAGGGTTTGAAAATGGAATTTTTCATAACTTAGAATTTTTCTAAGTTATGAAAAACCCTAATTTTTTCCCAACTTTGCCCCATCTTTTCACCATGATCCATTTGGATTCAAACAAAAGTCAAAACATGAAAGTTGTAGATTGTTGCATAGTCTACAACTTTGATTCACAAAGTTTTCTCATTTGAAGCTTGTATCTCAAGTTATGATTTTTTGAATAAGGGCACTAAACCATCTTTTAACTTAGTGAAATTTAACCTATTTTGACAAGGTTTTCTACCCTACTTCAAGGCCACTTTTCATACCCTTCCACTTGGAATTTTGATTTGCATTTCAAAGATGGATTGTAGTACACATTCCAAGCTTTCCAAAATGTCCAAGAACTCATCAAACAACCTCATAACTTGAGAGATTCGAATTTCACAAATTGGCAAAAATTCACTTTTGTTCTTCATCAAGACATGTTCATAAACTTGGCAAATTTGAACTCAGCATAGTTTGTGCTACTTTGCAGGTCCTTAAACCACATTACACTCCTTAATTTAATGCTTGTTCATTGTGTCCAAGTGTTGTTCCATGAATTCAAGCATTATACACAAGATTGATCCATTTTTGGATAAAGTGAACTTTCCATTTTTACAAAAGTTTGCTTTATGTCAATTGGTAAATCAAACAAGTACATAGAAGATCTGCTTAGCACAAGATTATGTGCATAACACACTGATCAAGAGGAGTTGGTGCAGCACATTAGGGGGTCCTATACTGACCTAGAACACCAATTTGCTTTGGTTGCTTAGAAAAAAAGAAAAGTCCATAACTTGTGACAACTTGAATCTCAGCTGACAAACACAACACAAAAGATATCAAACACATTCAAGATCACCCAACCAAGCTTTTGCACGAGCCTTTTGCCTTTCAAACACTCTCCATCTCAGAAACACCACAAAACTGCTCAAACAGAGCAGGCCCTGCAGATTGAGTGCTATCTCTCAATCCCTTCGAGCATTTTGATCAAAACCTGTTCCTATACCTTCCTTATAACATATGCAAGCTATCCAGAAGCTAAGGCACGATCTGTAGTTGCTCTAACCACTTCCACCATTTTCATATCTTTGACTTGCAGGTGAAGTTCTACAGCTTGATACAAGAAGGTTCAAGACAAAGCAAGCATTGAAAAAGCATCCCTGGACCTCAAGGAAGCTTTTCCAATCATTACATTGTACTGAAAGTCTCTCATTCTCCACATAGAAGTTCAACTGCACAGGTAAAAGTTTGAATTCGTATCTCTCTTATTAGGCATCTTTAGTCTTAAGTTTGTGAAGAAACAAGGTCCTACTCATAGCTCTGAACATGTACATAGCTTTACTTTTCATTTCTTTTATCTGAGTAGAGAGAATTTGAGCTCTGAAAATGGTAGAAAAGCTAGGTCAGGAAAGAGGGGGAGAGAAATTCTCCCTCATCTTAGAGAGATAGGTCATGTTCTTTATATGGTTGAAACCGTCTCTCAATGCTCTACACTTTTCATGTTATGAGTTTTGCTTGAAAGTCCAGGAATCCAGAGATAAAAAACGCGTGTTGTAGCTTGAAGAAGGCTGTACAGAGGTTGAAGAAGGAGTGGTCTGGGCTGGGCCTGGATTTGTTTTCTTTTCACACCCCATTTTCATGTTTACACCCCCCTGAGCCCATTTGTTCATTTCTTAACATTTTTGACTTTTTCTTTTTTGTTTGACTTTGTTTATTTTTTTCTCATGACATTAAAAAATTAAAAATATTTTTTTCATCATTTTTTGCATTTATTGCATATTTATTTGTTCATTTTCTTTGTTTGTATATAATATATATATGTATTATTATTAGAATAAATAAGAAATAATGTAAATACAATTTTTATTTTCATTTACTTTCTGAAAATATTTCACAAAAAAAAAACTCTTTTATTTATTTTATTTAAAATAATGAATAAATATTTATTTTACATATTTAGGGTTTAATATAGATATATATATATATATATATATGGTTATTAACATATTTAAGATGAAAATATAAAAATACTTGATTTTTTCATTTTATTTAATATTTGATATAAAAATACCTTTTTCCATAATATACTTCTTTTTTATTTTATTTTTGAAAATAATAAATAAATAGTCGTATTAAATTAGGTAATAATACATTTCCTTTAAAATTAGGGTTTTTGCCCTAAATTTAAAATACTCAAAAAAATAGTAATACATTTTTTTTATTTTTATTTTTCTTTTTCCTTTTACATAAAATAATATTTTCTCCTACACATAAAAACTTTCTTTTTTGCATTTCACATATTTATTTAATTTACATTTAATTATGCAATTTATTCACTATGCAAATATCCAATTGATGTAATAATTTAGATTTAAATTCTTGTCAATATCCCCATTTGAACATTTGTACCCCCCTTCCCATATTTGGTTTTGTAATAGCTTAGTAATTTTAATTTCGCACTTTATTGCCTTCTAATGATAACATGTTAGAATTAGGGTTTGTATGCGAAAAAACGATAAAAAATAGTTTGACATAATACAAGATAAACAAGCATGAAAGTGGACACACAAATCACACTTGCACCCCCTAGGGTATTCCACTTGTTGCCTTCAAATAAATGGGCCATATTGCATGTTGAACTTCTTTGGGCAAAGCAAACAATTTGAATGATCATAGTCCCTCGACAAAACTTTTCAAAAACAAACAAAAACAAATGATCAAGTCCCTTAAAGAAATTGCCCAAAGACATTTAACGTCGTTGCAATTATGGTCTAAAACGATGACCCGCGCCCGTCCCTTTCACATCCTAACACAAGGTTGCCCACCAAATACAATGGTGGAGCAAACTTGTTAAAAGGGTTAAAGTATAGCAATGATCTTTTGAGAAATTTAGGAGTAGATAACCTCTTAGTTACTTGAATCTACTTGCAAAACAAAACACTTGCCTAATTTCAAAATCACACATCACTACACTTTCAAAACAACTTTCAAAAACAAATGAAAACTTTTTTCAAAAAGACATACATCTTTGTATACATCCCCACATGGATCATTACAAAGGTTGCCACCACATTGGCCTCTTTTCAAAACATTTTCAAACCCACACACTCAAGCACCATTTAAAACAATTGAAAACAAAAGGCAAGTGATCTAAGCAAGTAACTAAGAGCCCATGGATAACCATGGATAGAAAGGGTGCTAATACCTTCCCTTTCTATAATCTACTCCCCGAACCCAAGAAAACATCTCAAAAGGTTTTTGCTGTGCTTTTTAACCTTTCCTTAGGATAAAATAAAAAGTCGGTGGCGACTCTTGCTAACCGCAACATTTGCGAATACAAACGCAAACCTCAAGTCAGTTCTCCCACCGTATCACAGTCGTCGAGTACTATCAAGTATAAGATCAGAGGTCTCCCTTCAACTGGAGGCATCAGAATGGGTGGCTCTTGGAGATACTCTTTGATCCTTTCAAAAGCGGCCTGGCATTCATCGTTCCAACGTACTACTTGATCTTTCTTCAGTAGCTTGAAGATTGGCTCACAAGTAGCAGTCAGGTGCGAGATAAATCGGGCAATGTAATTCAGACGTCCCAGAAAGCCTCTGACTTCTTTCTCTGTTCTGGGAGTTGGCATCTCCTGTATAGCTTTCACTTTTGCCGGATCTACTTAAATACCCTTATCGCTCACGACGAAACCTAGCAGTTTACCAGACCTCACCCCGAAGGTGCACTTGTTCGGGTTTAGCCTCATCTTGTACAACTTCAGCCTGTCAAACAGTTTCTGCAGATGGTCAAGGTGTTCCTCCTCAGTTTGGGACCTTGCAATCATATCATCGACGTATACCTCAATCTCATGATGGATCATGTCATGAAACAAAGCAACCATGGCACGCTGATACGTTGCCCCAACATTCTTCAGTCCAAAAGGCATGACCTTGTAGCAAAAGGTACCCTACTGAGTAACAAAGGTCGTCTTTTCCATGTCTTCGGGAGCCATTTTTATGTGATTATAACCGGAGAAGCCATCCATAAAGGAGAATACCTTATGTTGAGCAATGTTGTCAACCAGAACGTCAATATGAGGTAGAGGGAAATCATCCTTGGGGCTTGCCCTGTTCAGATCCCTGTAATCAACACACATTCGAACCTTACCATCCTTCTTTGGTACAGGCACCACATTGGCAACCCACTGAGGGTAAGAAGTAACTGCTAGGAAACCGGCGTCAAACTGCTTCATAACCTCAGCCTTGATTTTCTCAGACATCTCGGGACGCATTCGACGAACCTTCTGTTTTACTGGAGGACAGTCTTCCTTGGTAGGTAGGCGATGAACCACAATATCATTATCCAAACCAGGCATATCTTTGTAAGACCAGGAGAAGATCTCAACATAGTCGCGCAGCATCTGAATCAACCGTTGTTTCACACTAAGCTCAAGATTTGCACCAACCTTGACTTCCTTCTTGTCTGTCTCAGTACCCAGATTCACCGATTCTACCGGATCTTCATGTGGCTGAATAACCCTCTCTTCTTGGAGTAACAGTCTTGCAAGTTCTCCAGGCACTTCACAATCATCTTCACCTTCGTCTTCAGCTAAGTTGATCGGATTTTCGAAGTCGTAACTGGCAGTAGCAGAGTCGTTACCAGTGAGATCCAGAGTGGACGTGGACCTGTATATGTGAGTGTGTGTAAATAGCTATTTTGCAATATATAATAGAAAAACAAGGAGCACAAAATTTGAAATGCAAGAACGTCCAATGCTTTTATTAATGATATATGAAAATGACACACAAAATCCCTCACAAATGAAGCCACGGTGCCCCGGGTAAGACACCGGGCCATAAAGTTTAAAACATTGTTTGTTACATATTCAAAACAAAGAGTTTCATTACCGGGTAATCACAGAAATGGGCATAGAATCCTTTGCTGTCCAGTTGCTTAATCCACCATTGGCAGTCGGGTAGATCCAACTGTCGATATCAAACTCTTTATCATCGTCATCCCTGATAGAATTCACCCTTGCATCTTGTTTAGGCTTCTCTGGTGCTCTGAACTCGATCTCCTTTGCATCGATCAAGTCTTGTACCTTGTTCTTCAAAACCCAACAATCATCCGTATTATGCCCTGGGCTATCAGAGTGATAAGCACAACAGGCGTTAGGGTTGTACTTCAGTGACATTGTATTTGGATTCTTTGGGGCTTCCTTTAGAATCACCAGATTGGTTTTCAGTAACTGTGGCAGAATCTGAGACAAAATCATGCTGAGATGAGTGAATTGCCTTCGAGGTCTCTCATCCTTCTGTTGATTGTTGTACTGAGGAGCACCAACAGGTTTTGAAATGACAAACGCATTAACAGCTTGGCGGTGTTCAGGTATATTCTGTCTTCTCGAACTGCAGACATCACTGGATTCTTTCTTAAACGGCTTCTTCTCGGTGCTCGATGAGGCACCCCTTTGTATCTTACCAGCCTCGATCCTCTCACCGGTCAAAATGAGCTCTGTAAACCCAGATGAAGAGCTTCTAATTAAGTGGTTGAAAAATGGACCAGACAGGGTCCCTAGAAACATATCAACAAGCTCCCGATCAGCCAAGGGTGGTTGTACTCTTCCGGCGAGATCCCTCCACTTCTGAGCATAATCTTTGAATCCTTCACCCATTCCCATTGACATACCCTGGAGTTGGGTACGCGTAGGAGCGAGGTCGGAGTTGTACTGATACTGCCTGTAGAATGCAGTAGCCAAATCTTCCCAACTGCGGATACTGGTTCCACCCAGTTGATAGAACCACTCAAGCTGAGTCCCTGAGAGACTGTCTTGAAAGAAATGGATCCATAGGTTTTTATCAGCGGTATATGGCTGAATCTTCCTCACATATGACCGGAGGTGCAACTTCGGACAAGAAACTCCGTCATACTTAGCAAAGGCCGGTGCCTTGAATTTGTGGGGAATCACTACCCCAGATGATAGACCTAGATCACCAAAGTCCAGACCAGGCACTTTTTGAAATTCCATAGCATTCAACCGGTCTTCCAGTTTCTTGTATCTATCCTCGGCAGGAGGATACTGTTCTTCATCGAAGTCCGTCTCGTTGTCGGAGACCACAAGGCTAGGAGCCCTCCTTTCCTCTTGACTATCTTTCCCTCCCGATGAGGTGGTCAGATCAACTTCATTCTGTATCCTGTTTCCAAACCTGTGCCCTGTGTTAAACAGGATTGTCCTCTTCTTCTTCTTCTTTTTCTCTTTCAGAATCAGGGTGTTCAGATCTTGCTGACCCTTAGCTAGATTCATGAACAACTCTTGGAATTGGGCATTATGGGCCTGGAGGGCCTTGATAGCTTGCTCAGTTAAAGGTTCAACAGACATGATGAGTGCTGAAATAAACAGCGAAGAAGATAAGAGACCTGTAATGGGTACCTGTTTATGAAGTGCATGGGATGAAATGCGTATGATTATGATTTCAAAGACAATCAGGAGGTTCAAATTTGTAAACCAGAAAGGAAACACACTTTATTAGTTAAGCTTTGAAATTCAAATTGTTCAACTGATGCCATTAAGGCATTTACAAGAATGCAAATACTGAAAAGTAAATAAAACCGGAAAAGAAACAATCAAAGATCAATCAACTCTCCCATGGTCTCTTCTTATCAGTGCAGACATAGTCGTTGAGAATTCGCTCGTTCTCCAACTGCCTAGTTAACCTTTGGATCTTCTTCTCTTGCTCGTTGAAATTCTCTCGGTAAGAATCCCGTTCTTCCCTCAGTTGCATCCAAGATCTCTTTAGTGCCCCAATGTCAGTGGGCATATAAGGATGGAGGATGGTTGGAAGAACTCCTTCTTCATTAGCAAGTTCAAGAGTGACAAGACGGACAACTTCTTATGGCATACCTAGCTTTTGGGCACGAATGCGGACCCATATGAGATATGGCTCCATTGGCAGAGAAGTATTTGGGCCCAACTCATGTGGATCAGATTGGTGAACTCTATCCCAAGCCCTTATGAATCTGCAACGTTGCTTGTCGCTGTCCCCTTGAAAATCAAAGATGATACTAGGCATTAGCATCTCATGAGGTCCTTCTCTTCTGGCACATCCGAACTGACGTAGATCTAAGCATGGGTTGTAAGAAATTCATCCATGGGTTCCTAGTAGTGGAACATTAGGGTACTCCCCACAACGATCAATGATAGTCACCTCGTCCATACCCTTGAGAGTCCAAATAATGTCATTATGAGAGAGAGACATCACCCTATAAGCCCAGCCCATGCCTTCTTTGTTTTTCAGCACTGACTTAGGAAGGTGCGTGTTGTACCCCAAAATTTGCCCTCCCATATTCTCCAAGATTTGTCAAGGCAAGGTCACAAAATGCCCCAAGGGTTGTGCAGCTTAACTGTCTCCTATACAGTCAAAACTAGGGTTTGTGTTCTGATCAAGAATTGAAAGTTTTCAAAGACCCAATCAAGTCTCATATGCTTACAAAGATGGTCAAGTATCCTCACATCAAGTTTCAAGACATTCAGCTCAAGATTGCACAGTCAAAACCCTAGATTGCACTACAGTCAACTGTAGGGGCAAAATGGTCATTTGACAGTCAAAAGTTCAAATTTTTGATCAACATATCATTTTGAAGCCACAAACATCATTTGATCAATGCTTGATCATGATTCTCAAAATTTGGCTCAGAAAATCATCAAGATGCAAAAGTTACTATATTTGGACAGCTGAAAAAGTCAACTGAAATTGACCAGGGCATAACTTTCACATGGATTATCAGAAAAATTCCATCCAAAGCTCATTTTGAAGAGAAAGACATTTCCTACAACTCATCTTCATATTCCAAGTCCAAGAAATGCTCTCACAAAAAGTTATCAATTTCAACATTATAGGTCATTTTCAAAAGTCAACAAAAAGGGACTTTAAGTCAAAGGCCATAACTTGAGATTGGTAAATCAAAATGACATGGGACCAAAGGCATTGGTTAAAGGACTCAAAGACCTTTCCAAAATGTCCAAGAACATGTGAAAATCTTAAAAATTGAGCAAGTTATGCCTTGTGGAAGTTGGGAAACTTTTGGGAATTTTGAAAAGTCAACAATGGTTCAAATGACCTAAAAATGCAAATGGGCCCATTTTTCTTCCAAGTTTCTTCATGCCAAGCCTATGCACGACCATTAGGCCCAAAAGGAAGTTTTTCTCCATTTTTATTTATTTATTTGGATTATTTATCATTTATAATTCATTTAATTAAATAAAATGCACAAAAAAATACAAACCTAATGAAAACAAATCTTTTTATGTAGGTTTGGACTCAATATTTCGTGTAAGTACTAAAGGGGAAAGTTTTGGTGTGATTGGAGCATGATTGACACAAATTGCACATGGAAAAGATTTGGAAAAGATCTTACAAAATCAAAGATTGAAAACATTGAATACCATGGATTTTGTGCAATATTTTTAACCTAATAGCTTCACTATATGATCAGAATCAAAGACCTAATGCCTTTACACAAAAAAGCTGCGCCCCAAGAACACTTTGCACATTGAAATTTTTTCCATAAGGTTCAAAACTGATTTCAAGGTTAGAGGTGGTGTTAAGCTCTAATTCTTATACCAAAAGCTTCCTTAGGCACTCCTGATCAAATTCCAATCAAGAACATCAACCAAAACGCAAAGAAGTGGTATCAAGAACTCTCACGGCATCAAGAATTTTTTGAAATCACATATCATAAATCATACATCTTTTTGCATTTTTGTTTATATATTCATGTTCCTGATGAAGTTTGTGAGCTAACCATCATGTTCAATTGCGTTATCATCCTGTATATCAAATTCTACCATGCGCGATTTCTAGGTTTTGCAGGGTACAAAATTAGGGCTTTTGCATAGGGGAAAAATTAAGACTCATGAATACCATGGTTGCATTCAGTAGGTCCGGACGGAGAAGACACTATACTCGCGATGAATTTATGAACCTCATAGCGCTAGTCGCTATTTTCTGTAAACCTGCCTAATGCTACGCGTTAAAACCGTGGCCAATGTGTTTTGTGTTTCAGGAAAACGAAGAAGAAGAAGCCGTGTCAAAACGTGATAGGTCCATTCAAATCTCGCGCGAATTTCCAAAGTCATTAACGTTTTCTTCTTATAATACTTGTTGTTTATTATTTGTTAAATGAAATACAAGTGGCTCAGTGGGCAGGGATACGTGCATGTGACTCTCATGACCTGGGTTCAAATCCCAGGTCTTGCAAATTCCAATATTATTTTTCAATACAGGTTCCTGTGCAACACTAGCGTTAAGGACTACCATATCCCATCCAGATCAGGCCATGCACACGTCCATCCAATCCAGATCAATGGCCAGGATTCAAAGAACGCTGTAAGCACCAGTCAACGCATCATACGTAATTCCAAAAGTCAATGAAATTCAAGCAAATGGGCCAAAATTCTAGGCCTGAACCTCCTAAATTGGGGCTACCCCCCCCCCCCCCCTGGTTTGCCTTCCTTTTATTTTTCTTATATTTTATTTAAATTATTATTTTGTTTTCTTGATTGTTTAATTTAATTAATTTATTTTCACAAAAAACATAAAAAAAACATTAAAATTCAGAAAAGACAAAAAAATTAATAAATACTTATATTATGATTATTTTCATAAATAAATGTTTGTAATTATTTAGTTTTAATTAGGTTACAAATTTAATTCTTTTTAATAACTAAAATCCAAAAAAATAGAGTTTAGGTTTAATAACTTTTATTTTCTTTTTAATTTTTCCTTTTTTTTTTAGAATAATAATATTAGTTATTTATTTTCATAAATTAAAAAGTTGTACATAAATAATTTAGGGTTTAATTTAGGTTTTAATTTAATTCTTTCCTAATAAATAAAGAAAACATTAGAATTAGGGTTTGGACATTTTACTTTAATTATAATTAATCTTTTTTTCTTATTTAATCTAAAAAATACAAAAATACCAAAAAAACATTCCTTTTAAATCTTTAATTTTAATTCCTCCTTAATTAATTCATTAACTTTAAATATTTTTGTAAAAGGGTCCAACGCCCATTGTTTTAATTATTTTATTTCGCGCATATTTAATTTATGTCATTTAAATAATCATGTAATTCTCCCAAAGCGTTGTAATTTAAATTTTTCGCACTTTTATTCGCTTTCTTTATTTTTCCGCTAAATCGGGTCCGGTTTAATTTTGGCGATGTGGACCCGCGCCATTTGTAATAGCCTTAGATTTATGTTTCGCAAACTTTATAACTGTTAAAAAGCATGCAAGAATGAATATCTTAATTAAAACAAATGCGTAGATCACAATGAACATGACAAGACAAATATCAACGAACATGACACACCATTCGCACACACCACCCCTAGGGTACGCCTCACTGTTGCCTTTCGAAAGGTGATCGTCGAGTAGAGGACATCTTAGTAAGTCCTCATGATCCGGGAACCTGGCATGAGGGTAGCTTCTAAGGTGTCTTCCTATTGCTCCGGTGATCACCATGTCCCTACAAACTCGAATTGACCCGAACACCTCCAACGGTGGTGCTACCTACCTCTCAATGGTGGGATGGCACTACTTTTAAGGACATCTACACAGACGAATTCCTTAGGGTAGGTAGGTTCTCAAGGATACTTGCTCTCTTCAAAACAAACTCAAAAAGACTTTTCACCAACACATTTTCCAAAGCTTTTAAAGCAAATTTTTCAAACACTCTGACGTACGAGTCGAACTGAAATTTTCAAAAGAAACTTTTTTTAAAACCCACATTGAAAAACAAGCAAACATTTTTGAAAACACATTGAGCAAGTATCTAAGAGCCCATGGATAACCATGGATAGAAAGGGTGCTAACACCTTCCCTTTCTATAACCTACCTCCCGAACCGAGAGCAATCTCTTTAAGGAATTTTTCTGTGCTTTTGTCCTTTCCATTTGGAGAAAATAAAAGACGGTGGCGACTCTTGCTTCCGCGACATTTCGCGAACCAGCGTTAAACAGTCAGTTCCAGATCCACCGATCACAGAACTGGCGACTCTGCTGGGGACTAAACTTAAAGTGAGGTGTACCTTAGGGCTAGCTTATAACTATGTTTTCAATTGTTTTCCTTGTGTGCTTTAAATTGTGGGTTGCTTGGGGGTTCTATAGATCCTAAACCCGGATCTGGGGAATACCTTTCTTAGAAAGTAGCAACAAGACTGTGAGGGAACTGTGCAGGGTATACCGACATGGTTGAAACAGTCTGCTACGTTGATGTGGCACTTTGGTGTGTACCGGTAACCCTTGAGTTCAGTCAAGGAGAGTACGGGGCCTCCGCGTGGTGTCGTGAAGCATCAACAGACCTTAGGAACCTTAATTGAACTATCTTGGCCTTTTTAGGGTAGTGAGATAACTGACTTTGGTGCAGTCCGAGGTTGGTTGATACTCGATACTACGCTCAATTGAGGGTTGCTTTCCTGGAATATTTCGGTCGCCAGTTCAGTGGCTAAATCGAAACGATGAACAATGAAAGCAATCCCGTGATATTGGGAACCTTAGAACCCGGTTACTTTTATTAGGACAGGTTGAACCCACCAACTTCAAAAGGGTACTACCCAGACCCCACGCTGGCCTTAAACCTTAAGGGCTTGTCTTGTGTGCCTTGTGTGCCCTACATGTTTGTCTTTGTAAATATCTGTGGTGTGTTTAATCATAGCATCATGACATCATCCAGCATCATATGCATTGACTAACCATTTCAGGGGTTCGAATTTTCATCTTTGTTCTTGTTTTGTAGGACATGGAAACTGTTCGTAGAAAGACAATTCAAGTCAGTCTTGTAAGGATCCCTCCTCAGCTTAAGGAGCTTATATCCAGGATTCCCGAGAACTCTTCATTCAGTGAAAGGCATGGAAGCCTCATCAGCTTGGTCAACACCAACATTGAGGAAGATATGATAAAGGTCTTGTTCCAATTCTTTGACCCTCTGCATCACTGCTTTACCTTCTTGGACTATCAGTTGGTACCTACATTGGAGGAGTTCTCCCGGCTCCTGAAGATCCCTATCCTTGATCAGCTACCCTTCAACGGTACAGAAAAGGAACCTAAGCTTGAGGAGATTGCTAAAGCCTTGCATCTACAGTCATCTGACCTCAAGGGACATTGGGAAGTCAGAAGTGGTATCAAAGGGTTCTTAGCCAGGTTTCTGTTTGAAAAGGCCCTTGAATGTTGGAACTCCCTTGACTTGCAAGCTTTTGAAGAGGTTGTGGCCCTCCTTGTTTATGGTTTGGTGTTGTTCCCTAACCCAGATCAGCTCATTGATATCAGTGCCGTTCAGATCTTTATGTCCAGGAATCCTATACCTACGTTGCTGGGGGACATCCTTCACTCATGTTACACTCGAACCATGAGAAAAAGAGGTGTCCTTATGTGTTGCACTCCTCTCCTGGGAAGGTGGTTTATTTCGCACCTTCCCCAATCAGTCTTGAAGAATGAGCGGGGTTTGAGATGGTCACAACGGTTGATGACTCTTACGCATGCAGATATACATTGGTGTCCTAGGTCCAGAGGAGATGTCACTATCATTGATCGTTGCGGGGAGTACCCTAATGTTCCTTTACTTGGAATCAGAGGAGGTATTACTTATAGCCCATGCCTGGCTTGGAGACAGTTTGGTTATGCTCGGAGGGACGGTCCCCATGACATGTTAATTCCTGACATAGTTTTTGACTTCGACAATGATACTCAAGGACTTCGTCAGAGATTTATCAGAGCCTGGAGGATGCCCAGTAGGATAGACAGCAAGACACTGGGGCACAGGAACTCCATCCCTTTGGAGCCTTATCTCAAGTGGGTACGCGCTCGCTCCCAGAAGTTAGTGATGCCTTATCCTCATATGCTCCCAGTAATCAAAGAACCAGTCCTGGAAGGGGAGGTGTCCCACATTATTCAGCACCCTGATATGCCCACATCCTGGGAAGAGATGCAGAAGAGCTGGATCCAGCTTAAGGAGGAAAGGAATTCTCTTGAAACTAGTCTGCATGCCAGTGAAAAGAAGGTCTTGGAGCTCACTCGCCTGTTGCATGAGGAGAGGAATCTCAACACCTACATAGCTCCGAAGAGGATGCGCAGTGTATTTTGGGATTGACTTGATTTTTGTATTTTTTGCCCATGAGGCCTTGATGTATCAAACAATGATTTCTTTAATGATAACGTGTGTTCTTTTGGTCTACAACAAATTTGAACTTTCGAACCCTTGAATGCATTGCATACGCATTTCATACATCATGTGCATAGCAGGTTTTCCCCTTTTCAGGTTGCTTACAGTTCTTCGCTGTTTATTTCAGCATCATGAATCCCGGATCTGAATCAACAGAGACATCAATCAAGGCTCTCCAGGCGCAGAATGCGCAGTTTCAAGAACTAATCATGGGTCTAGCTAAAGGCCAAGAAGAACTGAAGACTATGCTCCTGAAGAAGGAGAAGAAGAAGAAGAGAAGAACTGTTCTGTTCAACTCGGGCCGAAGGTTGGGTAATACTCTGCACCATGAAGAGGCTGGTTCTTCTGTTGGCAGGAGTCCTTCTCAGGCAGAAGTAAAGGTTCCTACTCCAGTGGTCTCCGACAACGAGACAGATTTTGATGAGGAACAGTATCCTCCTGCAGATGACAGGTACAAACAACTGGAGGACAGGTTGAAGGCTATGGAGGTGCAACAGGCACCTGGGCTGGATTTCGGAGATCTGGGTTTGTCGACTGGTGTAATTATCCCGCATAAATTCAAAGCACCCACCTTCTCGAAGTATGACGGGGCGTCTTGTCCCAAGCTGCACTTAAGGTCCTATGTTCGGAAAATTCAGCCGTACTCTGCGGACAAGAATCTATGGATCCACTTCTTCCAGGAGAGTCTTTCAGGGACTCATCTCGAATGGTTCTATCAGCTGGATGGGACCAAAGTTCGTAACTGGGAGGAGCTGGCTACTGCTTTCTACAAGCAGTATCAGTATAATGCCGACCTTGCCCCCACACGTACCCAACTCCAGGGTATGGCGTTAGGCGCAAGCGAAGGTTTTAAGGAGTACGCTCAGAAGTGGAGAGACCTGGCTGGCAGGGTGCAGCCACCATTGACTGATCGGGAGTTGGTTGACATGTTCTTGGGGACCCTATCTGGGCCATTTTTCAACCACCTCATTGGGAATTCTTCTGCTGGTTTCACTGATTTGATCTTGACTGGAGAGAGAATTGAAGCTGGGCTGAAGTCTGGGAAAATAGCAAAGGGTGCCTCATCTAGTTCAGAAAAGAAACCTTTCAAGAAGGAGTCTAGTGCCGTGTATGGTTCCAGAAGATCAGAAAGACATGAGCACCACCAATCTGTCAGTGCGGTCATGATTGCTAAGCCTGCTGCCGCTCCCCGGCCAAACAATACTCAGAAGGTGGAAAGACCCCGGAGGGAATTCACCCGCTTAGGCATGACTTTGTCGCAGATACTACCACAGTTGCTCGCAACCAATTTGGTGACTGTCAGGGAGGCTCCAAAGTTCCCAAATACAGCATCTCCCAAGTACAACCCGAATGCTCGTTGTGCTTACCATTCAGAAAGCCCGGGGCACTCTACCGATGAATGTTGGGCACTAAAGAACAAGCTGCAGGACCTCATTGACACTAAGGAGGTACAGTTTGAGGCATCTGACAAGCCTAATGTGGTGACAGCTCCCCTGCCTGCTCATGGGGTAAATGCTATTGGAGATGAAGAGGAAGTTGATGGAGCTGAGTTTGATAGCTGGATCTACCCGGCTGCTGATGGTGGACTTAACAATTGGAGCGCAAAGGACAATCTCCCTGTTTCTTTTGTTACTAAGTAATAAATTTTCTTGTTTTGTTATTTTGTAATAAACAATGATAAACTCTATGGCCCGGTGTCTTACCCGAGGCACCGTGGTTCTATTTGTGAGGGCATACAAACTGTCATTTTATACATCATGAATGAAAATCTTGGACGTACTTTTCGCATCGCAAATATTGTGTTCCTTTTCTGTCTTTCTTTTCCTTTACATAATTTTCAAAAACAGCTGTATTTACACACACACTCACTCATACAGGTTCCAATCCACTCTGGATCTCACTGATAACAGCTCTGCTACTGCCAACTATGACTTCGAAAATCCGATCAACTTAGCCGAAGACGAAGGTGAAGATGATTGCGAAGTGCCTGGCGAGCTTGCAAGACTGTTGCTTCAGGAAGAGAGGGCAATTCAACCCCATGAAGAGCCAGTGGAAACCATAAACCTGGGTACTGAGGCAGACAGAAAAGAGGTGAAGATTGGTGCCAACCTAGAGCTCAGCGTGAAGCAACGGTTAACCAAGATGTTACATGACTATATGGAGATCTTTGCCTGGTCCTACGAAGACATGCCAGGGTTGGATACCGATATTGTCGTCCATCATTTGCCGACTAGGGAAGACTGCCCTCCAGTTAAACAAAAGGTTCGTCAGATGCGTCCAGAGATGTCTGAGAAAATCAAAGCCGAAGTCATGAAACAGTTTGATGCCGGGTTTCTTGCAGTGACTTCTTATCCTCAGTGGGTTGCTAATGTGGTGCCAGTACCTAAAAAGGACGGTAAGGTCAGAATGTGTGTTGATTATAGGGATCTAAACAGGGCCAACCCCAAGGATGACTTCCCCTTACCTCACATTGATGTCCTTGTTGATAATACAGCTCAGCACAAGGTATTCTCTTTCATGGATGGCTTTTCAGGTTACAATCAGATCAAGATGGCACCTGAAGACATGGAAAAGACTACATTTGTTACTCAGTGGGGCACCTTCTGTTACAAGGTCATGCCGTTCGGATTAAAGAATGCTGGGGCAACCTACCAACGTGCCATGGTTGCCTTATTTCATGACATGATACACCATGAGATAGAAGTGTATGTGGACGACATGATCGCTAGGTCCCAGACTGAGGAAGAGCACCTAGATCATCTACAGAAGTTATTCGATCGGTTGAAACTATACAAGCTGAGATTGAACCCGAACAAGTGCACCTTCGGGGTAAGATCTGGGAAGTTGCTAGGCTTCGTGGTCAGTGATAAAGGTATTCAAGTGGACCCTGCTAAGGTCAAAGCTATTCAAGAGATGCCAGTTCCTAAGACAGAGAAGGAAGTCAGAGGCTTTTTAGGACGTCTGAATTACATTGCTCGGTTCATATCTCATCTGACTGCTACCTGTGAGCCAATCTTCAAGCTGCTGAAGAAAGATCAGGAAGTACGTTGGAATGATGAATGTCAGGCTGCCTTCGACAAAATCAAAGAGTATCTCCAAGAACCACCTATCCTTATGCCACCGGTTGAAGGGAGACCTCTGATACTATATCTGACAGTGCTAGACAACTCAATGGGGTGTGTGCTGGGGCAGCATGACGAGTCTGGCCGAAAAGAGCATGCCATTTATTACCTTAGCAAAAAGTTTACCGACTGTGAGACCCGATACTCACTGCTTGAGAAAACTTGCTGCGCTTTGGTATGGGCTGCTCGCCGGCTGAGACAGTATATGCTGACTCACACTACCTTGTTGATCTCAAAGATGGATCCGATAAAATACATATTCGAAAAGCCTGCTCTGTCTGGGAGAATTGCAAGATGGCAGATGATCTTGACGGAATACGACATTCAGTACACAACCCAGAAAGCCATCAAGGGAAGTGTATTGGCAGACCACTTAGCTCATCAAGCTGTAGATGACTATCAATCAATGAACTTCGAGTTTCCGGATGAAAGCATCATGATTGTAACTGATTGTGAAGTACCTGGACCGGATGAAGGACCTGAACCAGGATCCCGATGGTCTATGCACTTTGACGGAGCTTCCAATGCTTTGGGAAATGGTATCGGCGCCATCATCATATCTCCACAAGGTACTCATACTCCACTCACTGCCCGGCTGTGTTTCAACTGTACCAACAACATGGCGGAGTATGAGGCGTGTATCATGGGTCTTCAAGCTGCGATCGACCTAAGGATCAAATTTCTAAGTGTCTTCGGAGATTCCGCTCTTGTGATCAATCAGATCAATGGAGAGTGGGATACGAAACATCCAAACTTGATTCCTTACAGAGAATGTGTGTTGACCCTGATTCCCCACTTCACAGAGATAACCTTTGAGCACTTTCCAAGAGAAGAGAATCAGTTAGCGGACGCGTTAGCTACAATGTCTTCAATGTTCAAAGTTAAATGGGATAATGAAGCTCCCCGGATCATCATCTGGAAACTGGACGAACCGGCATACTGTTGTGATCTCGAAACTGAATTGGTAACTGAGAAGCCTTGGTACCACGAAGTGAAGAGATATCTGGAAGCTCAGGAATACCCTGAAGGTGCCTCTGTCAACGATAAGAAATTCCTGAGGAGGTTCGCAGCCAAGTTCTTCCTAAGCAACGGCATCTTGTACAAGCGAAACCATGATTCAACCTTACTGCGTTGTGTGGATAAGACTGAAGCGGAAAGAATCATGGAAGAGCTACATGAAGGGACCTTTGGTACGCATTCCAGTGGACACACTATGGCTAAGAAAATCCTACGGGCAGGATATTACTGGTCCACAATGGAAGCTGACTGCTACCAACATTCCAGGACATGCCACAAGTGTCAGATTTATGCAGATAAGGTGCATGTTCCTCCGGTTCCCCTGAATGTTCTGACTGCGCCTTGGCCGTTTGCAATGTGGGGTATAGACATGATCGGCGAGATAAAACCTACGGCATCCAATGGACATCGCTTCATCCTAGTAGCGATCGACTATTTCACGAAGTGGGTTGAGGCAGCATCCTATGCTACGGTAACCAAGACTGTTGTGGCACGGTTTATTCGACACAATCTGATCTGTCGGTACGGCGTCCCTGAGCGGATTATTACAGACAACGGTACCAATCTGAACAATAAGATAATCGCTGAGCTTTGCGAACAATTCAAGATACAGCACCACAATTCTTCTCCTTACCGACCGAAGATGAATGGGGCTGTAGAAGCAGCAAATAAGAACATCAAGAAGATCGTGCAGAAAATGACAGTGACGTATAAAGACTGGCACGAGATGTTACCGTTCGCTCTGCATGGGTACCGTACCTCAGCTAGGACGTCAACCGGGGCAACTCCCTTCTCTCTGGTTTATGGCATGGAGGCAGTCTTGCCGATCGAAGTGCAAATTCCCTCTCTCCGGATAATGAAGGATGCAAATCTGAACGAAGATGATTGGATCCAGACACGACTTGACCAACTCAATCTCATTGACGAAAAGAGACTTGCTGCTATCTGCCACGGTCAGACGTATCAGAAACGGATGATCAGGGCATTTAACAAAAAGGTCAGACCACAAGAATATCAAGTTGGGGATCTGGTTATCAAGAGAATCATCCTTCCTCAGAGTGATCCAAGGGGCAAATGGACCCCTACGTATGAAGGGCCATTTGTGGTTAAGCATGTGTTCTCAGGAGGAGCAATGATTTTAACCAATATGGATGGTGACGACCTTCCTCACCCTGCCAATGCAGACATAGTTAAAAAATACTACGCATGAAAAAGACCCGCTAGGCTGACATGCCTAGGCAAAAATTAGGGCTTCCCGTCGAACCAAAAGGGTTCGGGCAAAATGTAGGGATGAAAATGAAAAAAATCTGTACACCCGGCAAGTCGAAAACCTGAAAGGGCGACTTGGGCAAAAATGGGTATCCCGGTGGACTGAAAACCCGAAAGGGCGGTCCAGGCAAAAATTAGGGATAAAAGCGTAATACTATGTCTCATTGGATCACTTTGCATCCAGAATCTGGTATCTACATCAAGTTCAGACGGCGTCGATCAGTCAGCTTCACCTTCAACCAAGGTCATCAAGTGATGAGACGCTCAGAGTTATAAAGGCAATAGCAGAGTTGAAACCCAGTGGGATCATTCATATTTCACACAGCTGTTTATTTTCTTTTGTACAAAACTTGTATAAACTCTTTTGATCGGCGGCGTACCTCTTACTAGGACGTCAGCCTCTTGTACACAAAACGCCTATTCAGGCCATTCAAAAATCAATACAAATATATTTTTCAGTTAAACGTGCCAAGTGTTTTTTCTTTTCCTGTTTTGTTTTGCGAAGAACGTCCAAGGTTCAATTTGTGATGTATGCATTGACAATAAGTTGCTAACTCATAAATATTTGCACACGAAACAAAGGAATTAATTGCAGGTGACACTAGAAACAGGGGCAATAAAAGAGTTGTCTGAGCAATCCAATTGTTCTATCCTCCAAGGTACCAAGGTAGGTTCAGCTAAAGAACGTGACCAGTATACCTGAATTCCCCAGAGAGTGGTTCAACAAAACAATACATTCTTCTCCAAGCTATCATCAAATATCAAAGGAAATTGAGTATCCTCCCGTAGATCTCAAATACTTCCCCAACAGCAGTATACAAGCATCCCCGGCGGTCTTGGTCTAAAGATTGTTCCCCGGCAGTATCTCAACATTCAAAGGAATCACTTCTTCCCCAGCATGGTTCAAACTTCCCCAGAAGAATCCAATCCAGCCTCACCAGCAAAGTTGGAACTCATATCCCCAAGCAGTAAGCTTATCCCCAGTGGATTCTGGAAGCTTATATCCTCGCAGAGCACGAACGCATCGCCCGACTTTATTCAAAGAGTTATTTCCTTAACATGATATAACTGGGTTATCCTCAGCCAAAAGCCACGGAAAGAGCGTCCTCGACGAAGTCTTCTTACCCCAGCGAAGTCTATCAATACGTCCAATACAGCAAAGATATCCCCAGCGAAGTAACACTTCCAATACAACAAAGATATCCTCAGCAAGTTATTATCAACAATTCAACAAAGTGTCTCTCTCCCCACAGAGTATTGTTCCCCAGCATGGTCGCTAGAGTATTTTTTCTCCCCGCAGAATCTTCCATTTTCCAAGTTTATTCCGCAATGGAGTCATCTTCTCCTACCGGTATTCTTGCAGTTATCATCCCCAGCGAAAGCAAAATCTATCCTTCAATGTCAGCCCAGGATACAACTTCCCGGCACCCGTCAAGGATTCACTTTCCTAGACAAAAACATACATAAAACTTCACATATATCATCATAGCATGCATAACGCACTGCATCATACAAGTCTCCTTTATGTTGAGAACATCATTGCTTGATCCATGTCATGCATTGCATATGACTGACTTTTACCTTTCAGGAAAGATGCAGTTTAAAGTCTCAATCACATTTCAAGACCTAGACCGGTTCAGTTAAATCGACCCTAAGATTTTCCTGATGCTTATCCAGTCAAAGGCCTTCTCTTGGTTCAGTCAGATCGACCCTAAGATCTCCCTGATGCTTATCCAGTTGAAGACGTTCCAAGACCTCGACCGGTTCAGTTAAATCGACCCTAAGATTTTCCTGATGCTTATCCAGTCGAAGGCCTTCTCTTGGTTCAGTCAGATCGACCCTAAGATCTCCCTGATGCTTATCCAGTTGAAGATATTTCAAGACCTTGTCCGGTTCAGTTAAATCGACCCTAAGATTTTCCTGATGCTTATCCAGTCAAAGGCCTTCTCTTGGTTCAGTCAGATCGACCCTAAGATCTCCCTGATGCTTATCCAGTTGAAGATATTTCAAGACCTTGTCCGGTTCAGTTAAATCGACCCTAAGATTTTCCTGATGCTTATCCAGTCAAAGGCCTTCTCTTGGTTCAGTCAGATCGACCCTAAGATCTCCCTGATGCTTATCCAGTTGAAGACGTTCCAAGACCTCGACCGGTTCAGTTAAATCGACCCTGAGATTTTCCTGATGCTTATCCAGTCAAAGGCCTTCTCTTGGTTCAGTCAGATCGACCCTAAGATCTCCCTGATGCTTATCCAGTTGAAGACGTTCCAAGACCTCGACCGGTTCAGTTAAATCGACCCTAAGATTTTCCTGATGCTTATCCAGTCAAAGGCCTCTCTGGTTCAGTCAGATCGACCCTAAGATCTCCCTGATGCTTATCCAGTTGAAGATATTCCAAGACCTTGTCCGGTTCAGTTAAATCAACCCTAAGATTTTCCTGATGCTTATCCAGTCAAAGGCCTCTCTGGTTCAGTCAGATCGACCCTAAGATCTCCCTGATTCTTATTCCAGTAGAAGACACCCAAGATCTTGCTCAACAAGCGTTGTTGAAGTAAAAGACACCCAAGATTTTTCTCAACGAGCGTTGTTGAAGTTAAAGTCGCCCAAGGTTCTCTTACCATTCATGCTAAGGTAGTAACCATCCCTGGTTCATTCATCAGCGTTTGAAGCTCCAGACTCAGCTCCTGTAACCAGTCAGGACATATCTATACCAAGCATCTAAAACCAACTCCTGCAACGTGTCAGGTATTCATTTGTTCTTTTGCAGGTATACAGGTTCTAACGAAGGAATCTCTTACGCAATCAACATCCAGATGGCATCTATAAGCCCATCATCCTATCCAGCAATCTCCAAATGGCATCTATAAGCCCATTCCCCCATCATCACTGCTACTATGTGAGCGCAAATTTCTGGGCACTCTAGTGTCCAATCATCTTCTACCCTCGGATTACGAAAGGCACGTCAGCCAATCTGCATCCTCAGGTCTAAGAAGATTGAACAGGGGCAACTGTTGTACCCCAAAATTTGCCCTCCCATATTCTCCAAGATTTGTCAAGGCAAGGTCACAAAATGCCCCAAGGGTTGTGCAGCTTAACTGTCTCCTATACAGTCAAAACTAGGGTTTGTGTTCTGATCAAGAATTGAAAGTTTTCAAAGACCCAATCAAGTCTCATATGCTTACAAAGATGGTCAAGTATCCTCACATCAAGTTTCAAGACATTCAGCTCAAGATTGCACAGTCAAAACCCTAGATTGCACTACAGTCAACTGTAGGGGCAAAATGGTCATTTGACAGTCAAAAGTTCAAATTTTTGATCAACATATCATTTTGAAGCCACAAACATCATTTGATCAATGCTTGATCATGATTCTCAAAATTTGGCTCAGAAAATCATCAAGATGCAAAAGTTACTATATTTGGACAGCTGAAAAAGTCAACTGAAATTGACCAGGGCATAACTTTCACATGGATTATCAGAAAAATTCCATCCAAAGCTCATTTTGAAGAGAAAGACATTTCCTACAACTCATCTTCATATTCCAAGTCCAAGAAATGCTCTCACAAAAAGTTATCAATTTCAACATTATAGGTCATTTTCAAAAGTCAACAAAAAGGGACTTTAAGTCAAAGGCCATAACTTGAGATTGGTAAATCAAAATGACATGGGACCAAAGGCATTGGTTAAAGGACTCAAAGACCTTTCCAAAATGTCCAAGAACATGTGAAAATCTTAAAAATTGAGCAAGTTATGCCTTGTGGAAGTTGGGAAACTTTTGGGAATTTTGAAAAGTCAACAATGGTTCAAATGACCTAAAAATGCAAATGGGCCCATTTTTCTTCCAAGTTTCTTCATGCCAAGCCTATGCACGACCATTAGGCCCAAAAGGAAGTTTTTCTCCATTTTTATTTATTTATTTGGATTATTTATCATTTATAATTCATTTAATTAAATAAAATGCACAAAAAAATACAAACCTAATGAAAACAAATCTTTTTATGTAGGTTTGGACTCAATATTTCGTGTAAGTACTAAAGGGGAAAGTTTTGGTGTGATTGGAGTATGATTGACACAAATTGCACATGGAAAAGATTTGGAAAAGATCTTACAAAATCAAAGATTGAAAACATTGAATACCATGGATTTTGTGCAATATTTTTAACCTAATAGCTTCACTATATGATCAGAATCAAAGACCTAATGCCTTTACACAAAAAAGCTGCGCCCCAAGAACACTTTGCACATTGAAATTTTTTCCATAAGGTTCAAAACTGATTTCAAGGTTAGAGGTGGTGTTAAGCTCTAATTCTTATACCAAAAGCTTCCTTAGGCACTCCTGATCAAATTCCAATCAAGAACATCAACCAAAACGCAAAGAAGTGGTATCAAGAACTCTCACGGCATCAAGAATTTTTTGAAATCACATATCATAAATCATACATCTTTTTGCATTTTTGTTTATATATTCATGTTCCTGATGAAGTTTGTGAGCTAACCATCATGTTCAATTGCGTTATCATCCTGTATATCAAATTCTACCATGCGCGATTTCTAGGTTTTGCAGGGTACAAAATTAGGGCTTTTGCATAGGGGAAAAATTAAGACTCATGAATACCATGGTTGCATTCAGTAGGTCCAGACGGAGAAGACACTATACTCGCGATGAATTTATGAACCTCATAGCGCTAGTCGCTATTTTCTGTAAACCTGCCTAATGCTACGCGTTAAAACCGTGGCCAATGTGTTTTGTGTTTCAGGAAAACGAAGAAGAAGAAGCCGTGTCAAAACGTGATAGGTCCATTCAAATCTCGCGCGAATTTCCAAAGTCATTAACGTTTTCTTCTTATAATACTTGTTGTTTATTATTTGTTAAATGAAATACAAGTGGCTCAGTGGGCAGGGATACGTGCATGTGACTCTCATGACCTGGGTTCAAATCCCAGGTCTTGCAAATTCCAATATTATTTTTCAATACAGGTTCCTGTGCAACACTAGCGTTAAGGACTACCATATCCCATCCAGATCAGGCCATGCACACGTCCATCCAATCCAGATCAATGGCCAGGATTCAAAGAACGCTGTAAGCACCAGTCAACGCATCATACGTAATTCCAAAAGTCAATGAAATTCAAGCAAATGGGCCAAAATTCCAGGCCTGAACCTCCTAAATTGGGGCTACCCCCCCTGGTTTGCCTTCCTTTTATTTTTCTTATATTTTATTTAAATTATTATTTTGTTTTCTTGATTGTTTAATTTAATTAATTTATTTTCACAAAAAACATAAAAAAAACATTAAAATTCAGAAAAGACAAAAAAATTAATAAATACTTATATTATGATTATTTTCATAAATAAATGTTTGTAATTATTTAGTTTTAATTAGGTTACAAATTTAATTCTTTTTAATAACTAAAATCCAAAAAAATAGAGTTTAGGTTTAATAACTTTTATTTTCTTTTTAATTTTTCCTTTTTTTTTTAGAATAATAATATTAGTTATTTATTTTCATAAATTAAAAAGTTGTACATAAATAATTTAGGGTTTAATTTAGGTTTTAATTTAATTCTTTCCTAATAAATAAAGAAAACATTAGAATTAGGGTTTGGACATTTTACTTTAATTATAATTAATCTTTTTTTCTTATTTAATCTAAAAAATACAAAAATACCAAAAAAACATTCCTTTTAAATCTTTAATTTTAATTCCTCCTTAATTAATTCATTAACTTTAAATATTTTTGTAAAAGGGTCCAACGCCCATTGTTTTAATTATTTTATTTCGCGCATATTTACTTTATGTCATTTAAATAATCATGTAATTCTCCCAAAGCGTTGTAATTTAAATTTTTCGCACTTTTATTCGCTTTCTTTATTTTTCCGCTAAATCGGGTCCGGTTTAATTTTGGCGATGTGGACCCGCGCCATTTGTAATAGCCTTAGATTTATGTTTCGCAAACTTTATAACTGTTAAAAAGCATGCAAGAATGAATGTCTTAATTAAAACAAATGCGTAGATCACAATGAACATGACAAGACAAATATCAACGAACATGACACACCATTCGCACACACCACCCCTAGGGTACGCCTCACTGTTGCCTTTCGAAAGGTGATCGTCGAGTAGAGGACGTCTTAGTAAGTCCTCATGATCCGGGAACCTGGCATGAGGGTAGCTTCTAAGGTGTCTTCCTATTGCTCCGGTGATCACCATGTCCCTACAAACTCGAATTGACCCGAACACCTCCAACGGTGGTGCTACCTACCTCTCAATGGTGGGATGGCACTACTTTTAAGGACATCTACACAGACGAATTCCTTAGGGTAGGTAGGTTCTCAAGGATACTTGCTCTCTTCAAAACAAACTCAAAAAGACTTTTCACCAACACATTTTCCAAAGCTTTTAAAGCAAATTTTTCAAACACTCTGACGTACGAGTCGAACTGAAATTTTCAAAAGAAACTTTTTTTAAAACCCACATTGAAAAACAAGCAAACATTTTTGAAAACACATTGAGCAAGTATCTAAGAGCCCATGGATAACCATGGATAGAAAGGGTGCTAACACCTTCCCTTTCTATAACCTACCTCCCGAACCGAGAGCAATCTCTTTAAGGAATTTTTCTGTGCTTTTGTCCTTTCCATTTGGAGAAAATAAAAGACGGTGGCGACTCTTGCTTCCGCGACATTTCGCGAACCAGCGTTAAACAGTCAGTTCCAGATCCACCGATCACAGAACTGGCGACTCTGCTGGGGACTAAACTTAAAGTGAGGTGTACCTTAGGGCTAGCTTATAACTATGTTTTCAATTGTTTTCCTTGTGTGCTTTAAATTGTGGGTTGCTTGGGGGTTCTATAGATCCTAAACCCGGATCTGGGGAATACCTTTCTTAGAAAGTAGCAACAAGACTGTGAGGGAACTGTGCGGGGTATACCGACATGGTTGAAACAGTCTGCTACGTTGATGTGGCACTTTGGTGTGTACCGGTAACCCTTGAGTTCAGTTAAGGAGAGTACGGGGCCTCCGCGTGGTGTCGTGAAGCATCAACAGACCTTAGGAACCTTAATTGAACTATCTTGGCCTTTTTAGGGTAGTGAGATAACTGACTTTGGTGCAGTCCGAGGTTGGTTGATACTCGATACTACGCTCAATTGAGGGTTGCTTTCCTGGAATATTTCGGTCGCCAGTTCAGTGGCTAAATCGAAACGATGAACAATGAAAGCAATCCCGTGATATTGGGAACCTTAGAACCCGGTTACTTTTATTAGGACAGGTTGAACCCACCAACTTCAAAAGGGTACTACCCAGACCCCACGCTGGCCTTAAACCTTAAGGGCTTGTCTTGTGTGCCTTGTGTGCCCTACATGTTTGTCTTTGTAAATATCTGTGGTGTGTTTAATCATAGCATCATGACATCATCCAGCATCATATGCATTGACTAACCATTTCAGGGGTTCGAATTTTCATCTTTGTTCTTGTTTTGTAGGACATGGAAACTGTTCGTAGAAAGACAATTCAAGTCAGTCTTGTAAGGATCCCTCCTCAGCTTAAGGAGCTTATATCCAGGATTCCCGAGAACTCTTCATTCAGTGAAAGGCATGGAAGCCTCATCAGCTTGGTCAACACCAACATTGAGGAAGATATGATAAAGGTCTTGTTCCAATTCTTTGACCCTCTGCATCACTGCTTTACCTTCTTGGACTATCAGTTGGTACCTACATTGGAGGAGTTCTCCCGGCTCCTGAAGATCCCTATCCTTGATCAGCTACCCTTCAACGGTACAGAAAAGGAACCTAAGCTTGAGGAGATTGCTAAAGCCTTGCATCTACAGTCATCTGACCTCAAGGGACATTGGGAAGTCAGAAGTGGTATCAAAGGGTTCTTAGCCAGGTTTCTGTTTGAAAAGGCCCTTGAATGTTGGAACTCCCTTGACTTGCAAGCTTTTGAAGAGGTTGTGGCCCTCCTTGTTTATGGTTTGGTGTTGTTCCCTAACCCAGATCAGCTCATTGATATCAGTGCCGTTCAGATCTTTATGTCCAGGAATCCTATACCTACGTTGCTGGGGGACATCCTTCACTCATGTTACACTCGAACCATGAGAAAAAGAGGTGTCCTTATGTGTTGCACTCCTCTCCTGGGAAGGTGGTTTATTTCGCACCTTCCCCAATCAGTCTTGAAGAATGAGCGGGGTTTGAGATGGTCACAACGGTTGATGACTCTTACGCATGCAGATATACATTGGTGTCCTAGGTCCAGAGGAGATGTCACTATCATTGATCGTTGCGGGGAGTACCCTAATGTTCCTTTACTTGGAATCAGAGGAGGTATTACTTATAGCCCATGCCTGGCTTGGAGACAGTTTGGTTATGCTCGGAGGGACGGTCCCCATGACATGTTAATTCCTGACATAGTTTTTGACTTCGACAATGATACTCAAGGACTTCGTCAGAGATTTATCAGAGCCTGGAGGATGCCCAGTAGGATAGACAGCAAGACACTGGGGCACAGGAACTCCATCCCTTTGGAGCCTTATCTCAAGTGGGTACGCGCTCGCTCCCAGAAGTTAGTGATGCCTTATCCTCATATGCTCCCAGTAATCAAAGAACCAGTCCTGGAAGGGGAGGTGTCCCACATTATTCAGCACCCTGATATGCCCACATCCTGGGAAGAGATGCAGAAGAGCTGGATCCAGCTTAAGGAGGAAAGGAATTCTCTTGAAACTAGTCTGCATGCCAGTGAAAAGAAGGTCTTGGAGCTCACTCGCCTGTTGCATGAGGAGAGGAATCTCAACACCTACATAGCTCCGAAGAGGATGCGCAGTGTATTTTGGGATTGACTTGATTTTTGTATTTTTTGCCCATGAGGCCTTGATGTATCAAACAATGATTTCTTTAATGATAACGTGTGTTCTTTTGGTCTACAACAAATTTGAACTTTCGAACCCTTGAATGCATTGCATACGCATTTCATACATCATGTGCATAGCAGGTTTTCCCCTTTTCAGGTTGCTTACAGTTCTTCGCTGTTTATTTCAGCATCATGAATCCCGGATCTGAATCAACAGAGACATCAATCAAGGCTCTCCAGGCGCAGAATGCGCAGTTTCAAGAACTAATCATGGGTCTAGCTAAAGGCCAAGAAGAACTGAAGACTATGCTCCTGAAGAAGGAGAAGAAGAAGAAGAGAAGAACTGTTCTGTTCAACTCGGGCCGAAGGTTGGGTAATACTCTGCACCATGAAGAGGCTGGTTCTTCTGTTGGCAGGAGTCCTTCTCAGGCAGAAGTAAAGGTTCCTACTCCAGTGGTCTCCGACAACGAGACAGATTTTGATGAGGAACAGTATCCTCCTGCAGATGACAGGTACAAACAACTGGAGGACAGGTTGAAGGCTATGGAGGTGCAACAGGCACCTGGGCTGGATTTCGGAGATCTGGGTTTGTCGACTGGTGTAATTATCCCGCATAAATTCAAAGCACCCACCTTCTCGAAGTATGACGGGGCGTCTTGTCCCAAGCTGCACTTAAGGTCCTATGTTCGGAAAATTCAGCCGTACTCTGCGGACAAGAATCTATGGATCCACTTCTTCCAGGAGAGTCTTTCAGGGACTCATCTCGAATGGTTCTATCAGCTGGATGGGACCAAAGTTCGTAACTGGGAGGAGCTGGCTACTGCTTTCTACAAGCAGTATCAGTATAATGCCGACCTTGCCCCCACACGTACCCAACTCCAGGGTATGGCGTTAGGCGCAAGCGAAGGGTTTAAGGAGTACGCTCAGAAGTGGAGAGACCTGGCTGGCAGGGTGCAGCCACCATTGACTGATCGGGAGTTGGTTGACATGTTCTTAGGGACCCTATCTGGGCCATTTTTCAACCACCTCATTGGGAATTCTTCTGCTGGTTTCACTGATTTGATCTTGACTGGAGAGAGAATTGAAGCTGGGCTGAAGTCTGGGAAAATAGCAAAGGGTGCCTCATCTAGTTCAGAAAAGAAACCTTTCAAGAAGGAGTCTAGTGCCGTGTATGGTTCCATAAGATCAGAAAGACATGAGCACCGCCAATCTGTCAGTGCGGTCATGATTGCTAAGCCTGCTGCCGCTCCCCGGCCAAACAATACTCAGAAGGTGGAAAGACCCCGGAGGGAATTCACCCGCTTAGGCATGACTTTGTCGCAGATACTACCACAGTTGCTCGCAACCAATTTGGTGACTGTCAGGGAGGCTCCAAAGTTCCCAAATACAGCATCTCCCAAGTACAACCCGAATGCTCGTTGTGCTTACCATTCAGAAAGCCCGGGGCACTCTACCGATGACTGTTGGGCACTAAAGAACAAGCTGCAGGACCTCATTGACACTAAGGAGGTACAGTTTGAGGCATCTGACAAGCCTAATGTGGTGACAGCTCCCCTGCCTGCTCATGGGGTAAATGCTATTGGAGATGAAGAGGAAGTTGATGGAGCTGAGTTTGATAGCTGGATCTACCCGGCTGCTGATGGTGTACTTAACAATTGGAGCGCAAAGGACAATCTCCCTGTTTCTTTTGTTACTAAGTAATAAATTTTCTTGTTTTGTTATTTTGTAATAAACAATGATAAACTCTATGGCCCGGTGTCTTACCCGAGGCACCGTGGTTCTATTTGTGAGGGCATACAAACTGTCATTTTATACATCATGAATGAAAATCTTGGACGTACTTTTCGCATCGCAAATATTGTGTTCCTTTTCTGTCTTTCTTTTCCTTTACATAATTTTCAAAAACAGCTGTATTTACACACACACTCACTCATACAGGTTCCAATCCACTCTGGATCTCACTGATAACAGCTCTGCTACTGCCAACTATGACTTCGAAAATCCGATCAACTTAGCCGAAGACGAAGGTGAAGATGATTGCGAAGTGCCTGGCGAGCTTGCAAGACTGTTGCTTCAGGAAGAGAGGGCAATTCAACCCCATGAAGAGCCAGTGGAAACCATAAACCTGGGTACTGAGGCAGACAGAAAAGAGGTGAAGATTGGTGCCAACCTAGAGCTCAGCGTGAAGCAACGGTTAACCAAGATGTTACATGACTATATGGAGATCTTTGCCTGGTCCTACGAAGACATGCCAGGGTTGGATACCGATATTGTCGTCCATCATTTTCCGACTAGGGAAGACTGCCCTCCAGTTAAACAAAAGGTTCGTCGGATGCGTCCAGAGATGTCTGAGAAAATCAAAGCCGAAGTCATGAAACAGTTTGATGCCGGGTTTCTTGCAGTGACTTCTTATCCTCAGTGGGTTGCTAATGTGGTGCCAGTACCTAAAAAGGACGGTAAGGTCAGAATGTGTGTTGATTATAGGGATCTAAACAGGGCCAAACCCAAGGATGACTTCCCCTTACCTCACATTGATGTCCTTGTTGATAATACAGCTCAGCACAAGGTATTCTCTTTCATGGATGGCTTTTCAGGTTACAATCAGATCAAGATGGCACCTGAAGACATGGAAAAGACTACATTTGTTACTCAGTGGGGCACCTTCTGTTACAAGGTCATGCCGTTCGGATTAAAGAATGCTGGGGCAACCTACCAACGTGCCATGGTTGCCTTATTTCATGACATGATACACCATGAGATAGAAGTGTATGTGGACGACATGATCGCTAGGTCCCAGACTGAGGAAGAGCACCTAGATCATCTACAGAAGTTATTCGATCGGTTGAAACTATACAAGCTGAGATTGAACCCGAACAAGTGCACCTTCGGGGTAAGATCTGGGAAGTTGCTAGGCTTCGTGGTCAGTGATAAAGGTATTCAAGTGGACCCTGCTAAGGTCAAAGCTATTCAAGAGATGCCAGTTCCTAAGACAGAGAAGGAAGTCAGAGGCTTTTTAGGACGTCTGAATTACATTGCTCGGTTCATATCTCATCTGACTGCTACCTGTGAGCCAATCTTCAAGCTGCTGAAGAAAGATCAGGAAGTACGTTGGAATGATGAATGTCAGGCTGCCTTCGACAAAATCAAAGAGTATCTCCAAGAACCACCTATCCTTATGCCACCGGTTGAAGGGAGACCTCTGATACTATATCTGACAGTGCTAGACAACTCAATGGGGTGTGTGCTGGGGCAGCATGACGAGTCTGGCCGAAAAGAGCATGCCATTTATTACCTTAGCAAAAAGTTTACCGACTGTGAGACCCGATACTCATTGCTTGAGAAAACTTGCTGCGCTTTGGTATGGGCTGCTCGCCGGCTGAGACAGTATATGCTGACTCACACTACCTTGTTGATCTCAAAGATGGATCCGATAAAATACATATTCGAAAAGCCTGCTCTGTCTGGGAGAATTGCAAGATGGCAGATGATCTTGACGGAATACGACATTCAGTACACAACCCAGAAAGCCATCAAGGGAAGTGTATTGGCAGACCACTTAGCTCATCAAGCTGTAGATGACTATCAATCAATGAACTTCGAGTTTCCGGATGAAAGCATCATGATTGTAACTGATTGTGAAGTACCTGGACCGGATGAAGGACCTGAACCAGGATCCCGATGGTCTATGCACTTTGACGGAGCTTCCAATGCTTTAGGAAATGGTATCGGCGCCATCATCATATCTCCACAAGGTACTCATACTCCACTCACTGCCCGGCTGTGTTTCAACTGTACCAACAACATGGCGGAGTATGAGGCGTGTATCATGGGTCTTCAAGCTGCGATCGACCTAAGGATCAAATTTCTAAGTGTCTTCGGAGATTCCGCTCTTGTGATCAATCAGATCAATGGAGAGTGGGATACGAAACATCCAAACTTGATTCCTTACAGAGAATGTGTGTTGACCCTGATTCCCCACTTCACAGAGATAACCTTTGAGCACTTTCCAAGAGAAGAGAATCAGTTAGCGGACGCGTTAGCTACAATGTCTTCAATGTTCAAAGTTAAATGGGATAATGAAGCTCCCCGGATCATCATCTGGAAACTGGACGAACCGGCATACTGTTGTGATCTCGAAACTGAATTGGTAACTGAGAAGCCTTGGTACCACGAAGTGAAGAGATATCTGGAAGCTCAGGAATACCCTGAAGGTGCCTCTGTCAACGATAAGAAATTCCTGAGGAGGTTCGCAGCCAAGTTCTTCCTAAGCAACGGCATCTTGTACAAGCGAAACCATGATTCAACCTTACTGCGTTGTGTGGATAAGACTGAAGCGGAAAGAATCATGGAAGAGCTACATGAAGGGACCTTTGGTACGCATTCCAGTGGACACACTATGGCTAAGAAAATCCTACGGGCAGGATATTACTGGTCCACAATGGAAGCTGACTGCTACCAACATTCCAGGACATGCCACAAGTGCCAGATTTATGCAGATAAGGTGCATGTTCCTCCGGTTCCCCTGAATGTTCTGACTGCGCCTTGGCCGTTTGCAATGTGGGGTATAGACATGATCGGCGAGATAAAACCTACGGCATCCAATGGACATCGCTTCATCCTAGTAGCGATCGACTATTTCACGAAGTGGGTTGAGGCAGCATCCTATGCTACGGTAACCAAGACTGTTGTGGCACGGTTTATTCGACACAATCTGATCTGTCGGTACGGCGTCCCTGAGCGGATTATTACAGACAACGGTACCAATCTGAACAATAAGATAATCGCTGAGCTTTGCGAACAATTCAAGATACAACACCACAATTCTTCTCCTTACCGACCGAAGATGAATGGGGCTGTAGAAGCAGCAAATAAGAACATCAAGAAGATCGTGCAGAAAATGACAGTGACGTATAAAGACTGGCACGAGATGTTACCGTTCGCTCTGCATGGGTACCGTACCTCAGCTAGGACGTCAACCGGGGCAACTCCCTTCTCTCTGGTTTATGGCATGGAGGCAGTCTTGCCGATCGAAGTGCAAATTCCCTCTCTCCGGATAATGAAGGATGCAAATCTGAACGAAGATGATTGGATCCAGACACGACTTGACCAACTCAATCTCATTGACGAAAAGAGACTTGCTGCTATCTGCCACGGTCAGACGTATCAGAAACGGATGATCAGGGCATTTAACAAAAAGGTCAGACCACAAGAATATCAAGTTGGGGATCTGGTTATCAAGAGAATCATCCTTCCTCAGAGTGATCCAAGGGGCAAATGGACCCGTACGTATGAAGGGGCATTTGTGGTTAAGCATGTGTTCTCAGGAGGAGCAATGATTTTAACCAATATGGATGGTGACGACCTTCCTCACCCTGCCAATGCAGACATAGTTAAAAAATACTACGCATGAAAAAGACCCGCTAGGCTGACATGCCTAGGCAAAAATTAGGGCTTCCCGTCGAACCAAAAGGGTTCAGGCAAAATGTAGGGATGAAAATGAAAAAAATCTGTACACCCGGCAAGTCGAAAACCTGAAAGGGCGACTTGGGCAAAAATGGGTATCCCGGTGGACTGAAAACCCGAAAGGGCGGTCCAGGCAAAAATTAGGGATAAAAGCGTAATACTATGTCTCATTGGATCACTTTGCATCCAGAATCCGGTATCTACATCAAGTTCAGACGGCGTCGATCAGTCAGCTTCACCTTCAACCAAGGTCATCAAGTGATGATACGCTCAGAGTTATAAAGGCAATAGCAGAGTTGAAACCCAGTGGGATCATTCATATTTCACACAGCTGTTTATTTTCTTTTGTACAAAACTTGTATAAACTCTTTTGATCGGCGGCGTACCTCTTACTAGGACGTCAGCCTCTTGTACACAAAACGCCTATTCAGGCCATTCAAAAATCAATACAAATATATTTTTCAGTTAAACGTGCCAAGTGTTTTTTCTTTTCCTGTTTTGTTTTGCGAAGAACGTCCAAGGTTCAATTTGTGATGTATGCATTGACAATAAGTTGCTAACTCATAAATATTTGCACACGAAACAAAGGAATTAATTGCAGGTGACACTAGAAACAGGGGCAATAAAAGAGTTGTCTGAGCAATCCAATTGTTCTATCCTCCAAGGTACCAAGGTAGGTTCAGCTAAAGAACGTGACCAGTATACCTGAATTCCCCAGAGAGTGGTTCAACAAAACAATACATTCTTCTCCAAGCTATCATCAAATATCAAAGGAAATTGAGTATCCTCCCGTAGATCTCAAATACTTCCCCAACAGCAGTATACAAGCATCCCCGACGGTCTTGGTCTAAAGATTGTTCCCCGGCAGTATCTCAACATTCAAAGGAATCACTTCTTCCCCAGCATGGTTCAAACTTCCCCAGAAGAATCCAATCCAGCCTCACCAGCAAAGTTGGAACTCATATCCCCAAGCAGTAAGCTTATCCCCAGTGGATTCTGGAAGCTTATATCCTCGCAGAGCACGAACGCATCGCCCGACTTTATTCAAAGAGTTATTTCCTTAACATGATATAACTGGGTTATCCTCAGCCAAAAGCCACGGAAAGAGCGTCCTCGACGAAGTCTTCTTACCCCAGCGAAGTCTATCAATACGTCCAATACAGCAAAGATATCCCCAGCGAAGTAACACTTCCAATACAACAAAGATATCCTCAGCAAGTTATTATCAACAATTCAACAAAGTGTCTCTCTCCCCACAGAGTATTGTTCCCCAGCATGGTCGCTAGAGTATTTTTTCTCCCCGCAGAATCTTCCATTTTCCAAGTTTATTCCGCAATGGAGTCATCTTCTCCTACCGGTATTCTTGCAGTTATCATCCCCAGCGAAAGCAAAATCTATCCTTCAATGTCAGCCCAGGATACAACTTCCCGGCACCCGTCAAGGATTCACTTTCCTAGACAAAAACATACATAAAACTTCACATATATCATCATAGCATGCATAACGCACTGCATCATACAAGTCTCCTTTATGTTGAGAACATCATTGCTTGATCCATGTCATGCATTGCATATGACTGACTTTTACCTTTCAGGAAAGATGCAGTTTAAAGTCTCAATCACATTTCAAGACCTAGACCGGTTCAGTTAAATCGACCCTAAGATTTTCCTGATGCTTATCCAGTCAAAGGCCTTCTCTTGGTTCAGTCAGATCGACCCTAAGATCTCCCTGATGCTTATCCAGTTGAAGACGTTCCAAGACCTCGACCGGTTCAGTTAAATCGACCCTAAGATTTTCCTGATGCTTATCCAGTCGAAGGCCTTCTCTTGGTTCAGTCAGATCGACCCTAAGATCTCCCTGATGCTTATCCAGTTGAAGATATTTCAAGACCTTGTCCGGTTCAGTTAAATCGACCCTAAGATTTTCCTGATGCTTATCCAGTCAAAGGCCTTCTCTTGGTTCAGTCAGATCGACCCTAAGATCTCCCTGATGCTTATCCAGTTGAAGATATTTCAAGACCTTGTCCGGTTCAGTTAAATAGACCCTAAGATTTTCCTGATGCTTATCCAGTCAAAGGCCTTCTCTTGGTTCAGTCAGATCGACCCTAAGATCTCCCTGATGCTTATCCAGTTGAAGACGTTCCAAGACCTCGACCGGTTCAGTTAAATCGACCCTGAGATTTTCCTGATGCTTATCCAGTCAAAGGCCTTCTCTTGGTTCAGTCAGATCGACCCTAAGATCTCCCTGATGCTTATCCAGTTGAAGACGTTCCAAGACCTCGACCGGTTCAGTTAAATCGACCCTAAGATTTTCCTGATGCTTATCCAGTCAAAGGCCTCTCTGGTTCAGTCAGATCGACCCTAAGATCTCCCTGATGCTTATCCAGTTGAAGATATTCCAAGACCTTGTCCGGTTCAGTTAAATCAACCCTAAGATTTTCCTGATGCTTATCCAGTCAAAGGCCTCTCTGGTTCAGTCAGATCGACCCTAAGATCTCCCTGATTCTTATTCCAGTAGAAGACACCCAAGATCTTGCTCAACAAGCGTTGTTGAAGTAAAAGACACCCAAGATTTTTCTCAACGAGCGTTGTTGAAGTTAAAGTCGCCCAAGGTTCTCTTACCATTCATGCTAAGGTAGTAACCATCCCTGGTTCATTCATCAGCGTTTGAAGCTCCAGACTCAGCTCCTGTAACCAGTCAGGACATATCTATACCAAGCATCTAAAATCAACTCCTGCAACGTGTCAGGTATTCATTTGTTCTTTTGCAGGTATACAGGTTCTAACGAAGGAATCTCTTACGCAATCAACATCCAGATGGCATCTATAAGCCCATCATCCTATCCAGCAATCTCCAAATGGCATCTATAAGCCCATTCCCCCATCATCACTGCTACTATGTGAGCGCAAATTTCTGGGCACTCTAGTGTCCAATCATCTTCTACCCTCGGATTACGAAAGGCACGTCAGCCAATCTGCATCCTCAGGTCTAAGAAGATTGAACAGGGGCAACTGTTGTACCCCAAAATTTGCCCTCCCATATTCTCCAAGATTTGTCAAGGCAAGGTCACAAAATGCCCCAAGGGTTGTGCAGCTTAACTGTCTCCTATACAGTCAAAACTAGGGTTTGTGTTCTGATCAAGAATTGAAAGTTTTCAAAGACCCAATCAAGTCTCATATGCTTACAAAGATGGTCAAGTATCCTCACATCAAGTTTCAAGACATTCAGCTCAAGATTGCACAGTCAAAACCCTAGATTGCACTACAGTCAACTGTAGGGGCAAAATGGTCATTTGACAGTCAAAAGTTCAAATTTTTGATCAACATATCATTTTGAAGCCACAAACATCATTTGATCAATGCTTGATCATGATTCTCAAAATTTGGCTCAGAAAATCATCAAGATGCAAAAGTTACTATATTTGGACAGCTGAAAAAGTCAACTGAAATTGACCAGGGCATAACTTTCACATGGATTATCAGAAAAATTCCATCCAAAGCTCATTTTGAAGAGAAAGACATTTCCTACAACTCATCTTCATATTCCAAGTCCAATAAATGCTCTCACAAAAAGTTATCAATTTCAACATTATAGGTCATTTTCAAAAGTCAACAAAAAGGGACTTTAAGTCAAAGGCCATAACTTGAGATTGGTAAATCAAAATGACATGGGACCAAAGGCATTGGTTAAAGGACTCAAAGACCTTTCCAAAATGTCCAAGAACATGTGAAAAGCTTAAAAATGGAGCAAGTTATGCCTTGTGGAAGTTGGGAAATTTTTGGGAATTTTGAAAAGTCAACAATGGTTCAAATGACCTAAAAATGCAAATGGGCCCATTTTTCTTCCAAGTTTCTTCATGCCAAGCCTATGCACGACCATTAGGCCCAAAAGGAAGTTTTTCTCCATTTTTATTTATTTATTTGGATTATTTATCATTTATAATTCATTTAATTAAATAAAATGCACAAAAAAATACAAACCTAATGAAAACAAATCTTTTTATGTAGGTTTGGACTCAATATTTCGTGTAAGTACTAAAGGGGAAAGTTTTGGTGTGATTGGAGCATGATTGACACAAATTGCACATGGAAAAGATTTGGAAAAGATCTTACAAAATCAAAGATTGAAAACATTGAATACCATGGATTTTGTGCAATATTTTTAACCTAATAGCTTCATTATATGATCAGAATCAAAGACCTAATGCCTTTACACAAAAAAGCTGCGCCCCAAGAACACTTTGCACATTGAAATTTTTTCCATAAGGTTCAAAACTGATTTCAAGGTTAGAGGTGGTGTTAAGCTCTAATTCTTATACCAAAAGCTTCCTTAGGCACTCCTGATCAAATTCCAATCAAGAACATCAACCAAAACGCAAAGAAGTGGTATCAAGAACTCTCACGGCATCAAGAATTTTTTGAAATCACATATCATAAATCATACATCTTTTTGCATTTTTGTTTATATATTCATGTTCCTGATGAAGTTTGTGAGCTAACCATCATGTTCAATTGCGTTATCATCCTGTATATCAAATTCTACCATGCGCGATTTCTAGGTTTTGCAGGGTACAAAATTAGGGCTTTTGCATAGGGGAAAAATTAAGACTCATGAATACCATGGTTGCATTCAGTAGGTCCGGACGGAGAAGACACTATACTCGCGATGAATTTATGAACCTCATAGCGCTAGTCGCTATTTTCTGTAAACCTGCCTAATGCTACGCGTTAAAACCGTGGCCAATGTGTTTTGTGTTTCAGGAAAACGAAGAAGAAGAAGCCGTGTCAAAACGTGATAGGTCCATTCAAATCTCGCGCGAATTTCCAAAGTCATTAACGTTTTCTTCTTATAATACTTGTTGTTTATTATTTGTTAAATGAAATACAAGTGGCTCAGTGGGCAGGGATACGTGCATGTGACTCTCATGACCTGGGTTCAAATCCCAGGTCTTGCAAATTCCAATATTATTTTTCAATACAGGTTCCTGTGCAACACTAGCGTTAAGGACTACCATATCCCATCCAGATCAGGCCATGCACACGTCCATCCAATCCAGATCAATGGTCAGGATTCAAAGAACGCTGTAAGCACCAGTCAACGCATCATACGTAATTCCAAAAGTCAATGAAATTCAAGCAAATGGGCCAAAATTCCAGGCCTGAACCTCCTAAATTGGGGCTACCCCCCCTGGTTTGCCTTCCTTTTATTTTTCTTATATTTTATTTAAATTATTATTTTGTTTTCTTGATTGTTTAATTTAATTAATTTATTTTCACAAAAAACATAAAAAAAACATTAAAATTCAGAAAAGACAAAAAAATTAATAAATACTTATATTATGATTATTTTCATAAATAAATGTTTGTAATTATTTAGTTTTAATTAGGTTACAAATTTAATTCTTTTTAATAACTAAAATCCAAAAAAATAGAGTTTAGGTTTAATAACTTTTATTTTCTTTTTAATTTTTCCTTTTTTTTTTAGAATAATAATATTAGTTATTTATTTTCATAAATTAAAAAGTTGTACATAAATAATTTAGGGTTTAATTTAGGTTTTAATTTAATTCTTTCCTAATAAATAAAGAAAACATTAGAATTAGGGTTTGGACATTTTACTTTAATTATAATTAATCTTTTTTTCTTATTTAATCTAAAAAATACAAAAATACCAAAAAAACATTCCTTTTAAATCTTTAATTTTAATTCCTCCTTAATTAATTCATTAACTTTAAATATTTTTGTAAAAGGGTCCAACGCCCATTGTTTTAATTATTTTATTTCGCGCATATTTCTTTATGTCATTTAAATAATCATGTAATTCTCCCAAAGCGTTGTAATTTAAATTTTTCGCACTTTTATTCGCTTTCTTTATTTTTCCGCTAAATCGGGTCCGGTTTAATTTTGGCGATGTGGACCTGCGCCATTTGTAATAGCCTTAGATTTATGTTTCGCAAACTTTATAACTGTTAAAAAGCATGCAAGAATGAATGTCTTAATTAAAACAAATGCGTAGATCACAATGAACATGACAAGACAAATATCAACGAACATGACACACCATTCGCACACACCACCCCTAGGGTACGCCTCACTGTTGCCTTTCGAAAGGTGATCGTCGAGTAGAGGACGTCTTAGTAAGTCCTCATGATCCGGGAACCTGGCATGAGGGTAGCTTCTAAGGTGTCTTCCTATTGCTCCGGTGATCACCATGTCCCTACAAACTCGAATTGACCCGAACACCTCCAACGGTGGTGCTACCTACCTCTCAATGGTGGGATGGCACTACTTTTAAGGACATCTACACAGACGAATTCCTTAGGGTAGGTAGGTTCTCAAGGATACTTGCTCTCTTCAAAACAAACTCAAAAAGACTTTTCACCAACACATTTTCCAAAGCTTTTAAAGCAAATTTTTCAAACACTCTGACGTACGAGTCAAACTGAAATTTTCAAAAGAAACTTTTTTTAAAACCCACATTGAAAAACAAGCAAACATTTTTGAAAACACATTGAGCAAGTATCTAAGAGCCCATGGATAACCATGGATAGAAAGGGTGCTAACACCTTCCCTTTCTATAACCTACCTCCCGAACCGAGAGCAATCTCTTTAAGGAATTTTTCTGTGCTTTTGTCCTTTCCATTTGGAGAAAATAAAAGACGGTGGCGACTCTTGCTTCCGCGACATTTCGCGAACCAGCGTTAAACAGTCAGTTCCAGATCCACCGATCACAGTGCGAAATAAACCACCTTGCCAATAACGGAACACAGCACATCAAGGTTCCCCGCTTTCGGGCAGTACGAGCATAGAGCTGATGGAGAATATCACCCAAGAGAGTGGGTACCGGATTCTGAGAGATGAAGATTTTCACTGCATTTACATAAAAGAAGGAGTCAGAGTTCGGAAACAATACCAAGCCGTATATCAGAAGAGCCAAAATATCCTCGAAGGCCTTGAAGTCTAGACTATCCCAGAAATAGTTAGCTTTACCAACTGAGAACTTAGTCAGAAAGCCCTTTGCTCCACTTCTAGTCTCCCGATTAGACATTACCTCCTCTTTGGTCAAATGAAGGGCTGCATCAATCTCTTAGGGCCTAAGCATCTTTTCCCAACCAGTGAACGGGGTCTGCTCCAGAACAGAGATACCGAGTAGCTCAGAGAACTCTTCTAAGGTGGGAACCAACTGATAGTCTTGAAAAGTAAAACAATGGTAAAACGGATCATAGAATTGGACCAGGACACTCATCATCTGCTTGTCCAATTTAGAGGTGACCAAACTGAGAAGATAACCATGTCTCCTGAGGAAGGAAGTAGTGTCAGGCATCTTGGAAACCAACTCTTTAAGAAAGGTAGGAACCTGAACAAAGTTGATCCGGATGGTATTCTTACGCATAGGCATCGTGGTGACCTACAAAATAGAACAAAGATGAATCCCTCCTGTCTTTGAAATAGGTTAGTCCAATGCAAGATGTATGCAATGTTATGATGTCATGATGTTATGATAGTAAGCACACCACAAGTATCCACAAAAAGCAAACATGGTAAAGGCACACAAGTCACACAGAGAGCCCTTAGATTTCAGGCTGGCAAGGAGCTTAGGTACTACCCTCTTTCAGTTCAGTTGGTTTAAACCTGTCCTAAAAATAGTAACCGGGTTCTAGAGGATCTCAATATCACTGACTACCCTCGATCGGTCATAATTCCACTTTAGCAACCTTTTCTTGCCTCCGGAATCATCGCGAGAGTTTAGTCTCAATGAGTGTAGCATACTGCTACTGTTCTATGGCCAAGTTGGTCAATTTAAAGGTTCTAAGGTCAGTTGGTGCTTAATGACCCCTTAGATGACCCATATTCTCCTCGTTCCAACACAAGGGATATTGGTACAGACTAAAGTGCCACACCAACGTAGCTACTGCTTCAACCGTATCGGTCTACGCCATATAGTTCCCTCACAGTTTATTGCTGTGATCGGTGGGAATAAGAACGGACTGTTTTTGGAATCCTGGTTTGCGTTTGCGTTTGTTTTCGCAAAATGTCGCGGTAAGCAAGAGTCACCACCATCTTTTATTTTATCCAACAAGGAAAGGACAAAAGCACCAAAAAATTCCTTTTCGAGATTGTTTCTCGGGTTCGGGAGGTAGATTATAGAAAGGGAAGGTGTTAGCACCCTTTCTATCTGTGGTTATCCACGGGCTCTTAGGTACTTGCTCACTATGTTTTCAAAAGTTTGCTTTTCTTTGTGTTTGTGGGTTTTGAAAAGAGTTTTGTTTTTGAAGAAAGTGTAAGTGCGAAAAGTTTTGTTTTGTTTTTTAAAGGAGCAAGTACTTAAGAACCTCTACCTACTCAAAAAGGAATTAAATTGTGCTAATGGCCTTTAGAGAATGCTATCCCACTATTGAGGAGTAGGTAGCATCATCGTTGGAGTTTTCGGGTCAATTCGATTTAAGGGACGTGTGGTCACTAAAGCAATGTTAGGATGCTTTAGCGGTAACCCTAATGTCTTAGATCATTTTTATCGAGGCAACCGTTTCGAGGCAACTTTGATCTTTAGACAGGAGGGCGACCTCTAAGACTTCCTATACTCAATGACCACACTTGAGGCAGCCAAGTGAGGTATACCCTAAGAGTGGCATGTGCGAGTGTATTATTTTTTCAGTTATATTATCTTTGCATGTCATGGTGAGCTACTGTTGATTTTAAGTTTAAGAGTTAATCTTGTCATACAATCCTAGTTAGCATACATCTAAGCAGTTAATATATGTACAGGAATTTAAAGTGCAGAAATTGTAAATCCTACGTTATTACAAGGCTTCGGGGGATTATTTACATGTCCAAAAATTGGGGGAATAAAAGCAGTAAAGTAAAAGTCTTAATTTAAGCTACCACAAACCAGTAAGCAGTTACAATAAAATAAACGCACGTGAATCTGAAAAATCCTAAGAATAAGAACTTTTGTTGTTTTATTTTATTTTTGGGAAAATGCTAAATGTTCAATTAAGTCAAAATTAATTAATTAAAAAAAACTGATTAAAATTAACTCCAAAACATACTTAATATTTTTTGCATTTTTTTGTTTATGAAAAGGATTGAATTTAAATAAATCCTAAGTCTACTGATTTTAAAATTGGAGAAAATAAGTTAAAATAATTAACTAAATTAAATCCTAATTCTAAGTTACTTATTTTTATGATTTTTATGTTGATTAAAAAAAACAAATAAAATGGTCCAAACGAAAATGAAATCAGGCAGTAAATCAAGAAAAACAAAATAATTTTGGAGGCCTGGGTCGAAAGAAGTGTGGGCTGTCTTTTGACCCAGTGAAGAGGCTAGATTGAAGGTGCATGAGGGGCTGCACTCTGAGGGTGTTCGATCTGGATATGTCATCCTTCGATCTAGAAGTCCTGGGTCCAGTTCGAAGCTAAGCTGCTGAGCTTCGAAACTCTGAACAGGATCCTGAGAATATATTTCCTGCAAAAACGAAACACATGTTAAAGGTCCAGGGGGGACTTTACCCCCCTGATTCGAATCTCCTTCCTATTCGCACCTGCTGAATCTGGGTCTGGGTTTATTTTATCCTGGGATTCGAAGGAGAAACTCAGATTGTGCCCAAGCAATGGCACAATCTCATCTCTGCGCTGTAACTTATATGTAGCACATTAAATCATTCACAAACAACAATAATAACGTGAATATGCAATCAGAGATCGAAATGAGTTTGAGATTAGATTTCTTTTTACCAAACAGAAGTGCTTTGATCTATGATTCTGAGTGTGGAATGGCTGGTGCAAGGATTGGGTATGGCTTCCTGGAAGTGCTGATGATTTTTGGCAGCGTATATCCAAGTTCTCCCTGTTTCTTTTCTCTATTTTTTCTGTATATTTTCGTGTGTTCTTCACTGCATGCTTGCCCCTGTATTTATAGGAGTGTGGGGGTCTAGTAACGGCAAGAGACAACCCATTAAACAGGCCTTTAAAGCCATGAGACAAGAATCAGACACATTAAATAATTTCCTTTTTTGAAATATTCATGTCTCTTGAATGAACCTGAACACTTTTGAATTTCGAATGCCTTCAGGCCCTAGTCTTCGATTGGTCTTGATTTGCCTCCTTCTAATGGACTTCTTATGTACCCTTCGAATGGGCCTTCTGAATGCTTCTTTGAATGGTCTTGAGTTGCACAAAATCACTCTGGTCGAATCAGCTCTTTAGGAACAGAAAAGGCAAGAATCTGGCCTTTAACTCAGGAATTAAATCCACAATCAGCATTTAATTATTTCTATATTTGTAAGGGAAACATGCCATTTTATCATGTTCAGTGTACCTGGACATGTTTTTTGAGTGCCCTCTTGATGGCTTTGTTAACAGGCCAGTCGAAAGGCTTTGTTAACAGGCCAATCGAAAGGTGCTGTTTATGCTAATCGAAGGACATGGTTAACATGCCTGTCGAAGCTTCCTTGACACAATGCTAAATCAAAGGATCCCTTGGCATGCCAATTGAATGGCTTGGCCCAGGGTGCCAAACGAAAAGGTCTTTCAGAATTCTAATCGAAGGGCTTTGACAGAATGCCAATCGAAGTGCTTGTCCATAATGCCAATCGAAAGGCTCATTCAGAATACCAATCGAAGGGTATTTCAGAATGCCAATCGAAGTGCTCCTTCAGAATACCAATCGAAGGGTCTTTCAGAATGCCAATAGAAGTTCTTGTCCATGCCAATCGAAAGGCTCTTTCAGAATACCAATCGAAGGGTCTTTCAGAATGCCAATCGAAGTACTCCTTCAGAATACCAATCGAAGGGTCTTTCAGAATGCCAATTGAAGTGCTTGTCCATGCCAATCGAAAGGCTCTTTCAGAATACCAATCGAAGGGTATTTCAGAATGCCAATCGAAAGGTACTTAAAGCACCACTCAAAAATTTTCTTTTTCCTTAGGCAAGGGTTTCTGGTCAACCATGCAGGGGGAAGACTTTGGAAAACATGAGAGGGCAAATTTTTGGGTACAACAGTTGCCCCTGTTCAATTTTCTTAAACCTGAGGATGTAGATTGGCTTGCGTGGCTTTCGTGATCCAAAGGTGGAAGATAATTGAACACTAGAGTGCCCAGAAATTTGCACTCGCATGGTGCAGTATCAGCATTGTGACTTCGGGAATGGGCTTACAGATGCCATTTGGAGATTGTTGGTAGGAGGATGGGCTTATAGATGCCATTTGGAGATTGTTGGTAGCTGTCTTGAGAGAAATAGACTTTTGGGAGCTTCAGTTGTCCGTTACTCTACTGGGGAATTAACTCTGGAGGTGAACTGCATATCTGGGCTGAGAAGGAACCTGGGTAGGGTTACTTCATGATGAGTCCATGTAAAACTTCATCTGGAAAGGAGGAACCTGTGTAGGGTTGCCTGATGATGAGTCCATGAAAAGCTGCATCTGGAATGGAGGAACCTGTGTAGGGTTGCCTGATGATGAGTCAGTGTAAAACTGCATCTTGGAAAGAGAGGGAACCGGTGTAGGGTTTCTTGATGACGAGTCCGTGTAAAACTGCATCTGGAATGGAGGAACCTGTGTAGGGTTGCCTGATGATGAGTCCGTGTAAAACTGCATCTTGGAAAGAGAGGGAACCAATGTAGGGTTTCCTGATGACGAGTCCGTGTAAAACTGCATCTGGAATGGAGGAACCTGTGTAGGGTTGCCTCATGATAAGTTCGTGTAAAACTACATCTGGAATTGAGAAGGAACCAGTGTAGGGTTTCCTGATGATGAGTCCGTGTAAAACTGCATCTTGGAAAGAGAGGGAACCGATGTAGGGTTTCCTGATGACGAGTCTGTGTAAAACTTCATCTTTGGAAAGAGCGAACCGGTGTAGGGTTGCCTGATGATGAGTCCGTGTAAAACTGCATCTAGGAGAGAGAGGGAACGGGTGTAGGGTTGCCTGATGACGAGTCCGTGTAAAATTGCTTCTTGGAAAGAGAGGGAACCGGTGTAGGGTTGCCTGATGATGAGTCAGTGTAAAACTTCATCTTGGAATTGAGAAGGAACCGGTGTAGGGTTTCCTGATGATGAGTCCGTGTAAAACTGCATCTTGGAAAGAGAGGGAACCAGTGTAGGGTTTCCTGATGACGAGTCCGTGTAAAACTTTATCTTTGGAAAGAGGGAACTGGTGTAGGTTTACCTGATGATGAGTCAGTGTAAAACTGCATCTAGGAGAGAGAGGGAACCAGTGCAGGGTTGCCTGACGATGAGTCCGTGTAAAACTTTATCTTTGGAAAGAGAGAACCTGTGTAGGGTTTCCTGATGATGAGTCAGTGTAAAACTGCATCTGAAATTTTCTGAGAAGGAACCTGTGTAGGGTTGCCTGATGATGAGTCCATGTAAAACTGCATCTTGGAAAGAGAGGGAACCGGTGTAGGGTTTCCTGATGATGAGTCCGTGTAAAACTTCATCTGGAAAAGAGGAACCTATGTAGGGTTTCCTGATGACGAGTCCGTGTAAAACTTCATATGGAAAGGAGGAACCTGTGTAGGGTTTCCTGATGATGAGTCCGTGTAAAACTTCATCTTGGAAAGAGAGGGAACCAATGTAGGGTTGCCTGATGACGAGTCCGTGTAAAACTGCATATGAAATTGAGAAGGAACCGGTGTAGGGTTACTTCGGGATAAGTTCGTGTGAAACTTCTGGAGGAACCTGGGTAAGGTTACTTTGTGATAAGTTCGTGTAAAACTTCAGAATGAACCGGGGTAAGGTTACTTTGGGATGAGTTCATGTAAAACTTCATTCAGAAATATATGATAAAGGACCCGTGTAGGATTTTTCAGGATAGACCCGTGTGAAGTCTGTTTAGTTTCCGGAGTTAATCATGAACTTGCTGGAAGTTGTTGATGATAACCATCTTTCCTGAAAAGGTACATGATTAATCGTATATGATGCATGACATGCATTGTATGATGATGTTCTCAAAATAAATGAGATTATGCTGTATGCAATATGTATGTGCACGTCATGATGTATGGACATGAAATGCTATTGTGATACGTCCGAGTTTGGGAAAATAAATCCCTGATTATTGTTGGAGAATAAAGAGTTTCACTCGCTGGAGATAATGACTGAATATGATTGGGAGAATAATCCTGCAGGAGAGAATAACTCCGCTGGGGAATGGACTGACGAGGAAATGACTCTGTGGGGAGTATATACTCTGCTAGAAGATCTGCTGATTTGGAGAAATAAAACTCAGCTGGGGATGAATTACTGTTACTGGTGACAGTGAACCCTGTTGGGGATAGAAAGAACTTTGTTGGGGATGATCTTTCAGTTGCAACTTGCTGAGGATAACCCAGTTAGACTCTTGTGAGGATAACCTCTGAATTTGGCTGAGGAGACTTATTTGTGCTTCGCAGGGGACAAGCTTCCAGAGTCTACTGGGGAAGAAGAGTTGTGGTCCTTTGATTTTTAGTAGTCGGAGAGGCAAACTCAAGCTGTGGAATCCTGGTGTTATTGGGGAAATAAACCCTGTCGTCAGTCCGCTAGAGAGGTAACATCTTCGTTGGGGGAAGTCCTCGAGGATTCTTGAGGTTGATTCAGCTGGGGAAAGGTTTTCAAAGATTAAACCCTTGTTGGGATGTCATCCTATGAGAAGGATTTTGGGGATATTTGTCATTGCCCCTACTAGCAAGTGTTTGTGACATTTCCATAAAATGTTTAATTGTACGTAATCCTTCACTGAGATTAATGTTCAATGCCCCAAGTGACGGAGATGGAGACTTGCCTCTGGTTACTCTGCACTTCTTCATAGATTTCCTGGAATCTTGACTGGACTGCCCCAGGTGTGCTGGATAGTGACATGTCATGCCCCCTTGTTGATAGGAGATTTGTCAATGGAAGTGTCATCCTTTTTGAAGTGATTTTGTTCATTGAGAGGGCTTTCGTTCATCGGATATTCGTTGTGTGAATTTCTCCGCTGTCAAACAAATAGCCAAATGAAAACAGTGATATTCAAATAATGCAAAGTTTACGCTTGTATCGAAGTTTTGAAAAATGCGTTTTTTAGCAGAAAAATTTTTATAAGACAATTTCAACACAAGATTTAGGGCAAAGCCTTACAGGAGTCAGGATACCTTTTGTAACAGTATGCTTTCGAACTAACCCATGCTTCAGTTAGGACTTTTGAAGGGTTGTAACGTGGCTTGGTTCACGGTTTAAGAAACAAAGGATAAAGGCTCAAAGTATATTTGTACCCACCCGCTCTTCGTGATGTTCTTCAATCCTAAACTCAGTTAATTGTGCGTCGAACTCTATTCGAATTTGGAACGATGTTTTGGTGATGGTTCACACAAGTTGGATTTTGGAAGGCAGTCATTTTTGCAACATTTTTCATGTTGTTGAGGATTTGTAAGGACCTCGTTCTTTTGATTTGTTATCCCTAACTTTTGCCTGCCTGTTTCTGTTTTCGAGATTACAGTCAGCGGGATGCCCCAACTTTCTTAAGCCTCCTTTATAGGTTTTGGCTCAGTGGGCTTTTCTTTTTTTGAGAGATTGACTGCCTATGAGATAAGGAACCACCACTGTCTTTTGATTCCAGAGGAATGCTTTTGATGTCGTTCGTTGTATTATGAACTGAGAGTTTTGCGACTTCAATGCGCATCTTTTGAATTAACTGAGAGACTACCCTGCCCCAGGTTTAAATTAAAGGTTTAAATTTGTGTTTAAAACAGAAAACTCCTACTTCTTTGGCTCAAAGGGGTTGACTAGGGATTATCTTCCTTATAACTCCAGTGTTTAGCATTTGAAAGAAATGCCTGTACATCGTCAGCAAGGTCTGTCCAAAAGCATACTGTATGAGGTTATGGCATTGTTTCGTCATCCTCCCTCTAAAGACTTGTAACTTTTAGCAAGAGTTGAATGTCATAAAGTGAGTAAAAAGCATAGTTTAAATGTAATTAAAATGATTGGATCAAATCAAGACAAACATATGCAATGCATTAATGAAACAAAGTTTGACATTAATAGATAAATGTTTGAATAGCAAAGAGATTACAACTTGAAAATTCAAATGAACAAAAGTCTTCTCGTCTCAGTACTTGTCACTTCAAATGGTGAACTTTGGAGGGATGGTAGAAGAACTCAGCCTGACCATCTTGTGTGAATTCCAATGCTCCTTCATTAATCAGGTCTTGAATTTTGTATCTCAACGCCCAACAGATGTTAGTATCATGCCCCGGGCTATTGGAGTGATATGCACACCTTGCATCAGGATTGTACTTTGGGAAGGCTGTACTGGGATTCTTAGGAGGGTCCCTTAACGTCACCAGATTCAATCTTAACAGGTGTTGTAAAGCTTGAGACAGCGGCATGTTGAGCTTGGTAAATTGCCTCCTGGGCATGTTTGTCTTACTCTGATCAACCTGTTGTTTTTGGTGAGGTTGTTGTTGGACCCTTGAGGTAGTAGCAACTTGGAGAGGTCCATTCTTTACCAAACCAAACCCTTGTCTTCTTGGAGGCTGAGTAATGACTTGGTCCCCGACTTTGACTGTTTGCTTCATGTTTTTGTATCTGTCTTGATGAAGCTGGCTGATAATGGTTCTCAGCTCTTCTTGTTCCCGAGCTAAGCCTTGGATAAGAGCCATCTGCCCTAGCATCTATGTTTTCATGGCATTGAACTCAGCTTGTAGTTGTTCCAGTCGTTCGTCCTTAATGTCTTCAGGACTTTTCTTGACCAAATTCCTCATGAGGAGTGTTCTCAATTCTTCCTACCCCTTGGATAGGTTTAGGAAGATTTCCTTGAACTGAGTCTCTTGAGTATGAAGATCCTGGTTGTCTTGTTGGAGAGCCATTGCTGAAATAAACAGTGAGAACATGAGAGACCTGTACTGGAAGACCTGTTATGCAATGATATGTATGATATATGTATGCAATGTTTTCAAGGATCTCGCGGGGTAAACAAGAAACTGTTAGAATCTGAATCTGGTAGCTTGATTGAAGGAACTTCATGTTGCTGAGAGTCCTTTTTCAAGAGTCAAGCTCACCATATCGAGTGGGTCATAGCCCCTGACTCAAGTTATCATGTTTTAATCTCTAGATGACATTGGCTAGAGGAAAATAAATCCTCTTTGCTCCTTGCTAGACTTTTGATTTACCATAACCTGCATCACAGACCCTTGAGATCCTTGAAATGGTTAAAGAAATGTTAAGGCATGATGTTATGATGTGTATGCTATGTGTTTAAGCAAAAAGTGTGAGGTGATGTAAGTAAGCCCTGCAATAAATCCAAAATATTGGATAAGGACTGTAAACAAAACCTGCAAGGAAACCATGTTGTCAGATAACAAGAATGTGCAAGTAGTTCAAGTTTGAAGGCACACAAGTCACACATATAGCCTCGAGTTTAGGCTGGCATGGAGTTTCATAGGTAAGTACCCTCTTGAGTTTAGTTGGCTCAAAACCTGTCCTATAAATAGTAATCGGGTTCTAAGGAGCTCAATATCATTGGATTGTTTTCTATGTTCATCGTTTTGTTTTAGCCACTGAACTAGCGACCAAAATATTCCAAGAAAACAATCCTCAATGAGTGTAGTATCGAGTATCTACCAACTTCGGACTGCACCAAAGCCGGTCATCTCACTACCCCTAAAAAAGGCCAAGATGGTCAAGTAAGGTTCTAGGTCATTAGTGCTTAGTGACATCACTCAGCGGCCCCGTATTCTCTTTGATTGACTCAAAGGCTACCGGTACTCACAAATATGTCGCACTAATATAGCTATTGCTTCAACTGTGTCGGTATACCCCGCACAGTTTCCACAACGTATTGCTATCTATGAATGTTTCCCAAATCCGGGTGGAGGATTTATAGAACTCCGATACAAGCCCACAAAATTAAAAGCATACAAAGCAATACAATTGAAAACACAAGTGATCTAATCCTAAGGTACACCTCACTTATAAAAATACATTCCCCAGCAGAGTCGCCAGTTCTGTGATCGGTGGGAATGAGAACTGACTGTTTTTGGAATGCTGGTTCGCGTTTGTGTTTGTTTTTGCAAAATGTCGCGGTAAGCAAGAGTCGCCACCGTCTTTTATTTTACACAATAAGGAAAGGACAAAAGCACAAAAAAATTCCTTTTCGAGATTGTTTCTCGGGTTCGGGAGGTAGATTATAGAAAGAGAAGGTGTTAGCACCCTTTCTATCCGTGGTTATCCACGGGCTCTTAGGTACTTGCTCACTATGTTTTCAAAAGTTTGCTTTTCTTTGTGTTTGTGGGTTTTGAAAAGAGTTTTGTTTTTGAAGAAAGTGTAAGTGCGAAAAGTTTTGTTTTGTTTTTTAAAGGAGCAAGTACTTAAGAATATCTACCTACTCCAAAAGGAATTAAATTATGCTAATGTCCTTTAGACAATGCTATCCCACTATTGAGGAGTAGGTAGCATCGTCGTTGGAGTTTTCGGGTCAATTCGATTTAAGGGACGTGTGGTCACTAAAGCAATGTTAGGATGCTTTAGCGGTAACCCTAATGTCTTAGATCATTTTTATCGAGGCAACCGTTTCGAGGCAATTTTGATCTTTAGACAGGAGGGCGACCTCTAAGACTTCCTATACTCAATGACCACACTTGAGGCAGCCAAGTGAGGTATACCCTAAGAGTGGCATGTGCGAGTGTATTGTTTTTTCAGTTATATTATCTTTGCATGTCATGGTGAGCTACTGTTGATTTTAAGTTTAAGAGTTAATCTTGTCATACAATCCTAGTTAGCATACATCTAAGCAGTTAATATATGTACATGAATTTAAAGTGAAGAAATTGTAAATCCTACACTATTACAAGGCTTCGGGGGATTATTTACATGTCCAAAAATTGGGGGAATAAAAGCAGTAAAGTAAAAGTCTTAATTTAAGCTACCATAAACCAGTAAGCAGTTACAATAAAATAAACGCACGTGAATCTGAAAAATCCTAAGAATAAGAAATTTTGTTGTTTTATTTTATTTTTGGGAAAATGCTAAATGTTCAATTAAGTCAAATTTAATTAATTAAAAAAAACTGATTAAAATTAACTCCAAAACATACTTAATATTTTTTGCATTTTTTTGTTTATGAAAAGGATTGAATTTAAATAAATCCTAAGTCTACTAATTTTAAAATTGGAGAAAATAACTTAAAATAATTAACTAAATTAAATCCTAATTCTAAGTTACTTATTTTTATGATTTTTATGTTGATTAAAAAAAACAAATAAAATGGTCCAAACGAAAATGAAATCAAGCAGTAAATCAAGAAAAACAAAATAATTTTGGAGGCCTGGGTCGAAAGAAGTATGGGCTGTCTTTCGACCCAGTGAAGAGGCTGGATCGAAGGTGCATGAGGGGCTGCACTATGAGGGTGTTCGATCTGGATATGTCATCCTTCGATCTGGAAGTCCTGGGTCCAGTTCGAAGCTAAGCTGCTGAGCTTCGAAACTCTGAACAGGATCCTGAGAATATATTTCCTGCAAAAACGAAACACATGTTAAAGGTCCAGGGGGGACTTTACCCCCTGATTCGAATCTCCTCCCTATTCGCACCTACTGAATCTGGGTCTGGGTTTATTTTATCCTGGGATTCGAAGGAGAAACTCAGATTGTGCCCAAGCAATGGCACAATCTCATCTCTGCGCTGTAGCTTATATGTAGCATATTAAATCATTCACAAACAACAGTAATAACGTGAATATGCAATCAGAGATCGAAATGAGTTTGAGATTAGATTTATTTTTACCAAACATAAGTGCTTTGATCTATGATTCTGAGTGTGGAATGGCTGGTGCAAGGATTGGGTATGGCTTCCTGGAAGTGCTGATGATTTTTGGCAGCGTATCTCCAAGTTCTCCCTGTTTCTTTTCTCTATTTTTTCTGTATATTTTCGTGTGTTCTGCACTGCATGCTTGCCCCTGTATTTATAGGAGTGTGGGGGTATAGTAACGGCAAGAGACAACCCATTAAACAGGCCTTTAAAGCCATGAGACAAGAATCAGACACATTAAATAATTTCCTTTTTTGAAATATTCATGTCTCTTGAATGAACCTGGACACTTTTGAATTTCGAATGCCTTCAGGCCCTAGTCTTCGATTGGTCTTGATTTGCCTCCTTCGAATGGACTTCTTATGTACCCTTCGAATGGGCCTTCTGAATGCTTCTTCGAATGGTCTTGAGTTGCACAAAATCACTCTGGTCGAATCAGCTCTTTAGGAACAGAAAAGGCAAGAATCTGGCCTTTAACTCAGGAATTAAATCCACAATCAGCATTTAATTATTTCTATATTTGCAAGGGAAACATGCCATTTTATCATGTTCAGTGTACCTGGACATGTTTTTTGAGTGCCCTCTTGATGGCTTTGTTAACAGGCCAGTCGAAAGGCTTTGTTAACAGGCCAATCGAAAGGTGTTGTTTATGCTAATCGAAGGACATGGTTAACATGCCTGTCGAAGCTTCCTTGACACAATGCTAAATCAAAGGATCCATTGGCATGCCAATTGAACGGCTTGGCCCAGGGTGCCAAACGAAAAGGTCTTTCAGAATTCTAATTGAAGGGCTTTGACATAATGCCAATCGAAGTGCTTGTCCATAATGCCAATCGAAAGGCTCATTCAGAATACCAATCGAAGGGTCTTTCAGAATGCCAATCGTAGTGCTCCTTCAGAATACCAATCGAAGGGTCTTTCAGAATGCCAATCGAAGTGCTTGTCCATGCCAATCGAAAGGCTCTTTCAGAATACCAATCGAAGGGTCTTTCAGAATGCCAATTGAAGTACTCCTTCAGAATACCAATCGAAGGGTCTTTCAGAATGCCAATCGAAGTGCTTGTCCATGCCAATGGAAAGGCTCTTTCAGAATACCAATCGAAGGGTCTTTCAGAATGCCAATCGAAAGGTACTTAAAGCACCACTCAAAAATTTTCTTTTTCCTTAGGCAAGGGTTTCTGGTCAACCATGTAGGGGGAAGACTTTAGAAAACATGAGAGGGCAAATTTTGGGGTACAACAATTGCTACTTACCTAAAGGGTATCCCTAGATCCGGGTTAGGATCTATAGAACTCCGATACAAGCCCCCAAATATAAATCATACAAAGCATACAATTGAAAACACAATGATCTAATCCTAAGGTACACCTCACTTATTAAGTCCCCAGCAGAGTCGCCAGTTCTGTGATACGGTGGGAAGAGAACTGACTGTTTTGGAATGTTGGTTTGCGTTTTGCGTTTGTTTTTGCAAAATGTCGCGGTAAGCAAGAGTCGCCACCGTCTTTTATTTTATCCAACAAGGAAAGTAAAAAAGCACAGAAAAAATTCTTTTTTGAGATGTTTCTCGGGTCCGGGGGGTAGATTATAGAAAGGGAAGGTGTTAGCACCCTTTCTATCCGTGGTTATCCACGGGCTCTTAGGTACTTGCTCAAAGTGTTTTCAAAATTGCTTTTCTTTGTGTTTGTGGGTTTGAAAGGAGTTTTGTTTGAAGAGTGTAAGTGCAAAAAGTTTTTGTTTTGTTTTAAAAGGAGCAAGTACTTAAGAACCATCTACCTACTCGAAAAAGGAATTAAATTGTGCTAATGTCCTTTAGACAATGCTATCCCACTATTGATGAGTAGGTAGCATCGTCGTTGGAGTTTAAGGGTCAATTCGATTAAGGGACGTGTGGTCACTAAAGTAATGTTAGGATACCTTAGCGGTAACCCTAATATCTTAGATCATTTTTCCGAGGCAACCGTTTCGAGGCAACTATGATCTTTAGACAAGAGGGCGACCTCTAAAACTTCCTATACTCAATGACCACGTTCGAAGGCAACCAAATGAGGTGTACCCTAAGAGTGCGCATGTGCATGTGTATTGTTTTTCAGTTATTTATCTTTGTACATGTCATGGGTGAGCTATGTTGGTTTTAAGTTCATACATTTGATCTTGTCATGAATTCCCTATTATCAAACATCTAGCAGTGTATAGTTGCAGAATTTTAAATTGCGGAAATTAAATCTAAACTATTACAAGGCGTCAGGTATTTACATCGCCAAAAACAACCCTTTAATTTAAATTGCATAAAATAAAAGAAAACGATAAAATAAAGTCCTATTTAAAGCTATTACATACCGGAAGCAATTACAATAATAAGACAAAATTGATCGCGTGCGAGAAAATTAAATCGCGTATTTTTTAGGGTTTTGACCCTTTTTTGAAAAGAAAGCATTCTTTGGCTGATTTTTGAATTAATAAGAACTAGATCTAAGTTAATTATTAAATTAAATGATCTAATTAATTAATTAATAAAAATAATATTTTTTGGATTTTTTATACTTAAGCAAATAAAATAAATTTGGTCAAAGTTAATAAAAACCTAATTTTCTACATTAATTTTTAATTATTGCAAAATTGTTAATGTTATTTCCTAATTAAAATTAAATCAATTAAATTAATTTATTTACAAAAATAAAATGATGAATTTAATAAAAATAATATTTTTTGTGTTTTCTGATTTTATGAGGAAAAATTATTAATTGGTCAGTTATAATAAAAATAATAATTAACAAAAACAATTAAATAAGAAGAAATATAAAAAGAAAAAGAAATAAACCAATGAGGGTTTGGGCCAGACTAGGGTGTATGATCAGCATTTTCCAAGGCCCAAACATATTCAAGCCTGGCTGACTTTGGCCATTCCATGCGCGCCTGTTGACTTGGATGTATGGTGCACATCCAATCTGAGCCTTTAGATTTGGCCTGGAGGCCATCTGGCGCCTGGAAATTTGAGGAGTATGGTGTGCTGCGCTTGCTGAAATGCATTGGAACATCTGAAACAAAATAACATAAAGTTTTGGGGGGACCTGGGATTCGAACCCAGGTCCCATTGGACTTTCCACTAGCGCCTTAGCCACTACACCACTGCCATTTTATTGTTATTGGAATAGGCAACAATTATTATATAGAAAACAAAACATTATGCCTGGAAATAAAAAAATAGCGCGAATATTTGAAACCACCAATCAGGAGAAGACACCTAGTCATCTTCTTCAACGAAAAGCCTGGTTATTTACCTGCGGATTTCATCCGCAGCTAAATTCGTGGCTTCATCCTACAACGAATTCTAGGCCACAAAAATGCAAACCAAGACCATCATCGTGCTCGTCTCTTCCTCCTAAATTCATCCATGGTCATTGATAGTGCTAATTTTACCTGAAATTGAAACGCCTAAAAACAAGAAACCCAAACCCTAGTTTTGGCTAGGGCTTTACAGGCTACAAAAACACAATTCAATATTGCAGATGGCTTGGAAATTGAATGATAAGTATGATTGTACCAAGAATTTGCTCAAAAGATGCAGGAACAGGGGAATACGATTAAGTGTACAGGGCCACTTTCCAGAAGACTTCAGTGCATTTAATGAGGTTTCAGGGCTTGTGAATGGTTGCTTTAGCTTCAGTGGATCTCCAGCAAGAGGTCTATGTTGAGATTTTGCTTTGAATCTGGCTCTAAGGTTGATTTCGATTTCCAACTTTTCAAGCTTTTTCAAGTTTTGGTATTGCAGTTTGTGCAGCGTCCAGGTCGTGTTTTTTGTGCCTTTGCATTCTATGAGTATAATAGAGTGAATTAGGTTTAATTTTGGGCCTTGAATCCATGAGCATTGATGTTTGAAGATTTGATATGAATCACCATTAAAAAGCTTCTAAAATTGTCTCAAATCAAATATTTTGTTGATAACATGGCATGATTCGGATTTGATCTTGTCCATGATGATATTTAAGACCTATAATGATAAAAAAGATACCAAGTGATTAAGATTTGGATTTTATTTGGATTTAAATTGATTTAAAATGAATTAAATCAATAAAAATCAAATAAAATAGAAAAATTAATAAATGGACATGAGACTAAAGATAGAGCACGTGTGTAGTGTGACAAGATCAAATCAAGTGGAAAAAAGTGGGCCCATTTGGCAAAATTTGATGTTTTGGGGATAGTTGACTTTTGGCAATTTTGGAAAAATTCCCAACTTCAACAATGCATAACTTCTTCAATTTTGAACTTTTGGAAGTGTTCTTGAACTTTTTAGAAACCTTGAGATGTTCTATAACAAACCCTTTTGGTCTCATCGCATTTCGATTTTCCCTGCTCAAGTTATAAGCTTTGGCGAAAAAGGTGTTTTTGTTGACTTTCAAAAATGACCTATAATGTCCAAATTTGTAACTTTTTGTGAGTGCATTTAGTGATCTTGGGGTGTGAGGATGGATTGTAGGAAATTGCATCCTATTAAAAATGAGCTTTGGATGAGCCATTTCTCATAAAGTATGAGAAAGTTATGCTTGGTCAAAGTTGAGTTGACTTTTCCTACAAAACCATAATTTAGCAACTTTTGAATCTTGATGAATCTTGAGCAATCCTTGATGAATCATGATAAACCCTTGATAAAATGATGAATTATCCTTAAAAATGAGAATGTTGACAAAAAATCTTGAGGTTTGACTATTCGTAGGTCACAGTTGACTTTTGCCCCAGCACAATCGATTTTTGGACCTCTTGAGCAATTGACTGACCAAACTTTCTCTGCAAGGCTTGAAATTTGACATGGATGAACTTGAGAACATATTAAGTCATTTGGGAGCACTTGAGGTCATTTGGATGCAAAGACCTTGGTGCAACACAAAACCCTAACTTGAGGTTTGACTGCCTTAGGAGATGTTTTGATTGTCCAACTCTTGAGCAATCTTGAACCATTTGGAGATTATTCTTGAAATGTCTTAAGAAATATGGGAGGGAATATTTTGGGGTACAACAAAACTCATTCACCGTCCTAACACCAAGACTTTGTTAGATGTAATTCAAATTTAGGATTTGCATTTACTTTCTTTTTCATTTGAGATAAATTTGGTTTGCATTTAAAGTTAGGTGTTAGAATATAAACCCAAAGTTAGTTGTATTTGTAATAGAATTCTTATTTGAGTAATTGAGATTGAAAATTTATTTATAAAATTTCTCTCTCTTTTCTCTCTCTAAAATTTTCTTTCATCTTTATCTTCTTCCTCTTGTGCATCAATGGAGTTTGTGTGTTAACTCCAACAAATTGGTATCAAGAGTTTCAATTCTAATTCACGGGAAACACGAGTGTACGTGAGATGTGTGATTGATTTCCTTCCTCAAACTCACATTGAATTGAATTTCTAAATAAGAGAAGAATCATATTTCTTGATTCTTAGGGTTTGGGAAACACGAGTATTTGTGAGATTTGAGTTATTTGCACAACAACAAAAATGAACAGAGAAAATGGTAGGTTGAACACAAAGATTCTAGTATTTAAAGGGAAAAATTGAAATTGATGGTCAATTTAGATGCGTGTATTGTTTGGTGTAACACCCTAGTTTCCCCGTGCTTATAATTATAAGATAAAGCATATAAAAGACACATATTTACACTTAGGATGTTACTAGACATCAAACTCATTTGTTCTGTAACACATAATTGTTAGGAAATAGGGTACAATCTAGAAGAGAGGTTGAATAGATTGCAAATAAAAATCTTCAATTAAAATTATGTTTTAAAAATATTTAACTATGGCGCGTGGAAATAGACTCGGATCGACTATCGTCTATCTGAACTGTTATTGAAAAGACCGGATACGCGTTAAACTAATAGAAAGAGTTTATGTATGATGAGAAAAACAATCAATATATTTCCAGCAAACCAAATTTTAATAAGCCACACTATAACAATCAATTTCCAATGAAATAATCAACAAAAATTAACTAAGAAAATTTGTCGAACACTTGGAGTGAAATCTTACAAATCATATTTTTGTTTGATTTTGTTGATGTAAGAAACCAATTACAATCACAAAGATTGTAATCAAATCAAAAAAATAGTTTATGGTATTAACCTAAGAGATTATCTCGATGTATCGATCGCACAATTGAAGTTTTTATAATTTGCAATTAAACGTAAAGTAGAGAGTAAGAGAGAAAGAGAGAGACACACATATTTGTTTAGGAAGTTCCCCAATCAACCTCTATATGGGTACACTTGTACCCTTTTTTTCTTCTGGAATTTAGATAATAAAAATTAACCCTTGCAAAATGTTGATACAAGAGAACAAGTAGCAATCAAACAAGCAAAACCTTAAGTATGTTGTTGATCATATTCATCCCTTCTCCCCTTGATCTTGAGCTCGATCAAGTGAACCTGATACTTCTAATTTGATCCCCTGTCTCACACTAGTCCTTTGCAGGAACGTTTATTCTTCAAAGACTTTACTCAGATGAATCCAAATTGCGAATGTATCGAGGCTCAAGATTTACCAATTTTATCATCCGTCTCGTGCCACTCCTTTGACTGAACCCACCATTCTTTGAAGCTTTCACTAGACTGAATCCAAACTGTGTAATCTTTTGGAAAACCTTCAGATCACCAATTGATCTTAAAGGCTAACCCCAACTTAGTTTTCTTATTTGAAACCCCTAAAGAATTCTCAACCCAATCGATTACAATGAACCCTAATTGGACGTCATCAAGCTATCTCTAGATGACACCCAAACAAAGAATGATTATGTGTAATTTATTTGTGTGTGTGCATAGAGAGAGGATGAAGATGATGAGAAATTGCTTTGTATATTTATAGTTTCATTGTTTAGAAATGATGCATGAATGAGTATATATATGTGTGAGATTGTGCATGAGAAAACAAATGAAAATTGGGTTACAAAATTATAATAAATTAACATTTAGATCAGAGGAAGTTGACTCCTTCTAAGAGGGATCTGACTCCTTTTGGACAAAGAGGAAAATATGAAAAAACAACTTCAATGAGAGTCGAATCCTTTGAAGATGGAGCTGACTCCAAAGACTTGGGAGTCAACTCCTTTTTGCTGGGAGTCGACTCCTTTTTGGTGGGAGCCGACTCCTTTTTAACATAAACATTTATTTTAAATTTTGGTTCAGAGGGAGTCAACTCTGTTAATTCTATATTTCTGTGGTTGGAATTATGTTTAGTAAAACGAACTTAGTAGAAACATGTTGAATAAGATGTCTCAACCAGAAGTATAGGACATCACATTTTTGTACATCTAGAATGTTAGTTATTTTTAGCTGTTACAAGTGCAGAATATTCTGGAGATATTATGATATCTCATGTGACACGCAAGTTGAAGATTGAAAAATATTCTAGATGAATACAAGTAAAATTATTAGTTTCTAAAGTTGGAGAAAATTTAGGAAACTAATGATTGAAGCCCTAATGTGTGCAGGAGATTCTGCTGAGTTTTAGCAGTTGATTTGCTGAGATTGAAAAGCCCAATCCAATCCAGAGGATGGATTTAAATAGAATGTCACTAGCCTAGTTTTAAGGTGGAAATTACTTTGTATTTTGATTAGGGTTTGTGTGATTATTGTGAGCCTCTCGATTACCATGCTGTTAAAAGAGTATGACTGTTTTATTGAGTTGTAAGTTCTGTCAATCATTCCAAATTTTTGAAGCAAAGAATGATTGTGTGTCTTTGAAGTGTGACTTCAGTGTTTGTTCTAAGAGTTTAGAATTGGTCAATCATTGTGACTGTGATTGAAACAGATTTGAGAAGGGTCTCATACCTAAGTGAGTCTTAGGTAGAAGTTAAGAACGAGTAGTGATTAAGTGAGTAGATTGTAAACTATGTGAAAGTTTGTTGTGGGTCTACAAATTGATACTATCAAGTTAACTTGGTCCCTGGCTTGGTAGTCCCCAGAGTAGGTGTGATGATTCACCAAATTGGGTTAAAATTTTTATGTGTTCTTTACTTTTATGCAGTGTGTTTATCATTCATATTATTCATCGTGTGCAAGTTCAGTAAAAGGTGTCTCGACATCTTTGATATGAATACCACAATTTCAATTGGTATTAGAGCATGGATTTTGCTCTGACTATGGGTGTGATTAAGGGAAGTTACTTTCTGATACAATGAACAAGTAAGGAAGATTTGGGAACGAACCACCTGTTCTTGATGGAACAAACTATGATTATTAGAAATCTCGTATGGTGGATTTCATAAAGTCCATGGACAACATGGCTTAGAAAGTTCTAGTCAAGGGATGGGACCCACTAAAGTTGTTGGTCCAGATGGAAAGGTTACTGATGTTGTGAAAGATGAGGAAGTCTGGAATTATACTTATGAAAAATCATCAGAAGGAAACTCCAAAGCATTGAATTCCCTATTCAATGTTGTGGAAAATAACATCTTCAAAATGATAAGAAACTGTAATGTTGCCAAAGAAGCTTGGGAGATTTTGAATAATGCTTGTGAAAGAACTTCTAAAGTAAAGATGTCAAGACTCCAAATTCTCACTACTCAGTTTGAGAACTTGAGAATGAAGGAGGGTGAGTATTCATGACTTTCACATGAATATCATCGAGATAGCCAATGCCTCAGGTTCCCTTGGGGAAAAGATGTCAGAAGTCAAGTTGGTAGGGAAGATTCTTAGATCTATTTCAAATAGATTTGACACGAAGGTGACTTCCATCAAAGAAGCCCAAGATGTAAACAACATGAAAGTTGATGAGCTCATTGGATCTCTGCAAACCATTGAGTTAGGAATCAGTGAGAAATCTGAAAAGAAGAAAATTATTGCTTTTGCTTCTAGTGTTGAAGACTCAAAAGATGAGTGTGACCTTAATTCAGAAGAAGGAGTATCCAATGCAATTGTGCTGCTTGGAAAATAATTCAACAAAGTGTTAAAGAAATTAGACGGGAAGTCAAGATCAAATGTTAAGAACAATCCTTTTGACAAGTCCTTTGACATCAACAAAAATCAGAATGTTGGAAGAAGAGATAGACCTGAAGAGAAGATCAATCAAAGAAAAGGAGTTCAATGTCATGAGTGTGAAGGCTCTAGACACATAAAATATGAATGTCCCACTTACTTAAGGAGAAAGGAGAAAGGTATGTGTTGTACCCCAAAATTTTCCCTCTCACTTATCAAGAATTTTCTCACAAGATGTCCTTTGGCTCAAGACTGCATTAGGGTTGATCAGCTCAAGACACCTCCTTAAACATCGATGACCAAAATTAGGGTTTGAGATTGCACAAGGAATTTTGAACCTCCAATGACCCATATGAATTTCATGGATCATTATGGATCCCAATATTACTCATCTCAATTGTCAAGCCTTGGATCACACTTTTGCTCAATCAATTGAGCAGTTGACCTAAAAATCAGTTGTATTGGGGAAAAAGTTAACTATGGCCAATTTACAGTCAAACTTCATAAATTTTGATCCACATCAAAATTATAAACTCATATGTATCATTTGATCAGGTTTGGACAATAATTCCTCAAGAAATTTGATCAAATCTTCAAAATGGCAAAATGGTTAAAACTAGGGTTTTGACTGGGAAAGGGCAACTTCTGATTTTTGACCTAGCAGATGATCAATTGGTTTAAGGAATGATCTCAATAGTCCAATTGCATCATTTTTACCAAATGATATGGCTTAAAACATTTCTCAAAGTCCAATGGATTGACAGATGAATTTTCAGTCTACTGATCAAAAGTCAACTGTATACTGAAAAGTCAAACTTTGACTTTTTGGTCTCAAATGCCAAAGATCAAAATTCATCAAAGCATGTCAAAATATGAAACTTATTCATCAAGAATTCAAAAAGTCAAGGTTTCATTTTGAAAAGTCAAAGTTTTCTAACTTAGAAATTTTTCTAAGTGTTTAAACTTCATGTTTTTTCATAACTTTAAGCCAAATTTTCACCATGATGCAAGGTGATTCAAGAGAAAATTCCAACATGAGAGTTGTAGATCTCCATGAAATCTACAACTTTTATTCACACAACTCCTTCCAAAAGTGATTGGATCTCAAGTTATAATTTTAAGAATACATGGTCATGAAACAAAACACTTAGTGAAATTTTGCCCTAATTTGGTCAGGATTTTGACCCAACTTCATGGCACTTTTTCATATAGTTCCAAGGGTAATATTCAAAATAAATTCAAATATGGGTTTTATATCACATTTCAAGCTTTCCAAAATGTCAAATAACTCCTTGAGATCATTTTTGAGTAGGGAGAATCGAAGAGATGAAGTTAGGGTTTTATCACTTGAATTACAAGGCATTTTGTGATGAACAAAATTCAAATTAAAAGTTATTCTGCATAAAATCTACTTTGCAGGCCTCAAAATTGTTAGGCACTCCATAATTAATTTCTTTCACAGCTGTTAGAGGTCTCATTTCAAGCATTCAATGAATGGACATGCTTTATATCCATTTTGGGAAGAAAGTGTACATTGCCATTTTGATAAAGTGCTTTTTTGCACAAAACTTGTTCTTGAGCCTTGCACTTGTTCTCTTCTGATTATACAAGTCTCATAAACCATAAGAAACTTGTTAGACACTTAGAATCACTCAGCCCATGCTTGTACCTCACATTGAAACTTGGTTTCCCACTTTTCTTCAAAATCAAGTAACCTAGCAATTAGCTGAAAACTTGTACTTCTAATTGTCCAAACCACTTCAATCCTTTTGCTTATAGATATATAAACCATTTCCCACAAAATACATGAAGTCTTTACCCCTAAAAAACACCAAGAGCTCAGAATCACATCTCATACCTCCAATTTCACATAAACTGACCAAAAACTTGAAACTCATAGCTCCCTCGTGCGTTTCAAGCCTCTTTGTTCCTAAAGCTTCTAAACACCATTTAAAACTCATCCCACATCCTGTTACAGAACTATAACACCATTAACACCATCCTCCATTTTCAAAAATAGAGCTTTGCACTTGGACTTCTTCAAAAATCCTCAGCCACTTTCATCTCAAGCTAAGCATCCCATTAGCTTCCTGGGAACTTGAGGAAACTAACCCAATCATTGGAACTTACTGAAAGCTTCTCAAACTCCAAACCCGATACCCTCTTGCAAGGTAAGTTTTATAACTTTGGAACATTTCATACATGCATCATCAATTATTTATTTGTGAACAAAACATGTAAATATCATTGCCATAAAGCTAACCATGTTCATAATTTCCATTAATTTTGTTTGAGCTTAGAGAATTTTAAGTTTGAAATTTCTGAGATTTTTAGGATTCAAAATAGGGTCATTAAAATTGATGTTTATCTTTGAGCTATAGTTTTAATGCTTTACATTTCTGAAACCGTGAGAAAATTTTCTACAAGTTTCATGTTTACAGTTTTCATTTTTGTTGAGATTTAAACAAGTTACAGTTGGTCTGGCTAGAGGTTGAAGATGAAGTATAAATCTGGGCACGTTTTGTATCATATATTTATTATTTTGCTTATGTTAACTGGTGTATAGCCACCCAGTGGTAGAAGTGCACGCCTGTAACCTTTGGGACTTGGGTTCGAGCCCCAGTGTTACCCTTTTGATTTTTTTCATATTTTTTTTGCATTCTGACTCTTTTTTGCAGGCGCTGAGCTTCATCTTTGGGCCTTATGATTTTTTTCTTACCTCTAACCCCTTGTTTCACTTATACAGTCCCTGGCCCATTTTATTTTCTTTTCTTATTTTCATTTTTATTTATTTTCTTAATTATTTTTCTAATACTAAAAAATCACAAAAAATATAAAAAATAGTAGATTTTATATTTTGACTTAGTTTATTTATTTTTCTCACAAAAAATATATTTTATTTAACCATACTTTATTTATTTTACTAATTATTCTTGTAAATTTAATTAAAACTAGGTTATTATTTATTTTCTTTTACACCAATTAAAATATATTATTTTAATATAAAAAAGGCCAAAAATATTTTCTAATACTATAAATTATTTTCTAAGACAAAAATATCAAAAATACTTTTCTTAGACTTAATTTCTTTAGGGTTTCATTTAAAATCTTTTCCTAGTAAAATTAGGTTTACTTATTTTTCACCCTTAATTAATTATTTTTTTCCCGTTAATTAATTAGGTAAAAGTCAAAACCCCTTTTCTCTAAAAATCCAAACAAAGATTCATTTTCTTTGCATTTACATTCTTGCATATTTATATATTTTGTACATTTATTTATTTCCATTCTTGTACCAATTCAATATGGTTGTAATAAATTAACTAGGTTTATTTTCTTGCAATCCCCATTTACAATTTGTACTCCCCCCTCCCACAAGTATTGTAATAGCGTAGTAACTTTAAATTCTGCAATTTATTGATTTGCATATAACATGCTAGTAATTAGGGTTTGTATGGAAAGACTAAAACCAATACTTAGAAAACTCTAACTCAAGACAAAACCAAGCATGAAAATAATAGACTTGCACACAAGCACCCCTAGGGTAAAATCCACTTGGTTGCCTTACAAAATGGCCATATTACGCATGTGAGGTATCTTAGCAAAACCAAGAAAATAAAAGATCATAGTCCCTTGATGACGATATCTAAGTTGCCTTTCAAATGATCTTAGTCCCTAAAGAAAATGCTAAGATATCTTACAACATTTCTAATCATGGTTATACGATGACCCACGCCCGTCCCGTTTACATCCAAAGATAGGGTTACTTACCAAATCAATAGTAAGATAACAATGTCAAAGGAAAAAGGAAATGAACATGAAAGACTTTTTGATTAGGTAGAATTCTTCTAATTACTTGCTCAATTTCAAACAAAACATCCTTGCTATTTTCAAAACAAACACTTTCAAAACATCTTACAAACTTGAAAACATTTTCAAAAGATCAAAAATCTTTGTATACATTCTTACGAACGAGAATAATTACAAAGATTGCCTAAACAATGGCCTCTTTACAAAATACTTTCAAAAACCACACAAAGCACAATTTCAAACAAAAGCAAGTGATCTAGCAAATAACTAAGAGCCCATGGAAAACCATGGATGAAAAGGGTGCTAATACCTTCCCTTTTTATAATCTACCCCCCGAACTTAAGAAATAATCTCAAAGGTCTTTCATGTGCTTTTTAACCTTTCCTTTTGGATAAAAGAAAATTCGGTGGCGACTCTTGCTAACTGCAATATTTGCGATCAAACACAAAACACCCAAGTCAGTTCTCCCACTGTATCACAAAACTGGCGAATCTGTTGAGGAATATTCTAAAAGTGGGGTTACCTTAGGGTTAGATCACATTTACTTGCTTTCATTGTTTGAATTGTATGCTTTACATTATGGTTCTTTGTTTGGGTTTGAATCCTCTACCCGGATTTGGGATACCTTATAGGTAAGTAGCAATACATTGTGTAAACTGTGCGGGGTATACCAACATGGTCTAAACAATAGCTATGTTAGTGTGACATATTTGTGGGTACTGGTAGCCCTTGAGTTAATCAAGGAGAATACGAGGCTGCTGAGTGATGTCATGAATCACTAATGAACTTTTAGAACCTTTACTTGACCAACTTGGCCTTTAGGATGTAGTGAGATGACCGGCTTTGGTGCAGTCCGAAGTTGGTAGATACTCGATACTACACTCATTGAGGTTTGGTTTTTTGAGATATTTCAGTCGCCATTAAAGAAGCTTGTGCTGAGACAATGCTTAAGGAAACAAACCAGTGATATTGAGATCCTTAGAACCAGGTTACTATTTCTAGGACAGGTTGAGCCAACTAAACTTTAAGAGGGTACTTACATATGAGACTCCATGCAAGCCTAAACCTAAGGAATTGTTTACTTTGTTTGTGTATATTTACTTGTACATAACATCATGAACATCATAACATCATATTCATTCACTAACCATTTCAAGGATTTTGGGATTTATCTTTGTTCTGTTTTGTAGGACATGGATTCTATTCGCAGGAAAACTATTCAAGTCAATCTTGTGAGGATCCCTCCATAACTTAAGGAGCTAGCTTTAAGGATTTCTGAAAATTCTCCTTTCACCGAAAGACATGGTCGCCTACTAAACTTGGTCACCTCCAACACTGATGAGGACATGATAAAGGTGCTCTTTCAGTTCTTTGATCCTTTACACCATTGCTTCACATTTCCCGATTATCAACTTGTGCCAACTTTGGAAGAATTCTCCCAACTCTTGAGGATTCCCATTCTCAATCAACTACCTTTCAACGGTACAGAAAGAGACCCAAAGTCATAAGAGATTGCTCAAGCTCTACACTTGTAGTCATATGATGTCACAACTAATTGGGAAACAAGGAGCGGTGTCAAAAGTTTCCTAGCAAAGTTATTGTTTGAGAAAGCCCGAAACTGTTGGAACTCCTTGGATTTGAAAGCCTTTGAGGAAATTGTGGCTCTCTTCATCTATGGGATGGTTTTGTTTCCAAATCCTGACTAACTCATGAATGTGAACGCCGTTAAGATCTTCATGTCTCGTAACCCGGTGCCTACTTTTCTAGGGGACATCCTACATTCTTTTCACACTCGCAATATGAGGAAAAAATGTGTCCTTATATGTTGCACTCCTCTATTGACAAGATGGTTTATTTCGCATCATCCCCAATCTGTATTGAAGAATGAGCAAGGTTCAAGGTGGTCACATATGTTGATGATGCTCAAACATTCAGACATTTATTGGTGTTCCCGATCACTAGAGAATGTTACTATTGTCGATCGTTATGGAGAATTCCCTAATGTCCCCTTACTTGGCATTAGGGGAGGTATCACCTACAACCCCTTCTTAACCTTAAGACAGTTTGGTTACGCCCGAAGGGATGGCCCTCATGAGATACTCATTCAAGGTTTGGTATTTGACTACGAGAATGACGATCAAGGTCTTCGCCAGAGATTCATACGAGCTTGGAGGATGTTGAACAAAGTATATAGCAAGACATTGGGGCACAAGAATTCCACCCCTCTCGAGCCTTACCTCAAATTGGTACGAACTCGTGCTCAGAGTCTTATGATGTCTTATCCTTCCATTCTCCCGGTAATCATTGAGCCTGTTATGGAAGGAGATGTTCCATACACTATCCTACATCCTGACATGCCCACCTCTCTTGAAGACTTACAAAGAGATTGGATACAACTCAAGGGGGAGCGAGATACTTTCGAAGCACAATTCTACGCTAGCGAGAAGAAGGTTTTGGAACTCACTAAGCAACTTCATGAGGAGCAGAATCTGAATGCCTACATTGCACCAAAGAGGATGCGTACTACCTTTTTATCTTAGAGTTTTTGTATTGTTTTGCCCAAAGAGGCATTGGTCTACTCAAGCTTTAATTTATTAATATAACATGTGTTTTCCTTTTTGTCTAAAACAAATTTAAATCTTTAAAATCCTTGAAATCATTGCATATATATCTACCATTCATCATAACATAAGCAGGTTTCTTGCAACAAGTCTCCTCATCTTTCTACTGTTTATTTCAGTAAGATGGATCTCGAGAAAACGGTGAAGGACCTCCAAGCACAAAATTCCAAGTTTCAACAGATGTTCTTAACTCTAGCCAAAGGACAAGAAGAGTTGAAGACCTTGTTGGTTGAAGAGAAAAAGAAGAAAAAGAAAATAACCGGAGTTCTAAACATGGGAAGAAGATTCCAAGGACAGGCAAGAAGGACTTTAGACTTTGCTATGCCATCTGGTGAGAAAGACAATCAAGATGGGAAAGTAAAGGAATAAGTTGTTCAGCCATATTCAAAAGAGGAAGAGGAAGAAGAAGATTATTCTGAAGAACAATACCCTCCAGCCGATGCTAAGTATAAGCATCTAGAAGAACGGTTAAGTGCAATGGAAATCCAAAAAATGACTGGATTGGACTTTGAGGAGTTGGGTCTAGTATCTGGGATTTTAATTCCCCCAAAATTTAAAGCACCGGTGTTCGCCAAATATGATGGAGTTTCATGTCCCAAAATGCATCTCCGGTCCTATGTGAGGAAAATCCAGCCTCATACCGCTGACAAGGATTTATGGGTACACTTCTTCCAAGACAGTCTGTCTGGAACTCAACTTGATTGGTTTTATCCGTTAGAAAGAGCCAATGTTCATAACTGGGAAGATCTGGCTATTGCCTTTTACAAACAATACCAATACAACGCTGATCTTGCGCCCACCCGTACTCAACTTTAGAGTATGACCATTGTTTCAAGTGAAGGCTTCAAAGACTATGCACAAAAATGGAGGGACTGCGAAGGAAGATTCTAGCCTCCCCTATCTGAAAGAGAATTGGTAGTCATGTTTTTGGGCACCTTGTATGGTCCTTTCTTCAATCACTTAATTGGGAGTTCATCGACAAGTTTTACTGAATTGATATTGACCGGAGAAAGGGTGGAAGCCGGGATAAAGAATGGGAAGATTCAAAAAGATGCATCCTCTGCTGTTGTAAGGAAACCATTCACCAGAAAGAAAGAAGTTGTTGCCGTATATCTTTAGAGAAATCAAGATAGGGATGAACACCGTCCAATGGTGGGGGCTGTCATGATTCCTAAACCCACACCTGCTCAGCAAAGAAGCAACCAGCCAAGAACGGAAAGACCAGTCAGACAGTTCACCCGATTAATATGAAACTATCTCAATATTGCCACATTTGTTAAGATCCAATCTAGTGACTTTGAAAGAAGCTCCAAAGAATCCTAACACAACCTCTCCTCACTGTCATACTAATGTCCATTGTGCATACCATTATGAGAGTCCTGGCCATGACACTAACAACTGTTGGGCTCTGAAGAACAAAGTACAAAACCTTCTTGAAGCCAAAGAGATTGAATTCGACGTGCCAGAAATTCCCAATGTCATTACTGCCCCTATGCCCAAGCACGACCGTAATGTCAACTCCATTGAGGAAGATATGTTTGTTACTTTGGTTGATGAGCTTGTGACCCCACTCCTGACTATCAAAAAGAACTTGTTAAATGCTGGTGTTTTCCCAGGCTGTGATGAAAGCTGTCATTTTTGTTTATCCTCACTAACCAGTTGTCCATTGTTAAAAGCAGGCGTTCAATGCCTAATAGATAACAAGGAGATTTTGTTCGAGAAGACTTCAATTCCAACTGTTTCTTATAATGATGTTTCCATCGAGACCATTTCCAACAATTCTTCCAGGGTCTCCACCAAAAGACCCGTTAGAATTACATCAGTTCCTAAAGTAGCTCTGTTGATAATTACAATTCCTGGACCAATCCCGTATTTGTCAGACAAAACCGTGCCATGTAATTATGGAGTGGATGTCTACTACCACGATATCAAGCAAGATTGGCCAGCTGCTGAAGATTCAAGTTCTGAGAAATATGTCTCCAATGTCAGTAATATCGCAGGGACTAGCAAGATTACCCGAAGTGGAAGGGTATTCTCTCCATAAATTGCTCCTCCAAAAGCTATTTCTGGACCCGTAATCATTCCTGTTGTTGTCGCTCCTCCAAAGGTTATTCCCAGTCCTGCAATCATCTCCGCTAATACTCCTGTTGACAAAACTGTTATCATCCCTACTGACATTCCTGCTGCCGAGTCAACCGAGACTCGAGGCAAAGGTATTCTGGTTGAGCCTGTCCGGATGAAGGCACAATTAGTGGCTATCCTTGAGACCTCCCGCAAAGAGATGGAGGAAATTCTAAAGATTATAAAAAGAAGCGACTACAATGTAGTTGAGCAACTGGGGAAAACTCCATCAAAAATTTCCATGCTAGTTCTATTATTATGTTCCGAGGCTCATGCAAAAGCCTTGGTAAATTCCTCAAAACTGCCCATGTACCCCAAGAAACATCTGCCGATCAGTTCCAAGACTGCGTAGCCAGCTTTATTGCAGATAATGGTTTAGATTTTTCAGATGCTGATTTAACACCAAGGGGGAGGAAGCATGATGAGGCATTGCATGTCTCAGTGGAATGCAGGGGCATGACCTTGGCTCATGTTTTGGTGGACACCGGTTCATTTCTGAATGTGTTGCCTAAAAAGGCCCTTGATAGGCTTGACTGTGAAGGATTGACATTGAAACCGAGTAACATAGTAGTGAGGGCCTTTGACGAATCAAAAAGGATGGTACATGGGGAAGTGGACATCCCCATAAAAGTTGGAAACCAAATATTTGATTCAACTTTTTATGTAATGGATATCCTCCCTTCATATTCCTGATTATTGGGCCGACCGTGGATTCACAATGCTGATGTCGTTACTTCTATGTTGCATCAGATGCTGAAATATCCAATTCAAGGGAAAATTATCACCGCTCATGGAGAAGAGGAGTATATGGTCAGCCATCTTAATTCCTTTAGATATGTGGAATTAGATGGTGAATTTATTGAAACTCCATTCCAGCACTTTGAAGAAGTCCCGCAGACTGTGGCAATAACAAAGGCTGTGTCTCAAGTTCCCAAGATTACAAGGCCTCCGCTCAAGATGTCACCTTTGAAGGATGCCAAGGCAGTGATAGAAGAAGGTGGGTGCACTATTTAGGGTCAACTCCCAGATATCCCATACAAATCTGACAAATTTGGTCTGGGTTTTACTTCAGGTGCCCAGAAGACTGTACGTCGCGCTCGTGCCGGAGGACCACCCTTGAAGATCAGCAACCACCAAGTTTGTGGAGATGCTGAAGACAGCTATGAACTGAAGGATTGGATTTACCCAATTGTCAATGGAGGGCTCAACAATTGGGAAGCTAGAGATTTTGTCCAGATCACTTTTATCCCACAGTAATTTGTCTTTACATTTTATCGGATTTGTAATATTAAAACAATTCAGACTCTTAAAACCTTGTGTCTTACCCGAGGAATAATGGTCCATTTGTAAGGGTTATTATCTCATTTCCATATGTCATCAATGAATCATAGACGTTTTTTCATACAAACTTTGTGCTCATTGTTTTTTTTACTTTACATTTTTCATTTCTTTCAAAGATAGCTATACTCTTACACACACTCACACTCACAATGCAGGTCTACATCCATTCAGGATCCCATGGGTAATGGTTCTGCGATGGTCTTCTGTGATTTTGAAAATCTAATCTACCAAGCCGAAGATAAAGGTGAGGAAGATTGTGAAGTACCAGGGGAACTCGCCAGGTTACTGCAACAAGAAGAGAGGACCATTCAACCCTACGAGGAACCAGTGGACACAATTAACCTAGGTACCGAAGAAGACAAAAGAAAAGTTAAGGTGGGTGCCAATCTGGAACCCAATGTCAAAGAGCGTCTGATTCAGTTGCTACACGATTATGTTGAGGTCTTTTCCTGGTCGTATGAAGACATGCCAGGACTTGATGCAAATATCATAGTACATCGTCTACCTATAAAAGAGGATTGTCCATCGGTGAAACAAAAGGCCCGTCGCATGCGACCAGACATGTCGGAGAAGATTAAGGCAGAAGTCATGAAACAATTCAATGCCGGATTCTTAGCCGTCACCTCCTATCCCCAATGGGTTGCCAATGTTGTTCTCGTGCCCAAAAAGGACGGCAAGGTATGAATGTGCGTGGACTATAGAGATTTGAATCGGGCGATCCCTAAGGATGATTTCCCACTTCCCCACATTGATATTCTAGTTGACAATACAACACAACATAAGGTGTTTTCCTTCATGGACGGTTTCTCAAGATACAACCAAATCAAAATGGCTCCTGACGACATGGAAAAAACAACCTTTGTCACACAGTGGGGCACATTCTGCTACAAGGTTATGCCATTCGGACTGAAGAATGCTGGGGAAACCTATCAACGTGCCATGGTAGCTCTATTTCACGATATGATACATCACGAAATAGAGGTCTATATGGACGACATGATAGCTAGATCTTAAACAGAAGAAAATCATCTTGACCATTTACAGAAACTCTTTGAGAGACTAAAGAAGTACAAGATGAGGTTGTACCCAAATAAATGCACGTTTGGGGTAAGGTCTGGTAAACTCCTAGGCTTTGTCGTCAGCAATAAGGGTATTGAAGGAGATCCTTCCAAGGTGAAAGCGATACAAGAGATGTCTGCTCCTCGTACTGAGAAGGAAGTCAGAGGATTTTTGGGACGCTTAAACTACATTGCCAAATTTATTTCTCACCTGACAGCTACTTGTGAACCAATATTCAAATTACTGAAGAAAGATCAAGTAGTCAAGTGGAATGACGAGTGCCAAACTGCTTTCGACAAGATCAAAGACTACCTGCAAGAGCCTCCTGTTTTGATGCCACCAGTCGAGGGAAGACCATTAATCATGTATCTAACTGTTTTGGAAAATTCAATGGGGTGTATGCTATGGCAGCATGACGATTCTGGCCGAAAAGAGCATGCTATTTATTACCTGAGCAAAAATTTTACCGACTGTGAAACAAGATATTCAGTGCTCGAGAAAACTTGATGTGCTCTAGCATGGGCTACTCGCTGGCTAAGACAATATATGCTGACCCATACTATCTTATTAATATCCAAAATGGATCCAATAAAATAAATCTTCGAGAAGCCTTCCCTTTCTGGGAGATTAGCAAGATGGCAGATGATCCTCACAGAATATGACATACAATATACTACCCACAAAGCAATAAAGGGCAGTTGTGATACGGTGGCAGAACCGACTGTTAATACTGGTTTGCATTTTACGTTTTTTTGTTTGCAAAATGTCGCGGTAAGCAAGAGTCACCACTGCATTTTATTTCATCCAATCATGGAAAAGGAAAAAGAACAGAAAACCTTTTTTCGAGATATTCTGAGTACGGGGGTAGATTATAGAAAGGGAAGGTGTTAGCACCCTTTCTATCCATGGTTTTCCATGGGCTCTTAGGTACTTGCTCATTTTTCAAATTGCTTGTGTGTGCTTGTTTTCAAAAGTTTTGTTTTACTTCGTTTTAACCCTTGTTTCTGTCCTCAAGAGTGTTACGAAGTTGTTTTTGTAAACTGTTTGAAAAGTGTTGGTGTGAAAAAGCTTATTTGTTTGAGCAAGTACCTAGGAAATAATCTACCTACTCGAAAAAGGTCTGTTTGTTTTCCTTTAGACAGCGCTATCCTATTATTAAGGAATAGGTAGCACCGCCGTTGGATGTTTAAAGAGACGTTCAAAGGGACGAAATGGTCACTGAAGGCAACAAGTAAGGATACCTTAGCGTTTCGAAGGGACTATCGTCATATAGGCAACATCGAGGGACAAGATCATTTCTCGTAGGCAACTCGAGGGATGTTAAGGGACTATGATATTTATGATGACTTTTAGATTGAGGGTCTTTTGCTAAGATATCCCTACGTTCGAGGGACATGACCATTGTTTTCCGAAGCAACCAAGTGAGGCATACCCTAAGGGTGCAAGTGTGAAGTAGTGTTTGATTTTAGTTTTTAATCTTTGCACAATTAAAGTGATCTACTGTTTTAATTTTATTTGTATTTTGCATGCAATCCTATTAACCATGCATCTAACAGTTAAGTATTTGCAGGAATTTAAAGTGCGAAAAATAAACCTAGCTATTACAAGGCTTTGGCAGTTACATAATTATCTTGACCGAAAATAAAAATACGGAAGCTTAAAACCCTAATTACTATTACAACCTCGAAACAGTTACAATAATAATAAAACAAATAAAAATGAGCGCGGCAAATTAAATGCGAGAAAAATTGAGAACCCTAAAAATCTAATTGAAAAAATATTTAAATAATTTTTTGAGAAAAGACTTAATTAGGTTATGTACAATTAAAACCCTAATTCTAATTATTTTTAATTATAAAAGAAATTGAAATTAACCTAATTTAAACTAAATTAAATAATTCAAGAAAATTACATATTTTATAAAAAAATATTTTATGTATTTTTTTGTGTGGTTTTTATTTGAGAAAAACAATTTAATTACAAAATTTAAAACCTAGCTTCTAATTGATTTTAATTAAAACAAGTAATCAAATAAAACTAATTAACCTAATTTATTTTCAAAAATATTAATTTGAATAAATAAGACCTAATCCTGTATTTTGTGATTTTTTAGTTTAATAAAAAAAATAGTTTTTGTGTTAATTAATTAAAAAAATTAAAGAAATAATTAAAGAAATTAAAAAAAATGGAAAGAAAAAACAAATTGGGCCTTTATAATGAGTAATCTGGGGGTATGATTCTGAATTAATTTTGGGCCCAAGGCTGATGGCCCAACCCCTGCGATGAATCCCATGTGCTGATCTTCTGATGGTGCACCATGATCTCTTATCTGGAGTTCGTTAGATCTCATGCTAGGCTGATCAAGTGGTTGGACGTTGGTGACGTATGGTAGACATCTGGATGGGAGCTATACATGATATGTAAGTGGAAAAATTGAAAAAAATTTTGCTGGGACCTGGGATCGAACCCAGGTCCTTGTGTTCACCAACAACACGCCTCTACCAGCTGGCTATGCTGGTTAGTTATTAGCATAGTGAAAACAAAATATAATATAAAGAAAGCAAATAAATGAATCCCACACGCGCGAATTTTCAAATGGGCGAATGGATGATTGCCACGCCATCGTCTTCTCCAGGGAACCTTCGTGTTAGGAAGATGACTTATACCTACGGACAGTGTCTGTAACTATAAGTCAGTGAATTTAAAAAATCAACACAATGCAAGATAAATAACATTAAAGACCATGGATCAAATGGATTTGGCCCTCTGATCATCATGGTGTCCTTCATTTAGGCTAATTGTTCCTGTATTCAAAAACCCCAAAACACATGTGAAAACCCTAACAATGGAAAGTACAAATACATGCTTCAAAAATGCAATTAAACTATTCAGTAATCTTGCAAACATGATAAGGATCACAAATATGTCAATCAAATATGCTAACAATGCAGGAATTGATGTAATCGTTTTCAAAAAATAAGGCAAACCACGTGGGTGATTGCGTGCGTTTCTGGGCGAGATAAGACTTGCAAATGATCCAGTTGGCTTCAGGGATGCTCCAGGATATGATTGTTGGCTTTGAATTGCTCTGAAAGGCCATGTGGAATGAAAACTGAGTCCCACTTTTTGTCCACTTTTTTGAGTTTGTTCTTTCTCTTCTACGACTGCAACCCCTTGCCCTTTGCTTTGTACATGTTCCCTCTATATGTTAGAATGAATTAGGGTTATAAAACTTGACTTGAATCTTTGCAATTATGGAAGATTTGATTTGATTTCCATGTCATATGTAAAATTTCTATTTTGAGCCAAATCATCCCTTTCTTGTACCAATTATGCTTGATTCGTTTTGGTTTTGATATCTCAGCATATTTTGATTGCAAGCCTGTCAAAAAATCAAATCTAATCATATATTTGCTATTATTCACCAATTATTTGATTTAATTCAATTTTTAATTAATAAAAAATAAAAATAAATTGAAAAATGAAGCAAATAATGTGTGGATGAATATTTGGGCCGTGGACCATATTATAAGTGAGGTGCAAGCATAAAAAGTTAGGCCCATTTGGCAAAAAATGCATTTTTGAGCACATTTAACTTTTGGCAATTTTGCAAAAAAGGTCAACTTTGACAAGGCATATGTCCCCCAACTTTAATCCTAGAAGGGTGTTCTTGAACTTTTTAGAAATCTTAGGATGTCCCCTAAACAACCCTTTTGGTTTCATCTCAATTGGGTCTTCCATGTTCATGTAAGAAGCTTTGACCCCAAAAGTGTTTTTGTTGACTTTTCAAAAGGACCTACAATATAAAAATTCATATCTTTTGATGAGTGTATATTTTGAACTTGGGGGCTGAAGATGAATTGTAGGGAATTGCATCGACTTAAAAATTAACCTTGGATGGAAAATTTATGATAAAGTATGAAGAAGTTATGCTTGGTCAAAGTTTGGTTGACTTTTCCTAAGAAACCCTAATTTAACAACTTTTGGGTTTTGATGAATTTGGGGCATTCCTTGAGGAATCATGATCAACTCTTGATAAAATTATGGATATCACTTCAAAATGTTGATGTTGACCAAAAAGTTTGAAGTTTGACTGTATGTGGGCCACAATTGACTTTTGACCTAGTATAATTGATTTTCAGGCATCTGGGCAATTGACTGAGCAAACTTCTTGTGCAAGGCATGAAACTTGACATGGATGATCTTGAGAACATATTAAGACTTTTGAGTAGGTAGATTGTTCCTAGTTGCTTGCTCAATTTCAAATCAAACATCCTTGTGATATTTCAAAAATAAACACCAACACTTTCAAAAACACTTTCAAAATATTTCACAAACTTGAAACATTTTCAAAAGCTCAACACTTTGTATATGTTCTTACGAACGAGAACTATTACAAAGTTTGCCTAAACGAAGGCTCCTTTTCAAAATACTTTCAAAAACCACACAAAGCACATTTTCAAACAAAAGCAAGTGATCTGGAAAGCAACTAAGAGCCCATAGATAACTTTGGATGAAAAGGGTACTAACACTTACCCTTTTCATAATCTACCCCCTGAACCCAAGAAATAATCTCAAAGGTCTTTCCTGTTCTTTTCAGCATTTCCTTTTGGATAAAAGAAAAGTCGATGGCGACTCTTGCTAACTGTAACATTTATGATAAAACGCAAAACACCCAAGTCAGTTCTCCCACCGTATCACAGAACTGGCGACTCTGCTGGGAAGAAACTTAAAAGTTGGGCTACCTTAGGGCTAGATCACCTTTATTTGCTTTCATTATTTGATTTGTTTACTTTACATTTTGGTTCCTTGTTTGAGCTTGTCCTAATCCTCTACCCAGATTTGGGGATACCTTATAGGTAAGTAGCAATACATTGTGGAAACTATGTGGGGTATACCGACATGGTCTAAGCAATAGCTACGTTAGTATGACATATTTGTGGGTACCGGTAGCCCTTGAGTAGTAAAGGAGAATACGAGGCCGCTGAGTGATGTTATGAAACACTAACTGACTTTAGAACCTTTACTGGACCAACTTGGCCATTAGGACGTAGTGAGATGACCGGCTCTGGGGAATTTTGAAGTTGGTAGATACTCGATACTACACTCATCTAGGTTTGGAATTTTGGGATATTTCGGTCACCGTGAAAGAGGCTTGTGCTGAAACAATGCCCAAGAAGACAAATCAGTGATAATGAGATCCCTCAGAACCTGTTTACTATTTATAGGATATGTTTAAGCAAACTAAACTTCAAGAGGGTATTTACCTATGAGACTCCATGCAAGCCTAAACCTAAGGACTTGTTTGCCTTGTTTATATATATTTACTTGTATATAACATCATAAACATCATAACGTCATACTCATTCTAACCATTTCAAGAATTATTGGGATTTATCTTTGTTCTGTTTTATAGGACATAGCTTCTATCCGCAAGAATACTATCCAAGTCATTCTCGTAAGGATTCCTCCTTAACTCAAAGAGTTAGTATCAAGGGTCCCTGAGAATTCTTCATTCATCGAAATACTTGGTCGCCTCCTAAACTTGGTTACCTCCAACACTGATGAAGATGTGATGAAGGTGTTCTTCCAATTCTTTGATCCTCTACACCATTGCTTCACTTTTCTTGATTATCAACTTGTGCCTACTCTAGAATAATTATCCCAACTCTTGAGGATTCTCATTCTCAATCAACTACCCTTCAACAGTACATAAAGAGATCCAAAACCTGAGGAGATTGCCCAAGCACTATACTTGCAAAAATATGATATCACAACTAATTGGGAAACAAGGAGTGGTGTCAAAGGTTTATTAGCCAAGTTCTTGTTTGAGAAAGCTCAAGATTGTTGGAATTCCTTGGACTTGCTAGCTTTTTAATAAATTATAGCCCTTCTCATCTTAGGGATGGTTTTGTTTCCAAATCCTGACTAACTCATAGATGTAAATGCTGTCAAAATTTTCATGTCTCGCAATCCAGTACATACTTTGTTGCGAGATATCCTACATTATTTTCACTCTTGCACTACGAGGAAGAGAGGGATCCTCATGTGTTTCACTCCTTTCTTGGCAAGATGGTTTATTTCACATCTTCCTTGATCTGTGTTGAAGAATGAGCAAAGTTTAAGGTGGTCCCATAGGTTGATGACGCTCAGACATTCAGACGTTCATTGGTGTTCTCGATCATTGGAGAATGTTACTATCATCGAACATTATGGGGAATTACCTAATTTCCCTTTGCTTGGCATTAGAGGAGGTATCACTTACAAACCTTGCTTAGCCTTACGACAATTTGGTTACGCTCGAAGGGATGGTCCACATGAGATGCTCATCCAAGGAGTGGTATTCGACTACGAGAGCAATGATCAAAGCTACCGTCAGAGGTTCATTCGAGCTTGGTGGATGGTAAGAAAAATGGATAGTAAGATGCTAGGACACAAGAATTCCATTCCCCTTGAGCCTTACCTTAGGTGGGTAGGAGCTCGTGCTCAGAAACTTGTGATGCCTTATCCCTCCATATTACCAGTTATCTTGAAACCTGTGGTTGAAGGAGATGTTCCATACACTATCCTCCATCCCGAAATGCCTACTTCTCTCGAAGACTTGCAAAAAGGTTGGATTCAGCTAAAAGAAGAATGAGATACTTTCAAAGCTCAATTCTGTGCTAGTGAGAAGAGGGTCTTGGAGCTTACAAAGCAGCTACAAGAAGAGAAAAGTGTGAACGCATTGCGCCGAAAAGGATGCGTTCAGTCTTTTTATCTTAGAAAGTTATTTTGTAAGCCCAAGAGGCTTGTTGTAATCTTTTGAAATAATTAATGGAAATTGACGTTTGTTCATTATTTTGTCTATACAAATTTAAATTTCCTAAATCCTTGAAATCATTTTCATATACATCTCCCATGCATCATAACATGACAGGTTTCCACATAACATGTTTCCTTATCTTTCTGCTGTTTATTTCAGCAAGATGGATCTAGAGAAAACTGTGAAGGATCTTCAGGAACAAAACTCTAAATTCCAAGAGACTCTGCTGGCCCTAGCCAAGGGGCAGAAATGTATGATGGCATTGTTGGCAGTTAAGAAGAAGCCCAAGAAGAAATATCTACTCAACATGGGCAGAAGGTTCAAAGAGTCGGTTCGTCAGATCTCGGTAGTGGAAGACTCATCTGAGGAATACAAGAATCAAATTGGTGAAGTCAAGAGTACCCAAGCTGACTGTATTAATGATCAAGCGTCTGATGAAGATTATTTCGATGAGCAATATCCACCCGCCGATATCAAGTATAAGCATTTAGAAGACAGATTGAAATCTGTTGTAATCCAAGCCATACCCGGTTTAAATTTTGATGATTTGGGTTTGATCTCTGAGGTTGTTATTCCCCACAAATTCAAAATACCAGTATTTGCAAAGTATGATGGAGTTTCTTGTCCAAAACTCCAGCTGAAATCTTATGTGCGCAAGATATAACCGTACACTGCTGATAAGAAACTTTGGGTTCACTTTTTCCAAGAGAGCTCGACCAGAACGTAACTTGAATGGTTTTATCAGTTAGATGGTTCCCATAACAATACTTGGGAGGATTTATCTACCGCCTTCTACCATCAGTATCATTATAACGTCGACTTGGCGCCAACAAGGGTTCAGTTGCAAGATATGACCATGGGAAAGAACAAAGGATTTAAAGAATATGCACAAAAGTGGAGAGACCTTGCTAGTAGGGTTCATACACCCTTGACTGATAAGGATCACATTGACATGTTCATGGGCACCTTAGTTAATCTTAACTGGTGAAAGAGTTGAAAGCGACATCAAAAGTGGGAAGATCTCTGTGGCATTTGCTTCCACTTCCAATCCTGTCAAGAAACCTTTTATTGTAAAGAAGGAAATCAATGTTGTGTACGGGGCAAGGGCCCGTACCAAGAAGAATGATCATCCGTCTGTTAACACTGTCCAAATCTCCAAACCAACTCCTACTCCAAGACCATATGAAAATCACCAACGGTTTGAAACTTCGAGAAGACAATTTACGAGGTTAGGCATGTCACTATCTCAAGCCATTCAACATTTGCTCAAGGCTAATTTGGTGACATTGCATGATCCTCCTGCCAACCCTGATACCTCTTCACCAAAGTATAATCCGAACGCTAAATGTGCTTACCACTCAAGCAGCCTCGGGCATGAGGCTGACCAATGTTGGGCCTTGAAGAATAAAATTCAGGATTTGATTGATAACAAGACCATTGAGTCTAATCATCCTCCAACTCCGAATCTAATCACCACACTTATACGAAAACATGACAAGGGTGTCAACAAAGTTAATATTGTAGGTGATTCTGATGAAGAAGCTGCATTTGAAGGCTAGGTGTATCCAACTACAATGAAGCTGAAAAATTGGCATGCAAAGGACTTCATGGCCATCTCCTTCCTTGACGAGTAATCTACTTGTTATTGCTTTTCTTTCAATTCAAGAACATTTTGTCTGTAATAGTTAACAATGACTTTTAATCCATGTGCCTGGCCCGGGGCAATTTGGTCCATTTGTCAAGGGTTTTATTTATGTTCATCTAATAATATGATCATTCAATACAAATAATTGGACTCTTTTGCATTCAAATATTTGTGTTCATTGTCTTTCTTTTCTTTCAAATACATTTTTTTAAATAGCCATGTATCTTACATGCACACACACACACACACACACACACACACACACACACACACACACACACACACACACTCTTGAAGGTCCTCATCCACTCTGGATCTTATTTCCAATGATTTTACTATTGTTGACTATGACTTAGAATGTCCAATTAACCAAGCCGAAGATAAAGGTGAGGAAGATTGTGATATACCGCGAGAACTAGCCAGACTTCTGTTACAAGAGGAAAAAGCTATTCAGCCACACGAAGAGTTAATTGAAGTCATCAATCTGGGTACTGAGACAGACAAGAAAGAAGTTAAGATTGGTGCTAACTTAGAAGACAATGTCAAGAGCAGGTTGGCTCAGATGTTGCATGATTATGTGGAAGTATTTTCTTGGTCTTATGAAGATATGCTAGGATTGGATACCAACTTCATAGTTCATCGTCTGCCGATAAAGAAAGATTGTCCTCCTGTCAAACAAAAGGTTCGTCGCATGGGGCCTGACATGTCTGAAAAGATTAAAGCTGAAGTGATGAAACAATTTGATGCAGGGTTCCTAGTTGTGACATCCTACCCCCAATGGGTTGCCAATGTGGTGACAGTGCCGAAGAAAGACGGAAAGATTCGCATGTGCATGGACTATAGGGATCTGAACAGGGCAACTCTCAAGGATGATTTCCTTCTACCACACATTGACGTCTTTGTCAATAATACTTCTCAGCATTAAGTTTTCTCATTCATGGATGGCTTCTCAGGTTATAATCAAATAAGGATGGCTCCTGAAGATATGGAGAAAACCACTTTCGTCACGCAATGGGGCACCTTTTGCTACAAGGTCATGCCGTTCGGATTTAAGAATGCAGGGGCAACATATCAAAGAGCTATTGTAGCTTTGTTTCATGACACGATACATCATGAAATATAGGTCTATGTGGATGATATGATTTCCAGATCACAAACTGAGGAGGAACATCTCGATCACCTGTACAAACTATTCGAAAGGTTGAAAAAGTACAAGTTGAGGTTAAACCCTAACAAGTGCACCTTTGGAGTATGCTCTGGAAAGCTTCTAGGTTTTATTGTCAGCAATAAAGGCATTGAAGTTGATCCTGCCAAGGTAAAGGCCATCCAAGAAATGCCAGTCCCTCATTCTGAAAAGGAAGTTAGAGGATTCTTGGGTCGTCTCAATTACATTGCCCGTTTCATATATCACTTGACTGCTACCTGTGAGCCAATCTTCAAACTCTTGAAGAAAGATCAGGTAGTCAGATGGAATGATGAGTGCCAAGATGACTTCGACAAAATCAAAGAATATCTATAAGAAACTCGTATTCTCATGCCTCTAGTTGAAGGAAGACCCTTGATCATGTACTTGACAGTACTAGAGAACTCTATGGGGTGTGTTTTTGGCCAACATGACGAGTCTAGCCAAAAAGAGCATGCTATTTATTACCTGAGAAAAACGTCTACCGACTGTGAAACCAGATATTCACTGCTCGAGAAAACTTGTTGTGCTCTGGCATGGGCTGCTCGCTGGCTAAGACCGCATATGTTGACTCGTACCACTCTGTTGATTTATAAGATGGACCCAATCAAGTACATCTTTGAGAAACCTACCCTCTCCGGAAGCATAGCAAGATGGAAAATGATCTTGACCGAGTACGACATTCAATACATGAATTAAAAGGCCATCAAAGGAAGTGTACTAGCAGATCATTTGGCCCATTAAGCTGTGGATGATTATCAGTCCATAAACTTTGACTTCCCTGATGAGAACATCATGCTGGTGACCGACTGTGCGAAACTTGGACCGTATGACGGACCTGAACAAGGATCCCAATGGACTATGGTCTTCGATGGGGCTTCCAACTCCTTAGGTAACAGAATTGGTGTTGTAATCATCTCTCCTAAAGTTTGCCGCACTCCTTTCACCGCCATACTATGCTTCGATTGCACGAACAATATGGCTGAATACGAACCGTGCATCTTGGGTCTGAAGGCTGCCATTGACTTGAGGATCAAGCATTTGAATGTGTTTGGGTATTCCGCTCTAGTGATTAGCCAAGTAAGAGGAGATTTGGACACTAAACACCCTAATCTCATCCATTACTAAGAACTTGTGCTATCCTTGATCCCTCACTTTAAAGAGATCACCTTTGAGCACTTCCCTAGGGAAGAAAATCAGTTGGCTGACGCCTTGGCAACCATGTCTTCAATGTTCAAGGTCAGATGGGACAATGAAGCCCCTATGATTACAATTGAAAGATTCGATGAACCTGCACACTGTTGTGAGCTTGACACTAACACAGAAAAACCTTGGTACCATGAGGTAATGAGATATCTAGAAGCTCAAGAGTATCCTGAGGGAGCATCCATCAATGACATAAAGTTCTTACAAAGATTTTCAGCCAAATTCTTCCTAAGTAATGAAATATTGTACAAGCGCAACCATGACTCTACTCTACTCCGATGTGTGGACAAGAAGGAAGCAGAGGAAATTATGGAAGACATGCATGATGGTCTCTTTGGTACTCACTCAAGTGGACATATGATGGCCAAGAAGATATTGAGGGCTGGCCTATTGGTCAACAACGAAGACTGATTTCCATCAACACTCTAGAACTTGTCACAAATGCCAAATCTATGCTGACAAGGTCCATGTGCCTCCTATCCCTCTAAACGCCATGACCGGTCCTTGGCCATTTGCAATGTGGGGCATTGATATGATTGGAGAAATCAAGCCAACTGCTTCCAATAGACACCGCTTCATTCTTGTTGCTATCGACTATTTCACCAAATGTGTCGAAGCCGCCTCGTTTGCCTCAGTATCCAAGAATGTGGTAGCCTGATTCATCAAGCATAACCTCATCTGTCGCTATGGTATCCCCGAAAGGATCATCACCAACAATGGGACTAACCTCAACAATGTTATGATTACTGAGCTTTGCACCCAGTTCAAGATAAAGCATCACAATTCTTCACCTTATAGACCTAAAATGAATGGCGCAGTCGAAGAGGCCAACAAAAACATTAAGAAGATTGTGCAGAAAATGGTAGTAACCTATAAGGATTGGCATGAGATGTTTCCGTTTGGTCTACATGGCTACCACACTTCATCTAGGACATCAACTAGGGCAACTCCCTTTTCTCTAGTATATGACACGGAAGCTGTTTTTCCAGTGGATGTTCATATTCCCTTGTTAAGGATTATGAATGAAGCAGGCTTAGGCGAAGACGAGTGGATTCAAATGAGATTGGATCAACAGAACTTGATTGAAGAAAAGCGACTGGCTGCTATTTGTCATGGTCAGACGTACCAAAAATGAATGATCAAGGCTTTCAACAAAAAGATTAAGCCTCAAGTATATCAAGCTGGTGACTTGGTGATAAAGTGCATCATTCTTCCAGAAGGCGACCCCAGAGGAAAATAGACTCCCACCTACGAAGGACCATTTGTTGTCAAGAGAGTATTCTCTGGCGGTGCCATGATGCTGACTACCATGGATGGTGAAGACTTCCCACATCCTATAAACGTGGACATAGTTAAAAAATACTATGCATAAGAGACCCACTAGGTTGACACACCTAGGAAAAATAAGGGCATCCCGGCAAACCAAAAGGTTTTGGCAAAAATTAGGGATATATGCAAAAGATTATACACCCGGTAAGTTGAAAACCCGAAAGGGCGACTTTGGCAAAAATGGGCATCCTGGTGGGCTGAAAACCCGAAAGGGAGGTCCAGGCAAAAGTTAAGGATTGAAAGTATATGACTATGTCCCATTGTCAACTTTATCACCAAGGTTCGAGTTCAAACGGTCCAAGATCAATCCAATCAACTTCTGTCAAACGGCAAGGAGCATTCGAAGACATTGGGGAAATAGTAGAGTTGGAATGCAATGAGATCATTTCATATGGCTATTTGTTTTGTTTTCATTTTTTTGTTTTCCTTTCGACGATTTCCTCTTACTAGGATCTCTGTCTCTTTGTACAAAAAACGCCTATTCATGGGGAAAATATCAATACAAATATACTTTGAAGTGCGAACTTTCTGTCTTTGTTTTGAATAAAAATTTGTCCAATGACTAAAATTGAGCAAACATATGCATATGAACATAATTAAAACTATTTGGCACATACGACCTAAGCGGTAACAAGCACCTTTTTAATGTATTTGGAATATCCCCACAGAGTTATTTCATTAATATCCTCCTCAACAGATTACCCACAAAGTCTCTTTTCATAGGTTGATATTCAGCCAGAGTCTTAATCTCTTGGCAGCTCTCTCCCCAGCTAATTTGGTCCTATAAGTAGAAGCCTTATGGACCTCTTCCTCAAAGAACTCACCTCATCAGCAGTTCATCAAGTATTCATCAACAAGGTTTACTTCCCTAACAGGGTTTATTTCCCCAACAAACAACGAGTAGCATAACTCCCCAATCAAGTATAAAATTCCCCACCTTAGTCTATCTTCACCAGCTGAGTCTGTATTCCCCCGGCATAGTCCATCTCCCTAGTTGAGCCTGTTATCCCCATCTGAGTGTATCCCCCCAAGCTGAGTCTGTCTTCCCCGACCGAGTCTACACTCTCCAGCTTGAGTTTGCCTTTCAGACTATTGCAAATCATAGGGCCACAACCCCTAATCCCCAATAAAATCGTCAACAAAACCTTTACTACTTCCAAAAGATACTACGAAGCCTGGACCCGACCAGATATTAGTACAAATTTCAAGATGCTTTAAAGCCTGGACCCGACCAGATATTTGTGCAACTTTTAAGCTACTATGAAGACTGGATCCGACCAGATAATAGTTAACTTTTCAAATACTATGAAACCTGGGCCCGACCAGATAATAGTTTAACTCTTCAATATATAGAAGAACCCAGACTCAACTAGACCATTGTTTAACTTCTTTTCCCAGTAGAGTTTGCCTCTACCCCAACAAGTTATTGTGAAGCCTGTATCCGTCCAGATAGCAATTACCCTCAGAAATTCGTTGTGAAACCTAGAATTCTTCCAGATAAACTAAATCCCCAAGCAATTTATTGTAGAGCCTAGACCCGACCAGATAACAATTAACCTTAACCACTTCAGAAATCTGCAAAGCCTGGAATCTGACCAGACATCATTTCAATATCATTAAGTTACTATAAATCCTGAACCCGACCAGATATCAGTTCAATTTCGTCTATTCAAGCAAGTTATTATGAAGCCTGGAGCCCGGCCAGATAATAACTAACTGCGATCCCCAGAGAGACAATGTGAAGCCTGGGCCCGACCAGATAACAATACAACTTTCCAAAAACCTTGAAACATGGACTCGACCAGATAGTAGTTTCCATTTCAAGTCACTGTAAAGCTTAGAATTCGACCAGATAACAGTTAACTTCCTTATCCCAGCAAGTTGTTGTGAACCCTGGATCCGACCAGATAATATTCAACTTTAAGAAATTTTCTGCAAATCCTGGATCCGACCAGATAACAGTTAATTTATCCTTCCCCAATTAAGTTACCGTGAAGCATGGATCCGACCAGATAGTAGTTGACTTCCTCATTCTCAGAAAATTGTGAAGCCTGGACCCGATCAGATAACAACTGACATTCAAGTGATATTCCCCAGCGGAAGCATCCTTTCAACAAAGTTTAAAGATATGTATACTCTTCACCTCCAACAACGACCAAGATTCAACTCCCCATAATTTCCCCAGCAGTAGTCAGGGATTTATTTTCCCAGACAAAAACATGCATCTCACATTCATACATCATGACATATGCATACAAAACACATTTAGCACGATCTCATTCATCTTATGAACATCATGCATACATCTGCATTTAACTAATCTCTTTTTCCCACAGGTAAAACATCAAGTTTTAGTAGAAATCGACCAAAGATTTATGCTGATACTTCTTCCAGTGTTTCGCAACATTCCTCGAGTGCAAATTTCTGGCACTCTAGTGTTCAATCATCTTCCACCTTCAAGTCACGAATGGCGGATCCGTCAATCTAACTCTTCAGGTTTAAGAAGATTGAACAGGGGAAATTGTTGTACCCCAGAATTTTCCCTCTCATTTATCAAATAATATCTCACAAGATCTCCTTTGATTCAAGACTGTACAAGGGTTGATCAGCTCAAGACACCTCCTCGTGCACTGATGACTGAAAATTAGGGTTTGAGATTGCACGAGGACAATTTGACTTTTAATTCCTCATATGACTTTCATGGATCATTTCAGACCCTTAATTGCTCATGTCAAGATTCAAGTCATGGATCACATTTTTGCTCATTCAATTGATCAGTTGACCTAAAATCAGCAATATTGGGGAAAAAGTTAACCGTGGTGAATTTATAGTCAAACTTCATAAGTTTCTATCCATACCAACATTATGAACTCATATATGTCAATTGATCAAGTTTGGATCACAATTCCTCAAGAAATTTGAACAAATCATCAAATGGGCAAAATGGCCAAAATTAGGGTTTTGACTGAGAAAGGGCAATTTTTGATTTTTGACCTCGCAAATGATTAATTGGTTTGAGACATGTTCTCAATGGTTAAAATGGATCATTTTTACCTAATGGCATGGCTCAAAACATTTCTCAAGATCAATTGATTGACATATGAATTTTCAGTCAACTAATCAAAAGTCAATTGTACACTGAAAAGTCAAACTTTCACTTTCTAGTCAAAAATCAAGTTTCAAAGATTACAATTCATCAAGACATGTAAAAATATGAAACTTGTTCATCAAGAAATTAAAAATTCAATATTTCATTTTGAAAAGTCAAATTTCTAAACTTAGAAAATTTTCTAAGTGTTGAAAATTTCATATTTTTTCACAACTTTGAGCCAATTTTTCACCATGATGCAAGATGATTCAAAGGAAACTTCCAACATGAAAGTTGTATATCTTAATGAGATAAAAAACATTGTAGAACATAACTTATCCTAGAAATGCATTGATTTCAAGTTATGATTTTGTGAATACATGTTCATAAAACTTGGAAACTTAGTGAAATTTTGCCCTGTTTAGGCAGGATTTTGACCTACCTTCATGACAATTTTTCACATAGTTCCAAGAGGAATTTTCAAAAATTTCAAACATAGAGATTGTAGAGGATGTTACAAGCTTTCCAAAATGTCTAAGAACTCAATGAGATCATGTTTGAGCAAAGATAATCAAATACAAGAAGTTGGACATTCATTCTTGAATTATATGTCATTTTCATGATGAACAAGAATTCAAATCCACACCCATGCTACATAAATCTTACTTTACAGACTTCTAACCTATAAATCTATCCATAATCAGAAGATTAAACAACTATTTAATCTATGATCCAAGTGTTTGAGTCATTTTCCAAGTGATTATTCCATTAATGGAAGAAAATTCACACTTCCATTTTGGAAAAGTGACTTTAATCACAAAGTCAATGCATAGAGATCCTAACTTGTTTCATCTGAACACAAGCAATGTCAAAGGCAAAATAAACATGTCTAGAGCCTCCCATAAACTCAGGCCATACTTGTTGTAACACCCCAATTCTACCCCTCATAATTAATAATAAAATCAGAGTTTCAAAATTTCATCCAAACATAAATTGAGGTATCACATATTCGTGTTTCCATCACTTTGCATTATAATGCACATCACAAAAATCAAAAGTCGGATATACCGATTCATAACATAAATCATCATATAAACATATGAATAATCACAGCACAACGGATGTGGTCACAAAATCTACGTATCATCATGTTATCATCAATATATAAAGTCATAAGATAGTATACATAAACTATCCTATCAAAATAATAACGTCGCCCAAATCCCGAGTGTTACTACTATCAGAGCAGAGTGACTCAAAATAAAGAGACTCGAGCTAATCCTCATCATCCCCGTGGATCACCTGCATGTGACCAATATAAAGGCAACGACGAAACAAGTAAAGGGTGAGATACTCCAAAACATATAATTAAAGGCATGATAAAATATATAAATAGTTTTGGAATCATAAATGATATAGGTTAATAAGAATATGTCAATAAATATCAAATCTCACATACTTTAAAATCATCATTAGTGTATAAAATCAACACTTTAATATCATCACATAATCACCATAATCATGTCAAAACAAGACATAAACTTCATCGCCATAAACTCATATCGTCGCTTTACCGTCATGTTATATTCATCGCTTACTCATCATGAAATTATCGCATCACATTCACTTTATGTTCAACACAAAAATCACCACAAAATAAAGTATCATATATCATCACAATTCATCATAAACCATGAAATAAAACTCAACGCCAAAAGACTAAAAAATAAACATAACCGATTCCATGAGACACGACTATATTATGCATGTGGTACCCGTCACTTTGTCCATAATTAGGGACATTAGGCATAAAAGGCCATCGTCGCTTTGGCATAAAGCCCTCGTCGCTTGGCATAAAAGCCCTCGTTGCCAATGCAATGTATGTGACTCAACAACACGACATCACAAACACGACACAACAAACATCATCATCGCACATCAAAATTGGTATAAAACCCACGTCGCCATATTTATCCACATCAAGATAAATATATCATCGCATCGTATATCATCAAGTATTCTATAAATAAACCGTCACAAACATCATATTTAATCACACCACATCATTATCAAATAATTCACTAAATTTCAAACACGGAAAAATAGTCAAACATTAATAATCGTTGCGAAAGTCATTCATAATAATTGGAATCAATCATAATCATTAACATCGAAATCGAATTGTCCATACGCGACTTAAATCGACTAAAACGCAATCCAGTTCAACTTAACCGTAAATTGGCCGATTTCGGGTAGCTTCATAAAAAAACTTGTAATGTCGAAAAACTAACCTCACCACGATGTTCTACACGTTGAAATTAGCTAGCACGTCAATTTTCGTTCAATTCGGAGCAACTAGCTCCGTCGCCGAAATTGCCGAATTCGGGAAATCGGACATAATCGGGTTCCAAATTAAATCGGATAACTTATGTCATATTTGTATTTAATTAATATAAATATTTAATATATTAAATTAAAAAAAGAAAAACAAAACATAATTTAATTAATTTCTAAACTTAATGTAATAAACATACTGTTAGTTTTTTTTTTAGTCTGCTAAGCTTTTTGTTCGTTCCAACTATACTGCTACTCTTTGTTTTAGTAGCTTATCTTCATTTTAATACACATGCTTTAGTTTTAATTTTTTCTAAGCCACTGCTAGTTCTTGTTTCTAACTACTACTGCTAGTTTCTTGTTTCTAACTACTGCTAGTTTCTTCCTTTTTAAACTTCACAAAATGGACATACTGTTATTTCGTTTTAACTAAACTATACTGCATATTTCATTTTAATTACACTATACTTCATATTTTATTTTAACTAAACTATACTGCTATTTCATTTTTAATTAAACTATACTGCTATTTCATTTTTAATTAATATAACTTCTATTTTCTTTTTAATTCCAATTTATCTAACCTAATACTAATTCAACAACAACAACACCTAATTAACTCTTCTAATTTCTATCACAAATCCTTAACAAAACTCAAAAACCCTAACATCAATTTTTTTCCCAAATCTAAAATATATCAAATCAAACCCTAACTATAAGCATTGGAAAATCAAACCCCTTACCTTAAATGCTTGAATTGATTCTTGATGTTCCAACCCTAGCTTTGGCTTTGTTCTTGCTCTTCTCTTCTCCAAGACTCTCATCTCTCAAACTCTATGTGTTTTTGTATGTTATGACAAAACAGGGAGTGTTTGGTGTGGTTTAGTAGCAAGACCAAGGAAACTTACTAAAATGCCCTTCTTGTAAAAATACTTCTAACTAATACTAAATAGTATTATTAACCCAAATAATTAAAATAAATCCAAATGATTAAATATCGGTCCGAATAATATTTTATCGAACCGAACGGAATAAAAACTGGACCGAACAAAATAATTACGGGTCCCTCAAAATAAATACCGGACCGAATAAAATAATTACCGGTCCCTCAAAACAAATACCGGACCGAATAAAATAATTACCGGTCCCTCAAAATAAATACCAGACTGAATAAAATAATTATCGGTCTGAATAAAATGTCGCCGAATATATTAACAGATATACCGGTTAATTTAAATATTCTCGTCACAAAAATAAACGTCAAACAGTAATTCAAAAATATTAATATAATATAATATTAAATAAAACAGGGCGTTACAACTCTCCCCCACTTAAAAAGGTTTCGTCCTCGAAATTACCTGACTCGAAAAGCTCGGGATAAGAATCCCGCATCTTGCTTTGTAACTCCCACGTCGCACTTTCACCAGCTGCTCCTATCCAAACAACTTTAACCAAGGAGATCTATTTGCCACGAAGATACTTTATCTCACGATATTCGATCCTTAACGGCATCGTCTCCACCGTAAGATTGTCTCGCACTTGGATATCATCCATCTCAATCACATGTGAAGGATCCGGAACATACTTCCGAAGTTGTGACACATGGAACACATCATGCAAGTTCGAAAGATTTGGCGGTAACGCCACTCTATAAGCCACTTTTCCCACTTTACTAGTAATTTGGTAAGGACCAATAAAGCGAGGAGTTAGCTTCTTCGACTTCAATGCTCTTCCAACGCCGGTTGTAGGAGTAACTCGCAAAAATACATGATCACCATCTTGAAATTCCAAGTCTTTTCTCCTTTTATCATGATAACTCTTTTGTCGACTTTGAGAAATTCTCATCTTTTCTCTAATCATCTTCACCATCTCAGTAGTCTCTCTAACCAATTCTGGTCCAAGCACCACACTTTCACCCGACTCATGCCAACACAAAGGAGTTATACACCTCCGACCATACAAAGCCTCGAACGGTGCCATTCCAATACTAGCATGAAAAATATTGTTATAAGTAAACTCAATAAAAGGAATATATGTATCCCATGAACCACCATGTTCAAGAATACAAGCACGTAACAAGTCTTCCAATGATTGAATCGTCCTTTCTGTCTGACCATCAGTTTGAGGATGATAAGCCGAACTCAACCTCAACTTTGAACCCAAAGCCTCTTGCAAGCTCTTCAAAAACTCAGAAGTAAACCTCGGATCTCTATCCGAAATAATACACAAAGGAATACCATGTAATCTCACAATCACATGCGTATAAATTTCCGCCAACTTCGATACGGGGTAAGTGATGTTAATAGGAATAAAGTGAGTCGACTTCGTAAGCCTATCAACAATCACCCAAATCGCATCATGTCCTCTTGGTGTATTCGGTAACCCCATTACGAAATCCATAGAAATGCTATCCCATTTTCATTCTGGAATCTCTAACGGTTGCATCAACCCTGCAGGTTTCTGATGCTCCACTTTTGACTTCTGACAAGTCAAACAAGCATAAACAAACTGAGCCACCTCTCTCTTCATGCCCGACCACCAAAATAGTTTCTTTAAATAATGATACATTTTGGTCGCTCCGGGATGAATACTCAAATTGCTTCTATGACTTTCTTCCAAGATCATTATCTTCAAATCCACATCATCGGGAATACAAATCCTATCTCGGAAACTCAATACACCCTGAGCATCCAACTTGAAATCTTCATTCTCAGTTTGTCCAATACCAACCAACAAATCAACAAGCTTCACATCAAGATTTTGAGCTTCTCTAATGCTACCAAGGAAATCATTATTGATCTTTAACATTCCCAACATAACACTCTTCGGCGTCACTTCTATCACAAGACTCATATCTCTAAATTTCTCAATCATTTCCAACTCTTTCACCATCAAAAGTGACATATGCAAATTCTTTCGACTTAAGGCATCGACCACCACATTAGCTTTACCCGGATGGTAATTCAATCCAAAATCATAATCTTTCAATAATTCAAGCCACTGTCTTTGTCTCATATTAAGCTCTTTTTGATCGAACAAGTACTTCAAACTTTTATGGTCACTAAATACTTCAAATCTAGAACCATAAAGATAATGCCTCAAAATCTTAAGCACAAAAACAACCGCTGCAAGCTCTAAGTCGTGCGTAGGATAATTCTTCTCATGAATCTTCAATTTCCTAGAAGCATAAGCAACCACTTTGCCATTTTGCATAAGCACACCACCTAAACCCATCTTAGAAGCATCGCAATAAACAACAAACGGTTCTTCAGGATTAGGTAGAATCAAGATCGGAGCTGTTGTTAACCTTTTCTTCAATTCAACAAAACTTTCTTCACACTTGACATCCCACACAAAAGCAGCTCCTTTACAAGTCAACTTTGTCAAAGGAAGAGCCAACTTAGAAAAACCTTCAATGAACCTTCTATAGTAACCAGCCAAACCTAAGAAACTTCTAATCTCAGTAACAGACTTAGGAGTTTCCCATCTCAACACATCATCAACTTTAGAAGGATCAACTGCAATCCCATCACCAGAAATGACATGCCCCAAAAAGCTCACTTCACTTAACCAGAACTCGCACTTTGACAACTTAGCATAAAGCTTCTTCTCTTTCAGAACTTCCAACATGATGCGCAAATGTTCTGCATGCTCTTCTTCCGATTTAGAATAAACCAGAATATCATCAATGAAAACAACCATGAAACGATCCAAGTAAGGATGAAAAATACGATTCATGTACTCCATGAATACTCCCGGTGCATTAGTGACACCGAAAGGCATCACCGAATATTCGAAATGTCCATACCTCGTCCTGAAAGAAGTTTTCTGAACATCTTCTTCTTTCACCCTTATTTGATGGTAACCCGATCTCAAATCAATCTTACTAAACATGCGAACATCAACCAATCGGTCCATAAAATCATCAATTCTAGGAAATGGATACCTATTCTTGATAGTCACTTTATTCAACTGACGATAATCAATTCAAAGTCTCATGATACCGTCTTTCTTCTTCACCAATAACACAAGAGCTCCCCACGGCGACACAATAGGTCTAACAAACTTCTTCTCGAGCAAATATTATAATTGGCTCTTCAATTCTGCTAACTCATATGTGGACATCCTGTATGGTTCCATAGAGATAGGTCTGGTACCAGGGGACAAGATCCACAGAAAATTCAACTTCTCTTTCTGGAGGTGCACTAGGAATCTCATCAGGGAATACTTTGGGAAAATCCCACACCATCGGAAAGTTTGCTATCATAGCTTGACTCTCCACAGAAAGAGTCGCCATCAACAAGAAAACCAATGCCTCATCCTTCATGAACTCATTCAACTGCTTCATTGACACCAACATAGATTGTTCTTCTTCTACTAAGGAAGAAAACCTCACAGTGATGTCATAGAAATTGAACATAATTAGCTTTTAACCAGTCCATACCTAAAACCACATCCAACCCGATAAGCGGTAAACAAACAAGATCCACCACAAAGTCTCTATCAAAGATTGATAAAGGGAAACTTGCACACACAAAAGAAGTAGTAACCGTTCCCTTAGTCGGAACTTCTACCACCATATCTCTATCCAGAGACGACAAAGTGAGACCCAATCTCTTTACACAATAAACAACAATAAAATAGTGAGTAGAACCAGTATCAATAATAGTAATAAGAGGAAAGCTATTAATGAAACTAGTACCTCGAACAAGACCATCCTCGTTTGCCATCAGAGCACCAGACAAAGAAAACACCTTTCCTGCTTCTTGAGTCCTCTTAGGCTTCTTACGTTGAGCACTAATGTGACCTCCCTCGCCATAATTAAAACAGACCACATCCTTACGTCTACAATCGCGAGTCATATGGCCCACTTCTCCACATCGGAAACATCTCACCTCACTCTCCTTAACTCTAACATCGCTTCGACAAGCATTACTTTTGTGGCCAGGTTTCCCACACTTGTAACAAACAATACTAGCAGGAGCATCTCCCCCACTAGTTCTTCGCCCTTGAAACGCTTTCTGTTTCCTTTTACCAGCTGGAGCATCATACGGTTTTCCACGGCTTTGCTGACCTTTGTTTCTCATATCAGACATAATCTTATAATGAGCATTACTGTCCTCCTCAAAGATCCTACAACTATCAATCAAATCCGAAAAGACAGATTTTCTAATAACCAACAACTTTCTTAATCTCCGGACGCAAACCATTTTTAAACTTCATGCATTTAGATAACTCGGCATTCGGCCCATCATAATGCGGATAGAACTTGGCCAACATAGTGAACCTTGCAGCATAGTCAGTGATAGACATGCTTCCTTGCTTTAATTCAAGGAACTCTATCTCCTTCTTTCCCCGAACATATTCCGGGTAATACTTCCTCATGAATTCCCTTCGGAAAACTTCCGATGTCACTTCCTCACCAGCAATCTCAAGCCTCTAACGGGTTTCAACCCACCAGTCATCCGCTTCAGCACTTAGTTTATGAGTACCATAACGGATCCTTTGCACAGAATTGCAATCCATCACACGGAATATTCTTTCAATCTCCTTCAGCCACGCCAAAGCACCTTCTGGATCATACTTTCCTTGGAAAGTAGGAGGATTCTCTCCTTTGGAAGGTTGCCAAACTACGAGACCCAACGTTCTCGTCAGCATTCGACGAGTTTTGGAAAGCCTGAGCCATTGCCTGCATAACAGCATTAAGAGCCTCATCATTCCTACCAGTGTTACTTCCAGCTATAACAACTTATGCTCATAACAAAACAAGGATTAGAATCAACGAATAATAATACTTGATTGATAGACGACAACAAACTCAATAACTTGGCCGGATAGACCGACTTGCTCTGATACCACTAATGTAACACCCCAATTCTACCCCTCATAATTAATAATAAAATCAGAGTTTCAAAATTTCATCCAAACATAAATTGAGGTATCACATATTCGTGTTTCCATCACTTTGCATTATAATGCACATCACAAAAATCAAAAGTCGGATATACCGATTCATAACATAAATCATTATATAAACATATGACTAATCACAGCACAGCAGATGTGTTCACAAAATGTACGTATCATCATGTTATCATCAATACATAAAGTCAAAAGATAGTATACATAAACTATCCTATCAAAATAATAACTTCGCCCAAATCCTGAGTGTTACTACTATCAGAGCAGAGCGACTCAAAATAAAGAGCCTCGAGCTAATCCTCATCAACCTCGCGGATCACCTGCACGTAAAGGGTGAGATACTCCAAAACATATAATTAAAGGCATGATAAAATATATAAATAGTTTTGGAATCATAAATGATATAGGTTAATAAGAATATGTCAACAAATATCAAATCTCACATACTTTAAAATCATCATTTAGTGTATAAGATCAACACTTTAATATCATCACATAATCACCATAATCATGTCAAAACAAGACATAAACTTCATCGCCATAAACTCATATCGTCGCTTTACCGTCATGTTATATTCATCGCTTACTCATCATGAAATCATCGCATCACATTCACTTTATGTTCAACACAAAAATCATCACAAAACAAAGTATCATATATCATTGCAATTCATCATAAGCCATGAAATAAAACTCAACGCCAAAAGACTCAAAAATAAACATAACCGACTCCATGAGACACTACTATGTTATGCATGTGGTACCCGTCGCTTTGTCCATAATTAGGGACATTCGGCATAAAAGCCCATCGTTGCTTTGGCATAAAGCCCTCGTCGCTTGGCATAAAAGCCCTCGTCGCCAATGCAATATATGTGACTCGACAACACGACATCACAAACACGACACAACAAACATCATCATCGCACATCCAAAATTGGTATAAAACCCACATCGCCATATTTATCCACATCAAGATAAACATATCATCGCATCGCATATCATCTAGTATTCATTATAAATAAACCGTCGCAAACATCATATTTAATCACACCACATCATTATCAAATAATTCACTAAATTTCAAACACGGAAAAATAGTCAAGCATCAATAATCGTCGTGAAAGTCATTCATAATAATCGGCATCAATCATAATCATTAACTTCGAAATCAGATTGTCCATACGCGACTTAAACCGACTAAAATGCAATCCGGTTCAACTTAACCGTAAATTGGCCTATTTCAGGCCGCTTCATAAAAAACTCGTAATCTCGAAAAACTAACCTCACCACGATGTTCTACACGTCGAAATTAGCTAGCACGTCAATTTTCGTTCAATTCGGAGCAACTAGCTCCGTCGCCGAAATTGCCGAATTTGGGAAATCGGACATAACCGGGTTCCAAATTAAATCGGCTAACTTATGTCATATTTGTATTTAATTAATATAAATATTTAATATATTAAATTTTAAAAAAAGAAAAACAAAACATAATTTAATTAATTTCTAAACTTAATGTAATAAACATACTGTTAGTTTTTTTTAGTCTGCTAAGCTTTTTGTTCGTTCCAACTATACTCCTACTCTTTGTTTTAGTAGCTTATCTTCATTTCAATACACATGCTTTAGTTTTTGTTTTTTCTAAGCCACTACTAGTTTTTTTTTCTAACTACTGCTAGTTTCTTCCTTTTTAAACTTCACAAAATGGACATACTGTTATTTCGTTTTAACTAAACTATACTGCATATTTCATTTTAACTAAACTATACTGCATATTTCATTTTAACTAATATAACTTCTATTTTCTTTTTAATTCTAATTTAACTAACCTAATACTAATTCAACAACGACAACACCTAATTAACTCTTCTAATTTCTATCACAAATCCTCAACAAAACTCAAAAACCCTAACATCAATTTTTTTCCCAAATCCAAAATATATCAAATCAAACCGTAACTATAAGCATTGGAAAATCAAACCCCTTACCTTAAATGCTTGAATTGATTCTTGATGTTCCAACCCTAGCTTTGGCTTTGTCCTTGCTCTTCTCTTCTCCAAGACTCTCTTCTCTCAAACTCTCTCTATGTGTTTTTGTATGTTATGACAAAACAAGGAGTGTTTGGTGTGGTTTAGTAGCAAGGCCAAGAAAACTTACTAAAATGCCCTTCTTGTAAAAATACTTCTAAATAATACTAAATAATATTATTAACCCAAATAATTAAAATAACTCCAAATAATTAAATATCGGTCCGAATAATATTTTACCAAACCGAACGGAATAAAAAATGGACCGAACAAAATAATTACCGGTCCCTCAAAATAAATACCGAACCGAATAAAATAATTATCGGTCCCTCAAAACAAATACCGGATCGAATAAAATAATTATCGGTACCTCAAAACAAATACCGGACTGAATAAAATAATTACCGATCCGAATAAAACGTCGGCGAATATATTAACAGACATACCGGTTAATTTAAATATTCTCGTCACAAAAATAAACGTGAAACGGTAATTCGAAAACATTAATATAATATAATATTAAATAAAACGGAGAGTTACACTTGTACTATGCCTTGAAACAATGTTTTCCACTTTTCTTCAAAATCAAGTAACATAGCCATAACTCTATATCTCACAGTTCTGTCAACCTCAAGCCCTCTAACATTTTTCATATAACTATATAAGTTATTTGCAAGCTAACACACGATGGAAAAGACTCCTAAACTCCCTAAAAACTCAGATTGCACAAAACCTCCATTTTTGTGTCATTTCTGACTTTGAACTTCAATCTTCAAAACTACTCGTGCATTTCTCGGCCTTTTAGTTTCAAAAGCTTCCTCATATCAAATACAAACCATCCTAGTCCCTGTTTGCAGACTGTAACTCCATTTCTATCATCCTCTATAACCAAAAACAGAGCATTGTAGTTGGACTTCTCCAGGCCATTTCGGCCACTCTCAACTCAAGCTAAGCATTGAATTAGTTTCCTAGAGACTCAAGGAAGCTAACCTGATCATTGCAGCACCTTGAATCAAGCCAAAACTCATTTCACGATTTCCAGTTTTGAGGTATTTTTCTTGAACTTATATCTCATTATTTAGGCATTGTTAGGCTTGCATTTGTGAAGATAAAATGTAGACATCATTGCCCTAAAACTGTACATGTCCATAGATTTCATTTATGTTGCTTGAGTAGGGAGAATTTTGAGTTTGAATCTCTGAAAATATTTAGGTCAGAATTTTGTACTGTTAGAAATTCATGCTCATCTTTGAGAATTAGCTTAAGTTATTTACATATTCAGAATCGTGAGGAAATTTCTAACAAGTTTGATGTTGGAAGTTTTGTGAATGGATGAGAAATGAATAAGGTACAAATCTTTTGGCTCGAGGTTGAAGATGAAGTACATTCAGGGCAAGATTTATGTTACATATTTATTGTTTTGTTTAAGTTAACAGATATATCACCACCCCAGTGGTTAAAGCGCGCGCCTGTCACCTTAGGGACCTGTGTTCAAGCCCCAGTGGTACCCTTTTGCCTATTTTTCACATTTTCTTTTTTTTTGTTTGAAGCAGGCGCTGGGCCCCTAAAGCAGTTGGGCTTTTCCTTTTTTTCTTTTACTAACCCCTGACTATGTTTACACCCCTAACCCATTATTTTATTTTCCATTTTATTTATTTTATTTATTTTATTAATTTATTTTTATTTCATATTTTCTTCATTATTTTTATTATTATTCTTATTATTATCATTATTATTATTATTATTATTATTATTATTATTATTATTATTATTATTATTATTATTATTATTATTATTTTACTAAAAAAATATAAAAATATTTTTATTTTATTATTTACACTTATTTAGTTTATTTTCTCTATAAATACAAAAAATCCAAAAACATTTTCTTTTAATAAATTAATTTCTTTTTAATAATTAATATTTTAGACTTATGATTAATTATTATATTATTTATTTTCTTTTAATTAAAAATTAGCTTAGAACTTATGTTTTCTTTTAGTTAATTAATTTTTATACTAATTTAATTAAATTAAAACTTTTCACAAGCAACAGCCTAATAAACTTGTTTTTTGTAGTAACTTAATTTTAATTTTCTTATTCTAATTAGTTATTTTTTTTAGTTAATTAGGTTAAAACCCTTTCATGACAATCAAACAAAAATCATTTCTTTTTCCATTTTTGCATTCGTACATTATTTATTCAATTCTTGTACATGTATTCAATATGGTTGTAATAGTTAATTAGATTTAATTTTCTTGCAAAATCCCCATTAGTAAATTTTTACTTTCCGCAATTTATCACTTTATATAAAAATGCTAGTAGATTAGGGTTTGTATGGAAAGACTAAAATCAACAAGTTAGCAAACCCAAATTCAAGATAAACAAGCATGTAAATCCAGCACATTTGTGCACTTGCACCCTTAGGGTAAATCCACTTTGTTGCCTTACAAAAATGCCCATGTTATGCATGTGGGGTATCTTAGCAAAAACAAATAAAAAATACAAGATCATAGTCCCTCGATGACGCTATCAAATGTTGCCTTTCAAAATGATCTTAGTCCCCCAAAGGAAATGCTAAGATATCTCACAACATTACTATCATGGCTATACGATGACCCATGCCCGTCCCTTTACATCCAAATATAGGGCTTCTTACTAAATCAATGGTAAGATAGCAATATCAAAGGAAAGGGTGAAATGAACTAAGACTTTTGAGTAGGTAGATTGTTCCTAATTGCTTGCTCAATTTCAAATCAAACGTGCTTGCTATCTTTCAAAACAAACACCAACACTTTCAAAAACACTTTCAAAACATTTCCCAAACTTGAAATATTTTAAAAAGCTCAACAATTTGTATACATTCTTACGAACGAGAACTATTATAATGTTTGCCTAAACGAAGGCGCCTTTTCAAAATACTTTCAAAAACCACACAAAGAACATTTTCAAACAAAAGCAAGTGATCTAGCAAGCAACTAAGAGCCCATATATAACTATGGGTGAAAAGGGTGCTAACACCTTCCCTTTTCAAAATCTACCACCCGAACCCAAGAAATAATCTCAAAGGTCTTTCCTGTTCTTTTCAGCCTTTCCTTTTGGATAAAAGAAAAGTCGGCAGTGACTCTTGCTAACCGCAATATTTGTGATAAAATGCAAAACACCCAAGTCAGTTCTTCCACCGTATCACACCAGTTTATCATGTATAACCTCATATTTCAGAATGATATCCATGAAAGGATCATCACTGACTACGGTACCAACCTCAACAATTCCATGATCACTGAACTCTGCATACAGTTCAAAACCAAGCCTTACAACACTTCTCCATACAGACCTAAGGTGAATGGCACAGTGGAAGCTGCCAATAAGAACATAAAGAAGATTCTGCAAAAGATGGTGGTGACCTATAAAGACTGGCATGAGATGCTTCTGTTTTCTCTTCATGGCTACCATATCTCAGCACGAACATCAACTGTGGCAACCCAATTCTCTTTAGTGTATGGCATGGAAGCTGTCCTTCCTGTCGAAGTTTAGATTCCTTCCTTAAGGATTATGAAAGAAGAAGACTTAGGCGAGGACTAATGGATTCAGAATAGATTGGATCAGTTGAATTTGATTTATGAAAAGAGGTTGGTTGCCGTCTGTCATGGTCAAATTTATCAAAAATGTATGATTAAGGTATTGAACAAAAAGGTCAAACATTGAGTATACCAGGCTGATGACTTGGTAGTAAAGCGCATCATTCTACTAGAAGGCGAACCCAGGGAAAATGGACTCCCACCTATGAAGGGCCATTTGTAGTCAAGAAAGTATTCTCTGGTGGTGCTATGATGTTAACCACTATGGACGGTGAGGATTTCCTGCACCCGGTGAATGCATAAATAGTCAAAAAATATTACACATAAGAATGATCCGCTAGGTTGATCTACCTAGGCAAAAATAAGGGCATCCCGGCAAACCATAAAGGTTTAGGAAAAAAATAGGGATATATACAAAATATTGTACACCCGGCAAGTCGAAAACCTGAGAGGGCGGCTTGGGTAAAAAAGGGTATCCTGGTGGACTGAAGACCCGAAAGGGTGGTCCAGGCAAAAGTTAAGGATTAAGAGTGTACGAAGATGTCCCGTTGGATCACTACATCTAGCTTTATTAGCAAATTGAAAAGTTCAAATGGTACAAGGTTAGTTTAATCAACTCCTTCCGACGACGAGGAATGTTATGCTCGAAGACATAGGGGCAATAGAAGAGTTAGAACCCAATGAGATCACTTCCATATGGCTATATATATTTGTTTTTACTTTGTACTCTTTTCGTTTCACGGAGATTTCCTCTTACTAGGATCTCCGTCTCTTTGTACAAAATCACATGTTTATGGGCAAATTATCAATATTAATATACTTTGAAGTGCAAACTTTTTGTTTTTCTGTTTTGATTGCAAAAAGTCCAATGAATAAAATTAAATGAACATATGCATATGAACATGATTAAATGTTAACAAATATACACATAAGAACATGAATAAATACTTTCTCTAGGAGCCAGGATAACACTCATGTTGTCCATAAATTCCCATAGAGTAAATTCATACATTCTCCGTAATTTCCTTTCGGAGTTCCAATCAGAATATCTCTTGGAAATTCTCTTCCCCAGCCGAGTTTGGCCTTCCAAAACTGAAAGAGAAACCTTGCATAGCTCTTCCCCAGAAGAATTTGTTTCCCCAGTAAAATCTCCAGAATGTCTTCCTCAACAAGGTTTATTTCCCCAAAATACGACCATCTCCCCAGTTTGAGTCTATTCCTCAGACTATAACAAAACACTGAAAAAACTCCTCTTCCCCAAAAGAGCAATAGACAACCAAGGTTCTTGAACTCTACTCCCCAAGCAGAAATCAACATCCCCTACAGAGTTTCCTCAAACAACAAACATGAATCCCCAACGGAAGTATTCTAGACAAAGTTGAAGATATACATACTCTTCATCCACAATAATATTCAGGGATTTATTTCCCCAGACAAAGATACATTTCAACAACATTCATACATCATAACATATGCATACAAAACAAATGGCATAATCTCACTTACTTTGAAAACATCGTTACATAATGCATTTCATACATCATGATATCGCATACGGTTAACCCTTTTCCTTTTCAGGAAATAATTAATTGGCGAACAAAGGACCTCTTCTGGTTTAGATTTACTTCTTCCAGTTAAAGACAGACGAATGAAAGACCTCTTCTGGTTTAGATTTACTTCTTCCAGTTAAAGACAGACGAATGAAAGACCTCTTCTGGTTTAAATTTACTTCTTCCAGTTAAAGACAGGCGAACGGAAGACCTCTTCTGGTTTAGATTTAATTATTCCAGTTAAAGACAGGCAAACAAAAGACCTCTTCTGGTTTAGATTTACTTCTTCCAGTTAAATACAGGGGAACGAAAGACCTATTCTGGTTTAGATTTACTTCTTCCAGTTAAAGACAGGTGAATGAAAGACCTCTTCTTGTTTAGATTTACTTCTTCCAGTTAAAGACAGGTGAACGAAAGACCTCTTCTTGTTTAGATTTACTTCTTCCAGTTAAAGACATGCGAATGAAAGACCTCTTATGGTTTAGATTTACTTCTTCTAGTTAAAGACAGGTGAACGAAAGATCTATTCGGGTTTAGATATAGTTTTTCCAGTTAAAGACAGGCAAACGAAATACCTCTTCTTGTTTAGATTTACTTCTTCCAGTTAAAGACAGGCGAACAAAAGAACTCTTCTGGTTTAGATTTGCTTCTTCCAGTTAAAGACAGGTGAATGAAAGACCTCTTATGGTTTTGGATTTACTCCTTCCAGTTAAAAATAGGCGAAGGACATCTGCTGCTTCAGTTTAAATTGCCACCAGGTTTACTCTGATGCTTTTTCCTGTAGAAGTCAAATTTAGATTTAGTCTAAAATCTATCAATAGTTACTTTAGATGGCATCTATAAGCCCATCTCCGACATCGTTTCATTACCTCTCCAAATGGCCTATTTTATTCCCATTACTGATGCAATCAACCGACAACACTACTTCATGCACAAACAAGTGCAAATTACTGGGCACTTTAGTGTTCAATCATCTTCTACCTTCAAGTCACGAATGACAGACACGCCAATCTAACTCTCCAGGTTTAAGAGGATTGAACAGGGGCAACTGTTGTACCCCAAAATTTTCCCTCCCTTTTCTCAAGACATTTCTCAGAAAAGGTCTTCAATAGCTCAAGTTTGCACAAGTGTTGGCTAGGTTAAATCACTTCTTAAGCATTAAGACCCCAAATTAGGATTTTGATTTTCATAAGGACAATTGGACTTTTAATGCCTCAATTTAATTTCATGGTTCATTATAGCTCTCCAAGAATACCCATTCCAAGTTTCAAGTCTTAGATCACAATTTTGCTCAGTTAATTGATTAAATGACTGAAAATCAACTATATTGGGTAAAAAGTCAACTGTGGTCAACCTACAGTCAAACTTCAAGATTTTGGCCCATATTAATATTTTGAAGTCATATTCATGAATTGATCAAGGATTGATCACAATTCCTCAAGAAAAACATTCAAATCATCAAAGGGACAAAATGGTCAAAATTAGGGTTTTGACTGGGATTGACCAAACATCGACTTTTGACCTAATACATGACTTAATGGTTTAAATCATGATCTTGAGAATTCAAACATAATATCTTGACCTAATTTCATGGCTCAAATCATTTCTCAAGATCAAATAATTGATAGTTAAAATTTGATCTACTGATGAAAAGTCAACTGTTACACCAAAAGTCAAACTTTGACTTTTTGGTCAATATTGAGTTTCAAAGATCAAGATCCATCAAGACATTCAAAAATATGAATTTTGATCATCAAGAATCAAGAAAATAAAAAAAATCTATAAAAAAGTCAAACTTTTCAAGACTTAGAAATTTTTTTAAGTGTTTTAAACCTTGATAATTTCACTACTTCATGACCCTTTTTCACCAAGATGTAAGATGATTCAAATGAAACTTTCAACATGAAAGTTGTAGATCTTGATGAATTCTATAAATTTTTGTTAGAGTGTTGATGTCCAAAAAATTCTTAGATTTGAAGATATGAGCCCATGAAGTCATGACATTTTTCATGAAACACTTAGTGAAATTTTTGACAAGTTTAGGAAGATTTTTGACCTAACTTATTGGCTAATTTTCACCTAGATCCAAGATGATTTAGCCAAAATCGTCAACATGAAGGTTGTAGATAATGTTTCAAGCTTTCCAAAATGTCCAAGAACTTGAAGAGATCATTTTTGAGCTAAGATATTTGAAGGCAAGAAGTTGGGCATCCATTCTTGAATTACAAGCCATTTTGATGATGAACCCTTGGCCAAATTTCATAGCTATGTTGCATAATCTTACTTTGTAGGCTTATAACTTGCAATTCACTCCATAATTAATGGTTAACACAATTGTTAGAGCTATGATACAAGCATTATAGCCATTTCCAAGTGATTAATCTATTTTTGGCACAAAGGTAACATTGCCATTTTGGAAAAGTGACTTTAATTACAAAGTCCACTCTCCTTGAGCTTTGCACTTGTTCCTTCTGCAGATAAACAATCTCAAAGCCATAAGAAACTTGTCTAGAGCCTGTCAACCACCCTACAAGCCTTGTACTATACATTAAAACCATGTTTGTCAAACTTGCTTCAAAAACAAGTCAAATGGACATAACATGTGATCTTGTAATTCTGACCACCTTAAGTCCTCAAACCTTTTCCTATATATTAATACATTGTTTACAAGCCAAGGATACAAAATTAGCCTGGAATCCATCAAACTCCCTCAAACTCAAAATTACTCATAAACCTTATTTTTGTGCCATTTTTGACCTTACACATCAAACTCTGATTTCACTCGTGCGTTCTTCCTCAAAATCAATCCCAAATCATTTCTAGATCATTTAGAACCTAACCCAACACTTGTTACACAACTATGACACCTCCATTTTCAAAAACAACACCTTGCACTTTGACTTCTCCATCACGATTTAGAAACTCTCAGCTCAAAGTAACTATTGAAATAACTTCCTGGAGGTTCAGTGAAGCTAACCAGATCATTACAACACCTTGAAGTGTGCTCAAACTCAAAACACGATCTCCATCTGCAAGGTGAGTTTTTTGAAATTCTATCTCTTCATACAATCATCATTTGGATTTCATTTTAAAAGATAAAATATAGACATCATAGCCCTGAAACTAACCATGTTCTTAGAATTCATTTATATTTCCTGAGCATGAAGAATTTTAAGTCTGAACTTTCTGAGAAAATTAGGCCAGATTTGGTACCAACAAAAATTCGTGCTTATCTTTGATCTATTGTTTAAGTTATTTACAAATTTGAAATCGTGGTTAAATTTCTAACAAGTTTGATGTTTACAATTTCTGAAATGGTTGAGAAATGAGCAAGTTACAAATTCAAAAATCTTGTTCAAAAGCTAGGCGCGAAGAAGAAAATGAAGTTATCATCAGGACTAATTTTATTATAAATTTAGTGTAAGTTATTTCATAACTGGATGTACAAGTCACCCGAGTGGCAAGGAGCGCGCATATAAGGCATTGGTCTATAAGGTCATGGGTTCAAGCCCCAACGCTACCTTTTTTTAGTTTTCCTTCTATTTTTCTTGTTTTTTCTCTTACACATAAAACGCGCCTGGGCCTTCCAGCATTGGGAAAACACACATTTACTCACCATCACGCGATGATTACTTCACACCACACAGGCCCATCACATTTTATTTTATTTTATTTTATTTTCTGACTTGTACAAAAATTGTTTTACTTTCTAACCTCCTAATCTCTTTTCAAACCCCCTAACTCTTTAATTTATATTTATATTTATATTTTATTTTCTTTATCTTATTTTAGTTTATCATTATTTTTAATCAAAAATTACAAAAATATATTTTCTTTATTAAATAATTAGACTAAAAATTGTTATTTTATTTTCACTTTATTTTATTTCCTTTAAACAAAAGACCTAAAAAATATTTTCTTAACGAAGTAATTTCTTTTCTTTTTAACTAATTTAGACTTAGGTTTTAGTTTAATTTTCTCTTCTAATTAAATTAATTTATACATTAGGATTTTTATTAACTTCTTTTCAAATTAATTAATTAGGTTAAACCCTTTTTTTATCAAAAATCCATCAAAAACAATTTCTTCTTTCTCTTCTCTTTTCATTTTTTGTACATTATATTATTTCACATTATTATATAATTGTCAAAGCCTTGTAATAGTAATCAGGGTTTACTTACTTGTCATCTCCATTTGTAATTTGTACCCCCATCCCCTAAAGTATTGTAATAGCGTAGGACTTTTAATTTCTGTAATTTATCGCTTTCCATATTATTGCTAGTAATTAGAGTTTGTATGGAAAGACTTAAAATAAAATAAATAGACAACCCTAATTCAAGACAAAATGAATGAAAACAATACACTTTGCACACTTGAACCTCTAGGGTTAACCCACACTTGTTGCCTTAGATTAAAGTAGTCATATCCCTCGAACGTGGGATACTTTAGCAAAGACCCTCGATTACAAGATCGTAGTCTCTCGATGGCCCTTCGATGTTACCTTCAATATATAATCTTAGTCCCTGACGACAAATTGCTAAAGTATCCTACAATGTTTCCCTATATGATTGTACGATGATCCACGCCCGTCCCTTCACATCCAATGATATGGTTTTTTACCAACTAATGGAAAGATAACACTATCTAAAGTAGGAAGAAAAGAACAAATACTTTCTTTTGAATAGGTAGAATTCTAGTAGTTGCTTGATCATAAACATTGCAAAACAAACATCTTTCAAACACCAACACTTTCAATGAAATATTTTCAAAAGTCAACACTTTGCATACATTCTTATAGAGACGAGAATCATTACAAAGTTTGCCTAAACGAAGGCAATTTTCAAAAATACTTTCAAACAAAAACACAAACACATTTACAAAGAATTTTTCAAATGCGAGCTAGCAACTAAGAGCCCGTAGATAACTACAGATGAAAAGGGTGCTAACACCTTCCCTTTTCATAACCTACCCCCCGAACTCAAGAAAATTCTCAAAAAGGTCTTTCCTGTTCTTTTCACCCTTTCCTTTATTAGATAAAAGAAAAGTCGGTGGCGACTCTTGCTATCCACAAAAATCACGATAAAACACAACATCCAAGTCAGTTCTCCCATCGTATTACAATGGTAATGATAGTTTTTTAAGTTGGTACTCGCGAGGTACTTGTTTATCGCATTCTATAACATAACATGTTTAGGAAACTTTTCATTTCTACAATTACCATATCATTCATTCTTTTTTCATTACTTGCTCATGACTTGGATCACTTTAGTTCCCTTTTTACCCATAAATTTGAGGAAACTTTCCATTATTCATACATGTTAGAGGCCACAATTCTTGTTTTAACTGGATTTTATTATGTTTAATCTTTTGTTTGTGTTGATTTTACGGAAACATGAACAATATCAAGGCATTTTTTGTTTGATTTTGAGCACTACTACCTTGGCCAAATAGTCAATTCACCTTGTGAGTGTGTGATCATTAGTATCCCCTTTTAACTCTTTTTATCGATATTCATGTTATTTTTGGTAAATCCTTGTCTATGAGTGTTTGGTTCATCTTCTTGTATGAATATTGATTCTTTGTTTTCTTGAACCCTCAACTATGATTTGTAGTATGAATTATCACATTACCTTAGAAAGTAGGGAGTATTCACAATTTGATATGGTTGAATTCAAGTTGGGGAGAGAATTGGCAGAAGCATTGTTTAGGAGCCCGTTTAGCGCAGATAGCGCGCTTAGTGCGGTTTGATGTGTAAAATAAAGAAGTTGCACTTAGCGTGCCAGAGCCACTTAGCACAGTCAGCTGAGATTTGTTTTATAACTTCATTTCATTCATTTGTTTGGTTATGGTTTTGGGGAAGTTTTTACTCCTAACTCCATCAACCTCACATTTTTTTAGGATTAGCTTAGATAACAACTATGGAGCTTGCATATAGATGATTCGGGGTGGATTTCTCTTCGATCGACTCTGACAAACCGTTAGATTTGCAGTTCATTTCACTTTTTCTCTGTGTATTCTATATTGGTTGGGTTTGTATATGTATTTACTTTGATCTTAAGTATATTTTTCGCCCTTGGCGTTATATAAAACTTGCTTTACAAGTCTTTATCGATCGTTATCCTTGATTTTCTCTCTGTGCTAGGGATTTGAGTTGTTATAGACATATACTTCTTAAATTCTTATCTAGGATGATTATCTAATATTGTCTGAATTCTAGAGATAGATTTAGCGCTATTATTCACTTAGGGTGTCTGATTAATGCCTCTGTGTTGTTTGTGTCGCTCTGAGAGATCATTAATGCAAGCGAGCACAATTGACTTCTGTGTTGTTGAGGTGGTTGAAAGATCTCAACCGAGGTGATGCAATCGGCCTCTCAATTTAGGTTAGAAATGAATTAGGTTATGAGTGACATATGATGACTTTGTTGAATATTATAGGTTTAGTATAACAGGTCGATAAGTTTAAGTGTGTGAGAAGTAGTATATATGCATGCTTGATAAGTTATTCCTTTTTCCTTTTTATAGATTTATTTTCTGTTGATACTTTTCCTTTCAACCCATTTATCCCCAAAATCATTAACAAGAGATTTATCGAACGACATTTCAATACACCAATCTCTGTGGACACAATATGATATAACCTAAATATCACCTGGTAAATTAATAGCTTACTTTTTGCTTGATGCTTTACCACCACCAGCAATCAACAATTAGAACACCTCTTTTAAAAAGATTGCCTAGAGTTGGTATCTGACTAGCCAAGAAACGCAAAGCAAAAACAAATAGTTTTAACGATATCATTTTATCCAAACTAAAGTATTAGCATTCAATTACATGTCAACATCATCCTTTCTCCTTGTCAAATTTTGATAAGTTTCTTTAATAGAACAAGTCTTTGAATAAGTTGTCCTTCACATCCACCTATGTGACACATTAAGCTACAAAACAAAGTTATTGAAAAGACCACAACACCCTTCCAACAAATCGTCATTCCACACCAAAAATGGTTTCCTCCAACTCCAACTCCCCACCCCTTTCGAATTATCTCACACACTATCACTCTTGCTCTGAGAAGAGACCAATCAACCAAGGAAAATAATCCCTCAACAATACCTCATCTTCTAACTAAGTATTATTGTAAAATAAATATTCCTCTCCGTTACCTACCTAAAGAAATACAAATGTCTTAAACCATCATTTTACATATTTAAATTACCCTTTTTTATACAATGAATATCTTTCCACCATTCTGACGTTTTTCTTCCTCCACTCGAATTTAACCTCTACTCACCTTATACTTATTTTCGAAAACATGTCACCACAATCCAACTCCTCGTCTTCAATCTCCAACACCATTTACCTAAAAATGCCACATCAAACTCCTTCACCATCCTAACACCTAGACCTAGTTAGATGTAATTCAAATTCAGCATTTGCATTTAGCTTTCTTTTGCATTTGAGATTAATTTGGTTTGCATTTAAATTTAGGTGTTAGAATATAAACCCAAAGTTAGTCACTTTTATAAAATAATTCTTATTTGAGTAATTGAGATTGAAAAGTTAGTTACAAAATCTCTCTCTCTCTCTCTCTCTCTCTCTCTCTCTCTCTCTCTCTCTCTCTCTCTCTCTCTCTCTCTCTCTCTCTCTCTCTCTCTTTCTCTCTTCTCTCTGAAATTTTCTTTCATCTTTATCTTCTTCCTCTTGTGCATCAATGGAGTTTCTGTGTTAACTCCAACAAATTGGTGTCAAGAGCTCCAGTTCTGATTCACGGGAAACAAGATTGTACATGAGGTGTGTGATGGATTTCCTTTCTCAAACTCACACAGAATTGAAGTTTGAAATAAGAGAATAATCACATTTCTTGATTCTCAGGGTTTGGGAAACACGAGTATTTGTGAGAGTTGCACAAGAACAAAGATGAACCGAGATAATGGTAGGTTGAACACAAATATTCTAGTATTTGACAGGAAAAATTGAAATCGATGGTCAATTCAGATGCGTGTATTGTTTGGTGTAACACCCTAGTTTCCCCGTGCTTATAATTATAAGATAAAACATATTAAAGACACATATTCACACTTAGGATGTCACTCGACATCAAACTCATTTTTTCTATAACACATAATTGTTAGGTAACAAGGTACGATCTAGAAGAAGGGTTGAATATATCGCAAATAAAATTCTTCAATTAAAATTTAGTTTTAAAAATGTTAAAACTATGGCGCGCGGAAACAAACCCAGATTGACAATCGTCTATCCGAACCGTTATTATAAAGACCGGATATATGTTAAACCGATAGAAAGAGTTTACGTATGATGAGAAAAACAATCAACATATTTCCATCAAACCAAATTTTAATAAACCACACTATAGCAATTAATTTCCAATGAAATAATAAACAAAAATTAACTAAGGCAATTTGTCGAACACTTGGAGTGAAATCTTACAAATCATATTTTTGTTTAATTTTTTGATGTTAGAAACCAATTACAATCATAAAGATTGTAATAAAATAAAAAAATAGTTTATGGCATCAACCTAAGAGATTATGTCGATGTATCGATCGCACAATCGAAGTTTTCACAATTTTCAATTAAATGTAAAGTAGAGAGTAAGAGAGAAAAAGAGAGATTCACTAATTTATTTAGAAAGTTCCCTAATCAGCCTCTCTATGGGTACACTTGTCCCCAATTTTGTTTGGAATGGAGATAATGAAAATTAACCTTTTCAAAATGTTTGTACAAGAGAAAAAGTAGCAATCTAACAAGCAAAACCCTAAGTATGTTATTGATCCTAATTTTCCCTTCTCCCCTTGATCTTGAGCTCGATCAAGTGAACCTAATACTTCTAATTTGATCCTCCGTCTCACGCTACTCCTTTGTAAGAATGTTTATTCTTCAAAGAATTTACTCGGATGAATCCAAATTGCAAATGTATCGTGACTCAAGATTTACCAATTTGATCATCTATCTCACGCTACTCCTTCGACTGAACCCACTGTTCTTCGAAGCGTTCACTCGGCTGAATTCAAACTATGTAATATTTTCCAAAACCATCAAATCACCAATTGATTTTGAAGGAAAAACCCATCTTAGTTTTCTTATTTGAAACCCTAAAGAATTATCAACCCAATCGATTACAATGAACCCTAATTGGATGTTATCAAGCTATCTCTAGATGACATCTAAATAAAGAATGATTATGTATAATTTGTTTGTGTGTATGCATAGAGAGATGATGAGAAATTGCTTTGTATATTTATGGTTTCGTTGTTTAGAAATGATGCATTAATTAGTATTTTTGTAATAAAAAATTTTCCCTCCTTTTTCTTCAAGACATTTCTCACAAAAGATCTCAAATGTTCAAGGAGTCTCAAGAGTTGATCAGACAAGCTCACCTCCTAAGCACTGAGGCCACAAATTAGGGTTTTGGTTTTCATAAATAAAATTAGACTTATAATGCCTCAAGTGATTTCATGGTTCACAATAGTCCTCCAATAAGGCTCATGCCAAGTTTCAAGTCTTGCATCTCAAAATTGATCAATCAATTGCTCAGATGTCTGAAAATCAACTGTATTGGGTAAAAAGTCAATTGTGGTCAACATACAGTCAAAATTCATGATTTTTAGCCAACATCAACATTTTGAAGTCATATTCATCAATTGATCAAAGGTTGATCACAATTCCTTAAGAAGAGCATTCAAATCATCAAAGGAGCAAAATTGTCAAAATTAGGGTTTTGACTGAGAATGACTGGTCATTGACTTTTGACCTAGTACATGACTTAATGGCTTGAAGCATGATCTCAAAAACTCAAAAACAATATCTTGACCTAATTTCATGGCTAAAATAATTTCTCAAAGATTAATGGATTGATAGTTGAGATTTGATCAACTGATGAAAAGTCAACTGATACACAAAAAGTAAAACTTCGACTTTTTGGCCAACATTGAATTTCAAAGATCAAGATTCATCAAGATATTCAAAAATATCAAACTTGATCATAAAGAATCAAGAAATTCAATAAAAGTCCACAAAAATTCAAAGTTTTCAATACTTAGAAAAATTCTTAAGTGTTTTTACCCTTAATAATTTCATTATTTCATGACATTTTTCACCAAGATGCAAGATGATTCAAGGAAAACTTTCAACATGAAAGTTGTAGATCTTGATAAATTCTAAAACTTTTACCCTTATGGTTGATGTCCAAAAAATTCTTATATTTGAAGATATAAGCTCATGAAGTCATGCCATTTTTATAAAACTCTTAGTGAAATATTTTAGCAAGTTTGGTCAGCTTTTTGTCCCAATTTCTTGGCAATTTTTCACCTAGTACCAATTTGATTTATCCAAAACGGTCAACATGAAGGTTGTATACAATGTTTCAAGCTTTCCAAAATGTCCAAGAACTTGAAGAGATCATGCTTGAGCTAAGAGAATCGAAGAGAAGAAGTTGGCATGATAGACTTGAATTACAAGGCATTTTCATGAAGAACACTTGATCAAATCTCAAACCTATATATGTTGCATAATCTTGCTTTGCAGGCTTCTAACTTGCAAATCACTCCATAATTTAATGTTTACACAACTTTTTGAGCCATTGTCCAAGTGTTTGAGTCATTATCCAAGTTAGTTTGCCATTAAAGGAAGAAAGCCAAGACTTCCATTTTGGAAAAGTGACTTTAATCACAAAGTCCACTCTCCTTGAGCCTTGCACTTGTTTCTTATAATCACACTCAATTTTAAAGTGAAGAAGCAACCATCTACAAGCCTGTCAACCACCATATGAGCCTTGTACTATGCATTGGAACAATGTATGTCAAGCTAGCTTCAAAATCAACTCACATAACCATAACATGTGATCTCTTGATTTTGATAACTTCAAGCTCTAAAACCTTTCCTCTATAAATATAGAGGTTGTTTTCAAGCCATAGCACGAATTGACAAGCCTTGAAACACCCTCAAACACTCTGAAACTCAGAATTGTACGCAAAACCTCCATTGTTGCAACATCTGTCTAAAAACTTCAAACACTTAATCCCCTCGTGTGTTCCCTTTCTAAATCATTGAAACATCATCTACATATCATATACAAATCATCCCCACCCCTATTTCACAACTGTAACTTCATTTACACCATCCTCCATTTCCAAAAACTCACACCTGCAACTTGACTTCTCCAGAAAGTTTCAGGCACTTTTAGCTCAAAGTAAGTATCGCAATAGCTTCCTAGGAGTTCAGTGAAGTTATCCAGATCATCACAACACCTCCAGAAGTGCTCAAATTCCAAACACGATTTCGAGTTTTGAGGTAAGTTTTTTCAACTTTGAACTTCTTATACAAGCATCATTAATGGTTACTTTGTGAATGAAAAATATAGACATCATAGCCCTGAAGCTAACTGTAGCGGTAGAAAGGTTCAAGACTAAGCCATTGGATTGACTAGCCTTTATATAAATCAAAATAAGAATCTCCACCGCGCTTTATTGTTTCCAAAGGAATTGGAAAAGAGCGAATAACCAAAAAAAGGGGGAAAGATTCAAGGTAAGGGGGTTGGTTATGCAAAGGGAAGGTATTAGCACCCTAAACATCTATGGTACTCCGCAGGAACCTATTTGTAAAATCTGTATATTTTGTCTATGAAAATGTGTTGTATAGAAATAGATGGTAGAGGTAAGAAAAGAAGTATTTTTTTATGATTTTTGCATCCGCCGCGGTTGCGAACCTTTAGTGCCTACGTACCACCTTTCATGCAATAGGGGATTAGGGTACACGTAGTTCCTATTTTAAAAATTTGAAACACAAATGTGTTGGTTGATTTTAAGAGATAAGACTGCATCGTCATTGTCCGTGTGGAAAAACATACTTACTACCCACAATCATGAGAAAGAAGAATTTGCATCATCTCCAAGTGGAGGATATGGCTTGGATTTTAAAATCAACAATGCCTCACTCAAAACCCAAGTGGAAAATATCTCACTTCACTATATATTGTAGAAGTATAATTGTTTGCATCACTACAAGGATTGACAAGAGCCTAATCTTTTAATAAAAGTTTAAAGGTAAAAGCCAAAGTGGCAAAATGATATGAAATGAGATTGATTAACTTTTAGTCTTCTCACAAAAAAGTGTCAAAGTATTATTAAATTGATTGAAGTTTATTTATGAAAATGATTTTTGAAAATGCATGGACATCAGTCCAAGTTTATTATGAAAGTGGTTTAAGTTTAGAAACAAGAAGGGTTTAAAAAAAAAGAGGGAGAAGATTTTTGAAATTAAAGAAAATGGGAGGAGAAGAAGAGACTATCTTAAAGCATAAGGTAAAAGCTAAGGATAAGGACCATATAACCAACAAGAAGCCAAAACTTGACATTATGAGCCAAGGTAGAATTCCCATTCTTTGGATTGAAACCAAGCAAGCAAAGATACTAGACCTTTTCAAGTGTATTAAGTCTTCACAAAAATTGGGCAAAGTAATGGCTGTATACGGGTGAATTCCAGATTACAGACAAAGGATGTAATCACAAAACCTACACACAAAAACAAACAAGCAACCCAATGTCTTGAGGTAAACCTTAAGAGCTCCAGACAAAATAATCAGATAAGATCACAAGGTCTCCAATATAGGCCAAGGTTTCTAATCCTAAGTCCAAGAAAAAGTCCCATGCTCCATAATGTCAAGGATAGTAACCAAATAATCCAAGTACCATTAAGAGTTTTTTAGGGTTTAAGTTGGTTATTAAGAATCTTAGAAAAAAGAAAACGAAAAGCTCAAGTGAACAAAGTAAAAATGACAAGAAAATAAATGCTCAAATGAGCAAAGATGAAAATGGCATAAAATGTAAATGCTAAAAGTAAATAGTGCATAAAGCATAAAAGAATAAAAGCATAAAATAAAACAAGTAAATAATTAGTGGTTAGTTGGATGACCATCTTGAAACTTGCATTTGGAACTCATTAGAGGATTGGTAGAACCAAAGCCTCCAAACAACAAGTTGCATTTGCTTTTTTTCAAGTATATCATCCATTTGGAATTCTCATAAGTACCATTTAATGATCAACGATGTTTAAGTGAACCGCATTGACCAAAGATGTTGTAGATCCATTAGAGGATTGGTAGAACCAAAGCCTCCACACAATGAATCTCAAGGTTATTGGATCAAAGAGATCAAATTAACATACTTGGGCTTGCAATCATAAGTTTGAGCCACGAATGATCATTTATTCGAATCAGGACAAAATTTAGCACTATGTTAAGCAATCGTAAGTGGACTTATATAGAAGTTGCACCTATTTTGAGGCCGGTCAATAGCAATCGATGCACCATTTGTTTTGAGACATGATATAGAGATCATGCTCCAACAACGTTTAATGCAAGGAGAAGGAGATGAGATGAAGAGGAATTAGGGTAAAAAAGGAAACCACATTTGAATTAATATTTAATCAAACTATTATTAAAATCATTCATCCATTTTTGTGGAGTTAAACTCAACACCATGGATCCAATGATGTTAATAAAGTCATGACCAAAAAATCAACCCAAGACAGCCAGAAAATATTCACAAAATGATATAATATTTAATATATATATTAAAGGATGGAAAATGTTAAAATAAACTAGAAAATAATGAGGAAAATATCAATTATATTCAAATTAATCAAGAAATGAAAAATAAGACCATAGAAAAAATCAGAAATGGGTCCAAATATTTTTATAAAAATTTTAGTAATTTTTAAAAGTCAAAAACTATTTTTTAACCATTTAAAATTGCTAAAAAAACATAAAATAGATCAAAAATAGTAAACCTCAACATAAAATTCTATAAAATTTCCAGAAAGTCAAAAATATGCAAAATAATATTTATAAATTTTTTCAGAATTAAAAAATGTTAGAAAGTATTTTTTAAGTAATTAAAAGAAAGAAAATAATATAAAAAATATAAAAAATACCAAATGTTAAAATAAAAATGTAAAAAAATATTCATGAGATCAGAAATAATTCAAAGTAGTTTTTATGAATTTTTTTCATAATTTTTGGATAAAAAATAAAAGATTTATGAATTTTTGAAAATTTAATCAAATAAAATATAAAATCAGAAAATAAAATAAAACCAAAAAGATGTGGACCACCAGATCAAAGTTAAAACGCGTTAGTAAGCTAATCCAATGGACCAGACACGCTGTGCTTGATATGGACCTTAGTGAAACACACATGTAATCAGAAAAAGGGCAACGAATGAAATTAAAACGCTTGGCACGCTATCATTGGCTGAGACGAGACATGTCATCGTCTTCAACCTCCAGACACCTTGCAATGGGGATTTTGTGAGATCCTTCAAATGGAAAAATTAGGATCCCTGGCTAGCGTCATTGAACTCGTCTCTTCAAGACGATTCTAACACAACCATCGCGGCAAATTTTTGTAAAGTATGGAGAGAGATATGAATCAAAACACAGAAAAATAGCGAGCACCTTCAATTTGAGATTTCTCTCTCAATTCTCAATGGATTTAAAAATTCTAAGCATCATTAGAATCAGACAAAGGAGTAGAACAGATTAGTACTTGATTTGGATCCAATTGGTGGAGGATTCTACCTTTTCAAAGTTCAAGTAAGAAGCTCTGAAACTGGACTTCTGTAGCTTGGATTATGGGTCGTTTTGATTGGTTTAAGTGTTGGAGAGTTTGTATAAGTTCAAGGATGATGAATGCGCAAAGAATTTTGGAAAAGGAAGCTTAAATTTCAAAAACTGAATTCAACAAAAGTGGGTTCGTGTGAAGTTTTGGCAGGGTGTTCTTGGCTCTCTAAGCTTGGAAAATTGAATGGGGGATGACCCTCTATTTATAGGGAAGTGAATGGGAATGAAAAATTGAAGAAACAAGGAAGTTTGGAGGGAAATTGAGTAAGGGTTGAGCACGAGTGAAGTGTGACTTCATTTCCATCAAAACTCAGCCAAACCTTGCGCTTTGGGGTGCTAATCACTTCTGGCAAGTTTGCTAATTAAGTTTAAATCAAAAACGCGCACATATCTTGTGTTTAGAAGTCACATTCTGGATTTCAAAATTCTGAATTTGTGCAAAATTCAGTTTCAAACTACCAAATTCAAATCTATGGCATTTCCACCTCAAGGGGCCTTAGGGCATAATTCTTGATGCTTTGGAAAGATGAGGTTACAAGATTTTAAATGGAAAAATAATGGAATCAAATGGATGCTTGAGCTGAAAGTTACATGGAGTCAAAGTTGAAGAAAAAGAGTTGACTTTCCATACTTAGAAAAACTTCAAACTCTTCTTTAAAAATGACCTATAATCTCTTGCATCCAAACATGGCCTTCCACTTAGAATTTGCTCTTGACCAAAAAAGATGGAATGAAGTAGACCTCTAGAATGACATTTTGCAATTTGAACCACTCAAAATCTACAAAAATTGATTAAGTTTTGACTTGTTGAAGTTGGAAAAAAAATCATGAAATGACCTATAATATTTTGCATTCTTAAGGAAACTTCCATCCATTTTTTCACTTTTCACATAAAATAAGGCATGAAGTGTACATCCTTAGGATCATCATGAAAAAAGAATGGGCTCAAGGTGATAAAAATTGACCAAGTTATGATCATTTGAAATCACATTATGAAAAATTGGGGGTTCATCTGGATGACTTGTAATCTTTCCTCTTCACCAAGTTTCTTCCACATGAAAAATTATTGAAACTTTTGAAGTGATTTGTTGGTAACTCTTTGAAGAGAAGAATTTTTTTGGAATCACTCAAAAATACCAAAAGATGAGCAAGATATGCCCCTCTGAAGTCCAAAACCCTAACTTCTAGATCAAGAGAATGCTTGGTGGAACTTTGTCAAGTTTGAACAAACTTTTTGTGCCAATATTATTCCTTTGTGAATAGGTTTGTTGAGGATTATGATGAGGACTCATGGCCACCAGAACTACTTCCAGACCAACTTCAAAAAAACATCAATGGTGAGGTTTAGATCTCTCAAGCTTTTGACTAGGGCATGAAAATAAACTCATGAACCCATGATGCAACTTGCTAAACCTCATTGCCTTCACCTACATTATTAACAAGTAAGACAAACCAATATTGTATTTGTTAATTTAGAGAGAAAATCAAAGCAAAATATCCATGATGACCAAAGAAAACAAGTCAAGGTGCTTGGTGACTCCTCAAAGAGCAAGGTTAAAGATAGGGAGAGGAACCAAAAGCCCTAATGTGATTTTGTGGTGATTGAAATAATATGGTATGATGAAGGGATCTTAGGGGGAAAAATTGGGGTACAGCAGCTGCCCTTATTTAAGTTTCTTCTATCCGAAGATGCGAAGGTTAAAAATCTTCGTGTTGACGGGATTGAAGACAATTAAATATAAAACAAACCCTATTTTTGGCCCTAAGATGCCATGCAAACGTTTATGCATATGAATGCATATGAATGGAACAACAGAGACGCAAAGTAGCATTGGGGATGCAACATGAAATGCAGAAACAAAAGAGCAATCCCACCAGGAAAATAAATCACTGGTAAACCAAAAGAAAAGAATCAGAGAGGAGAATAACAAGCATCGACGTTCACTGCCGGTGTACTACCAACGTTCACTGAAGGTAGAAAGAGAAAATATATCATATCACCTCCGTTCACTGATGATGAACTATCAACGTTCACTGAAGATAGAAAAAAGATAAGAAACATTGACGTTCACTGCCAATGTACTACCAACATTCACTGAAGGTAGAAAGAGAAAATATATTATATCACCGCCGTTCACTGACGATGAACTATCAACATTCACTGAAGATAGCAAAAAGATAAGAAACACCGACGTTCACTGCTGATGTACTACCAACATTCACTGAAGGTAGAAAGAGAAGATATATCATATCACCGCCGTTCACTGGCGATGAACATTCAACATTCAATGAAGATAGAAAAAAGATTACAAACATCGATGCTCACTGCCGATGTACTACCAATGTTCACTGAAGGTAGAAAGAGAAAATATATCATATCACCGCCGTTCATTGACAATGAACTATCAACGTTCACTGAAGATAGCAAAAAGATAAGAAACACCAATGTTCATTGCCGATGTACTACCAACATTCACTGAAGGTAAAAAGAGAAAATATATCATATCACCTCCATTCATTGACGATGAACTATCAACGTTCACTGAAGATAGCAAAAAGATAAGGAACACCGACGTTCACTGCCGATGTACTACCAATGTTCACTGAAGGTAGAAAGAGAAAATATATCAAGTTTTCCCCAAGATTCTGGTGTTTTGCCAAGAACGGGTCTCAACTTCTTCTTTAACAAGGAAATCTTCCTGGAAAGGGTAATACGTAATCTGCCTCAAATAAAGAGACTCCCACTCATTGTCAAGGGGATTTACAAAGAGAAATGACTTTCTGGAAATAGCAATATGACTTCCCGGGGACATGCTACGATATTCCCGCTGAGGAGATAAAGTCTTCCTGTGCAAAATAAATGCTCAAACCAAAACTCAAAAATTTCAGAGATCCATAAATCCATTTCAGAAATAAACTGGAGCAAGACAGCCAGTGCAGATACATCTTTTGAGAAATAAACTCAAGAGGGAAAACCAAATTCAACTAAGCAAAGAGCGCTGCAGGAAAAGGTCAGAACATCATGTTAATGAATAATGGTTTTTAGTCATGCATGATGTATGTATGAATGTATCAGTGCTATCGTGCATATGCTGGTAAAAGGATACATAATCAGTACTAACAAACAAAACCGCCTTAGGTACTAACAGCAAATGGGCTAAACTTCAACCAGAAAGATCAATCCAAGAAAAGTAAAAACAACTGCGGAAACCAAACCCACTTCCTGCCTTAACTTTACTGAGGAGAAACATAATCCGGATGTAGCCAAGTCAAACAAATATCGGGATATAACATCTTTCTTCCGGTTTCATCAGAGAAAACAGTTTTCCAAAAGCAACATGCCTACTGGAGATTGCGAGACCAACCTAAAATAAAGAAGACTGACGCTGACACAACCAAACTTCATTGGGGGATTCAAGCCTACCTCCCTGGAGAAATTTTTTATCACGAATACTCATTCCAAACAAGATATGCCCTAGGATAACCTTCCTGGGAAATCAAGAAGTCAATATTAATGCCAAAACATTCATCATATGAGGGAAAACTTGCTGGGGAATCTGAGACGGAGACTTCTGACCATGCAAAACCCCAAAAAACAAATCAAGACCTGACTGGGGATAATGAGATCATAAACCTAATATTATACCTTGCACCCACTAATATCGTCTCTAACTATTTGAGAAACATACAAGGATTGCGCACCTACCAGCAAAATGCCCTGAGAAAACTTTCATGAAGGGAGTAAATTTTCTTAAAACAACCGGAGTTTGTTCATTCTTGGGATCATCATTCTTGTTGTCATTGTTTTATCATAAATCCCAAAGTAAATTGAATTGTAAAGATGTCTCTTCTTTTTTAAAAGTCAATTTTGATTTTTAATCTTTTTGCTTTAATAGTTATTATCAGTAATAAATGATGTCTTTGCAAGCTAAATAAAAATAAGAACACAAAAAGTTGGGAAAAAGCTCGAATTTCATTAATAGAATGGTAGTCTACGAATGGTGAGACTCCATGGATGATTACAATGTTTGGGAAATGGTAATACATAATGGAAAAGATACATTGAGATACAGTGACAACTATCCCCCCCTAACAACTTTTGAAATCCTGAGCAGCAACTTTTGTTGAAGTATGGTAAGGATCCGAGAAGATTGTTGCTTTAACGATCAAGTCTCGTCTGATGTAGTTACTTGCCAAGAAAGTCCCTAACTTTTGCCTAAGCTGCCCTTTCGGGTTTTCAACTTAGCGGGAAATTTATTCTGTTTATGTCTCTAATTTTTGCCTAGACCGCCCTTTCTGGTTTTTGGCCTACCGAGACGCTCCTTTTTTGCCTAAGCCGCCCTTTCGGGTTTTCAACTTAGCGAGCTGTTCTTTTATTTCATTAGGCAAAGTATTTCTTGACTGCGTCAGCATTCATGGGACATGGGAACTCCTCGCCATCCATAGTTTCAAGAATTAATGCACCACCAGAGAAGGCTTTCTTGATAACATACAGGCCTTCAGAATTAGGAGTCCACTTGCCCCTAGAATCAGTGTTGAAAGACATGATCTTCCTGAGTACGAGGTCGCCTTCTCTGAATTCACTAGGTTTGACATTTTTATCAAATGCTTTCTTCATTCTTTTCTGCTATAACTGCCCATGACATAAAGTTGTCATCCTTTTCTCTTCAATCAAATTCAATTGGTCAAGCCTGTTCTGGACCCATTCAGGCTCTATCAACTTGGCTTCCATTATCACACGCAACGAGGGAATCTCTACCTCGACAGGGAGTATAACTTGCATTCCATACACTAGGGAGAACGGGGTCGCTCCTGTTGAAGTGCGAACAAATGTTTGATATCCATGTAGAGCAAAAGGGAGCATTTCATGCCAATTCTTATAAGTGACAACCATTTTCTAGATGATCTTCTTGATATTCTTATTAGCAGCTTCAACAGCCCCATTCATCTTTGGCTTGTATGGAGATGAATTGTGATGGACAATCTTGAATTCTTTGCACAGTTCAGTCATCATCTTGTTGTTCAAATTCGAGCCATTGTCAGTGATGATTCTGCTCGGCACACCATACCGGCATATAAGATTGTTTTTGATGAAACGCACAACCACCTATTTGGTAAGGTTTGCATATGAAGCAGCCTCTACCTATTTGATAAAGTAGTCAATTGCTACCAAGATGAAACGGTGTCCATTCGAAGATTTGGGTTCTATCATCCCGATCATGTCAATACCCCACATAGAGAAAGGCCACGGGGAGGAAATCACATTGAGCAGTGTCGGAGGTACATGGATCTTATCCGCGTAAATCTGGCATTTATGGCACTTCTTTACAAACTTGTAACAATCAGATTCCATTGTCAACCAATAATAACCTGCCCTTAGCATCCTTTTAGCCATCGAATGTACATTAGCATGAGTTCCAAATGAACCTTCATAGATCTCATTCATCAACATGTCTGCTTCGTGTCTATCCATGCATCTGAGCAAGACCATGTCAAAATTCCTCTTGTATAACACACTTTCACTGAGGAAGAAAATGCCTGCCAATCTTCTCAGTGTCTTTCTATCTTTCTTTGACGCACCAAATGGGTATTCCTGAGTCTGAAGAAAATGATTGATATCATAATACCAAGGTTTTTCATCTGCTACCTCCTCTGTCACAAACACATTAGCGGGCCTATCTAGCCATCGAATTGTAATTCAGGGTATATCATTCCAAACATTTACTTGGTACATGGAAGCCAGAGTTTCCAGAGGATCTTCCATTTGATTTTCATCCCTAGGAATGTGATGGAATTCAACTTTATTAAAGAAGGGTAGTAATCTTCTAGCGTAATATTTGTAAGGGATCAAGCCAGGGTGACGAGTGTCCAATTCTCCTTTAATCTGATTTATTACTAAAGCTGAATCGCCATAAACATCTAGAATCTTGATTCTGAGATCAATAGCTTCTTCAAGACCCAAGATGCAAGCCTCATATTCTGCCATATTATTAGTGCAATCAAATGTTAACCTTGCAGTAAAAGGAATGTGCGATCCATGAGGAGTAACAATCACAACATCAATTCCTTTACCATAAGCATTCACAGCTCCATCAAATACCATACTCCAACGAGATTCAGGGTCGGGACCCTCCTCGGGCAATGGCTCATCTCAATCTTTAACTTTTAAGAACATCACATCTTCATCAGGGATTTCATACTCTACAGACTGATGATCTTCCACCGGCTGGTGAGCAAGGTAATCTACCAACACACTACTTTTAATGGCCTTTTGAGTGCGGTATTCAATATCATATTCAGATAACAACATCTTCCAGCGAGAAATTCTCCCAGTAAGAGCAGGCTTTTCAAAAATATACTTGATTGGATCCATTTTGGAGATCAACCAAGTAGTATGATTCAACATATACTGCCGCAAATGCTTTTCCACCCAGGCCAAAGCACAACATATTTTTTCTAGCATAGAATACCGTGACTCACAATCAGTGAACTTTTTGCTGAGATAATAAATGGCGAACTCTTTCTTTCCTGTTTCATCCTGTTGTCCCAGAATACAACCCATGGGTTTATCAAACACTGTTAGATACATAATCAACGGTCTTCATTCTACGGGAGGGAGCAAGATAGGAGGTTCAAGCAGATACTCTTTAATACTTTCAAATGCCCTTTGGTAGTCATCCGTCCATACACAACCTTGATCTTTCTTTAACAACTTAATGATCAGTTCACACGTTGCGGTCATGTGGGAGATAAATCAGGGGATATAATTCAAACGCCCGAGGAAACCCCTGACTTGCTTTTCAGTTCTTGGTGCTGGCATTTCTTGAATTGCTTTGACTTTGTCAGGGTCAACTTCAATTCCTTTCTGGCTAACAATAAAACCCAATAATTTCCCTGATCTAACTCCGAAGGTGCATTTATTTGGATTCAAGCGGAGACGATACTTCCTCAAACGCTGAAACAACTTCAACAAATATTCTATATGCCCTTCTTCAGTTTGGGATTTGGAAATCATATCATCAACATATACTTCGATTTCCTTGTGCATCAGATCATGGAATAGGGTTGTCATAGCCCTCTGGTACGTTGCACCAGTGTTCTTCAACCCGAAGGGCATCACTCTGTAATAGAATGTTCCCCAGGGTGTGATAAACGTTGTTTTTTCCATGTCCTCTGGAGCCATTCTTATTTTATTATACCCGGAAAATCCATCCATGAACGAGAATACCTTGAATTTTGATGTGCTATCCACTAACATGTCAATGTGAGGCAACGGGAAATCATCTTTTGGACTAGCTTTATTTAGAGCTCTGTAATCTACGCACATGCGGACTTTTCCGTCTTTTTTCGGTATTGGGACAATATTGGCTATCCACTAAGGATACACTGATGTCACAAGAAAGCCAACATTAATCTGCTTTAGGACCTCCTCTTTGATCTTTACTGCCATATCCGGGTGGGTTCTTCTCAACTTTTGTTTAACTGGCGGACACTCTGGCTTCAACGGTAAACGATGCCCGACAATGTCTGTATCTAGACCAGGCATATCTTGATAAGACCAAGAAAAAATATCCATATATTCTTTCAACAACTCAATCAACCCGCTCTTTACATCAGGATGCAACGATGCTCCAATCTTGACCTCCTTCAGATCTTCTTCTGAACCCAAATTAACCACTTCCAAAGGCTCTTTATATGGCTGAATGGTATTTTCCTCGTGCTCAAGCAACCATGAGACCTCTTCTAGAATATCATCATAATCTTCTTCTTCAGCCCCAAACACATGACATTCAAAGTTGGGAGAGGGTGTAGGGTCATTGTATTCAACGAGTTTTTTAATTAATCGGCACATGTGATTTATGATTGCTTTTAGAAACTGACACATATAACAAGTGATCATGCAGATTAATTTTCAGTTATTATTTATTTTGAAAGGTTTTTTTTTATTTTTTTTATTACCATTTCCCAAGAAAAAGGCAGAAAATAAAAGACATAATTTTGGAAGCAAAGACAACTTTTATTAATGATCTTCACAATTATAGCAAACAGATAAGCCCTACAACATTAATACTTCCACCTTGGGCAGAGTGAAAGCTTTTCAAAAGAAAGAAACAGATTAGAAAAACAAATTACTTTGAAACATGGACTCCATGCGTCACATAATTCGGTGCTTCCTGCTCTGTGTTATCTTATTCAACAACATTAATTCCGGAACCAATCAGATGGAGGTAGCCTCCGCTGCGGAAAACATCATGATAACTGTTCACAGAAGACTTTGACTTCAAACTTTCGCCTTTTCCTTTCCTCGAAGAGAAACCGAAACTAGCTCTGTTCTTGTTCACGGGTGGATCCATAAGTCGTCCCCATACTGCATTATGACCATTGTGCACAACCTGCTGCACATCCTTCAGGGAAACCACAGAATTATCATTCTTCCTTATGTTATCAATGGATAGGGCTTGGAACTGGGTTCCAACAACAGCCTCATCCGCTTCTACAATACTGAAAGAGGATAGATGGGATATCAACAACGCCTGCTCCCCATTTATGATCACTACCTTCCCTTCACGCACAAATTTTATCTTCTGATGCAGAGTTGAAGTGACAGCCCCTGCTTCGTGTATCCATGGCCGTCCTAGCAAACAACTATATGAAGGAATAATGTCCATTACCTAGAAAGTTATCAAGAACAAGTGTGGTCCTATATGGATGGGCAAGTCCACTTCACTAATGACAGATTTCCTCGACCCATCAAAAGCCTTCACAATGATGCCATTCAGGCGCATAGGTGTTCCCTGATACTTTAACTTTATGAGAGTACTTCTTGGTATAACATTCAACGCGGATCTGTTATCAATTAGCACATTGGATAGAGAATCATTCTTGCAGTTCATAGATATGTGGAGGGCCAGGTTGTGATTCCTCCCTTCATCTGGTAACTCATTGTCATAGAAACTCAAGTTGTTACATGACATAATGTTTCCAATTACGTTGCTGAATTGATCTAATGGCATGTCATTCTCTACAAAAGCATGATCTAGTACTCTCATTAGTGATTCTCTATGAGTGGAGGAATTCGTCAATAAATCTAAGATGGATATCTTTGAAGGAGTCTGCAATAGCTGATCTACAATTTTATAGTCGCTCATTTTAATTATCTTCAAGATATCGTCCACTTCTTTCTCCAATGTAGCTCCACTAGTCTCTCCTGCAGTCTTCTTCGGCTCATCATTCTCAGCAATTTTCTTTCCAGCAACAACGCCTCTTCGAATAACTGGCGCAAACACGCGACCACTACGGGTCACCCTGCTATTATCAGCTATATTTCCAACATCTGGCATTGGCTGGATGGGAACTTCCACCCCATCTTCCAAGATTGTAGCGTTATATTTGTAAGGCACAACCTTATCTAATTTATAGGGAATAGGACCTGGCAGACTAATTACCAATGGGGTAACAGCTGGTTTGCTATGGTACTCCACCTCAAGGTGAGAGGGTGCACCAAAACAAGGTACAACGATATTTACACCTTCCTCGATACAATCAGCCCTCAAAAGACCATTTCCGACAAACAAATCTTCGTCTGAAGAGAAATACTCATCCGTGGAGGCATATTCTTCTTCTGACTTTTCTCCCATCAAAAAACCTTCAACCATATCAACCTCGTGATAATCATCTCTCTGACATGTGATCTTGACAGTTCCATTGTCTAACAACAACTGAACACCCTCTCTTATAATTGAACATCCTCGGGGGTCTTGACAGCAAACTATGCAAGATCCATATTGGTGTTCCACCTGACCAGTAGTACGGTAGAAGGTAGCATGCAACTGTATGAGATCTTCACTCAAATGCTCTACTTCAAAAATTCTGAATTCACCCGGACATCCAGAAACCATATTAACTTCCTCTTCATACTCTTCCCTAGGCCTGATTATATGAATTAGACCTTCATCTATCATCTCCTGTAAATCAGCTTTTATCTTCTCGCAACCCTGTATGTTTGTACTGCAAATAACACAACCGGCATGGTCATGCGTATAATAACTGAATTCACAGAGGTCTGCGTGCATTTTCACCAAATCCCCTCTAACCAGATTAATGTCAAAAATCCGAAAGTCACCTGGACAACCGGCCACCATATTCACAGCACTCACTCCCCCATGTTTGGGAAGAGTATTGTCTTTCACATTAGGTCCCATGTCTTTGAAAGATAGAATTCCAGACTTCACCAACCTTTGCACTCCAGTCTTCAAAGGATAACAATTTTCAACACTATGCCCTGGTGTTCCCTGATGAAAGGCACACGTCTGGTCTGCTTTGTAATACCAAGGAAATGGAGATGGTATTGCTGGAGGTGGTCGTGTCTGGACCAACTTCTTCTGGATCAATGCTGGTAGTAGCTCTACATAACTCATGGGGATAGGGTCATAGGTCTCCCTTCTCTGATTATTCCCTTGGTTCCCCTGCTGGGACTATCTTTGATAAGTAACGATAGTCAGAGCGACATTCATAATAGGAGTAATTGAGGCAACTTGCTAGTGACGCTGATAATTCCTTCTAGGAGCGTTCACCCTCCTCTATTGTATGACAACATTGGTATCCCCCTCTTTCTTCTTTGTAAACCCATAAGCTGGCTTTTTCACACCTCCGGATCCTTCACCCTTTGTCAAACGGCCTTCTCTTACTGCCTCTTCTAGGCGGACACCCATTCCTACCATCTCTATAAAATCACTTGGGGCACTTGCTACCATTCTTTCGTAGTAGAAAGCGCTTAACGTCTTTAGAAATTTTTTAGTCATTTCCTTCTCCTCCATGGGAGGAATCACTTGTGCAGCCACTTCGCGCCATCTCTGTGCATACTCTTTGAATGATTCTATATCTTTCTGAACCATGGCTCTAAGCTGGTCACGATCAGGCGCCATGTCCATATTGTACTTGTATTGTTTTATAAATGCTTCTCCCAAATCATTAAAGGTATGGATCTTGGCGCTGTCTAAACTCATGTACCATTTCATCGCTGCGCCAGTCAGACTATCTTGGAAAAGTGAATCAGCAAACGCTGATCATCGGTGTGGGTAGACATTCTCCTTACATACATCACCAAGTGAGCACGAGGGAAAGTGTTGCCCTTGTACTTCTCAAACTCCGGGACCTTGAACTTAGTAATCACTTTAACATTCGGGACCAAGCACAACTCATTCACATTCTTCCCAAATAAGTCTTTTCCCCTAAGAGCCTTCATCTCTCTTTGCATTCTATCAAACTGCTCTTGGAAATCATCCATTTTGTCATAAAGACCCAAGTCTTTACTTGGCGGAGGGAAAGGACGACACACATCTTCATTAACAATCGGAACCAAATTCACTGAAGGAGGTGTAGCAGGAAAAATATGCACCACAGGAGGTGCTGGAGTAACAACATTTGGAACCACTGGAGCATCTTGGGGGCCCAAATTGAAACCTTTAGGTGCTAAATTCTCTGGCATTCCCCACGAATAACCCTTAGGCATATGGTTTTGAACAACAATCGGAGTAGCAAATACAGGAACAATAGGAACTTCAACATTTGCCCTTGTTGGTTGAGGTTGAACACTCGGTGGCTGATTCTGAGCAACCACCAGAGCTTCCATTAGAGTAGTCAAATTGGCCAAGCCAACCTTCAAACCAGAAACTTCTTCGCGTAGCTCGCAATTCTCCTGTCCAAGTTGTCCATCTTCTTTTTGAAGTTAGCCCGAGTGTTGTAGTGATGAGTCAGCTTGCTGAATGAAGTAAAAAGCTGGGTAAGGCACCTGGATATGCACAGTAAATGCAAGAAATATGTGCAACATGATGCATGACATGCAATGCACATGATTATTTTTACTTTATCATTTAATATTTAAAGGGATTTAACGTTTATAGACATATTGAAAACATCAAAATAAGAACGCATTTGAAATACTGAAAATTTTTATTATAATAACTTCAAAATGAGTTACAAGTTTCAACGATCCCAAGTACAAGATGAAAATACAATCTAAAAAATCCTGAGAGAAAGAAACTGATAGAGATCAATCTGTACGTTGGCGCTTCTCTGTGAGCCTGGCAATCTGAGCTCTCAACCTTTGGTTTTCTTCCACATGTCTGATGGCAACCTCCTTCCAATCATCTAAAGTAGGAAGTGAGTAATCAGCACCTGTTTGAGGCTTAGGAGAAAATAAATCCCCTTGCCTCTCCATAGACTCTACTGCTTGACTCTCAAGGATCTCGATCAAATCATCTTTCCCCTTCAAGTCTGCTTTGTAGGAACTCTCTAAAGTCTGGAACTTGTTCTTCCAAGCATCTCTTTCTTGTTGCATCCTAACTAAAGCAAGCTGCAACTCTTCTAGATCATCTAATAAAGGAGGAGTGGTCTTCATAAACAGATCAGGCATGGGTGTCTCTCAAATATACGACATCTTCAACTGGATGGCTCTCGATTGGACCCACTGAAGATATGGATCCATAGAAACAACACCCCTAGGTCCCAAATCCTTCCTACTTTTCTTATGAATGTGACGCCAGGCCTTCGCAATCTGCTCCCTAGCTTCCCTGTGGTTTTCCCCTTCCTTCAGAAAGAAACTACTTAAATGAATACTGTTTGGTTTACCCCTCATCGGATAACAAAGATGTCGCCTCGCAAGAACAGGGTTATAGTTAATTCCTCCCTTTGTACCAAGAAGAGGTACATTAGGGAAACTACCACAACTGTCAATAATCTCCACATCCTGATAAGCTCGATGATACCAATCAATATCCAAGTGAGTAAGTGCCATGATCTTAGGAGCCCAACGAGGTTCCTTCTTGACATCCCAAAAAGTATCAGACTGAGGCATATGAGAGATGAACCACTGGTACAACAAAGGCGTGCAATAGATAATCATTCCCCCATGATAAGAACTCTGAAGATGAACAGAGTAATAAGCATCACCCAACAGTGTAGGAACTGGGTTTTTAATCATGAAGATCCTGATAGCGTTAATGTCGACAAACTTGTCCACATTAGGAAATAAGAATAATCGATAAGCCAGTAAAGCAAAGATGGCTTCAAAAGCAATCGTACTCTTTATTCTGGAAAAGTAACGAGCTTTCTCCAATAAGAACTGAGCTGGTAATCCTCTAATCCCTCCTTTGGTAGTCATGTGGGCTTCCACCTCAAACTTCCCCAGATGAATCAAAGCAGCAATCTCATGTGGATTTGGCTCACCCTCCAGACCAGTAAAAGGAACACAATCGGTAATAGGTAAATCCAATAGATAAGAATACTCCTCCAGTGTAGGCATCAACTAATAATCGGGAAAAGTAAAGCAGTGATACACCAGATCATAGAACTGGACCAAGGTCGAGAGAATACCCTCCTTCATCTTCAGCTTCATGAGAGGAATAATGGATCCATACTTCTTCCGAATTTCTGCAGGACACTCGATTTCTGGAATCAGACTGACCAACTCATCTATCTTGGGATCCTTGAAACTGTATTTCCCGGTCTTTCTCTTTCCAGAATCCATGGTTAATAGTACCTGAGATGTTCACAAATAGTTAACCTTTAAATCTCTTGAAATATTTTTTTCTTCAAAAGATGCTTATGAGTGCATGGATGCATGATGCAACAATCACACACAAGATCACACATATATGGTTCATAGGTTCAACGTCACGAGCATGAGGTCGAAGGTACTACCCATAAGGTGTTGGTCTAAGAGTTATCACATGTCGAACAAGGTTCTAGAGGTTCCCATAGTCTACATCCTTCCTTCGGATATTACCAACTTCCCGATTAACTTGGTGATTAGTAATATTCTCAAGAAAGACTCGCCCGAGCATAGTATCGTGTGACAACTATTTCCGGATTACTCTGTCATAGCTTCCGCACTACACCTAAAAGGCCAAGATGGGTTTGGTATTCTACGGTCCTCAGCTTCAGTAGGCTCCCAGGTCGAAAGTAGTACGTCTTCCCGATTACTCGGTAAACGACACTACACTCAAAGGGGCCTCCACTGAGTGGGGGATCTCATGCCTCCTTTTTTGGGATTACTCCCTCAAAGTTAACATGACTTTACCGCCCGTCCTATCTTAAAGTTTTCCCAAGTCCGGGTATAGGACTTATGAGTAATCACCAATCACCCTGAAAACCAGGAAAATCCAAACAAACATATATACAAAATATAACACATAAACAACAATAGCACATATACAAATATAAACAAAGATATGCTTAACCCACTTAGGGATGGACCAACAAGAGTTCAATTTGTCCCCAGTGAAGTCGCCATTTTTTGTAGCGGTAGAAATGTTCAAGACTAAGACATTGGATTGACTAGCCTTTATAAAAATCAAAATAAGAATCGCCACCGCGATTTATTGTTTCCAAAGGAATGGGAAAAGAGTGAATAACCCAAAAAAGGGGGAAAGATTCAAGGTAAGGGGGTTGGTTATGCAAAGGGAAAGTATTAGCACCCTAAACATCTACGGTACTCCGCAGGAACCTCTTTGTAAAATCTGTATATTTTGGCTATGAAAATGTGTTGTGTAGAAATAGATGGTGGAGGTAAGAAAAGAAGTATTTTTTATGATTTTTGCACTCGCCTCGGTTGCGAACCTTTAGTTCCTACGTACCACGTTTCGTGCAATAGGGGATCAGGGTACACGTAGTTCCTCTTTTAAAATTTTGAAACACAAATGTGTTGGTTGATTTTAAGAGATAAGACATCATTGTCATTGCCCGTGTGGAAAAACATACTTACTACCCACAATTATGAGAAAGGAGAATTTACATCATCTCAAATTAGAGGATATGGATTGGATTTTAAAATCAACAATGCCTCACTCAACACCCAAGTGGAAAATATCTCACTTCACTACATATTGTAGAAGTATAGTTGTTTGCATCACTACAAGGATTTACAAGAGCCTAATCTTTTAAGAAAAGTTTAAAGGTAAAAGTCAAAGTGGCAAAATTATTTGAAATGAGATTGATTGACTTTTAGTCTTCTCACAAAAAAGTGTCAAAATATTATTAAATTGATTGAAGTTTATTTATGAAAATGATTTTTAAAAATGCATGGACATAAGTCCAAGTTTATTATGAAAGTGGTTCAAGTTTAGAAACAAGAAGGGTTTAAAAAAAATAGGGAGAAGATTTTTGAAATTAAAGAAAATGGGAGGAGAAGAAGAGACTATCCTAAAGCATAAGGTAAAAGCTAAGGATAAGGACCATCTAACCAACAAGAAGCCAAAACTTGACATTATAAGCCAAGGTAGAATTCGCATTCTTTGGATTGAAACCAAGCAAGCAAAGATACTAGACCTTTTCAAGTGTATTAAGTCTTCACAAAAATTGAGCAGAGTAACGGCTGTATACGAGTGAATTCCAGATTACAGACAAAGGATGTAATCACAAAACCTGCACACAAAAACAAAAAAGCAACTCAATGTCTTGAGGTAAACCTCAATAGCTCCAGACAAAATAATCAGATAAGATCACAAGGTCTTCAAGATAGGCCAAGGTTTCTAATGCTAATTCCAAGAAAAAGTCCCATGCTCCATAATGCCAAGGATAGTAACCAAATAGTCCAAGTACCATTAAGAGTTTTTTAGGGTTTAAGTTGGTTATTAAGTATCTTAGAAAAAAGAAAAAGAAAAGCTCAAGTGAGCAAAGTAAAAATGACAAGAAAACAAATGCTCAAATGAGCAAAGATGAAAATGGCATGAAATGTAAATCCTAAAAGTTTGTCAAGTATATCATCCATTTGGAATTCTCACAAGTACCATTTAATGATCAACGATGTTTAAGTGATCCGCGTTAACCAAAGGTGTTGTAGATCCATTAGAGGATTGGTAGAACCAAAGCCTCCACACAATGAATCTCAAGGTTATTGGATCAAAGAGATCAAATTAACATAGTTGGGCTTACAATCATAAGTTTGGGCCACAAAAGATCATTTATTCGAATCGGGACAAATTTAGCGCTATATTAAGCAATCGTAAGTGGACTTATATAGAAGTCGCACCTATTTTGAGGCTGATTAATAGCAATCTATGTACCATTTGTTTTGAGACATGATATAGAGATCATGCTCCAACAACATTTAGTGCAAGGAGAAGGGGATGAGATGAAGAGGAATTAGGGTAAAAAAGAAAACCACATTTGAATTAATATTTAATCAAACTATTATTAAAATCATTCATCCATTTTCGTGGAGTTAAACTCAACACCAATGATCCAATGATGTTATTAAAGCCATGACCAAAAAATCAACCCAAGACAGCCAGAAAATATTCATAAAATGATATAATATTTAATATATATATTAAAGGATGGAAAATGTTAAAATAAACTAGAAAATAATGAGGAAAATATCAATTATATTCAAATTAATCAAGAAATGAAAAATAAGACCATAGAAAAATCAGAAATGGGTCCAAATATTTTTATAAAAATTATAGTAATTTTTAAAAGTCAGAAACTATTTTTTAACCATTTAAAATTTCTAAAACAAACATAAAATAGATAAAAAATAGTAAACCTCAACATAAAATTCCATAAAATTTCCAGAAATTCAAAAATATGCAAAATAATATTTATGAATTTTTTCAGAATTAAAAAATGTTAGAAAGTATTTTTTAAGTAATTAAAAGAAAGCAAATAATACAAAAAATTTAAAAATACCAAATGTTAAAATAAAAATGTAAAATAATATTCATGAGATCAAAAATAATTCAAAGTATTTTTTGTGAATTTTTTCATAATTTTTGGATAAAAAATAAAAGAGTTATGAATTTTTGAAAATTTAATCAAATAAAATTTAAAATCAGAAAATAAAATAAAACCAAAAAGATGTGGACCATCAGATCAAAGTCACAACGGGTTAGTAAGCTAATCCAATGGACCAGACGCATTGTGCTTGATATGGACCTTAGTGAAACACACATGTAATCAGAAAAAGGGCAACCGATGAAATTAAAACGCTTGGCACGCTATCATATGCTGAGACGAGACATGTCATCATCTTCAACCTCCAGACACACTGCAATGGGGATTTTGTGAGATCCTTCAAATGGAAAAATTAGGATCCCTGGATAGCATCATTGAACTCGTCTCTTCAAGACGATTCTAACACAACCATCGCGCCAGATTTATGTAAAGTATGGAGAGAGATATGAATCAAAACACAGAAAAATAGCGAGCAACTTCAATTTGAGATTTCTCTCTCAATTCTCAATGGATTTAAAAATTGTAAGAATCCTTAGAATCAGACAAATGAGTAGAACATATTAGTACTTGATTTGGATCCAATTGGTGGAGAATTCTAACTTTTCGAAGTTCAAGTAAGAAGCTCTAAAACTGGACTTTTGTAGCTTGGATTATGGGTCGTTTTGATTGGTTTAAGTGCTGGAGAGTTTGTATGAAGTTCAAGGATGATGAATGCGCAAAGAATTTTGGAAAAGGAAGCTTAAATTTCAAAAACTGAATTCAACAAAAGTGGGTTCGTGTGAAGTTTTGGAAGGGTGTTCTTGGCTCTCTAATCTTGGGAAATTGAATGGGGGTTGTCCCTCAATTTATAGGGATGTGAATGGGAATGAAAAATTGAAGAAACAAGGAATTTTGGAGGGAAATTGAGTAAGGGTCGAGCACGAGTGAAGTGTGACTTCATTTCCATCAAAGCTCAGCCAAACCTTGCGTTTTGGGGTGCTAATCACTTCTAGAAAGTTTGCTAATTAAGTTTAAATAAAAAATGCGCACAAATCTTGTGTTTAGAAGTCATATTATGGATTTCAAAATTCCGACTTTATGCAAAATTCAGTTTCAAACTACCAAATTCCAATCTATGGCATTTCCACCTCAAGGGGCCTTAGGGTATAATTCTTGATGCTTTGAAAAGAAGAGGTTACAAGCTTTGAAATGGAAAAAGAATGGAATCAAATGGATGCTTGAGCTGAAAGTTACATGGAGTCAAAGTTGAAGAAAAAGAGTTGACTTTCCATACTTAGAAAATTTTCAAACTCTTCTTTAAAAATGACCTATAATCTCTGGCATCCAAACATGGCCTTCCACTTAGAATTTGATCTTGACCAAAAAAGATGGAATGAAGTAGACCTCTTGAATGACATTTTGAAATTTGAACCACTCAAAATCTCAAAAAATTGAGCAAGTTATGACTTGTTGAAGTTGGACAAAAATCATGAAATGACCTATGATCTTTTGCATTCTTAAGGTAACCTCCATCCATTTTTTCACTTTGCACATAAAAGAAGGCATGAAGTATACATCCTTAGGATCATCATGGAAAATTAATGGGCTCAAGGTGATAAAAATTGACCATGTTATGATCATTTGAAATCACATTATGAAAAATTGGGGGTTCATCTGGATGACTTGTAATCTTTCCTCTTCACCAAGTTTCTTCCACTTGAAAAATTCTTGAAACTTTTGAAGTGATTTATTGGTAACTCTTTGAAGAGAAGAATTTTTTTGGAATAACTCAAAAATACCAAAAGATGAGCAAGATATGCCCCTCTGAAGTCCAAAACCCTAACTTCTAGATCAAGAGAATGCTTGGTGGAACTTTGTCAAGTTTGAACAAACTTTTTGTGCCAATATTCTTCCTTTGTGAATAAGATTTGTTAAGGATGATGATGAGGACTCATGGCCACCAGAACTACTTACATACCAACGTCAAAACAACTTCAATGGTGAGGTTTGGATCTCTCAAGCTTTTGACTAGGGCATGGAAATAAACTCATGAACCCATGATGCAACTTGCTAAACCTCATTGCCTTCACCTACATTATTAACAAGTAAGACAAACCAATATTGTATTTGTTAATTTAGAGATAAAATCAAATCAAAATATCTATGATCACCAAAGAAAACAAGTCAAGGTGCTTGGTGACTCCTTAAAGAGCAAGGTTAAAGATAGGGAGAGGAACCAAAAGCCCTAATGTGATCTTGTGGTGATTGAAATAATATGGTATGATAAAGGGATCTTAGGGGAAAAAATTGAGGTACAACACTAACCATGCGTTTAGTTTTAATTTATGTTGTCTGGGTGATGCGATTTTTGAGTCTGAACTTTCTAAAAAAATTAGGTTTTAATTTGGTACCAGTAAAATTATCATTCATCTTTGATTTATAGTTTATGAAATTTAAATGGTTGGATTCGTGGTGAAATTTCAAGAAAGTTTCATGTTTACATTTTCTGATTTGGTTGAGAAATGAGCAAGATCAGAAATTCAGAAATGTGACAATGATGATTGGCGCGAGGTTAGGGATGAAGTCATGTTCAGAAACAAGTTTATTTTATATTTAGTTGAAGTTGTATTATAAACGGATGAAACAGCAACCCAAGTGGCAGAGAAGCGCGCGCTAAGACATTGATCTATAGGGACCGGGGTTCGAGCCCCAGCGATACCTTTTTATTTTTCACACAATATGTTATTTCAGATTCAGTGCAAGCAGGTTCGGAGCGCTCATCAGTATCCCTCATCCATACCACATAATCATCATGCAATCAAATCCCACGCTCCATAATGCAAGACCATGAAATACCTTAGAAGGCCACCCCCACTAAACCAAACAGGCGCTGGACTTGAGATGTTTGAGCCTTTTTGTTTTTGATTTCATACACCCCCCATATTACTTTTCAGCAACCAAGCCCACTCCACTTTTTTATTTTCTCTGATTTCAAACAAAAAACATATTTGGGCCCAGCGCCTCATTTTTTCTTTTCAACCCCCTTTTTACTCTTTAACACCTAGACTAAATTTTTTTTAAATATTTTCTTATTTTTATTTCTTTACTTATTTTTATTTTAACCAAAAATATAAAAATATATATTTTCTTAAGTAATTAAATTAAAATTATTTTAATCCAAGAATTTTATTTTATTTTTGTTAATTAATTTTATTTTTAGTTCTTTTACATTATAAAACTTTTTTTTTAAATTAACATTGACATCTAAGTCATTTTATAAAAAAATAAATTATACTTGAGTTTTATTTTAATTAGCTTATATTTTTTAGGTTTTTTATTTTAATTAATCTCTCTTGTAATTAAAATTAATTAGTTTAATTAGGTTAAATTATCAAACCTTTTTCTCCCCTGAAAACAATTTCTTTTTCTTCTTCATCTTTACATTTTGTGCATTTTATTATAATTCATGTTCAATGGTTTGTAATAGATAATTAGGCTTTATTGTTTTCTTCCCCTATTCACAAAACTTGTACCCCCCATTCCCAAAGCGTTGTAATAGCATAAGACATTTAAATCCCACAGTTTATCGCTTTCCTTATTATTGTTAGTAATTAGGGTTAGTATGACAAGATTTAAAATTAAACATTAGACAAACCTAAATTCAAGATAAAATAATTGAATCAAACACACTTTGCAGACATGCACCTCTAGGGTAACCCACACTTATCTCCTCGGATAAAAACAGTCATGTCCCTCGAACGTGGGATGTTTTAGAAAAGACCCTCGCCTTTTATGACAATACAATGACCCACGCCTGTCCCTTACATCCAATGATGTGGCTCCTTACTAACCAATGGTAAAATGACACTATCTAAAGGAGGAGGAAAAGAAAAAAGACTTTTTGAGTAGGTAGATTGCTCATAATTGCTTGCTCACAATCTAAAACCATTTCCACACCTCACACTTTCAAAAACAAACATCTTTTCAAACAAATATTTTCAAAACAAACATTTTGTATACATTCTCAACGATACGAGAATCATTGCAAAATTGCTGCACTAAGGAGTTTTCAAAATATTTCCAAAACAAACATTTTGAATACATTCTCAACGATACGAGAATCATTACAAAATCACCACTTTGAAAACATCATCAAAACATTTTTCAACTTACACAAAACACAAAGCATTTCAAAGTGATCAAGCAATTAAGAGCCCGTAGATAACTACAGATGAAAAGGGTGCTAACAACTTCCCTTTTCATAACCTACCCCCGAACTCAAGAAAATTATCAAAAGGTTTTTCCTGTTATTTTCACCCTTTCCTTTATAGGATAAAAGAAACGTCGGTGGCGACTCTTGTATTCTACAACATTTGCGATAAAACGCAAAATACCAAGTTAGTTATCCCATCGTATGATAGAATTGGCGACTCTGCTGGGGACATTTAACTAAAAGTCGGATTACCTTAAGAGCTACATCACCTTTATTTGCTTTAATTGTTTTCCTTATTTGCTTTACATTTGTGGGTTATGCTTGGGTTTATTTCTTGTATGGATCCTATACCCGAATCTGAGGCATTTTAGGTAAGTAGCAATAGATCGTAGGGACTATACGACGTAATATCGACATGGTTGAAGCGACGTCTACATTAGTGTGATAGATTTGTTGGTACCGGTGTCCCTTGAGTCCAGTGAAGGAGAATAAGGGGCCATTGGGTGGTGTCATGAAGCACTAACCGACCGTAGAACCTTAGTTGAACAACTTGGCCATTAGAAAGTAGTGAGATAGCTGACTTTGGTGAAAGACTAAAGTTGGTTGATACTCGATACTACACTCATTGAGATCTGACTTTCGGGATATTTTGGCCGCAATTTGGATGCTTGAGCTAAAACAATGCCCAATGAAGAAAGATTAGTGATATTGAGGCTCTTAGAACCCGATTACTTATTTTAGGACAAGTTGAGCTAACTAAAACATCCAGAGGGTACTTACCTATAAACCCCATGCAAGCTTAAACCTAATACCTTGTGTGCTTTGTTTGTGTATGATTATTTGATCAAGCATAACATCATGATATCATGCCATAGCATTTTCACTAACCATTTCAAGGACCTAGAGATTTATATTTGTTCTGTTTTGTAGGATATGGCTTCCGCTCGCAGAAATACCATCCGAATCAACTTCGTAAGGGTGCCCCCTCAACTCAAAGAGTTAGCATCAAGGGTTCCTGAAAATTCTCCATTCACCAAAAGATATGGTCGACTTATCAATCTAGCTACCTTAAGCTTTGAAGAAGACATAATGAGGGTTCTCTTTCAGTTCTTTGACCCTGTACATCATTGTTTCACCTTTCCCGATTATCAATTGGTTCCCACAATGGTTGAATTCTCTCAACTAATAGGAGTAAATGTTCTTGATCAAATACCCTTCAACGGTTTAGAGGAAGCTCCAAGACCTGAAGTTATTGCCACGGCCTTACATTTGAAGAGTTATGACATTGTAGATAATTGGGAGACAAGAAGTGGGGTCAAAAGCTTTTTGGCTAAATTTCTGATGGAGAAGGCTCATTTGTTTTCGGATGCCATGAACTTTCAAGATTTTGAGGAGATCTTGGCTCTTCTAATCTATGGGTTGGTTATTTTTCCTAACCCTGACCAACTCATAGATGTGAATGCTGTCAAAAATTTCCTTGCTCGTAACCCTGTGCCTACATTGCTTGGAGACGCTTTGCACTCTCTTCATACTCACACTATGAGGAAACGAGGGACTCTTATGTGTTGCTTGCCTTTGCTGTCTAGGTGGTTTATTTCGCACCTTCCCCAATCAGTATTGAAGAATGAGCAAGGTTTGAGGTGGTCGCAAAAGATAATGTCACTTTCTCATACAGATATCTATTGTTGTTCTCGATCTCAAGAGGACATTATTATCATTAATCATTATAGTGAATTCCCTAATGTTCCACTCTTGGGAATTAGGGGAGGTATTACTTATAACCCTTATGTAGATCCATGACAGTTCAACTATGCTCGAAGAGATGGTCCCCACGATGCACTCATTCAAGGTATTGTATTCGACTACGAGAATGATGTTCAAGGTTATCATCGAAGGTTTCTACATGCTTGGGGAATGGTGAGAAAAGTTGATAGCAAGACTTTGGGGCATAAGAATTCCATCCCTCTTGAGCCTTATCTCAAATGGGTGCGAGCTCGCGCTCAAAACCTCATGATGTCATATCCAGCCATCCTACCAGAAGTTATAGAGCCCATTGCTGAAGGGGATATTCCTTACACCATTCTCCATCTTGACATGCTCGAGGAATTGCAGAGGTCCTGGGTTAAAATCAAAGGAGAATGAGACACCTTTGAAGCTCGATTCTACGCAAGAGAGAAGAAAATGTTGGAGCTCACGAGGAGCAAAGCTTGCATGCCTACATCGACACAAAGAAGAAGCGTTCATGGGAGACCTGAGACTTAGGTCTTAGGAGTTTTTCATTTTTTCGTCTCTTTGAGACCCTTTTGTTTTCTATTGTAAGCCCAAGGGGCAATTGTAACTCTTGAACTTATTAATGCAATTGTTGTTTTTGTTTCCTTTTTGGCTAGCAAATTTAAATCTCCTGAGGTTCTTGAAAACATAGCATGCATCATATCATAAGCAGGTTTTCTGATATAGGTTTCCTCATCCTTTTACTGTTAATTTCAGTATAAGATGGCTCTAGAGAAAACCGTTAAAGATCTGCAAACTCAACACGCGCAGTTCCATGAGACTCTCCTCAAATTAGCTAAAGGACAACAAGAAATGATGGCACTTCTTGCCACCAAAAAGAAGACTAAGAAGCAGGCTGTTATTCTCAAAATGGGAAGAAGGTTCAAGGGTCCCATCCGATTGGCTCAAATAGAAGAGGCTTCTTCTAAGGAAGAAGACAATCAAGACGAGGATGTTATAAGCACCAGGGCTGGGGATGGAGATAACCAGATCTCTGAGGATGAAGACTACTCCAATGAGAAGTACCCACCGGCAGATGACAAATACAAACAACTAGAAGACCGACTTAAGGCTGTGGAGATCCAAATAGTGCCTAGTTTGGACTTTGGAGACTTAGGTTTTGTCCCTGGGGTGGTCATTACCCACAAATTAAAGGTTCATGTATTCGCCAAGTATGATGGAGTCTCTTGTCCAAAACTCCACATAAGGTCATATGTCCGTAAGATTCAACCACACACCACCGATAGGAATTTATGGGTTCATTTCTTCCAAGAAAGCCTATTTGTAACACAGTTAGAAGTGGTTCTATCAACTAGAAGTGACTAATATCCACACATGGGAGGATTTGGCTGCTGCCTTCTACAGACAATACCAATACAATCCTGACCTTGCACCAACTTGTGCGTAATTACAAAGTATTATTATGGGCTCAAGCGAAGGCTTTAAGGAGTATGCTAAAAAATGGAGGGATCTGGTGGGAAGGGTGCAACCCCCATTGACTGACAGAGAATTAGTGGACATGTTCATGGGCACTTTGTCGGTCCCATTCTTTAATTTGCTGATTGGGAGTTCTTCATCATGGTTTACTGAGTTGATTTTGACTGGTGAATAAGTTGAAAGTGGAATAAAAAGTGGAAAGATCCCAATGGCCTCAACCTCTAATGTTGTGAAGAAACCATTTGTTAGTAAGAAGGAAACAAATTTTGTTTATGGACATAGAAGCCGTATCAAGAATGATCATCATCAATTGGTTTGAGCATTATTGATTTCTATCCCGACCCCAGTTCAATGACCACAACAACAAAACAATCAGCGTAGGTCAGACGCTCCGAGGAGATAATTCACCCGAATTAATATGCCATTGGCTCAAGCTTACAACATCTGTTGAAGGTAGATTTGGTAACACTGTAGGATCCTCCTTAAAATCCCAATACATCATCTCCGAAGTAGAACCCAAATGCAAGGTGTGCATACCATTCCAATAGTCCTGGGCACGACACCAATGATTGTTGGGCCCTAAAAAGCAAAATCCAAGATTTGATTGAAAACAAAGTGATTGAGTTTGACCCTCCACATACCCCAAATGTGATTACCGCACCCATGCCCAGTCATGGTAAATGTGTTAATGCTGTTGACGATGTTTCCTACATCCCATCCATCAGTGATTTGACTACTCCATTGATGACCGTCAAGAAGAATCTGTTAAGATCCGGTTTATTTCCGGGATGCCTTAAAAATTGTTACCATTGTGCTTCCCAAACTAATGGTTGTATGTGGCTGAAGAAAGGTATCCAGCGCCTGATTGATAGCCATGAGATTCTGTTCGAGAAAATTCCATCCGTGAAGAGTTTTCCTGAAAGTACACCTCAAGAACCGAGACTTGAAGATGTTTCCATAATCACCATTTCTAATACTCCTATAAGGATCACCTCTAAAGGCCCTATAAGGATTCCTGCTGAGCCAAGAGTGGCTCCCCTAATTATCACTACACCGGGGCCAGTTCCCTATCTTTTGACAAAGTTGCTCCATGGAACTATGGGGCAGAGGTTTATTATCATGGTGTCAAGCAAGAGCCATGGGTTATTGAAAATGAAGATCTTGAAATTACAAGCATTTCCGAAACTAGTAAGTTTACTAGGATAAGAAGGAACTTCTCTCCGGAGATCTCTCCTCCAACAACTACTACTACTACAACACCTGTTCATATTCCTGCTACTGGGCCAACTGTTGACGCCCGAGGTAAAGAGAAAGTATCTGAGCCTGCCCAAATGGAGGCAGCCTTAAAAGATGTTACGATTGAAGACCCATCTAGACAAGACATTGAAGAGATTCTGAAGATCATATGTAAAAGTGACTACAAAATAGTTGAACAATTGGGGCAGACACCCTAAAAAATATCCATGTTGTCCTTGTTATTATGCTCTGAAGCACATGCCTAATCTTTGTTGAAATTTATGACGAATGCCCATATACCACAAGAGACCACTGCTGATCAATTTGAGAATTATGTTGCAAGCCTAACTACTGATAATGGTTTAGGCTTTTCTGATGCAGATTTAACTTCGATTGGGAAGAATCATAACAAAGCTCTGCGCATCTCTATTGAATGAAAAGGCACTACTTTGGTGCATGTGTTAGTTGATACGGGTTGCTCTCTGAATGTATTACCAAAAGGTGCTCTGGATAGATTGGACTATGAAGGGCTGGTGTTGAAAACTAGCGATATTGTGGTAAGAGCCTTCAATGGTTCAAAAAGAATGGTCCACAAAGAGGTTAATCTTATGATCAAGTTGGGATCTCAAGTCTTCAATTCAAAATTTTATGTAATGGATATCCGCCCAGCCTATTCATGCTTTCTCGGACGCCCATGGATTAATGGGGCAGGTGTGGTCACGTCTACATTGCATCAAAAGCTGAAGTACCCAATGAAAGGGAAGGTTGTCACAGTCTGTGAAGAGGAAGAATATATGGTCAGTCATTTGAACTCTTTCAAATATGTCAAAATGGATGGAGAATTCATTGAAACTCCCTGCCAAGAATTTGAAGTGATCCCTCCAACGATTGTTGTTTCTAAAGCTATTTCCGCTACTCCTAAGATTGCTGAAGGATGCTAGGGTTGTTGTAGAAGATGAAGGTTGCACTATCTGGGGACAACTTTCAGATATTCCCTACAAATCTAACAAATCTAGATTGGGTTTCACTTCAAAAGCTCAGAAAGAGGTTCGTCGTGTTCGTGCTGGGGGACCACCTCTCCATGTTTACAACAATGAAGTCAATGCTCGGGAAGCCACTGACAGTGAAGGTGACTTGGACGACTGGATATTCCCAACTACTGATGATGGACTTAACAACTGGATGGATAAAGAATTCATCTCAATTTCCTTTGTCAAGGAGTAATTGTTATTTCCTATTTTTATTGCTTTAAAATGTTTGTCTGTATGATTTCTTTAAAAACAATGACTTTAAACCTTGTGCCTTGCTCGAGGTGCAATGGTCCATTTGTTAAGGGTTGTCATTTAATATATCACATGCTCATTTAATGAAAACATTAGACGATTTTGCATTCAAATTTTGCGCTCCTTGTATTTCTTTTACTTTACTAAATTTTCAAATAGCCATGTAACCTTACATGCCACACACATTTGCAGATTCACATCCACTCCGGATCTCGTTGACAACAATTCTGCTATTGTCATTTATGACTTAAAAAATCCAATATATCAAGCCGAAGACAAAGGTGAAGAAGATTGTGAGATACCTGGAGAACTCTCCAGACTCCTGATACAAGAGGAAAAGGCTATCCAACTGCACGAAGAACCGATCGAAGTGATAAACTTGGGTACTGAGGTAGATGAGAAAGAAGTCAAGATTGGAAGCCACTATATATATATATATATATATATATATATATATATATATATATATATATATATATATATATATATATATATATATATATATATATATATATATATATATATATATATATATATATATATATATATATATATATATATATATATATATATATATATATATATATATATATATATATATATATATATATATATATATATATATATATATATATATATGTGTGTGTGTGTGTGTGTGTGTGTGTGTGTGTGTGTGTGTGTGTGTGTGTGTGTGTGTGTGTGTGTGTGTGTGTGTGTGTGTGTGTGTGTGTGTGTGTGTGTGTGTGATTGTGCATGAGAAAAAAATTAAAATTGGGTTATAAAATTATAATAAATTAAAATTTGGATCAGAGGAAGCTGACTCCTTCTAAGAGGGAACTGACTCCTTTTGGAAAAAGAGGAAAATATGAAAAAACAACTCCAAGGAGAGTCAACTCCTTCGAAGATGGAGCAGACTCCAAAGCCCTGGGAGCCGACTACTTTTTTCTAGGAGTCGATCCCTTTTTCCTGGGAGCCGACTCCTTTTTAACAGAAACATTTATTTTAAAATTTGGTTCAGAGGGAGTCAACTCTGTTAATTCTATATTTCTAGGGTTGGCATTATGTTTGGTAAAACAAACTTAGTAGAAACATGTTGAATAAGATGTCCCAACCAGAAGTATAGGACATCGCGTTTTTGTACAACTGGAATGTTAGTTATTTTTAGCTATTACATGAGATAGCATAATATCTCCAGAATATTATTAGTTTCTAAATTAGGATAAAATTTATAAAACTAATGATTGAAGCCCTAATGTGTGCAGAAGATTCTGCTGAGTTTTAGTAGCTGGTTTGCTGAGATTGAAAAGCCCAATCGAATCCAGAGGATGGATTTAAATAGAATGTCACTAACCTAGTTTTAGGATGGAAATTACTTTGTATTTTAATTATGGTTTGTGTGCTTATTATGAGCCTCTCGATTATCATGTTGATAAAAGAGTAGGACTGTTTTATTGAGTTTTAAGTTCTGTCAATCATTCCAAATTTTTGAAGCAGTGAATGATTGTATGTCTTTGAAGTGTGACTTCATTGTTTGTTATAAGTGTTTAGAATTGGTCGATCATTAGGATTGTGATTGAAAGAGATTTGAGAAGAGTCTCATACCTAAGTGAGTCTTAGGTAGAAGTTAAGAACATGTAGTGATTAAGTGAGTAGATTGTAAATTAGGTGAAAGTTTGATGTGGGTCTATGAATTGATACTATCAAGTTAACTTGGCCCTTGGCTTGGCATCCCCCAGAGTAGGTGTGTTGATTCACCGAACTAGGTTAACAATGATGTGTGTTCTTTACTTTTATGCAGTTTGTTTATCATTCATATTGTTCATTGTGTGCAAGTTTTGTAAAAGGTGTCTCGACATCTTTTAGGATATCTTTGATCTGAATACTATAATTTCAATTGGTATCAGAGCAGACATCCTTCTCTGACTCTGGGTGAGATTAATGGAAGTTAATTTCTGGTACAACGAACTAGGAAGGAGGATTTGAGAATGGACCACATATTCTTGATGGAACAAACTATGATTATTGGAAAACTCGTATGATGGATTTCATAAAGTCCATGGACAACCAGGCTTAGAAAGTTGTGGTCAAGGGATGAGATCCACCAAAGGTTGTTGGTCTAGATGGAAAGGTTACTGATGTTATGAAAGCTGAGGAAGAGTGGAATGATAATGATGAAAATTAATTAGAAGGAAACTCCAAAGCATTGAATGCCCTATTCAATGGCGTGGACAATAACATCTTCAAATTGATAATTTTACTAGTGCCAAAGAATCTTGGGAGATTTTGAAGAATGATCATGAAGGAACTTCTAAAGTAAAGATGTCAAGACTCCAAATTCTCAATACTCAGTTTGAAAACCCGATAATGAAGAAAGATGAGAGTATTCATGACTTTCACATGAATATCATCGAGATAGCCAATGCCTCAGGTGCCCTTGGGGGAAAATATGTTAGAAGCCAAGTTGGTAAGGAAGATTATCAGATCTCTTTCAAATGGATTTGACATGAAGGTGACTGCCATCGAAGAATCCCGCAATGTAAACAACATGAAGGATGATGTACTCATTGGATCTCTACAAACCTTTGAGTTTGGAATCAGTGAGGAATCTGAAAAGAAGAAAAGCATTGCTTTTGCTTCTAGTGTTAAAGACTCAAAAGATAAGTGTGAGCTTAATTTAGAAGAAGGGGTATCCAATGGTATTGTGCTGCTTGGAAAAAAATTCAACAAAGTGTTAAAGAAATTAGACGGGAATTCAAGATCAAATGTTAGGAACAAGACTTTTGACAAGTCCTTCGACATCAATAAAAATCAGTACGTTGGAAGAAGAGACATACCTGAAGAGAAGATCAATCAAGGAAAAGGTGTTCAATGTCATGAGTGTGAAGCCTCTGGACACATAATATATGAATGTCTCACTTACTTTAGAAGAAAAGAGAAAGGTATGTATATGTCATGGTCAGACAAAGATTCTGAAAGTGGTCATGAAGAAGAAAGGGCCAAAGAGGTCACAACTTTGACTGGGACTTGTGTCTCAGATACGGATTCCCTTTGTGAAGAGCTATCTTTTGATGAGCTTGCTGAGGCTTACAAGGAACTATGCTTCAAAAGTCAAGGAAAGAGTCGATTGCAAGAAGAGCAAGAGAAAAACATTTTCCAACTAAAGGATGGAAATGTAGAATATATGGATACCATCTATGACCTGGAGGATAAAGTGAGTGAGCTAAATTTACAACTTAACAGTATGACCAAGTCCACAAGAATTCTTAACAAAAATTCTGATGTACTTGATGACATTTTCAAGTATGGGAGGTGTGCTGGAAATGGTCAAGGACTCGGGTATGTCAAATAATCTATGAAGAATAAGTATAAAAGGAATGAAGTGAAATTTTTTCACCCAGTGAGAGTGGTGGAACAAAAGATGTCGAACAAGATGTTTCAACATGAGCATGAAGACCAGATAAATCACCTCAGAAATAAGTATCAACAAAAGAGATGCTATTATTGTGGTAGGTTTTGTAATATACAATCTATCTGCTACGAGTTGTATGGCTATCCAAAATATGAAGCACAATTCAGAAGAAAATAAGTGGATACGAAAGTAATGAAGAAATGAAGCTCAAGGAAAGCAATGTCTGGACTCATATCTCATACACCTCTCATAGATTCAACAAGAAAGGGTTATTATTTTGATAGTGGGTGTTCCAGGCACATGACTGGTGTCAAGAAATTTTAGGTGAACATTAAATCATGTCTGACTAATTATGTATGCTTTGGAGATGGATCAAAAGGTAAAATAAAGGGTGCTGGGAAGCTAGACCATTCAGGACAGCCTAATATTGATGATGTGTTATTTTTTAAGGGGATAATTGCAAATTTGATTAGTATTAGTCAATTGTGCGACCAATTCAAATTTAACTTCACTGAATTTGAATTTTTGGTAACAAATGCTAACAATGAGGTAATCATGAGAAGAATCAACTCTGAAGTTAACTACTATTAGTAGTCTTCTCAAGAAAGAGATTATCCATTCACAAGCTCAATGACAAAAGAAGCTGAAGTGAAGATATGTCATCAAAAACTTGACCGTATACATCAAAGAGGTTTGAAGAAAGGTCTGTAAGAAAAAGTAGCCAAAATTTCCACCCAACTGAAAACTCAAATTGGCAAAGTTGGTAAAAAGAGGATTGTAACTTCTAAAGAGTTCTCAAAGTATTCCTGGATTAACCTCATCAAAGAAATATCAAAGGATTTTGAATCCTTCAAGGGTTTATAATAATCACAGATGGGGAGGAGTGCAACAGATTATCTATCTCTCCTCCAGGTTGTTGTGACTTAATCTGATAAAGGAAGGAACAAAACGTCTCTACAAAGGAATGATTTGAATGAGATGTTTTTTGAGGTGGTGACGAGTGTGTTAGACGATGACAACGTATCTAAAGGGTGGGTGAATATATACCCCTATTTTAAAAGTTCATAAAATTCTGGTTTTAAGAAAATGTTTTATCAAAGAGCGACATAGAAGCTTTTTCGAAATGTCGTCTTTTACAAATGTTATTGAATAAGAAGGATATTTGAATTAATATGCTTAAATCACTTTACAGCTTATTTAACATTTAGTGAAATTTACTAGTAAGGCTATTTCCAATGGCAATATTAATAGAACAAGTTAAATCAAATTATCAAACACTTGTTGTGTAAATGAATTTTCAGAATTTTTTCTTGAGTTGTGTTGATACACAAAACCACTTATAATCAAAAGTGATTATTAGCTATATCAACACTTAATTTAAAATTAAAAAAAGTTCGAAAAAATCTTACAATTCAATTGATAATGCAATTCTATTTGACAAATTGATCACTGAAAAGCGAAGCAAGTAAAAGAAAAAATAAAAGAGACACAAGGAATTTGTCTTCACAATTCCCTATTGTCGTCCTCGTGTGTGGGTATGTCTATGCCTAATTCCAACGGAATTAGGATAGTTCTTAGTATGCAAAATTGTTGATACAAGAGAAGTATTCAAGAGAAACTCCATAAACCCTAATGCTTTTTGTTGATTCAACCCCTTATCTCCTTTTGATCTTGAGAAAGACCAAGACACGATAGATGCAAATTCACAATAGGATCTTGTTAATCATTTGTGTTGTTTATCTCCAAAGCTTTCGTGCACTGTCAATTTCAAACTATTGAAACACAAGACTTCAATTGTAATCTGCCATTCTCACGCTACTTCCTTTGCATTCTTTATCTCCAAAGGATCCCTTGCATTCTTTATCTCCAAAGGACTTCACTTGGCCGCAATTACCTCTTGAACGTCTTGCACGAAAACCCCCAAATCAACCAATTATCTTGGAGGACAAACCTGATGTTTGTCATGGATGAAAACCCCTACAAAGCTCAACCGAATATGCAATTGGACACTAACAATCCTTGTCTAGATGACACCCCAAAAGAACATCGCTACAATGTAATGTTAGTGTGTATGCATAGATTGGACGTTGAAGATGATGAAATAAATAAGATAATTTTATGGTTTTCACCAAGTTATGAATGATGCATTGATGAGTATTTATAGTTTTGGAACTTTTAGGGAAAGAAGGATAAATTTGGAATTAAAAGGATTTGCAAAAAATGACCAACTAAACAATATGTGTCGACCTGTATATCGTATGTGTAGACACATACTTGAATTTTATGTTGTATGTGTTAACCTGTATAGGTCTATGTGTCGACCAAAGAGAAACAAAGGCTACATGCTTTAAAATGCTAGTAAATGTTTCGACCTGAAAAACGGATGTGTCAACACATAAAATAAGAATTTCTGTAATTTTAGAAAAACTTCAGTATGTGTCAACCTATGTAATGCATGTGCCAACCTGGGACTTATATAAGCTAAAGGCTTTAAAAATGAGTTACATGTGTCGACCTGAAAAGTGGATATGTCGACACATGCAACAAAAATTTGAACAAATTCAATTTTTTGATGACTTGAATCAATTCCAAAGTGAATTTTAATGATTCCCAAACAACCCATGACTTCCCAATAATCAACGTGCCATACTAAACTCAGAGATAGTATCCGAAGAAATAAATACAATACTCTCGTATTTTTGACATCACTCAAAACACTTAAGGGACCAAGTTTCATTTACAAACTCCCCCTTTTTTATGATGGAAAAAATGTGACGATGCACTTCACAGATCCTCCCCCTGAATATGTGCTTTTATCCTTTATCATCGCATATATCGTCTTTCCCTTTGACAACATCAAAAAGAGACAAAGAACACAATGAGAAGTATCTTATCCTTTAATTCATAACACATTAATACATCAATCCAAAGGAAATTTTGCATAGCGAGAGTGTAAACATACACAAATCATGATATATGTTCTAACACTACATTATATTATCATAGATAAAACAAACATAAGTCCATTCATAAAATAAAACAAGCAAACTTGCACATATTATTCAAGCACATAATAAAAACAAAAATTAAAGTACATGAAACCAAACACAAAATTCTTCTTAGAATGCAATGCATGAAACTGAAAAACAACTAAATGAAATGAAAGACATCAATTTCCATTATTTCCACCATTGTGCCTTTGATAAGTTCTTCCACTTTTATGCATATCTTCATAAAATTCAGCTGCTTCCTCATTTTTCTGAACACCAATTGTCTGAAGACAATTGAATTTTCCATGGACAACTCCACTTGCACTGTGAATGTCTTCATGAAGAGAAAAACTGTGTTGTAGCAGTTGAGGCAAAACCCTCAAAGTTGGTTTCCTGAGCATCCAATCTTGCATTTACCAATGGGAAATGCTCATTTTGAGCATTGTGAAAGTCAGTACACCATTTCACTTCATCCGCCTCCATTTTACCTCTTCTTCATGGTGTTGATATTGTTGAATCTGCATATTCTGAAACAGAGATAGAATTTCAGAATTGCTTCCTGAATTAGCTGGGTACCTATTTTGATATGAGACATTAGCATAGCCATAAGAACTTCCATCATAGTTTCCATAGTTTCCTCCCCGTGTAGTCCAAGAATTTTGTTATCAGTTACCATTCTAAGGTTGGTCATAGTTATGTTGTTGAGTAGAAGTAGAATTCAACCATATTTCATCTTCTGCATGATTTGTATCAGGAATTGGAATGTACCCATGAATAGCAACACTGATATCCTCAGAACCATCATCATTTCCTTGATCGTCAACAAAATCATAATATTCAGCATGACCATCATAGTTGTAGATTCTTCGCTTTGTTTGAAGCACTTGATAGTAGTACTCCTCTTTTATAGAATCCCAATTATATCTCATATTGTGCATGGTCCTCTTGGTGAATTCCAACATAGGACTTGGATAGGTCAATGGAAGATTTGGGATCCAATATTGAAGAAATTTAAGATTTTGGCAATCATGGATGGGTAGCTAAAAACAGTCCCTTTGTTACACTCCTTGATGGTGAACATTCGAGAAACAAATTAATAATGTAAGTTTATCTTGATCTTATTGAGCATAATATATACTAGATGTATTTCAACATTATCAACCCGTAAGAAGCTTCCACCTTTAGGACGCAAAATGTGAGTTACAAACCATTGCAATATTCGAGGCAATCTCTTGAGATAACCCATTGTAATTGTTTCGTTATTTTTATCATCATGTAGCTCCTTTAATTTTTCATTTGAGTGCATTCTCTATTTGAAATCTGAATGAACACTAGAATCTCTAACCCTTGGTTCATCACCTATTATGATGTTAAAAAGAGATCCCCGCATTTCTTTAGTGAAAGTATACAGTTTACCTCCAATCTCAAAGTTGAATGCAACACCTTCCCTCTTGCGTAACCCCGCATAAAAGATGTGAATCAAGTCTTAATTATATTGTTGACTTAGCTGAAGAAAGTAGTTAATTTCTTGATGATCCAGCCTGCTACAAACATCATGGATATGTAATTAATCTGCAGTAATCACCTTGTAGTAGTGTTGCTTAGCAACAAGTCTTCCACGACATTTCTCATAAAAGAAATTGAGATTTTCTTCACTAACCAGACTGAACACATTTTCAATAGCATTTGATTAGAAGCCAACCTTTCCTTTATTATTACCATCACCCTTTCCTCTTGAAAACTTAGGAGCCATTAGCAAATTCACAATTTCAAACTTGCCTGCAAGGTATTTGACAGAATTCCCCAACCAGAACCGATGGATTTTTAGATGATTATGTTATGCTTACTAATGAAAATGATGTTATGATGAAGATAAATATTCAAAAACAATAAAAAAACATTCAATTTATATTAATATGAATGAAAGATGCAATGGGTGAATATACCTTGAATGTAGTGGAAAATGAATGATACTTTAAGTTGATATTTTGAAGGAGATGAACACTAATTGAAATTTTGGAATATTGCTTATGATTGAATTTAGGGTTAAATACACAACACCCCCTGTAATGCTAGTGAGTTTCAATTTAAGCCCTATAAAAGATTTTTTTTATAACCCCCCTTGCAATTCCCATATTTCCCTCAAATACCGCTCCCTGCCACATTGCAACCAGAACCGTTGGAATTTTAGAAGATTATGCTATGCTTATTAATGAAAATGATGTTATGATGAAGATATAATTTTTGGAATAGTGTTTATGATTGAATTTAGGATTAAATACACAACACCCCTCTCTAACCACCTATGTGCATGCTACATGATTTTTTTTTATATTTTAAATCCATGTAGAATTGTTTTTATTTTTTATTTTTTAAAATATTTTTTTTTCTGTTTATTTTTATCACTATAACTTTTTAAATATTTAAATATTTAAATAATTTTAAATATTTTATTAAAGGGTTAAATACACTTTACCCCCTACAATAGTAGCGAGTTTTGATTTACCCCCCTTTTAAAAAAAATTTATTTTCGCTCCTTAACAAACATAGATTCCATAACCAAAAACCTTTTAGCCCAAGATTCCATTTGAAATGCAGACGTAGCAATATCTGTTTGTTGACTGGGTCTCTTATGCCAGCATGGACTGGTTATATATGCATATGTTTCTTTCTCTTCATAAAATCCATCATCTTCCTCATTTTTTCCTCTGCAACTCAACCTTCCACCCTCATGAGCTTGTTCTTATGGATGCTTCTGAAATTCTCTCCTCACCATGCGTCGCCACAGGGTATAACATCACTTCCACTACATTTTTCTTCACTCTTTCAAATTGATATCTGCATTCTGCAAAAGGAAAAATGAAAGTAAATAGTTTATTTGATCTTGTTTTCATATTGCTAGATGCATTCTGCAAAAGGAAAAATATGTTTCTTAATGAGAGCTTTTTTAGCTTGTGAAAAGTATATTTGAGAAAGATAATTTTACTAATTCTGCATTCAGCATTGAACTTTGAGTATGAAGTTCATTAATTATTATGTCATAGTATATTTTATAGGAACCCTCTCATGTATTTTGTTTTTATTGGTCTAGGTGTTTGGTCCTACCTCTCAGCAGAAAGAACTCTATGATCAGGCGGTGTCTCCTATTGTGTACAAAGTGCTAGAAGGCTATAACTGTGCAATTTTTGCATATGGTCAGACGGGAACAGGGAAGACGTACACAATGGAAGGAGGTGCAATAAAGAAGGTAATTCATGCAACACCTGCTTTTCTTTCTGTGATTATATTTTAAATTTCATGATATTTTGTCTTCGCTCTCTGCTAAAAAATTAAAATGCATTTGTATGTACTTGATTTCATAGAATGGTGGGTTTCCAAGTGATGATGTTGTCATCCCAAGATCTGTGAAACCGATTTTTGATATATTAGAAGCTCAAAGTGCTGAATACATCATTAAAGTAACATTTTTGGAGCTTTACAATGAGGAAATAAGTGATCTTTTGGCCCCTGAGGAAACTACAAAATTTGTAGATGACAAGTCTAAGAAACCCATTGCTTTATTGGAAGATGGGAAAGGGGGTGTTCTTTTCAGAGGATTATAAGAATAGGTTGTTTGTAATGCAAATTAAATTTACAAGATATTGGAAAAAGGTTTTGAGAAAAGGCGTACTGCCGAGACTTTTCTGAACAAGCAAAGCAGTCGTTCTCACTCCATATTTTCTATTACAATTCATATTAAGGAATGTACTCCAGAAGGTGAAGAAATGATTAAATGTGGGAAGTTAAATCTTGTGGACCTCGTAGGCTCTGAGAACATTTCACGTTCTAGTGCAAGAGAGGTACATATATTTAGCTAAATTTGAGTTAACACATGCTTTTCAAAGATATTATTTGGAATAATATAAAAAACTAGATTGATATCCGCATATGTTATGGAAGATTTCTTATTTAGTGTGTAAGGTTATTGTATCTTTTGGCTATTTTAGAAGTATACACGCATCAAAAATTAAATTATCCCTTAAGTTGTACATTACTTTCTCTTTTCGGATGGCATTATCTGAATATCATTCTTAAAAGAGAATGTCTCCATAGCTTTAGAGTTTCGCTAAAAAAAATACTTGCAAGGTTGAGCAAGAGAGGTTGGAGAGATAAATAAGAACAAGCTCATGAGGATGAAAGGTTGAGTTGCAGAGTAAAAATAAAGGAAGATAATGGATTTCATGAAGAGAAAGAAACATATGCATATATGACCAGTCCATGGTGGCATAGGAGGCCCAGTCAGCAAATAGATATTTCCATGTCTGCATTTCAAATGGAATCTTGGCCTAAAAGGTTTTTGGTTATGGAATCTGTAGTGGTAGAAATGTTTAAGACTAAGCCATTAGATTGATTAGACTTGTACATATCAAAATGAAAATCTCCATCGCGCTTTATTGTTTCCAAAGGAATGGGAAAAGAGCGAATAACCCAAAAAGAGGGGGGTAAGATTCTAAGGTAAGGGGATTGGTTATGCAAAGTGAAGGTATTAGCACCATAAACATCTATGGTACTCCGCAGAAACCTCTTTGAAAAATCTTTATATTTTGGCTATAAAATGTTGTATAAAAAATAGATAGTGGAGGTGAGAAAAGAAGTCTTTTTTTATGATTTTTGCACCCGCCGCGGTTGCGAATCTTTAGTGCCTACGTACCACCTTTCGTGCAATAGGGGATCAGGGTACATGTAGTTCACCTTTTTAAAAAATTTTAAAACACAAGTGTGTTGGTTAATTTTATGAGATAAGACATCATTATCATTGTTCGTGTGGAAAACATACTTACTACCCACAATCATGAGAAAGGAGAATTTGCATCATCTAAAAATGGAGGATATGGCTTGGATTTTTGAAATCAACAATTCCCCACTCAACACCCAAGTGGAAAATATCTCTCTTCACTATATATTCTAGAAGTATATAGTTGTTTGTATCACTATAAGGATTGACAAGAGTCTAATCTCTTAAGAAAGGTTTTAAAATAAAAAGCCAAGGTGGCAAAATAGTTTGAAATGAGATTGATGGACTTTTAGTCTTCTCACAAAAAATGTTAACATATTACTAAATTGATTAGAGTTTATTTATGAAAAGATTTTGAAAATGCATGGACCTAAGTCCAAGTTTATTATGAAAATGGTTTAAGTTTCAAAACAAGAAGAGTTTTCAAAAGGAGGAAGAATATTTTTGAAATTAAAGAAGAAGGGAGGAGGAGAAGAAAAGACTATCCTAAAGCATAAGGTAAAATATATGGATAAGAACCACCTAACCAACAAGAAGTCAACACTTGACATTATGAGTCAAGATAGAATCCCCATTATTTGGATTGAAACCAAACAAGCAAAGATACTACATCTCTTGAGAGAGCCAAACTTCAAATGTATTAAGTCTTCACAAAAATTGGACAGAGTAACGGTTGTATACGGGTGAATTCCAGATTACAAACAAAGTATGTAATCACAATAACCTTCACACAAAACAAAAAACAACCCAATGTCTTGAGGTAAACCTCAAGAACTCCAGACAAAATATCAATTAAGATCATAAGGTTTCTAATCCTAAGTCCAATAAGTCCAATACTCCATAATGCCAAGGATAGTAACCAAATAGTCCAAATATCATTAAAGTTTTTTATGGTTCATATTGATTATTAGGTGTCTTAAAAAAAGAAAAGAAAAGCTCAAGTGAGCAAAATAAAAATAACAAGAATATAAATGCTCAAGTGAGCAAAATAAAAATGGCATGAAATGTAATGCTTAAACTAAATGGTACATAAAGCATAAAAATAAAAGCATAAAGTAAAAACAATTTAATAATTAGTGGTTAGTTGGATGACCATGTTGAAACTTGCATTTGGAACTTATTAGAGGATTGGTAGAACCAAAGCCTCCACACAACAAGTTGCATTTGCTTTTTGTCAAGTATATCATCTATTTGGAATTCTAAAAAGTATCATGTAATGATCAACGATGTTTAAGTGATCCACGTTGACCAAAAGTATTGTAGATCCATTGAGGATTGGTAGAACCAAAGCCTTCACACAATGAATCTCAAGGTTATTGGGTCAAAGAGATCAAATCAACATACTTGGGATTGCAAATATAGGTTTGGGCCACGAATGATCGTTTATTCGAATCGAGAAATTTTTTAGCGCTATGTTAAGCAATCGTAAGTTGACTTATATAGAAGCTGCACCTATTTTGAGGCTGGTCAATAGTAATCTATGCACCATTTGTTTTGAGACATGATATAGAGATCATGCTCCAATAACACTTAGTGCAATAAGAAAGGGATAAGATGAAGAGGGGTGGGAAAGAATATACAAACCACATTTAAATTAAAATTTAATCAAACTATTATTAAAATCATTCATCTATTTTTGTGGAGTTAGACTCAACACCATGGATCCAATGATGTTAATACAGTTCATGATCAAAATTTCAACCCAAGATGAGCCAAAAAATAATCAAAAAAATAATATTGCATTTAATATATATATATATATATATATATATATATATATATATATATATATATATATATATATATATATATATATATATATATATATATATATATATATATATATGTATATATATATATATATATTAAAAAGGGTTTTAAAATGTTTTAAAATATAAATAAAAGAGAAAAATATCAACCATATCCAAATTAATCAAGAAATATTAAGTAAGACCATAGAAAAATAAGAAATTAACTAAAATAGTTTTATAAAATTTTTGGTATTTTTTTTTAAAGTTAGAAACTATTTTTAAAAATTAAAAGAAATGAGTAAAATAAACCAAAAATAATAAAAAAAATAACAAAGTCAGAAATAAAAAATAAATGAGGTCACCAATATTTGTCACAATATCATTGGATCATTCCATATTTTTTTCTTCATAATTTAAAAATGCATAAAAGTATTTTTAAACATTTAAAACAATTCAAATAAAGTGAAAATTTATACAAAATATCAAAACACAAAATAAAATTGTGAAAAAATAAAAATCAAAAATATTTTTCCTAATTTTTTCAGATTTTTTGGACTTAAAATGAATTTTCTATGATTTTTTGAAATTTAAATCAATTAAAATAAAAATCAGAAAATAAAATATAAAACCAAAAAAATATGGGCCTTCTGATCATTGTCAAAACGCGTTAGTAAACAGATCAAGTGGACCTGGCGCGTTGTGCATGTCATGGACTTTAGTGAATAAAACACTTAATCATTAATTAAATCATATTTAAAAAAAAATGACACACCATCATTGGTTGGATGATAACATGTTGATCATCTTCAACCTCCAGCCAGTCCCAAAACCAGGTTGCTCAATCTATAAAATTAGAGCATGAGACCTATGTCATTCGCTTTGTCTCTTCAAGACGAAGACAACCACGCTTTCGCAACAAATTTATATAAACTGTAGCTCAAGAAATTTGGAAGAAAAGTTTTAAAAAGGGATTTGAAATTTCATGGTCAAAACGTGTTTCCAAATAAAAGCAAGTGTTGCGACTAGAACCAGGGAAATGAGAGCTTCACAATGATATCAAAGTTTTGAAGAATTGATGGAGAAATATATCTATTGAAGTTGAGTTGCAGAGCTCTGAAACTGGATTTCTATGGATCAATATAGGTCACGATTCTTGAAGGTAATTGTATGGTTAGCTTCAGGGAAGATCAAGGAAGGTGAATTGATAGAAAAATTGGATTGAAAAAAGCTTGAACACTGATTTCGAAGTTATAGAAAAATGAGTTATGGGGCAAGTTTGGCAGGGTGATTATGGCTGTTCAAGCTTGAGGAAATGAATGAGGGATGACCCTCTATTTATAGGGAATCAAATGGAATGTTCAAGCGTGTGAAATGACGAAGTTTGGAGGGAAATCTTGTGAAGTTGCAAGCAAGAAAAGTGTGACTTCTATATTGATCAAAACTCATCCAAAACACGCGTTTTGCTATGCTAATCACTCCTGGAAGTTCACTAAACATGTTTAGAAGCAAAAGCACGCAGAAACAAGGTGTTTAGAAGTTAAATCAAGGATTTCAAATTCTAACTTTTGAAGACACTTCAGTTTCAAGTTACCAATTTCAAAAAAATGGCATTCTCAGCTCAAGGGGTCTTAGGGCATGATTATTGATGCTTTATAAAGTTGATATTACAAGCTTTTCAATGGGAAAAGAATGAAATCAAATGGATGTTTGAGCTAAAAGTTGCAACGAGTCAAAGTTGGGGAAAAAGGTTGACTTTCCATACTTAGAAATATTTGAAATTTTTCTTTAAAAGTGACCTATAATGTTTTGCATCCAAACATGGCCTTCCTCTTGGAATTTACTCTTAACCAAAAAATATGGCATGAAATAGACCTCTTGAATGACATTTTGAAACTTGAACCATTAAAAATATCCAAAAATTGAGAGAGTTATGAATTGTTGAAGTTGGAAAAAAATCATGAAATGACCTATAATCTTTTGTATCCTTAGGGCATCTTCCATCCATTTTCTCACTTTGAACATAAAATAAGGAATAATGTTCACATCCTCAAGATAATTATGGAAAAAGAGTGGGCTAAAGGTGATACAAATTGACCATGTTATAATCATTTGAAGTCACATATGGAAAATTGGGGGTTCATCTGGAGAACTTGTAATCTTTCTTCATCATCAAGCTTCTTCCACATGAAAACTCCTTGAAACTTTTGACGTGATTTTTTAATAACCGTTTAAAGAGAAGGGTGTCTTTGGAATCACTCAAAAATACCAAAATATGAGCAAGATATACTTCTTTGAAATTCAAAACCCTAGCTCCTAGGTCAAGAAAATTCTTTGAGGAACTTTGATAATTTTGAACAAACTTCTTGTACTAACACTTTTGCTTTGTAAATATAATTTGTTGAGGATGATAACGAGAACTCATAGCCACCAAAACCATTTCCATATCTTGAGAATTGATAGAAATATGCACTTGTGACCAATGGGAACAAAGTCTTATCCAAACATGACAACTTCTTTAATCAACCCCTTGTACTTTTGAATCAATCTTGATAACTTTGAAATGTAGTGACCTAAAATAAACTTTGCCATGCCATTTCTTCCAAAACAACTTCAATGGTGAGGTTTGAACTTCTCAAGCTTTATTGACTAGGGCATGGAAATAAACTCATGAGCCCATGGATCAAATTTCGAAGCCACATTGCTTTTACCTACATTATTAACAAGTAAGACAAACCAACATTGCATTTTATTAATTAAAAGGAAAATCAAAACAAAACATGCATGATCACAAAATAAAAACAAGTCAAGGTGCTTGGTGATTCCTCAAAGAGTAAAGCTAAATATTGGGAGGAGAACCAAAAGCCCTAATGTGACCTTGTTGTGATTGAATAAATATGGTATGATGAAGGGATCTTAGGGGAAAAAATTGGGGTACAACAGCTTCCATTATTTAAGTTTCTTCTATCTGGAGATACGAAGGTTAAAAATCTTCATGTCGATGCGATCGAATATACCTAAATATAAAACAAACCCTATTTTTGGCCCTAAGATGCCATGCTATGCTTATGAGTATGAATGCATATGAACAACTTCAAAGGGACACAAAAAACCACTGGGGATGCAACGAAGGAAATAAGGATCAAAAGAGAAACCCAACCAGGAAAATAAATCACTGGTGAATCAAAAAGACTCGACTTATAGAGGATGGTAAAAGGTCAAAAGATACACCAACTTTTACTGAAGGCGAGACTACCAATATTCACTGAAGGTAAAGAGAAAGAATCATCGATGTTCACTGATGATGAACTACCAACTTTCACTGAAGGTAAAGAGAAAATAAATATCATAGCACCTCCGTTCACTGACGGTGAACTACCAACATTCACTGAAGGTAGCAAAAAGATAACAAGTTTTCCCAGAATTCCGACGTTTCACCTAGAACGGGTCTCAACTTCTTCTTTAACCAAGGCATTCCGTCTGGAAAGGGTAATATATAAGCTGTCTCAAATAGAGAGACTACCACTTGCAAATATTTCACAACGAACTGTCTCCGCGATATTGAAAGACTTACCATCCACTGGAGTAATTTGACAACAAACTTCAAACTATCCACTCATAAAGAAGATAGCAAAAAAGTAACATCGACCTTTACGGGGAAGTATAAGTTTCTCAAATAAAGAGACCTACTATTTGCTGTTATATGAAGGATTGTAAAAATGATTTCCTGGGGAAAGAAATATGACTTCCTAGGGAAAGAAATATGACTTCCTGGGGAATGAAATATGACTTCCTGGGGAAAGAAATATGACCTCCTGGGGAATGAAATATGACTTCCTGGGGAATGAAATATGACTTCTGGGGAGATGCCAATATATTTCTGCTGAGGAGATAAAGTCTTCTCATGCAAAGTAAATGCACATTCTCAAACCAAGGCTCGAAGCTTGCAGAAATCCAAAGTAATAATATTGCTAGGAAACAAAGATTCAAACTAGAAATAAACTGGAGTGAAACAGTCAACCAAAATACATCCTTTGAGAAATAAACTCAAGAGGTAAACCCAAATCATCCAGACAAAGAGCTATACAGGAAGGATAAAGCAAAAATCTTCCACGAGGGATAACTCAGTGGGGAAATTGAAAGAATATACACTTTATGCTTAAGGATGACACTCTATTGGAGAGAGGAGAACAAAGATCTGCAAAACAGGGTAATATGTCAACAAAATATTAACGAATGTGAATGAGCAATGATTCACTAAATTCAACTATGCATGATGTATGTATGAATGTATGAGTGTTATCATGTATATGCTGACAAAATAGACATATAACACTAGGAGTAACCAGACCAAACCAACTCAGGCACAAACAAAACTTATCTAAATCACATCCAAGATGAACATTCCATAAGAAATTAAGCACCAACTGAGGAAATAAAATCCTACTACATGGCTTAACTTCGCTGGGAAGGAACATAATCCAGAAGTAATCAAATCATAGTGACAAAATGGTACATATTCAAGGATATAACATCATTCTCCAGGCTTTACCGGGGAATGGCACTCAGACTTCAATGGGAAAATAAATTCTTTCACGGTCTTCACTTCAATTGGGGATTGCAATACTGATCTCAATAAGGCAGATGAAAGCCATATCATCAAAACATCAACTGAGGATCTCGAGCTGACTTCAATGGAGAAATATCATATAGAATTCACTAGGGGGGATAGTGCCTCATCATCGAGACATCACCTGGGGACCTCGTGCTGACTTTATTGGGGAGGCCAACACCACATCGAAGAGAGGAAACCAAGATACATTCTTCACTAGGGAAACCTAGAGATACATTCTTAACTATTGAGAGTAAGTATTGCACCAACTTCTTTGGGGAAAAAGTATGAAACCTCATGGGGACAACAACTTTGAGAGTTAATAAGTCAAACATTATAGCAAGGAATCAACCTTATGCGGATTTTAAATCAAACCCAACACTTGGCGAGTGAAAACCCAAAAAAATCATAACCACTTCAACACTTCTTAAACAAAATATTGCCCTTGCTTGATTATCAGGCAATCAAACACAATGCAAGTACAGCCGGAAGGGAGATGCTTCATAAATGAGTTAAATCTCAGCAAGCACAGGGAGAAAAGACTTCTATCAAATAGCGAGGCCTTCATTGGGGAACCCTGGATTGAACCTTCATATCATGCAAACTTATTCCAACAAATCAACATTATAGAAAGAGGTCAAACCCCTGGGGATTTTAAATCAAATCCAGCACTTGGCAGGTGAAAACCCAAAAAGTTTATAACCATTTCAACACTTCTTAGAAAATATAATGCCATGGTCTAGCTGCCTGGGAGATGAATACAAACAATAATACCAATACTGCAGAAAGAACGACATTTTGCAAATAGTTCCATCTCAGCACATCAAGGGAAAAAAGACCTTTCGTCATATGAGGGAAAACTTTGCTGGGGAATCTGGAATAGAGACCTCAGAGCAAGAAAACCCAAAAATCAGAAAATGAACCAAGGCTTTACTGGGAACACTGGGATCACAAACCTGATACTGCACCTTACGCCAATTGGTATCGTCTTCAATATACAATAAACACACGCATACCAGCGAAAATAACCTGAGAAAACCATCCCGGGGAAAACAAAACTTCTCAAAATTATGGGAGTTCATCTATTCCTGGGATCACCACTTTTGTTTTCCTCTTGAATCACAAAATCTAAAGTAAAAGTAATTTGTAAATTCTTTTCGAAAAACAATTTTGTTATTTAATCTTTTTGCTTTGAAAATTATTATCAATAATAAATGGAGTCTTTGTAAGCTGAATAAAATAAGAAATACAAAGAATTGGGTAAAAACTCAAATTTTATTGATAGAATGGTAGTCCGCGAATGGCGAGACTCCATGGATAATTACAAATTTTGGAAAATGGTAATATATAATGGAAAAGATACATTGAGATACAATGACCACTATTCCATATAACAACTTTGTAATTTTGAGCAGCAGCTTCTGCTGAAGTATGGTGAGGATCTAAGAAGATGTTGCTTCAATGATCAAGTCTTGTCTGATGTATTTACTTGCCAAGAAAGTCCCTAACTTTTGCCCATGTTGCCCTTGTGGGTTTTCAAATTAGCGGGAAATTTTATTCTGTTTATGTCTCTAACTTTTTCCTAGACCACCCTTTCGGGTTTTCAGCCTACCGAGACGCTCTCTTTTTGCCTAAGCCGCCCTTTCAGGTTTTCAACTTAACGAGTTGTTCTTTTTATTTCTTTAGGCGAAGTATTTCTTTACTGCATCATCATTCATATGACGTGAGAACTCTTCGCCATCCATAGTTTCAAGAATTAATGCACCTCCACAGAAGGATTTCTTGACAACATATGGGCCTTCAAAATTGGGAGTCCACTTTCCCCTAGAATCAGCATTAAAAGACATGATCTTCCTGAGCACGAGGTCTCCTTCTCTAAATTCACAAGGTTTAATCTTCTTGTCAAAACCTTTCTTCATTCTCTTTTGATATAACTGCCCATGACACAAATCCGTCATTCTCTTCTCTTCGATCAAATTCAATTGGTCAAACCAGTCCTGGACCCATTCAGTCTCTGACAACTTGGTTTCCATTATCACATGCAAAGTGGGAATCTCAACCTCGATTGGGAGCACAACTTCCATTCCATACACAATGGAGAACGAAGTTGCTCTTGTTGAAGTGCAGACAAATGTCTGATATCCATGTAAAGAAAAAGGGAGCATTTCATGCCAATCTTTATAAGTAACAACCATCTTTTGGATGATTTTCTTGATATTATTATTAGCAACTTCAACATCCCCATTCATCTTCGACCTGTACGGAGATGAATTGTGATGGACAATCTTGAAGTCTTCATGCATTTCTGTCATCATCTTGTTATTCAGATTCGAGCCATTGTCAGTGATGATTCTGCTTGGCACACCATACAAACATATGAGATTATTCTTAATGAAGCGCACTACCACCTGTTTAGTAACATTAGCATATGAAGCAGCTTCCACCCATTTGGTGAAGTAATCAATTGCTACCAAGATAAAATGGTGTCCATTCAAAGCTTTGGGTTCTATGATTCTAATCATGTCAATACCCCACATAGAGAAATGCCACGGGGAAGAAATAACATTAAGAAGTGTCGGAGACACATGAATCTTGTCCGCATAAATCTGACATTTATGGCACTTCTTTGCAAATTTGTAACAATCAGATTCCATTATCAGCCAATAGTAACTTGCCCTTAGCATCTTTTTAGCCATCGAATGTCCATTGGCATAAGTACCAAATGAACCTTCATGAATCTCATGCATCAACATGTCTGCTTCGTGTCTATCCACGCATTTGAGCAAGACCTTGTCATAATTTCTCTTGTATAACACATTTTCACTGAGGAAGAAGCTTCAAGCCAATCTTCTCAATGTCTTTCTATCTTTATTCGAAGTACCAATCGGGTATTCCCGAGTCTGGAGAAAATGCTTGATATCATAATACCAAGGTTTCTCATCTTGTACCTCTTCTGTTGTAAACACATGAGCGGAATATCCAGTCACCGAACTATAATTCGAGGTATATCATTCCAAGTATTCACTTGATACATAGAAGCCAGAGTTGCCAGAGCATCCGCCATTTGATTTTCGTCTATGGGGATGTGACGCAATTCTACTTTATTAAAGAAGGGTAACAATATTCTATCATAATCTTTGTAAGGGATCAAGCCGGGGTGACGATTATCCCACTCTCCTTTAATCTAATTTATTACCAAAGCTGAATTGCCATGCATATATAGAATTTTAATTCTGAGATCAATAGCTTCCTCAAGACCCATGATGCAAGCCTCATATTCTTCCATATTATTAGTACAATTAAATGTCAGCCTTGAAGTAAAAGGAATGTGTGATCCATGTGGAGTGACAATCACATCACCAAGTCCTTTACCATAAGCATTCCCAGCTCCATCAAATATCATACTCCAGCGAGATTCAGAATCAAGACCTTCCTTAGGAAATGGTTCATCATAATCTTTCACTTTTAAAAACATCACATCCTCATCAAGGAAATCATACTTCACAGACTAATAATTATTAACTGGTTGTTGAGCAAGATAATCTGCCAACATGCTGCTTTTAATAGCTTTTTGAGTGTGGTATTCGATGTCATATTCAGATAACAGCATCTGCCAACGGGAAATTCTCCCAGTAAGAGCAGGCTTTTCAAAAATGTACTTGATTGGATCCATTTTGGAGATCAACCAAGTAGTGTGATTCAACATATATTGCCACAAACATTTTGCCGCCTAGGCCAGAGCACAACATGTCTTTTCCAGCATGGAATACCGCGACTCACAATCAGTAAATTTTTTACTGAAATAGTAAATGGCATACTCTTTCTTTCCCATTTCCTCTTGTTGTCCCAGAATATAGCCCATGGAATTATCTAACACTGTCAGATACATAATCAATGGTCTTCCTTCAACAAAAGGGAGCAAGATAAGAGGTTCAAGCAGATATTCTTTAATACTTTCAAATGCCCTTTGGCAGTCATCTGTCCAAACACAACCTTGATCTTTCTTTAACAACTTAAAGATAGATTCACACATTGCAGTCATGTGGGAAATGAATCTGGAAATATAATTTAATCGCCCGAGGAACCCTCTAACTTGATTTTCAGTTCTCGGTGCTGGCATTTCTTGAATTACTTTTACTTTATCAGGGTCAACTTCAATCCCTCTCTGGCTAACAATGAAACCCAACAATTTCTCGGATCGAACACCGAAGGTACATTTATTTGGATTCAAGCGGAGACAATACTTCCTCAAACGCTGAAACAACTTCAACAAATCTTCTACATGCCCTTCTTCAGTCTGGGATTTAGCAATCATATCATCAACATATACCTCAATTTCCTTGTGCATCAGATCATGGAATAGGGTTGTCATAGCCCTCTGGTACGTTACACCAGTGTTCTTCAACCCGAAGGGCATCACTCTGTAATAGAATGTTCCACAGGGTGTGATAAACGTTGTTTTTTCCATGTCTTCAGGAGCCATCCTTATTTGATTATACCCGCAAAATCCGTCCATGAACGAGACAAATTTGAATTTTGTTGTGCTATCCACTAACATATCAATGTGTGGCAATGGAAAATCATCTTTTGAACTAGCTTTATTTAGATTTCTGTAATCTAAGCACATGCGAACTTTTCCGTCTTTCTTCGGTACTGGGACAATATTTGCAATCCACTGAGGGTACACTGATGTCACAAGAAAACCGACATTAATCTGCTTTAGAACTTCCTCTTTGATCTTCACTGCCATATCAGGGTGAGTTCTTCACAACTTTTATTTGATTGGTGGACACTCTGGCTTCAACGGTAAACAGTGCTCTATAATATTTGTATCTTGACCAGGTATATCTTGGTAAGACCAAGAAAAAATATCCACATACTCTTTCAACATCTCAATCAACTTGCTCTTCACATCAGGATGCAACAATGCTTCGATCTTGACTTCCTTCAGATCTTCTTCTGAACCCAAATTGATTACTTCCAATGGCTCTTTATATGGCTGAATGGAATTTTCCTCGCGCTCAAGCAACCGTGTGACCTCTTTTGGAATCTCATCATAGTCTTCTTCTTCGGTCCCAAACACAAGACATTTAAAGTTGGGAGAGGGTGCAGGGTCATTGTATTCCACGGGTTTTTTAATTAATCTGCACATATGATTTATGATTACTTTTAGAAACTGACACATATAACAAGTGATCATACAAATTGAATTTCAGTTATCATTTATTTTGAAAGGTTTTTTCTGATTACCATTTTCCAAGAATAAGTAAAAAATAAAGACACAATTTGAGAACCAAAGACAACTTTTATTATTGATTTAAAAAATTAAAGCAACCGATAAGCCCATACAATATCAATACTTTCACCATGGGCATAGTGAAAGCTTTTCAAAAATATTAACAAAACAAATTGCTTTGAAACATGTATGAAAGAGGGAACATCAATGGCGATTCAGTTCTGAACCCTAACTCCATGCGTCACATAATTTAGCATTTATGGCTCTGCTTCATCTACCACAATGTCATTAATCCCAAAAACAGTTGGATGAAGATAACCCCCACTAAGAATGATGTCTTGATACTTGCCTACAACAGACTTAAGCTTCATGCTCTTACCTTTATCATTATTCACAGAGAACCCCAAGCCAGCTCCATTCTTGGTCACAGGTGGATCAACAATCTGTCCCCCTACGTCGCTATGGCCATTACACATAACCTGCTACGCATCCTTAAACGAAGCCATAGAGTTCTCATTTCCTCTTATATTATCAATGGATAAAGCTTGGAACTGGGTTCCAACAGCAACTTCATCCGCCTCCACAATGCTGAAAGAGGACAAATGAGATATCAATAATGCATGTTCTCCATTTATAATTACCACTTTTCCTTCACGTACAAACTTCAGCTTCTGGTGTAAAGTCGAAGTGACAACCCGTGCCTCATGTATCCACGACCATCCCAGCAAGCAGCTATAAGCGGGTACAATATCCATGGCCTGGAAAGTAATATGAAACAAATGTGGGCCTATATGAATAGGCAAGTCCACTTCACCAACAACAGATTTCCTTGATCCATTAAACGCTTTCACAATAAAGCCACTTAGGCGCATGGGCGTTTCTTGACATTTCAACTTCATAAGTGTGCTCCTCGGTATAACGTTCAATGTGGATCCATTATCAATCAGCACATTGGATAATGAGTCATTTTTTGCTGTTCATAGAGATGTGGAGGGCCAGGTTGTGATTCCTTCCTATATCGGGCAGTTCATCGTCGCAGAAACTCAGGTTATTACATGATGTAATGTTCCCTACTAAACTGCTGAATTGGTCTACAGGCATGTCACTCTCCACGAAAGCTTGGTCCAATACCCTCATCAAAGATTCTCTATGAGCAGAGGAGTTCATCAATAAAGCCAAGATATATATTTTTAAAGGAGTCTGCAGTAGCTGATCTACAATTCTGTAGTCACTCATCTTGATTATCTTCAAAATATTATCCACCTCTTTCTCTAGTGTAGCTCCACTAGATTCACCCACTTCCTTTTTGGGTTCAACATTTTCAACAATTTTCTTTCTAGTACTAACATCTCCACGAACAACTGGCGCAAATACACGACCATTGCGGGTCACTCTACTAGTCTCAGCAGTATTTACAACATTAGGCATTGGCTGGATGTGAACTTCTGCACCATCCTCTAAGATTGTAGCATTATATTTGTAGGGTACCACCTTATCTGACTTGTAGGGGACAAGACCCAGAAAACTAATCACCAATGGAGTAATAGCTGGCTTGCTATTATATTCAACTTCAAAATGGGCAGGTGCACCAAAATAAGGAACAATAACAATTACTCCCTCTTAAACACATCTGCAAAGGCATACTCATCATCTGACTCTTCTTTAGCCAAACAAACTTCAATCACATCAACTTCATGATAATCATCCCTTTGACCTGTAACCTTGATAGTTCCATTATCGAATAATAACTGAACACCTTTCCTAACAATCGAACATCCTCGGGAGTCCCAGAAGCAAATTCGGCAAGATTCATACTAATGTTCTATCTGACCAACCATGTGGCAGAAAGTAGCATGCAATTTTACATGATCCTCATTCATATATTCCATATCAAAAATTCTGAACTCCCCAGGACATTCAGAAACCATGTTTACTTCCTCTTCATACCCTGCCCTAGGCCTGATTATGTGGATGATGCCCTCATTCATCATCTCCTGCAAATCAGCCTTTATCTTGTCACAACCCTGTATATCTATACTGCAAATAGCACAACCGGCATGGTCATGCGTATAGTAGCTAAATTCACAGAGGTCTTCATGAATTTTCACCAAATCTCCTCTAACTAAATTAATATAAAAAATTCGGAAGTCACCTGGACAACCGGCCACCATGTTCACAACATTTTCTCCTCGGTGCTTTGGTAGAGGATTATCTTTCACATTAGGCCCAACATCCTTGAAAGACAAGATACCCGACTTCACCAATTTTTGTACTTCAATTTTCAAAGGATAGAAGTTCTCAACATTGTTCCCTAGTGCTCCCTGATGAAAAGATCATGTTTGGTTTGCCTTGTAATACCAAGGCAATGGTGATGGTACAGCGGGAGGTGGTCTGGTCTGAACCAACTTCTTCTGAATTAACACCGGGAGTAATTCTATATAACTTATAGGAATAGGATCATAACTATCCCTTCTCTGATTATACCCTTGATTCCCCTGAAGGGATGGTCTCTGATAAGCAATGGTGGTTGGAGCTACACCAACAACTGGAGTAACTGAGGCGACTTGCTGATGACGCTGATAATTTCTTCTAGGAGGATTAACCCTCCTTTCTTGCATGACTGCGTTTGTATCTCCTTCATTCTATTTGGCAAACCCATAAGATGGCTTCTTCGTACTTCCAGAACTTTCACTTTTTGTTAAACGGCCCTCTCTTACTGCCTCTTCTAAGCGGATACCCATGCCTACCATTTCAATAAAGTCACTTGGCACACTCACTACCATCCTCTCATAGTAGAAAGCACCCAGAGTTTTCACTTGGGCGGCTACCTCACGCCATCTCTGTGCATATTCTTTGAATGATTCCCTGTCCTTCTGGACCATGGCCCTGAGTTGATCACGGTCAGGCGCCATGTCCATGTTGTATTTGTATTTTAGGATAAATGCTTCTCCCAACTCATTGAAAGTATGGATATTGACATTGTCCAAACTCATATACTACTTCAGTGCAGCACCAGTCAAACTATCCTGAAAAAAGTGAATCAGCAGACCCTCATCATCAGTATGCGTAGACATTCTTCTTACATACATATCAAGATGAGCACAAGAACAAGTGTCGCCCTTGTACTTATCAAATTCCGGGACTTTAAACTTCGTAGGTATCTTGACATTCGGGACCAAGCACAAATCATTCACATTCTGCCCGAACAATTTCTTTCCCCTGAGGGCCTTCATGTCCCTCTGCATATTGTCAAAGTGGTATTGAAAATTATCCATTCTATCATAGAGACCCAAGCTTTCACTTGGTTGAGGAAAAGGATGACACATATCATCATTAGAAAATGGAACCATATTCACCGAAGGAGGTGCAGCAGGAGAAAAATGAACCACAAGATGTGCAGGAGGAGAAACATGCACCACAGGAAGTGCAGGAGTAACAATAGTCTAAACAAATGGAGTATCTTGAGGACCAAGATTCAAACCTTCGGGCGCAGAGTTCTCTGGCATTCCCCATGGATAACCTTGAGGCATGCGATTCTGAACAACAGTTGGAGTAGCAGATACAGGAACAGTCGGAGCTTCAGTAGTAAGCCTTGTTGGTTGAGGTTGAACACGTGGTGGCTGATTCTGAGCAGCTACCATAGATTCCATCAGAGCGATGAGATTGGCCATGTCGACCTTCAGAGCCGAAACTTCCTCGCACAGCTCGCGATTCTCTTGTTCTAAATTGTCCATCTTCCTTCTGAAATTAGCTCGAGTATTGTAGTATTGAGACAACTTGCTGAACGAAGTAAAGAGTCTTGGTAAGACACCTGGATATATGCATAATAAATGCAATAAATATGTGCAATATGATGTATGACATGCAATGCAGATGATTTATTTTATTAATATTTCAAGGGACTTAAAGATTTATAGGCACATTGCAAATATCAAAGTAATAACATATTTGAAATACCGAATTTTTTTATTATAATAACTTCAAAATGGATTACAAGTTTCAATAATCTCAAGTACAAGATGAAAATAAAGTCTAAAAACCTAAGAAGTAAAGCTGATGGAGATCACTCAATACGCTGGCGCTTCCTTGCATACCTGGAAATCTAAGCCTTCAACCTCTTGTTTTCTTCCGCATATCTGGTGGCAACCTCCTTCCAATTACTTAAATCAGGAAGTGAGCAACTAGCATCTGACAGAGGCTTAGGAGAAAATAAATCCCCTTGCCTCTCCATCATCTCTACAGCCCGACTCTCAAGAATCTCAATCAAGTCGTCTTTCTCCTTCAAGTCTTCTCTATAGTAAATCTCTAAAGTTTGGCACTTATTCTTCCAAGCATCCTTTTCCCGCTGCATCCTGACTAAAGCAAGCTATAGCTCTTCCACATCATCCAATAGGGGGGAGTGTCTTCACAAACAAATCAGGCATAGGTGCTTCCCTGGAATACGACATCTTCAACTGAATAGCTCTTGTTTGGACCCATTAGAGATAAGGCTCCACAGAAACAGCTCCCCTAGGTCCCAAGTCTTTCCTACTCTTCCTATGAATGTGACGCCAGGCCTTCACAATCTTCTCCATAGCTTCCTTATGGTCTTATCCCTCCTTCAGGTAGAAACTACTAAAATGAATACTGTTTGGTTTATCTCTCATCGGATAACGAAGCTGTCATTGTGCAAGAAAAGGGTTGTAGTTAATTCCTCCATTTGTACCAAGAAGAGGTACATTGGGGAAACTACCACAACTGTTGATAATATCTATATCATGATAAGACTGATGATACCTATCAATATCTGCATGAGTAAGTGCCATGATCTTAGGAGCCCAACGGGGTTCCTTCATGACATCCCAGAAAGCATCAGACTGAGGCATATTAGAAATAAACCACTGGTACAACAGAGACGTGCAACAGATGATCATCCCCCCATGATAAGAATTCCGAATATGAATAGAGTAATAACCATCACCCAATAATGTAGGAATTGGGTTTTCAATCATGAAGATCCTGATAGCATTAACGTCAACAAATTTGTCCACATTAGGAAATAAAAACAACCCGTAAGCAAGTAGAGCAAAGATTGCCTCAAAAGCGTCTGTACTCTTAATCCTGGAAAAGTAACAAGCATTCTCCAATAAGAACTGAGATGGTAATCCTCTAATCCCTCCTTTAGTAGTCATATGGGCTTCAACCTCAGACTTCCCCAGATGGATCAAAGCAGCAATCTCGTGTGGTTTTGGCTCACCCTCAAAACTAGTAAAAGGAACACGATCGGTAATAGGTAAATCCAACAGATAAGAATACTCCTCTATTGTATGAATCAATTTATAGTCAGGGAAAGTAAAGCAATGATACATCAGATCATAGAACTGGACCAAGGTCGAGAGAATACCCTCCTTCATCCTAAGATTCATGAGAGGAATGATGGATCCATACTTCTTCCGAAAATCTGCAGAACACTCAATATCGGGAATTAGACTGATCAGCTCATCTATCTTGGGATCTTTGAAACTGTATTTTCCGGTTTTTCTTTTTCTCGAATCCATGGTTAAAAGGTACTTGAGATATTCACAAATGGTCAACTTTTAAGTCCCTTGGAATAAAACTTCTTCAAAAGATGCTTATGAGTGCATGAATGCATGATGCAACAATCACACACAAGATCACAAACATAGGGTTCATAGGTTCAACGTCACGAGCATGAGGTCGAAGGTACTACCGATAAGGTATGGTCTAAAGTTATCACCTGTCGAACAAGATTCTAGAGGTTCCCAGAGTCTACATCCTTCCTTCGAATATTACCAACTTCCCGATTAACTTGGTAATTAGTAATATTCTCAAGAAAAACTTGTCCGAGCATAGTATCGCGTGAAAACTATTTGCGGATTACTCTGTCGTAGCTTCCGCACTACACCTAAAAGGCCAAGATGGGTTAGGTATTTTACGATCCTCAGCATTAGCAGGCTCCTAGGTCTAAAGCAGTACGTCTTCCCCATTACTCGGTAAACGACACTACATTCAAAGGGGCATCCACTGAGTGGGGGATCTCATGCCTCCTTTTTTGGGAATACTCCCTCAAAGTTAACATGACTATACCGCCCGTCCTATCTTAAAGTTTTTCCAAGTTCGGGTATATGACTCATGTGAAATCACCAAGCACCCCAAAAACCAGGAAAATCCAGACAAATAGATATAGAACATATAATATATAACAAACAATAGCATATATACAAATATAAACAAAGATAGGTTTAACCGACTTAAGGATGGACTAGAAAGAGGTCAATCTTTCCACAGTGAAGTCACCATTTTTTTCTATAGCGTTAGACATGTTTAAGACTAAGCCATTAGATTGACTAGACTTGTACAGATCAAAATGAAAATCGCCACCGTGCTTTATTGTTTCCAAAGGAATGGGAAAAGAGCGAATAACCCAAAAAGAGGGGGAAAGATTATAAGGTAAGGGGGTTGGTTATGCAAAGGGAAGGTATTAGCATCTTAAACATCTACGGTACTCTGCAGGGACCTCTTTGAAAAAAAAGTATATTTTGGCTATAAAATGTTGTATAAAAAATAGATGGTGGAGGTGAGAAAAGAAGTATTTTTTATGATTTTTGCACCCACCGCGGTTGCAAACCTTTAGTGCCTACGTATCACCTTTCGTGAAATAGGGGGTCAGGGTACACGTAGTTCACCTTTTTAAAAAATTTTAAAACACAAGTATGTTGGTTAATTTTATGAGATAAGACATCATTGTAATTTTCCGTGTGGAAATCATACTTACTACCCACAATCATGAGAAAGAAGAATTTGCATCATCTCAAAATGGAGGATATGACTTGGATTTTAAAATTAACAATACCTCACTCAACACCCAAGTGGAAAATATCTCTCTTCACTACATATTGTAGAAGTATAGTTGTTTGCATCACTGCAAGGATTGACAAGAGTCTAATCTCTTGAGAAAGGTTTTAAAATTAAAAGCCAAGGTGGAAAAGTAGTTTAAAATCAGATTGATGGACTTTAAGTCTTTTCACAAAAAATGTCAAGATATTATTAAATTGATTAGAGTTTATTTATGAAAAGGTTTTGAAAATGTATGGACCTAAGTCCAAGTTTATTATGAAAATGATTCAAGTTTCAAAACAAGAAGAGTTTTCAAAAGGAGGAAGAAGATTTTTGAAATTAAAGAAGATGGGAGGAGAAGAAAAGACTATCTTAAAGCATAAGGTAAAAGCTATGGATAATAACCATCTAACCAACAAGAAGCCAATACTTGACATTATGAGTCAAGATAGAATCCCCATTATTTGGATTTAAACCAAACAAGCAACGATACTAGATCTCTTGAGAGAGCCAAACTTCAAATGTATTAAGTCTTCACAAAAATTGGGCAGAGTAAGGGTTGTATACAGGCGAATTCCAGATTACAAACAAAGTATGTAATCATAATAACCTGCACACAAAACAAATAAACAACCCAATGTCTTCAGTCTGGGATTTAGCAATCATATCATCAACATATACCTTAATTTCTTTGTGCATCAGATCATGGAATAGGGTTGTCATAGCCCTCTGGTACGTTGCACCAACGTTCTTCAACCCGAAGGGCATCACTCTATAACAGAATGTTCCACAGGGTGTGATAAACATTATTTTTTCCAAGTCTTCAAGAGCCACTCTTATTTGATTATACCTAGAAAATCCGTCCATGAACGAGAAAACTTTGAATTTTGTTGTGCTATCCACAAACATATCAATGTGTGGCAATGGAAAATCTTCTTTTGGACTAGCTTTATTTAGATTTTTGTAATCTATGGACATGCGAACTTTTCCGGCTTTCTTCGGTACTAGGACAATATTGGAAATCCACTGAGGGTACACTGATGTCACAAGAAAACCGACATTAATCTGCTTTAGAACTTCCTCTTTGATGTTCACTGCCATATAAGGGTGAGTTCTTCGCAACTTCTGTTTGATTGGCGGACACTCTGGCTTCAACGGCAAATGGTGCTCTATAATATATGTATCTAGACAAGGCATATCTTGGTAAGACCAATCAAAAATATCCACATACTCTTTCAACATCTCAATCAACTTGCTCTTCACTTCCGGATGCAATAATGCTCCGATCTTGACTTCCTTCGGATCTTCTTCTGAACCCAAATTGATTACTTCCAATGGCTCTTTATATGGCTGAATGGAATTTTCCTCGCGCTCAAGCAACCGTGAGACCTCTTTTGGAATCTCATCATAGTCTTCTTCTTCGGCCCCAAACACAGGACATTCAGAGTTGGGAGAGGGTGCAGGGTCATTGTATTCAACGGGTTTTTTAATTAATCTGCACATATGATTTATGATTACTTTTAGAAACTGACACATATAACAAGTGATCATACAGATTGAATTTCAGTTATCATTTATTTTGAAAGGTTTTTTCTGATTACCATTTTCCAAGAATAAGTAAAAAATAAAGACACAATTTGAGAAACAAAGACAACTTTTATTATTGATTTAAAACATTAAAGCAACCGATAAGCCCATACAATATCAATACTTTCACCATGGGCATAGTGAAAGCTTTTCAAAAATATTAAAAAAAACATTACTTTGAAGCATGTATGCAAGAGGGAACATCAATGGTGATTCAGTTTTGAACCCTAACTCCATGCGTCACATAATTTGGTATTTATGGCTCTGCTTCATCTACCACAATGTCATTAATCCTAAAAACAGTTGGATGAAGATAACCCCCACTAAGAATGATGTCTTGATACTTGCCTGCAACAGACTTCAGCTTCATGCTCTTACCTTTATCATTCTTCACAGAGAACCTCAAGCCAGCTCTATTCTTGGTCACAGGTGGATCAACAATCTGTCCCCATATGTCGCTATGGCCATTATGTACAACTTGCTACACATCCTTAAATGAAGCCATAGAGTTATCATTTCCTCTTATATTATCAATGGATAAAGCTTGGAACTGAGTTCCAACAGTAGCTTCATCTGCCTCCACAATGCTGAAAGAGGAAAAGTGAGATATCAAGAATGCATGTTCTCCATTTATAATTACCACTTTTCCTTCACGTACAAACTTCAGCTTCTGGTGTAAAGTCGAAGTGACAACCCCTGCCTCATGTATCCATGACCGTCCCAGCAAGAAGCTATAAGCGGGTACAATATCCATGGCCTGGAAAGTAATCTAAAACAAATGTGGGCCTATATGAATAGGCAAGTCCACTTCACCAATAACAGATTTCCTTGATCCATCAAACGCTTTCACAATAATGCCACTTGGGCGCTTGTGCGTTCCATGACATTTCAACTTCATAAGTGTGCTCCTCGGTATAACGTTCAATGCGGATCCATTATCAATCAGCACATTGGATAATGAGTCATTTTTGTAGTTCATAGAGATGTGGAGGACCAGGTTGTGATTTCTTCCTTCATCGGGCAGTTCATCGTCGCAGAAACTCAGGTTATTACATGATGTAATGTTCCTTACTACACTGTTGAATTGGTCTACAGGCATGTCACTCTCCCCAAACTTTTGGTCCAATACCCTCATCAAAGATTCTCTGTGAGCGAAGAAGTTCATCAATAATGGCAAGATAAATATTTTTGAAGGAGTCTGCAGTAGTTGATCTAAAATCCTGTAGTCACTCATCTTGATTATCTTTAAAATATCATCCACCTCTTTCTCTAGCGTAGCTCCACTAGATTCACCCACTGCCTTCTTGGGTTCAACAATTTTCTTTCCAGTACTAACATCTCCACGAACAACTGGTGCAAATACACGACCACTGCGGGTCACTCTGCTAGTCTCAGCAATATTTCCAACATTAGGCATTGGCTGGATGGGAAATTCTGCACCATCCTCTAATATTGTAGCATTATATTTATAGGGTACCGCCTTATCTGACTTGTAGGGGACAGGACCCGGAAAACTAATCACCAATGGAGTAATATCTTACTTGCTATGATGTTCAACTTCAAAATGGGCGGGTGCACTAAAATAAGGCACAATAACATTTACTCCCTCTTCAACACAACCAGTCATTACATAGTCATCTCTGGAAAACAAATCTTCATTTGTGGAGAAGTACTCATCTGCTGAGGCATGCTCATCATCTGACTCTTCTTTATCCAAACAAACCTCAATCACATCAACTTCATGATAATCATCCCTTTGACCTGTAACCTTGATAGTTCCATTATCCAACAATAACTGAACACCTTTCCTAACAATTGAACATCCTTTGGAGTCCCGGCAGCAAATTCGGCAAGATCCATACTGATGTTCTATCTGACCAACCATGTGGCAGAAAGTAGCATGCAATTGTAGAAGATCCTCATTCATATATTCCACATCAAAAATTCTGAATTCCCCAGGACATCCAGAAACCATGTTTACTCCCTCTTCATACTCTGCCCTATGCCTGATTATGTGGATGAGGCCCTCATTCATCATCTCCTGCAAATCAGCCTTTATCTTGTCACAACTCTGTATATTTGTACTGAAAGTAGCACAACTGCCATGGTCTTGCATATAATAGTTAAATTCACAGAGGTCTGCATGCATTTTCACCAAATCTCCTCTAACCAAATTCATATTAAAAATCTGGAAATCACCTGGATAACCGGCCACCATGTTCGCATCATTTGCTCCTCCGTGCTTTGGCAGAGGATTATCTTTCACATTTAGGCCAACATCCTTGAAATACCAGATACCAGACTTCACCAATTTTTGTACTTCAGTTTTCAAAGGATAACACTTCTCAACATTGTGCCCTGGTGCTCCCTGATCAAAAGAACATGTTTGGTCTGCCTTGTAATACTAAGGTAATGGTGATGGTACATCGGGAGGTGGTCTGGTCTGAACCAACTACTTTTGAATTAAAGTCGGGAGTAATTCTGTATAGCTCATAGGAATAGGATCATAACTCTCCCTTCTCTGATTATACCCTTGATTCCCCTTATGGGATGTCTCTGATAAGCAACGATGGTTGGAGCTACACCATCAACAGGAGTAACTGAGGCGACTTGCTGATGACGCTGATAATTTCTTCTAGGAGGATTAACCCTCCTTTCTTGCATGACAATGTTTGTATCTCCTTCCTTATTTTTGGCAAACCCATAAGATGGCTTCTTCGTACTTCCAGGACTTTCACTTTTTGTTAAACATCCCTCTTTTACAGCCTCTTCTAAGAGGATACCCATGCCTACCATTTCAGTAAAGTCACTTGGCGCACTCGCTCCCATCATCTCATAGTAGAAAGCACCCAGAGTTTTCAAGAAAATCTTAGTCATCTCCTTCTCTTCCATAGGAGGAATCACTTGGGCGGCTACCTCACGCAATCTCTGTGCATATTCTTTGAATGATTCCATGTCCTTCTGGACCATGGCCCTGAGTTGATCACGGTCAGGCAACATGTCCACGTTGTATTTGTATTATCGGATAAATGCTTCTCCTAAGTCATTGAAAGTATGGATATTGATGTTTTCCAAAATCATATACCACTTCAGCGCAGCACCAGTCAGACTATCCTAAAAAAATTGAATTAGCAGACCCTGGTCATCAGTATGGGTAGATATCCTTCTTACATATATCACAAGATGAGCACGAGGACAAGTGTTTCCCTTGTACTTCTCAAATTTTGGGACTTTAAACTTTGCAGGTATCTTGACATTCGGGACCAAGCATAAATCAGTCACATTCTGCCCAAACATTTCCTTTCCTCTGAGGGCCTTCATCTCCCTCTGCATCTTGTCAAATTGGTCTTGAAAATCTTCCATTCTATCATAAAGACCCAAGCTTTCACTTGGTGGAGGAAAAGGACGACACATATCATCATTAGCAAATGGAACCATATTCACTGAAGGAGGTGCAGCAGGAGCAACATGCACCACATGAGGTGCAGGAGGAGCAACATGCACCACAGGAGGCACAGAAGTAACAATAGTCTGAACAATTGGAGTATCTTGAGAATCAAGATTGAAACCTTCAGGTGCACAGTTCTCTGGAATTTCCCATGGATAACCTTGAGGCATGCGATTCTGAACAACAATTGGAGTAGCAGACACAGGAACAGTCGGAGCTTCAGTAGTAAGCCTTGTTGGTTAAGGTTGAACACTTGGTGGCTGATTCTGAGCAACCACCAAAGATTCCATCAGAGCAGTGAGATTGGCCATGCTGACCATCAGAGCAGAAACTTCCTCGCATAGCCCGCGTTTCTATTGTTCTAAATTGTCCATCTTCCTTCTGAAATTAGCTTGAGTATTGTAGTGGTGAGACTGCTTGCTGAACGAAGTAAAGAAGCTTGGTAATACACCTGGATATGCATAATAAATGCAAGAAATATATGCAATATGATGCATGATATGCAATGCGCATGATTTATTTTATTAATATTTCAAGGGACTTAAAGATTTATAGGCACATTGCAAATATCAAAGTAATAACACATTTGAAATACTGAAATTTTTTATTATAATTACTTCAAAATGGATTACAAGTTTCAATAATCCTAAGTACAAGATGAAAATAAAGTCTAAAAACTTAAGAAGTAAAGTTGATGGAGATCACTCTATACGCTGGCGCTTCCCTGCAAGCCTGGCAACCTGAGCCTTCAACCTCTGGTTTTCTTCCGTATATCTGGTGGCAACCTCCTTCCAATTACCTGAATCAGGAAGTGAGCAACTAGCATCTGACCGAGGCTTAGGAGAAAATAATTCCCCTTGCCTCTCCATCATCTCTTCAACCGGACTCTCATGAATCTCAATCAAGTCGTCTTTCTCCTTCAAGTCAGCACTATAGGAAATTTCTAAAGTTTGGCACTTATTCTTCCAAGCATCCTTTTCCTGTTGCATCCTGACCAAAGCAAGTTTTATCTCTTCCACATAATCCAATAGGGGATGAGTGGTCTTCACAAACAAATCAGGCATAGGTGCTTCCCGGGAATACGACATCTTCAACTGAATACCTCTCGTTTGGACCCACTGGAGATAAGGCTCCAAAGAAACAACCCCCTAGGTCCCAAGTCTTTCCTACTCTTCATATGAATGTGACGCCATGCCTTCACAATATGCTCCCTAGCTTCCTTATGGTCTTCTCCCTCCTTCATGAAGAAACTACTCAAATGAATATTGTTTGGTTTATCTCTCATCAGATAACCAACTTGTCGTCATGCAAGAACATGGTTGTAGTTAATTCCTCCCTTTGTACCAAGAAGAGGTACATTGGGTAAACTACCACAACTGACGACAATCTCTATATCATGATAAGCCCAATGATACCAATCAATATCCGAGTGAGTAAGTTCCATGATATTAGGATCCCAACGGGGTTCCTTCCTGACATCCCAGAAAGCTTCAGACTGGGGCATATGAGAAATAAACCACTGGTACGACAAAGGCGTGCAACAGATAATTATCCCCCCATGATAAGAATTCCGAAGATGAATAGAGTAATAAGCATCACCCAACAATGTAGGAACTGGGTTTCCAATCATGAAGATCCTGATAGCATTAATGTCAACAAACTTGTCCACATTAGGAAATAAAAACAACCCGTAAGAAAGTAGAGCAAAGATGGCCTCAAAAGCGTCTGTACTCTTCATCCTGACAAAGTAACGAGCTTTCTCCAATAAGAACTGAGCTGGTAATCGTCCAGTCCCTCCTTTAGAGTCATATGGGCTTCAACCTCAGACTTCCCCAGATGGATCAAAGCAGCAATCTCGTGTGGTTTTGGCTCACCCTCTAAACCAGTAAAAGGAACACGATCTCTAATAAGTAAATCCAACAGATAAGAATATTCCTCTAGTGTAGGCATCAACTGATGGTCAGGGAAATTAAAGCAATGATACATAAGATCATATAACTGGACCAAGGTCGATAGAAAACCCTCATTCATCTTAAGCTTCATGAGAGGAATGATGGATCCATACTTTTTCCGAAAATCTGCATAACACTCAATCTCGAGATTTAGACTGATCAACTCATCTATCTTGGGATCTTTGAAACTATATTTTCCGGTCTTTCTTTTTCCCGAATCCATGTTCAAAAGGTACCTGAGATATTCAAAAATGGTCAACTTTTAAGTCCCTTTGAATAAAACCTCTTCAAAAGATGCTTATGAGTGCATGAATGCATGATGCAACAATCACACACAAGATCACAAACATAGGGTTCATAGGTTCAACGTCACGAGCTTGAGGTCGAAGGTACTACCCATAAGGTATGGTCTAAAAGTTATCACCTATAGAACAAGAATCTAGAGGTTCCCAGATTCTACATCCTTCCTTCGGATATTACCAACTTCCCGATTAACTCAGTAATTAGTAATATTCTCAAGAAAAACTCGTCCGAGCATAGTATCGCGTGACAACTATTTCCGAATTACTCTGTCATAGCTTCGGTACTACACCTAAAAGGCCAAGATGGGTTAGGTATTCTACGGTCCTCAGCTTCAGCAGGCTCCCAGGTCGAAAGCAGTACGTCTTCTCGATTACTCGGTAAACGAAACTACAGTTAAAGGGGCCTCCAGTGAGTGGGGGATCTCATGCCTCCTTTTTTGGGATTACTCCCTCAAAGTTAACATGACTATACCGCCCGTCCTATCTTAAAGTTTTCCCAAGTCCTAGTATAGGACTCATGTGAAATCACCAAGAACCCTTAAAACCAGGAAAATCCAGACAAACAGATATACATCATATAATATATAACAAACAATAGCACATATACAGATATAAACAAAGATAGGTTTAACCCACTTAGGGATGGACCAGCAAGAGGTCAATCTTTCCCCAGTTAAGTCGCTAATTTTTCTATAGCGGTAGAAATGTTTAAGACTAAGCCATTAGATTGACTAGACTTGTACAAATCAAAATGAAAATCGCCACTGCGCTTTATTATTTTCAAAGGAATGGGAAAAGAGCGAATAACCCAAAAAGAGGGGAAAGATTCTAAGGTAAGGGGGTTGGTTATGAAAAGGGAACATATTAGCACCCTAAACATCTACGGTACTCCGCAGGAAACTCTTTGAAAAATATGTATATTTTGGCTATAAAATGTTGTATAAAAAATAGACGATGGAGGTGAGAAAAGAAGTATTTTTTTATGATTTTTGCACCCACCGCGATTGCGAACCTTTAGTGCCTACGTAACACCTTTCGTGCAATAGGGGATCAGGGTACACTTAGTTCACCTTTTAAAAAAATTTAAAACACAAGTGTGTTGGTTAATTTTATGAGATAAGACATCATCATCATTATCCGTATGGAAATCATACTTACTACCCACAATCATGAGAAAGAAGAATTTCCATCATCTCAAAATGGAGGATATGGCTTGGATTTTAAAATCAATAATGCCTCACTCATCATCCAAGTGGAAAATATCTCTCTTCACTACATATTGTAGAAGTATAGTTGTTTGCATCACTACAAGGATTGACAAGAGTCTAATCTCCTGAGAAAGGTTTTAAAATAAAAATCCAAGGTGGCAAAATAGTTCGAAATGAGATTGATGGACTTTTAGTCTTCTCACAAAAATGTCAAGATATTATTAAATTGATTAGAGTTTATTTATGAAAAGGTTTTGAAAATAAATGGACCTAAGTCCAAGTTATTATGAAAATAGTTCAAGTTTCAAAAGAAGAAGAGTTTTCAAAAGGAGGTAGAAGATTTTTGAAATTATAGAAGATGGGAGGAGAAGAAAAGACTATCCTAAAGCATAAGGTAAAATCTAGGGATAAAAACCATATAACTAACAAGAAGCCAATACTTTACATTATGAGTCAAGATAGAATCCCCATTCTTTGGATTGAAACCAAACAAGCAAAGATACTAGATCTCTTGAGAGAGACAAACTTCAAATGTATTAAGTCTTCACAAAAATTGGGCAGAGTAACGGCTATATACGGGTGAATTCCAGATTACAAATAAAGTATGTAATCACAATAACCTACACAAAAAAAAACCCAATGTCTTGACGTAAACCTCAAGAACTCCAGACAGAATATTAATTAAGATCACAAGGTCTCCAACATAGGCCAAGGTTTCTAATCCTAAGTCCAAGAAGTCTAATACTCCATAATGCCAAGGATAGTAACCAAATAGTCCAAATATCATTAAAGTTTTTTATGGTTCATGTCGATTATTAGGTGTCTTAAAAAAAAAACTCAAGTGAGCAAAATAAAAATAACAAGAATATAAATGCTCAACTGAGCAAAATAAAAATGGCATGAAATGTAATGCTTAAATTAAATGTCACATAAAGCATAAAAATAAAAGCATAAAGTAAAAACAATTTAATAATTAGTGGATAGTTGGATGACCATCTTAAAAGTTGAATTTGGAACTCATTAGAGGATTGGTAGAACCAAAGCCTCCACACAACAGTTGCATTTGCTTTTTGTCAAGTATATCATCCATTTGGAATTCTAAAAAGTACCATGTAATGATCAATGATGTTTAAGTGATCCGCGTTGACCAAAAGTGTTGTAGATCCATTAGAGGATTGATAGAACCAAAGCCTCCACACAATGAATCTCAAGGTTATTGGATCAAATAGATCAAATCAACATACATGGGCTTGCAAACATAGGTTTGGGCCACGAATGATCATTTATTCGAATCGGGACAAAATTTAGCGCTATGTTAAGCAATCGTAAATGGACTTAAATAGAAGTCGCACCTATTTTGAGGCCGGTCAATAGAAATCTATGCAACATTTGTTTTGAGACATGATATAGAGATCATGCTCCAATATCCCTTAGTGCAATAAGAAAGGAATAAGATGAAGAGGAGTGAGAAAGAATATACAAACCACATTTGAATTACAATTTAATCAAACTATTATTAAAATCATTCATCCATTTTTGTGGAGTTAGACTCAACACCATGGATCCAATGATGTTAATAAAGTTCATGATCAAAAATTCAACCCAAGATCAGTCAGAAAATAATCATAAAATAATATTGCATTTAATATATATATATATATATATATATATATATATATATATATATATATATATATATATATATATATATATATATATATATATATATATATATATATATATATATATATTAAAAAGGGTTTTAAAATTGAAATAAAAGAGAAAAATATCAACCATGTTCAAATTAATCAAGAAATATTAAGTAAGACCATAGAAAAAAATCAGAAATGAACTAAAATAATTTTATAAAATTTTTGGTATTTTTTTTAAAGTCAGAACCTATTTTTAAAAATTAAAAGAAATGAGTAAAATAAACCAAAATGATAAAAAATAACAAAATCTCATAAAGGAAATTAGTGAATTGAAATTACATAAAAGAAATATTGCATAAGTTTTTTATCAAGTACATAGAAAATAAATCTCTTTATTATAGGTGTAATTTTTTAATATTTAACTTAATCTCTTTCATATCTTTGGCTATGCTTTGGAAAATTTCTCAAACTTGCTTTAAGTCTATGTTTTCAATTTCCTCATATTCTTCTCTTTCATTAATCCAATCATCTATGAGTTTCGAATACTAGATATCAATTTTCATGTGTTTGAGGTTGGTATAGTTTGTCATGTTATTGGATTAAATAGACTTTTCCCATAGAAATTGAATCTCGAAGACTCTTTGGATTGTAGTGATCATTGCCCCAAATGGTAGATATGTTAATGATTATTCTCTTGAGAAGTTCATGTGATAAAACACACCTTTTACCCAATTTTTTAACATATTTTGTGTTAGAAGCCAAAGGGGAGTAATATCACTTTTTATGATATGGTTGTTGTTGGTGTCCCTTGGTGTCCCATGAGGGTTGTTCTAAAAGGGAGTTTTTTCTCTTTTATGGGATTTTTTACTAGAGAGTTTAGGACTACACTTCATTTGAAGTTTTAAGTCCAGTGGATTTCTTTGTTTTGTAAGAGGCTCCTAGGAAGGGTAATTCAAAGATTCACTACGCCATAGAAAGGAATAGACAATGCTTTTTTTTCATAGACATCGCTCTAAAGCATTGCCTATTCTTGCGCTGCTGTAAGTAAAGACAACGCTTTTTGTCAATGTAAAAGCGCTGCTTAATGTCACCTTTAGGCAGCACTTTAATCCATAAGCGCTCTCTAAAGGCCCCTATAGGCAACACTTTTTACTTCAAAAGCGCTATCCAATGTACCCCTTTAGACAGCGCTTTAAAAGTGCTTTGTAATGTATATATTAGTTCACTTTTTTCTATTTTAGGCAGCGCTTTCTTTAAAAATGCTCTCTAAAGTCCCTTTTAGGCAGCGCTATTTACTTTAGAAGCGCTTTCTAATGCACTCCTTTAGGCAGCACTTTTTTGTTTAAAGCGTTGTCTAATGTTCACGAATTTCTTAATATATACAAGTTATATTTTAGGTGTTCTCTACAAATAATCACTTAAAATAAGCGTTGTCTTTCAAATTTGCACCAGATTTCCTAAATTTGCGGCTTCAATCCAATAAATATGCACCAAATTTACATATTTATATATATAGCTTTAATCCAATAATTTATATATATATATATATATATATATATATATATATATATATATATATATATATATATATATATATATATATATATATATATATATATATATATATATATATGCAAATGTACATATTACTATCTTCTAGAGCTGTTATATTCTCTACTATCGTCTCTACAAACAACAACAATGAAGAATCCTAAATGAACTTGTTATCTCTATATCTTCTACATACGCAATTACCTGAAATAAAACCAACAAAGGCATATGAGAACCAAGCTATATAACACTTAAATCTTATAACTATTATAATTTAACACAAACCAATATAACAAAAACAAATCAAGAATCCGTTAAAACCCACAATTAAAAATTCCCAAATTCATACCATGATACAAATAAAACTTTATTTGAATTTAACTCCAATACCATCATAACTAACCTTCCACATAACAACAACAACATTGCAACAAGATTTACCACATTAATGACGATATAGTATCTCATCAAAACTCAAACTTATATATACTCAAAATTCTCATCAATGAAAGTGTCATAATACCTTATAAAAGTCTCATCTTAATAATGTATTAACACCAATCCTCCCTAATTTCGTCCAATTGATCTTTCAAGTAAGTAGAAGACTTGAATTCATCAAAGTACTATATAATATAATATAATATAATATGATTTTTTTAAAACTAATTAATTAGGTGAAATATGTTCAATATTAAAATAAATCATAAGTTGGAAATTTATATCATGGTTGAAATCTCTATTTGATTCAAAATAATAATTTCTTTCATAAACCTCAACATGAAATAACCGCAATTTATACCATTATGCTAACAAGGACACTACACATGGAAAAAAATACGAATATATATCAGGATATATAGTTTAACTTGTTTTATCAAGTATCATTACTTATATAGTCAAAATTGTGAAAATATACCTGCACTCCGATCCATGTAATGTTGTTTGCTTTACTCTTTCGTACTTAAGTATCTCTTTGTGATCGAAAAATTTGTATAACTCTAACAAAATATAAGCAAATATTTAGAATAATCTCACATAAATAAATAAATATACAAACGAATATTTAGAACAATCTCACTTACGTATCAACGATCTTCTTCATATCTGGGTATTTTGTCCAATCACTTTCTAACGAATCAAGATAAGATACAATTTCTCTTATAGGAATAACTGCAACCAACCACCAGTGTCTAGTGTAAAATTAACAAAGGTTAGATGGAAACTTTCTACACAATGTCAAAAAACTAAAATTATAATAGATGAAGTTAGAATGAAAATCTAACCCATTGCTAGTATTAAATGGTAAAAAATAACTTTTTTATATCTTTGTTGGCCATAAATGCAGGGACAAAGTACTCTTTGACTTCATCTGGTCTTTGATCGATTAATCATGTGTTGATATTGTTGGGAGATAAGAAACATAATCTTTGTTCCAATTGATGCGGGCGCATCAAGTTGTCATATATGAACCTTAATAAAAACATCATTAACATTAAAATTATTCATTGAAATGAGTAAATAAATTGTTCAGTTAATTAAGTAAAGTTGATCGGAGTATAGATGATGTATGTATCGATAACACTGAGGCCTAATTCCAAATGTCCAAACACTTGATCCATATCCTCTTTACTAATTGTTTCGTAATAGGAAAAAACCAATAATAGCTTCCTCCATATGTATATTACGAGTACCTACATCAGCCAAATCTGATATTCCTAATAATGTCTGAAGGCATGACCTATATCAAGAAGTAGGCTTTTTTTTAGCCACGATCTTTGCAACATCCTTTTTTTGTATGGACATGTTGCTAATTTCAGACTTCTTACTCCTACTGACTTGCTACACATCTCTTTAGCATGAATCTAAAGATCAGATGCATATAAGTTAGGTGAAGTATAAGATCATGAATTAATATTTTCTATGTATATATCAATGTATCTCTTTTTTTATGCAATTGACTCGGTTTTCCGTGTAATCCCCTTATCTTTTGATTTAGATTTTGTAGGAGTCTAACATTACCGTGAAAAAAATGTATGTTAAATGGTCGTAAAAATATTGAATACTCAAAGGTTCATAATGGTTTTCAACATGCCTCATCATCTATGCAAATGTGGTTTGACGTCCATGCAACATACAATCCTATTGCCTCTCCCACCAATGTTGCATTTGAAATATCGCCAGGTAAAGGTAATGGCGCATCCCTTTCAAAAGCAATATCAATTGGTAGTTTCAAAAATCCAGCAGGAAGTGGTTTATGGTGAAGTACTTCTCTGAAAGTGTTACGCACTTTTCCCTTGCCAACCATGCCATAAGTCGGTGACGATAAATAGAGCTGACAAGGTGAAATGCCCTAAACCAATAATAAATATGAAATTGTTAATGTGTATATATGTGAATTAAAAAAATTCTGCTAATTCATAATAATATATATTACCTCGGGAATTTTTTGTTGGAAATCACAATTTATACTATCTTTGTCACTAGTATCCTTGAACCTTGAACCTTGCCTTTCTGATTGATGTCTTTCTTTATTCTTTTCCAACTCACGAACTTTAGCTTTTAATTTTTCTAACTCTGCCATCACTTCTTTATTGCTACGACCTTTCCTCTTTTGATGGTTACCCAAAGATGTTTGAGTCAACCCAAATCCCTTACCTCTCACACAACCGATAATACTCAGGAACATTTAATACTCAACTAAGTATGCTCTTGTATTATTTGGTCTTCAATTGAGTTAAAGATTGAGATAGATTCTCCTGAAATTCATATGCATATTAAAATAAGTTATTGGTGATTAAAATTCATAAATTATTTATGTTAATAAACTTTTGATTTAATTAAAGTAATACTAATATACTTACACATTTCTCATAAGTTTGTTGAACATCTTCCTTAACAACTCTATCTTTACCCACACGAGCAACCTTTCACAAAACATGTTCTGGAAGAGATGTTTCTTGACTTTTCTCCTCTTCTAACTACACATTAAGAGAAACAATAAGATCAATTATAACACATGATGAACAAGTATATCATAGAATTTATATATACTTACCATTCTTTATTGTAAGCGTGCATATCCCATACGCCTTTTTTTGTATGGATACGGGGGACTTGATGCTCGTTGGCGATTTACGACACTCACATTATGAAAATATGAGGTTCTTCATTTGAATTTAAAAGTTTCCCATTCTTGAGGAGAAATCAAGCCTGCACACGTCTTTGGAAGTTCTGCATCGATAAAATTGTTATCGATGTCCCTAAGAAACTTGTTTGTTAAAAAAGATCGAAACCCTCTGAGTCTTTTTCTAGCCAATTAAAGACAATATGTTTTTCGATCATTATCAATGTTAAAAGACCTCTACGAAAAAACATACATAAAGTGTGTTAGTAATTTAAAGGCATAATCATCAACAAAAACAAATGACATCAGATTTGATACATGTATATCACTCCATATATTTTCTTAAGCGGGTTTCAACTCTCGATTTCTCCAATCATCACAAGTGATTGGAACTTCTCTCCTTACAAGGGAACCAATGTAACTTATCAATATTGAACTGTTAGGCTCAATTAGTTGTCTGTCTTCATTCCAATGTACGTCAAATTTGAAACCTTTATCTCTTGCACAAATGATTGACATCATAATAATTATTCTTCGTCTAATATCATTCTCCGTATCATGAACTAATTCATTTCCATGATTATTAGAAGCATCATATGATATTTCCTCGTTACTAGCCATTTGATCTGTAATAAAGAAAAACATAAACACAATATAAAATTCAAGTAGCATTGAATGAATAAACGCAATATAAAAACATAAAAACATAAACACAATATAACAATTTTATTGAATGACAGAACATATAACATTTTACTATTACCTTTTCACTAATATCTCCATCTTTTCTTGGTTGGAATATGAATTACTTGTCTCTTAACAACGCGGACGGATGGATTGATCCAAATTCCCACATTATGATCATTTCTAATATATGATTCATCCACTATAATATCTCATCTTGATCATTTCGTATATATGACTCATTCCCTCTAACATATGACTCATTCTCAACATCAATATCACTTTGATTTACACTGTTATCATTAATCACTTTGTTAGATAAAACCACTATAGACCATTTCGTACTAGTTGGATCACTGACATAGAACACTTTTTCAGCTTGAGAGGCTAGAATAAAAGGCTCATCTTTGTACCCCATCCTATTAAGATCCACTTGTAAAAATCCCGACTTATCCATTCGTATACCATTATTATGTATCCACTTGAAACCAAAGATAGGAATATTAAAATTATCATAATCAAGCACCCAAATATGCTCGATAACCCCAAAATATGATAGATTTGCATATTTGGGGTTTAAGTCCTTCATACTTGAAATGTGAATTGCTTCAGCTACCATGGTGACACCACTATTTTTCATAGTATTTTAATCATATTGTTCTTTAGTAAAAAATGTGTATCCATTAATTGCCTATGCGCTATAAGAAAACAAGTGCAAACTCGAACCATATGCTAAACATCTCAACCTTTCTGTTATTGAAGCGAGATCTAAATCAAACATTAAATAAATATGATCCTTGAAACATTTTATAAAACTTTTATTATGCTCTCGTACTATCAAATTTTCAATTCTATACGGATTTAAACCCCAGAGTACATCCTTGTGCGTTTCAACATACGGCTCAACCTTAGTGTCATTGTGCAAAACATACAATTTTATTTCTAATTAAATTTTTTCCTTCCTCCCTTTTGAAAATATGAGATTTGGGTAGTCCAATAGATTGAACATTGGAAAAATATTCGGTACAAAACTCAATCGCTTCTTCAACAATGCATCGTTCAACCATACAACCCTCTAACCAACTTCGGTTTTTCACGTACCCTTTTAATATTTTCATATAACGCTCAACAGGGTACATCCATGTCATATAAGGTGGTCCACACAATTGTGTATCTTTCACAAGATGAACAATAAGATGTACCATAATGTCAAAAAATGAGGGAGGAAAATACATTTCAAGCACACACAAAGTAATAAATATTTCTTTTTGCAATATTGGTAAGATCTCAGGATCAATCACCTTACTATAAATTGACCTGAAGAAAAAACACAATTTAGTTAAGGCGCTTCTTACTTTTTCTGGAAAAATAGAAAGTAAACCTATTGGTAGAAAATGCTCCATTATAACATGGAAATCATGTGTCTTTAAACTCTTTAACTTGAGGTCTTTCATAGACACAAGTCTTCTAATATCTCAAGAGTAACCTTCTGGGACTTTAACTTCACTTAGAAACTTACACAATATTTTTTCTCCTTTCTAGATAAAGTATAAGCAACAAGAAGTAGATATGTTCATTTTCCTTTTTTCATGGTTCCTAATTCAGTTCTTATTCTCATATCAAGTCCTTTCTTGCTTTAAGGCCATTCTTAGACTTTCCTTGTATATTGAGTAACATACCAATAACACTTTCAAATACATTTTTCAATATGCATAACATCAAGAAAATGTCTTACATACAATGACTTCCAATATGGAAATTAAAAAAATTACCTCTTCTTCCACCCACCTTTGACAAGCGTATGTGCAAAAGGCCTGCCAAAATGAGTACTCATATCTTTCACCTTTTCAAAAATTTGGTCACCTGTCAATGTAGGTGGAGCTCTATCATGTTTTGTATTTCCATTGAATGCCTTTCTCCATCCATGGTAGTGATGATTAGTATTTAAGAATCTACGGTGACCGATAAATACATTCTTTTGACAAAATTCTAATCGCTTCCAATATGTGTTTTCTTCACAAATAGGACACGCTTTTTGACCTTTAATGATATACCCTGATAGATTTTTGTATGCTAGAAAATTATTAATTGTGCCAAACAACATCTCCCTCAAATTAAAACTTTCTTTCCTATATCCATCATAAACCTCCACACCGTTCTCCCACAAAATCTTTAAATCTTTGATTGAAGGTGTTAAGTATACGTCTATGTCATTCCCTGGTTGTTTAGGCCCAGATATTAACATAGATAACATCGTGTACTTACGCTTCATACATAACCATGGAGGTAGGTTATAAATCATAATAATCACAAGCCATGTGGTATGTGACATACTTTGAAGACCATGCAGGTTCATTCCATTAGTAGATAATGCCAAGCGAAAGTTTCTTGCTTCTCCTCCAAAATCAGGATAATCATTATCAATTTTTGACCAATGTGGTGAATCTGCTGGATGTTGAAACTTTCCCTCAATAGTTCTTTCATCTGCATGCCAAGTCAAGTGTCTTGCATCGGTTTCACTACGAAACATGCATCTAAATCTCAAAATTATAGGAAAATACCATAAGACTTTTTTTGGAGACAATTTTTTCTTATATCGAGATAAACCGCATTTATGGCACTCATTTAATGATGCATATTTGTTTCGAAACAAAATGCAATAATTTGGACAAGCATGTATCTTATCATATCTCATGCCAATAGAGCACAACATTTTTTTTGGCTCATATGTTCTATTAGGAAGAACATTATCCAACAGAAGCATATCTTTCATAAGGACTAATAACTCCGAAACTTTTATCTGACCATCCATTGCCCTCCTTTAAGTTGTACAACTTTAATACCACGAACAATCTTATGATTTTAGTGCAACCTTTATAGAACAGTTTCTCTGCATCGCTTACCAACCTCTCAAACATTTTGGGACAATCCTGATGATCTTCTTTAAGTGCTTCTTCAATCTCTTCGACTTGATCACAATCATATGTATCTGAGCCATTATCGTCTGAAGCATATGTCAGACTATCCCCCGATTCAACGTTCCCGTTACTTTTCTTGCCATTTAATATCCAACATGTATAACTTCGAGCAATTCCATACCTCAGTAAATGCGATTTCAACCCATTTGCGTCAATCCGACCCCCATAACAACAACCCAAGCAAGGATATTTCATTCGACTGGGGTTCTCGACATGTTCAACAGCAAACTTAATGAATTCTAATACCCCAATCTCGAACTCTTTTGACAATCGATTGGAAGACATCCATTTTTATCCATGGTTTTACTACTAAGTAAGCTAAACAAAAACATTATAATTATTCACGCAGCTATAACAAAAGAACAACTAATTGATCAAGAAGAAATCGGTTATGTTGAATTGATCAAGAAAAAGAGAGAGGGGATTTTAATAAAACTTAAAGGGATTTTTTTATGTGGCTATTGAATCTTATCTTAACACACTATGATTTATGAGATCATCATATACTAAGAGATGCTTTTCTTATTGAATATAATTTAATTATTATAAACACACTAAAATTTACATGCACAAGGCAGCGCTGGGAGAAGTCAGCAACTTCTGGAACTAAACAATGTAATATTCTTGGATACGATCTGAACTTCACTCTTCACAAGTAACCCCTAGAAAAGATATTTTTGACCAATGTTTATCACGCTAAAAAAAGGAATGAGAAGATATATAAATTAGCATCATAGAACTACAATAAATTAGCATCTCAATAAATATTTTTTAGATATCAATCCAAATCATCTTTAAGTAAACCATCATTTAGCAACAAATAAAATCTTAGTAAGGGATAATTTGATGGAAATACATATCGTGGAAATTCTTTGTCTCTTCAAGTCAAACTCAATCGTGCATCAGATGATATAACATTCTCTTATTATTTCCTCAAATCCATGTTTACATTTATATACTAATTAATTTAAACAAAAGTCAAGCCTCACCACATACATTCTCAATAATCTACCTATTTAAATACTAAACATATTATATCACTATTGTTTTCACTAATCAACAAACTGTAGATACGAGAGCATTTAAAATAATGGCAACTTTTATCCCATTTTAACCATCAATTAATTTAATATGTCACAGTAGTAACAACTAACAACCCATTTTCTGGTGATGACTTGATGTATCAAGGGTTGAAAAAGGTTAAGATAAAAACTAAAAAGTAGTGCAAAATGATGGTAACAAATTAATTACCACAAAGAAAAAGTAAAAGTAAAAGTGACAGCAAGCAAACATCCTTAATTCAAACATAAGAATTTGGTTTAACTTGAGAGGTAATCTTCACATTATAAGTAATCTAGATAGGTGAAAATAAACTCAATCATTTATCAACACACCAGAACCTATCTTTATTTTTATAACAAAAATTGAAATGCTTTTTCTTTGACAAAAAGAATTATAGCATTTCATTTAACAAAGGTTACAACCATCAACAAGTAAGTAAAATCACTAAGCAATTGATCTAGGTAAGTTTTACTCTGACTGGGCGTCCAATAACACATTCAAACTAAACGATGTTCTAGGTAAGTTTTTTTTTCTTTTAATTTGATTCAGTGAATGAAATAGTTTCTTATTATTGTTTCCTACTGCGGCTATTACAGTTTTCAATTTCTTTGAGGGTGGCCATTCTTATTATTGTTTCCTACTATTTCTATTATGTTTCTCAATTTCTTTAACAAAAATCAACATAAATAAATCACAAACTTAACACAAATTATCACAAATTACTCCACAAATTAAGCTTAACTCCATCATATTTTAAGTTAAATCAATTAAAAAGGAAAATATAGCTAGCTTACCAAAAAGTGATAGGAAGTGATGGTGTTGAAAGTAGAACGTAGATGTGTTTGGTGATGGACTGAGGTGGTGTCTAGTTTCGTCGCGGACAGGGGAGGTCGGTTGGGGAGTGGACGGCGAGTATTTCATAAAGTCGACGGACTGGAGGGTAAATAGTGATGATGGGTGAAGAGACAGAGTAAAGATGAGGAGAACTTAGTGATGATGAGTAAAGAAATTTAGGGTTTCATTGAGAACAACACTTTTTCGTTTTGCATGAACAAAATCAGGGGAACTACTTGTGGCAGCAACGAAAGCTTTGCATGGAGGAGCTCGGTCAGTGATGGTGCGAACGACGTATGGAAGGAGAACGACGAATCAACGACAGAAGTTCGTATGGAGAGTTTTGCAGATTGAGAATTTGGGATTTTCGTTTTGCAGAAGAAGAACAGTGGATAATAGAAAGTAACGACTCAAAACCTAGACTGTAATATTCTATTTCAATTTTAATTAACCTTAGGCAGCGCTTTTAGAAAGCGTTTCCTAAAATTTGGCTTTAGCAGCGGTTTGGGCCTATGGCAGCATTTTCTACTGTTGGGCCTATGGTAGCGCTTAAAATTCAGTAACGCTTTCTAGAATTTATTTTTTTATTTCAATTTTAATTAACCTTAGGAAGCACTTTTAGAAAGCGCAGCCTAAAGTGTGGCTTTAGCAGCGCTTTGGGCCTATGGAAGCGCTTTCTTCTTTTGGGCCTAAGAAAGCGCTTTTTCTCAACTTTACGCAGCGCTTTTCTATAAAGCGTTGTCTAATGTATATAGTTTTAAATTTTAAAATTTTATCGGGACATTTAGCAGCGCTTTCTTTAATGAACCTAAGGCAACGCTTTTTCTCAACTTTACGCAGTGTTTTTCTGTAAAACACTGTCTAATGTATATAATTTTAAAATTTTATCGGGATATATAGCAGTGCTTTATTAAAGCACTTTCTTTAATGAACCTAAGCCAACACTTTTCTCAACTTTACGCAGCGCTTTTATGTAAAGCGTTGTCTAATGTATATAGTTTTAAAATTTAAAATTTTATTGGGACATATAGCAGCGCTTTGGTACAGAAGCACTGCCTTAAAGCACTTTTGGCATAGTGATTCTTCCGAAGAGTTCTTTATGAATAATTATTTTCACATTTTTCACCGATGATATCAGTTTTTCCTATAATCAGTAGGTTTGTGTAGAAGTCTATCACTAGATTTGGGTATATCCTATCTGGTGTTTTTGGGAAGAATTCTCTTAATGAAGCTTTAAATATGTGAGATTAGGGTTTGAATCCTCCAATGAATGTTTCTTCCATGAACCATGTTTCTAATATTTTCTTTTCCAGGAGCATCTTTTATCTTCTTCATGTTTGTTTCTTATGGAGGCTAGGATGTCATCTCTCTCTTGTTAAGGTATTTCAGGTCTCTGATTTGAGGATTTCATGATAACCCCTATAGTAGAGAGACTTTACAAAAGAATAGATTTTTAGAAGAAATAAGAGTGAGATGCAAAGACTATAGATAATATGATACCTTTTATAGAGAGGCCTTCAGGGATTTTTGAACGTGTGGATTGAAGGGTTTTGATGTATAGATTGTGTTGTCCAAATATCAGATCAAAACTCGCATTTTCTAGACCTGCTAATCAATTAGATTTTCTTATAATCAGTTAGATTCTTAAATCTTTATATTTTGGGAGAGATCTTCATAGTTGCTGAATTTTTCTTTGCTTGGTGCGCAAGCTGAGCTTCAATTTGTTCTGAAAATGTGGTTTTAAATTTTTTCAAATCGGTTAGCAAGAAGTGCTAATCTATTAGATCATTCTTTTCTAGCATGTTTGCGCTAGTTGGACCTTGTGTTGGATTATTCATCTTTATGCACCCCTATTTGTATTTGTTTGCACCTTTAACTATAAAACTTATACAAATGCTCTTTTTTATAGGTTAGGCAGGATTGATTTAAATGAGCAAAAATAATTTAAATATATAAAAATGATTTAAATAATTAGAATAATTATTTTAAGGGTTTAATCAGATTTTGCTTATCATATAAACCTTAAAATTATTTTACCTCTTTCAAGAAATAGTTCTTGATAAATATTTTCTATAGGGGAAGAATACCTTACAGTGCATCCTTCTCATCACATTATTGGATGTGATAGTCGGTAAACCTCAAAATGAATAAGTCCATTAAAAACTTATTATTCAACTGATCATTTCTAATCTTTAATCTTGAGATTACTCTCAAATGTATTGCTTTGATCATAATGGTTGACATTCGTCATCCTCGTGATCATAGACTTTAAATTTTGTATACTTCTAGAATATATTGATGCTTTTGTATAGATTTTTTTAAGTAATCATTTAGTCTATGAGCTATAAAGCATTCCTGAAAAAAATTGGGTTTCACCTTTGGTGCCTGTAATATTTTCTTGGGCCCAAATGCATTAGTTATAAATGGTCTAAGGTTATTACCTTTAGATATATTCAATTTAAAGAAGAATTATTTCGAGTGTAAAAACTAGAAACTTTCCTTTTCTAAGATCTCTCTTTTCTGATCCCAAGATCTCTTCTTCCTTGTTGGCTGCAAATTCTTATTTTCTTTGTTTGAAGATTTTTTTCATGATTCTCCCCAATATTGATGTTTCTTTTCCTCTTATTATTTCTAATGTTTGAAGAAAAATCTTCATCTTCTTTATCTTTCTTTGAACGAGAGGATCCTCCGTCTAGTGTTGATCAGTGATTTAGTATGATCTTTTGAAGGATTGAGCTGAGTTTGTGTGATAGGAGAAAGATGAGGATGATGATTCTTCGGTTTTGCTCATCTCTTGAGTCAGCTTGTTCATCTTCTATATGATTTCCTTCTTCCTTAATTTTTCCTGAAATACATAAAGGCTTCCATCTATATATTTAAGAGTTAGATTAATTTTTCCAATTCTTAATTCTTAGAAATTTGTTAGTAACACAATTTCTAACAAAAATTTCTTATAAGACCAAAGCTAGAAAAAAAATCGTTTAAAGCTATTATCTTCTTTGCCTCGTGTGTTCATCTTATCTTATCAGATGCTTTGAGGAAACTTCATGTATCCATTCTAGAGTATCCTACATTTCATTGGTGCTTTCATAATGATGAATGGTGAAGAGTTCACTGTCATCCAAAAGATTGTTTTAAAAGATGTTTTGTTTCAAAATATCCATATCAATCTTTTTCTTCTTTGGTCCAAAAAGGGTTTTTCCCCTGCTCTTAAGTTATTAATTTGATGAGAAGGATAAATCGGACCATCAACTATTGTTTTATGTAAAAAAATATTTAATTTTAATTTTCCAAAAATAAAAGTTGCTATTTTTCAAAAAGGTAGTGGAGAGTTTCAAAATAGATCTTGTGTAGGAATGCATCTTCCTCCTGAGACGATTAGTCCTTTAAATAGGAGTTAGGCTCTGATGCCACTTATTGGACTTGAGACTGCATACACAAAATTGGGGTGAATTGTGTGGTTTGGAAAAACATAATTTTGAAAACTTTTTCTCAAATTAACTTAAATTAGAGTTTTAAAATCATTTTCAAATGTTTAAGCAGCGGATAATAAATGGCATAAAGTAAAAGATAAGGGAAGAAGGAGGACACATAATTATAGAGATTCATCCAAAACTAAAGGACCTACTTCTCTCTAAAAGACTTTGTCTTGAGAGTTTCCAATAATCCTTGAAAGCTTTTAGTAGGAAAGGCTCACAAACCCCTTATACAAGGAAATGATGGTTGATCTTTAACCAAATAATACAAGACAATGGATATGGGCGTTTGCGTATTTTCTCTAATAAATTTCTGAGAGTGAAGTGGTCATTCTCCCTTCCCAACTATGAGTTGAAATGGTTAGTCTTTTTTCCATGAGCATGAACCTTGTAGCGGTTAGTCTTCAAGTTCAAAATATTTTAGCTCAATTTTTCTTTAACAGCTTAACCAAATAACCTCTGAGATTTTAACCGACATGATCTCAAACCTAGGAAGATTTTTAATATCGGCTAATCTTCAACTAATCTTAGTTTTACCTGCAAACCAAGAACCAAGGGATGATTATCAAAGCTAGGAAATTCTTAAAGTATATATATTTAGGAATTGATCACACAATCCCCAACTAAAACTTTTATCGGGTTTAGCTTCTAATCACATATTTTATCCCTAAATGGATGATATTCCACAATGGTGTCTAAACAACATTTCCTTGGTGTGTTTTAAAACTCTACCCTTCCAGAATTACATTGGTACCTGTTAGCTGGCTATTTCGAATAAGGAAGAAACCGCTATCAAAATAATATTTCGAATGAAGTACCTAAGGAGATTAATATCAATATTGGATATTGGTGGAAGATATGGAGTCTTTATGTTGAAGGATTATTCAAGTTCCAGCAGATTTCGATTTGGACTTTTTTGGTGTTCGAATTACAAAAGAGCTCCTTTATGTAAGGGTGCCAGAAGTTGGAAACGGTCCAAGTAATTGGGTTATTTCGAAAGCAACAAGTTGCTTCGATTGGTACAGATTTCGTAAGATGCTTCGATTGGTACAGATTTCGAATTTCAAATAAAGAGCGCCCTTCTAGAAGACGCGTGGAAGTCAGCAAGCATAGGAAGCTTGCATGCTTCGAACGTGGCGTGATTTTAGAGTAGGGCTGTTAGGGTCGAAACACTATAAATAGGTGTTCTTATGTTAGATTTAAGGATTTTCACTTTTATGTACTAAAATATCTCAAAATACTCATTACTTCCGTGAATTAAGGAAAACGAGTCAGAAGATACAATGTACGTGTTGAACATCATTACTTTTTTACAATTTCAATACAAGTCTTGTTATATTTAATTCAACTTTACAGTATTTCGTTGTCTTTAAATCCTTCGATCACCTTTACAGTATTCCCTTGTCCTTTAAACACTTACATTTCCTTGCTCTTTAAACACTTACATTTCCTTGCTCTTTAAACACTTACATTTCCTTGCATTACAGTTATTTCGTTGTCCTTAAATACTTCGATTTCCTAGCATTTCCTTTGTTTTACTTGTCTTTAAACACAGTCATTTCGGTAGACAGTATTTTTTACCCTTAAATCCTTCAATTTACTTTTACTTTATCCTTTTAGTCAAACACTTATCTTTCCATTCAAGCCCAAGTTTAATTCGAAGCCTTTCCTGCCTATATTCATTTAGTTTATTCTTATAGACCATTTTAGAAATGTTTCCTAAGAATCTCGTCTTCAAATTTAACATACAGTATAAGTCTATCAATATAATAGATATGAACATAAAACTAAGTTATGACACATGTGTTCTAGGATCAATCTAGTCGATCCTGCAAGTAACCAATAATAAATTAGTAAATTAGAAGACTAGCGGTTGTTTACTAGAAATCACTGTAAACAAATTGGTACACCTAGCGGGACAGTGTCATAATACAAAGTTTTATCAAATATATTAGAGAAGTTTTAAGGATTTTCTGAGTGTGGAGCGTGTTTCGGTACATGAACCTTCGAAGCCGCAAAATATAAAATAACAATCCACATATACCCAGAAAACAACGTACTAAAATAATGGTTAATACAACCAACTAAGATGGGGTACAGAATCCTCAACAGGGGGCTGCAACAATCGTTTCAAGTTCGATTGATGCCTCCAATGCCATTCCTGTTGGCAGTTCGGATACAATCCCAGTAAATACATTAGACATGCCATCAAACGTGTCTTCAGTGCAAACTGCGCCACACATAGGGAATCAACAGTATTCGACCCCCCCTAGGCCTCCAGGTTTCGAACCTTTGAGACCCAGAAATCCTCAGTATGGGATGCCAACTCCGTTTATGGCAGGGTTACATAATGCATCAACTTCGTCCCCACTCCAAGGATCTGGTTCAGGAATGAACCATTTGGTTACAAATTTCCAGAATATAGGAAACTTCGCCCAGTTGCCTACTCCTACAACCAATAGTCAGGCAGCCCTTAGACAACAGATGGATGATAACAATCATGACATGGTGGGAATCTTAGCCCGCGAAATGAATTCTATTTTCAATCCCTTAATCCAGAATATAAATAGAACAAACCAAGAAAATGCAGCCCAGATGGCCAGAATAGCAGATTTCTTTGGTGCCCCTAATGCGCCTGCAAGGCGTAGGCAAAACCCAGTGGTAATTCGAAATGAAGAACCCATAATTGAACAAGTTCGACCCCCTGTACAAGTGGTCGAAGAAGGAAATATAGGGGTAAGATTAAGAGACCAGGAAATTCAGGAAGTTCAGAATGAACAGCCTAGACCTATACTGATGGTGAATAGGGACCAAAATGCAGACGAAATTGTCCATCGAATTAGGAATGACAATTTAGTGGTAGAAAATAACCTCACCACCATGATTGAAAGAATAATGGCCCAGAATTGTTTAAATTCAGGATTTAGGAGGCCAAATTACACATCTCCTATTTTGGATTATATTTTGCAAACAGAATTACCCAGGGGCGTTAAAATTCCTAAATTCACGAAATTTGCTGGAGATACAAGTGAATCAACAGTGGAACATATAGCAAGATATTTAACAGAAGCAGGAGATATAGCAAATGATGAAAATCTTAGGATAAAATACTTCCCAAGTTCTTTGACAAAGAACGTTTTTACCTGGTTCACCACCTTGCCCCCTGGATCTGTAGACACATGGCCTTATTTAGAAAGGCTTTTCCATGAACAGTTTTACATGGGTCAGTCTAAAATCAGTCTCAAGGAACTAGTAAGCATTAAGAGAAAATTCACGGAACCAATAGATGAATATTTGAATAGATTCTGTTTATTAAAATCCAGATGCTTCACAGTGGTCCCTGAACATGAATTGGTCGAAATGGATGCTGGGGGCCTAGATTATTCCATTCGAAAGAAATTGGATACACAATATCTTAGAGACATGGCCCAACTGGCAGACAGAGTGCGTCAGGTCGAAAGATTAAAAGCTGAAAAAGCCAGGGCTAGTAAAAATCATAAGAAGGAGATAATAGCCTACATAGAGGCTGAAGAGGAAAACATAGATGATTCTCAAGACCCTTATGATTTCGATCAGTTCGAAATAGATCTTGCAGAACTAAAAGAAGCACCCCCTTATGCTTGCAAAGTTCTACTTCCTTCCAATGGAAAGGATTCTGTCGAAAGTGAAAGGAATGATAAATTCCCCAAGAAAATCTATACTTTCGATATAACTAAATGTGATGAGATATTTGATCTACTTGTTAAAGATGGCCAGTTAATAGTTCCTCCTAACCTTAAGATTCCTCCGTTGGAACAAAGGAAAAAGAGGGGCTTTTGTAAATATCACAACTTTTTAGGCCATAAAACCTCACAGTGTTTTCTTTTCAAGGATTTGATAAGAATGCAATCAAGGATGGCAGGCTGAAGTTCTCAAACAAGGGAAATGATCCAATGAAAGTTGACACTGATCCGTTGCTGATGGCGGAGACTAACTATGCTGAACCACTAGACATCAATATGGTGGAAATTGCTAAGGGGAAAGTCGAGTCAAAGGAGGAATTCGAAGAGGATGGGGACTTCATCCTAATCGAAAACAAAAAAGAGGCTACTAATGGCCTCCCATTGATCAAAAACGAAACAGAAGCCACTGATGGCCTCCCAAAGGTGCTCAAAGCAAAGATATTAAGGGATAGAAAATTAGTTGAGGCCACTGAAGGTCTTAGGATGAAATTCGAAGAAGTCAAGATTTCTGATGACCAAATGCTGGGAGTGAATATAGTGGATTTCGAACAGCCTAATGCTGAAATGGAAGAAGTGGAACACTGTCTAGAAAGGGAAAGAGAACAGAGAAGAGAGAACTTACCTAGAAAGGACGCAAGTTTCCGTGAATACCTCTTCCACTGTCATAAGAAAAATCAGGAGAAGTTGCTATGCCCAAGGTGCAGTATCATCTGCAACCCTAGAATTGCTGCTGAATTCGAAAGGGCCCAGCGTGAATGAACAAGAGTCAACTGGAGGCAAGACAACCAATTATACAAAGTCTATCCAAAGGCTGATGAAAGCCTGCTCGAATTCCTGGTTCGTTGCCACAAGATTGGAACAGAATGCTTGATATGTCCCAGATGTGCAGTAGTGTATGATAAGGAAATGGCTGGAGCATTCGAAAGAATTCCATTTTCGTCAGGCTGGGGGCACCAAGGCAGAATGCCTTCGAATCTTGTTAGCACAGCCAGAAGTATACCAAGGAGGCCAGATAGCCCTTATCCTAGGGGAGCAAAGAGAGTTTCCTTTAAACTACCTGCAAAAATCCCCACTGATAGATGGTTGCAAGTGAATGCTGATAAGGGAAAAGGGAAGTGGCGCAGCTTTGATCGAGGAGGCAGGACTGTAATGGCATACAGGAGGCAATTCAATTCGAATAGGAGGGAAGAAATAAGATTGGAGAATTATAAGGGAAGAAACCCAATGTCTCGCTCTCAATGGCGCAGACACCAGCGAAACCAAAAAGCTGCAAGGGATTCGAAACCTATGGGGGTAGGAGAATCCAGTACCAATAAACCAACATCACTAAACTAGACTGAGGGCAAACCCCCAGTATCTAGGAGACTTTTTTCTCCACAGAAGGACACTAAAGAAAATAGGATTCAGAAGGAAGCTGCGAACGAAGAGGACTTGATGACTGATGCCTTCGAATCTGAGGGGGAATCCTTCTTCAATGCAAACTGTAATGTAGTTTCAGTACTGCCTTGTAAGTACAATCAGAAAACAGAGGTTTATGCTGATGAGGACGAAATGGCCAGACATAGGCCAGTATGCTATTATGTGATGAACAATGGAGAGGTCGAAGAGCAGAATGCTTTCTTTGAAAAGCCAGACGAAGGAATAAAAAACCATCTCAAGCCCTTATTCATCAGGGCAAAGGTGGAACAATATGGTGTGAACAAGGTTCTGGTAGATGGTGGAGCTGCTGTCAATCTGATACCCCAATTCATGCTGAGGCGAATAGGAATACATGATTCAGATGTCAGACCTCACAACATGGTGCTATCGAATTATGAAGGGAAGGTTGGCCAAACTTTGGGAGTAATACAAGTTAACCTGACAGTTGGTTCCCTCACAAGGCCAACAATGTTTATGGTCATTGCTGCAAAAGCAAATTATAATCTGTTGCTTGGCAGGGAATGGATCCATGGAGTTGGAGCTGTACCTTCTTCAATGCATCAAAGGCTGGTGTTGTGGAGAGATGATGGGATTTTGAAAATATAGAAGCAGACCAAATCTACTATATGGCAGAAATCAACAATGTGGACAAAAGGAATTTCGACAGAAATATGGCCAACATAGGGCCATGTCACCCACCTGAGGAATATTTCGAGCCTAATGAAAATGCTTATTATTCCCTAACCTTACGTCCCAATGGATTCCAATGGGATAGGTAATTCATCATGTGGGATGGACAGGTGACTGAGAAAGATGGAGAGACTTTGACGATATGGCAAACTGGCTGGTCAAGCGAAGGTTTTTATGACTGAATCAAATTACTACCAAAAGATTTCGGCCTATTTGGCTGAGAACAAACGAAGAACGGCTCTCGAAGCTGAAATACAAAACATGGCTGTCGAAGCCATAGACAAAAAAGAAATAGCAAATCCTGAAGGAAACCATTCATCCTCACCATGTGATGGACAAACTTCTAAACTGATGGATCAAAGACTAGATGCCATTTATGATCAAGAGCCCTTGGGGTTCGAAAAGGATCCAGAGTCATCAAACTCTAAGATGCTGGCCCAAGATCCTTTGGAGGAAGTTGATATTGGGGATGGTGTCGAAAAAAGGATTACATACATCAGTGCGAAGCTCAGTCCCAACTTAAAAGGCAAAGTGGTCGAAATGCTCAAACGAAATAGAGATTGCTTCGCCTGGGACTATGATGAAATGCCTGGTTTAAAGAGGGAACTTGTAGAACATAGGCTTCCAATCAAGGATGGCAAGAAGCCCATCAAGCAGATGCCTAGACGTTTCGCTCCAGAGATTCTCTCAAAAATAAAGGCAAAGGTGGAACGGCTTCTTCGATGCAAATTTATCAGGACCACAAGGTATGTAGAATGGCTTGCTAACATTGTACATGTTATTAAGAAAAATGGCTCTTTACGAATTTGCATAGATTTTAGGGATTTGAACACTACCACCCCAAAAGATGAATATTCCATGCCTATAGAAGAAATGCTAATTGATTCTGCTGCGGGTTTCGAATACCTGAGTATGTTAGATGGATACTCTGGGTATAATCAGATTTTTATTGCTGAGGATGATGTTCCCAAAACTGCATTCAGATGTCCAGGCGCCTTAGGCACTTATGAATGGGTAGTTATGCCCTTTGGACAAAAAAATGCTGGGGCAACATATCAGAGGGCAATGAACACTATTTTTCATGATTTCATTGAGTCATTTATGCAGATTTATATAGATGACATAGTGGTCAAATCTGTTTCTGATGAGGATCATTTGACTCACCTTTGCCAGTCATTCGAAAGACTGAGAAAACATGGCTTAAAAATGAATCCTCTTAAATGTGCTTTCTTTGTTCAGGCTGGGGATTTCCTAGGATTTGTGGTCCACAAGAAGGGGATCAAAATTAACTTGAACAAGACGAAGGCTATTATGGAGACGAAGCCTCCTTCAACCAAGAAAGAGTTGCAATCTCTATTGGGTAAAATTAACTTTTTAAGGAGATTCATATCTAATTTGAGTGGGCGAACTTAAGCTTTCTCTCCACTGCTCCGTCTCAACCAAGGGAATTTTGAATGGACTGTGCAGCATCAGGAGGCATTCGAGAAAATCAAAGCTTATTTGATGCATCCTCCTATACTTGCACCCCCTTCGAAAGATAAACCAATGAGGTTGTACATCTCTGCCTCCAATGTAACTATAAGTAGTATGTTGGCCCAAGAAAATGATGATGGCGTCGAAAGAGCCATCTATTATCTTAGTAGGGTCCTGAATAAAGCAGAGGCTAAGTATAGTAGCATTGAAAAACTATGCCTTTGTTTGTATTTCTCTTGTACAAAACTTAAATATTATATTAAACCCGTTGATGTTTATGTTTCATCTCACTTTGATGTTATTAAACATATGCTTTCGAAACCAATCATGCACAGCAGGATTGGCAAATGGGCCTTAGCACTCACTGAGTACAATTTGACCTTCAAGCCTTTAAAAGCTATTAAAGGACAAGTAGTTTCAGATTTCATAGTGGATCACTTTGTGAGTGAAGACTTCGCGTTGGATTATGTTGAGATCCAGCCTTGGAAATTATCCTTCGATGGGTCAACACATAAACATGGAAGTGGTGTTGGAGTCCTTATAATTTCTCCTGAGGGAATTCCAACGAAATTCAAGTACAAGTTAGAAGGTCCTCCTTGTTCGAACAACGAAGCTGAATATGAAGCATTAATTGCTGGACTTGAAGCTTTGCTAGAACTAGGGGCAACCAGAGTTGAAATTAGGGGAGACTCAGAGTTGGTCATCAAACAGATAACCAAAGAATACAAATGTATCAAGGAAAATTTGATCATGTACTTCGTTGTTGCTAATAGATTACTCAAAAAATTTGAATATGTGGATATAAAACATATTCCCAGAATTGATAATCAGGAGGCGAATGACTTGGCTCAAATAGCTTCAGGATATAAGATATCTAGAGAAAACCTCCAATATCTCATAGAAACAAGAAGCAGAATATTGGATACCAAATTATCACCATTAGACTTGGAAACTTCAAAACTAGGTTATGCAGATCAGAAAGAATTCAAAGTTCTAAATATTGATACTTTGGCAGATACAGATTGGAGAAGTCCCATAGTAAATTACCTGAAAGAACCTTCAGTAAGTACAGAGAAAAAGACCAAATATAGGGCATTATCTTATGTCCTAATAGGAAATGAAATTTTCAAGAAAACCCCAGAAGGTATATTACTCAAGTGTTTAGGAGAAAATGAAGCATATTTAGCAGTATCCAGTGTGCACAGTGGGGCATGTGGGGCACATCAAGCAGGTCACAAAATGAAATGGTTGTTGTTTCGATATGGAATGTATTGGCCCACTATGCTCAAAGACTGCATAGAATTTGCTAAAGGTTGCGAACAATGCCAAGTTCATGCAGGTATTCAACATGCTCCTGCAAGTGAGTTACATTCAATTGTTAAGCCTTGGCCTTTTAGAGGATGGGCATTAGATCTAATTGGTGAAATTCGAACAGCATCATCCAAAGGACAGAAATATATCCTTGTGGGTATAGACTATTTTACAAAATGGGTCGAAGCAATTCCTCTAGTGAACGTTGATCAAGAGGTCATTATGGAATTTATCCAGAGGCAAATAATTTACAGATTCGGAATACCAGAAAGTATTACAACAGATCAAGGTTCAGTTTTCACAGGGCGAAAAATGAAAGAGTTTGCAAAAGAAATGGGATTTAAATTACTCACGTCAACTCCTTACTACGCTCAAGCTAATGGACAAGTAGAAGCAGCCAATAAAGTCATTATAGGTTTGATAAAGAAACATGTAGGACGAAATCCAAGAAATTGGCACAAAACTTTGGACCAAGCTTTGTGGGCATGTCGAACATCTCCTAAAGAAGCAACGAATACTACACCGTTTCGACTTACCTTTGGACATGATGCAGTGTTTCCAGTCGAAATACACTTACAATCAGTAAGAATCCAAAGACAAAATGAAATACCAATTGATCAATATTGGGAAATGATGATGAATGAATTAGTGGACGTGGATGAAGATAGGCTACATGCTTTAGAAGTTATGAGAAGACAGAAAGAAAGAGTAGCCAAAGCCTACAACAAAAGAGTTAAAAGTAAGTTGTTCTCAACCAATGACTTGGTATGGAAGGTTATATTACCTATGGATAAAAATAACAGATTATTAGGTAAATGGTCACCCCATTGGGAGGGTCCCTTTCGAGTATTGAAAACATTTTTGAATAATGCTTACGAAATAGAAGAATTAGCAGAAGATAGAAGAATCTTGAGGGTAAATGGGAAATACTTAAAAAGGTATAAACCATGCTTACAAGAGGTTAGAATCACTGCAGGATAATGCATGAGTCTTTGATACTCTCGAAATAGCCTGGATGAGTCAAAAAACAAGTATTTCTTTATATCTGTCGAAATACATGTTCTTGGGGGGCAATTTGTTAGCTGGCTATTTCGAATAAGGAAGAAACCGCTATCAAAATAATATTTCGAATGAAGTACCTAAGGAGATTAATATCAATATTGGATATTGGTGGAAGATATGGAGTCTTTATGTTGAAGGATTATTCAAGTTTCAGCAGATTTCGATTTGGACTTTTTTGGTGTTCGAATTACAAAAGAGCTCCTTTATGTAAGGGTGCCAGAAGTTGGAAATGGTCCAAGTAATTGGGTTATTTCGAAAGCAACAAGATGCTTCGATTGGTATAGATTTCGTAAGATGCTTCGATTGGTACAGATTTCGAATTTCAAATAAAGAGCTCCCTTCTAGAAGACGCGTGGAAGTCAGCAAGCTTAGGAAGCCTGCATGCTTCGAACGTGGCGTGATTTTAGAGTAGGGCCGTTAGGGTCAAAACACTATAAATAGGTGTTCTTATGTTAGATTTAAGGATGTTCACTTTTATGTACTAAAATATCTCAAAATACTCATTACTTCCGTGAATTAAGGAAAACGAGTCAGAAGATACAATGTACGTGTTGAACATCATTAATTTTTTATAATTTCAATACAAGTCTTGTTATATTTAATTCAACTTTACAGTATTTCGTTGTCTTTAAATCCTTCGATCACCTTTACAGTATTCCCTTGTCCTTTAAACACTTACATTTCCTTGCTCTTTAAACACTTACATTTCCTTGCTCTTTAAACACTTACATTTCCTTGCATTACAGTTATTTCGTTGTCCTTAAATACTTCGATTTCCTTGCATTTCCTTTGTTTTACTTGTCTTTAAACACAGTCATTTCGTTAGACAATATTTTTTACCCTTAAATCCTTCGATTTACTTTTACTTTATCCTTTTAGTCAAACACTTATCTTTACATTCAAGCCCAAGTTTAATTCGAAGCCTTTCCTGCCTATATTCATTTAGTTTATTCCTATAGACCATTTTAGAAATCTTTCCTAAGAATCTCGTCTTCAAATTTAACATACAGTATAAGTCTATCAATATAATAGATATGAACATAAAACTAAGTTATGACACATGTGTTCTAGGATCAATCTAGTCGATCCTGCAAGTAACCAATAATAAATTAGTAAATTGGAAGACTAGCGGTTGTTTACTAGAAATCACTGTAAACAGTACCTTTACTCACAAAGGACTTTTCTCACAAAATGATTTTCTTATAACATATAGTGAGAGAAAGTTTAAACAAAACTTTAGAGAGATAGAAGGAGAGAGGAAATTGTAAAAACAGTGTTTCTGGATGATTTGAAATGAGAAATAATACCTCTATTTATAGGAAAGAGTAATGCCTGCAACGACATTCTCATTTAATTAATTTGACCGTTTTCTAATTAGTTAGCACTTTGGCCTAATCCATTGCTCCTAAGTCATATGGCACAACTTAAAGGCACTTTGAAAATGTTTTCTCTTATTTAAGGTATTTGAAAAAAAATGGTTTTAGTGTGTGTGTACTTATAGCCATATACTTTTACGAAAAATCCCTTTGCTTTTACAAAAGGTCACTCACTTACTATCTTAGAGGGATTGACTCCTTCTACAAGACCTTTGCTAGATATTATCTTATGTTGTTAACAATGCTTAAGATCTCTTGAGGCTTTAGATAAATTCTCTTTGTTTACCTTCTTCTTCTTTATATAGCCAGGGTCATCAAACAACATTACTTGTGTTTTCATCTTTAACTGCTTATGCACTATGCTTGACATATAAATAGTTCTCTTTATAGTTTGACCTTATTGGTGTCTTTATGGTTGTCCTTATAGTTATCATCATAGTTGTTACCATAGTTTCCATCATATTTGTCACCATAGTTGTTACCATAGTTGTCATCATAATTGTTACAATAGTTGTCATCATCAAAAGATGATGCATTGGTTAAAGATATATTACCTGCAAAACAAGATTCCACACTAGGTGTCATAACCGGCAAAAAATTAAAGAGTTTCCACCATTACTTTTTATCCTAAGGAAGGGGGAATAACAAATAACCCTAATTTGTACAAAGTATCTAAATTCGTAAGTTAATTAGACGAAGGGAAGGTGTTAGGCACCCTTCATCTTCCTTGTTCTCAAGAGGCTCCGCATTTAGGTTTAAGCTTATAATGGGGATTTGGTAGTTAATATTTCTATACATTGAGAAAAGGATTTAAATTTTTAATAGTTAGACTCGCCTTGGTTTGAACCGCATGCCTACGTATCTCCTTGCGAAGAATCAGAGTCCAATTTCGTGGTTCGTATGGTTTGGTTAGAGTTTTTTTTATAGGATTGCGTAGAATTCCTTTCGAGTTACCCTTGAACCTTGTCTGGGTTTGAAAAATTGAGTGAGCGTAGACGTAGTTCCCAGTTAATTTTGATAGCAACCATAATTAATCCTTTTTTGAAAATATATTGATTTTTGTTAAGTTAGTAGAAAATGATTTGAGGTTGGTTAGATGTTTTAATTTAGGTTTTGGTTGATTGAAGAAAAATTGATCTTCATTGAAAATATATCGCGCTTGGCGAAAAACTTTATTGGATTTGTTGATTAGTTAATTTTAATGTTTTGATCTGAGTCACTAATTGGCAAGGCGTTAAGCCAACCAATCGATTATTCCAGAATGTGAAATCCTATCATTTGTGAAACATTTTAGTTAATTTGATTATGACAATTGTTGAATGTGTATAGATTATTTGCAATTGATGATGTTAACTTAATCGGGAAATTAATGTACAAACTTAATTAATGAAACTAATTAACATTTCCCTACAAAATAAAAATTAATCTAACCCTAATATTTAGTCTATTAACTAAAAAATACTAACTAAAAAAGTAACTAAATATTTGAATGGAAAAAAACTAAATAAAAACCTAAGGTGCTAAGTTTGATTGGGAAGTGTAGATAGAAAGTCAGAATTTGAATTAGGGCCCAATAGGTTTTCTCTAAACTCTAATTGTAATCAATATTTTACAATTATCAAAGTAAGAAAAAAAATTGAATGCAAACACAACAAGCAGGGTTGAGCGGTATCTGAATACAAGCAGGGTCGATCGCAGACTACTCGTGCGGTTGTCGCTGGTATATGTGAATAAAAAATCAACAAAAGCTAGTTTGACTCCAAAGTTTAAGGGTTTGACTCTTTTGATAAAAAAAGTAATAAAGTTATTTCTGAAACCGAATTTTGTGTACCGCGAATGAAAGAAAGTATATACTCATTAATAAGTTATATTGAAGAAAAAAATACAATCAGTGTTCATCGCCTAGTGTAAAAAACGAAATGATTAAATGTGAAGAAAAAAACACAATTGAAAATAAACGGGAGAGAGGATTATTGATTATAAAAAAGATTTAACCATCAGACAACAAATAAAATTATAAAATAGAGAAGCTTTATATAAAAATTATCGGTCAAAATAATTTAAAAATAACGTAGCAAAAACAAAGTTTTGAAAAAAGAGAATGAAAATATCAAATCGTGGATAATTGTTCTTAGGTCATTGCCTGTTCAAGACAATAACACCCTAAAACAAAAGTTGTGTAAGTGTTCTTTTCAAGACAAAACTCTAGCATAAACTCCAAAAAAGAATTGTAAGTTGTGAAATTCGTAGATTTTCGTGGATGATCTATTATGATGCACAAGAGTCTTATTTATAGATTTGAAATTAAGTTATAAACACCAAAAAGGAAATTACCCAAGATAAAAAAAAAGCCCAAAAGTTGCCTTAAATCAAATATTTAAAAAAATATAAATTTTAATATTCAAATATTATTAAAGAAGAAAACGAAAAATTATTAATAAAAATTAAGAAATATATTTTTTAATAATTTTTTTTGGAATAATGACAAAATGAAAGGAAATTGGAATAGATAAATATACAAAATTATGGAAGGTGGAATTTGAACACATACCTCCTACTTGCAAGCCTTCCTCCCTTATCAATTATGCTATGTCATTCAATTTGAGATAAAAAAGGCACATGGAAGCATATGAAGGGTGAGCAAGTATTTACTATTTAAGAAATACAAATAATTTACAAGCAAACTATTATACTTTTAAAAAGACGAAATAAATTGGAAAAAAATATTTATAAAACCCAAAATGTTAGTGCAAATAAACCAAAGAAATGTATAAAATCCAAATTTCAAAAATCATTTGAATTTTTGAAAATAAAGCGGGAAAATTTGGGGTATGACACAAAGCCGTGACACTGGTTCAAAAGAAAGTCCAAGAGGTAGTCTCATCAACTGTTTTGATGCCTACCAAGACTAGGAGTGAAGCCTTTGGAAAAGCTCCTCTGAAGACAACTTCTTCACTTATCATATCAGCTCCTATGAAAAAACTTAGGAACATGATTCTACCAGTTGAAGAGGTCATTGAAGAAGAAGAAGAAGAAGAAGAAAAGGAAACTCGTCAATTTATGGTTAGGAAGATCAAGGAGGGGGATAAATGGGATCATGACCTGTTTAAAGAATATGTGCAAGAAGGAGCCAAGATTCTAATATCTGCTTTGAGGGATAATGATTTGGAAGGGCTATCAGATGTTGAAATTCTGGTGCAACATGCCAAGGAAGTTAAAGTTATTGCTGAAACTATCCTGAAGAATGTTGAGGGAACTTATGAAGTTAGAGTTATACAATTGATAGTGGATGTTGTAGAGTCTCAAGCCCTGGAAGGTAATGTGGGAAAATGGGCAGCTACTGAAGCTTAAGATGCTGCAGAAGCTTTAAACTCAATTATTATTCTAGACCGTATCTCGGATTATGATCTAGATTATTTCTATCCTCAATCTGTAATCCATATACTAACCCCTCATCTATCACCCACACATTCTTATGAAACACACCCTCACCCAATAATGACATAGTTCTACCCTTAGAAACTGGCATTCCTTATCATAAACCAACCTCTAACTCTGATTTTGATGAATGAGACTCCCAAACCATCATTTAGATTCTAAAAAGATCCAAGACTCAGGAAAATATCCTAAGACCATTTGTCATAAATGAATTATCCCAACACCTATTTAATGAGTCCACTTCATAGAACAAATCTAAACAATACCAACTAGGGTATATTCTAGAATTTAGCCAAGACATACCATAACATTAACCTTTAGAAGCCATACCACTTCAAGTCATACCTTTAGAAACCACAATATCTGAAACTCACCAACCAGAAGATCAAACTAACCTTGTTCAACTTGAACCTGAACATGAACCTAAATAAGCCATACCAGACCAAACTATACCAGAAGCCGAACATGAACCACAATCATCTAACCCATGAATTTCTCAACCTTAACAACATGAACAAAATTCTCCCTCCTTAAAAATAACTAGATGTCGTGTCCGAATCTAGCACAACAGTAGTATCTTTATTTGAAGAAATATCAACTTGTGTCCCTTAACCACCTCAACTAACTCATAATCTGAACCCTCCACCTCATATCTAAGACCAAATGGGGGAATTTATAATTGTTGTCTATGATAGAATTTAGGATATGTTTGTTGAGAGACTTACAACATCTCGCTCCATTACTTATGTTTTTAAGTGGGACACTCTCAAAACCTATGTGGATGCACCTCTGAAGAATATAAATACTTTAACTTCTAAGTTTGTAGCTTATTATAGCCATAATCAAGAGAAACTAGAGGAGACACTGGCTGTTATACCTACTAATCAAGAGATAATGGGAGCTCAACTTCATATTGTGGTTGCTAATCAAGACTTTATAGTCAACAAACAAGAAGAAATGGATCCTCAGTTGAAGTTTGTGGTTGCAAGGCAAAATGATATAGGGTCAGATATTAAAACCATCCTGTAGATTCTGAAGAAAGTACCCTAGGCCTTAGAACTTAGCACCCTTATTTTAAAATATTTTTCAATCTGACATTTTTTTCTTTGGTTTATTGATGTTTTTCTTCAGTATCTTTTCTTGTTTCCATTACTTTTTTGTTGATGATAAAAGGGGGAGTAAGATAAATAAGTATTTAAGTGCCTGAATCTGATTGTTAAGAACTAATTCTTGTTCAAAATTTGAAGAATAATTTATTGTGCTTTAAATATCAAATTTAATTAACCTAGATAGAACTTAGTGGGAGCTTAGAAACCTCACCTTTTAACTATTAAACCCAGTTGGAGATTACAAACCTCAGACCCTGAAGTCAGCTTGTTAATTAAATTAACAACCATTTCTCTTAAATACTTTTGTTTGTCATCACCAAACACGGGGATGTTGTTGGAAAAAATTTGTTTGTACCATATCTCTAAAGTTTTGATGATAAGAAAGTATTTAAAGAAAATTGGTTATACTAATAAATGTTCAAGTGTGCAGGATCATAGACTAAAATTTCTGACATAAACTTAGTACTGGTATTGAATATTAATACTTAAGGAGAAGCTAAAATATCCAGAATCTGAATGTTCAAAACATGAGAACTAGACTCTAAAGAATCAGACTCTGAAGGAAGACAACTTTTGCAGACGAGACTCTAAATAAAGTCAACCTCTTAAAACATAGTCTCTGAAGGTATTAGACTCTGGTCAATCAGTATAAGGATCAAGCAAACTCTGGTAAGTCACTATCATACTCAGAGAAATTTGTCTTCTTCAGATCATGTGCAACTTCAAACAAAAATCTGCATTGACAACTAGGATGTAACCGATAATTCCTTTTGAAGCAAATGGAATTCAAATGTATTTTCAACGAAATTACCCATATCAAGTAACATCGCAACGAATAAGATCAAGATTCTCCAAGACTCACTTGTGCTAGCTCTCATCTTTAACAACTCTTTTATGTCTCTCTATATAAGGAGTTGGATACATGAAGAAAGAAACCAATCCTTGACAATAAAAAAGATTTGCTATTCTATCAAACCAAAAGCATAAGTTTAACTTAGAATTTATTATCATTTGTATATGTTAGAAATTCATAAGTCTTAAAAGTCTTCTTGAGTTGTATTTTTTTCTTTTCTTTATATATATATATATATATATATATATATATATATATATATATATATATATATATATATATATATATATATATATATTGTACTGGTCAAAAATAGAAGTGTGCGTGTTCCTCCTGCAGAGGCAAGGGGACTCAGAGGGCTTTAGTAGGTTTATAACAATCGTATGTGGCTATGGATTTCCCATGATGGTGAGAAGTCTTGTGTGGTGTTGTTTTATGGAAATTTAGGGGTCCTTCTCACGTGACGTGAGAGACTCTATTGATGGACAATGTGCTTAGGTATAAGCTTCGGTGCGGGTGTGAATATGAGAGATGATCTTTGAAAGCACTATGCTTAAGATTATAATTATGTGTATTATTAAGATTTGACCTATTCTCTTACATAAGAGATGTATTTAAAGAGGCCTTTGAGGTCTAGAATTCTCTTTGGATGGGTCACCACCCACTCAATCAATGGTGCACCGTTAAATCCCTATTTCTCAAGAAGTCGTGGGGTCAGTTATTGACTATGACTTCTCTCTGCCCCAGAAATTTCTTATCCCACATTTCCCATTGTCGGGGGACAAGAAAGTCACAGGGAAAGGAGATACCTACCTTTGGGTGACATTCCAACATTGCCTCTTATGGGGCAGTCTAATAGCGTCACCCTAGACAAGGCTCTAGACATTTATAACACTACATAGTCCTTCAAGCACGAGGCCTTTGATAGAAGACGAAATTATTTTAGATCATAGCTTTAGGGAAGAATCCTGAGATCCTTCATTTCCTCATGTAAGGCCTAAGTTAAATAGAAAATTTGGGCTCTTTAGCCCTGATAACATGCAATCTGAGTGAAGAGACACTAAGTCAGTCAGGTGGGATTGTGTATAGCTTAGTTGATGAGACTATAAGTTCCTCAGGAGAGGCATTCGACCTTTTTAAGAGTGACTTCCATTGAGCCCCCCAGGCAAAGATCTATACTATGAAGACCGACATATAAAACAATCAGAAGAAAACATCCATGTGGGAAATACATCGCTCAAGAATTGTTTAAAGGTACATAGACATGATGTTTATTAAAGAATTACAAATGATTTAATTGTAATAATATCTAAGATGGAGAGAATTCTAGGTTTCGGGTAATAAGGGGCCTCCCATTTTCTATAAATTATATGCTCCGTGAGGAAGTTTCTAAAATATGTGATATGGTCCCTCCCTAGTGGGTTGTAGTTTTCCCTACTGGGCGGGTAGAACCACCTCTTTTAAGACCAGGTGGCCCTTTTGTATTTCTCTTGGATTGACTATGAAGTTATACCTTATAGAAACTTTATGTTTGGAAGCAAACTTTCGAACATAGACGACTTCCCTTAACTCGTCTACCAGATCTACTGCACACTTGAATCATATCTTGTTCTCCTCTTTATTGAATTGGAATTTTCACCACGAGGGCATGTCAATCTCCATAGCTAGCATGTCATCTGCTCCGTAGACCATGGAAAATGTGGTTTCCTTGGTGGTGCAATTTGGAGTGGTGTGGTATGACCATAATATCTCAAGGAGTAGTTCTTCCCATAAGCTATAGGCATCGTCAAGCTTCTTCTTGAGTCCCTTATAAATTACTTTTTTAGTTGAATCAGCTTGACCATTGGCTTAAGGGTGTCGAACAAACACGAATTTTATTTTTACTCCCAAGTCTTTGTAGAATCTGGTGACCATAGTACTGGAAAACTGGGTTCCATTGTTGGAGACAAGGGCTCCAAGAAGTTTATATCTACTCATAATCTTATGGCGATAGAAACAAAACACTCTCTTTGTCATGATCTTGGCTACAACCTCTTTTTCTATCCTCTTTGTAAAGTAATCGACTCCTACTATCAGGAATTTCAATTGGCCCGATGCCAAGGGGAAATAGCCTAGGATGTTCGTGCCTCATTGATATAAATACCTAGGTGAAGTCATCGACGAGAGAAGTTATGTTGGAGTATGGTAAAGGTCATCATGTCTCTACATTGATCACACTCTTGACAAAGTAAATTCTATTTTTCATTAGGGTAGGCCAATAATACCTTTCCTTTAATATTTTGTGTGCGAAGACTTTTCCACCAATGTGGCTGTTGCAGGCACCCTTGTGTACCTACGTAAGAACTAAGGTGATTTCATGCTCACACAGACTTTGTAACATGGGGAGGCCCTCCAAATTTTGTATTGTTTTCCATAGAGAAGGGTTTACTTGGGAGCCTGTTTCTAGATCCTTCTTGCTTTTCCCTCATCAAGTGGAAGCTCATTGTATATATCGTAGTACAGGTGACATCCAACTTGATTTTCGGATGACTTCCAGGGAGTATACTTCATCTAACTCAATGTTGGGGGAGGCGAGGGTTTCTTAGATAACTATTCTATTGAAACACACTGTCATTGATGTGCTTAGCTTGGACATAAGTTTTGCTCTAAATTTTTGCTTGCAGGGGACATGCTCTATTTCAAATGTGGAGAAGCGAGAAGATAAATTTTGTACATGATAACTTATTGACAAGTGTGTTGATAGTGTCAAATTAATAAAAATAAATATAGTTTCTATAAGGATTGCTATTTAACAAAACTAAGATTGTGCGAATTAAAAAGTAAAGGTTGGGGGGTTTGAATTATTTTACAAAAAGTAAATCCGTTTAGAATTCAATACGAGAAAAGCGACTAGGATTTATCATGAATCCCTTTTTTATCCCCTATTGATGTTTAGTGAAATAGATAAATGGTAAAGTTGTTATATTTTTATGGAAAATTAACAAAACCACTATATCCAATTCCTTGGTTCATAACTCACTAATTTCTACTAGGGACTTCTTATCCATATTCGGTCGATAAAAGTGAAATTATGTGTTATTACAGTGTACAAATTCAAAATCCATTACTAGTGGTATATATCCCTATTCAACTAGTGAAACTAGATTAGTTATCCTAGTTCAGACTCATAGGCTTAGGGTCAGTAGTCCTTACTCGTCTAAGTTCATATGATCAGTGCGTCCATAAATAATAAGCATTAAGAGAAAGGATAATTAAATAGAAAATATAACTTCAATTTTTCATAAAACATCAAACTAAACATATAACCCAACTTGTTCAAAACAAGTTCATCAATAAAATAGAAAGATTTGAGAAGATGATTGCATGTGAAATCCTTGAAGAGTTTGGCCTTCAATGGCTTCCATGCTCTTAAAATTTCCTTCCTCAGACTCCTTGTCGTCACTGTAGAGTAAAAAACGCAGAACCCTTGATTTTGTACCAAAAAAGCTTATTTATAGAAAAACAGTGGGTGAGAACACGTCAGAAAAAGCCAAGAAGTTGGCCCATCGCGAATGTGATGCACCTTCATCACGCCCACAATGTAAAGCAACGCAGGCACGATAAAATTAGAATAAATGTTGTCTTTTTGTGTGTTTTTTCACTAAGTCCCCAAAATCTCTTCATTTGGTCATTGTTGGTTACTCTTTTTCATTTTAGCTTCACTTTGGCTAAATATTTTACTGAAATCACCTCAAATACTCATAGAAAACATGCAATGACAGAGTGTCATCTAAACCCTAAACTTAATATGTTACTTGTCCTCAAATAACTTGCCTGGAACGACAATTTCAATAGAAAAATAATATGCTAATTATAACTAATGAACATCACTTTTTAAAAATTTTTATACCTGATCATCACTTATGCTCCCAGCTTCAACCAATAAATTTTAGAAAATACATCCAATACAACATTACTCAACATGTCTTTCATCTAACTATGATTTCACTCGTAATGACAGGGTAATATCTCAATCAACATTCAAAAGCATTTTATATTGAATTTGAAATGTTTCTAAGTATGTAATTAAAAGTCGTTTAAACACACACTTTTTAGGGTATTTTTGGGTTGTAGCGGAGCTTATGTCAAGGAAGGATAATTTGGGAGACAAGGCTTAAACCTTTGGAGTTAGGTACGTATTTTGCCTTATTTTATCAAATTTATCTTCTTACAACTCTTTGCTTTGTTCTATTGGCACTAGAGATAGTCTTTTTTGAAATTCTAGCACATACAATATAAGTATCAAGACTGATGTCTCAACACACAATCACAATTTCATGTCAGATGTTACAACATCTGCTGACTGGAAGAGACTTTTACCAATTAAACTTATGCAGAATTTAAAAGTACATAAGGTAAAAGAACACAAATAATTATTAACCCAGTTTGGTGCAATTCACCTACTCTGAGGGCTACCAAGTTAGGAAGGAAATATACTATCAGTAGTATCAATTAGAAGCTAAACAATTGTTGTAACCAGTTTTAAAATGAGAGTCACCACCCTTAATTTTTATCTTTAGGAAGGGAATATAAAGGATAACCCTAATTTGGTCAGATATTCTAAGTTGTTTGACTCGTTCTTAGACGAAGGGAAGGTGTTAGGCACCCGTCATCCCATGTTCGCAAGGATAGGGCTTTAATTTTTTATTAGGGGAACTCGCCACGATTTTAAGTCATATTTATATGTATCCTCTTATGAGAAATCAAAGTTCCAATTCGTAACCCGTAGTTGATTGGTGTTTTTTTATGGATTACAAAGATATTTTGAATTTCCCTTGTACAAAGTCTAGGTGTTTGAATAACGGAGTTGTTAGACGAAGTTCGCAGTTGATTTAAAAGCATCCTCATAATCCTTTTTGAAAATTGTTTTTAAATTAATCAAGTTATATTAAAAAAAAGGTTTGGTGTTGGTTAGTGTTTTTTTAAATGTTATTAATATATAAAAAATCTTTTTAATGCATGGCCAAAATAATTTTAATGCAATAAAAACTATTTTGAGTTAGTAGAAAAATATTTGATTTTTAATAATAATAGTAAAATAATATTAGAATTTATAAATATATTAAATTATAAACATAATAATTATAAATAATAAAAGAAATTTAAAAAAATCCAGGGGATGTATTTTGTATTGTACTAGTAAAACAAGGGGGTGTGGGAAGTAGGGCCCTAAATTTAGATATTGAATGCAGGCCCAAACGCATAAGGGGTGTTAGTTTGAACTCTGTAGCAAATGAGGGGAGTATACGAAGCAATGGCCTGAGTCCAGATATTGGACTTCACCTAATAACGCAGGGGGGGGGGGGGTGAGAGTTACGTTAGCATAGCAAGACAAAAAAAATAAGGGGCGTGAATATCACGGGCTCTGGCCTAAAACAAAATGTGATCCGTTTAGACAAGGTGTGAGAGAGACCATGGACTCACTATGGACACACCCTTATGGGACATTTGATACTGATCCGAAGGCTGTGATGGGAAGCACATGGTAAGGTTTCACGACCCAACAAAATTCTTTGTAAAAACCTAGAGAGAAAGGCTATGACCCTACAATGCAAGCGGACGAAAATCCACTTGGTCACATTTTCCTCCTTTGAACCACTACCAACCACCCCTTTTCCCAATTTTTTGGTTGACAATCAACCAGAAACTTTAAACATTCAAAGCCCTTTGCGGTAGATCTTCATCTGGGTTCATAGAACCCTGAGGGTTCATGATAACCCTAACTATCCAAAACCCAGAACATGTAGAAACTATGAACCCTAACCCTAATCTTCAACCAACTCTAAGAACCCTAACCATAGGATCTAAGAACCAAAACCCTATGTTAGAACCCTAACCCTAACAAACCCAAAATTTCTAGAAACACAATATTCAAACATCAATCATGCAAACATTAGAACAACGATTAAGAGCCCTAAAGCTAAGTGATTCTCGTTACCTCTCTTTCCGTGATACTGGTCTTATAGTTTTAATTTCCTAAAAACTTTTTCTGTTCTCTCACTTCTTCTTCTTTTTTTTGTAGGTACTAAGGTGGTGGCAGCGTAGCGGCGGTGCGGTGAAGAACTTTAGGGTTTCAGATATTGAAGCTCTAAACTTCCTTTCTTCTTCTCTTTGTCAACTTGTTCTTCTCCTATTTCTTTTTTTCCTCTTAGAATTTTTAGGGTTTATTTATAGGTTTAGTTTTTAGACAGTTTAGGAATTTTGTTTATGACTATCGTTATATTTGTAATCTGTTAGGAATTCAAAGATTTTATTCTGTTTTAGGGATTCGATTTGATTTAGTGATTGATTTAGAAATATTTTGTAACACCTCGATTCTCTGACACTAGTAATTGTCAATTAAATTGGTTAAATGGTAATTAGAGAGTGCATTGGTCTCGTTTCAACTTATGGATAATATGTACTTATACATACATTAAGAACTATTGACAAGGGTTAGTGGAGTAGTTAGGATAGAAAGAGATTGGTTGGAAACCAACTAGATGGCACACTTGTAAATATCTTTTAGTTGAGGGGAATTTTGGGGTTAAAGAGAAATTATAACATGACATAAGGCCTTGTTTGATGTTATGTGTTACAAAATAGATTTTTGTGTAAGTAAGAGTAAAGATAAGAGAGGAGAAACATAAGTTCACCATCATCTACTCCATTTTCGTGCTCTATGGTGCAGCTCCACTAAAAAGGTAATATCTCTTAGCTCACAAATCAGATTGGGATGATTCCCGACTTTTCAGAAAGCACAAGAAATTCTCTACAATTTGAGTATAATCTTTATCTCCTGCATATTTATGATCAAAGAGATAATCACGTTTGAAGTTGGGGGTATGAAGCTGATTTTGCTGTACGAGTTCCTTGAGTAGCCTTCAATCATCAAGCCATAACTTTTTTACTCGTAGCTATGTTTCTGATAATTCTTAATGTTCTGAAATCTACACAAAATTTCATTCATTTTGATGAATAATTTTGTGATCATAACTTCTGTATTGAAAAAGAAAAGTGTGTTTGAAGTTGGAGTATACTTGCTGAAAATGGATAAAGGTGAGCTACGGATTTCATGAAGATGGAGGTATAAGTTTGAGCATGATAGGGATTCAATGAGAGCAAGAACACCATCCAAACGTCTATTTAGTCAAGGTGAGTCTCTTAGCTAGAAACCTTGGTGGGTGTTTTATGAATGTAAGATGGGGTAAGGGTTTGAGTGTATGTGCTTCAAATAATCCTTGTTGATGCATGATTTTGATCCCATCTCTGTAATAGTATGTTCATGCATCCTTATCTTGTTATGTATGTTGCCCATTTCAGATTGCATGTGGAAACTTGGGGTTTTAGGGACCCAAGTTCAAAGTATGTGTTTTTGGTTTTTCCCTACGCAACAAAGTTTCCTTCGTGAGATATGGCTCCCTTAGCAAAAGTCCGAAGATAAAAGAGAGTTATGCAGCAAAGTTTGCTTAGAGAAATACAATCCTCTTAGTGAAGTAGCTTTCGCTACGGAGTCCACTTGGCGATAGTCTGAGACTGGGAAAAATAAAAGAAGGAATAACTCGCTAAGGCTTCGTTTAGCGAGTCGTGGATTCGCTATAGGTTTGCTTAGCGAACCTTCCCTTTTTGAACAAGATGAAGCTACAGACTTCATTCGCTGGAGTTCACTGCTAGCTCGCTTAGCGAATCGGGCATTTGTTAGGAGTTCGCTTATGTATGTCTAAGGCTAATGTGTAGAATGTTCCGAATCGGGAACGAATTTCCTTAGTAACTATCTAATGATACAATATGTATGTCTAAGGCTAATGTGTTACCATGTATGCCCTTCTAAATGTTCATGTACGTTGTTATGCATAATACATGTTATTATTAAAATGTTTTATGTGTTGGAAAATGTATGGACATTGTGATTCCCGTTCGTTCCGGAGTGGACGATTCAGATGTATTTGCCTGTGTGGCTTGATGTGCTTGATTGTATGATATATGCTTGAATTGAAGTAGGCTTTCTAATAGATTGTAAATCACTTATTACCACGAACAATGTTGTGTGTTCTTTAGTTCGTGCCTTGTTGTGTGTTCTGGGATACCTTGCTATGTGATCTGGGTATGTCATACACACTTGAGCTACCATTACGATGTGCAGTTGGGGGTCCTTTGGGACGTTTCCCCACTTTTGGCGACCACATCGGCGTGCTTGATATGGTGGGGGAGGAAAACTTTCTATGTAGGAAATCCTTGGTTTTAAATCACCTCTAATGGTGCCATATAGGCAAGACCATTAGGCTTTCACCCGGATGGCTCGTGTTGTCAAGATGGGGTTTTTGTACCTAATGACGTCCTTGTTCCGATTATAGGCTCACACGTGCAGGAGTGATGATAGACGTGGAGGAGACGCCATATAGGCAATGTTACCTCAGAGTTAACTCGTCGCAGATGGAAATCCAATTAGGAATGATCTGTTTCATCATGATGTGTGTTAGTACAAGTCTCTTGATGCGATGCACGGGGTGACTCATCGAGGGTGTGAATGTGCAGTCTATTGAACATGTAGAACATACTTATGGATTCCTCATACATAGGTATGAGTAAGCATATTGTTTGTGGCCGTTGTGTCGGGCCTTGTGCCGATTGTTTGTGGCCTTTGTGTGATATGTTTTCTTGTTGCCTTATTAGACAGTCATGGGACTTCCAATGGTGGTGTACCGTTGTTGTGTATTTGCACCCAGCCGTGAGGGAAAATCCTAGATTCTCGGTGAATCTGTTATGATGTATGCATCTTGTAGTACTGAGTGAACCCGTAAGATAGGGGGACTCACTGAGATTTAGTAATCTCACCCTAATTCTCTTATTTTTTTTCAGGAACAGGTATAAGTGATAGATTTTCTAGATGGACAATTTTGAAGACTGCAGACGAGCAGATGGCAAGAAGACCTTGTAGAAGTTATCATTCTGCTGTGCAATGTTAAAGACGATCTTATTGTATACATTTGGTTTTAGAATTGTGTTGTATGTAGTTTAAATTTCTTGTCTTTTCCAGCTATTTGTATGTTTCTTCGTACCATAAATAATATCACTGCATATTATTCTAGACATATATTCACAAGGTGTTATAGTTTGTATCAAGGCAGGTCGATTCTTGTCCAACCATGAAACATCACTAGCAATTATCTTCTCCCTCACATATGTGTGTTTCTAGACTTATTTCCACCATCGTAGTATGGAGTCATTGAGCTTGATCACCTCACTGAATGCATATGCAATGGATAGGATCACGGTGGATCCACCAGAGGATGTGTCAAATTCGAAGCGACTCAAGTTGAAGTTGTAGAAACCTGTTGAGTTGGTAGAGTGTTGGAATTGTTGAACATAAATAGAGCGTTTGACTCTGAATAGTTGACAACCCGACTGTCGTGATAAGTTTTAAGACTATTGGAGTTTCCAAGATTCGATTGGATGAAGCGGAACTTTCTCTGGATCCCGGTACAAGTAAAGGAGATTCACGAGGAGCTTGAGTAGGACTATGATAATGGAATTCCGAGATGAGGCGGAGTTTGAAACTATTAGAAATTCACTGCTCAATCCCGATGCCAGTGGAGGGTATGACTTGAAAACCTGTTGGATGAAAGATTTTTGGGATTTAAACGAAGAAGCCAAATCTTTCTTGGTACTCTGGTATGGGAAGTACTTGGGTGGACAAGGTGTTACACTCTGTCTTGTTTAGGTATGCCATAATTTGTGTGTGGATTTCCCAGTAAAGAATTGGTAGAAGGAAAGGAAATGGTGATCTCTAATTGGGAAGATGTTTGATACTCGATTAGAGGAGGTGCTATTGTGTATTTCTTCCTGCTAATCTATGATTAAGTCCTAGAACTATGCTAGGAGACAGTTGAAGTGAGTAAAAGTGTGAGGTATAGTAGCCTAAGTTTCCTGCTAGTTATGATTCATCTAACCCCGAGTGATGCCATAGAACTACGCTTGGTGTTGGGTAATTATATGAATAGAAACTAGTGTCTATCCGGATTATCAGCAGGACGACCGCAATTGTCTCGGTTGTTTGGAACCATGGTATTCCTTTATGGCAGAATTACCCTTAGGCTCTCTTCTGCATGTATTATGCAAGCGAGTACATGTATGTCATAGTAGTTCGAGCCAAATTCTTACCTTTCTTGTTGTCTTCTGAGTAAGTAAATTCTGAACGCGTGACACTCATAGGTTTTAGCATCCTAAGGAGTGGGATCAGAAGGTTTTGTGAAATAATGACTTCATTAGAGATCCGTCTAGATATCTGTCAGTCGTGACTAAATGATACATGTAGAGATCGTCATACGCTACTTGGTAGGTCACATGAGTACATGGCCTTAGAGTTGGACCACCATGTTAGTATTACCAGATAGGTATAGCGCCACATTATTGCTATCATGCATGAGATCTGATAGATGTGAAATAGTGTTGATCTGGAGCTCAAGGTAGGATTCTAATTTGGCGCTCATGAAACGCATATCTGAATTCTAATGAGATATGTGTGGTAAGGACCCACTTATCCCTCTTTATGGTGGAGAACTATCTAAACAGGAGATAGTGAAATGGATCAAGTTCTGATACTATGCTTATGAGGACCCCGAGCGGTTGTGGTTGTGTGAGTGATACCAGATGATGCCTTCTAGATGTTTCTAGTTTCATGGAGTGGTAAGTAATGAGTGTGCAGGAATACCAGAGATGGAATTGGTGTGAGATGTTATATCTTGGTCGTGTGTTGTGTGGCTATTCTTGAACATTGGTGATTATTATTGGAATAAACAAAGCATATCTTGGGTTCGCCGATATGAAATGTATCTAGGGGAGTATCTGTAGACTCTCACGAGTGAATTAATGTCGGTCTCGGTAAGAAGAAACACATTGGATTTAGAGTGTTGGGAAATTACAAAGGGGGAATGTTCGAAGCACGAAGTATGATTCCTTGAAGTGTGGTCGTGCCCTAGACTTTGGAAATGTGCTTTGGGAACCCAGTCGGAGTAGTCAATTTAGTAACAGCTTCGGGAACATCAGGGCATGGCATTGAGTCAATCCTAGTAGCTTTAAGTGGAAACTGAAACTACATCAGGTTTGAGAAGAATCCTGAGACTGTGCAGGTATGGGACTGCATGGTTGAAGGAAGGTGTATGAGGTTGTATTGGTTTGATGGATCAGTCGATAATCCTAAAAGTAATCTGAGGCGTTACAAACAACATTAGACGACTTCTTAGGCGAAGTATGATTGTCAAAGGATCATTGCATCAGTTAAGATAAATGGATTATCAAAGGCGTAGTCACACTAAGAGTATAAAGTTGTATGATTAAGAAGGAAATATGGGAAGTTGTCAGTGTTATCGTATTTGTTGTACGACATGGAAGTCAGTGGAGTAAATAAACTTGTTTTCAATAAGTATTTGACTTTAGACATTCCAAAACAGAAGTGTGTGCCCATGTTGTATTTATGGACCTAATCAATTATGGAATCATAGTAACCTTATTTTAGAATTACTTAACCTCGAGTAGTAATCCTTGTTGAGTGTATTCAAGGCTCTAACACGTATCGTGATTGGACGAATGCCGATAGGGAACTAAGTGGATTATGGACAAATTGTAATTCAGTAGGTTCCAAGGAGTGTGTGACAAGTTGAGATCGGAGTAGTGCATAGAAGAAGAACCAGATAAGCATGTGGTATGTGTGAATGGAATACTTGTAAGAGTTGTTTCGAGTGGAGACATCTTCCTAAGAGAAACTCGTCAGAGCAATGTTTCGTCCATTCCAATCTCTCCAGAATCCACCATAATCTAGAGATGTATTATTGATGGAACAACATGGAAAAGACTCTGTAGTTTATATGTTGTAAGACATCTTGGCATAATGGTCGAACTTATGAGTATTGAGAGAAGCGAATGAAGGATTTTGCTTTGAGTAGACTCTTCATGACTGTGTGTTGCGCACTTATGAGCGTGCATGAATACTTGGATGATGGTTGCAAGATAACTGTTAGAAATCACATTTTGTCAGTAGAACCTTGTGTGAAGCTGTTAAATCTCGAAACGGAAGTTGTGGGATAACCGTGATGGTTACTCTTTACTAATAGGACATTGTGTACAATTATCAGGCGTAAGGGCTGTAAGTTATGAAATTGTACACCATTGTGATTCTCGATATCAGTGTTACAATAAAGAATTGAAGGAAGAACCGAAGTAAGAAGTTTTGTTATACGGAGAAGGTAGATACATAACAAGTCAATTGGAGCATCTGAGAAGTAAAAGCCAGGACCAAGGAAGTCAACAACGTCGGTATGACATTGTTTGGACGTGTGTGGAGGTGAATAGGAGATGTTGTCATTGGACAAAGATACTCTGGCAGAAATGTATGGATCTGAGGTGATACAAGTGAGCCAAAAAGGAAGGGAGGAGAATTAGTGTTTGTGTTGAATAAGGATGAAATTGACAAACATGGAGGATGAGGAATATCTGACTAGATGGATTTCCAGGAATTTAGAAGCTATGAAGGCTCAGTGTGAATAAGTCAAGGTCGGGAACCTTGAACGAATTATGTCTCAGGTATGTCAAAACAAAGTATCAGAATAAGTCGCAGGGTTTAAACAAGGAGAAGTGTAAGAACATTCATCCTCTCATTTGAAGAAGGTATAGTCATTACTATTGGAAGGAATTTGAGGGTGAATTCTATTTAGGGGGGGGGGGGGGGGGGAGAATGTAACACCTCGATTCTCCGAAATTGGTAATTGTCAATTAAATTGGTTAAATGCTAATTAGAGAGCGTATTGGTTTCATTTAAACTTATAGATAGTATGTACTTATACATACATTATGAACTATTGACAAGAGTTAGTGGAGTAGTTGGGACAAAAAGAGATTGGTTGGAAACCAATTAGATGGCACACTTATAAATATCTTTTAGTTAAGGGGCATTTTGGGGTTAAAAAGAAAGTATAACATGACATAAGGCCTTGTTTGGTGTTATGTGTTACAATACGGATTTTTATGGAAGGAAAAGTAAAGAGAAGAGATGAGAAACATAAGTACACCATCATCAACTCCATTTTCGTGCTCCGTGGTACAAATCCACTAAAAAGGTAATATCTCTTAGCTCATAAATCAGATTGGGATGATTCCTGACTTTTTGGAAAGTTTACGGAATTATCTACAATTTGAATATAAGATTTGTCTTATGCATGTTGGTGATCAGAGAGATAATCACATTTGAAGTTGGGGGTCTGAAGCTGATTTTGATGTATGAGTTCCTTGAGCAGCCTTCAATCATCAAGCCATAACTTTTTACTCATAGCTCAATTTCAGTATATCTTAAAGTTCATAAATATACACAAAATTCCCTTTATTTTGATGTATAATTTTATGATCATAGCTTCTGTATTAAAGGAGAAAAGTGTGTTTGAAGTTGGAGTAAACTTGCTGAAAATGAGTAAAGCTGAACTACGAATTTCATGAAGATGGAGGTAGAAGTTAGAGCATGATAGGGATTCAATAGAAGAAAGAACACCATCCAAATGTCTATTTAGCTAAGGTGAGTCTATTATCTAGAAACCTTGGGAGTTTTGTGGGTATTGTATGAATGTGTGATAGGGTAAGGGTTTGAGTGTATGTGCTTCAAATAATCCTTGCTAATGCATGATTTTGATCCCATCTCTCTAATAGTACGTTCATGCATCCTTATCTTATTATATATGTTGCCCATTTTGGAATGCATGTGGAAACTTGTGGTTTTAGGGACCCAAGATCAAAGTCTGTGTTTTCTGGTTTTTCCTTGTGCAGCAAAGTTTGCTTTGCAAGATATGATTCGCTTAGCGAAAATCTGAAGATAAAAGAGAGTTATGCAACAGAGTTCTCTTAGTGAAATTAAGTCCGCTTAGGGAAGTATCTTTTTCTACGGTGTTTGCTTGGTGACACTCTGGGACTAGAAAAAATAAAAGAAGGAATTACTCACTAAGGCTTCGCTTAGCGAGTCGGAGATTTGCTATAGGTTTGCTTAGTGAACCTTTCCTTTTTGAATAAGGTGAAGCTACTGACTTCATTCGGTGGAGCTCGCTACTAGCTCGCTTAGTGAATCGGGCATTCATTGGGAGTTCACTTAGCGAACATGCTTTAACAGAAAGTTATGATTTTCTCCCCAAGTGTAGAATGTTCCGAATCGGGAACAAATTTTCTTAGTAACTATATAATGATACAGTATGTATGTCTAAGGCTAAAGGGTTACCATGTATGCCCTTCTAAATGTTCATGTATATTGTTGTGCCTAATACATGTTATTATTGAAATGTTTTATGTGTTGAATAAATGTATGTACATTGTGATTCACGCTTGTTCCATAGTGGATGATTTAGTGGCATGATATATGCATGAATCGAAGTAGGCCTGCTACTAAATGGTAAATCACTTATGACCACGACTAATGATGTGTGTTCTTTAGTCTGTTCCTTGTTGTGTGTTATGAGATACCTTGCTATATGATATGGGTATATCATACACACCCGAGCTACCATTACAATGTGCAGTTGAGGGTCCTTTGGGGGCATTTCCCCACTTGTGGCAACCACATCGACGTGCTTGGTATGGTGGGGAGGCAAAATTATTATGTAGGCAATTCTTGGTTTTAACTCACCTCTAATGGTTCCATATAGGCAAGACCATTAGGCTTTCGCCCGACAGGCTCCTATTGTCAAGATGGCGTTTTTGTACCTAATGTTGGCCTTGTACCGATTATAGGCTCACACGTGCAGGTGCAATGATAGACGGGGAGGAGACTCCATATAGGAAATGTCACCTTGGAGTTAACTCGCCGCAGATGGAACTCCAATTAGGAATGATATGTGTCATCACCCTGTGTTCTGGTACAAGTCCTTGATACGATGCACAGGGTGAATCATCGAGGGTTTGAGTGTGTAGTCTATTGAGCAGGTAGAACATACTTTTGGATTCCTCGTACATGGGTACGGGTCTGCATATTATTTGTGGCCGTTGTATCGGACCTTGTGCCGATTATTTGTGGCCTTTGTGCCATATGTTTTCTTGTTGCCTCATTGGATAGTTATGGGACTTCCAATGATGATGTACCTCTATTGTGTATTTGCACTCAACCGTGAGGAAAAACCCTAGATTCTTGGTGAATTTGTTCTGATGTATGCACCTTGTAGTACTGAGCGAACCCGTAAAATAGGGAAAATCACTGAGATTTAGTAAGCTCATCCCAATTCTCTTATTATTTTTCAGGAACAGGTATAACTGATAAATTTGCTAGATGGACAGTTTTGAAGACTGCAGACGAGCAGATGGCAGGAAGACCTTGTAGAAGTTATCATTCTGTTGTGCAATGTTGAAGACAAGCTTATTGTATATGTTCGGTTTTAGAATTGTGTTGTATATAGTTTAAATTTATTGTCTTTTCCAGCTATTTACATGTTTCTTCGTACAATAATTAAAATCACTGCATATTATTCTAGACATTTATGTACGGGGTGTTACAGGTTTTGTTTGAGATTAGGATTTTGTAATCTATACTTGGACTTGTTATTGTATAGATTCGTTTTCTCTTAATAGAAAACAAATATTAATCTCCAGATCTAATTTAATCCAAGATTTAATTTTATGAAGATCTTGTTTCGTTTTAGTTTCAGATGCATTTTTCTTTATTGAATCTGTACAATGTGCATTTATTGGGCCTGGTTTATGGACCTGAGGAAGAATAACAGGGCGCTTAGGGTTTCAAAATCCCTTAAATTGATTTGGTTGACCTCATCAACGTGGTTAAAAAATAAACAAAATAATTATGATTAATTAGACTTAAAAATAATAATAATGGATATAATAATAATTATTATTATTATATAAACATAAAATAATATTGTAAAACAAAGCAGGTTTTTTGATAAATGGGCCAAAATTATCTAACTATTGGGCCTCAAAAAAGAACTCTTAATGGGCCGCCCCAATAAAGACTGCAGCAACAGGTTTTTTTAATAAAAACACACACCCCATTTCTATTTTGAATCGGACCAGCAAAATTGTCTTAATGGGCCATCAATTTTTAATGGTCCATTTAAGATAATACACCCCCTCTCCATTAATTAGCAAATCTTTTAACAAACCTTACTTGGCCTAACTCTTAACACAAATCAAAACAAACCTTAATAGGCCTAGAAGCAAATTATATGGGCTTTTCTGATTTAGAAAAAAACCATGAACCCTTTATTAAAATACACCCCCTCTTTAAGGTTTAAACCCCACAATGAAATTATTCCTACTAATCTAAATTTTATAATGAAACTGTTAGTAATAAAGAATAAATTAAAAAAAAAAATCAATAGAGAAAATTTGGGGTATGACAACTGCCCTTATTTAATCACTTTTTGATTGAATAGCACGAGAATACGTAGGTCTCGCGCGTTCGAATCAGAGGTTTATTAAATAATGGAAGATCCCAAAATTTGTCTAAATGATTTATAAGGATACATTGTACATCGTTCCCAAGAGTATGAAAAATGGGCATAGATGACGATGCATCATCTTACCAGAGTTTGAGCAGAGAGTTTTGATTTTGACTTAGATACGACGATGCAAATAACTCGTCAATATTTAAAGGGATCGTAGATTTTTCGCCTATTTACCATAACCTAGGAGGTAAATAATACAAGTTTGAAAGTTGACTTACTAATGCTACGAGACTAATATAGTAAGTTTATAATGCAAATTTTATTTATTTATCGCAACCTAGGGGATGAATAGAGTTTGATAATACATGGCTGCATAAAGACTGAGCAAAGAATTATCCAAATTTAGTTATGTTTACTACAACCTAGAGAGTGAACAGTAAGAGGATGAACCTATGTATTTATCACGATCTAGTGGATAAAATACAACATGGATAGGCTTACGTTATTCATCATAACCTAGGGGATGAATAATATAACCCCGAAAATTTGCATATCTATCACAACCTAGGGGACAAATATTTGAAGAATTTGTGTGTTTACCACGACCTAGGGGATAAACGACACAAAGATAGATTCATGTATTCATTACAACCTAGAGAATGAATAATATGAACCTGGTAATTCGCACACCTACCATAATCTAGGGGGTAGATGATTGAAAAGTGTTTTGGTGATCGAATCTTAGATAACTAGATCAAAGATAAGATCGGTGTTTTACCAGTTGTGTCACTTCTCAACCAAGGTAACTAGTTGTTTTTCTAAACTTCCAAAGGGCCTCAAGATATTGGTTTTACCCAAAGTGTGTTTGAAAAATGCCATGTATGATGTATATGAATAATGTCCTAGATTGATATGGAACCTAGGATTTACATGCATCAAGTATTTTGTGTATTCCCCAAATGTTTAAATATGCACCGAATGTGTGTATATGTCCCAAAATGTAATAAAAATGTTTTTCGATATTCTCTCCTCTTAAACCATTGGTTTTGTATCACTGAATCCCCAACGATGTATGTTGCATCCTTGTGGTATCTTTGAATGGTTTTGAACAAAATGAAAGGTGTCAGCAAGATTTTTCTATTTGTATTGCAAGCGTAGGAGGACGTAGTTGTGGACGTAGGCGTGGGCGTCTTTTGATGTTTTTTAACAAAAATGCTTTTTGATGTTATATCAAATGCTTTTATTTGTCAAATCCCCAAAGTGATTTCAATGCAGTATTAACAAAAACAATCGTGGTATTTCACAAACAAGTCCGAGAAGGAAAAACACAATTGAAAGATTTGAAAAAGTCAATGTTTTATTGATTAATATGCCTTTGAATAGGCGAGAGTACAAGATGCAATTCCTTGAAAGAGGTAATTACAGAAAGTTTTAAAACTGAAAATGGAAATGAAATTGATAATTGTTATTGTTGTTTCCACAATATCCTTTTGATAGCTCCAATCTCCTTTTCTTCTGATTCAAATGATTTGGATCAATCCCTTCCTTTATGGTCACAGTCGTGGTTCTTAGATTGCAGTCTTTTTGTTCTTTATTTCTGAGCAAGATCCATGAGTTTTTTCTGGATCTCCCTTTCGGGTTTTCAATCCACCAAGATATTTTTTTTTGTATGTCCCTAATTTTTTCCTGGATCACCCTTTAGGGTTTTCAATCCACTGGGACGCTCCTTTTTGCCTAAGTCGTCTGTTTAGGGTTCGAACTTAAAGAGCTTTTTATACATAGTATTTTTTGAATGTGTCTGAATTCGTTGGATGTGGTAGTTCTTTCCCATCTATTGTTGTGAGAATGAGACCACCACTGTAGGATGTCGTTTTTACCACATATGGACCTTCGTAGTTGGGTGTCCATTTACCACGTGAATCAAGGAGAGGTAGCAAAATATTCTTGAGCACTAAATCTCCTTCGTTGAACACTCGAGGACGGACATTCTTTGATATAATTGACAGTGGCACAAAGCTGTCAAGCGCTTTTCTTCAATGAGGTTAAGTTGATCAAGTCACACTTGGACCCACTCTACTTCTTCAAGATTTTTTTCCATTAGAACTCGAAGTGGCAGAATTTCTACTTTAATCGGGAGTACTACCTCAATTCCATATACCAGAGAGAAAGGAGTTGCACCTATTGATGTACGTATAGAAGTACGAAAGCCATGTAAAGCAAAGGGAAGAATTTCATGCCAATCTTTGTATGTCTTCACCATTTTATGAATATGTTTCTTGATGTTCTTATTGGAAGCTTCAACGGCCCCGTCCATCTTGGGTCGATATGGTGAGGAATTATGATGCTCGATCTTGAAACTATCACATAATTCCCTCATTGTTTTGTTGTTCAAATTGGACCCGTTGGCCGTAATGATTCTACTTGGGACCCCATATCTACATAGAGGTTATGCTTGATGAATTGAGTAACCACTTGACTTTTCACATTTTCATAGGATGTTTCTTACACCAATTTGGTGAAGTAATCAATGGCAACTAGTATGAATCAGTGTCCATTAGATGCTTTCAGTTCGATCCTGCCTATCATATCAATCTCCCACATCGAAAATGGCCAAGGAGAACTCATAATATTTAGAGGAGTTAGCAACACATTCATTTTGTCAGCATAGATTTGGCATTTGTGACATGTCTTTGTATAATGGTAGCAATCGGCTTCCATTGTCAACAAACAATAACCTGCTCGCATGATTTTTCTAGCCATGGCATGTCCATTTGTATGAATTCTAAAAGTACCTTCATGGATTTCTCTATAAGTGTATTTGCTTCCTATTTCTCCATACACCTGAGTAAAACCATATCGTAGGTTCTTTTATATAACACGTCACCACTCAGAAAAAATTTTGAGGCTAGTTTTTGCAGAGTTCGCTTGTCAATGATAAAGGCATTTTCTGGATATTCTTGTTTCTCAAGGTACCTCTTGATGTCATAGAACCAAGGCTTGTTAACTGGTCCTTCTTCAATAGCAATACAATGTGGAGGTTCTTCAAAATGTCTGATCATAATATGTGGTTCGTGATTCAGCCAAGTTACTTTAAACATGTCTGATAAAGTTACCAAGCGTCTACCATCTGATTTTCTTCTCACAAAATATGACTGAAAGTAATCTCAGTGAATTACGTAGCTAGTTTTACAACACGATCCCGATATAGAATCAATTTGGGATGTTTAATGTTCCATTCGCTGTTGACCTGATATATGACTAATGTCGAGTCTCCAAATACTTCGAGATGTTTAATTCTTAAGTTGATGGCAACTTCTAGACCCAAGATACAAGCTTCGTATTCAGTGATATTGTTGGTGCAGTCAAAACATAACCTTGATGTATAAGGCTTGTGAAAATTCTTCAGAGAAGTCAAAATTGCCCCAATACCATGCACTAGTGCGTTTGAAGCCCTGTCGAACATGAGTGTCTAACGTGCCCCTAGTTCAGGTCCTTCGTCGGGCCCTGGTATTTCGTAGTCACCTATAACCATGAAATCTTCGTCTAGAATGTCGAACTTAATTGGTTGATATTATAGTAATGGCCGATGAGCTAGATGGTCAACTAATACACTACCTTTGATGGCCTTTTGAGTAACGTATTGGATGTCGTACTCTGATAGTAACATCTGTTATTGGGCAATCCATCCTGTTGTCATACCTCAAATTTACCCTACCCTTTTATTATATTTATGTTTCTATTTAAATAAATTATATTATGGATGTTTTATTTCTATAGGGGTGTAAAAAATGGAAGACACGTGAACTGATCTATAGTGGATCATCAATATCTAATGGCCCATTAAGGTTTCATTCATGTTTTGAGAGGAGGTGTATTTAATAATAGGGGTGCAGTATTTTGAAAGTCATAAGCCTTTCTAAATCAGAAAGGGCCTATGGAATTTCTTAATCCATTTCAGATATTGAAAAGGGGGTGTACGGAACAAATCGTTTTTGTAAAAGCCCAATATTTAAAAGCAATTTGGTCCGATTAGCTTTTTAGTTTGTTTAGAAAAAAATGGTTTTGTTTTAATTATATAATAATAATAATAATAATAATAATAATAATAATAATAATAATAATAATAATTTAATATTAATATTATTATAATTACTATTATCATTGATTATTATTAAAATTATTATTACATCAGTTTTGATTATTTGAAAAAAACACTGACTAAGACTTAAAGCCCTCAAACGCGCAACACAAGCCCAAAACAAACAGATCCGATCCAATATAGAACAAAAACCGTTTTTCATAAAGGAAGAGTATACATGCCCATTTCATTTAAGACAATGTTGTTTCAGATGACAAAAAAACGTATGGCCCAAAAAAGATCAAAAACAGCGCGTGTTTTCAAAACATTTACTGTACGAATTAAGGAATAATAATAACACATGCTTTACAAATATTGTGTGAATCAAACACTTCCTTTATCACATAATCAGAATCAAGCGTAAACAGAAACTAATCAAATAATTGCAGACATGGTCAATCCTAATACAGAAACAAAATTAAAGTCTTATTTGAAATTACAGATAAATTGAAATAATTTCTAATTCCCTAATCCACATTATAGACAAATTACTTTGTTTCCTAAATCACTAAGTCCTAAAATACTATAAAAACTAAGAACTAATACAGAAAATGGAAGAACAAAAATTGACAGAGAGAAAAGAATTTACAAAAAAGGGAATCATAAGAAGTTTGAAGAATGGAGCTTGCTTCCACCACCGCTGCAAATCCGCGTTCATCACCGCTCCAACTTAGGGTTTCAAAATCTGAAACCCTAGCTCTCTGTGAACCGCTATCGTTGCCCTCGTCTCCATTTCGTGTCACTCTCTGTACCTGTGAACCAAAGGGGAGATCATAACAAGAGCGGAGCGAAATTGGAAAATACACAGGGAATAATCACGGTAAGCTTCTGAACTCTTAGCTTTAGGGTTTTCGTAATTGCTATTTGCGGTTTGATTTGGGGTTGAAGGGGTTCACCACTGCTGTCGGTGATTAGGGTTTCAGTTTGTAAGAAGAGAGAAGGGGATTAGGGTTTAATAGTGTTGTTGTTACAGCGAATGAAGAGAGATGGGAGGTGGGGCGGACGATTGAAGAGAGAGAGTGAGAGAGAGGGACAAAGAGAAATGAATGAATATTTGATAAAAATAAAACTAAAATATGCCCTAGGATCCAATTCACGCCACCCAAAGTTCCTTACCACGTACCTCAAATCATACCCGTGTGATCACCATCTAACGGTCTAAAAATGCGCCCATACTATATTACCGTGCGACCGCGCGCACATTATTCAAATGGACTCCCCCATCACTTGTCTTTTTGGGCATAGCCCGTTACCAATCATACCCCCTGTTTTTTTTACTAACGCATGCAAAAAAACCACCCTTTAGACTGACAGGCCCATTCCAAAATCTGGACTTGGGCCCCTTACTGCTCACACCCCATTTTTTACTACCTTAACTATATTCATACTCCCCTGCGCTTTTGAGCCTGAATTCAATATCTGAATTCAGGACCATGCTGTTAGCACCTCTCTATTTTACTACCTTAACTATATTCACACCCCTCTTGCTTTTATTTAATTTTCTTCATTATTTTTTTATATTTTCTATTTTCTTCTTATAACTATAATATTATATTAATTATTATTATTATTATTAAATCACATAAATATTATTTTCTAAATTCATCCAAAATATTATTTATTTTCATTGCATAAAAATATTTTTAATCATGCATTTAAATAAAGATGTTTTCTAGAATTAACACATAAAAAATATTCAATCAACAATAAGTTATTTTTCATAAATAAGTTAATCCAACAATTAATCTTCGAAAAGGATTACAAAGAATATTTTAATTAACCGCACGCTTTGTCTAAATATCTTTGTTATTCACACACCTAGACTAAGTATGCGGGAAATTCAGATATCTTCGTAATCCATAAAAAACACAAACCAACTACGAACTACGATTTAGGACTCTGATTCCTCATAAGAGGATAAGTAGGCATACGATAAAAATCGTGGCGAGTTCCCCTAATAAAAAACTAAAACCATAATCCCTAAATATTAATTCTAAACCTAGTATCCTTGTGAACAAGGTAGATGAGAGGTGCCTAACACCTCCCCTTCGTCTACAACCTAGTCAAAAAAACCTAGAATCTCTGACTTTTTAGGGCTAACCTTTATATTCCCTTACTTAGGATAAAAATTAAGGGTGAAGACTCTTATTTTAAAACCAGTTACAACAGCTGGCGTCTCAACCCTAGGTTTAGAAGCCTTTCCTTTAGGTTTTAGAGTTTTTCTTATTTTTTGGTTTTTCTTTATTTTGTTTTATTTATTTATTCATTTATTTTTCTTATTATATTTTATCATATTATATTTATGGTGGGATTTAAGTTTTGCAAAAATATTTTCAAAAACCCTTAGAAAGAAGGTTCGTCTATTACCCAAGGGGATACATCATTCCTATGAGTTTATGTGACAGATTCGCCTAGAATCGGTGGAATTATGCAAAAGGAATACCTCTAAAGAGACATCCTCTTGGGAATTAGGACTTTGGAATGACATCTATGGCTCTTTGTACAATCTTTAAACCAAAATCTCATGATGATACCTTTTACGACCTAGAGACGAAAGTTTCAGTCTGTAATGAGGTTCTACTTAAGGGAGGCCCTTGTGCCTTTCCCTCTAGTGTTATTCATGATACCTTTAAGGAAACCACCTTATGGGGAGGGTAGAATATCCATAGGACCAAACTAAGAGCCTACCTTCTAAGGGTACCATCCATAAAATCCTGTCACTAAGCCCTACATTCATGCATTCATGCCTCTTGCATTTCATATATTCATTATTCTCTATTTTATTTTGTTTGTCTTACTCACAGGATTTAAAAATATATATATAATAGTCAAAGGTTTTGGTGAGTGCCTGAAAATGAATATGAAAGGGAAACAACTTGTTCGCATCAATGCCATCAAGCCAGACGTGACAAAAATCAATGCTATAAAATAAAGATTATTTGAAAGGGCTCTAAAAATGTTCACTCGTTGCTATGGAAATATCCTTGACTTGACCAAAGTAGAAGTACAATTGGATACTGTTTCTGCTCTAATTCAGTTTTACGACCCTCCATTGAGATGCTTCACTTTTCAAGACTTCGAGCTAGCACCAACTCTAGAAGAATTTGATAGAATATTGAACTTCTCAAAAGAAAAGGGTTGTGTGGGTATAGGAAAGACTATTGACATCAAAATCATGGCAGGAGGTTTGGGGATCCCTTATCCCAAATTATCACTTAATTACAAGAAAGAAGGTCATGTACGAGGAATTAAGAGAGTCTACTTGGAGGATAAGGCTTTAGATTTTGCTGATAACAAAGAGTGGGAGTCTTGCATTGATTATTTAGGACTACTCGTATTCAGTGTAATCTTATTCCCACATACTTTAGACTATATTGACCATGCGACTATTAGCGTGTTTTAGGGTGCAAAAGCTTTTAATACGGATCCAACTCCCGCTATGCTTGCTAACATCTATTATATAATTCATACACGGTACGCAAAAAGAAGAGGTACTCTAAATTGTTATATTCCACTATTGTACTCCTGGTTCATGACTCATCTTTACAAGGAAGATTACATGATTCTGAATCTGATAAGGTATGAGTGGCCTCATAAATTAAGGTCTCTTACTGCTAATTCTATATTATGATATGCAACGATGCTGGACATTAGTGATATTGTTTATAGTTTCAAGGACTTTCCTAATATTCCATTGATCGAATCACAAGGTTGCATCAATTACAACCCTACCTTCGCCATACGACAACTAGGGTATCGCTTGGAAGATAAACCTTTAGACGAGCAACTCCAACAATTGATCATTCATGACATGGGCAAAAATGACCGAGAGTTACTCAACAAAATTATCAGTGCCTGGAACAGGGTTAATAAAAGAAAAGCTGAAAGGAAGAATGTTGTGGAAAAAGAACCCTACACTCGATGGATTCTAGATAAGGTACAAATGGTTAAGCTTTCTTTAGACATATATCCTGAATACAAGCCAGAGGTCCCAGAGGATCTGACTATGTCCTTGGAAGAAATAGATGATCATAAGAAAGCCTTGAAACAAGCTCAGAGGGAAAAATAAGAACTGGAGCTCAACCTCCTTAACTTAACCAAAGAAAAAAATACAAATGCATCGCATACTTGAATCAAAAGACCAACAGGTTCAGAGAGATCACAAGGCATTTGAAAAGGAGAATCTCAAGAGGAAATGTTCGACTGTAGGATTGTTAAGTGCTACTTTCAATTTGGATTCCAACAACCAGAGGTTGGAAGATGCTGCTAGTGAAATTGGGAGATTAACCAGATGGTATGAAATGGCGGTACAAGACAAGAAGGTGCTGGAAGAAGATCTAAGGGCCCAAATCTAGAGTTTGGTAAAAGACTCTTTAGATCAAGAAGAGCAAATAAAGTATCTCACCACCACACTCCAGGATAGCCAAGAATCGGATATAAGGGAACGCCTTAAAAGGATGAGGGAAGAAAGACTTCTAGCCTAGAAAACTGAAGAGTACGAGCAAGTATGCCTTGAGCTAGAAGGCCTCTGAAAGATTTTCCCGATACAACAAAGACTTTATACGGAGATGAGGGCTAAAAAATTATATTGGAAAGAGCAGTATGCGAAGATCACCGAAGAAGGAAGGGATAACCACAAGATAATTCCCTATCTTTATTGAGAATATCGATTCTACAAGGACAAGTATGAAAGACTCGCCTTCTTAGCCAACAATCTCATTCGACACATCCCTAGAAGTTTAAGAGACGCATAAAATGTGATGGTTCCTCTCCCGAAGGACGTTGATGACTTCCTCAAGCTTTACAGAACAATGGTCGATCGTTTCAGAGTAGACATCCACAAGCGCGCTTAAGATGACTGTTTCCCTTTGCTTATTTTCTTTCAGCGAGTTTATTGTTTTAACTTTGTAATATATTTCAATATCTGAATTATGTTCTCTTTTAAAGATAATTGTTACTTTCAATAAAGGCATTTTGTTCTGTATTTCGTTTGCGTATTCATTTTCTAGATACTCACCAATAAAAAAGCAAAACCTATATATATATATATATATATATATATATATATATATATATATATATATATATATATATATATATATATATATATATATATATATATATATATATATATATATATATATATATATATATATATATATATATATATATATATATATATATATATATATATATATATATATATATATATATATATATATATATCCAAGTGAATAAGACATTCAAAACGAAATTCTTCGCATGTTCATACACATGCATACATTTATAAACATTTGCATCTCCTAAATTCACGACACAAAAACTTATTTTTCAAAATTTTTCAGCTAAACTATTGGTAGAAGAAAAGCACCACCTCTCTGACCACCGTACCAAACAAGAGCTCATCAACTGAGAGCAATGGAACAAATAGAAGAAAATCAAGCAACTTTCAAAGAGGACTTGGAACAAGTCAAAAGAAACGTTGACTCAATGAGAGGAGATATGAGTCAAGTTGTTCTAGCCTTGAAGAACATCATTGACATACAAGAGCAAATTCCTAGGGTAGCCTTTGAGGAAATAGTCGAGACTATTGGTGCATCGAGCGGTCACCAATTGAGGAGAGGACCAGAGCCATGACCTCAAAAATATGTCATGGCTCAACAAGAGACAAGACAAGCTGATACTGAAGGGTTTGTCCCACCACCACCAAAGGCATGGGCATCTTATACCCTACAGATTTCGATCATTAATGAGGACAACTACTTGGACTTGCAATATGGAGACTACGACCTAGAGTATGTCAATCAAGCACCTCATAGAACAACCAATAATCATGTTGCTGAGAATTTACTAGTGCTGAATCAGTACAAAGCTCTAGAGGTAAGATTAACAGCTGTGGAGGGATATGATGCTTTCGATGTCTATGCTCCTGAGATGGGTCTAGTTCTGGACGTGGTAATCCCGCTAAAATTCAAAGTAGCTAACTTTGGAAGATCAAAAGGGCTCACTTGTCTAAGGAACCATTTGTGCATGTATTGCAGGAAGATGCATGCTTATGCTCAAGACCAGAAGCTAATGATTCATTTCTTTCAAGACAATTTAAGTGGGCCATCCCTGGATTGGTACATGTAGTTAGAAAAAGTTCACGTCCAGACATGGGCAGATCTTACTAATGCTTTCCTAAAACAATATAAATACAATTTGGACATGGCGCCTACACGTGTGCAACTCCAGAACCTATCTTAGAAGAAATAGGAGTCCTTCAAGGAATATGCCCAAAGGTCGAGAGAGATGGCATCCCGTGTACAACCTCCACTTCTGGAGAAAGAACTAGTCGATATTTTCATGGGAACCTTGCAAGGGGTATACTATGAAAACATTGTAGGAAGCATCTCTTCTGGATTTTTGGATCTAGTAACTATCGGAGAAAGGATTGAAGCCGGAGTAAGAAATGGAAAGATAGAAGCGGAATCATCAAATACCCCTTAAAATGAAAAAAGACATGTTATTATAACACTTGGTCAAGGCATCTTTGGTAGAGCTAAAACCTTTAGTTCCTCCAGTTGGGCCACCCCCACAAAAATACAATGCCAATGCTAAATGCCAATATCATGCCAATTCTCCTGGGCATACCATAGAACAATGTTGGGCCTTCAAACATAAAGTTCAAGATTTGTTGGATTCCCAGGACATCACTTTTGAGAAACCAAATATCAAGTCAAACCCCATGCCTCCGCATGGTGGACCAGCAATAAATGCAATCGAAGTAGTCACTGACCGTGGTGAAGCCAGACGAGTAAGGTCCCCGATAAATCTGTTGAAAGAATATCTGTTAGAATGTGGGTTCCTTTTGGAACATAATGAAGCTTTTGAAAGGACATTACAATAATTGGTTGACTAGGGGATAGTCCAGTTCGGACCATACCCTGAAGGTGAATATGTAGCAGCAATTGAAGGTGGTATGAAGAAGCCACTAGTAATCCCTTGCCAAAGGCCAAATCTTAGCAAGAAGGCCCTTGTGATCCCGTGGGGAGACTCAACAGAAACACCTGCAATGACACCGAAACAAATTCTGAGGATACCAGTAGTTCCAAAGACTACAAAGGTGATTAAGGGGGCATCTCTACCCCTTACAAAAGTGACAAATCACTACCGTGGATTTATGATTCAACCGTATATGTCAATGGCTTAAAACAAGAATGTGATCCATCATCAAGTCAATGACCTGCAATCTTAAATATAACAGGGACAGGAGGCATGACCCATATTGGTCGAGTGTTTGGATCTGAACCACCAAAGAAGAATGATAATATGGTGAAGAATAAAAATGAAATGTTGGTGAAAGATAAAGGGAAAGCAGTGGTAGAGGAAAATCAAGAACAAGAGCCTCCAAGCAAGAACTTTACTGATCAAGAGGCAGATGAATTTATGAAGATAATCAAGAGGAGTGATTATAGGGTGGTGGATCGGCTTCACCAAACCCCAACCAAAATTTGAATACTCTTGTTGCTTATTGTGATACGGTGGCCATAACCGGACTATTTTGAAATGCTGGTTCGCGTTTTGCATTTGTGTTCGCAAAATGTTGCGGTAAGCAAGAGTCACCACCGACTTTTATTTTATCTAACAAGGAAAGGAAAAAAGCACAGAAAAATTCCTTTTTCGAGATATTTCCGAGTACGGGGGGGTAGATTATAGAAAGGGAAGGTATTAGAACCCTTTCTATCCGTAGTTATCTACGGGCTCTTAGGTACTTGCTCATTGTAACACCCTCTAAAACCCCGCATAATATTTTTCGCAAATATTAAAAATTATAAACTCAGAGTACATGTAATAATCGAGGAATGCTACAATTCTCTTTTAATAAAATAAATTCCTGTCATGCATAATTTTAGTGGTAACTCATACATGTCTACACAACGGAATAATTTATTTAATAAAATCAAATGTTATAATATTTTCCAAAATCAACAGGGATTAACACCTGGAAAAGTCAACGTCATATTATAACAATTAAAAGAAAATAAACGAGTCTGACTAAAGCAGCTCGACAACCAAACGTTCCCGGAGTTACAACTATCAGAGCATGACCCGGACATACTAAAACGAAACTAAACTAGACACGATAAGCCTTCGCCAAGCACCTGAGCGAAGCTCCTCAATCTGAAATATTCAACAGTAAGGGTGAGCTTCTCAAATATACATTTGGTTATACATTCATAATAATCAATTCACGAAATCATAAGCATCACCCAAAAATTAGCATATTTCATAGTTTACAAAACCTTTACAATTCATATATTCATAATATCTGACTTTTCATGCTTATAATTAACATCAAACATCGTTAGCAATTTAGTATCAATACATGCATACAATCGATCAAATACAACATTGGAAAAATCATCCATTCATGTCATATTCAATGTAATGCAACACACCCATGCATGTGGTACCATTTTACCGCCCCATTAAATCTCGGGTCACGGATAACTCACCGTTCCATTATATCGCGGACACGGCTACCACCTCAACGTTCCATTAAATCGCGGACACGTATATTGGCCACCATGTTAATTCCACACAATGGGAATTAACAAATGCAACATGATATGTAAAGTATGTAACACTCAGCATACTATTAACATCAATCGACATATCATGCAACATCAACAATATCAAATATAACATGATCTGAATAGCATGTAATCACTCAGCATACTATTAAACATCACTCATATCAAGTTATATCATATTTCATGCTTGGTAACATCATCTAAAAGCATGACAATAAAATCCACCTAGTGTTAGTATCGTAACATACAACCGTTATTCGATACAAGCATCAATCAACACTAGGAAAATCAATAAACAACATATTTAAAACATGTCAAACACTGCACATCAAAGCAGGATCAATCCGTACATAACAGCATGCACAGAAAACATAGTTTAAAAACCAACACAGGAGGTTTAACACGGGTGCCCGTGTAAAACAACACTGCCCGTGTGGAAATGTGTCCAGAAAACACGTTTTTATGCCAACACAGTGAATCAACACGGGTGCCCGTGTTAATCAACACGCCCGTGTTGAATTATGGCCAGAAAACACATTTTCATCAGCATTACAGTGAATCAACACGGGTGCCCGCGTAAATCAACGCGCCCGTGTTGATGAGTGCGAACCCAATTTTTCTGTTTTTGCAGCAGCTCATATACCCATTTTTTTGCACGAAAATACCTCTCTACGGCGGTGCAATATAGTACAAAGACATCCAATCCATCATAGGAACCTAAAGTCTCTAATTGATTCATAAAATCGGGACCTTAAACCTTTTCTAACAAAGTTCAATCCTAAGGTTATCGATCCCTAGAAACATCTAACAATTGGGATTTCCTACGATTACCCAAATCAACCGTACATAAACCCATAAACAAATATAAATCGAGTATAAACCCCCCTTACCTTATCAATTAGCAGCTTTGAGTTCCTGAGCGATGTTCTTCGTTCTCCGTTCTTCAGAGCTCTATTTTCCCAAATTCCAACTTCTGTTCTTACGTGAAAACCAAAAATGAGAAAATGGCCTAAGTCCCAAACATAACTTTATTTCTCTGCACCTCCACTCTTTACTAACAACATCTAAGCCCAATAACATAAAAATCCCAATATTCCTTATTTCTTTTATTTTCCTCAAATACTCCAAAATAAATAATTCTTTTTATTTTATTAATTCTAATAAAATAAATTCCCAAATTCAAATAAATCAATTAATTGAAAACGGAGTGTTACAACTCTCCCCCACTAAAAGAGTTTTCGTCCTCGAAAACATACCTTAGACGAACAGCTCCGGATAAGCCTCTTTCATCTGGCTCTCCAGCTCCCAAGTGATATTTCCATCTGTTGGACCTCCCCAAGCAACCTTCACTAATGCTATCTCTTTACCTCTTAACTGTTTCACTTCCCGATCTTCTATCCTCATAGGCAATGCTTCTACTGTCAGGTTATCTCTTACCTGTACATCATCTATTTGGATTACATGAGATGGGTCTGGAATGTATCTCCTCAACTGAGAAACATGAAAAACATCGTGCAAATTCGCAAGTCTCGGAGGTAAAGCAATACGATAAGCAACTTCTCCAATTCTCTCCGTAATCTGAAACGGACCAATAAAATGCGGAGTCAACTTCTTAGATTTTGACGCTCAACCAATACCCGTCATCTGAGTAACTCTCATAAATACATGATCTCCAGCACTGAATTCCAAATTCCTCCTCCTCTTATCATGATAACTTTTCTGACGACTCTGAGGAGCTCTCATCTTCTCTTGAATCAATTTGATCTTTTCAGTAGTCTGCTGAACAATCTCCGGCCCAATTATTGAACTCTCTCCAGATTCATACCAACACAAAGGCGTTCTCCACACGTCTACCATACAATGCCTCAAACGGAGCCATACCAATACTCGAATGGTAACTATTGTTATAAGTAAATTCAATCAATGGCAAATAGCTATCCCAAGCCCCGCCCTTCTCTAAAACACAAGCACGTAATAAATCTTCTAACGATTGAATCGTCCTCTCCGTCTGTCCATCAGACTGAGGATGGTAAGCTGAACTCAACCTCAATTTAGTACCCAAAGCCTTCTGCAATCCTTCCCAAAATTTCGAAGTGAACCTCGGATCTCTATCTGACACAATACTAGAAGGAACTCTATGCAAACTCACTATTTTCTCAATATATAACTGTGCCAATCTCTCCATTGAGTAATCCATTCGCACCGGTATAAAATGAGCAGACTTAGTCAGTCTATCCACAACAACCCATATCGCTTCACAATTCTTAGGAGTCCTCGGCAACCCGGATACAAAATCCATAGAAATACTATCCCACTTCCATTCTGGAATAAACATCGGCTGCATAAATCCAGACGGCTTCTGATGCTCAATCTTCGATTTCTGACAGAGTAAACATGCATACACAAATTCAGCTATTTCCTTTTTCATTCCCGGCCACCAAAACAATTTCTTCAAATCATGATACATTTTCGTGGCACCCGGATGGATGCTCATCCCACTGCGATGTCCTTCCTCTAATATACTCTTCTTGATTTCTGCGACATCAGGAACACAAATCTATCGCCAAATCTCATAACATCATTTTCATCAATTCTAACTCACCACCTTGACCTTGGTTGATTAATGTCAATTTATCAACTAAATTAACATCAGATTTCTGCCCGATCCTGATCTCTTCTAGAATACCACTAGTAAGTTTCAACATACCCAAACGAACACACTTCGGAGTACTTTCACAATTTAAACTCAAATCTCGGAATTGTTCAATTAAATCCAATTCACGAACCATCATCATAGACATGTGCAAGGATTTCCTGCTCAAAGCATCTGCAACCACATTTGCCTTACCAGGATGGTAATTCAAACCAAAATCATAATCTTTGAGAAATTCCAACAACCTTCTCTGCCTCATATTGAGCTCTTTCTGATCGAAAAGATACTTCAAACTCTTATGATCACTATACACTCCAAATCTCGAACCATACATATAATGTCTCCACAATTTCAAGACAAACACAACTGCTGCCAACTCTAAGTCATGAGTAGGATAGTTCCTTTCATGAACCTTCAACTGTCTCGAAGCATACGCAACTACCTGTTGATTCTGCATTAGAACACCACCTAATCCCATCAGAGATGCATCACAATAAACCACAAAAGATTCCGCCGGATTCGGCAAAATCAGAATAGGAGCACTAGTCAACCTCTTCTTCAACTCTTGAAATCCTTATTCACACTTAGAGTACCAATATACGTTGGACCCTTTCTTACTTAGGATCAACACAATACCATCACAGAAATCACATGGCCACGAGAATTAACTTTACTTAACCAGGATACATATGAAATCACTTATTAAAATAAGCTCTTAAAGCTACTTAATTCCTCATAATCATATAGAAAATTTCACTAGCTTTCCAACGCATCAAACGGCGCCTAAATCGGAGTTACGGTTCAAAAGTTATGGCCGAAACGATTTTTGGGAAAAACCTACCCGAGCATCAACACAGAAGATCAACACGGGTGCCCGTGTGCATCAACACGGCCCGTGTTGATGACTCTGCAACATCATATTTCACGTTTTTATGCTTCCCAAAATCACCCCAACTCATTCCTAATCATCCCCAAACATCCTAAAACCATCAAAATCGAATTCCTACCATATAGTAATGATCTAAGGCATACAATAGGATCAATACCACATCAAAACACCAATCAATTCCCAACACGAGATTTGTAATTACTCCATCAGTCCTTATCCTGAATTGAATAAACCAGAAGGTTTACAATAACGTCACACATATTCTTATACGCCACAACATTCAAGTCTAGACTTCATTTCTTATGAATTATTTACTTGTCTAACAGAACTCTTGTATCGTCAGAATCCATACAAGTTCTCACTTCCAATCATGGAAAACCAATCTTCTCTCTCGAATCCCCGCTACAGGGAAGCATATCCATCACACTCTTAGCCCACGATATTCACAAAACAACCAAGTCCAACTAATACCAACCAATCCAGTTTAACACGAAGGTAGACTTCATAATTCCACAAGTACTCCACATTCTCAATATATCATCGTTTACTCTTGTTGGACCTTAGTTCACACTTACAGAACTACTGCTAGCTTTAGAATGTCACTAGGAATTCATAAACCACTAATACAACACTATCTGTCGCTACACCTTCACTTTCTAGAGAAGTACTCTCCAACTTCACTTGATCGTTCTCTTATCGAACCATCTCAATTTGATCAATACATCGAGACCTTTAATTGGTATTCTTTCAGATATTAGAATCCGTATCAACTTCTCATATCCATCTTAAAGCAATTGGCTTCGCTCTACCAAGTTCGTACGCATACTAACGAAACTAGCAAGACATGTCTATCACATCTTTACTGACTTCATTAGCACTGCATACAACTGATGCACAAATCCATGAGATAAATTCCACCTAAGTAATGCTCTTACCTCTGAATCCTCTTCAGGACTATGAACAATGCAGTCTATACCATGCTCATACTCTTACCATTTTCCTCACGTCGAGCCATTACTTAGCATCCAGAAGCACCATGGAGAAGTACCAACTTCTCCTCCACTTATCGCAATCTTATCCCTGCAATCAAGTGATCCAAAACAAAGAAGTACCAACAGTGTTTTCAAACACTTATTGCGTACCAAGGGTAATGACACTGACATAACAACTTGGCCGGACAGACCGACCATGCTCTGATACCACTATTGTAACACCCTCTAAAACCCCGCATAATATTTTTCGCAAATATTAAAAATTATAAACTCAGAGTACATGTAATAATCGAGGAATGCTACAATTCTCTTTTAATAAAATAAATTCCTGTCATGCATAATTTTAGTGGTAACTCATACATGTCTACACAACGGAATAATTTATTTAATAAAATCAAATGTTATAATATTTTCCAAAATCAACAGGGATTAACACCTGGAAAAGTCAACGTCATATTATAACAATTAAAAGAAAATAAACGAGTCTGACTAAAGCAGCTCGACAACCAAACGTTCCCGGAGTTACAACTATCAGAGCATGACCCGGACATACTAAAACGAAACTAAACTAGACACGATAAGCCTTCGCCAAGCACCTGAGCGAAGCTCCTCAATCTGAAATATTCAACAGTAAGGGTGAGCTTCTCAAATATACATTTGGTTATACATTCATAATAATCAATTCACGAAATCATAAGCATCACCCAAAAATTAGCATATTTCATAGTTTACAAAACCTTTACAATTCATATATTCATAATATCTGACTTTTCATGCTTATAATTAACATCAAACATCGTTAGCAATTTAGTATCAATACATGCATACAATCGATCAAATACAACATTGGAAAAATCATCCATTCATGTCATATTCAATGTAATGCAACACACCCATGCATGTGGTACCATTTTACCGCCCCATTAAATCTCGGGTCACGGATAACTCACCGTTCCATTATATCGCGGACACGGCTACCACCTCAACGTTCCATTAAATCGCGGACACGTATATTGGCCACCATGTTAATTCCACACAATGGGAATTAACAAATGCAACATGATATGTAAAGTATGTAACACTCAGCATACTATTAACATCAATCGACATATCATGCAACATCAACAATATCAAATATAACATGATCTGAATAGCATGTAATCACTCAGCATACTATTAAACATCACTCATATCAAGTTATATCATATTTCATGCTTGGTAACATCATCTAAAAGCATGACAATAAAATCCACCTAGTGTTAGTATCGTAACATACAACCGTTATTCGATACAAGCATCAATCAACACTAGGAAAATCAATAAACAACATATTTAAAACATGTCAAACACTGCACATCAAAGCAGGATCAATCCGTACATAACAGCATGCACAGAAAACATAGTTTAAAAACCAACACAGGAGGTTTAACACGGGTGCCCGTGTAAAACAACACTGCCCGTGTGGAAATGTGTCCAGAAAACACGTTTTTATGCCAACACAGTGAATCAACACGGGTGCCCGTGTTAATCAACACGCCCGTGTTGAATTATGGCCAGAAAACACATTTTCATCAGCATTACAGTGAATCAACACGGGTGCCCGCGTAAATCAACGCGCCCGTGTTGATGAGTGCGAACCCAATTTTTCTGTTTTTGCAGCAGCTCATATACCCATTTTTTGCACGAAAATACCTCTCTACGGCGGTGCAATATAGTACAAAGACATCCAATCCATCATAGGAACCTAAAGTCTCTAATTGATTCATAAAATCGGGACCTTAAACCTTTTCTAACAAAGTTCAATCCTAAGGTTATCGATCCCTAGAAACATCTAACAATTGGGATTTCCTACGATTACCCAAATCAACCGTACATAAACCCATAAACAAATATAAATCGAGTATAAACCCCCCTTACCTTATCAATTAGCAGCTTTGAGTTCCTGAGCGATGTTCTTCGTTCTCCGTTCTTCAGAGCTCTATTTTCCCAAATTCCAACTTCTGTTCTTACGTGAAAACCAAAAATGAGAAAATGGCCTAAGTCCCAAACATAACTTTATTTCTCTGCACCTCCACTCTTTACTAACAACATCTAAGCCCAATAACATAAAAATCCCAATATTCCTTATTTCTTTTATTTTCCTCAAATACTCCAAAATAAATAATTCTTTTTATTTTATTAATTCTAATAAAATAAATTCCCAAATTCAAATAAATCAATTAATTGAAAACGGAGTGTTACACTCATCATTTTCAAAATTGTTTTATTTGTGTTGGTGGGTTTTGAAAAGTTTGTTTTAACTTCTATTTAACTCTTGCTTCTGTCTTCAAGAGTGTAATGAAGTTTTTTTGAAAACTTTGTTTGTAAAAGTGTAAGTGTGAAAAATTTTGTTTTGATTGAGCAAGTACTTAAGAACTAATCTACCTACTCGAAAAAGTAACCGTTCTATGTTTGTTTCCTTTAGACAATGCTATCCCACTATTAGTGAGTAGGTATCACCGTCGTTGGAGTTTAAGGGTCAATTCGAAAAGGGACATACAGTCACTAAAGCAACGTTTGGACGTTTTACTGGTAACCCTAATGTCTTAGATCATTCATCTGAGGCAACCTTTCCGAGGCAACTTTTCTGAGGAAACTATGATCTTTAGACAAAAGGAAGACCACTAAAATATCCTATACTCAATGACCATTTTAACGAAGGCAACCAAGTGGGGGTGTACCCTAGGAGTGCGCGTGTGCGAGTGATTTAGTTTCAGATTTATTTATCTTTGCACATTTAGGATGATCTAACTATTTAAAATTAGTCATACATTCTTGTCATGCAAACCCTAATTATTCACATATCTAACAGTTAAATATTTGCAGAAATTAGAGTGCGGAATTTAAACTAAGCTATTACAAGGCTTCGGGTATTTACATAGCCAAAAACAAACCCTTTGAAAAGTAAAAGCGATAAATGTAAAAGTCCTAATTAAAATTATTACAAACTGTGAGCAGATACAATAATTGGATAAAAATAAAGCGCGCGAGAAAATTAAATCGAATGCGAAACTAGGGTTTTGACCCTTCTATCCTAATTAAATTAGAAGATCCGAAAGAAATCAAGCTAGGGGCAACATTGGAGAAAAGTGTCAAAGAAGGGCTGACCAAGTTGTCACATGAATACATGGATATATTCGTGTGGTCTTACAAAGATATGCCAGGATTGGATAAAGACATTATGGTACACAGGCTACCTCTCAAGGAAGGTTGCTCTCCAGTCAAACAGAAGCTCAAGAGAACTCGTCCAGACATGTCCAGCAAAATTCAAGAAGAGGTCCTTAAACAATTTGGCACAGAGTTCTTAGTAGTGGTAGATTATCCACCTTGGATAGCTAACATCGTGCCAGTACCCAAGAAGGATGGAAAAGTATGCATGTGTGTGAATTATCGATATCTGAGCAAAGCAAGTCCTAAAGACGATTTACCACTACCTCACATAGATGTTTTGGTGGACAATACAACTCAAGGTTTGATATTCTTATTCATGGAAGGCTTCTCAAGCTACAATCAAATTCAAATGCCACCAAAAGATATGGAAAAGACTACCTTCATGACACCTTGAGGCACTTTCTGCTATAAGGTAATTCCATTCGGTATGAAGAACGCAGGGGAAACCTATTAATGGGCAATGGTCACACTATTACATGATATGATTCATAAAGAATTTGAGGTGTGAGTAGACGATATGATTACCAAATCCCATACGGAGGAAGACCACATCATACATTTACAAAAGTTATTTAATCGTCTGTGCAGGTTTAAACTAAGGTTGAATCCATACAAATGTACATTCAGTGTCAGATCAGACAAGTTACTAGGTTTCATTGTAAGTCAACATGGTATTGAGGTGGACCACGACAAGGTAAAAGCCATACAAGAAATATCAGCCCCGAGAATAGAGAAAGAGGTTCGTGGTTTCTTAGGAAGATTGAACTATATTTCAAGGTTCATATCACACCTAACTGCTACGTGCGAGCCCATATTCAAATTACTGCAAAAAGATCAGACGATGATATGGAATAATGATTACCATATAGCTTTCGAGACAATAAAGCAATATTTACAAGAGCCATCGATCTTAATCCCACCATTTCCTGGAAGACCACTCATCATGTATCTAACAATACTGGAAGGATCGATGGGATGTGTATTGGGAAAACATGACGAAACAGGTAGGAAAGAGCATGCAATCTACTACCTCAACAAGAAATTCACTGACTTCAAGACCAGATACTCACTTTCCGAGAAAACTTGTTGTGCATTGGATTGGGATACTAAAAGTTTAGGCCAGTATATGTTAACTCACACCACATGGTTAATAGCAAGAATGGATTCTTTAAAGTATGTGTTTAAAAAACCGGCTCTTACAGGAATGGTACCCAATGGCAGATGTTACTATCAGAATATGACATCCAATACGTTACTCAGAATACCATCAAGGCTAGCTGTTGTACCCCAAAATTTTCCCTCTCATTTTATCAAGATTCTCCTCACAAGACTTCTTGGACTCAAGGCCAGATTAGGGTTTGCTCAGCTCAAGACCTCTCCTTGCACTGATAACCTGAAATTAGGGTTTGAGTTTGCACATGAATTTTTGGACTTCCAATGCCTCATGAGACTTTCATACTTCATGTTGGACTTCTAAGATTGCTCATACCAAGTTTCAAGCCTTGAATCACTTTTTTGCCCAGTCAATTGGACAATTGACCTAAAAATCAGTTGTATTGCGGAAAAAGTCAACCATGGCCAATTTATAGTCAAACCTCATAATTTTTGATCCACATCAACATTATAGGCTCATATAAACCATTTGATCAAGTTTGGACCACAACTCCTCAAGAAATTTGATCAGATCATTAAAAGGGCAAAATGGTCAAAATTAGGGTTTTGACTGTAGAAGGGCAATTTCTGATTTTTCACCTAGCCAATGGCAAATTTGGTTCAAGCATGGTTTCAAGGACTAAATGGAATCATCTTGACCTAATCACAAGGTTCAAAAGATCTCAAATGCATTGGATTGACAGATGAATTTTCCAGTCAACTGATCAAAAATCAACTGTACACTGAAAAGTCAAACTTTGACTTTTTTGGTCAAAATCAAGTGCCAAGGGTAATAATTCATCAAAACATGTCAAAATGTGAAACTTGTTGACCAAGAAACCTAATTTTGAAAATTAGGGTTTTAATTTGAATTTTTTCATAACTTAGAATTTTTCTAAGTTATGAAAATTTATTATTTTTCCCAACTTTTCCCAACTTTTTCACCATGATGCAATTGGATTCAAACAAAACTTACAACATGAAAGTTGTAGTCCTCCATGAAATCTACAAATTTTATTCACAAATTTTTCCCAAAAGATGCTTGGATCTCAACTTATGATTTTGTGAATAGGGGTCCATAAACTTTTTAACTTAGTGAAATTTTGGCCTAGTTTAGGCAGATTTTTGACCTAACTTCATGGAAATGTTTCACCTAGTTCCAAGAGGAATATAAAAATTCATTTCAAAGATGGATTGTAAAGCATTTTACAAGCTTTCCAAAATGTCCAATAACTCTCCAAGATCATTTATGGTTAGGGAGAATCGAAGAAATGAAAATGGCAATTTATCACTTTTGTGCAAGGCATTTTCACAATGGTTCAAGTTGAAAATCAGTTTCAAACATGCTTGTACTTTGTTTTACAGGTCCTAATCCCTTCTACAGTCCATAATTAAATACAAACACATTGGATAATGGCCTTGTTCTGATCTTTGGAGCATTGTACATTGAATTAATCCATTTATGGCATAAAGTGTACAATACCATTTTCATAAAGCTTGCTTTTACAACTTTGGATTTCTTGAGCCATGGACCTAATCTCTTTTTGCAAACAAGATCCACAATTATCAGGAAAAGTTTACCAACTATGTGCAGCTAGCAAGCAAGCCTGTACAGACTTTAGCATTGTCACTTCCAACTTTTCTTCAAAAGCAAGAAACTTGCAAAAGTCAAGGGATCTCATCCATTTGATAAAGGCAAGCCTTGGCCTCATTTGAAACAAGCTCAAGACATTGTAACAATCAATAAACATGAATTCACAACCTCCAAAACACCCTCAAACACAAAAAACACCATTTTCTGCCCAAACAGGGCAACCTCTGCAAAATCAAAGCCATTTCCATTTTGCCTCATGCATTTTGCTTTGAATCACTTCAAACACATTACATAAATCCCATCCAAGCTATCCAGGCCCCTGTCTTGCAACTGTGAGCTCATTTTCACACTTCACCATTTTCATTTTGCAAGGTTGCAGGTTGACTCGTGCATCAAGTTCTAGCCATCTACAAGACAAGCTGAGCATTGAAAAAGGTTGAGGGGACTTCAAGGAAGCTCACAAGAACTTCAGGCCTCACTCAATGTCCCCACATTTCCATATCCAAACTCAACTGAACAAGATATTTTTCAAATTTCTATCTCTCTATTTAGGCATCCTTAAGCTTAGGTTTGTGAAGAAAAGATGTAGTCCTTAACATGCTTGAACTGTACATATGCATAGTTCTTATTTATATTAACTGAATAGTGAGAATTTGAAGCTTTAAGTTCTTGAAAATTTTAGGTCAGAAATTAGGGGTGATAAAATTCTCCTTGATCTTTGAGAGTTAGGTCATGAATTTTATATCATTGGAATCGTGAGTTAAAATGCTACAAGTTTCATATTGGAAGATTTTGTTTTTATGCACGTATGCAAGAGATACAGGTTTGGCTCAGAAATGGGCGCAGGAAGTGTACAGAGGACAGGGATGAAGCTGGCTTGGGCCTGCTACTTTTTGCACCCCCCTTTTACTTTTTGCACCCCCTTTGCATATTTCTATATTTTTTTGTATTTTCTTGCATAATTTATATTTTCTGACTTTATTATTTTTTTTCTGAACATTAAAAAATTCCAAAAATATTTTCTTAATATTTTGCATTTTTATTTTATTTTTTATCTTATTTTTTACATATAAAACTAGTTTTATTTTAATAAATAGAAATCATTTTCTTAAAATAACTTGTAAATAATATAAAAATGTCATACATTTTTATTTTATTATTTTTCACACTTAAAATATTATTTTCATACACATTTCAATTTGTTAACATTTTTGTACATATTATTATTATTTTTCTTGAAAAAAAATGAATAATGTAGAATATATTTCTTTTAAACAAAATTAGGGTTTCTTCACCCTTTCAAAATTAATCACCATATTTTTCTTATTTTAGGCTTAAATAATTTATTTTTCACATACATAAAATAAATACAAAAACATTTTTGCATATTTACATTTTATTGCATATTTAAATATTTGTTTATTTATTTATTGTACAATAAATTCAATTTGGTTGTAATAGTAAATTAGGGTTTTATTTTGTGCAAATATCCCCCATTCAAAACTCGTACCCCCCTTTCCATAATATTGTTGTAATAGCTTAGATTTACTTTACGCAATTTATCACATTATATACATGTTTAGTAAATTAGGGTTTGTATGATAAGACAAAAATCAAACAAATAGCATTACCTAAATACAAGACAAAAATGCATGAAAAATGACAACACCTTGCACACAAACACCCTTAGGGTTTCACCCACTTGGTTGCCTTAAAATAAATGGCCATGGTATGCATGCTAGGTATCTCGGCAAAATCAAACAAAACAAAAAGATCATAGTTCCTCGATGACGCTGTCAAACGGTTGCCTAAACAAAAATGATCTTAGTCCCTAAAAATGCTAAAGATACTTGGCACCATTGCTATCATGGTCATATGATGACCCACGCCCGTCCCGTTTAACATCCAAAGATAGGGTTATATACCAAAACAATGGTAGGTTAACAATGTCAAAGGAATAAAAATGTGTAGGAAAGACTTTTGAGTAGGTAGATAAGCTTCTAGTTACTTGATCAATTTCAAAACCAATCCTTGCTATTTTCAAACAAACACACACAAATTTTTAAAACATTTCCAAACAACTTTCAAACATTGAAACATTTTTCAAAAGACAAACATCTTTGTATACATTCTTACAAACGAGAATCATTACAAAGATTGCCAAAACGATGGCCTCTTTTCAAAATACTTTCAAAACCACACAAAGCACCATTTTAAACAATTGAAAAATAAAAGCAAGTGATCTAAGCAAGTAACTAAGGTCCCACGGATAACCATGGATGAAAAGGGTGCTAGCACCTTCCCTTTTCATAATCTACCCCCCGAACTCAAGAAAACATCTCAAAGGTCTTTCCTGTGCTTTTTGACCTTTCCTTTTGGATAAAATAAAAGTCAGTGGCGACTCTTGCTAAACCAAAACATTTGCGAACACAAACGCAAAACCTCAAGTCAGTTCTCCCACTGTATCACAGTAGCGTACTAGCTGATCACATAGCTCACCAATTATTACGAGAATATCAACCAATGAAGTTCAACTTTCCAGACGAATATGTCATGGTTATAGGTGACTACGAAATACAAGGGCCAGACGAAGGACCTGAACCAGGGGAACGTTGTACACTCATGTTCGAAGGAAATTTAAATGCACTAGGGTACGACATCAGGGAATTTTTTACTTCTCCGAAGTATTATCACAAACCTTATACTGCAAGGTTATGTTTTGTCTGTGCCAATAATATCGCTGAGTATGAAGCTTGTATCCTGGGTCTAGAGGCCGCCATCGATTAAGAATCAAACATCTCGAAGTACTTGGAGACTCCACGCTAGTCATATACCAAATAAACAGTGAATGGGACACTAAACATCCCAAATTTTCCATATCGGGATCATGTTTTAAAGCTAGCTATGAAATTCACTAAGATTACCTATAGTCACATTCCACGAGAAGAAAATTAGATGGTAGACGCCTTGGCAACTCTATCAGCGATGTTTAAGGTGACTTGGCAAAACCACGAATCACGCATTACAATCAGACATTTTGAAAACCTTCATAGCTCCTAGATATTAAATAAGCACTAGATAACAAGCCATGGTTCTATGACATTAAGAGGTATCTTGAAAAATAAGAATATCCATAAAGCACCTCTACCATTGACAAACAAACTCTGCAAAGGCTAGCCTCGGAATTATTTGAGTAGTGATGTGTTATACAAAAGAAACTACGCTATGGTGCTACTCAGGTGTGTGGAGAAGCAGGAGGCGAATATGCTCATGAGATAAATCCACGAAGGCACTTTTGGAACTCATACAAATGGGTATGCCATGGATAAAAAATGCTGCGAGTGGGTTATTATTGGTTAACAATGGAAGCCGATTGCTATCATTATACAAAGACATGTTACAAGTGCTAAATCTACACCGAAAAAATGAATGTTCCACCTACTCTTCTGAATGTCATGAGCTCTCCTTGGCCGTTTTTCGATATGGGGAATTGATATGATAGGCGTGATCAAAATGAAAGCATCTAACGGACACTAGTTTATACTAGTTTCCATTGATTACTTCACCAAATGGGTAAAAGCGGCCTCCTATGCGACTGTGATAAGTTGAGTGGTTACTCGATTTATCAAGCAAAATCTCACGTGTCAGTATGGGGTTCCAAGCAAAATCATTACAGACAACGAGTCTAATCTAAACAACAAAATAATGAAATAGTTATGCGATGATATCAAGAACGAGCATCATAATTCCTCACCATATCGACCCAAGATGAACGGGGCCGTTGAAGCCGCCAATAAGAACATTAATAAAATCATCCAGAAAATGGTAAAGACATATAAATATTGGCACAAAATGCTTCCCTTTGCTATACATGGCTATCGTACCTCCGTACATATATCAACTGGTGTAACTCCTTTCTCTCTAGTATATGGCATAGAGGTAGTACTCCCAGTTGAAATAAAGATTCGATCACTTATAGTTTTAATGGAAACAAAGCTTTAAGAAGTTGAGTGGGTTAAGATGCGACTTGATCAAATCAACCTCATTTAAGAGAAATGCTTGACAGTTTTGTGCCACGACCAATTATATCCGAAGCGGATGAAAAAAGCCTTCGACAAGAAAGTCTGCCCTCGAGTATTCAAAGAAGGGGATTTGGTGCTCAAGAAGATTATGCTACCTCACCTTGATTCACGTGGAAAATGGAAACCTAATTATGAAGGTTCATATATGGTAAAAATAACATTCTCCGGCGGTGGACTCATCCTCACAACAATGGATGGGGAAGAACTACAACATCCGACAAATTTAGACGCAGTCAAAAAATAATATGTATAAGAAAGCTTGCTAAGTTTGAACCTTAAACATGTGACTTATGCAAAAGGGAGCGTCCCGGTGGATTGAAAACTCGAAAGGGCGATCCAGGCAAAAATTAGGGACATACCCAAAAGAATTATTCCGATGGATTGAAAACCCGAAAATGCGATCGAGGCAAAAATTAGGGATCTTATTCAAAAGAAATAAAGAACAAAAAGAATGCGATCTAAGAACTGCGACTACAAACCATAAAGAAAGAGTTGGATAAATCATTTAACTCAGAAGCAAAGAATATTGGAGCTATCAAGAGAACATTGGGGAAATAACAGTAGCAATTATCATTTTCATTGCCATTTATAGTTTTAAAACTTTCTGTAATTACCTCTTTTAAGGAATTATATCTTGTATTCTCACCTATTCAGAGACATATCAATAAAACATTTACTTTTTCTGGGAAAAAATCATTCATGACATGGGCAAAACCAATCGAGAGTTGCTTAACAAAATTATCCGGGCCTGGAACAGGGTTAACAAAAGAAAAGCTGAAAGGAAGAGTGTTGTGGCAAAATAACCCTACACTCGATGGTTCTGGATAAGGTACAAATTGTTAAGCTGCCTTTTGACATAGATGCTGAATACAAGCTAGAGGTCCCAAAGGCTATGACTATATCCTTGGAAGAAATAAATGACGTGAAGAAAGCCTTGAAACAAGCTCAGAGAGAAAAAGCAGAACTGGAGCTCAACTTCCTTAACTTAACCAAAGAAAAACGACAAATGCAGCGCATACTTGAATCAAAAGACCAATAGATTCATAGAGATCGAGAGGCATTTAAAAAGGAGAATCTAAAGAGGAAACATACGACTGGAATATTGTTAAGTGCTACTTTCAATTTGGATTCCCACAACCAGAGGTTGGAAGATGATGCTAGTGAAATTGGGATATTAACTTGATGGTATGAAAAGGCGATACAAGACAAGAATGTGCTGGAAGAAGATCTAAGGGCCCAAATCCAGAGTTTGGCACAGGCCTCTTTAGATCAAGAAGAGCAAATAAAGTATCTCACCACCACACTCTAGGATAGCCAAGAAGCGGAGATAAGGGAATACCTTAAAAGGATGAGGGCAGAAAGACTTATTTCCCAGAAAACTGAAGAGTACGAGCAAGTATGCCTTAAGCTAGAAGCCCTCCGAAAAATTTCCCGATACAAAGGAGACTTTATACGGATATGAGGGCTAAAAAATTATATTGGGAAGAGCAGTATGTGAAGATTTCCAAGCAGGAAGGGATAACCACAAGATAATTCCCAATCTCTACTGAGAATATCGATACTACAAGGACAAGCATGAAATACTCGCCTTCTTAGCCAACAATCTCATTGAAGACATCCCTAGAAGTTTAAGAGACGCAAAAAATATGATGGTACCTCTTCTGAAGGACGTCGATGACTTCCTCAAGCTTTGCAGAACAATGGTCGATCGTTTCAGAGTAGACATCCGCAGGTGTGCTTAAGAAGACTGTTTCCCTTTGCTTATTTTCTTCCAGCGGGTTTGTTGTTTTAAAGTTGTAATATATTTCAATATCTGAATTATGTTCTCTTTTAAAGACAATTGTTACTTTCAATAAAGGCATTTTGTTCTATATTTAATTTGCGTATTCATTTTCTAGATACTCACCAATAAAAAAGTAAAACCTATATATATATTTCAAAAACTTATTTTGTCAGCTAAACTATTGGTAGAGGAAAAGCACCACCTCTCCGACCACCATACCAAATAAAGCTCATCAACTGAGAGCAATGGAAAAAATCGAAGAAAACCAAGCAACTTTCAAAGAGAATTTGGAACAAGTCAAAAGCAATGTCGATTCAATGAGAGGAGATATGAGTCAAGTTCTTCTAGCCTTGTAGAACATCATTGACAGATAAGAATAAATTACTAGGGTAACCTTTGAGGAAATAGCCCAGACTCTTGGTGCATCGAGCGGTCACCAATTGAGGAGAGGAATGGAGACAGGACCTCAAAAATCTTTCATGGATCAACAAGAAACCAGACAAGCTGATACTGAAGGTTTTGTCCCACCTCCATCAAAGGCAGGGGCATCTCATACCCTGTAGATTCTTATCAACAATGAGGACAACTACTTGGACTTACAATATGGAGACCACGACCTAGAGGATGTTAATCAAGCACCTCAGAGAACGACCAATAATCATGTTGCTGAGAATTTACTAGTGCTGAATCAGTACAAAGCTCTAGAGGAAAGATTAAAAGTTGTGGAGGGATATGATGCTTTTGATGTCAACGCTCTCGAGATGGGTCTAGTTCTTGATGTGGTAATTCCTCCAAAATTCAAAGTAATTGACTTTGGAAGATACAAAGGGCTCACTTGTCCAAGGAACCATCTGCGCATGTATTACAGGAAGATGCATGCTTATGCTCAAGAACAGAAGTTGATGACTCATTGCTTTCAAGACAATTTTAGTGGGGAATCTCTGGATTGGTACATGCAATTAGAAAGAGTTCACGTCCAGACATGGGAAGATCTTGCTAATGATTTCCTAAAACAGTATAAATACAATTCGGACATGGCGCCTACCCGCATGCAACTCCAGAACCTATCTTAGAAGAAAGAGGAGTCCTTCAAGGAATATGCCCAAAGGTGGAGAGAGATGGCATCCCGTGTACAACCTCCACTTCTGGAGAAAGAACTAGTCGATATTTTAATGGGAACCTTGCAAGGGGTATAATATGAAAAGATGGTAGGAAGCATCTCTTCTGGATTTTCGGATCTAGTAACTATCGGAGAAAGGATTGAAGCTGGAGTAAGAAATGGAAAGATAGAAGCGGAATCATCAAATACCCCTTAAAATGCAAAAAGACATGTTCCTAACTTCATAAAAAGGAAGGAGGGATAAATTAATGTTGTAGCCTAACAACCAAGGGCATAACAACCATTAATAATCCCACAAGGACAACAATAGAACAAGTTCGAAAGCCCACCGACAAAGTTGGATCCACTCCCTATGCCACCCAAACAATTATTATAACACTTGGTCAAGGCATATTTGGTAAAGCTAAAACCTTTAGTTCCTCCAGTTGGTCCACCCCACCAAAATACAATTCCAATTCCAAATGAGAATATCATGCTAATTCTCTTAGGAATACCATAAAACAACGTTGGGCCTTCAAACATAAAGTTCAAGATTTGTTGGATTCCCAGGACATCACTTTTGACAAACCAAATATCAAGTCAAACCCCATGCCACCGCATGGTGGACCAATAATAAATGAAATTGAAGTAGTCATTGACCGTGGGGCAGCCAGACGAGTAAGGGCCCCAATAAATCTGTTGAAAGAATATCTGTTGGAATGTGGGTTATTTTGGAACATAATGAAGCTTTAGAAAGGACATTACAATAATTGGTGGACTAGGGGATAGTCCAGTTCGGGCCATACCCTAAAGGTGAATATGTAGTAGCAATTGAAGGTGGTACGAAGAAGCCAATGGTAGTCCCTTTCCAAAGGCCAAATCATAGCCAGAAGACCCTTGTGATCCTGTGGGGAGACTCAATAAAAACACCCGCAATGGCACCAAAACAAATTCTAATGATACCAGTAGTTCCAAAGACTACAATGATGATTAGGGGGGCGTCTCCTACCCCTTACAAAAGTGAAGTTATGATTCAACTGTATATGTCAATGGCTTAAAAGGATAATGTGAGCCACATCAAGTCAAGGACCTCCAATCTCATTTATAATAGGGACAAGAGGCATGACCTGCAGTGGTCGAGTGTTTGGATCTGAACCACTAATGAAGATGTCATGGTTATAAGTGACTATGAAATACAAGGGCCAGACGAAGGACCTGAACCAGGGGCGCGTTGGACACTCATGTTTGACGGAACTTTAAATGCACTAGGGTACGTCATCAGGGCATTTTTTACTTTCTGAAGAATTATCAGAAACCTTATACTGCAAGGTTTTGTTTTGACTGCACCAATAATATCGCTGAGTATGAAGCTTGTATCTTGGGTCTGAAGGCCACCATTGATCTAAGAATCAAACATCTCGAAGTATTTGAAGACTCCGTGCTAGTCATATACCAAGTCAAAGCGAATGGGACACTAAACATCCTAAATTTTCCATATCGGGATCATGTTTTAAAGCTAGCTACGAAATTCACTAAGATTATGTTTAGTCACGAACCATGCTCTATCAACCATGTTCAAGGTGACCATGCCAAACCACAAACCATGCATTACAATCAGACATTTCGAAGAACCTGCATATTTCCTGGATATTAAAGAAGGACCAGATAACAAGCCCTGGTTCTATGACATCAGGTGGTATCTTGAAAAACAAGAATATTCGGAAAACGCCTCTACTATTGACAAACGACCTCTGTGAAGGCTAGCCTCGAAATTCTTTCTGAGTAGTGATGTGGTATATAAAAGAAACTACGATATAGTGCTACTCAGGTGTGTGGAGAAGCATGAGGAAAATATGCTCATGAGATAAATCCAAGAAAGCACTTTTGGAACTCATACAAATGGGCATGCCATGGCTAAAAATGCTGCGAGTGGGTTATTATTGGTTAACAATGGAAGCCGATTTCTATCATTATACAAAAACATGTCACAGGTGCCAAATCTACACTGACAAAATGAATGTTCCACCTACTCCTCTGAATTTCATGAGCTCTCCTTGGCCATTTTCGATGTGGGGAATTGATATGATAGGCATGATCGATCCGAAACTATCTAACAGACACTAGTTCATACTAGTTTCCATTGATTACTTCACCAAATGGGTAGAAGTGGCCACCTATGCGAATCTGATAAGTCAAGTGTTTACTCGATTCATCAAGTAAAATCTCATGTGTCGTTATGGGGTTCCAAGCAGAATCATTATGGAAAATGGGTCTAATCTGAACAACAAAAAGATGAAAGAGTTATGTGATGATTTCAAGATCGAGCATCATAATTCCTCAACATATCGACCCAAGATGAATGGGATCGTTGAATCCGCCAATAAGAACATCAAGAAAATCATTCAGAAAACCGTAAATACATACAAATATTGGCACGAAATGCTTCCCTTTGCTCTACATGGCTATCGTACCTCTGTACGTACATCAACAGGTGTAACTTCTTTCTCTCTAATATATGGCATGGAGGAAGTACTCCAAGTTGAAATAGAGATTACATCACTTCGAGTTTTAATGGAAACAAAGCTTGAAGAAGCTAAGTGGGTTAATATGCGACTTTGATCAACTCAACCTCATTGAAGAGAAATGCTTGATAGCTTTCTGCCACAACCAATTATATTAGAAGTGGATGAAGAAAGCCTTCGACAAGTCTGCCCTCGAGTATTCAAATAAGGGGATTTGGTGCTCAAGATGATTCTTCTACCTCACCTTGATTCACGTGGCAAATGGAAACCTAATTATGAAGGTCCATATATGGTAAAAACAACATTCTCCGGCGGTGGACTCATCCTCACAACAATGGATGGGGAAGAACTACAACATCCGAAAAAATTAAGACGCAGTCAAAAAATAATATGTATAAGAAAGCTTGCTAAATTCGAACCTTAAACAGGCGACTTAGGCAAAAAGGAGCGTCCCGGTGGATTGAAAACCCGAAAGGGAGATCCAGGAAAAAATTAAGGACATACACAAAACAATTATCCCGATGGATTGAAAACCTGAAAGGGTAATCCGGGCAAAAATTAGGGATCTTATTCAAAAGAAATAAAGAAAAAAAATAATGCGATCTAAGAACTGCGACTACAAACCACAAAGAAAGAGTTGGATCCAAATCATTTAACTCAAAGGCAAAGAAGATTGGAGCTATCAAGAGAACATTGGGGAAACAGCAGTAGCAATTATCATTTTCATTGCCATTTACAGTTTTAAAACTTTCTGTAATTACCTCTTTTAAGGAATTACATCTTGTATTCTCGCCTATTCAGACGCATATCAATAAAACATTTACTTTTTCCATCTTGCAAATTGTGTTTTTTTTCTTTTCAGACTTGTTTGCAAAATACTATGATTATTTCTTGTGAATACTGTGTTGAAAACATTTTTGGAATTTGACAAATAAAAGTACTAACTAAAACATCGAAAAGCGTTTTGGTTAGAAAAACGTCAAAAAAATATATGTGCATACGCCCACGTCCACGCCTATGTCTATGCCCACTCCAACGTCCATGCATATGTCTATTCCTACCCCTATGACACAAATGTCAAGATCTTGCTGACACTTTTCACCATGTTCAAATTAATTCAAAGATACTACGACAGTGCAACGTATAACATCGGGGAGTTGGTAACACAAAAAACCAGTGGTTTAAAAGGAGAGAATATCGAAAACATCTTTCATAACATTTTGAGGCATATACACACATTTAGTAAATATGTAAATATTTGGGGCATACACACACACACACTCAATGCATATATACTTTGGGTTCCACATCGATCAAAGACACCATACATATACATCACACATGGCATTTTTCTGAACATACTTTGGGAAAAAACAGTATCTTTAGGCCCTCCATCAGATTATTACCTTGGGTAAGAGCAGACAAAACCGGTGAAAATCGATCTCATCTTTGATTTTGTTATCTAATATTCATTCGTCGAAAACCGATTTTTCTGCAATATAACTCATCGCGTCAGTCTCCATGCAACAATGTATTTCCTCTATTGCAATATAACTCATTGTATCAGGCTCCATACAGTAATGTGAAAAGTATGTAATACAACTCATTGCATCAGTCTCCATGCAGCAACGTGTTTCCTCATCTGCAATATAACTCATTGCCTCAGTCTCCATACATCAATGTAGTTATCAAGCTTTTTTTCAATTATCTATCCCCTGGGTTATGATAGGTATGATAATAAACCTGCATAATTCGTCGCATCAGTCTCCATGCAAAATGTATTATCAAACTGTGTTTTATTTATCCCCTAAGTTGTGATAAATACATAGGTCCCTCATTTGCGATATAATTCATTGCATTAGTCTCCATGCAGCGATGTGTTTCCTCATCTGCAATATAACTCATTGTGTCAGTCTCCATGCAGTGATATTGTTATCAAGCTTTTTTCAAATCATTTACCCCCTAGGTTGTGGTAGATGTGCAAATTGTCAGTTCATATTATTCATTCTCTAGGTTGCAATGAATACGTAAATTCATCCTCGGATTTTTTATCCCCTAGGTTGTGATAAACATGACAAAGTCGGTAATATAACTCATTGCGTCGAACTCCATGCATCAATGTTGTTAGGAAGATTTTAAAATATCTATCCCCTAGGTTGCGATAGATGTGCGAATAAATCTGCCTAATCCATTGCATCAGTCTCCAGGAAGCAATGTATTATCAGACTTTGTTTTATTCATCCCCTAGGCTGCGATGAATAGACAAAATCAAGTCAAAACTGGATATATAGTCTCCAAGCATTAGTAAGTCTTCTTTACAAAACTTGTATTATGTTACCTCTTAGGTTATTATAAATATGCAAACGATGTCTTCTTAGATACTGACGGGTTATCTACGTTATTATATCTAAGTCAAATCAACTTTGGCTTAAATGCTGGTTAGATGATACATCATCATCATCTATGCTTACTCTTCATACTCAGGGGAACACTATATAATGTATCCTAATAATCTTTCAGACAAACTTTGGGGTCTTCCAATATTTAATAAATTTCCGATCAGATCGTGTGAGACCTGCGTATTCTCACACCATTCAATCTAAAAGTGATTAAATAGGGGCAACTGTCATACCCCAAATTTACCCTACCCTTTTATTATATTTAAGTTTCTATTTAAATAAATCATATTATGGAGGTTTTATTTCTATAGGGCTGTAAAACATGGAAGAGAGGTGAACTGATCTAAAGTAGACCATCAATATTTGATGGTCCATTATGGTTTCATTCATGTTTTGAAAGGAGGTGCATTTTTATAATAGGGGTACACTATTTTTAAAATCATGGGCCTTTCTAAATCAGAAAGGGAACATAGAATTTCTTAATCCATTTCAGATATTGAAAAGGGAGTGTATGGAACAAATCATTTTGGTTAAAGCCCAATATTTAAAAAGCAATTTGGCCCGATTAGCTTTTTGGTTTGTTTAGAAAAAAACTGTTTTGTTTTAATCATATAATTATAATTATTATTTAATATTAATATTTTTATAATTACTATTATTATTGATAATTATTAAAAAAATTATTACATCAGTTTTGATTATTTGAAAAAATAGTGACTAAGACTTAAAGCCCTCAAATGAGCAGCACAAGCCCAAAACGAACAGGCCCGATCCAATCTAGAACAATTTTTTTTTTATAAAGGAAGAGTATATATGCCCATTTTTTTAAGATGGTGTTTTTTAGGATAACAAAAAAACGTATGGCTCAAAAAAGATCAACAAAAGCGCGTGTTTTCAAAACATTTACTGTACGAATTAAGGAATAATAATAACACATGTTTTACAAATACTGTGTGAATCGAACACTTCCTTTATCACATAAACATAATCAGGCGTAAACAGAAACTAATCAAAGAACTGAAGGCATGGTCAATCCTAATACATAAACAAAATTAAAGCCTTATGAGAAATTACAGACAGATTGAAATACTTCCTAACTCCCTAATCCACATTACAGATAAATTAATTTGTTTCCTAAATCACTAAGTCCTAAAATGCTATAAAAACTAAGAACTAATACAGAAAATGGACGAACAAAAATTGACAGAGAGAAAAGAATTTACAAAAAAGGGAATCATAAGAAGTTTGAAGAAAAGAGCTTGCTTCCACTACCACTGCAAATCAGCGTTCATCACCGCTCCAGCTTAGGGTTTCAATATCAGAAACCCTAGCTCTCCTTGAATTGTCGTCATTGCCATCATCTCATGTCGTGTCACTCTCTGTACCTGTGAACCAAAGGGGAGATCAGAACAAGAGTGGAGAAAAATCAGAAAATATACAAGGAAGAATCACAGTAAGCTTCTGAACCCTTAGCTTTAGGGTTTTCGTAATTTCTATTTGCGGTTTAATTTGGGGTTGAAGGGGTTCACCGTTGCTGCCAGCAATTAGGGTTTCAATTTGTAAGAAGAGAGAAGGGGGTTAGGGTTTGATAGTGTTGTTTTTACAGCGAAAGAAGAGTTATGAGAGGTAGGGCAGACTATTGAAGAGAGAGAGGGATAGAGAGAAATGAACGAATATTTGATTAAAAAAATAATAATATGCCCTAGGATCCGGTGCACATCACCCCAACTTCCTTACCACGTGCCTCAAATCATACTCGTGTTATTACCACCTAACGGTCTAAAAATGAGACCCACCACATTACCGTGCGACCGCGCGCATATTTCCCAATTGGACTCCCCCACACTTGTCGTTTTGGGCCTATCCTGTTACCAATCATACCCCTTGTTTTTTTTACTAACGCGTGCAAAAAAACCACTCCCTTAGCCTGACGGGCCCAGTCCAAAATCTGGACTTGGGCCCCTTAGTGCTCACACCCCATTTTTTACTACCCTAACTATATTTGTACCCCCCTACGCTTTTGGGCCTGAATTCAATATATGAATTCAGGCCCATGTTGTTAGCACCTCTCTATTTTACTACCTTAACTATATTCACACCCCCTTGCTTTTATTTTATTTTTTTCATTATTTTTTTTATATTTTCTATTTTATTCTTATAATTAGAATATTATATTAATTATTATTATTATTAAATCACATAAATATTATTTACTAAATTCATCCCAAATATTATTTATTTGCATTGCATAAAAATATTTTTAATCATGCATTTAAATAAAGACGTTTTCTACAATTAACACATAAAAAGATTCAACCAACAATAAATTATTCTTCATAACCAAATTAATCCAACAATTAATCTTCGAAAAGGATTACAAATCATATTTTAATTAACTGCACGCTTTGTCTAAATATCTCCGCTATTCACAGACCTAGACTAAGTATGCGGGAAATTCGAATGTCTTTGTAATCCATAAAAAACACAAACCAACTGCGAACTACAAATTAGGACTCTGATTCCTCATAAGAGGGTACGTAGGCATATGATAAAAATCGTAGCAAGTTCCCCTAATAAAAACTAAAACCCTATTCCCTAAAGATTAATTCTAAACCTAGTATCCTTGTGAACAAGGTAGATGAGAGGTGCTTAACACCTTCCCTTCATCTATAACTAAGTCAAAAAACCTAGAATCTCTGAATTTTTAGGGTTAACCTTTATATTCCCTTCCTCAGGATTAAAATTAAAGGTGACGACTCTTATTTTAAAACTAGTTACAACACCTATAATTGCTAGTTTTTTGAACACATACTTCAAAGGATCCATTCTTGCCATTAACCACGTAGAGTGAGTTAACATGTATTTCCTCAATATTTTTGTTTCCCAAGCCAATGCACAACAAGTCTTCTCTAGAAGCGAGTATTTTGTTTCACATTTAGTGAATTTCTTGCTAAGGTAGTAGATTGCATGCTCTTTTCTACCCGTTTCATCATGTTGTCCTAATACACATCCCATTGATCCTTCAAGCACTGTCAGATACATGATGAGTGGTCTTCTGGGAATTGGTGGCATCAAGATTGGTGGCTCTTGTAAATACTGCTTTATTGTCTCGAAGGTTGTTTGACAATTATTAATCCATAACATCGTATGATCTTTTTGCAGTAATTTGAATATAGGCTTGCACATTGCAATTAGTTGCAACATGAATCTTGAAATATAACTCAACCATCCTAAGAAATAGTGAACTTCCTTCTCTGTTTTTGGAGCTGGAATCTCTTGTATGGCTTTTACCTTTTTGGGATCTACCCTAATACCATGTTGATTCATAATAAAACCCAGCAACTTGCCTGACCTGACACCAAATGTACACTTATTTGGATTCAACCTAAATTTGAATTTTCGTAGATGCTCGAATAGCTTTTGTAAATTTATGATGTGATCCTCCTCTATATGAGATTTAGCAATCATATCATATACGTACACCTCAACCTCTTTGTGAATCATATCATGAAATAGTGTGACCATAGCCCGTTGATAAGTTTCCCCTACATTCTTCAGACCGAACGACATTACCTATTAACAGAATATGCCCCAGGGAGTCATAAAGGTAGTATTTTCCATATATTCGGGTGCCATTTTGATTTGATTATAGCCTGAGAAATCGTCCATGAACAAGACTGTCGAAGCCTGAGATGTATTGTCCACCAAAAAATCTATGTGAGGTAAGAGAAATCGTCTTTAGGACTTGCTTTATTCAGATACCAATAGTTTACTCACATGCGTACTTTTCCATCCGTCCTTGGTACGGGTAAGATGTTAGCTACCCAAGGTGGATAATCCACCACCACTAAGAACCCTACGTCAAATTGTTTAAGGACCTCTTCACGAATCTTACTTGACATGTCTGGACAAGTCCTTCTGAGTATTTGTCTAACTGGAGAACAACCTTCCTTGAGAGGTAGTCTATTCACCACAATATTTGTATCATATCCTAGCATGTCTCTGTAAGACCAGGAAAATATATCCACATATTCATGTAATAACTTGATCAGTCTTTCTTTGACGCTTTTCTACAATGTTGCCCCTAGCTTGATCTATTTCTAATCTTCTTCTGTTCCAAGGTTAATGGTCTCAATAGATTCTTGGTATGATTGTATACTGTCACCTTTTTGCTCTATCTCCCTCGCCAACTTTTCAGAGAGTTCAAGATCTTCATCATTTTCCTATTCCGTTTGGTTGATGGGTGCATCAAATTCATATCGGATAACAGAAGTAACATTATCTGTGATCTTAGGCATGTATCTACACATTTATCATGTTTCGGTGCAGTTTTAGTATGTGAATCTGGAAAATACATATGAAGAAAAGTATTGCCATTTTTAAATATAAGAGATAAATGCAAGAGAAAATTGGGGATCTTAATTGAATGCGAGATATAACTTTTATTAATTATGAACACTGTTTGAAACAAATTGGGGGACCCTTACAAGCAACCCATATGGCTCGAGCTTGACATAGGTTATTTTTAAAAAAATAAAAAAAAATACTTTGGAAAGAAAAAGATCTTCAGAATCTCCACAACTATCCAATTCTTAAGTTCTTTTCCTGGGGCACATTCATGGATGAAGTTGGACGCCTTCTTGATGTTGCCCTTGTCACATATGATTCCCATCTATCGCCATTCTCTACTCCTTTGTTGACAAAGGTCTCCTGTATTGGAGGAAATAGTGCTTTACCCTTCAGAGTAGCCTTTGACAACTCGTAGCCCAAACCAAAACGATTATTCTTCTCAGGTATTTCTGGGATTCTACCCCAACCTTTTGAGGTACCACTTTCCATAGCTACTTGAAAATCTCTCCACGAAGTCACAGTACATTTATTGATTTTATCCACTAGTAGGGTTACCATTGAGGCAACCTCTAAGACTTGAAATTGTGTGGCTATATAGTCTTTATCAACACTGATATACTTGTAGGATTCTATGTGACTTACAAATATATCCTCTTCACCATCGATTATGACCAATCTTCCTTAAATGAAGAACTTCAATTTCTGATGTAAAGTTGAAGTGACTGCCCCTGCTTCATGAATCCAGGGTCGCCCAAGGAAACATGTATATGTTGGTTCTATCTTCATCACTTGAAAAGTGATATAGAACATATATGGGTCGATCTTGATAGGAAGGTCCAATTCTTCGAATACCAAACTTTGAGAACTGTCGAAAGCTTTAACTATCCTAGAACTTGGTCTTATTACAATGCCATCTAGTGTTAACTTCATCAAGTTGGATTTTGGTAACACATTGAGGGAAGAACCAATATCGGTGAGTACCCTGGACAGGCTTGTAGTACATATCTGAATAGATATGTGAAATGCCTTGTTGTGAGCTCTACATTGTGGAGGCAACTCACTATCATTGAAACCTAGATATGATCTAGATGTCAAATTTTCTACAACATTGTCAAATTGGTCTACAGTAATCTCCTCTGTGACATGAGCAGAACTCAGAACCTTCATTAGGGAGACTCCATGCGCTTCTGAATTAATGAGCAACGAGAGTATAAAATTTTTGGCTAAAGTTTATGAAGCTGATCCACCACCCTATAATCACTTCTTTTGATTATTTTCAAAAATTCTTCTGCCTCTTGATCAGTAAAGTTCTTGCTCAGAGGCTCTTGTTCTTGACTTTCCTCCACAACTGCTTTTCCTTTATCTTTCACCAATGTATCATTTTTATTTTTCATCACAACATCATTCTTCTTTTGTGGTTTGGAGCCAAAAATTCGACCACTGCAAGTTATGCCCCCTGTTCCTGCTACATTTGAGATTGCAAGTCCTTGCCTTTTCGACGGCTCACATTCTTTCTTTAAACCATTGACGTATACAATAGAATCATAAGCCCATGGTACTACTTTGTCACTTTCGTAAGGGGTAGGATATGGTCCCCTAATTACCATTTTAGTCTTTGGAACTATTGGTATCCTCAGAGTTTGTCTTGGTGTCATTACTGGTGTTTCTGTTGATTCTCCCCATGGAATCACAAGAGTCTTCTTATTAAGGTTTGGCCCTTGACAAGGAATTACCAATGGCTTATTTTTACTTCCCTTGATTGCAGCTACAAATTCTTCTTTAGGGTATGGTCGAAATTGGATTATCCCCTGATCCCCCAATTTTTGTAAAGTATTCTCAAAATCTTCATTATGTTCCAAGAGGTACCCACATTCCAACAGATATTCCTTCAAAAGTTTCATTGGGGCCTTTACTCTTCTGAATGCCCCAAAGTCGGTGACTACTTAAATTAAGTTTATTGCTGGTCCACCATGCGGAGGCATGGTGTTTGACTTGATATTCAGTTTATCAAAAGTGATATCCCGAGAATCTAACAAATCTTGAACCTTATGTTTGAAGGCCCAACATTTTTCTATAGTGTGCCAGGGAGAATTGGCATGATACTCGCATCTGGAATTAGCATCGTATCTTTGTGGAGGTGGACCGATTAGAGGAGCTAGAGGTTTTAGCTCTACCAAAGATGCCTTAACTAAGTGTTGTAATAATTTACTGTGCGACATGGGGAGCAGATCAAACTTTCTCGGTGGCCTTTTAAACCAATTATGTTTTTGTTCTCGTGGAATTATTAGTGGTTGTTGTGCCATTGGATGTGAGGCTATAACATTAATTTCTCCCTCTTTCTTTTTTGAGAATTTAGGAACATGTCTTTTTGGATTATAAGGGGTACTAGATGATCCCTATAAGTGTTTATTGGCAGCAATTTGGGTAAAACAATGACTTGTTTATGTTTTGCTAAATGTCTTAAAATTTGGAGCAAAATTGTTTTAAATGATGTCAAAGCAGATGTCTTCACATCTGCCTACTGAACTGATCTCAGCCCAAAATCAGTTAAGTCTTTTGTTTACTGTTTTCATGCATGGCATAATTCAGGATTTGTGATCTACAGGCTGCGAAAAATATGGAGGAATATTTTTCAAATTGCATAATTTTATCTTGGCCTGTTTTTATGGAAATATTCAAAAGATTTTAATATTTGTTTTTAAGCCCAAGCCCAAAGATTCTCATATATAAGGACTTGCTTCCTTATTCAAAGACAAGCAACTTTAGAAGAAGAATACTTTCTTTCTGATTAGAAGTCTAGGCTTTTTATTTGTAATACCCTCTAAGTATTAGTTTAAATACTTAATTTGTTATTTGGGTTGTTAATTGTGTATCACTCATAAGCTTTTAAGCATTGAATGATTGAAGTGGAAGCAATTATGACTAATGAAAACCATGTATGATTGCCTTTCTAAAGTCCTTAGACAGCAGGGCTTGGAAAGTTGTTTTAAGAGGATGGAAACACCCTATCAAATTGGGAGAAAATGGAGAACAAGCTTCTGAATTAAAACCTAAAGAAGATTGGTCTAAGGAAGGAGATGAAATTGCTCTTGGAAATTTTAAAGCCTTGAATGCTATATTCAATGGAATTGACAAGAACATTTTCAGGTTAGTGAATACATGTGAAGTTTCTAAGAATGCATGGGAGATTCTTCAATCTACTCATACAGGCACATCCAAAGTTAAGATGTCAAGACTTCAGTTAATCACCATAGAATTTGATAATTTGAGGATGAAAGATGATGGAAGTATAAATGACTTCCATATGAACATCCTTGAAATTGCTAATTCCTCTAGTGCTTTAGGAGAGAAAATACCTGAAGTCAAATTGGTGAGAAAGATGCTCAGGTCTCTTCCTAAGAGATTTTGTATGAAAGTAACTTCTATAGAAGAAGCCCAAGACATTGACAAAATGAAAGTGGGTGAACTTGTTGGATCCCTTCTAACATTTGAATTAAGCATAAATGAAAGATCTGAGAAGAAAAACAAAAGCATAGCCTTTATATCTAATACTGAAGATGAAGAAGAGGATTGTGATCTGGATACAGATGGAGGAATATCAAATGCTTTAGCTATGCTTGGAAGGCAATTCAATAAGGTGATAAAAAGAATGGACAAGAACCAAAGGTCAAATTTCAAGAACATCCCATCTGACATCTATAAGTCAAATGAGGTGGGAAGAAAAAAGGCTGAAGAAAAATCTTCTCAAGGGAAGGGAATGCAATGTCATGAATGTGAAGGATTTGGTTACATTAGAGCTGAATGTCCTACATATCTAAAGAAACAGAAGAAGAATCTATCTGTTAGTTGGTCTGAAGAGGACTCAGAGTGATCTTGAAGAATCTGCCAAATATATTAAAGCTTTAACATGAAAATATATATATGATGAAGAGTCTAGTGATGGGGAACTAACCTTTGGTGAGTTAGCTTCTTCATACAAATAATTATGTCTCAGAAGTGCAGAAGTGTGTCTTGAAGGGGAGAAACAGATAGCCATCATAACTCAGCTGAAGGAGGAAAGGGAAGAGCTTCTTAAAACTAATTCTGATCTGGAAAATGAAGTGTCTTCTCTAAATTCAAATTTTGATAGAATGGTCAAATCTCTCAAGATGCTGAATAATAGGTCTAACTTATTAGATGAAATTCTCCAAGCAGAAAGAGTGACAAGAGATAAGAGTGGTTTAGGTTTCAATGAGAAAAAGGAACCTAACTCAGAAGAGTCTTCATCTGTTTCCATTCATGTCAAGCCTAAACAAAAGATGTTGAATCAAATGTCTCAACATGTGGGAAAATTTCATGGTAAGAAAGGACATCTTGGCAAACATCATCATGACAAACAACCTTCATCTGTTTTCACTCACGCGAAGCCTAAACCAAAGATGTCGAGTCAAATGTCTCAATATCATAATAAGAAAGGACATCTTGGGAAACCTTCTGTGAAGAAAGGACATCATGGCAAACATCATGGGAAGAAAAAGCTTAATCACACTAGGGAGAATCCCCATCCCCAGAGATGTCATCACTGTGGAAGACTTGGACATATAAGGCTCTTCTGTTTCAAGTTGTATGCATACCCTAAAAATTATCCTCTTCCAAAAACTGATAAGACTCACCAAAATAGAAAAAAGGAGAAACAATGGGTTCCCATGTCCAAGGTTGGTAGTTTCATTGCTCAGACCTCCCTCAGAGTATTAACCAAAGATGACTGGTACTTTGACAGTGGTTGTTCTAAACACATGACAGGTGTCAAGAATCTGTTGGTGGATGTCAAGTCTCATTCCACTAGTTATGTGACTTTTGGTGATGGAGAAAAAGGAGAAATCAAAGGTGTTGGAAAGCTTGACTGTTCAGGAGTTCCTAATCTTGATAATGTGTTACTTGTAAAAGGGCTAAAAGCTAACCTGATAAGCATAATCCAACTATGTGATCAAGGATTCAAAGTTAACTTCTCCAAGTAAGAATGTCTTGTGTGCAATGAAAAGAATGAAGTTATCATGAAAGGAATTAGATCTAAAGACAAATGTTATCTATGGGTTCCTCAAGAGTTAAACCTCTCCTCTACATGTGTTTTAGCCAAAGAGAATGAAGTTAAACTATGGCACCAAAAATCGGGGCACTTGCATTTGAAAGGTATGAAGAGAATTATATTTGAAGAAGTAGTGAGAGGGATTCCTAAGCTCAAGGTAGAACAAGAAAGGGTATGTGGTGATTGTTAAATTGGAAAGCAGACTAAGATGTCACATGAGAAGATTAAACATCTTACTACATCAAAGGTTTTGGAACTTCTCCATATTGACTTGATGGGACCTATGTAGGTTGAAAGTATTGGTGGTAAGAAGCATGCATATGCTGTTGTGGATGAATTTTCTAGATACACATGGATAAACTTTATTAGAGAAAAATCAGAAACTTTTGAAGTATTCAAAGATCTTTGTCAAAAACTTCAAAGGGAAAAGGAAATCCATGTCATAATAATAAGAAGTGATCATGGAAAGGAATTTGAGAACAACAAATTTGCTGAGTTTTGCTCCTCTGAAAGAATCAACCATGAATTCTCTTCTCCCATTACTCCTCAACAGAATGGGATTGTAGAATGCAAGAATAGAACTCTCCAAGAATCTTCCAGAGCCATGATTCAAGCTAAGAAGCTACCCTACCATTTTTGGAATGAATCTATGAATACTGCATGTTATATTCATAACAGAGTCACTATAAGGAAAGGCACTTCAGCTACTTTATATGAAATATGGAGGGGAAAAATACCAACTGTTAAATACTTTCATGCCTTTGAAAGTAAATGTTACATCTTAGCTAATCGAGAACAAAGGAGGAAGATGGACCCCAAGAGTGATGATGGAATATTCCTGGGCTACTCTACAAACAGGAGAGAATACAAAGTTTTTAACTCCAGGAGTGTGCAAGATATCAAGCTGATCCCAAAGTTAGCCATGCCAACCATGTGAAGAGGATTCTTAAATATGTGAATGGGATAAGTGATTATGGTATGCTGTACTCTCACGGATCAAATTCTGCCTTAACTAGTTTTTGTGATGATGAATGGTCAGGAAGTTTTAATGATAGAAAGAGTACATTAGGAGGATGCTTCTTTCTGGGAAATAATCTCATATCTTGGTTCAGCAAGAAGCAAAACTGTGTCTCTCTGTCCACTGTTGAGGCTGAGTACATTGCTGCAGGAAGCCGTTGTTCTCAATTGGTTTGGATGAAACAAATGTTATCAGAATACAATGTCAAACAAGATGTCATGACATTATTATGTGACAATATAAGTTCCATAAACATATCAAAGAATCCCATTCAACACAGCAGGACCAAGCATATTGATATCTGTCATCACTACATAAGAGAGCTTGTTGAAGAAAAGATTGTTGCCTTAGAACATGTAGCCACTGAATTGCAACTGGCTGACATCTTAACAAAAGCTTTGTGTAACACGGTGGGAGAACTGACTTGGGATGTTTTGTGTTTTATCGAAATTGTTGCGGATGGCAAGAGTCACCACCGACTTTTCTTTTATCTAATAAGGAAAGGCTGAAAAGAATAGGAAAGACCTTTGAGATTATATTTCTTGAGTTCAGGGGGTAGATTATGAAAAGGGAAGGTGTTAGCACCTTTTTCATCCATAGTTATCTATGGGCTCTTAGTTGCTTGCTAGATCACTTTCTTTTGTTTGAAATTATGCTTTGTGGTGTTTTTGAAAGTATTTTTGAAAAGCACCTTCTTTTAGGCAAACTTTGTAATGATTCTTGTCTTTATAAGAATGTATACAAAGTGTCGGACTTTTGAAAATATTTTATGCTTTGAAAGTGTTTAATGTGTGTTTTGGAAAAGATGTTTATTTTGAAAATGAGGAAGCAACTAAGAACGTTTCTACCTACTCAAAAGTCTTTATTCTTCTCCTCCTCCCTTATATGTTACAATCTTACCATTGATTCGTAAGAAGCCTTATCTTTGGATGTAAAAGGGACAGACGTGGGTCATCGTATAGTCATGATAGAAATGTTGTAAGATGTCTTAGCATTTCTCTTGAGGGACTAAGATCATTCGTAAGGCAACATTCATAGCGTCATCGAGGGACTATGATCTTGTATTTTGATTGTTTTTACTAAGACATCTAACATGCATAACATGACCATTTTTTTATAAGGCAACAAGTGGAATTACCCTAAGGGTGCATGTGTGAATAGTGTGTTTGATTTCCATGCATTTTGTCTTTGATTAGGGATTGTCTACTTTTTGGTTTTATCTTGCCATACATTCCCTATTTTACTTGCAAGCATGCAAAAAGTAATAAAATGCAAAAAGATAAAATCCTACATTATTACGACCATATTGAATAGCATGAAAATATAAATGAAAAAATAAAATAAAAGAAACAAAATGGGTATTGATTCAGTAGAAATGTCCTTCGATTCTGTGTTTTTTGGCTTCCTTCGATTGGGGGCTGGCACCAGTGTAGGCGTGTCCTTCGATTTGGGGTTGGCACCAATGTAGGCGTGTCCTTCGATTTGGGGCTGGAAGTCATCATGTTGTATCCTTCGACCGGGGCCTGGAAGTAGCATGTTGTGCCTTTCGATTGGCCTAGAGAAATGGGGTAGAAGCCATAAGATTTATTTCCTATTTCCTGTTTCCTGTTTCTTTCGTATGAGATGTTAAATAGCAGCATGGCCTAAGGCCATGCTAGCATTGCCTTAGGGCTAGGTTGGTTCTTAAAAAATTTGTAAGAAACAAAAAAGAAAAACCAAAAGGAAAGGCAATAGAACAAAACTATAAGGGTGTAAACGAAAAGAAAAAACAACAATATGTACATGCTTGAAACGAAAAGGAGTTGTATTTACATGTGCTGGAAACGAATGATCCAAGCTTAAGGATGAATTACCTTTCTTTGAGGCTGGGACGTGTGTTGGGCCTTTAGGTGGTTTCCTAGAGTGCCCCTGGATTCGAAAGGAAGGGACCAGAGGCAGTGTTTCTATTGTTTGGTTCGAAAGAGGAAAACAAATGGAATGTCTTTTCTACTGGATTCGAAAGGAAAATAAAGTGTGGGGACTTTTCAGATTCGAAAGAGGTAAGTGTTTAGATTATGGGTTTGTGTTTGAAAATATGTTTAAGTGTTTGAGAGTGTTTTATGATTTTTGAAGATTCGTTCCACACTACAATATCTGGCCCCCTTTATTTGTTCATGGTTCCTCTATTTATAGAGGAAAAGCTTGGGAGATGTTGAAATAGTCAGCTTTACAAAAAATAATAAAATATGAAAACAAAAAACTACAAGTGGGGGCCTGATGTCAGTTCGGTACAGAAGATTTGACTTATTCCTTTTGGCGTTGCTTGTGCTCAGACAAAAATTAGGTTGAGAGCTGATTTTGTGATTAAAGTACTCTTTATGAAGAAAGGGTACGTAACCTTTTGCCATTTCATCCAAGAATGGTATTATCCAGTGGATAAACCTTCGAATCTTTGTGTAATGTATCACAAATTTGTGTAGGCCTCTAATTATGTAAAGATTTGGAAGCAACATAGCCTGGAAAATGAGATTTGGAGGAGAAGGCTATGAGATTTGGTCTTGAGTGGAATGTACACTTGTTCAAAGGAAGCCTTTGCCTCAATCGAAGCTTGTGGTTGAAACAAGCTTGCTCGAAGGAAGCTAATGCCCAGTCGAAGCTTGGATCGAAGCAAACACATTGGGAGTCATTGCCTTGTGTCTGTTTAGCATGAAGGAAGTTCCTGGTTTTGTGAATCAAAGCTAAACAATAAGGCCAAAGGTGCATTCAAAGCTTGTATGCAGGAGGCCTAAATGGTGCAATCGAAAGAAACATTCAGAAGACCAATGCCTTCTGAATTGAAGGACGTTTTTCAGAAGGTTATTACCTTCCGAATTGAAGGGAGCTCTTTCAAGGGAACCAAGAACTTAGTCAAATCTTGTATGAAGATACCTCTTGGCTCAAACGAAGCTTGTATGAAGCAAAGTTTACAAGAGGCCCTTGGTGCAAGTGGATTCAAAGGACGCATAGAGGTGGTTACTTTGTCCCATCAAAACTTATCCCAACGAAGCAAGCATACAGGCAGCAAACTTGTCCAATCGAAGCAGGTTTACAGGCAACTATTTTGTCCAAATCGAAGCAGGCAGCTATTTTGTCCAAATCGAAGCATGCATGCAGGCAGAATGTGCCCAATCGAAGTAAACTTGTTGTTTCTTTAATTTTGTCAACATAAAAAAACAAAGTTATCTGTTTTCTCCCTTTTCGACAATTTCCTTTTAATCTTGGTACTGGAAAATCCCAATGTGACTCATGGAAACTATATAAGGCATCGAAAATCCAATTGTACTTGTGGAAGCTTGAACTTTTAAAAATCCTTGTGGAAAATGCCTTGAGAAAAGAGAGGGAAAATTTTGGGGTACAATAGCTATCCCTGTTCAATCTTCTTAAACTTGAAGAGTTAGATTGGTGAATCTACCATTCGTGACTTGAAGGTGGAAGATGATTGAACACTACAGTGCCTAGAAAATTAGCACTAGATGATGTGGTGGTTTATCGTGTAGGAAATGGGCTTACATATGCCATTTAGAGAGATGGCGGAGAGTTGTTAGAGATGGGCTTACAGATTCCATCCAAGGGTGATTGTTGATAGAAAATAGACTAAGTCTAAAATTGACTTCAACTGGAAAAGAATCAGAATAAATCTTTGGAGTGATTTATCTGAACCATAGAAAATGTCTACCAAAAAGAATCAGGATAAATCGTTGAGAGATTTAAACTGAACCAACAGAGATAGTGGGATGAGTATAAGAATAATATCCATAAATGGATTGTATCTGACTCGTATCTGAAGGAAGTACTGAATGAGCGTCAGAATGACATCCTTATATGGATTGTATCTGGACAGTATTTGAGAAATAAGTTAAATGAGTGTCAGAATGAAAATCGTATCTGGATCATATCTGAATTGTATTTAGGAGAAAAATATGGAATAAGTATCTGAATAATATCCATCTTTGGATCGTATCTGAAATGTTTCGGGAGTAATCTGGGGTAAGTATCAGAATGTCAGCCACATCTGGATCGCATCTTAACTATTTCTAGAAGAGAATCATAAGTATCAGAATGTCAGCCATATCTAGATCGCATCTGAACTGTTTCTAGAAGAGAATCTGGAGTAAGTATCAAAATGTTAGCCATATTTGGATCGCATCTGAACTATTTCTAGAAGAGAATCTGGAATAAGTGTTAGAATGTCAGCCATATCTGGATCGCATTTGAACTATTTCTAGAAGAGAATCTTGAATATGTATCAGAATGTTAGCCACATCTGGATCGTATCTGAATTGTTTATAGAAGACAATATGGAGTAAGTATCAGAATGTCAGCCATATCTGGATCACATATGAACTATTTCTAGAAGAGTGTATGAGAAGGAGCTCGTGTAGAATTGCTTCAGTTGGTCGTGTAGATAATTTCCCTATCTTGTTTCAGGTATTAATCTCCGACCTCAGAAAGAAAGATAGTTTTCCTGGCTTGTTACAGGTATTAATCTTCAACCTGCTCATGTAAATAGCATTCCTGGCTTGTTACAGGTATTAATCTACAATCAGTTGCTCTCAGATAGTTTTCCTGGCTTATTACAGGTATTAATATGGAACTGTTGAAAATTGTTAACGATAGTTATATGTTGTTTAGTCTTTCCTAAAAAGGTAAAGAGTTAGCTGCCTGCAATGTCATGATGTATGAAATGAATTATATGATGATGTTCTCAAAATGAAGTTCTGTTGTATGCATATATCATGTATGTTATATGATGTATGAATGTGAAGCATTGTTGAAATGTAACTTTGTCTGGGAAAATAAATCCTTGACAAGTGTTGGGGAGTCATGGGAAATGAAATCCCAGACTACTGTTGTGGATGAAGAGTATGCTCCTCTTTGGACCTTGTTTTAATATGTTTCCACTGGGGATTCATGTTTTGTTGATTGAGGAGAAACTTCATTGGGGAATACTGGCTTTGCTTGAGAAGGCTCTATGGAGAGTGTTGATCTCTGTTTGGGGAAAAGAGTTCACGAGTTTTTGTTGCTCTACTGGGGAGTTATACTGGGGATGATTAAATTAACTATTATTTGGTCGTATTCCAGGCTTCGCAGAAAATTTCTTGGGAGATTGTAGTTAAACTGTTATCTGGTCGGTTTCTATGCTTCGCAGTAAATTTCTGAAGTTAGCTGGTATGTGCTCGGTTTCCAGGCTTCACAGTAACTTACTGGGGATTGTAGAGTAGTCTACTGGGGAGAGGAGTTGTGGTCCCTTGATTTGTAGCAATCGGAGAGGCAAACTCAAGCTGGGGAATATGTATTTTGTTGGGGAAATAAACCCTGTCGCCAGTCTGTTGGGGAGGAGTCTTCTTTTGGCAGAAATCCTCGAGGATTCTTGAGATCAACTCAGTTAGGGAGGAGTTTTCATAGATTGAAACCCTAGCTTGATCATCCTATGAATAAAATTTTGGGGGAGATTTTTCACTACCCCTAGTGGCAGGTGTTTGTGGCACTGCTAGGAAATGTTTGACTGTATGTAACCCTTTATTTGGATTCGCGTTTGATGCCCCAAGTGATTCAGATGGAGACCTGTCCCTGGTATATTCAACATTTCTTGAGAGATTTCTTGGAATCTTGATTGGACTTCCCCAAGTCTGTTGGATAGTGACACGTTATGCCCACTGCTTATAGAAGATCTGTTATTGGAGGCATCTTCCCACTTGAAATGATTTGGTTCATTGAGAGGGTTTTGTTCACCGGAAATTCGTCGTGCAAATTTCTCTACTATAAAAAAAATAGCCATATGGAAACAACGATATTCAAATAATGCAAAGTTTATTCTTGTCTTTGAAATTTTGAAGATGCGTTTTAGCAGATAAAGAATTTTTGTAGGAAAATTCAATTCAGGATTTAGAGTAAAGCCTTACAGGAGTCAGGATACCTTTTGTAACAATATGCTTTCGAATTAACCCATGCTTCAATTAGGACTTTCAAAGGGTTGTAAAGTGGTTTGGTTCACGGTTTAAGAAACAAAGGATAAAGGGTCAAAATTTATTTGTACCTACCCGTTCTTCGTGATGTTCTTCAGTCATAAACTCAGTTAATTGTACGTTCGAACTCCAATGACGTTTTGGTGATGGTTCAGACAAGCTTAGTTTATCGGAAGGAAGTCATTTTTTGCAACATTTTTCATGTTGTTGAGGACTTGCAGTGACCTCTTTTTTGGTTTATCATCCCTAATTTTCCATGAATGTTCTTGTTTTTGAGATTACAGTCAGCGAGATTCCCCAGTTTTTCTTAAGTCTCCTTCGTAGGTTTTGACTTAGTGGGCTTTTTCTTTTTGAGAGATAATGACTGCCTATATGATAGGGAACCATCACCCTCTTTTGATTTCAGAGGAATGTTTTTGATGCCATTCATTGTATTACGAAGTGAAAGTTTGCGATTGAACATGCATTTGAATTAACTGAGAGACTACCCTGCCCCAGGTTTTGATTAAAGGTTTCAATTTGTGTAAAAAGGAAACTCCTACTTCTTTGGCTTAAAGGGGTTGACTTGGGATTATCTTCCTTATAACTCCAGTGTTCAGGATTTAAAAGAAAGCATGTACATCTTCAGCAAGGTCTATTCAAAAGCATATTGTATGAGATTAAGGCATGGTTTTCGTCATCCTCCCTCTAAAGGCTTGCAAATTTTAAAACAAGAGTTGAATATCATAAAGGGAGTAAAAATCATAGATTAAATAGAGTGAAAATGAATGGATTAATTCAAGACAAACATATGCAACGCATTAATGAAACAAAGTTTGACATTAATAGATAAGTGTTTGAACAACAAAAGAGATTACAATTGAAAATTCCAAAATGAACAAGACGCTCTCAATGATTTGGCATAAGAGAAGTGATCACGTTAGAAGCCTCTAGAGGGTCAAACTCAATCTCCTTGGCATCAATAATGTCTTGGATCTTGTTCTTCAGAGCCCAATAGTTGTTCGTGTCGTGTCCAGGACTATCAAAATGGTACGCACACCTTTCACTGGGATGATAAGTAGAAGCAGAAGTATTGGGGTTCCAAAGAGGATCCTTTAATGTAATCAACTCTGCTTTCAACATGTGTTATAGCGCTTGAGCCGATGGCATGTTAATCTTAGTGAATTGTCTTTTAGGCGCGACCTCCTTACGTTGATGCCCTTGTTTCCGTTGTTGCACCGATGCAGGATTGGAGATGAGAACTTCCCCCACATGCTAGTCGTGGTTACCCTGGTTACGGCCTTTTTGACCGTACACAATATCAGAATCTTTCTTCCCAATGAAAGGTTGTTTCCCTGTACTCGAAGATGCACCCCATTGGATTTTAGCACTTTTGATGCCAACTTCGACCCTTTCGCCCGTTAGTATTATTTCGGTGAACACGGCTGAAGAGCTTCCAATTAGGTGATTGAAGAAAGGTCCCATCAAAGTTCCCATAAAGATGTTAATTAGTTCCCTGTTAATTAAGGGTGGCTGCACCCTTCCAGCCAGGTCTCTCCACTTTTAGGCGTATCCTTTGAAGCCCTCGTTAGAATGCATGGCCATATTCTGCAATTGCACACGAGTTGGTGCAAGATCAGTGTTGTATTGGTACTGCTTGTAAAAAGTAGCAGCTAGATCTTCCCAAGTGTGAATGTGGGAACTCTCCAATTGATAGAACCACTCAAGTTGCGTCATAGATAAACTCTCTTAGAAGAAGTGGATCCAAAGCTTCTGATCAGTTGTGTATGGTTGAATCTTGAGGACATAAGACTTTAGGTGCATCTTAGGGCAAGATACTCCATCATACGGGGAAAAGGTAGGGATTTTGAACTTTGGTGGGATGACCACTCCAGGGACCAAACCCATGTCTCCTAAGTCCAAGCTAGGCACAACTTGGATCTCCACGGCTTTTAGTCTGTCTTCAAGCTGTTTGTATTTTTCATCTGCTGGTGGATACCGCTCCTCAGAAGAGTCTTCATCATCAGTAGCTATGCTAGCTCTAATGCCTCCAGCTTCCTCTTCTTGACTGTCTTTAGAAGAAGCATCTTATTTTTGAGCTAGTTGGGCATGCCCCTTGGACCTTCTTCTCACGTTGAGGATAACAACCTTTTTCTTCTTCTTGCTCTCTTTGGTGAAGAGTGTTTTCATATCTTCCTTCCCATGGGCCAAGTTCATGAGCGCTTGTTGGAACTGAGCATTTTGAGCTTGGAGATCTTTAACTGTTTTCTCTAGAGCCATCTCTTACTGAAATAAATAGCAAGTAGATAAGAAAGCCTGTACGGGAAAACCTGTTATGATGACATGCATGATATGTGGATGCAATATTTTCAAAGATCTCGCAGGGTAAACACAAGAAGACGTTAGAATTTGAACGTTGATCAACAATTTTGATTGGGGAACTTCGTATCTGTGGATGTCCTTCCACGAGAATCAAGTTCACCATGTCAAGTGGGTTATATCCCTTGACTCTTGTTACCGTGTTTTGGTTCTTGACGGCATTTGGTTAGAGGAGAATAAATCCTCTTTCCCTTTGATAGATGTATGGTTCAACGTGACCTTGCATCATAGACCCTTGATATCCTTGAAATTGTTATTGAAAATGTTATTGTATGATGTTATGATGTTATGTACAAGTATGCAAAGCAAGCAAGTTGTTATGTACAAATAATCATATACAAACAAAGGAGACAAGTCCTTAGGTTTAGGATTGCATGGAGTTTGTAGGTAAGTACCCTCTTGAAGTTTATTTGGTTTAACCTGTCCTAGTAATAGTAACCGGGTTCTAGGGGATCTCAATATCACTGATCTTTCTTCATCGGGCATTGTTTCAGTGTAAGCCTCTTTAATGGCGATCGAAATATCCTGAAAGCCCGGTCTCAATAAGCATAGTATCGAGTATCAACCAACTTCGGACTGCACTAAAGCCGGCTACCTCACTACTTACTAATGGCCAAGTTGGTCAAGTAAAGGTTCTAAAGTCAGTTAGTGCTTCATGACACCACACAGTGGACCCGTATTCTCCTTGACTACTCAAGGGCTACTGGAACCAACAAATGTGTCACACTAACGTAGCTATTGCTTAGACCATGTCGGTATACCCTGCACAGTTTCCATAATATATTTCTACTTACCTAAAAGGTGCCCCAGATCCGGGTAGAAAATCAAAACAAGCCCAAACAAGGAACCATAATGTAAAGCGAACAAGTCAGACAATGGAAAGCAAGTAAAGGTGATTTATCCCTAAGGTAACACCACTTTTAAGTAATTCCCCAGCAGAGTCTCCAGTTCTGTAACACGGTAGGAGAACTGACTTGGGATGTTTTGCATTTTATCGCAATTGTTTCGGATAGCAAGAGTCACCACCGACTTTTCTTTTATCCAATAAGGAAAGGCTGAAAAGAACATGAAAGACCTTTGAGATTATTTTTCTTGAGTTCAGGGGGTAGATTATGAAAAGGGAAGGTGTTAGCACCCTTTTCATCCATATTTATCTATGGGATCTTAGTTGCTTGCTAGATCACTTGCTTTTGTTTGAAAGTATGTTTTGTGGTGTTTTTGAAAGTATTTTTGAAAAGTGCCCTCGTTTAGGCAAACTTTGTAATGATTCTTATCTTTATAAGAATGTATACAAAGTGTCATACTTTTGAAAATATTTCATGCTTTGAAAGTGTTTAATGTGTGTTTTGGAAAAGATGTTTGTTTTGAAAATGAGCAAGCAACTAAAAACGTTTCTACCTACTCAAAAGTCTTTGTTCTTCTACTACTCCCTTAGATATTACTATCTTACCATTGATTGGTAAGAAGCCTTATCTTTGGATGTAAAAGGGACGGACGTGAGTCATCGTATAGTCATGATAGCAATGTTGTGATATGTCTTAGCATTTCTCTTGAGGGACTAAGATCATTCATAAGGCAACATTCATAGCGTCATCGAGGGAATGTGATCTTGTATTTTGATTGTTTTTGCTAAGATATCTCACATGCATAACATGACCATTTTTTTTATAAGGAAACAAGTGGAATTGCCCTAAGGGTGCATGTGTGAATAGTGTGTTTGATTTCCATGCATTTTGTCTTTGACTAGGGGTTGTCTACTTGTTTGTTTTATCTTACCAAACATTCCCTATTTTACTAGCAAGCATGCAAAACGTAATAAAATGCAAAAATATAAAATTATACATTATTACAACTATATTGAATAGCATGAAAATATAAATTCAAAAATAAAATAAAAGTAAGAAAGATGGGTCTTTCGATTCAGGAAGAAATGCCCTTCGATTCTGTGTTTTTTGGCTTCCTTCGATTTGGGGCTGGCACTAGTGTAGGCGTATCCTTCGATTGGGGGTTGGAACCAGTGTAGACGTGTCCTTCGATTGGGGGCTGGAAGTCAACATGTTGTATCCTTTGACTGGGGCCTGGAAGTAGCATGTTGTGCCTTTCGATTGGCCCGGAGAAATGGGGTAGAAGCCAGAAGCTTCATTTCCTATTTCTTGATTCCTGTTTCTTTTGTTTGAGATGTTAAATAGCAACATGGCCTAAGGCCATGCTAGCACTGCCTTAGGTCCAGGTTAGTTCTTAAAACATTTGTAAGAAACCAAAAATCAAAACCAAAAGGAAAGGAAATAGAACAAGACTACAAGGGTGTAAACGAAAAGAAAAAACAACAGTATGTACATGCTTGAAACGAAAAGGAGTTGTATTTACATGTGCTGGAAATGAATGATCCAAGCTTAAGGATGACTTACCTTTCTTTGAGGCTGGGACGTGTGTTGGGTCTTTAGGTGGTTTCCTAGAGTTCCCCTGGATTCAAAAGGAAGGGACCAGAGGCAGTGTTTCTACTGTTTGGTTTGAAAGAGGAAAACAAATGGAATGTCTTTTCTACTGGATTCGAAAGGAAAATAAAGTGTGGGGACTTTTCAGATTCGAAAGAGGTAAGCGTTTAGATTTTGGGTTTGTGTTTGAAAATATGTTTAAGTGTTTGAGAGTGTTTTATGATTTTTGAAGATTCGTTCCACACTACAATATTTGGCCCCCTTTCTTTGTTCATGGTTCCTCTATTTATAGAGGAAAAGCTTGGGAGATGTTGAAATAGTCAGCTTTGCAAAAAATAATAAAATATGAAAACAAAAAACTACAAGTGGGGGCCTGATGTCAGTTCGGTACAAAAGATTTGACTTATTCCTTTTGGTGTTCCTTGTGCTCAGACAAGAATCAGGTTGAGAGCTGATTTTGTGATTAAAGTACTCTTTATGAAGAAAAGGTACGTAACCTTTTGCCATTTCATCCAAGAATGGTATTATCCAGTGGATAAACCTTCGAATCTTTGTGTAATGTATCACAAATTTGTGTAAGCCTCTGATTATGTAAATATTTGGAAGCAACATAGCCTGGAAAATGAGATTTGGAGGATAAGGCTATGAGATTTGGTCTTGAGTCAAATGCACACTTGTTTGAAGGAAGCCTTTGCCTCAGTCGAAGCTTGTGGTTGAAACAAGCTTGCTCGAAGGAAGCTAATGCCTAGTCGAAGCTTGGATCGAAGAAAACACATTGGGAGTCATTGCCTTGTGTCTTTTTAGCATGAGGGAAGTTCCTGGCTTAGTGAATCAAAGGAAAACAATAAGGCCAAAGGTGCGTTCAAAGCTTGTATGCAGGAGGCCTTAATGGTGCAATCGAAAGAAACATTCAGAAGACCAATGCCTTCTGAATCGAAGGATGTTTTTCAGAAGGTTATTACCTTCTGAATCGAAGGGCGCTCTTTCAAGGGAAGCAAGAACTTAGTCAAATCTTGTATGAAGATACCTCTTGGTTCAAATGAAGCTTGAGTGATGCATAGAGATGGTTAATTTGTCCCATCAAAACTTATTCCAACGAAGCAAGCATGCAGGCAGCAAACTTGTCCAATCAAAGCAGGTTTGCAGGCAGTTATTTAGTCCAAATCAAAGCAGGCAGTTATTTTGTCCAAATCGAAGCACGCATGCAGGCAGCATATGCCCAATCGAAGTAAACTTGTTGTTTCTTTAATTTTGTAAAAAAAAATTTTTAATCTATTTTCTCCCTTTTCGACAGTTTCCTTTTACTCTTGGTACTGGAAAATCCCAATGTGACTCATGGAAACTATATGAGGCATCGAAAATCCATTTGTACTTGTTGAAGCTTGAATTTTTTAAAATCCTTGTGGAAATTTCCTTGAGAAAAGAGAGGGCAAATTTTGGGGTACTACACTTTGGATGCTAATCAATTTGAGAATTTAAGAGGAAAATTAGGGATATGTTTATATGAGGGTTTGTAGCAATTAAAAGTGTGTGGCAATATCATTAAAGTGATATTGTATTACTTGTGTTTCCAACAAATAAAAGTTAGAAAGAAATCATTACAAGACTGCCTCAATTTATTTCCCACACCCTACAAAATTTCATCTCTCTACTTTCACAAACTCTTCATTCTCCTCCTTAGAAAAAGGACCCTTTCCATTCTTCATCACCTTGCTCAAAAATTCTCAAACATGTCTCAACATCACACATAATCTTCCTCAAAATCTGTAAATGAAAATCTTTCTCTTGACACAGTACTAGATGTTACTCCTCTACCAACGATCCCTCTGCTTGATAAAAAGGTCAAGAAACCTAGATCATCACCAACTAAGAAATCTAAAGATGATAAAGGTAACTCTTCTACTGCTAATGACAATAGAACTGAAGAGAAATCGTCAATGTTGATAGAAGCATCAGAAGGCTTGTGGACAGGGTATTAAATGAAGGATTTGTTGTGCCTGGGATTTCTACTCCCCTTGCTCGCATGCCTCCTCCTGCTGACAAAGGAAGTAATCCTAAAAATGATGTTGCTGAATCATCCAAGAATGATGTTGCTGATAGCAAACTTGAGAAGCTTGCTACCTCTGCCCTAAAAGACGTGGAAGAAGAAAATGTTGATCAAGATGTTAAGGAAAATGTTGATCAAAATGTTGAAGAAAACTCTCCTTCTAAAGAAGATGTTGCTGATAGCAAACTTGAGAAGCTTGCTACATCTGCCCTAAAAGATGTGGAAGAAGAAAATGTTGATCAAGATGTTAAGGAAAATGTTGATCAAAATGTTGAAGAAAACTCTCCTTCTAAAGAAGATGTTGCTGCCTCCAAGGATGGTGAATGTCACAATGTTGTGTATGTAGTCAATGTTGAAGAGCTATCTGACAATAAGCTCATCACTAATGTTGTACCTGGCATTACTAGAAGGCTAAAGTCCAGGAAAGTGAAAGATGCAAGTATCACACCCCCTCCCAAGAAAAATAAGAAGAAAACCATATATGAACCCTGTTGTACCCCAAAATTTTCCCTCTCATTTATCAAGTATTTTCTCACAAGATCTCCTTTGGTTCAAGACTGCTTAATGGTTGATCAGCTCAAGACACCTCCTCAAGCTCTGATGACTGAAAATTAGGGTTTAAGATTGCACAAGGATAATTTAACTTTTAATGCCTCATATGACTTTCAAGGATCATTATGGACCCTCTAGATTGCTCATGCCAAGTTTCAAGTCTTGGATCACATTTTTGCTCAGTCAATTGATCAGCTGACCTAAAAATCAGTTGTATTAGGAAAAAGTCAATTGTGGTCAATTTATAGTCAAACTTCATAATTTTTGATCCATATCAATATTGTGAACTCCTATATATCATTTGATCAAGTTTGGACCATAATTCCTCAAGAAATTTGATCAGATCATCAAAAGGGGAAAATAGTCAAAATTAGGATTTTGACTGAGAAAGGGCAATTTCTGATTTTTGACCTAGAAAATGGTTAGTTAGTTTGAGACATGATTTGAAGGTTTGAATTACATCATTTTGACCTAATGGCATGACTCAAAAATTGCTCAAGGTCATTTGATTGATAGTTGATTTTCAGTCAACTGATTAAAAGTCAACTGCACACTGAAAAGTCAAACTTTGACTTTTTGGTCAAAATCAAGTATCAAAGATCACAATTCATCAAAACATGTCAAAATATGAAACTTGTTCATCGAGAAATCCAAAAGTCAAGATTTTATTTTGAAAAGTCAAAGTTTCCAAACATAGAAAATTTTCTAAGTGTTGGAAACTTCATATTTTTTCACAACTTTGAGCCAATTTTTCACCATGATGCATGATGATTCAAGAGAAACTTTCAACATGAAAGTTGTAGATCTCAATGAGATCTAAAACATTTATTTACACAACTTATCCTATAAATTCATGTATTTAAAGTTATGATTTTGTGAATACATGTTCATGAAACTTGGAAACATAGTGAAATATTTCCCTAATTTAGACCGAATTTTGACCTAATTTCATGGCAATTTTTCACATAGTTCCAAGGGTTATTTCCAAAATTTATTAAAAGAGGGGTTGTAGATCACACTACAAGCTTTCTAAAATGTTCAAGAACTCCTTGAGATCATGTTTGAGCAAGGATAATTGAAGGCATGAAGTTGGCATTTCATTCTTGAATTATAGGTCATTTTCATGATGAACAAGAATGCAATTTCAATGTTGGGATGCATAATCTTGCTTTTCAGGCCTTCTAACTTGGGTATCTATCCATCATTAATGGATTACACAAACTTTTGAGCTATAATCCAAGTGGTTTAAGCTTTATCCAATTCACATTGTCATTTTGGGAAGAAAATGAAGAATACCATTCTTGAAAAGCAAGCTTTATACACAAAGTCAATTCTTGTGCCTCTAACTCGTTCCCTCTGATCGCACTCCTTCTACAAAGTCATAAGCAAGTGTGTTTAAATTATAAGCACTCTATCTTAGCAAGTACACAAGACGTTGAAACTTGGATTTCTCAAAAAATCACATGTTATGCTTAAACTTGTGATTTTGAATTCTGATCAACAATAAGATTCCAAACTTGTTGCTTATAAATAGAGGCACTATTTATGAGTTAGAACACGAGCTTAAGCACCCTGAAACACACCAAAACTTCCTCAAGCCAGAATTTGCACAAGAAACTCCATTGATGCATAATTCTGACCTTAAACTTATATCTCTCATTTCCCTCGTGTGTTTTCCTTCCTAATCAATCACAAAGCTCCTACCCATCAAATATAACATATCCGTGACCCTATTTCATAACTGTAAATCCATCTTCATCAACCTCCATAACCAAAAGCAGAGCTCTGCAAGTTGACTTCTCCAGACCATTTCAGCCATCTGTTGCTCAAGCTAATCATTGCATTAGCTTCTTGGGAACTTGAGGAAGCTAACCTGATCATTGCAGCGCCTTGAATCAAGCTCATTTGCATTTCACGATTTCCAGTTTTGAGGTATTTTTCTTGAACATCTATCTCATTACTTAGGCATTGTTAGGCTTGCATTTGTGAAGATAAAATGTACATCATTGTTCTGAAACTGTACATATCCATAGATTTCATTTATATTGATTGAGCTTAGAGAATTTTAGGTTTGAATCTCTGAAAATATTTAGGTCAGAATTTGGTACTTTTCGAAATTCTCTTTCTTCTTTGATTTATAGCTCATGGTATTTATATGGTTGGATTCGTATGGAAAAATGGAGCAACTTTCATGTTTGCATCTTTTATTTTCCTTTAGAAATGAGCAAGTTACAGGAACTATGGTTGGAGGTTGAAGATGAAGTTCATTTCTAGAACTTGTTTTGTGTTATGTATTTATTGTTTCAGTTATATCAACGAATGTATAGCCATCCCAGTGGTAAGGCAGCGCGCTGGTAACCAAGAGAGTGTTGGTTCAACATCCAGCGCGCTGCCTTTTGTTCTTTTTTCACATTTTACACTTTTTTTGGTTTTTTTGCAGCGCCTGGGTCCCAAACATTGGGCCTTCATGTTTTGTTTGCTGACTCTAACCCCCTAACTATGTTTACACTCTTGGCCTATTTTATTCTTTTTATTTCTTTTGTTTTTTTAGTTAGTTTATATTTATTTCTTTTTCATATTTTCTTCATTTTTTTAGTATTACTATTTTTATTATTATCATTATTATTATTATTATTTTACTAGAAAAATATTTAAAAAAAATATTTTTATTTTATTATTCATATTTATTTAGTTTATTTTTCTTTATAAAAATTAAAAAGAACAAAAACAATTTTCTTAATAAATTAATTTCTTTCTTAATAATGAATATTTGGGTTTAGGTTTAACTATTATATTATTTTCTTGTAATTAAAACTAATTTAGAACTTAGGTTTCTGTTAATTAGTTAATATCCATATTTATTTTTTTAATTTAAAACCTTTTCATAAATAAAACCCTAAAAAATCTTTTTTTTATTTAATTTCTTTTCTTATTTAGTTTTATTTTATTTTATTTTATTTTATTTTAAATTAATATTTTTTTCTCTAACTAGGGTTAGATTAAAATCCTTTCATAAAAATCAAATAAAAATCATGTTTCTTTACTCATTTGCATTCTTGCATTTTTATCCTCAATTTTGTACAATATTCAGTATGGTTGTAAAAATTATTTAGATTTAATTTTCTTGAAATTTCCCCATTTGTAAATTTGTACACCCTCTCCCCTAATGATGTAATAGCTTAGTATTTTTTATTTTGCGCAATTGAATGCTTTATATATGAATGCTAGTAAATTAGGATTTGTATGGAAAGATAAAATCAAAGCTTAGAAATCCCTAATTCAAAGACAAAACAATGCATGTAAATCAATACACTTGCACACTTACACCCTTAGGGTAAATCCACTTGTTGCCTTATGAAAATGGTCATATTATGCATGTGAGGTATCTTAGCAAAAACAAACAAAAATACAAGATCGTAGTCCCTCGATGACGCTATCAAAGTTTCCTTTCAAAAATGATCTTAGTCCCTAAAGAAAATGCTAAGATATCTTACAATATTGCTAATCATGACTATACGATGACCCTTGCCCGTCCCTTTTACATCCAAAGATAAGATTTCTTACCAAATCAATGGTAAGATAACAATTTCAAAGGAAAGAGGAAATAAACATGAAAGATTTTTGAGTAGGTAGAATGTTCCTAGTTGCTTGCTCATTTTCAAACCAAAAACCTCCTTGCTATTTTCAAAACAAACACCAATACTTTCAAAAATATCATTCAAACTTGAAAACATCTTCAAAGGATTAACACTTTGTATACATTCTTACAAACGAGAATCATTACAAAGTTTTCCTAAACGATGGCCCCTTTTCAAAATACTTTCAAAAACCACACAAAGCACATTTTCAAACAAAAGCAAGTGATCTAGCAAGCAACTAAGAGCCCGTAGCTAACTAAGGATGAAAAGGGTGCTAATACCTTCCCTTTTCATAATCTACCCCCCAAACTCAAGAAAACATCTCAAAGGTATTTCCTGTTCTTTTCAAACTTTCCTTTTGGATAAAATAAAAGTCGGTGGCGACTCTTGCTAAACCGCAACATTTGCGATCAAACGCAAAACAACTAAGTCAAATCTCTCACCGTGTTACAGAACTGGCGACTCTGCTGGGGACAATTTTAAAAGTGGGGTTACCTTAGGGCTAGATCACATTTACTTGCTTTCATTGTTTGATTTGTTTGCTTTACATTTTGGTTCTTTGTTTGGGTTTGAATCCTCTACCCGGATTTGAGATACCTTATAGGTAAGTAGCAATACGTTGTGGAAAATGTGTGGGGTACACCAACATGGTCTAAGAAATATCTATGTTAGTGTGCCATATTTGTGGGTACCCGTAGCCCTTGAGTAGTCAAGGATAATACGGGGCCGCTGAGTGATGTCATGGATCACTAACTAACTTCTAGAATCTTTACTTGACCAACTTGGCTATTAGGACGTAGTGAGATGACCGGTTTTGGTGCAGTTCGAAGTTGGTAGATACTCAATACTACACTCATTGAGGTTTGGTTTTTAGGGATATTTTGGTCTCCATTAAAGAGGCTTGCGCTGAAACAATGCCTGAGAAAACAAACCAGTGATATTGAGTTCCCTTAGAACCCGATTACTATTGCTAGGACAGGTTTCAGCCAACTAAACTTCAAGATGGTACTTACCTATGAGACTCCATGCAAGCCTAAACCTAAGGACTTGTTTGTTTTGTTTATATATATTTACTTGTACATAACATCATAAACATCATAACATCAAACTCATACTCACTAACCATTTCAAGGATTTTGGGATTTATCTTTGTTCTGTTTTGTAGGACATGGATTCTATTCGCAGGAAAACCATTCAAGTCAATCTCGTAAGGATCCCTCCTCAACTTAAATAGTTAGCATCAAGGGTTCTTGATAATTCTCCATTTACCAAGAGACATGGTCGCCTCCTAAACCTGGTTACCTCCAACACTGATGAGGATATGATGAAGGTGCTCTTCCAATTCTTTGATTCTCTACACCATTGCTTCATATTTCCCGATTATCAACTTATGCCAACTTTGGAAGAATTCTCCAAACTCTTGAGAATTCCCATTATCAATCAACTACCCTTCAACGATGGAAAGAGATCCAAAATCAGAAGAGATTGCTCAAGCCCTACACTTGCAACCATCTGATGTCATAACTAATTGGGAAATAAGGAGTGGTGTCAAAGGTTTCTTAGCCAAGTTCTTGTTTGAGAAAGCTCAAAACTGTTGGAACTCCTTGGACTTGCAAGCTTTTAAGGAAATTGTGGCTCTCCTCATCTATGGGATGGTTTTGTTTCCAAATCCTGACCAACTCATAGCTGTAAACACCGTCAAAATCTTCATGTCTCGTAACCTGGTGCCTACTTTGTTAGGAGACATCTTACATTCTTTTCACACTCGCACTATGAGGAAAAGGGGTATTCTCATGTGTTGTACTCCTCTCTTGGAAAGATGGTTTATTTCGTATCTTCCCCAATCTGTATTGAAGAACGAGAAAGGTTCAAGGTGGTCACATAGGTTGATGACGCTCAGACATTCAGACATTCATTGGTGTTCCCGATCTGTAGAGAATGTTACTATCGTCGACCGTTATGGAGAATTCCCTAATGTCTCCTTACTTGGCATTAGAGGAGGTATAACTTACAACCCCTGCTTGGCCTTACGACAGTTTGGTTACGCCCGAAGGGATGGCCCACATGAGTTGCTTATTCAAGGGTTGGTATTTGACTACGAGAATGACGATCAAGGTTACCGGCAGAGGTTTATCCGAGCTTGGAGGATGTTGAACAAGGTAGATAGAAAGACACTGGGGAACAAGAATGACATCCCTCTTAAGCCTTATCTCAAATGGGTATGAGCCTGTGCTCAAAGTCTTATGATGCCTTACCCCTCCATTCTCCCAGTTATCATAGAGCCTATTATGGACAAGAGGATTTGAAAACTTTGTTGATCAAAGAAAAGAAGAAGAAGGCGAAGAAATCAACCGGTGTTTTGAATCTGGAAAGAAGGCTCCCAGGGGAAGCCAGACGGACCCTATCCTTTGCAACATCCTCAGGCGAAAAAGATAATCAAGAAGGGAAAACAAAGAAGTGATTGACCATCCAGAATCTGAAGAGGAAGAAGAGGATGATTACTCTGAAGAGCAGTATCTTCTGGCTGACGACAAATACAAACAGTTGGAAGATCGCTTAAGTGCTATGGAGATTCGGAAAGTGCCCGTGCTGGACTTTGAAGAGCTGGGTTTGGTGTCTGGGTTTGTTATTCCACCAAAGTTCAAGGCAGCAGTGTTTGCTAAGTACGACGGGGTTTCGTGTCCCAGGATGCACCTCTAATCTTATGTGAGGAAGATACAGCATCACACTGCTGACAGAGATTTGGGACTCAGCTAGATTGGTTCTATCAACTGGAAAGGGCCAATATCCATAATTGGGAAGACCTGGCCACTGCTATTTATAAACAGTATCAATACAACGTAGACCTTGCTTCCACCCGTACTCAACTCCAAAGTCTAGTTATAGGTTCGAGCGAGGGTTTCAAAGACTACACTCAGAAATGGAGGAACTTAGCAGGAAGAGTCCAGCCTCCCCTGTCTGACAGGGAGCTAGTGGACATGTTTCTGGGTACCCTGTCGAGTCCTTTCTTTAATCATCTAATTTGAAGTTCCTTAGTCGGCTTCACTGAATTAATCATGACCAGGGAAAGAGTGGAAGCAGGGATTAAGAGTGGGAAGATCCAAAAGGACGCATCCTCCAGTGCCGTGAGAAAATCATTCATTGGGAAGAAAGAGGTTAGCGATGTGTACCCTTAAAGGAATCAAGACAGAACTGGATGCCATATGTGATTGATGGAAATAGAACTGACTGTTTTAAAGTTGGTTCGTGAAATGTCGCGGTAAGCAAGAGTCGCCACCATCTTTTATGTTCTCCAACATGGAAAGGACAAAAGCACAGCAAAATTCCTTTTCGAGATGTTTCTCGGTTCGGGAGGTAGATTATAGATAGGGAAGGTGTTAGCACCCTTTCTATCCGTGGTTATCCACGGGCTCTTAGGTACTTGCTCACTATGTTTTAAAAAGTTTTGCTTTTCTTGTGTGTGTGGGTTTTGAAAAAGTTTCGTTTGAAAAATTTCTAAGTAACTCTTGTATCAGTCCTCAAGAGTGTATGAAAAATTTGTTTGAAAACTTTTAGAAAGTGTGAGTGCGAAAAGTTGTTTTGTTTGTTTGAAAGAGCAAGTACCCAGGAGAATCTACCTACTCTAAGGAATTAGGCTGTGTAAGAGTCCTTTAGATAATGCTATCCCACCATTGAGGGGTAGGTAGCACCATCATTGGAGGTGTTCGGGTCAATTCGATTATCGGGACATGTGTGGTCACCGAAGCAATGGTAGGACACCTTAGAAGTAACCCTAATATCCTAGATCCTTTTTTTATCCGAGGCAACCGTTTCGAGGCAACTGGATCTTTTGGACAGAAGGGCGACCTCTAAGACACCCTATACTTGATGACCACGTTCGAGGCAACCAATGAGGCGTACCCTAGGGGTGGCATGTGCATGTGTGTTGTTTTTCAGTTAATTGTCTTTGTACATGTTATTTGTGAGCTACGGATTAATTTTATTATTCATACATTCTTTCATGCATTGTTAACAGTTAGGAGTGCGGAAAATAAATTGCGGAAATGTAAATCTAACTATTACAAGGCGCGGGTCTATACATCGCCAAAAAAACAAAACCCGTTTGGAAATAAAGTGCGAGAACTAGTAAATAAAGAGATAAACCTAATTACTATTACATATCCGGAAACAGTTACATAAATAATCAAAATAAGAATAATGCGTGAAAGAATTAAATCGGGAACGCCCTAAGGGTTTTGACCCTTTTTGAATAAGAATTGAATTTTGTCCCTTTTTGTAATTAATGAAATTAAAATTAATAACTAATTAATTAATTAATTAATAAAATATTTTTTTTGTGTTTTTATGTTTTTAATAAAATAAAAAAAAGAAATTAAAAGTTGAAAGTCCTAATTCTAAATTAATTTTACTTATAAAAAAAAAGGTTAAAATTGTTCTAATTACACAACTAATTAATTAATATTTATTTACAAAAATAAGTTAATAAATAATAAAATGTTTTTTTTTGGTTTTATTGAATTTTATGGGAAAAAATTAGTTTGTTAGGTTAATTAACAATAATGATAATAATTAACAAAAAGAAAATGAAAAGAAAAGGAAAATAGAAAAAAAGGAAATAGAAACCAATGGGGGTGTTGATGGCCCAATGGAGGTGTGAGGCCTGGAAATTGCTGGCCCATTAACCAGCCTTGTCGACTTTTGGAGATTGCCTGGAGCACGTTGACTGGAGAATATATTGTTCATCACTTTTTGGCCCTCAGATTGATGATCATGGCCACTTGGCATGTGGATAGCTGAAGGTTCATGGTGAAACGCACTGGGCATCCTGCACACAAACACATAAGAAAAAAAATGATATGGAATTTTGGGGGGACCTGGGATTCGAACCCAGGCCCCAGTGATTCACAGCCAGCACCTGTACCACTAAACCACTCATGCGCGTTTGTTAGAATAATAAGAAGCCAATATAATATACAATAAACATGTTATATGCTGGACAAAAAGAAAAGTAGCACGCATATTTTGAATGAGCCAATGGGATGCAAGCACACCATCATCTTCTTTGCGTTTCCTGTAAAATAGAAGTTAGATAGCGGGGGTTTTTAACCCACACAAAGCAAAACTGCAGAAAATAGCGATTAGGCGCTCAGTGCATATAAAAAAAGAGCGATGGTTGGGTTGAATTCGTCTGGCCTTGACGAATTCAGCCATATGCATTATGTAGTCCAATTTTTCTCATGCTGCAAAGCCCCAAATTAATAGCTTCGAAACCCTAGCATTCTCCAATGGCAGCTTTCGTTTTAGGGCACTATAATCAAATTAAACTATGTCAAAAGCTTCATAATGATGTTAGCAATGCAAAGCAGTAATCAAAATATGTTAATGATGCGTAAAAATTGAATTTCGATTATGGAAAAGAATGATGAACCGTGTGACTGTTTGAGTTGATTCTTGGAGTGTTAAGGCTTGTTCTTGACTGCAAATCATTCCTGGGGATGTCAACAATGCGTTTGAATCACTCTAGGGCTCTGAATTGATCTGTAATATGGAAAACAGTTTTTGGTTTTTCTTTCAATTTTTGGAATTTGGTTATGTCGTTTTTGAGATGTTCAGGTCGTGCTTGAGGTATGGAACACTTACATATGTATGTATGAATGAGAATCAGCCACATTAAGAGCCAATGATCCATTGCAATGATGTTTTTGGATTTCTTCATAACCACCATTAAAGAAACTTTCCAAGTTTGTTCAAATTTGAATTTTATACTCAAAATGGCCCTAGCACGAAATTGGTAGGTTGTTCATGAAACATAAGAGTCATTCAAATCAAAAGATGTTATTTAATTAATTTTTTTGATTTTATTTGAATTTTATGGATTTAAAATGAATTAAATCAAATAAAATTAAATAAAAACAGAAAAATTAATGTTTAATCTTGAAATTGATCATGGGACACGTGGGTGGCATGACAAGGCTGAATCAAGTGGAAAAAAGTGGGCCCTTTTGTCAAAAATTGAAGTTTCAAGGATAGTTGACTTTTGCCATTTCACAAAAATTTCCCAACTTCTCAAATGCATATCTTGCTCAATTTTGATCATATGAACATGTTCTTGGACATTTTGGAAAGGTATTGAAGTCCTCTAACCAATGCCTTTGGTCCCATGTCATTTTGATTTACAAATATCAAGTTATGGTCTTTGACTTAAAATGCCTTTTTGTTGACTTTTGAAAATGACCTATAATGTTGAAATTGATAACTTTTTGTGAGAGCATTTATTGGACTTGGAATGTGAAGATGAGTTGTAGGAAATTTTATCCCCTTCAAAATGAGCATTGGATGGGATTTTTCTGATGAACCATGAAAAAGTTATGCCTTGGTCAAGTTACAGTTGACTTTTCAACTGTCCAAAAATAGAAACTTTTGACACCTTGATGATTTTTGAGCCATGCTTGTGGAATCATGATCAAGACTTGATCAAATTATGATTGTGGCTTCAAAATAAGATGTTAACCAAAAATTTTGACTTTTGACTGCCAAATGACCATTTTGCCCCTGCAGTTGATTGTGAACCGATTAGGTTTTTTGACTGTGCAACTTGATGCTGTGAGTCTTGAAACTTTGCATGTAGATGCTTGGCAATGTATATAGGCCTACGTGACTTGATTGAGCCCTTGAAAACCTCAACTTCCTTGCAAGAACCAAAACCCTAATTTGACTGGCTTAGGAGGATGGTTGACTGTGCAACCCTTGAGTAGACTTGAGCAAATTAAGATGATGCTTGTCAAAACTTTGAAGAATATGGGAGGGAAAATTTTGGGGTACAACAGTTGCCCCTGTTCAATCTTCTTAGACCTGAGGATGTAGATTGGCTTGTGTGCCTTTCGTGATCCGAAGGTGGAAGATGATTGAACACTAGAGTGCCCAGAAATTTGCACTCGCATAGTAGAAAATCAGCAACGTGATGTCGGGAATGGGCTTACAGATGCCATTTGGAAAGATGGTGGATAGGAGGATGGGCTTATAGATGCCATCTGGAGACGTGACAGAACCTTGTCGGGAATGGGCTTATAGATGCCATTTGGAAAGATGGTGGATAGTTGTGGAGATGGGCTTATAGATGCCATCGGGAGGTGTCGATCGCGTAAGAGATTCCTTAGCGAGAACTTGCGTGTTTGAGAAAGGAAGATGGTTTCCTGGCCTGTTACAGGTGTTGATCTTCAAACTCTTCATGCAGATATGCCCTGGCTAGATACAGGTATCGAATCTACAATCAATTACTCACAGATGCGCCCTGGCTAGATACAGGAATCGAATCTGGAATTGGTCGTCTACAGATATGCCCTGGCTGGATACAGGTATCGAATCTCTAAACACTTCATGCAGACATACCCTGGCTGGATACAGGTATCGAATCTACAATTAGTTACCCACAGATATGCCCTGGCTAGATGCAGGAATCGAATCTGGAATTAGTCATCTACAGATACGCCCTGGCTGGATACAGGTATCGAATCTTCAAACTCTTCATGCAGACATGCCCTGACTGGATACAAGTGTCGAACCTACAATCAGATTACTCACAGATATGCCTTGGCTAAATACAGGAGTCGTATCTGGAATTAGTCATCTACATATATGCCCTGGCTGGATACATGTATCGAATCTTCAAACTCTTAAGATATGCCCTGGCTAGATACAGGAATCGAATCTGGAATTAGTCATCTACAGATATGCCCTGGTTGGATACAGGTATCGAATCTTCAAACTCTTCAGATATGCCCTGGCTAGATACAGGAATCGAATCTGGAATTAGTCATCTACAGATATGCCCTGGCTGGATACAGGTATCGAATCTTCAAACTCTTCAGATATGCCCTGGCTAGATACAGGAATCGAATCTGGAATTAGTCATCTACAGATATGCCCTGGCTAGATACAGGTATCGAATCTTCAAACTCTTCAGATATGCCCTGGCTATATACAGGAATCGAATCTGGAATTAGTCATCTATAGATATGCCCTGGCTGGATACAGGTATTGAATCTTCAAACTCTTCAGATATGCCCTGGCTAGATACAGGAATTGAATCTGGAATTGCGACAGTTGATAGTAATCATCTTTGGATTGACCTTTTTCCTGAAAAGGCAAAACATCAGTTGTATGCAATGTCATGATGCATGATTTCATGACGTTCTCAAGAGTAAATGAGATTGTGTGTTATGATGCGTATGCATGCTATAATGTATGAAGATGTGATGTTCATGAATGTATTTTCGTCTAGAAAAATAAATCCTTGATGAATGTCGGGCAATTGAATCCTGGGATGATGTTGGAAGAGTAGCGTTCTTCGTTTCCGCTGGGGATGATGAGTGCAAGAATAAACCGTTAGAAGATGACTCCGTTGGGGAATAAACTTGTTGAAGAGATTACTCTGCGGGGAATACTCTGTGGGGAGAGAGATACTTCACTGAGGTTTTGATGAGAACTCCGTTGGGGATACCGCTGATATGTTGTGTTGGGGAATTTGATGAACTCCGCTGGGGGTAGGAAGAACTTTGCCGAGGACGATCTTTCTGTGGTAATTAGCTGAGGATATCCCAGTTATAAGCTCTGGTGGGGAATAACCTTTGAATAAAGCCGGGGAGATGCGTTTGTACTCTGCAGGGGATAAGCTTCCAGAATCTACTGGGGATAAGCTTCCAGAATCTACTGGGGAGGTGGATTCAACTCTCCTGGGGAATCTTTTGAACTGTACTGGGGAAGTGGCTCCACTGGGTGTCTGTATTCCGCCGGGGAACAATCTTAGATCAAGACTGCCGGGGATGCTTGCTTAGGAACATCTTTATACTCCGCTGGGGAATATTGAGATTTTCTGGGGATACCCAACTTCCATAAGGCTGACTGTAGGGTAACTCTGCTTGGGGAGAGTGTCGCTGACTTGCTGGAGATACTGTGCCTTTTCAGGGCTGATGGGAGACCAACTCTGCTCGGGGAGAGTATTGCTGATTGGTCTTACTCTGGGGGGAGTGAAGGTATCCTGGTTACATTCTTCAGCCGAACTCACCTTGGTACCTTGGTGGACAGAGCAACTAGATCGCTTAGACAACTCATCATTGCCCCTGTTTCTGATGTCACCTGTAATTAGTCCTTTGTTTCGTATGCAAGTATTTATGATTAGCAATTAATGTTAAATGCATATATCAAAAATGAACATTGGACGTTCTTCGCAAAACAAAACAGATAAAGGAAAAACAGTTGGCAATTTGTCTGGAAAAGTGAATTTGTATTGATTTTTGAATTTGCCTGTAAATAGGCGTTTATGTCCAAGAGGCTGACGTCCTAGTAAGAGAACGCCGCCGAACAACATAGAGTTTATACATTTTGTGAAAAGGAAAACAAAAACAGCTATGTGAAAAATCCCACTGGGTTCCAACTCTGCTATCGCCTTTATGTCTTCAAGCGTCTCATCACTTTGCTGCTTAGTTGAAGATGAAGCTGACTGATTGATGCCGTCTGAACCTGATAGTTGACGCCAGATTCTGGATGCAAGGTGATCCAATGAGACATAGTATTACGCTTTAATCCCTAACTTTTGCCTGGACCGCCCTTTCGGGTTTTCAGTCCACCGGGATACCTATTTTTGCCCAAGCTGCCTTTTCAGGTTTTCGACTTGCCGGGTGTACAGATTTTTTTTTCATTTCATCCCTTATTTTTGCCCGAACCCTTTTGGTTCGCCGGGAAGCCCTTATTTTTGCCTAGGTGTGTCAACCTAGCGGGTCTTTGATCATGCGTAGTATCTTTTTACTATGTCTGCATTGGCAGGGTGAGGAAGGTCGTCACCATCCATGGTGGTTAGAATCATAGCTCCTCCTGAGAAGATATGTTTAACCACAAATGGCCCTTCGTACGTAGGGGTCCATTTGCCCCTGGGATCACTTTGAGGAAGAATGATGCGCTTGATTACCAGGTCTCCGACTTGATACTCTTGTCGTCTGACTTTTTTGTTAAATGCCCTGATCATCCGTTTTTGGTACGTTTGACCATGACAAATAGCGGTGAGTCTCTTTTCGTCGATTAGGTTTAATTGATCAAGTCGAGTCTGGATCCAGTCATCTTCGCTCAAACCTGCATCCTTCATTATCCGGAGAGAGGGTATCTAAACTTCGACAGGCAAGACTGCCTCCATGCCATAGACCAAGGAAAAAGGGGTTGCCCCTGTTGACGTCCGTGCTGAGGTACGGTACCCATGAAGAGCGAACGGTAACATCTCGTGCCAATCTTTGTAGGTCACTGTCATCTTCTGCACAATCTTCTTGATATTCTTATTCGCTACTTCTACATCCCCATTCATCTTCGGCCGGTAAGGAGAAGAGTTGTGGTGCTGTATCTTGAATTGCTCGCAGAGCTCAGTGATCATCTTGTTGTTGAGATTGGTACCATTATCCGTAATGATCCTTTCCGGGACGCCGTATCGACAGATCAGGTTGTGCCGAATGAACCGTGCCACGACGTTCTTGGTTACAGTGGCACAGGAAGCTGCTTCGACCCACTTCGTGAAGTAATCAATCGCTACCAGGATGAAGCGATGCCCGTTGGATGTCGTAGGTCTGATCTCTCCGATCATATCAATGCCCCACATTGCAAAAGGCCAAGGTGCTGTCAAGACATTCAGAGTAACTGGAGGAACGTGTACCTTATCAGCATAAATCTGCCATTTGTGACACGTCCGAGAATGTTGGTAACAGTCGGCTTCCATTGTGGACCAGAAATATCCTGCCCGAAGGATTTTCTTTGCCATGGTATGCCCACTGGAGTGAGTTCCGAAGGTACCTTCATGTAACTCCGCCATGATCCTTTCTGCTTCAGTCTTATCCACACAACGCAGTAAGTTTGAATCGTGGTTTCGTTTTTAGAGAATGCCATTGCTGAGGAAGAACTTTGCCGCGAACCTTCTCAGGAACTTCTTGTCATTAACAGATGCACCCTCGGGGTATTCTTGAGCTTCCAAGTACCTCTTCACTTCATGATACCAAGGTTTCTCAGTTACCTCTTCAACCTCAAGATCGTAGCAATATGCAGGTTCATCCAACTTCCAGATAATGATCCGAGGAGCCTCGTTGTCCCATTTGACTTTGAACATAGAAGATATCGTAGCCAGCGCGTCCGCCAACTGATTCTCCTCTCTTGGGAAGTGTTCAAAAGTTATCTCCGTGAAATGGGGGATCAATGTCAACACACACTCTTTGTAAGGAATAAGATTTGGGTATTTCGTATCACACTCGCCTTTGATCTGGTTGATCACAAGAGCGGAATCTCCGAAGACACTCAGAAACTTGATCCTTAAGTCAATTGCAGCTTGAAGACCCATGATGCATGCCTCATACTCCGCCATGTTGTTGGTGCAGTTGAAACATAGCCGGGCAGTGAGTGGAGTATGAGTGCCTTTTGGGGATATGATCACAGCGCCAATACCGTTACCCAAAGCGTTTGAGGCTCCGTCAAAGTGCATAGACCATCGGGATCCTTCCTCAGGTCCTTCATCCGGTCCAGGTACTTTACAATCAGTCACTACCATGATATTCTCATCTGGAAATTCAAAGTTCATTGACTGGTAGTCATCCACTGCCTGGTGTGCCAAATGGTCTGCCAACACACTTCCCTTGATTGCTTTCTGAGTCGTGTACTGGATGTCGTATTCTGTCAAGATCATCTGCCATCTTGCTATTCTTCCGGACAAAGCGGGCTTTTCGAATATGTACTTTATTGGATCCATTTTTGAAATCAACAGAGTAGTGTAAGTCATCATATACTGCCTCAGCCGGCGAGCAGCCCATACCAAAGCGCAGCAAGTTTTCTCGAGCAGTGAGTATCGGGTCTCACAGTCGGTAAACTTTTTGCTAAGGTAATAAATGGCATGCTCTTTTCGGCCAAAATCGTCATGCTGCCCCAGCACACACCCCATTGAGTTGTCAAGTACTGTCAAGTATAAGATTAGAGGTCTCCCTTCAACCGGTGGCATAAGAATGGGTGGTTCTTGGAGATACTCTTTGATTCTGTCGAAAGCGGTCTGACATTCATCATTCCAACGTACCACCTGATCTTTCTTCAGTAGCTTGAAGATTGGTTCACAGGTAGCAGTTAGATGCGAGATGAATCGGGCAATGTAGTTCAGCCGTCCTAGAAAGCCTCTGACTTCCTTCTCTGTCTTGGGAGCTGGCATCTCTTGTATGGCTTTCACCTTGGCAGGGTCCACTTGAATACCTTTGTCACTTACGACGAAACCTAGCAACTTTCCAGATCTCACCCCAAAGGTGCATTTGTTTGGGTTCAACCTCAGCTTGTACAACTTCAGACGGTCAAACAGTTTCTGCAGATGGTCAAGGTGTTCCTCCTCAGTTTGGGACCTTGCAATCATATCGTCGACATATACTTCGATCTCATGATGGATCATATCATGAAACAAAGCAACCATGGCACGTTGGTAGGTTGCCCCAACATTCTTCAACCCAAAAGGTATGACCTTGTAGCAAAAGGTGCCCCACTGAGTAACAAAAGTGGTCTTCTCCATGTCTTTAGGAGCCCTCTTGATCTGATTATAACCTGAGAAGCCATCCATGAAGGAGAATACCTTATGCTGAGCAGTGTTGTCAACCAGAACGTCAATGTGAGGCAAAGGGAAATCATCTTTGGGGCTTGCCCTGTTCAAATCCCTGTAATCAACACACATTCGTACCTTGCCATCCTTCTTCAGCATTGGAACCACGTTGGCAACCCACTGAGGGTAAGAGGTTACTGCTAGAAAACCGGCGTCAAATTGTTTCATAACCTCAGCTTTGATTTTCTCGGACATCTCTGGACGCATACGGCGAACCTTCTGTTTAACCGGAGGACAGTCTTCCTTGGTAGGCAAATGATGGACCACAATGTCGGTATCCAACCCAGGCATGTCTTCGTAAGACCAGGCAAAGATTTCCACATAATCATGCAACATCTGAACCAACCGTTGTTTCACACTAAGCTCCAGATTGGCACCAATCTTGACTTCCTTTCTGTCTGTCTTAGTACCCAGATTTACCGTTTCCACTGGCTCTTCATGCGGCTGAATGGCCCTCTCTTCCTGGAGTAGCAGTCTTGCAAGCTCACCAGGCACTTCGCAATCATCTTCACCTTCTACTTCGGCTAAGTTGATCGGATTTTCGAAGTCATAACTGGTAGTAGCAGAGTCGTTACCAGTGGGATCCAGAGTGGATTGAAACCTGTATGGGTGAGTGTGTGTAAATATAGCTGTTTTGCAATATATATAAGAAAGTAAAGGAGCGCAGGATTTGAAATGCGAAAAACGTCCAATGCTTTTATTCATGATATATGAAAGTGACAAATAATAAGCCCTCACAAATGAAACCACGGTGCCCCGGGTAAGACACCGGGCCATAAAGTTTCAAATTATTATTCGTTACAAATTTTAAAACAAAGGAGTTCATTACTGAGTGACAAAAGTAATAGGTATAAAGTCTTTCACCGTCCAGTTGCTTGGTCCACCGTCGGTCGTCGGGTAGATCCAGCTGTTAAATTCGGATTCCTCCACTTCGTCTTCAATAGCATTTACTCCCGGGTTGGTGATGAATACGGGAGGTCTTCCAATCCTTGCCTTGCGAACAGCCCTCTGAGCTTCTGCAGTGAAACCCAAGCCAAATTTGTCAGTCTTTGGAGTAAAATCAGGAATTCGGCCCCAGTTTGCACACTCACCCTTCTCAATCACAACCCGGGCATCCTTTAAGGAAGCCATCTTCAAAGGAGAACCCTCTTCAGTCACATTTTCTGCTGCTGCCAATGTCTGAGGCACCTCTTCAAATTGTTGAAAGAGGGTCTCAATGAACTCCCCATCCATCTCTACGTATCAGAACGAGTTAAGGTGGCTGACCATATATTCTTCCTCCCCCTGCACTGTTACGATCTTCCCTCTGACCGGGTACTTAAGCTTCTGATGTAATGTGGAGGTCACAGCTCCAGCCTTGTGGATCCATGGACGACCCAACAAACAAGAATAGGATGGACGAATGTCCATCACATAGAAAGTTGAATCAAAAACTTGAGAACCAACCCTGATTGGAATGTCAACTTCGCCATGTACCATCCTCTTGGACCCATCAAAGGCCCGGACAATAATGTTGCTAGGCTTGAGCTCTAAACCCTCACAATCCAACCTGTCTAGGGCCTTCTTGGGTAATACGTTCAGCGAAGAACCGGTGTCCACCAACACATGGGCGAGAGTAGTGCCCCTGCATTCAATGGAGACATGCATGGCATCATTATGGTTTTTTCCCTTGGCAGTCAGATCAACATCAGAGAAGCCCAACCCATTATCAGCAGTTAAGTTGGCCACACAATCGGTAAATTGATCAGCAGACGTTTCTTGTGGCACATGGGCCGTCTTCAGGAAGGAGATCAGAGCCTTGGCGTGGGCCTCTGAACACAACAACAGTGATAGCATAGAAATCTTTGATGGGGTGTGCCCCAACTGCTCAACCACATTGAAATCACTCTTCTTGATAATTTTGAGGATCTCTTCCATCTCTTGCTTGGAAGCTTCAACATTGGTCTTCGGTGCCTCCGTCCGGGCAGGCACATCAGTAGCAACCCCTTTGCCCCGAGCGTCAGATGACTCGGCAGCAGGGGTAGAAACAGGAACTTGATCAGGAGGGGAAGCAGGCACACTGGAAGGTGTGATGACAAGAGGTCTCTGAATAGCTGGTGGCGCAATATCAGGTGAGAACAGTCTTCCACTGCGAGTGACCTTGGCAGGCCCAGTGATGTTGCTGACACCAGTACTAGTATCGAACTCTTGTTTTTCTCCCAGAACATAAACATCTGTCCCATAGTGCCACAAGACAGCTTTGTCGGACTTATAGGGGATGGGCCCCGGAACAGTGATGATGATAGGAGCAATCTTGTGAACAGGCATGATTTTGACAGGCTTCTTTGAGGGAGCCTTAGGAGGGTTATTAAAAATAGTGACAATAGACACTTCTTCAGCAGGGACAGCAGGAATAGCAATCTTCTCGAATAAGATCTCTTTATTATCCATCAGGCTTTGGATACCTGACTTCAACAAAGAACAACCAGCAGGTGAAACAGCATATAGAGAGCAACCTTTACTACATCCCAGAAATAAACCGGCTAGCAACAGATTCCTCTTGACGGTCAGCAACGGAGTAACAATCTCATCCATAGAGGCTATATACCGGTCTTCTTCCATAACATTCACTCCATGCTGAGGCATGGGGGCAGTCACAACATTGGGCCTTTCGGGCGCCTCGAACTGTATTTCCTTAGCATCAATAAGGTCCTGAACCTTATTCCTCGGAGCCCAACAATCATCAGTAGAATGCCCTGGGCTATCAGAGTGATAAGCGCAATGGGCGTTGGGGTTGTACTTCGGAGATGCTGTGTTTACCACCTTCGGAGCTTCCTAGACGGTTACCAGGCTGGTTGACAGCAGTTGCGGTAATATCTGAGAGAGGGTCATGTTGAGCCGAGTATACTGTCTTTTGGGCCTCTCAACTCTTGGCTGGTTATATTGTTGAGGAGCAGCAGCAGGCTTAGAAATTACCACCACGTTGACAGCTTGGCGGCGTTCTGGTTTATTCTGTCTTCTGGGACCATACACAGCACTAGCTTCCTTCTTGAAGGGCTTCTTTTCAGTACTTGAGGAGGCACTTTTCTGTATCTTCCCCGATTTGATACCAGCTTCGATCCTCTCACCAGTCAGGATCAGGTCTGTAAACCCAGCATAGGAATTACCAATCAAGTGGTTAAAGAACGGACCAGACAGGGTCCCCAAGAACATGTCCACGAGTTCACGGTCAATCAACGGTGGTTGCACCCTGCCAGCCAGGTCTCTCCATTTATGTGCGTACTCCTTAAAACCTTCACCCATTCCTAGTGACATACCCTGGAGTTGGGTACGCGTAGGAGCGAGGTCGGAATTGTACTGATACTGCTTATAAAAAGCAGTGGCCAAGTCCTCCCAGTTACGAATATTGGTTCCATCCAACTGATAGAACCATTCGAGTTGAGTCCCTGAAAGACTCTCCTGGAAGAAATGGATCCATAAGTTCTTGTCTGCAGTGTAAGGATGGATCTTCCTTACATAAGAGAGGAGGTGCAGTTTAGGACAGAAAGCCCCGTCGTACTTCACAAAGGCAGGCCCCTTGAACTTGTGTGGGATCACCACCCCAGAAGATAAACCTATGTCTCCAAAGTCCAACCCAGGCACACGTTGAATCTCCATAACATTTAACCGGTCCTCCAGCTGTTTGTACTGGTCCTCAGCAGGAGGGTACTGTTCATCATTGAAGTCTGTCTCGATGTCAGAGATCACGGGACTAGGAACCCTTCCCTCCTGGTGACTTCCTTCCCCAACAGATGTAGTAGTCCTCTCAGCTTCATTCTGCAGTGTATTCCCGAGTCTGCATCCAGTGTTAAACATCACAGTCCTCTTCTTCTTCTTCTTCTTCTTCAGGAGCAAAGCCTTCAACTCCTGTTGTCCCTGGGCTAAGTTCATGACCATCTCTTGAAACTGGGCGTTCTGGGCCTGGAGGGCCTTGATAGCTTATTCAGTAGTAGGTTCAGGATTCATGATGATTGAGTGCTGAAATAAACATCGAAGAAGATTAAGCAACCTGTAGAAAAAGGGTACCTGTGATGCATATGATGAATGAAATGCGTATGAATTATGTTTTCAAAGATAATCGGGAATCAACTTTATAGACAAAAGGAACACACTTTATTAGATTTAAACTTTGGAATTTAAATTGTTCAACAAATTGCCCTTAGGCGTTACAGGAATGAAAATACTGAAAAGGAAATAAAAGCTGTAAAGGAAACATCCAAAGCCCATCAGTGCTCCCATGGCCTCCTCTTCTCAGTACGGATGTAGTCATTCATGATCCGCTCGTTCTCCAATTGCTTGGTCAGCTTCTGGATCTTCTGTTCCTGTTCGTTGAACTTTTCCCGATAATAATCCCGCTCTTCCTGTAGTTGCGCCCAAGACCTCTTTAGTGTATCAACATCAGTGGGTATCTGAGGAGGGAGTATGGTTGGAGGAACCCCGTCTCTATCAGGAATTTCAAGAATGATAGGCCTGACAGCTTCATATGGCATACCTAACTTCTGAGCACGGATGCGGACCCATCTATAATAGGGTTCCATTGGTAGAGAAGTCTTCGGTCCCAACTCATGTGGGTCAGCTTTGTGAATTATGTCCCAAGCTTTGATGAATCTACGGCGTAGTTCGTCACTATCTACCTGAAACTCAAAACTAATGTGAGGCACCAACATCTCATGAGGCCCTGCTCTTCTGGCTCTTCCAAACTGACGAAGAGCTAAACATGGATTATAAGAGATTCCGCCCTGAGTACCAATCAATGGAACATTAGGATATTCTCCACAACAATCAATAACAGCCACCTCATCTAAACCTCTGAGAGTCCAAATGATGTCATTATCAGTGAGAGACATTAACCTATGAGCCCAGCCTCTTCCTTCTTGGTTCTTCAGCACGAACTTGGGGAGGTGCGAAATAAACCACCTCACTAACAAAGGAGTACAACACCACAGGGTTCCTCGTCTTCGGGCAGTACGAGCATAGAGTTGTTGCAGGATATCACCCAAGAGAGTGGGTACAGGGTTCCGAGACATGAAGATCCTTATGGCATTGATATTGACAAAGTTATCAGGATTTGGAAACAATACTAGACCATAGATTAAGAGAGCCAGGATGTCCTCGTACACCCTGAAGTCTAAGTCATTCCAGAAACTGTTAGCTTTACCAATCAGAAACTTAGCGAAGAAGCCCTTAACTCCGCTTCTAGTCACCCAGTTGTCCATTACCTCCTTGTTGGTCAAGGGAAAGGCTGCAGCAATCTTCTCAAGCCTAAGAGTCTCTTCCCAACCAGTGAATGGGTTCTGATCCAAGATAGGGATACCAAGCAAATCAAAGAATTCTTCCAGGGTAGGGACCAGCTGGAAGTCTTGAAAGGTTAAGCAATTGTACAAGGGATCATAAAACTGGGTCAAGACACTCATCAGTTGTTGGTCTCACTTTGAAGTGACTAAACCGAGAAGAGAACCATGCCTCTGGATGAAGGAAGCAGTGTTTGGAATTCTGTCAACCAACTCTTTAAGCAAATCAGGTGGGTGAACAAAGTTGAGCCGGATAGTGTTCCTTCGCACCGGCATCATGATGTCCTACAAAACAGAGCAAAGGTGAAACCCTCTTGTCTTTGAAATAGGTTAGTCCTTATGCAGGATGCATGCAATGGTATGATGGTATGATGTTATGATAAAGCACACCACAAATATTCACAAAGGCAAACATGATAAGGTACACAAGTCACACCAGACAGCCCTTAGAGTTTAGGCCAACATGAAGTTCAGGTACTACCCTCTTTCAGTTTCGTTGGTTAAGACCTGTCCTATCAAAAGTAACCGGGTTCTAGAGGATCCCAATATCACTGACTGCCCTCAATCGGTCATAACTCCAGCGTCGTAATCTTTTCTTGTGGCCAGAACCATCGCGAGAGTTTAGCCTCAATGGGTGTAGCATACTGCTACTGTTCTATGGCCAAGTTGGGTCACATTAGGGTTCTATGGTCGGTTGGTGCTTAATGACTCCTCAGAAGACCCATATTCTCCTCGTTGCAACACAAGGGATATCGGTACAGACCAAGGTGCCACACCAACATAGCCACTGCTTCACCTGTGTCGTCTACGCCGGACAGGTCCCTCACAGCTTATGCTACCTAAAAGGGTATCCCCAGATCCGGGTTAGGATCTATGAAAATCCGATGCAAAGCCCACAAATATAAAGCAATTAAAGCAAAGCAATTGAAAACATAAGTATGATTTAATCCTAAGGTACACCTCACTTTTCCACTCCCCAGCAGAGTCGCCAGTTCTGTGATCGGTGGAAATAGAACTGACTGTTTTAAAGCTGGTTCGCGAAATGTCGCGGTAAGCAAGAGTCGCCACCGTCTTTTATGTTCTCCAACATGGAAAGGACAAAAGCACAGCAAAATTCCTTTTCGAGATGTTTCTCGGTTCGGGAGGTAGATTATAGAAAGGGAAGGTGTTAGCACCCTTTCTATCCGTGGTTATCCACGGGCTCTTAGGTACTTGCTCACTATGTTTTCAAAAGTTTTGCTTTTCTTGTGTGTGTGGGTTTTGAAAAAGTTTCGTTTGAAAAATTTCTAAGTAACTCTTGTATCAGTCCTCAAGAGTGTATGAAAAATTTGTTTGAAAACTTTTAGAAAGTGTGAGTGCGAAAAGTTGTTTTGTTTGTTTGAAAGAGCAAGTACCCAGGAGAATCTACCTACTCTAAGGAATTAGGCTGTGTAAGAGTCCTTTAGATAGTGTTATCCCACCATTGAGGGGTAGGTAGCACCATCGTTGGAGGTGTTCGGGTCAATTCGATTATCGGGACATGTGTGGTCACCGAAGCAATGGTAGGACACCTTAGAAGTAACCTTAATGTCCTAGATCCTTTTTTTATCCGAGGCAACCGTTTCGAGGCAACTGGATCTTTTGGACAGAAGGGCGACCTCTAAGACACCCTATACTTGATGACCACGTTCGAGGCAACCAGTGAGGCGTACCCTAGGGGTGGCATGTGCATGTGTGTTGTTTTTCAGTTAATTGTCTTTGTACATGTTATTTGTGAGCTACGGATTAATTTTATTATTCATACATTCTTTCATGCATTGTTAACAGTTAGGAGTGCGGAAAATAAATTGCGGAAATGTAAATCTAACTATTACAAGGCGCGGGTCTATACATCGCCAAAAAAACAAAACCCGTTTGGAAATAAAGTGCGAGAAATAGTAAATAAAGAGATAAACCTAATTACTATTACATATCCGGAAACAGTTACATAAATAATCAAAATAAGAATAATGCGCGAAAGAATTAAATCGGGAACGTCCTAAGGGTTTTGACCCTTTTTGAATAAGAATTGAATTTTGTCCCTTTTTTGTAATTAATGAAATTAAAATTAATAACTAATTAATTAATTAATTAAGAAAATATTTTTTTGTGTTTTTATGTTTTTAATAAAATAAAAAAAAGAAATTAAAAGTTGAAAGTCCTAATTCTAAATTAATTTTACTTATAAAAAAAAGGTTAAAATTGTTCTAATTACACAACTAATTAATTAATATTTATTTACAAAAATAAGTTAATAAATAATAAAATGTTTTTTTTTTGGTTTTATTGAATTTTATGGGAAAAAATTAGTTTGTTAGGTTAATTAACAATAATGATAATAATTAACAAAAAGAAAATGAAAAGAAAAGGAAAATAGAAAAAAAAAGGAAATAGAAACCAATGGGGGTGTTGATGGCCCAATAGAGGTGTGAGGCCTGGAAATTGCTGGCCCATTAACCAGCCTTGTTGACTTTTGGAGATTGCATGCAGCACGTTGACTGGAGAATATAGTGTTCATCACTTTTTGGCCCTCAGATTGATGAGCATGGCCACTTGGCATGTGGATAGCTGAAGGTTCATGGTGAAACGCACTGGGCATCCTGCACACAAACACATAAGAAAAAAAATGATATGGAATTTTGGGGGGACCTGGGATTCGAACCCAGGCCCCAGTGATTCACAGCCAGCACCTGTACCACTAAACCACTTATGCGCGTTTATCAGAATAATAAGAAGCCAATATAATATACAATAAACATGTTATATGCTGGACAAAAAGAAAAGTAGCGCGCATATTTTGAATGAACCAATGGGATGCAAGCACGCCATCATCTTCTTCGCATTTCCTGTAAAATAGAAGTTAGATAGCGGGGGTTTTTAACCCCCACAAAGCAAAACTGCAGAAAATAGCAATTAGGCGCTCAGTGCAAATAAAAAAAGCGCGATGGTTGGGTTGAATTCGTCTGGCCTTGACGAATTCAGCCATATGCATTATGTAGTCCAATTTTTCTCATGCTGCAAAGCCCCAAATTAATAGCTTCGAAACCCTAGCATTCTCCAATGGCAGCTTTCGTTTTAGGGCACCATAATCAAATTAAACTATGTCAAAAGCTTCATAATGATGTTAGCAATGCAAAGCAGTAATCAAAATATGTTAATGATGCGTAAACATTGAATTTCGATTATGGAAAAGAATGATGAACCGTGTGACTGTTTGAGGTGATTCTTGGAGTGTTAAGGCTTGTTCTTGACTGCAAATCGTTCCTGGGGATGTCAACAATGCGTTTGAATCACTCTAGGGCTCTGAATTGATCTGTAATATGGAAAACAGTTTTTGGTTTTTCTTTCAATTTTTGGAATTTGGTTATGTCGTTTTTGAGATGTTCAGGTCGTGCTTGAGGTATGGAACACTTGCATATGTATGTATGAATGAGAATCAGTCACATTAAGAGCCAATGATCCATTGCAATGATGTTTTTGGATTTCTTCATAACCACCATTAAAGAAACTTTCCAAGTTTGTTCAAATTTGAATTTTATACTCAAAATGGCCCTAGCACGAAATTGGTAGGTTGTTCATGACACATAAAAGTCATTCAAATCAAAAGATGTTATTTAATTAATTTTTTTTATTTTATTTGAATTTCATGGATTTAAAATGAATTAAATCAAATAAAATTAAATAAAAATAGAAAAATTAATGTTTAATCTTGAAATTGATCATGGGACACGTGGGTGGCATGACAAGGCTGAATCAAGTGGAAAAAAGTGGGCCCTTTTGTCAAAAATTGAAGTTTCAAGGATAGTTGACTTTTGCCATTTCACAAAAATTTCCCAACTTCTCCAATGCATATCTTGCTCAATTTTGACCATATGAACATTTTCTTGGACATTTTGGAAAGGTCTTGAAATCCTCTAACCAATGCCTTTGGTTCCATGTCATTTTGATTTACCAATCTCAAGTTATGGTCTTTGACCTAAAATGCCTTTTTGTTGACTTTTGAAAATGACCTATAATGTTGAAATTGATAACTTTTTGTGAGAGCATTTCTTGGACTTGGAATGTGAAGATGAGTTGTAGGAAATGTTATCCCATTCAAAATGAGCATTGGATGGGATTTTTCTGATGAACCATGAAAAAGTTATGCCTTGGTCAAGTTACAGTTGACTTTTCAACTGTCCAAAAATAGAAACTTTTGACACCTTGATGATTTTTGAGCCATGCTTGTGGAATCATGATCAAGACTTTATCAAATGATGATTGTGGCTTCAAAATAAGATGTTGACCAAAAATTTTGACTTTTGACTGCCCAATGACCATTTTGCCCCTGCAGTTGATTGTGAAGCGATTAGGTTTTTTGACTGTGCAACTTGATGTTGTGAGTCTTGAAACTTGGCATGTAGATGCTTGGAAATGTATATAGGCATATGTGACTTGATTGAGCCCTTGAAAACCTCAACTTCCTTGCAAGAACCAAAACCCTAATTTGATTGGCTTAGGAGGATGGTTGACTGTGCAACCCTTGAGTAGACTTGAGCAAATTGAGATGATGCTTGTCAAAACTTTGAAGAATATGGGAGGGAAAATTTTGGGGTACAACACCATCCAACGGTAGGGTCCGTCATGATCCCTAAGCCTGCACCTACACAACAAAGGAACAACCAGCCTAGAATGGAAAGACCGATTAGACAATTTACTCGGATAAATATGACATTGTCTCAAGTCCTGCCACATTTGTTGAGATATAATCTAGTAACTTTGAAGGAAGCCCCAAAGAATCCCAACACCTCATCTCCTCATTACAACCCTAATGCTCATTGTGCTTACCATTCAGAAAGTCCAGGCCATGATACCAACAACTACTGGACTTTGAAAAACAAGGTGCAACACCTTCTCGAGGCAAAAGAAATTGAATTTGATGCTCCTGAGATCCCAAATGTTATCACCTCTACTATGTGCACGGCCGTGATGTTAACACTGTTGAAGATGATGTGTTTGTTACTGTTGTTGATGAGCTTGTTACTCCTCTCCTGACCGTCAAGAGGAACCTGTTAAAGGCCGGTTTATTTCCGGGTTGTGGCGAAGGCTGCCACCTCTGTTTATCCCTACCAATTGGTTGTCATTTATTGAAACAGGTGACCAGCGCTTGATGGATGACAAAGAGATTTTGTTTGAAAAGAATCCCGTTCCAACCATTTCTTACAAGGATGTTTCAATAGTAACCATTTCCGCCAATCCTTCCAGGGTCTCCACCAAAAGGCCCGTTAGGATTACATCTGTTCCAAAGGTGACCCCACTGATAATTACTATTCCAGGACCGATCCCGTACTCCTCAGATAAAACTATCCCATGGAACTATGGGGGTGACGTCTACTATCACGGAGTCAAGCAAGATTGGCTGGCTGATGAAGACTCAGTTTTTGAGAAGGCTGACCCCGACATCGGCAATATTGTGGGAACCCGCAAAATAACCCGAAGTGGAAGAGTGTTCTCCCCTGAGACTGCTCCTCCGAAAACTGTTACCAATCATGTGATCATCCCTGCCATTGTTCTTGTTGACACTACTACTACAATTCCTATGGTTACCCCTATTGACACCCCTATCACCGAGTCGATCGAGACTCGGGGCAAAGGCATTTTGGTTGAACTTGTTCGGATGAAGGTGCAATCAGTATCTATCCAAGATGCCTCCAAATAGGAGATGGAAGAAATTTTGAAAATTATAAAGAGTAGCGACTACAATGTAGTCGAATAGCTAGGGAAGACTCCTTAAAAGATCTCTATGCTGGCTTTACTATTGTGCTCCGAGGCTCATGCGAAGGCCTTGGTGGAATTTCTTAAAACTGCCCATGTGCCACAGAAAACTTCTGCTGACTAATTCAAAGACTGTGTGTCCAGTTTGACCGCTGATAACGGTTTGGGCTTTTCTGATGCTGACTTGACATCTAGAGGGAGGAAACACAACGAGGCATTGCATGTCTCTTTCGAATGCAGGAGCACTAATTTGGCTCATGTCCTAGTTGATACTGGTTCATCTTTGAGTGTGCTGCCTAAGAAGGCTCTAGATAGACTAGACTGTGAAGGTTTGAACTTAAAACCCAGCAACATAGTGGTAAGGGCCTTCGACGGTTCGAAGAGAATGGTGAATGGGGAGGTGTACATCCCCATAAAATTTGGAACTCAGACCTTTGATTCAAATTTCTATGTGATGGACATTCTCCCTTCCTATTCCTGTTTATTGGGCTAACCTTGGATTCATGACGCTGGTGCCGTCACCTCTACATTACAGCAGATGCTGAAATACCCAACCAAGGGAAAAATCATTATTGTCCATGGAGAGGAGGAATATATGGTCAATCACCTGAACTCCTTCAGATACGTGGAAATGGATGGTAAATTCATCGAAACTCCTTGTCAGCATTTTAAGGAAGTCCCACAAACAGTGGCAGCAACCAAGATTGTTTCCCAAGTCCCGAAGATCACCAAACCTCCACTAAAGATGACTTCTCTGAAAGATGCCAAGGAGGTAATCGAAGAAGGTGTGTGTACTATTTGGGGCCAACTCCCTAATATCCCCTACAAGTCTGACAAATTTGGTTTGGGTTTTACTTCAGGAGCCCATAAAACTGTTCATCGTGCTCATGTTGGGGGACCACCTTTGCGGATCAATAACCATGGAGTCACCACAGTGGAAGATAATGATGACAGTTGTGACCTGGAAGAATGGATTTTCCCAACTATAAACGGAAAACTCACCAACTGGGAAGCCAAATATTTTGTCCCGATTACTTTTATCCAACAGTAATTGTCTTTAAATTTTTTTTGGACTTGTAATAATTAAACAATTGAGACTTTTAAAACCTTGTGTCTTACCCGAGGCACGACGGTCCATTTGTAAGGGTTGTTACTACATTTTCATATGTCATCAATGAATCATGGACGTTTTTGCATGCAAACTTTACGCTCTTTGTTTTTTTTCTACATATTTATTTTTTCAATGATAGTTATGCTCTTACACACACTCACATATCAAAATGCAGATCCACATCCACTCAGGATCCCATGGGTAACGATTCTGCTATGGCATATTGTGACTTTGAAAATTTGATCTACCAAGCCGAAGACGAAGGTGAGGAAGATTATGAAGTTCCAGGGGAACTAGCCAGGTTACTACAACAGGAAGAATGGACCACACAACCCCAGGAAGAATAGGTTGACACAGTTAACTTAGGTACCGAAGAGGACAAGAAAGAAGTCAAGGTAGGAGCCAATCTGGAACCCAGTTTCAAGAAGCGCTTAACTCAGTTACTACATGACTATGTTGAGGTCTTTGCCTGGTCATACGAAGACTTTCCAGGACTTGACGCTGATATAGTGGTCCATCGTCTACCGACCAAAGAAGACCGCCCTCGGTAAAACAGAAAGTCCGTCGCATGCGGCCAGACATGTCAGAGAAGATCAAGACTGATGTCATGAAATAATTCAACGCCAGATTCTTAGCCGTCACCTCCTATCCACAATGGGTCGCCAATGTTGTTCCAGTGCCCAAAAAGGACGGCAAAGTACGCATGTATGTGGATTACCGAGATTTGAATAGGGCAAGCCCTAAGGATGATTTCCCACTTCCCCATATCGATATTTTGGTTGACAATACTGCACAGCATAAAGTGTTCTCATTTATGGATGGTTTCTCAGGCTACAATCAAATCAAAATAGCACCTAAGGACATGGAGAAAACGACCTTCATCACACAGTGGGACATGTTTTGTTACAAGGTTATGCCATTCGGGTTGAAAAATGTTAGGGAAACTTATCAGCGCGCTATGGTAGCTCTATTTCACAATATGATCCATCACGAAATAGAGGTCTATGTAGATGACACGATAGCCAGATCTCAAACTGAAGAGGAACATCTTGACCACTTGCAGAAACTGTTTGAAAGGCTAAAGAAATACAAGCTAAGGTTGAACCCGAATAAATGCACATTTGGGGTGAGGTCCGGTAAACTCCTAGGCTTCATCGTCAGTGGTAAAGGTATTGAAGTGGACCCTACCAAGGTGAAAGAAATACAAGAAATGTATTCTCCTCGCACCGAGAAGGAAGTCAGAGGACTCTTTGGACGGCTTAACTACATCGCCATATTCATTTCTCACCTAACCGCTACTTGTGAACCAATCTTCAAATTACTGAAGAAAGATCAAGTAGTCAAATGGAATGATGAATGCCAAGCTGCCTACGACAAGATCAAAGAGTACCTTCAAGAGCCTCCCGTTTTGATGTCGCCAGTCGAAGGAAGACCTTTAATCATGTATCTAACTGTCTTGGAAAATTCAATGGGGTGTGTGCTGGGGAAGCATGACGAGTCTGGCCAAAAAGAGCATGTTATATACTACCTGAGCAAAAATTTTACCGAATGTGAAATAAGATATTCACTGCTCGAGAAAACTTGCTACGCTCTGGCATGGGCTTCTCGCCGGCTAAAACAGTATATACTGACCCATACTACCTTATTGATATCCAAGATAGACCCGATTAAATACATATTCGAGACGCCTGCCCTCTCTGGGAGAATAGCAAGATGGCAGATGATCCTGACTATATACGACATTCAGTACACTACCCAAAAAGCAATAAAGGGATGTGTGCTAGCCGATCACCTTGCTCATCAGGCTGTGGATGACTATCAGTCCATGAGATTCGAGTTCTCCGATGAAGACATCATGTCGGTAAGCAATTTTGAAGAACTCAGACCATATGACGTACCTGAACAAGGATCCCGATGGACCTTGGTTTTTAACGGAGCCTCCAAAGCACTCGGCAATAGCATAAGTGTTATAATCATACCCCCTGAAGGATGTCATACTCCCTTCACTGCAAGACTTTGTTTCAACTGCACCAATAATATGGCGGAATATGAAGCGTGTATTATGGGTCTCAAACCTGTCATAGATATAGGAATCAAGTCCTTAAGTGTATTTGGAGATTCATCCTTAGTCATCAGTCAGATCAAAGGAGAATGGGACACGAAGCGCCCTAATCTCATCCACTACAAAGAACATTTGTTGACATTAATCCCACATTTTGAGGAAATTACCATCGAACATTTTCCACGAGAGGAAAATCAACTAGCGGACACGCTAGCCACTATGTCATCCATGTTTAAACTCAAGTGGGGTAACGAGGCTCCCCATATCACCATTGAACGGATGGATGAACCAGCTTACTGTCACGAGATCGATACTGAAGAGATAGTGGATAAGCCTTGGTTCCATGAAGTTAAGAGGTATCTCGAGGCCTAATAGTATCCGGAGGGAGCTTCAATCAATGATAAGAAGTTCTTGAGAAGATTCTCTGCTAAGTTCTTCCTCAGTAATGGAATTCTCTACAAGCGCAACCATGACTCTACTTTGCTTCATTGCGTAGACAAGGTTGAGGCAGACAAGATCGTGGCTGATCTAAATGAAGGCACTTTTGGCACCCATTCTAGTGGGCACACGATAGCTAAAAAGATCCTACGGGAAGGGTATTACTGGTCTACCATGGAAGTAGATTGCCACCAGCATGCACGAACCTGTCACAAATTTCAGATCTATGCTGACAAAGTACATATGCCTCCAATTCCTCTAAATTTCCTGACTTCTCCCTGGCCATTCGTGATGTGGGGCATCTATATGATAGGAGAAGTCAAACCTACAGCTTCTAATGAACACCGCTTCATCTTGGTGGCCATTGAATACTTCACGAAGTGAGTTGAGGCAGCTTCTTTCGCTTCTATTACCAAGAATGTTGTGGCCCGATTCATCGAACAAAATCTCATCTGTCGGTACGGTATCCCAGAGAGAATCATCACAGACAATGGTATAAATCTCAATAATACTATGATCACGATGTTATGTGTGCAATTCAAGATCCAACATCATAACCCTTCCCCTTACCGGCCAAAGATGAATAGCATTGTCGAAGCTGCAAATAAGAACATCAAGAAGATCATACAATAAATGACAGTGACCTATAAGGACTGGAATGAGATGTTACAATTTGCTCTCCATGGTTAACGTACCACGACGCGCACGTCAACAGGGGAAACTCCTTTCTCTTTGGTATACGGTATGGAAGCCATCATACAAATTGAAGTCTAAATACCTTCTATGAGAATCATAAAGGATGAAGGACTAAATGCAGATGAATGGATCCAAACACGACTTGACCAGTTGAACTTAATTGATGAGAAGAGGCTTACGACTGTCTGTCATGGTCAGATGTACCAAAAACGTATGATCAAAGCTTTTAACAAGGTCAGACGTCAAATACATCAGGTTGGTGACTTGGTAATCAAGCGTATCATATTGCCATAAGGTGATCCCAGGGGAAAATAAACTCCTACATACGAAGGACCATTTATGATCAAAAACATATTCTCTGGTGGAGCAATAATCTTAACCACTATGGATGGCGACGACCTTCCACACCCTGTGAACACGGGCATAGTCAAAAGATACTACGCATGAATAAAGACCCGCTAGGTCGACTGGCCTAGGAAAAAATTAGGAATAAAATACAAAAAAAATATGTACACCTAGCAAGTTGAAAACTCGAAAGGGCGGCTTGGGCAGAAAAGGGTATCCCAGTGGACTGAAAACCCGAAAGGGCGGTCCATGCAAAAGTTAGGGAATTAAATCGTATGACTATGTCCCATTGGATCACCTTAAAGACAACCTTTAGCATCAACTAACAAACTCAAACAGGTCTAATCAATCCAATCAACTTCGTACAAGGCAGCAAGTTGATGAGATGCCCAGAGACATGAAGGCTATAGCAGAATAGGAACCCCATGGGATTATTTCACATAGATATCTTTTATTCGTACCAATCTTCATTTTCTACGACGACATTCTCTTACTAGAATGTTCGTCTCATTATACAAAAATACTTATTCAAGTTAAAACAAATATATCCCTTTGAAAGTGCAAAACTATTTGTTTTTTTCTTTTATTTACGTGTTTTGTTTGCAAAAACGTCCAATGATTATTTTTGAACATATGAATTTGAACGTGACTACTGTTTACAAATGAACAAAAAAGAGGAACAAAAAATAGAAAGACAATCACTAATGGATTTAATAAATAGGATAATATCTTTAGACTATTCCATAAAATCCCCCACAGATACTTTTTCCAGCAAGAGAGGAAGAAGGGACATCCCACCACAGGATCACTAACAGAACAAAACTTCCAGTTACCGCTCTAAATATTCCCCAGTGAAAGTCGTCCAGTTTCTCAGGATTACGCAGCAGGATTTCACGAGGTCCACAAGCAATACACGAAGTTTCCCTTTCATAACAGAGTTTATTTCTATAATACATGGAAACTCATCAAGACTTCAACTTCAAAATATGAAGACTTACACTCCTCATTCCCAGCGGTACTCAGGGATTTATTTTCCCTGGCTCCAGCAACACTACGGTATAACAATTAATGTATCCATACATTACATCCATACGTCATCACACTGACAACACATATACATACGACACAATCTCATTTATTTTGAGAACATCATTGCACCATGCATTTCATACATCATGGCATTGCATGCAACTAACCTTTCATCTTTTCAAGAAAGATCAATCAATAGAAAATTATCGTCAAATTTTCAATAAGTCAATTATAGATCAATTCCCAAGAAAGGACTGGTCAACCATCTATATAACATATATTTCTTTCAGACCCCTGTCGGTTCAGTTTAAATCTCTCAATGGTTTATTCTGATTCTTTCCCGCAGATGTTTTCTCTAGTTCAGATAAATATCTCAATGATTTATTCTAATTCTTCTCCAGATCCCTGCTGGTTCAGTTTAAATCTCTCAACGGTTTATTCTGATTCTTTCCCGCATATGTTTTCTCTGGTTCAGATAAATCTCTCGACAATTTATTATGATTCTTCTCCAGATCCCTCTTGGTTCAGTTTAAATCTCTCAATGATTTATTCTGATTCTTTGCCATATATGTTTTCTCTGGTTCAGATAAATCTCTCAATGATTTGTTCTATTTCTTCTCCAGATCCCTGCTGGTTCAGTTTAAATCTCTCAACGGTTTATTCTAATTCTTTCCCGCATATGTTTTCTCTGGTTCAGATAAATCTCTCAATGATTTGTTCTGATTCTTTCCCACAGATGTTTTCTCTGGTTTAGATAAATCTCTCAATGATTTGTTCTGATTCTTCTCCAGATCCTTGCTGGTTCAGTTTAAATCTCTCAACAGTTTATTCTGATTCTTTCACACGGATGTTTTCTCTAGTCAAATAAATCTCTTAATGATTTGTTATGATTCTTCTCCAGATCCCTGTTGGTTCAGTTTAAATCTCTCATTGGTTTATTCTGATTCTTTCCCATAGATGTTTTCTCTTGGTTCAGATAAATCTCTCAATGATTTATATTGATTCTTCTCCTGCTAGTTCAGATAAATCTCTCAACAATTTATTCTGATTCTTTCCTAGAAGGCACTTTCTCTGGTTCAGATAAATCGTTCAAAGATCTACTCTGATTCTCTCCAGTTAAAGAATATTCAAGACCTCTTTTGGTTCAGTTTAAGCCTCTCAACGGTTTATTCTGATACTTTCCAAATGAACATTTCTGGTTCAGATAAATCGCTCCAAGATTTATTCTGATTCTTCCCAGTCAAACAACATACAAGACTTTTGCTAGTTTCAGATGAATCGCTCCAAAGATTTATTCTGATTCTTTTCTAGTTGAAATCAAGTTCATACTTAAGTCCATTTTCTGTCAACAGTCACCCTTGGATGGCATCTACAAGCCCATCTCTGACAAATCTCCCTCATTCCTCCAAATGGCATCTATAAGCCCATTCATAATTCATCTTCGAGTGCAAATTTCAGGGCACTCTAGTGTTCAATCATCTTCCACCTTCGAGTCACGAATGACGGATCCGCCAATCTAACTCTTCAAGTTTTAGAAGATTGAACAGGGGCAGCTGTTGTACCCCAAAATTTTCCCTCTCATTTATCAAGTATTTTCTCACAAGATCTCCTTTGGTTCAAGACTGCTCAAGGGTTGATCAGCTCAAGACACCTCCTCAAGCTCTAATGACTGAAAATTAGGGTTTGGGATTGCACAAGGATAATTGAACTTTTAATGCCTCATATGACTTTCATGGATCATTATGGACCCTCAAGATTTCTCATGCCAAGTTTCAAGTCATGGATCACATTTTTATTCAGTCAATTGATCAGTTGACCTAAAAATCAATTGTATTGGGGAAAAGTCAAATGTGGTCAATTTACAGTCAAAATTCATAATTTTTTATCCATGTCAGCATTGTGAACTCCTATGTATCATTTAATCAAGTTTCGACCATAATTCCTCAAGAAATTTGATCAAATCATCAAAAGGGCAAAATGGTCAAAATTAGGGTTTTGAATGAGAAAGGGAAATTTCTGATTTTTGACCTAGAAAATGGTTAATTAGTTTTAGACATGATCTCAAGGTTTCAATTACATCATTTTGACCTAATGTCTTGACTCAAAACATTGCTCAAGGTCATTTGATTGGTAGTTGATTTTCAGTCAACTGATCAAAAGTCAACTGCACATTGAAAAGTCAAACTTTGACTTTTTGGTCAAAATCAAGTATCAAAGATCACAATTCATCAAAACATGTAAAAATATGAAACTTGTTCATCAAGAAATCAAAAAGTCAATATTTTATTTTGAAAAGTCAAAGTTTCCAAACATAGAAATTTTTCAAAGTGTTGGAAACTTCATATTTTTTCACAACTTTGAGCTAATTTTTCACCATGATGTAAGATGATTCAAGAGAAACATTCAACATGAAAGTTGTATATCTCAATGAGATCTAAAACATTGCTTTACACAACATCTCCTATAAATGCATGGATTTCAAGTTATGATTTTGTGAATACATGTTCATGAAACTTGGAAACTTAGTGAAATTTTGCCCTAGTTTAGGCAGGATTTTGACCTAACTTCATGGCAATTTTTCACATAGTTCCAACGAGAATTTTAAAAATTTATTCAAAGAGGGGTTTGTAGAGCACATTACAAGCTTTCTAAAATATCCAAGAACTCCTTGAGATCATGTTTGAGCAACGAGAATCGAAGGCATGAAGTTGGCATTTCATTCTTGAATTATAGGTCATTTTCATGATGAACAAGAATGAAATTTCAATGTTAGGCTACATAATCTTACTTTGCAGGCTGTGATACGGTGGGAGAACTGACTTGAGGGTTTTGCGTTTTGTGTTCGCAAATGTTGCGGTTTAGCAAGAGTCACTACCGACTTTTCTTTTATCCAAAAGGAAAGGTGAAAAAGCACAGGAAAGACCTTTAGAGATGTTTTCTTGAGTTCGGGGGGTAGATTATGAAAAGGGAAGGTATTAGAACCCTTTTCATCCAAGGTTTTCCATGGGTCTTAGTTACTTGCTAGATCACTTACTTTTGTTTGAAGTGTGCTTGTGGGTGGGTTTTGAAAGTATTTTGAAAATATAACTTTGTAATGATTCTCGTTTCTCTAAGAACGCATACAAAGTGTTTATTTCGAAAATGTTTCAAAGGTGTGTTTGTGAGATGTGTTTTTGAAATTATTTTGAAAATGGAACTTTTTAATGGTTCTCGTTTCTATAAGAACGCCTACAAAGTGTTTGTTTCGAAAATAGTTCAAAAGTGAGAGTGTGGGTAAAAATGTTTTTGTTGTGAGAAAGCGAGTAACTAAGAGAGAATCTACCTACTCGAAAGGTCTTAAATGTGCTTTTCCTCCTCCTTTAGATGTGGCTATCTTACCATTGATTTGGTAAGAAGCCCCATCGTTGGATGTGAAGGGACGAGTATGGGACGTTTGTATAGTCATAGAAAGCAACTTATGGGACGCTTTAGCAATGTCGTTTTTAGGGACTAGATCGTTTACCGAAGGAAACATCGAGGGTCATCGAGGGTCTTTTGCTAAAATTCCCATGTTCGAGGGACATGACCATTTTCCGATAGGCAACGAGGGAGATTACTCTAAGGGTGCATGTGTGCAAAGTGTGTTTTATTGCATGCATTTGTCTTTGATTTTTAAGTTGTCTATTTGCTGATTTTATCTTGCCATACATCCTAATTACTAACAATATAGGAAAGCAAGTAAACATGCGGAAAATAAATCCTAAGCTATTACATCACTTTAGGGGGATGGGGGTACAAATTTACAATGGGGATGAAGTGGAGACTGAAATACTACAACCATATCGAATGATAATGAAAAAAATGTAAAAAAAGTGTAAAAAAAAGTGTAAAATAAAAGGAAAACTGCATTTTGAACTGCTATGTGGCGACCCATGTTGCTATGAATCGACACGTAGCTTCTTTCTATCCCTGTAAAACAAAATTAGTTCAGTATGGGTTGACATATAATGGGATGTGTCGACTCATGCACCTTCTTGTATTGGCGCGAAATGCGTATGTATCGACTCATAGGCTTTTCCCTACTCCTGTAAAACAAAATATGCTCAGTATGAGTCGACACATAATGGGATGTGTCGACTCATGCACCTTCTTGCATCGACGTGAAACGCGTATGTGTCGACTCATAGTATTTTCCCACTTCTGTTTTGTAACCTGAAATCAATATGAGTCGATCCATAGGGGTTATGTGTCGACTCATACCCTATTTTTCACTAGAATGAGTCGACACATGAGGATATGTGTCGATACATGCTGCATTATCCTACCTTAAACATTATTTTACTGAATGTACAGGTTAGTTTTGTTAGAACATAGTTTGATTCTATAACCCTTGATTAAAGTTTTGATGATAACAAAATAAAAAGAATAAATAATTTCAAAGATATATACAAAGAACAATCATGCTCCTTAAAATTATGTTTTGTATATGCAGAAGTTCTGATGGAATCAGCATCAGAAGATCAACAATATGTGTTACACGCTGAAGCTACTAGATTATACGCTAAAGCTTGATGACTAGAATCTGCGCCTAAACAAGTACACTCTGACTCTGATCAAAGACATATTTACCAAGTCATCAACACTCTGAAGCATTATCGGCAGTTACAGAAAAGAAGACTCTGAAGCGTTACTGGGTATTCAAGACATAATTAAATGCTAACGGCTTTCTTCAGACAAGATCTTCTATAAAAGGAAAGTGTGTTATTATCATTAAACTTGCTTTATGGACAACGTATCTTTGCTTGCCTATATAAACAAGTCTGCTTGTGAAAGAAGCACGTACGTACGCACACAACAATTTGCCAAGCCTTCCAAACCACACATATTCAAAGCTCAAGCAAATTCATTTTATTCCAAGCTTAATTTGTGTAACTATCACAATTGTGATATACTGTTTTGTTAGAAAACAACAACACACTCTTGTTCAATTATTTGTAAAATATTTCCTTGAGATAAACCGGTATGTGGTTATACTCAAGAAGACTTTAACAGTTCTTAAAGTAGCTGTTGTAATCCTTTGAGATTAGTGGATTAAGACCTCGTTGGAGAGAGGCGAAATCACCTTGACGGGTGGACTAGAGTAGTTTGAGATAAAATGAACCAGGATAAAAATAATGTGTCTTTAAGTTGTTTTTATTTGATCCAAGTTTTTCAATTCAACCCCCCTTCTTGTGTTTTTCACATCTTCAATTGGCATCAGAGCGCCTGGTTCTGAGCTTATAACACTTAACCGTGTCCGTACAAGATCCAGCGTCAGAAAAACACAATGACAGGACCAAGTCAAAACATCATCAATGACAACAATGAAGAAAGGGACAGATTCAGTGGCAAACCTCCAGTCTTTGATGGAGAGAACTTTGACTACTGGAAAGACAAAATTGAGAGTTTCTTTTTGGCCCATGATGCTGATCTGTGGGACATGGTGACAAATGGATACACGCACCCAGTGAATGCAAGCGGTCAGAAGATTGACAGGAAAGCAATGTCTGACCAACAAAAGCGTGAGTTCAGAAATCATCACAAGGCCAAAACAATTCTTCTCAGCGCCATCTCATATTCAGAATATGAGAAAATATCAAAAAGAGAAACTGCCAAAAATATGTTTGATTCTCTGAGAATGACGCATGAAGGAAACATTCAAGTCAAAGAAACCAAAGCCCTTGAGCTCATTCAGAAGTATGAGGCATTCAAGATGGAAGATAGCGAATCAATAGAAACTATGTTTTCAAGATTCAAAATTCTCGTTGCTGGTCTAAATGTTCATGACAAAGGATATTCCACTGTTGATCATGTTAAGAAGCTCATCAGAAGCTTGCCAAAATAGTGGAGGCCAATGGTCACAGCGCTTAAGCTAGCCAAGGATCTCAACAAAATCTCTCTGGAGGAACTTGTCAGCTCCCTCAGAAGTCACGAGATAGAGCTAGAAGCAAATGAACCTCAAAAGCAAGGTAAGCCATTAGCTTTAAAATCTAACAGAAAATCTGACTCCAAAGTTTTGCAGGCTGTGGAAGAAACCTCTGATGGATCCTCATCAGAAGAAGATGAACTGTCTCTTCTCTCCAGAAGGGTGAACCAACTATGGAAGTAGAGGCAAAGGAAGTTCAGGAATCCCAGAAGATTAGAAAATCAGAATGAATCTTCCTCCAGATACAGAAGGTCAAAATCCTCCTCTAGACACAGAAGATCTGAAGGTTCTTCAGGATATAGAAAGCCAAACAACAAAGACATCATATGCTATTAATGTAACGAGAAAGGGCACTACAAAAGTGATTGCCCAAAGCTTCATAAGGAGAAGCCCAAGAAGAAGTTTATCAAAGAAAAGAAGAAAAGCCTCATGGCTACATGGGATGATTTTGACACATCTGAAGCTGACTCAGAATCAGATGATGAAAGAGCAAACATAGCTCTCATGGCAAACGTATCTGAAGACAGTGAAGCTTCCGGTTCAGACTCAGAATCAGATACAAAAGAGGTATTCCCTTACTTTACTATAAACTTTACTAAGGCTGAACTAGTTGAAAGCCTTAATGAAATTCTGGAAAGGTATCAGCAGATCAGTGTCAAATTCAGAAACATGAAAAGGAATCTTGCTTTTGACTCTAATAAAACTGAGAGTCTCAGATTGGAGAATTCTGAGTTAAAAGATAAAATTTCAAAATTAGAAAACCAATTTCAAAACTCTCAGAAGGAAACAATCCCTGAAACTCCCAACAATGTTGATGAGATCATCAAAGAGTATGATCACAATTTTCAGAAGTTTCTAGCTAAAAACATAGACAAAAGCAAAATGGCTTCAATGATCTATGGAGTTAGCAGAAATGGCAGAAAAGGGATAGGATATCAAGGTAAGGTACCTACACCAAAAAATGCCATGGATTTAGTTATAAAATGTACTAAACTTGATTCACAGTTTATATATGGGCACACACATGACATAAAATACACAAGTAGTGATTACTCTATCAAACCAAAATTCAACCAGAGTTTTGGTAAAACTAACAAACAGGACCCAAGAAAATGTGGGTACCTAAGGATAAAATAATACATGTGGCAGATATCTTTAGCAGTAAAGCAAAGACACCAATCATGGTACCTGGACTCTGGCTGCTCACGACACATGACGGGAAGAAGGCATATGTTCCAAAGCCTGAAACTTAAGCCTGGAGGCCACATAGGCTTTGGAGCAATCAGAGAGAAAAGATCATTGGCTCTAGAACAGTAGGTAATGGAAATCTTCCCTCTATAAGTAATGTTTTATTAGTTGATGGATTAATGCATAATCTGTTATCCATAATTCAATTAAGTGATAACGGTTATGATATAATCTTCAATCAAAATTCATGCAAAGCTGTTAGTCAGAAAGATAGGACTATCCTATTTAATGGAAAGAGGAAAAACAACATTTATAAAATCAAACTTTATGAACTGAAAAGTCATAATGTAAAATGTCTTCTGTCTGTTAACAACGAGCAATGGATCTGGCACAGAAGATTGGGACATGTTAATATGAGAAGAATATCTCAGATTAACAAACCCAATCTGGTCATAGGACTTCCTAACCTGAAGTTCAATTCAGATGCTCTGTATGAAGCATGTCAGAAAGGCAAGTTTGCAAAACCTGCTTTCAAATCCAAAAATGTTGTTTCCACCTCTAAGCCATTAGAACTTCTGCACATTGACTTATTTGGACCAGTTAAAACTGCTTCAATCAGTGGAAAGAAGTATGGGTTAGTAATCGTAGATGACTATAGCAGATGGACATGGGTAAAGTTCTTAAGGCACAAGGACGAGTCACACTATGTTTTTGTTACCTTCTGCAACCAAGTTCAGAATGAAAAGGATCTTAGAATCGTCAAAGTTAGAAGTGATCATGGTAGAGAATTTGAAAATAAATATTTTGAGTTATTCTTTAATGAAAAAGGCATTCTGCATGATTTCTCTTGTCCTAGAACTCCCCAGCAAAATGGAGTTGTAGAACGAAAGAACAGAACATTGCAAGAAATGGCCAGAACCATGATCAACGAGACTAACGTTGCTAAGATCTTATGGGAAAAGGCAATAAACACAACGTGTTACATTCAGAATAGAATCTCCATAAGACCTATTCTGGAAAAGACTCCATATGAATTGTGGAAGAACAGAAAGCCCAACATTTCCTATTTTCACCCATTTGGATGTACATGCTTTATTTTGAATACAAAAAATTATTTGAACAAGTTTGAATCTAAAGCACAAAAGTTTATTATGTTAGGATACTTTGAACGCTCAAGAGTTTACAGAGTATACAATACAGAAACACAGATTGTTGAAGAGTCAATCAGTGTTCGGTTTGATGATAAGCTTGACTCTCAAAAGTCAAAGAAGAATGAATTCCTTGCAGGTATGGAAGTTGAACTCACAGATACTGAAGACAACTCATCCGAGGCTCCCAACAGAGACACTCCCTCAACATCAGAAAGAGCCACTGCAAGCAATCCAACACCTTCTGTTGACCAACTCCAGAAAAGACCATCCAGAAGCAGCATTGATCACCCAGTTGAAACAATTTTAGGAAGGAAGGAAGATCCAATCAGAACAAGATCTACTTTCAGAAATTCTGAAGAGTCTCTCATGGGACTGGTTTCTCTGATTGAACCAACAACAATTGATGAAGCACTTCTGGAAAATGACTGGATTCTGGCAATGCAAGAGGAGCTAAATCAATTCACCAGAAATGACGTATGGGATCTGGTTCCCAAACCAAAAGGATTCAACGTCATTGGTACAAAATGGGTGTTTAGAAACAAGCTGAACGAACAAGGTGAAGTCATCAGAAACAAAGCACGACTGGTAGCACAAGGTTATAGTCAGCAAGAGGGGATATACTATACAGAAACCTTTGCTCCAGTCGCCAGGTTAGAATCTATCAGACTTTTAATATCTTTTTCTATTAATAAAGGCATCACTCTGTATCAGATGGATGTCAAGAGTGCATTCTTAAATGGCTATATAGAAGAAGAGGTATATGTGCACCAACCCCCTGGTTTTGAAAGTTCCAAAAATCCAGAATATGTTTTCAAACTAAAGAAGTCACTCTATGGTCTAAAACAAGCTCCCAGAGCTTAGTATGAAAGACTAAGTAACTTCCTGTTGGAAAAGGAATTCACCAGAGGGAAAGTTGACACAATCTTGTTCTGTAAGACAGTTAAGAATGACATCTTAGTATGTCAGATTTATGTTGATGACATCATGTTTGGATCCACTAAACCCTCTCTGGGAAGAGAGTTTGATAAATGTATGCAGGCAGAGTTTGAAATGAGCCTAATGGGGGAACTAAAAATCTTTCTGGGGATTCAGATTAATCAAACTCCTGAAGGAACTTATATTCATCAGAGCAAATATGTCAGAGAACTTATGAAGAAATTTGATCTCTCAGAATGTAAGCCCTCAAGGATTCCAATGCATCCCACGTGCATTCTGGAAAAAAATAGGTAAGTAAAAAGGTAGAACAGAAGGTCTACAGAGGTATGATTGGTTCTCTTCTCTATCTGACGGCTTCAAGGCCTGACATTCTATCGAGTACTTGCATTTGTGCTAGATTCCAATCAGATCCTAGAGAATCTCACTTAACAACAGTTAAGCAAATTTTCATGTATCTGAAAGGTACTGCTAATCTGGGTTTGTTTTATAGAAAATCAAGTGATTACAGCCTAGTAGGATACTGTGATGCTGATTTTGCTGGAGACAGAGTAGAACATAAAAACACTTCTGGAAGTTGCCAGTTTCTGGGAGAAAGTCTGATCTAATGGTCCAGCAAAAGACAATCCACAATAGCTCTATCAACAACATAAGCTGAATATATAACAACAACTGGATGTAGCACGCAAATTCTCTGGATGAAAAGTCAACTTGAGGACTTCAATATATTTGAGAGTAACATCCCTATCCTCTGTGACAATACTTCTACTATTTGTCTCAGTAAAAATCCTATTTTTCATTCTAGGGCTAAGCATATAGAAATAAAACATCATTTTATTAGTGACTATATTCAGAAAGGGATTCTCAATTTAAAATTCATTGACACAGACCATCAATGGGCTGATGTCTTTACAAAACCTCTTTATGAAGATAGGTTTAACGTTATTCTGAAACATCTCAGCATGAAGCTTTGCCTAGAATAAACTGTTTTATTTACATATCCTAATCTTCAGAATTTTTGTTCTTTTTTGTGAACTGCTGATCAACCTGCCTTCAGACTTTTAGAAGTACAGATTGTATTAGAATCTATCCATGAAGATCTGAGCGTTTCATTTCAAGGATAGAAGTGTGTTGTTCACGTAAGCAAACAGTTGTCATCCATTCATCAGCTACCTTCTAAGGCTGAACACGCGTTCATTTTTCTGAAAGGTCAAAAGCGCTGATTGGATGCATTGAGACACATGTCATGGGTAACCGTTCCAATATCTTTCTGAATCCCCTAAAATCAGCTGTCATTAATGCTTATAATCATTACAATTTATTTCTATCTCTTGCAGTTTATGTTTTCAAAATCTATTTAAACGCATTTTTCACTCTTTACACTCTTTCACTTTCACCTTCTCTACAATCTAATTGTTTTCAGTTTGCATCTCTCAAAAAAAACCCTTTCATTTTCTTCTCAAATTTTCTGTGTGAACATGGCTTCCTCAAGCATCCCAAATTCCAGTACTCAGAGAACAGAATCCACAGAACAATATGAAGAACCGTTCATAACTCTCCTCACGCCCATTGACAACTTAGAAGTGCTTTCAAAATTGATTGTGGATTTTAAAAGTCTTCAAGAAAATGGATTCAATCTTTCTGAAGAAGTAAAGGCTCAAGGATGGAACAAGTATTTTGACCGTCTTCTAAGTCCAACGTTCCCAATCCTTGTGAAGGAATTTTGGATTCATGATTCATCCTCTAACCATCAAGTCACTTCGTATGTAATGGGGAAGAAGATAGTCATAACTGAAGACCTTATTGCAAGATTGATAAGTTACAATGGTGGTGGCGTAAGGTGTATACACATGGCAGAAAGATGTGCTGATGTCGCTTCAATTGATAGAGAAATCTTCACTCTGGGTCTTCCCTCCAGCAAGATAAGGGATCTGAAAGACCATCACAGAATATGGGCTAAGATTATTCTGGGATGCATAAACCACAGGAAGCCAACCAGCTCTCCTGACTACATAAACATTGATCAGCAGTTTTTGATCTACTTCATCTCCCAGAAGACTAAGGTGAATCTGGCTCATTTGTTGTTTAATCATCTGAAGACCAGTGTTAAGGAGACTAGAGAAGATGAGTGAACTAAAAGGGACTGGATACCCCTTGGAAGGCTCATATCAGATATTTTGACTGAGAATAGGCTAATAGAGCATCTAACATAAGCACGGGAAATCAGCTCTTTAGAGGCAACTGCTGGAAAGCCTTTGAATGCGAAGAATCTGAAAAAGATGAAGATTATTGAGAACATCAAGAAGGAACCCAGTGTTACTTCTTTTGCAACAATCACCAGCAGAAGGATTCCTCTGGATAATTTTCCTATGTTCTCAGAAATTGATTCCAAGCCTTAGATTGTCATCAGATATATGGATGCATGCAAGGCAGATGGTACTGCACCAGAGTTAAATATCCAGGACTTGCAACAGAAGGCTCCAGAAGTTGTGCTAAAGAAGAACAAGAAAAGGAAGGGAGCAGCAGAAGGATCATCCCAGCGGACTCCCAAAGCTGCTAAAAGGAAAGGTAATCCTTCTACTGTTAATGTTTTAGAATCAATATCTTTATCAACATCTGAACCAATTCCTACCCAATCAAAAATTCCTACCCCACAAACATTTGATGATTTTGACATAGGGTTTGACCCCTCAGAAACTTTAACTCTTAGAGAAACTCACTCCCTACCTATCAATCCAAATATTGAAACAACTCAACCAGAACTTGCAAAAGTTCTGTCATATATTGAAACTTTTAACCAGAATATTTCTGCTCCCATACCAGAAAATCCAAACTCTGAAACCACTTCAGAAGCACCACAACCAGATATTCCCCTCTCTCCACAACCAGAAATACCACTACCTCCATCTCCTCAACCAGAAATTCATCCACCTTCTCCACAACCTGAACAATCACAACCAGAAGTTCAAACTTCTGAGGTCCAACCTTCTGAATCCTGTGAACCAAAAACTCACAATGTTCAATCCAACCAAACTTTTGATTCTGATACCATTCCTATTCCTGGAATCACTGAACCTCTGGCCATTCGTATTCCCCTGACCATTTTGGATATTCCCCAAATTCCCTCTTCACTAGAATCAACTCCACCAAATTCCCCAACTAGTCCAATAATTATTCCAGACTCTCCCACTCCCTCACCAAAGAGCAATCCAGATGACAACGCAAAAACTGTCATTGATTTAACTGTTTTTGAACGTCTTGCTGCCATAACCCACAAAACAGTAATTCCAAAACCAAAACCATTCGAACCCTCACCAGATGTTAGTACTAGTTTATTGATGTTTGAAACAGAAATGCAGAAGTGGATAACTTCCCTGAAGCAAGCTAGTCTTGAGATGATTAATCCTGGTGCTTCATATTATCTGTGGACAAGTTTCAGAAGATGGATAAGTTCTGAAACTCATAAGATGAAAGAACAGAGCTACGGACAAGTTCAACAGAATTTCAGTAATCTGCTAAAGGTAATTGAAGATCAATTTCTGAGCCAACTGCTCAAGGAAGAAGTTCTCCCTTTGGACAATGCTCCCTGGTCAGAACATCGTCCAACAGACAAAGTTCAACCAGAGTCAGAAGGTCTCATTCTGACTGATACTCCAGAGCAGATGATTCCGGAAGAGGAACTGGTTCAAAAAGATGACGTTGCAAAATGCTCTGAGAAGCATCCAGTTACTGAAGATTCTCAAGCTTCCTCCTATGAAAGGCAGACTCTGGAAGAACTGAAGAGAGCAGATATTATTATGCAGGAAAGGATGGATAAACAGGATGATAAAATTTCGGAAATCAAGAGCATGTTAACCAAACAAGAGGAAACCAACACCCAGATCAAGGGCTTGTTGGAAGCTTTGTTCACGCGCCTCCCTCCTCCATCTTAGATTTTCCTTTGTTTTAAAATTTGTTTATCTGTAATATTTTCTACATTGCTGTTGTTATGAACTTCTTATTGTTGCTTCTTATTTTAATATAAATCCTTTTTGGCTCTGATTATATATTCTTTTTGATAACTGACAAAAAGGGGGAGAAAGAATAAGATATTTTCAATAACGGATTACTGAGACATAAGTCTCAAACATTCTGATCTACTCAATTTCTTTCTTCTGAAAAGCCTGAACAGGTACAAAACTTTGATGAAAGATATAGTAAGATTCTGATGCTCAAAGACTCATGGAATTAAAGGGAAGTAATCAACTCAGGGGGAGTCTTTCTTCTTAATTCTATACTTTTTATTCTTTATTTCTAATTGAAAAATCTGGTTTTTGTCATCATCAAAAAGGGGGAGATTGTTAGAACATAGTTTGATTCTACAACCCTTGATTATAATTTTGATGATAACAAAATACAAAGAATAAATAATTTCAAAGATATATACAAAGCACAATTATGCTCCTTAAAATTATGTTTTGTATATGCAGAAGTTCTGATGGAATCAGCATCAGAAGATCAGCAATATGTGCTACACGCTGAAGCTACCAGATTATACGCTGAAGCTTAATGACCAGAATCTGCGCCTAAACAAGTACACTCTGACTCTGATCAAAGACATCTTTACCAAGTCATCAACACTCTGAAGCGTTATCAGCAAGTACATAAAAGAAGACTCTGAAGTGTTACTGGTTATTCAAGACAGAATTAAATGCTAACAGCTTTCTTCAGACAAGATCTTCTACAAAAGGAAAGTGTGTTATTATCATTAAACTTGCTTTATGGACAACGTATCTTTTCTTGCCTATATAAACAAGTCTGCTTGTGAAAGAAGCACGTACGTACGCACACAACAATTTGCCAAGCCTTCCAAACCATGCATATTCAAAGCTCAAGAAAATTCATTTTATTCCAAGCTTAATTTGTGTAACTATCACAATTGTGATATACTGTTTTGTTAGAAAACAAAAACACACTCTTGTTCAATTATTTGTAAAATATTTCCTTGAGATAAACCGGTATGTGGTTATACTCAAGAAGACTTTAACAGTTGTTAAAGTAGCTGTTGTAATCCTTTGAGATTAGTGGATTAAGACCTCATTGGAGAGAGGCGAAATCACCTTGACGGGTGGACTGGAGTAGTTTGATATCAAACGAACCAGGATAAAAATACCGTGTCTTTAAACTGTTTTTATTTGATCTAAGTTTTTAAATTCAACCCCCCTTCTTGTGTTTTTCACATCTTCAAGTTTATGGCATATGATGGCTAAACATGAATAATAAATTATTGAATAAACTTAAACCTTAAACAAATGACTAGTTCAACAGGATAATAAAGTACTACATCTTGTCTTTAAAGAACAACAGTTTGTTAATGATGTAATGACAAGATATCGAGTCAGGAGGACTTACCTTTGGGTTGCACTGGTTGTTTTAGATCTGAATGCTTTCCCAAATGATGTGATAACCTTTTGAGTCTTCAGGAAGCTGCTATGGACTGTTAGAAATGAGTTAGATTGTACTGTAATGTTTTTGGTGTTTTGAAGATGGAGATGAATAGCAACACATGAGCTGTTTTTGTGATGTTTTGGACCACCTTTGTATGTGATGAGTTGTTTGATTTAAAGGAAAGTTTGTATGGTGGAGCAATGGGTTGGGGTTCTGTTTTGAATAAGAACAAATTTGATTTTGAAAAATCAGTCAAGGTTAACAAGGATAATATTTTTCTGCTCAATTAGACTCTCTATTCTCTCACTTTATGCCTCTTCCAAAGTCCAACCCCCTTTGTCTTATGAGACAGTTTTCTTTTGTAGACCCCTTGATTGTGGTTTAGGGGGGAAAACAAATAATTCATTTTGAATTGCTTTTGCCTACTATTTTGACACTTTCTTCCCACAATTTTCCTTTGCCATTTTGGTGCAATTTGGGGGCTGTCATGGTGCAGGCTTGGGCAGACTGCATAGAGCAGTTTTGGACTGTAATGGCAGCATGTATCCTTGGGGTGCAGCAAAGTTGTAGCATATGATATATCATATTTTCTTCAATTTTGGACAGCATAGTTGTAACATGTCACAAATTTAGTCTTGTGCACATTATGTCAAAGACAAAAATATTGTGACAAGGTTTTAATCAAGACATAGTTTTTAGAATATGTAATTTTGCAAAAATGTCACTTTGTAATAACTTGAATTACTTGCATCATCTTGAATTATTTGGAGTTGTAATAAAATGCCATGAAGCAAATGAATTTAACCAAGTATAGAAAATACTTAGAAAAATCTCAAAGACTTGCAAAGTTGGATTTTTGATTCTCTTGACTTCTTAATGATCAAGCTTAATATTTTTGAATGTCTTGATGAAATTTGATCTTTGGGTTGTAATGCTGACCAAAAAAGTCAAAGTTTGACTTTCCAGTATGCAATTGACCATTTTTCCCTTATGCCAATTTCAAGCCTAAATGGATGTATCAGTGCTGCAAACTTGCCGTCTTAGAATATCTTGTGAGCAAATACTTGAAAAATGAGAGGGCAAATTTTGGGGTACAACAGCTTCCCCTGTTCAATCTTCTTAAACCTGATGAGTTAGATTGGCGAGTTATACCATTCGTGACCCGAAGGTGGAAGATTATTGGACACTAGAGTGCCCAGAAATTTGCACTCGGCGATGCGATGATAGGAGGAATGGGCTTAGAGATGCCATTTGGAGAGGTGATAGAATCTTGTTGGAGATGGGCTTGTAGATGCCATCCAAGAATGCTTTATGAATTGTAATTTGTAAGTTGAGTATCAGAATTGCGTCCATGTCTGGAGTGTATCTGAAAGCTGTCTTTGAATGAGTATCAGGATGGCATCCGTAATTGGTGTGTATCTGAACTGTATCTAAAAGTTGAATCTGAATGAGTATCAGGATGGCATCCGTATCCGGTGCGTATCTGAACTGTATCAAAAGGTGAATCTGAATGAGTATCAGGATGGCATCCGTATCTGGTGCATATCTGAACTGTATTAAAAGGTGAATCTGAATGATTATCAGGATGGAATCCGTATCCGGTGCGTATCTGAACTGTATCAAAAGGTGAATCTGAATGAGTATCAGGATGGCATCCGTATCTGGTGCGTATCTAAACTGTATCAAAAGGTGAATCTGAATGAGTATCTGGATGGAATCCGTATTTGGTGCGTATCTGAACTGTATCAGAAGGTGAATCTGAATGAGTATCAGGATGGCATCCATATCTGGTGCGTATCTGAAATGTATCAAAAGGTGAATCTGAATGAGTATCAGGATGGCATCCATATCTGGAGCGTATCTGGACTATATCAGGAGGTTATATTGTTTGAGTTGGTCGAGTAGATATTTATCCTGTCTGGTTTCAGGTATTAATCTCTGATCTGAGAAAGAAAGATAGTTTTCCTGGCTTTCTACAGGTATTAATCTTCAATCTCTTCATGTAGATAGTTTTCCTGGCTTGTTACAGGTATTAATCTACAATCAGTCGTCCACAGATAGTTTTCCCGACTTGCTACAGGTATTAATCTGGAACTTGAAAAGGTTGGTCGACGAGATAGTTGTCCTGGCTAGTTTCAGGTATTAATCTCTAACCTGAGAAAGAAAGATAGTTTTCCTAGCTTGCTATAGGTATTAATCTTCAATCTCTTCATGTAGATAGTTTTCCTGGCTTGTTACAGGTATTAATCTACAATCAGTCGTCCACAAATAGTTTTCCTGGCTTACTACAGGTATTAATCTGGAACTTGAAAAGGTTGGTCGACGAGATAGTTGTCCTGGCTGGTTTCAAGTATTAATCTCTGACCTGAGAAAAAAAGATAGTTTTCCTGGCTTGCTACAGGTATTAATCTTCAATCTCTTCATGTAGATAGTTTTCCTGGCTTGTTACAGGTATTAATCTACAATCAATCGTCCATATATAGTTTTCCTGGCTTGTTACAGGTATTAATCTGGAACTTGAAAAGCGTTGATGGTAACCATCTATTGATTGATCTTTCCTGAAAAAAGGTAGAACGTTAGTTGTATGCAATGTCATGATGTATGAAATGCGTGATGTCATGATGTTCTCAAAATAAATGAGATGGTGTCGTATGCACTTATCATGTATGAGAATAGGATGTATGAAATTTGAAATGTTTAATGAATGTATTTTTGTCTGGGAAAATAAATCCTTGACAAATGTCAGGGAGTCGTTAAAACCTGGATTGCTGTTGAAGATTATGTGTGTCTTCAAACCTTGCTTAGAATGTTTCCACCGGGGATTCCTGTTTTATTGTTTGATGAGAACTCTGCTGGGAAATATTGGAAACTCTGTGGGGAGTATGTTTATTCCTGCTTGGGAAAAAGTTTAGGAGTCTTAATCGTCCGTTGCTCTACTGAGGAATCGAAGTTGAACTGATATCTAGTCGAGTCTAGGTTTCTATGTAACTTGATGGGGATTGTAGAGTAGTCTACTAGGGAAGAGGGGTTGTGGTCCTCTGATTTGTAGTAGTCGGAGAGGCAAACTCAACCTGGGGAATCCTGTTGTTTGTTGGGGAAATAAACCCTGTTGTTCAGTCTATTGGAGAAGCGGTGACTTTACTGGAGAAAAATCCTCGAGGATTCTTGAGGTTGTCTCAGCTGGGGAAAGTTTTTCAGAGATTAAACTCTGGTTGGGGAGTCATCCTATGAGAAGGACTTTGGAGAGATTCGTCATTGCCCCTAGTAGCAAATGTTCGTGGCATTGCCAAAAATGTTTGATTGTACGTAACTCTTTGCTGAGATTTGACGTTTAATACCCCAAGTGACAGAGATGGAGGCTTTCCCCTGGTTACTCTGCAACTCTTGAGAGGTTTCCTGGAATCTTGACTAGACTTCCCCGGGTGTGCTGGATAGTGACATGTCATGTCCCTTTGTTGATAGGAGATTCGTCAATGGAAGTGTCGTCCTTCTTGAATTGATTTTGTTCACTGAGAGAGCTTTCATTCACTGGACATTCATTGTGTGAATTTCTCCGCTGTCAATCAATTAGCCATATGCAAGCAGTGATATTCAAGTAATGCAAAGTTTATGCTTGTCTTGAAGTTTTGAAAAATGCGTTTTTAGCAAGTAAAGAAGTTTTGTAGGAAAAATTTAACTAGGGATTTTGAGTAAAGCCTTACAGGAGTCAGGATACCTTTTTGTAACAGTATGCTTTCGAACTAACCCATGCTTCAATTAGTACTTTTGAAGGGTTGTAACAAGGCTTAGTTCACGGTTTAAGACTCAAAGGATAAAGGCTCAAAGTGTATTTGTACCCACCCGCTCTTCGTGATTTTCTTCAGTCCTAAACTCAGTTAATTGTGCGTTTGAACTTCAATTGAGTCTGGAATGACATTTTAGTGATGGTTCAGACAAGTTAGGTTTGTCGGAAGGCAGTCATTTTATCCATATATTTTCACGTTGTTGAGGATTTTAAGTTACCTCTTTTTACTTGATTTGTTATCCCTAATTTTTGCTTGACTGTTCTTGTTTTGAGATTACAGTCAGCGGGATGCCCCCGTTTTTTTTCTTTAAGTCTCCTTCATAGGTTTTGACTTAGTGGGCCTTTCTTTTTGAGAGATAATGACTACCTATGTGATAGGGAACCATCACCGTCTTTTGATTCCAGAGGAATGTTTCTTGACGTCATTCGTTGTATTACGAGATGAGAGTTTGCGGCTTAATGCGCGTTTGAGTTAACTGAGAGACTACCCTGCCACAGGTTTTGTTTAAAGGTTTTAATTTTGTGAAAAAGAAAAACTTCTACTTCTTTGGCCATAAGGGGTTGACTATGGATTATCTTCCTTATAACTCCAGTGTTTAGGATTCTAAAGAACGTCTGTACCTCGTCAGCAAGGTCTGTCCAAAATCATACTGTATGAGATTATGGCATTGTTTTCGTCATCCTCCCTCTAAAGGCTTGTAACTTTTAGCAAGAGTTAAATGTCATAAAGAGAGTAAAAAAAGCACATTTTAAATGTAATGAAAATGAGTGGATCAAATAAAGACAAACATATGCAATGCATTAATGAAACAACATTAAAGTTTGACATTAATAGATAATTGTTTGAATAACAAAAAAGATTACAACTTGAAAATTCAAATAAACAAAAGCTTATTTGTCTGAACTTGTCACTTTAGATGGTGAGCCTTTGAAGGATGACAGAAGAACTCAGTCTGACCATCTTGTGTGAACTCCAGCATTCCTTCGTCGATCAGGTTTTGAATCTTATACTTCAACGCCCAACAATCATTTGTATCATGCCCAGGGCTATCAGAATGATAAGCACACCTTGCCTCCGGATTGTAGTTAGGAGAGGAAGTCTTCAGGCTCGGATGAGGGTTTATCATTATAATCAGATTCATCCTCAACATGTGTTGTAATGCTTGTGACAATGGCATGTTGATTTGGGTGAAGTGCCTTTGGCAGAAGAATTCAGTCTGGCCATCTTGTGTGAACTCCAGCGTCCTTCTTCAATCAGGTCTTGAATTTTATTTCTTAATGTCCAACAGCTATTGGTGTCATGTCCAGGATTGTTGGAGTGGTACGCACATCTTGCATTTGGATTGTACCTCGGAGAGGCTGTGTTGGGATTCTGAGGGGTGTCTTTCAACGTAACCAGCTTGGCCTCCAATATGTGTTGCAGTAATTGAGACAATGACATGTTAATTTCGGTAAAACGCCTTTCAGCTGTATTCCGCTTACGCCGATTACCCTCTTGTTATTGGCGAGGTTGTTGCTGGGTTTGTGACGCTGAAGAAAATTGGGGAGGTCTCCTCTCGGCTTCTTGTATCAAGGGAGGCTGAATGATGACTTGATCCCCAATCCTAGATGTTTTCCCCATTTGGTTACATTCATCCTGACGAAGCTTGTTGATGAGGACCCTTAGCTCTTCTTGTCCTTGTGCTAGGTTTTGAATGAGAGCCATATGGCCTACCAGCTGTCTCATCATTTGGACCCTCATTATGGCTATCTCAGTTTGTAGTCGTTCCAACTGGTCATCTTTGTTGCCCTCAGGATTTTTCTTGGCTAGTTTCCCAGCGAGGAGTGCTTTCAACTCTTCCTGCCCCTTGGATAGGTTCAAGAACATCTCTTGAAGTTGAGCGTTTTGAGCCTGGATGTCTTTCACTGTTTGTTCAAGAGCCATTGCTGAAATAAACATCGGAGGAGATGAGAAACCTGTTATGAATCCTGCTGTGCAATGATATGTATGATATATATGCAATGTTTTCAAGGATCTCGCGAGGTAAACACAAGAAAAAGTTAGAGATTGAATTTTGATCAACATCTTTGATTGGAGAACTTTGTATCAGTGGATGTCCTTCCACGAGAATCAAGCTCACCATGTCAAGTGGGTCATATCCCTTGACTCGAGTTTGTTGTAATTGATCTTTGACGGTGTTTGGTCAGAGGAAAATAAATCCTCTTGCCCCTTGCTAGACGTCTGGTTCAACGTGACCCTGCATCATGGGCCCTCGAGATCCTTGAAATGGTCACTGAAAATCTTATGGTATGATGTTCATGATGTTATGTACAAGTATGCGAGGTAAGCAGATTTACATACAAATAATCACATTCACACAAAGCAGACAAATCCTTAGTTTCTGGCTTGCATGGAGTCTTGTAGGTAAGTACCCTCTTGAAGTTTAGTTGGCTCAACCTGTCCTAGTTAATAGTAACCGGATTCTAAGGGGTCTCAATATCACTGACCTTTATTTTAGGCATTGTCTCAGCTCAATCAATCTTTTCTTGTGGCCGAGATATCCCAAAAGCCCGGTCTCAATGAGTGTAGCATCGAGTATCAACCAATTTTCAGCTCTACACCAAAACCGGTTATCTCACTACGTCCTAATGGCCAAGTTGGTTCAATTAGGGTTCTAAAGTCAGTTAATGCTTCACGAAACCACGCCGCGGCCCCGTACTCTCCTTGATTCGACTCAAGGGTTACCGGTACCAACCAAAGTGCCACATCAACGTAGCTACTGCTTCAACCATGTCGGTATACGCCGCACTGTTCCCTCGCAGTCTATTGCTACTTACCAAAAAGGTATCCCCAAATCCGGGTGTAGGATTTAAAACAAACCCAAACAAGGAACCAAAATGTAAAGCATACAAATCAAACAATGAAAGCAAGTAAAGGTGATATAACCCTAAGGTAACCCCACTTTTTTTAGTTTTAGTCCCCAGCAGAGTCGCCAGTTCTGTGATACAGTGGGAGAACTGACTTGAGGGTTTTGCGTTTGTGTTTGCAAATGTTGCAGTTTAGCAAGAGTCGCTACAGATTTTTCTTTTATCCAAAAGGAAAGGTGAAAAAGCACAGGAAAGACCTTTAGAGATGTTTTCTTGAGTTTAGGGGGTAAATTATGAAAAGGGAAGGTATTAGAACCCTTTTCATCCATGGGTTCTTAGTTACTTGCTAGATCACTTACTTTTGTTTGAATGTGTACTTGTGTGTGGGTTTTGAAAGTATTTTGAAAATATAACTTTGTAATGATTCTCGTTTCTCTAAGAACGCATACAAAGTGTTTATTTCAAAAATGTTTCAAAGGTGTGTTTGTGAGATGTTTTTTTGAAAGTATTTTGAAAATGGAACTTCGTAATGGTTCTCGTTTCTATAAGAACGCCTACAAAGTGTTTGTTTCGAAAATAGTTCAAAAGTGAGAGTGTGGGTAAAAATGTTTTTATTGTGAGAAAGCGAGTAACTAATAGAGAATCTACCTACTCAAAAGGTCTTAAATATGCTTTTCCTCCTCCTTTAGATGTGGCTATCTTACCATTGATTTGGTAAGAAGCCCCATCGTTGGATGTGAAGGGACGAGTATGGGACGTTTGTATAGTCATAGAAAGCAACTTATGGGACGTTTTAGCAATGTCGTTTTTAGGGACTAAATCGTTTCCCGAAGGCAACATCGAGGGTCATCGAGGCACTACGATCTTTTATCGAGGGTCTTTTGCTAAAACTCCCATGTTCGAGGGACATGACTATTTTCCAATAGGCAACGAGTGAGATTACCCTAAGGGTTCATGTGTGCAAAGTGTGTTTTATTGCATGCATTTGTCTTTGATTTTTAAGTTGTCTATTTGCTGATTTTATCTTGCCATACATCCTAATTACTAATAATATATGAAAGCAAGTAAACATGCGGAAAATAAATCCTAAGCTATTACATCACTTTAGGGGGATGGGGGTACAAATTTACAATGGGGATGAAGTGGAGACTGAAATATTACAACCATATCGAATGATAATGAAAAAAATGTAAAACAAATTGTAAAATAAAAGTAAAACTGCATTTTGAACTGCTATGTGTCGACCCATGTTACTATGCATCGACACATAGCTTCTTCCTACCCCTGTAAAACAAAATCAGTTCAGTATGGGTCGACACATTATGGGATGTGTCGACTCATGCACCTTCTTGTATCGACGCGAAATGCGTATGTATCGACTCATAGGCTTTTCCATGCTCCTGTAAAACAATATCTGATCAGTATGAGTCGACACATAATGGGATGTGTCGACTCATGCACCTTCTTGCATCGATGCGAAACGCGTATGTGATGACTCATAGTCTTTTCCCACTTCTGTTTTGTAACCTGAAATCAATATGAGTCGATGCATGGGGGTTATGTGTCGACTCATACCCTGTTTTTCACTAGAATGAGTTGACACATGAGGATATGTGTCGATACATGCTGCATTTTCCTGCCTTAAACATTATTTTACTGAATGTACATGTTAGTTTATGGCATATGATGGCTAAACACGAATAATAAATTATTGAATAAACCTAAACCTTAAGCAAATTACTAGTTCAACAGGATAATAAAGTACTACATCTTGTCTTTAAAGAACAACAATTTGTTAATGATGTAATGACAAGATATCGAGTCAGGAGGACTTACCTTTTGGTTGCACTGGTTGTTTTAGATCTGAATGCTTTTCCAAATGATGTGATAACCTTGTGAGTCTTCAGGAAGCTGCTCTGGACTGCTAGAACTGAGTTGGACTGTACTGTAATGTTTTTGGTGTTTTGAAGATGGAGATGAATAGCAACACAGGAGCTGTTTTTGTGATGTTTTGGACCACCTTTGTATGTGATGAGTTGTTTGGTTTAAAGGAAAGTTTGTATGGTGGAGCAATGGGTTGGGGTTCTATTTTGAGCAAGAACAGATTTGATTTTGAAAAATCAGTCAAGGTTAACAAGGATACTGTTTTTCTGCTCAATAAAACTCTCTATTCTCTCTCTCTCTATGCCTCTTCCAAAGTCCAACCCCTTTGTCTTATGAGACAGTTTTCTTTTGTAGACCCATTGACTGTGGTTTAGGGGGGAAAACAAATAATTCATTTTGAATTGCTTTTGCCTACTGTTTTGACACTTTCTTCCCACAATTTTCCTTTTCCATTTTGGTGCAATTTGGGGGCTGTCATGGTGCAGGCTTGAGCAGACTGCATAGAGCAGTTTTGGACTGTAATGGCAGCATGTATCCTTGGGGTGCAGCATAGTTGTAGCATGTGATATATCATATTTTCTTCAATTTTGGACAGCATAGTTGTAACATGTCACAAATTTAGTCTTGTGCATATTATGTCAAAGGCAAAAATATTGTGACAATGTTTTAATCAAGACATAGTTTTTAGAATATGTAATTTTGCAAAAATGTCACTTTGTAATAACTTGAATTACTTGCATCATCTTGAATTATTTGGAGTTATAGTAAAATTCCATGAAGCAAATGAATTTAACCAAGTATAGAAAATACTTAGAAAAATCTCAAAGTCTTGCAAAGTTGGATTTTTGATTCTCTTGACTTCTTAATGATCAAGCTTGATATTTTTGAATGTCTTGATGAAATTTGATCTTTGGGTTGTAATGCTGACCAAAAAATTCAAAGTTTGACTTTCCAGTATGCAATTGACCATTTTGCCCTTATGCTAATTTCAAGCCTAAATTGATGTATCAGTGGTGCAAACTTGCCGTCTTAAAATATCTTGTGAGAAAATACTTGAAAATGAGAGGGCAAATTTTGGGGTACAACACATGCCTTCTAACTTGTGTATCTATCCATCATTAATGGATTACACAAACTTTTGAGCTATAATCCAAGTGGTTTAAGCTTTATCCAATTCACATTGCCATTTTGGGAAGAAAGTTACGAATACCATTCTTGAAAAGCAAGCTTTATGCACAAAGTCAATTCTTGAGCCTCTAACTTGTTCCCTCTGATCACACTCCATCTACAAAGTTAGAAGCAAGTGTGTTTAAAGCATAATCACTCTATCTTAGCAAGTACACAAGACTTTGAAACTTGGATTTCTCAAAAAATCACATGTTATGCGTAAACTTGTGATTTTGAATTTTGATCAACAACAAGCTTTCAAACTTGTTACTTATAAATAGAGGCACTATTTATGATCTAGAACACGAGCTTAAGCACCCTGAAACACGCCAAAACTCCCTCAAGCCAGAATTTGCACAAGAAACTCAATTGATGCACAGTTCTGAACTTAAACTTATATCTCTCATTTCCCTCGTGCGATTTCCTTCCTAATAAATCATAAAGCTCCTACCTATCAAATATAACCTATCCCTGACCCTGTTTCATAACTGTAACTCCATCTTCATCAACCTCTATAACCAAAAACAGAGCTCTGCAAGTTGACTTCTCTAGACCATTTCAGCCATCCATTGCTCAAGCTAATCATTGCATTAGCTTCTTGGGAACTTGAGGAAGTTAACTTGATCATTGCAGCACCTTGAATCAAGCTCATTTGCATGTCACGATTTCTAGTTTTGAGGTATTTTTCTTGAACTTTTATCTCATTACTTAGGCATTGTTAGGCTTGCATATGTGAAGATAAAATGTAGACATCATTGTCCTGAAACTGTACATATCCATATATTTCATTTATATTGATTGAGCTTAGAGAATTTTAGGTTTGAATCTCTGAAAATATTTAGGTCAGAATTTGGTACTTTTAGAAATTCTCATTCTTCTTTGATTTATAGCTCATGATATTTACATGGTTGGATTCGTATGGAAAAATGGAGCAACTTTCATGTTTGCATCTTTTATTTTCGTTGAGAAATGAGCAAGTTACATGAACTATGGCTGAAGGTTGAAGATGAAGTTCATTTCTAGAACTCGTTTTGTGTTATGTATTTATTGTTTCAGTTATATCCACGGATGTATAGCCACCCCAGTGGTAAGGCAGCGCGCTGGTAACCAAGAGGGCGTGGGTTCAACACCCAGCGCGCTGCCTTTTGTTCTTTTTTCATATTTTATAATTTTTTTGGTTTTTTTGCAGTGCCTGGGCCCCAAACTTTGGGCCTTCATGTTTTGTTTGCTGACTCTAACCCCCCTAACTATGTTTACACTCCTGACCCATTTTATTCTTTTTATTTATTTTGTTTTTTTTAGTTAGTTTATATTTATTTCTTTTTCATATTTTCTTCATTTTTTTTATTATTACTATTTTTATTATTATCATTATTATTATTTTACTAGAAAAATATAAAAAAAAATATTTTATTATTCATATTTATTTAGTTTATTTTTCTTTATAAAAATTAAAAAGAGCAAAAACAATTTTCTTAATAAATTAATTTCTTTCTTAATAATTAATATTTAGGCTTAGGTTTAACTATTATATTATTTTCTTGTAACTAAAATTAATTTAGAACTTAGGTTTCTTTTAATTAGTTAATATTCATATTTATTTTATTAATTTAAAACCTTTTCATAAATAAAACCCTAAAAAAACTTTTTTTAGTTAATTTCTTTTCTTATTTAGTTTAAGTTAATTTTATTTAATTTTAAATTAATCTTTTTCTTTTCTCTAACTAGGTATAGGTTAAAATCCTTTCATAAAAATCAAATAAAAAATATGTTTCTTTACTCATTTGCATTTTTGCATTTTTATCCTCAATTTTGTACAATATTCAATGGTTGTAATAATAATTTAGATTTAATTTTCTTGCAATTTCCCCATTTGTAAATTTGTACACCCTCTCCTCTAATGATGTAATAGCTTAGTATTTTTTATTTTCCATAATTTAATGTTTTATATATAAATGCTAGTAAATTAGGGTTTGTATGGAAAGATAAAATCAAAGCTTTGAAAACCCTAATTCAAAGACAAAACAATGCATGTAAATCAATACACTTGCACACTTACACCCTTAGGGTAAATCCACTTGTTTCCTTATGAAAATGGACATATTATGCACGTGAGGTATCTTAGCAAAAACAAACAAAAATACAAGATCATAGTCCCTCGATGACGCTATCAAAGTTACCTTTCAAAAATGATCTTAGTCCCTAAAGAAAATGCTAAGATATCTTACAACATTGCTAATCATGACTATACGATGACTCTTACCCGTCCCTTTTACATCCAAAGATAGGGTTTCTTACCAAATCATTGGTAAGATAACAATGTCAAAGGAATGATGAAATAAACATGAAAGACTTTTGAGTAGGTAGAATGTTCCTAGTTGCTTGCTCATTTTCAAACCAAAAACATCCTTGCTATTTTCAAAACACACACCAACACTTTCAAAAACATCTTTCAAACTTGAAAACGTCTTCAAAGGATCAACACTTTGTATACATTCTTACAAACGAGAATCATTACAAAGTTTGCCTAAATGATGACCCCTTTTCAAAATACTTTCAAAAACCACACAAAGCCCATTTTCAAACAAAAGAAATTGATCTAGCAAGCATCAAAGAGCCCGTAGATAACTACAGATGAAAAGGGTGCTAATACCTTCCCTTTTCATAATCTACCCTCCGAATTCAAGAAAACATCTTAAAGGTCTTTCCTGTTCTTTTCAACCTTTCCTTTTGGATAAAAGAAAAGTCGGTGGTGACTCTTGCTAAATCGCAACATTTGTGATCAAACGCAAAACAACCAAGCCAGTTCTCCCACCGTGTTAAAGACCCCCAAAAGCAGGAAGTAAAGTGGTCCCTCCTTCTAGCAAAAGAAAATATAGACCCGTTACCTCTACTGATGATGATGAGGATGCTGTAAAAAGGTCCAAGATAAAGAAGAAAGTTGTTCTAGTTAAAGAGACGGACTCTGAGTATGATGCCGAGCAAGATTTCCAGGACATCTCTCCTATAAAAAAATCTACAAGTAAGAAATTGTTTGTTAGGGTTCCTAATGCCCCACTTGACAACATCTCCTTTCACTCTGTTGGGATTGCATAAAAGTGGAAGTATGTGTATCAAAGAAGGATTGCACTGGAGAGAGAACTAGGAGTTGGTGCTTTGGAATGTAAGGAAATCATGGAGCTGATCTCCTATGCTGGACTGATAAAAACAATTACCAGGTTTGTAAATTTCTATGAAACTCTTGTTAAGGAGTTTATTGTTAATATTCCTGTTGACTGTGCTGACCATAAGAGTAAGGGGTATAGGAAGGTTTTTGTTAGAGGAAAGTGTGTAGAATTTTCTCATGCCATTATAAACAAATTTCTAGATAGGTATGATGATGTATGTTGTGAGCTGGAATTAACAGGCAATCAAGTGTGTAAATCCATTGTTGCTAATTAAGTAAGTGAGTGGCCAATGAAAAACAAACTTCCTGTTAGCAAACTGAGTGTGAAATATGCAATTTTACATAGGATTAGATCTGCAAATTGGGTTCCCACTAATCACACTTCAATCATCTCTATTGGATTAGGAAAGTTCATTTATGTTGTAGGAAACCAGGAACTTTTTTATTATGGGACGTATATCTTTGATCAGACCATCAAACATGTAGGAACTTGTGCCATTAAGATGCCAATTGCTTTTCCTTCCCTCCTTTGTGGAATTATCCTAAATCAGCATCCTGGAATCCTAAGTGGAAATGATGTTGTGTGCAAGAGGGAGTCTACCTTGACCCTTCATTTTAGCTCTTTTCAGGAAAACATGTCCCAAACATTGTTTTAACATCTGCTCCTACTGAAAAGACTTCCACAAAGGATGAAATGATCAATGAATTAAGGGAAGCCTCCAAGTAATTAGATAATGTGATCAAAGTGAGCTCAGCTAGGAAGAAAATCTTTGAAAAGATGATCAAGGACCTGCAAAAGGACAACAACCTTGATGATACAGTAAACTCTGAAGGTGAAGACTCCAGTGGGGAATGAAGTTCTGGTTCAACGAAGTCAACTGGTCCCGATGACAGTTAGACTACTTGATGTTTCTTTGAACTCTTTGTTTTGTTTTTTGGCACTTGCATGTGCTTGACATTTGAATTATATAGTTTGTACCCTAATACTGATATTATATTGATTGCATCCTTTCTTTGGCATATTATGACTAAAAAGGGGGAGAGAAAGTGAGTGAGTGATTGGCTAACCATTGACCACTGACTGGCCACTGATCATTGATTGAGGGGAAGCTCAATACATGAGGGGGAGCCTAATGTCCCAGAAGATGTTTTGACATCTTCTTGTGCTAACATTTAACTGCTAACTGAATGTATGTTTTGATTGCTTTGCTTCTGCCCTAATAATGCTCTGATAATTGTGTTGATGCTTTGATAATATGCTCTAATAATGTTTTAGCCAAAATTTGTCAAAGGGGAAGTTTGTAAGTGTTTGTTGGCAACAATTTTGGTAAAACAATGACTTGTTAATGTTTTTCTAAATGTCTTAACATTTGGAGGAAAACTGTTTTGAATGATGTCAAAGCAGATGCCTTGACATCTGCCTACTGAACTGATCTCAACCCAAAATCAGTTAAGTCTTTTGTTTCCTATTTTCATGCGTGGCATAATTCAGGATTTGTGATCTACATGCTGTGAATAATATGGAGGAATATTTTTCAAATTGCATTATTTTATATTGGCTTGTTTTTATGGAAATATTCAAAAGATTTGAATATTTATTTTTAAGCCCAATCCCAAAGATTCGCATATATAAGGACTTGCTTCCTTATTCAAAGACAAGCAACTTTTGAAGAAGAAAATTTTCTTTCTGATTAGAAGTATATGCTTTTTATTTGTAATACACTCTAAGTATTAGTTTAAATACTTGAGTTGTTATTTGGGATGTTAATTGTGTATCATTCATAAGCTTTTAATAATTGAATGATTGAAGTGGTTCAAACTTATTAATTATGTTAAGTTCTTCACTGTAAGTGATTGAAGGGATTTGAGGATGGCCTCATACCTAGGTGAGTCTTAGGTAAAAGTTTAGCTTGGGTAGTGATTAAGTGATCCGATCGTAAACTGGTTATTTACTAATGGTCTATGAATTGATATTATTTAGTGAACTTGTCCATGGCTTAGAAACCCCCAGAGTAGGTGTTATTGTACACTGAACTTGGTGAACAATCTCTTGTATTTTTACTGCTTTTGATTTTACTACATCTTACTTGCAAACAGATATTTTTGTCGTGACATCTCATTCAACATCACATATCTGATACCAGAATTTCAATCCCCTTGTATCTTTCTGATCTTTATTCCAACTTCAATTCTTTATCCAATGGTTACCAAATCCGAAAATCTGGAAGAGATGCTTCCTGCCATCATTTCATAATACAATCCTTGCAAAGTTCCCATGAACATATTGACTAATTCTTTTTCCATAAGTGGCGGTTGTACCCGGACTGCCATTTCTCTCCATCTTTGAGCATACTCCTTGAAAGACTCCTCCTTTTTTTGAGACAAGTTTTGGAGTAGCATGCGGGTAGGCGCCATGTCCAAGTTATATTTGTATTGTCTCAAGAAAGCAGTAGAAAGATCTGCCCATATCTGAATATGAACCCGTTCCAACTGCATGAACCAATCCAGGGATGCCCTACTCAAATTGTCTTAGAAATAATGGATCATCAACTTTTGATCTTGAGCATAGGCATGCATCTTCCTGCAATACACGCGTAGATGGTTTCTTGGACATGTGAGTCCCTTGTATTTTTCAAAGTTAGTTACTTTGAATTTCGGTCGGATCACGACATAAGGAACTAGGCCTATCTCGAGAGCATTGACATCGAAAGCATTATAACCCTCCACAACCTTTAATCTTTCTTAAAGAGCTTTATATTGATTGGGCGTCAATGGATTTTCAACAGCATGCACATGGGTTATCCTTTGAGGTGCTTGATTGACATCGTGTAAGTCATGGTCTCCATATTACAAGTCTAAGTAGTTATATGTGTTATTGGTCAAAATCTTCAAGGTATGAGACGCCCCTACCTTTGATGGAAGTGGGACAAACCCTTCAGTATCATCTTTTCTTATTTCTTGTTGAGCCACAAGTGACTTTTGGGGTCCCGACTCCCGTTTTCTTCTCGGTTGGTGACCGCTCGATACATCAATGGTTTGGGCTACTTCCTCAAAGACCTCTGTTGTACCCCAAAATTTTCCGTCTCATTTTATCAAGATTTCTCCTCATAAGACTCTTTGAATTCCATACAGAATTAGGGTTTTGCTCTGCTCAAAACATCTCCTTGCACTGATGACCTAAATTAGGGTTTGAGTTTGCACAAGGAATTTTGAACTTCTAATGCTCAATTTTACTTTCATGCTTCATGTTGGACTTATAAGATTGCTCATACCAAGTTTTAAGCCTTGAATCAAATTTTTGCCATGTCAATTGGACAGTTGACCTAAAAATCAACAATATTAGGGAAAAAGTCAACTATGGCCAATTTACAGTCAAACCTCATAAATTTTGATCCACATCAATATTATAGGCTCATATGAACCATTTAATAAAGTTTGGACCACAACTCCTCAAGAAATTTGATCAGATCATCAAAAGGGCAAAATGGTCATTTTTAGGGTTTTGACTGCAGAAGGGCAATTTCCGATTTTTCACCTTACCAATGGAAAATTGGGTTCAAGCATGGATTCAAGGACTCAATGGCATCATCTTGACCTATTCACAAGGTTCAAAAGATCTCAATTGCATTGGATTGACAAATAAATTTTTCAGTCAACTGATCAAGAATCAACTATACACTGAAAAGTCAAACTTTGACTTTTTGGTCAAAATCAAGTGCCAAGGGTCATTTTTAATCAATATGTGTCAAAACATGAAACTTGTTTATCAAGAAACCTAATTTTGCAAATTAGGGTTTAAGATTGAAAAATTTCATAACTTAGAATTTTTCTAAGTTATGAAATTTTCTTATTTTTTTCCAACTTTGCCCAACTTTTTCACCATGATGCAATTGGATTCAAACAAAACTTCCAACATGAAAGTTGTATTCCTCCAAAAAATCTACAACTTTTATTCACAAAGTTTTCCCAAAAGATGCTTGGATCTCAAGTTATGATTTTTGGAACAAGGGTCCATGAAACTTTTAACTTAGTGAAATTTTGCCCTAGTTTAGGCAGGATTTTAACCTATCTTCATGGCAATTTTTCACCTAGTTCCACTTGGAATCTCAAAATTCATTTCAAAGATGGATTGTATAGCATGTTACAAGATTTCCAAAATGTCAAAGAACTCTCAAAAATCATTTATGGTTAGGGATAATCGAAGGTTTGAATTTGGCAAAAACTCACTTTGATCCATGGCATGTTTCATGTTGACACAAATTGCAATTTCCATCCAGCATTGTTTATACTTGCTTACAGGTATCTAAACCCTTCCACACTCAAGAATTAAATGCAAACTCAATGTATTTAATCTTTGTTCTGATCATTAGAGGTTTACACAAGGGATTAATCCAAAAATAGCAAAAAAGCAACATTGCCATTTTTGTCAAAACTTGCTTTATGTCAAATTGCATCCCATGAGCCTTGAACCAAATCTTGGACAGCAAAAAAAATCCACAAACTTGGGGCCAAGCTCACAAAATGTATGCAGGATTAGAGCTAGCCTGTACAGGCCTTCCCTTTGTCACTTCTCACCTTTTGCTTCAAAACCAAGAAATGTGCAAAAGTCTACATAACTGGAGTATCTGATATAACCAACTCTTATAAGCATTTGAAATAAGTTTTGCACATTGCCTTGAGCCAAAAACACGAGCTATCCAACCCTCAAGCCTTCCAAAACACAAAAAAACCTTCTTCTTGCAAAACAGGGCACTCTCTGCAGTTTGACTTCCATCTCACAAACCACTCGTGCATTTTGTCCCAAACCAGTTCCAATACATTCCATATAACCCACCTAAGCTATCCCAACCATTGGCCATTGACTGTAAATCCATTTGCAAGCTTCACCATTTCTGATTTCAGCTTGTGCAGGTTGATTTCTACAGGCTTATTCAAGCAAGCTCAAAGCAAACAAAGCATTGGGGAAGGTCAGAAAAAGTTCAGGCAAGCTCACAAACATCTCAGGCCTCACTGAAAACCTACACATTGCCATACTCGTGTCCAACTAAAACAGGTATTTTCCAACTTTCTATCTCTCTATTTAGGAATCATTAGGCTTAGGTTTGTAAATAAAAAATGTAGTACTCATAGCCCTTAAGCTGTACATATGCATAGATTTCATTTAAGTTAAGTGTGCTGAGAGAATTTGATTGATGAACATTATGAAAAAGTTAGGTTAGAAATTAGGGCCAGAGAAATTCTCTATGGTCTTTGAGAGTTAGATTAAGTTCTTTATATGGTTGGAATCGTGTTGAAAAATGCTATAACTTTCATGTTGTGGGTTTTTGCTTTAGAGCATGTATGCAGGAGTTAGACATTTGTATAGGAAACGTGCGTTTTTGTTTGAACGAAGGTTGAAGATAAAGTAGTTGGGCTGGGCCTGGCTATTCCTTGCTTTTGACACCCCCTGACTTGCTTCTCACACCCTCGTGGCCAATTGTTTTATATTTTTATATTTTTATATTTCTTTTTCATTTCTGATTTTATTTTATTTTTTCTAAACATAAAATATTACCAAAGACATTTTCATAAATTTTCACATTTTATTTTGTATTTTTTATTATTTTTTCTAACATAAAAATAATTATTAAATAACATACTTTTATTTGTCTTTAATAAAAACTTGAAAATAATACATAAAAATATTATTTTTTTTATTTTTATTATTTACATACTTAAATAATATTTTTTCTAATATATTTTTATTTTTTTTACATTTGTATATATTTTATTAATTTATTTTATTGTACATAAATAATATAATTAACATATATATACTTTCTTAAAATAAATTAGGGTTTTACCCTTAACAAAAATAACTTTTTTTAATACATTAAATATTATATTTTTACATACATAAAAATAATACAAAAATATTTTTTGCATATTTATAATACTTTGCATATTTATATTTAATTGTCCATTTAAATATTTGCCTATTTATTTATTTGCACAATTAATTCAATTTGGTTGTAATAATTTTAGGGTTTTAATTTCTTGCAAATAATCCCCATTCAAAATTGTATCCCCCTCCCCATATCAATGTTGTAATAGTCGTAGATTTATTTTACGCACTTATTGCTTTCAAATATGCCATGATAGAGATTAGGGTTTGTATGCAATATCCAAAATCAAAACAAATAGCTAGACCTAATATAAGACATAAAAGCATGTAAATTGACAACACAATACACACATGCACCCCCAGGGTTTCATCCACTTGTTGCCTTTAAAATGGCCATGGTATGCATGTTAAGTATCTTGGCAAAACAAAAACAAAACAAAAAGATCATAGTCCCTCGATGACGCTATCTTGGTTTCCTATACAAAATGATCTAGTCCCTCAAAAATTTGCTAAGATACTTGGCACAATTCCTATCATGGTCAATACGATGACCCGCGCTTGTCCCGTTTAACATCCAAACACAAGGTTGTTTACCAAATGCAATGGTAAAACAACACTGTCAAAAAGGTTAAAAATGTGTAGAAAAGATCTTTGAGTAGATAGGGTAGATGCTTCTAGTTACTTGATCAAAACTTGCAAACATCCTTGCTATTTTCAAAAACACATCACAACACAATTTTAAAACATTTCCTAAAACAAACTTTCAAATCATTGAAACATCTTTTCAAAAGACAAACACCTTTGTATATATTCAAACAAGAATCATTACAAAGGTTGCCACAACGATGGCCTCTTTTTAAAACATTTTCAAAAACCACACACAAAGTACCATTTCAAACAATTGAAAAGGAAAATCAAGTGATCTAAACAAGTAACTAAGAGCCCATGGAAAACCATGGATGAAAAGGGTGCTTGCACCTTCCCTTTTCATAATCTACCCCCCGAACCCAAGAAAACATCTCAATGGTCTTTCCTGTGCTTTTTTACCTTTCCTTTGGATAAAATAAAAAGTCGGTGGCGACTCTTGCTAAACCGAAACATTTGCGAACACAAACGCAAAACCTCAAGTCAGTTCTCCCATCGTATCACAGAACTGGCGACTCTGTTGGGAATAATTCCAAAAGTAGGGTTACCTTAGGGTTTAGATCACCTTTACATGCTTACTTTGTTTGCTTTGGTTGCTTTACATTTGGTTCTATTATTTGGGTTTGAATCCTCTACCCGGATTTGGGAAACATTCATAGGTAAATAGCAATACGTTGTGGAAACTATGCGGGGTATACCGACATGGTTAAAGCAATAGCTATATTAGTGCGACATATTTGTGGGTACCGGTAGCCTTTGAGTCAATCAAAGAGAATATGGGGCCGCTGAGTGATGTCATGAAGCACTAATGGACTTTTAGAACCTTTACTTGACCATCTTGGCCTTATTAGGGGTGGTGAGATGACCGGATTTGATGCAGTCCGAAGTTGATAGATACTCGATACTACACTCATTGAGGGTTGTTTTCTTGGAATATTTTGGTCTCCAGTAAAGTGGATAAATTGAAACAATGAACACAGAAAATAATCCAATGATATTGAGCTCCTTAGAACCCGGTTACTATTTATAGGACAGGTTGAGCCAACTAACTTCAAAAGGGTACTTACCTATGAAACCCCATGCAAGCCTGAAACTAGGATTTTGTGTGATTTGCTTGTACATATACTTGTGCATACATCATGAAACATCATATGCATCCACTAACCATTTCAATGGTTTGGATCTTCATCTTTGTTCTTGTTTTGTAGGTTATGGAATCACTTCGCAGGAAAACAATCCAGGTCAACCTTGTGAGAATTCCTCCCCTACTCAAGGAGCTTGTTTCCAAGATTCCAGAGAATTCTCCCTTCAGTGAAAGACATGGTAGACTTCTCAACTTGGTCAACTCCAACATAGAGGAAGACATGGTGAAAGTTCTCTTCCAGTTCTATGATCCCCTACACCACTGCTTCACATTTCCTGATTACCAACTAGTGCCTACTTTGGAGGAATTTTCTCAACTCTTGAGGATTCCTATTCTCCATCAACTACCCTACAACGGTACGAAAAGAGAGCCAAAGCCTGAAGATGTTGCTCAAGCCTTACACTTGCAACCATCTGATATCAAAGGTCATTGGGAAACCAGAAGTGGTGTCAAGGGTTTCTTGGCAATGTTTTTGTTTGAGAAGGCACAAGAATGTTGGAATTCTCTAGATCTGCAAGCTTTTGAAGAGATTGTAGCACTTCTCATCTATGGGTTGGTCTTGTTCCCAAATCCTGATCAGCTTATAGATGTGAATGCTGTCAAGATTTTCATATCTCAGAATCCTGTGCCTACATTGCTTGGGGACATCCTACACTCATTTTACACACGAACAGTGGGGAAAAGAGGTGTTCTCATGTGTTGTACTCCTCTTCTAGAAAGGTGGTTTATTTCTCACCTTCCCCAGTCAGTCTTGAAGAATGAACAAGGCCTGAGGTGGTCACAACGGTTGATGACTCTTACACATTCTGATGTTTATTGGTGTTCTCGGTCCAAAGAAAATGTCATCATCATTGATCGTTGAGGGGAATTCCCTAATGTCCCAATACTTGGCATTAGGGGAGGCATTACCTACAACCCCTGTTTGGCTCTGAGACAATTTGGGTATGCCCGAAGGGATGGCCCTCATGACATGCTGATTCCGGACTTGGTTTTTGACTTCGACAACGATGCTCAAGGACTTCGACAAAGGTTTATCTGAGCTTAGAGGATGCCTAACAAGGTGGAAATTAAGACACTGGGACACAAGAATTCCATCCCCCTTGAGCCTTACCTCAAGTGGGTATGAAGCCGCGCCCAGAGTCTTATGATGCCTTACCCCCTACATTCTCCCTGTGATCAAAGAGCCTGTTATGGAAGGAGAGGTTCCATACACCCTCCTACATCCTGACATGCCAACATCATTGGAAGATTTTCAAAAGAGTTGGATACAGCTCAAGGAAGAACGGGATACTTTTGAAGCCAGCTTCTACGCCAATAAGAAGAAGGTTTTGGAACTTACTCGTCGACTCCATGAAGATCAGGCTCTCAACACCTACATTGCGCCAAAGAGGATGTGCAACGTCTTTTTACATTAGAATTTTGTATTATTTTTGACCATGGGGCATTTATGTACTAACAAATTATATCTTATTAATATGACGTGTGTTCTTTTTGTTTGCAACAACTTTGAAATTCTGAATCCTTGAATGCATTACATGAATACATATCCTTCATCATATGCATAAACAGGTCTTCACACCAGGTTTCCTTATCTCTCTGCTGTTTATTTTAGCAAGATGGATATAGAGCAGACGACAAAGACTTACAAGCGCAGAATTCACAGTTCCAACAACTCCTCATGACTTTGGAAAAGGGTCAGGAGGATCTTAAAGCACTGTTAGAGAAGGAAAATGAAAAAGAGAAAAAGAAAAATAAAAGAGTTGGGGTGGCTACTCTGGGTAGAAGATTTGAGAACCAAGCTAGAAGGGTCCTGGATTTACCCTTAACATCTGATGAAGGGATAGGTAAAGGAAAGGGAGTTGCAGTACCATCTGAGTCTGAGGCTGAAGAAGAAGAAGAAGAGGATGAAGACTATTCTAAGCAGCAGTACCCTCCTGCAGATGACAAGTACAAGAATCTGGAAGAGTGTCTCGCAGCCATGGAAGTGAAAAGAGTGCCTGGGCTGGACTTCGAAGAGCTAGGGTTGGTTGCTGGGATTGTGATTCCCCCTAAATTCAAGGTGCCTACATTTGCTAAATACGATGGTTTGTCTTGTCTGAAGATGCACCTACGGTCTTACGTCAGAAAGATCCAACCTCATTCTTCTGATAAGGGTCTGTGGGTCCACTTTTTTCAAGATAGTCTTTCGGGGACGCAATTAGATTAGTTCTACCAGCTTGAGAGATCTGATGTACACAATTGGGAGGATTTGGCTGCTGCCTTCTACAGAAAATATCAATATAATGTGGACTTAACACCTACTCGTACTCAACTACAGAGTATGGGTATGGTCTCTAATGAAGGCTTTAAGGAGTATGCCCAGAAATGGAGGGATTTGGCTGGAAGGGTGCAGCCACCATTGTCTGAAAGAGAGCTTGTTGATATGTTTTTGGGGACGCTGTCTGGTCCATTCTTTAATCACCTTATAGGGAGTTCGTCGGCGGGGTTCACCGAATTAATTCTGACTGGTGAACGAGTTGAAGCTGGCATCAAGAGCAGTAAAATTCAAAAACATACATTTGCTTCCGCTGCCGTTAAAAAACCTTTTCCAGCAAAGAAAGAGGTGTCAGCTGTTTACTCCTAAAGAGGTCGAGGAAGAGTGGAGCGCCGGCCAGCGGTGGGGGTTGTAATGATTCAAAAGACTGCGACTGATTAGCCTAGAAACGACCAACTCAGAACCAACCAACAAAGAGTGGGAAGGCCTGCTAGGAAATTCACCAAAATAAACATGACACCTTCCCAGGTTCTCCTCCATCTCTTGAAGTTAAACCTTACAACCTTGAGAGAGCCACCACAAAATCTGAATACAACTTCTCCTTTTTACCATGCCAACGCTAAATGTGCTTATTATTCAGACGGCATAGGGCACGAAAAGCCGAATGTGATCTCTGCCCCAATTCCAAAGCATGGTCACAATGCCCATGCTATCGAAGAGGATCTGTATGTTGCTGTTGTTGATGACTTAATGACCCCTTTACCAATAATCAAGATGAATCTGTTGAAAGCCGGGATTTTTCCAGGATGTGAAAAAGATTGTTACCTTTGTTCGTCCCTACAATCTGACTGTCCGTTATTGAAGTTATGTATCCAGCGCCTAATGGATAATCAAGAAATCCTCTTTGAGAAAACTCTTGTTACTCCTGTTACTCCAACTCCTATCAACGATGTTGCTATAATTACCATTTCTGCCAGTCTTTCCAAGGTCTCCAAAAGACCTGTTAAGATTACACTGGATCCAAAGTTTGTACCTCTGAAGATAACTATGCAGGGGCCTATCCCATACAAGTCCAATAAGATAATACCCTGGAATTATGGAGGAGAGATCTTCTACCACGATGTTAAGCAGATTGAATCAGTGGAAGAAAATTCCGATGAAGAAACTCTTGACATAGGAAATATCACTGGGACGAGTAAGCTCACCCACAACGGAAGAATTTTCTCTCCAGAGATTGCTCCTCCAAGGGCAATCTTCAGACCCTCAAATGCTCCTAAGGTTACTCCTGTGCTGGTCAACATCTCTGTGCGAAGTCCAGTTATTGAAGAAATTGTTACTCCCGTAGTTGTACCCTCTGTTGTTGCTGCTGATAAAGGTAAGGGGATCCAAGAAGTGCTCGTCAGGACGAGGGCTCAGCCTTTGGTCATCCCCGAGACCACTCAAAAGTAAATGGAGGAAATTTTAAAAATAATTAATAAAAGCGACTACGATGTCGTAGAACAACTGGGGAAAACCCCTTCAAAAATCTATATGCTGGCCCTATTGCTCTATTCCGAGGCTCATGCCAAAGCCTTGATCAAATTCCTGAAGACGGCCCACGTGCCTCAAGAAACCTCCGCGGACCAGTTCCAGGAGTGTGTAGCCAGCCTAACTGCCGATAATGGTCTTGGCTTCTCTGATGCCGATCTAACATCTAAGGGGAGAAAGCATAATGACACGATGCATGTCTCGATGGAATGCCGAGGGATTACTCTTGCTCACGTTCTGGTTGATATCGGGTCGTCTTTAAATGTCCTGCCAAAGAAAGCATTGGACAAATTGGACTGTGAATGTTTGACCCTAAAGCCCAGCAATATAATTGTTAGAGCCTTTGACAGTTCTAAGAGGATGGTCCACGGGGAGGTGGACATCCCAATTAAGGTGGGAACGGAAATTTTTAACTCTACATTTTATGTGATGGACATCCGTCCTTCATATTCTTGCTTGTTGGGAAGACCCTGGATCCACAATGCTGGGGAAATCACTTCTTCTCTACACCAAATGCTCAAATACCCAGTCCAGGGGAAAATCATAACAGTTCATGGCGAGGAGGAGTATATGATAAGCCATCTTAATTATTTTCGCTATGTGGAGTTAGATGGTGAATTCATAGAAACCCCTTTCCAACACTTTGAAGAGGTTTCTCCTGATATTGTGGCAGCCAAGACAATGACTTCTGTACCCATCATTACCAAGCCTGTGTCCCGGATGTCGTCCCTTAAAGATGCGAAGGCTGTGATCGAGGAAGGAGGAAGCACATTATGGGGTCAGCTACCAGATTTTCCTTTCAAGACAGATAAGTTTGGCTTGGGTTTCACCAATTATGCTCAAAAGGTTGTGCGCCGCTTCCGGGATGGAGGGCCACCATTAAAGATCACTCATCATGGAGTTCATGCTTTGGAGGATGGTGAAGATGAGAGCAACTTTGAAGATTGGATTTTCCCGACTATTGAAGGAGGACTGAACAACTGGGAGGCGAAAGACTTTGTTCCCATTACTTTTATAAATCAGTAATTTATCTTTCAAACATTCCTGTTGGTCTGTAATAATTATTAAACAATTCGTATACTCTTTTTTCCATATGCCTTTCCCGGGGCACAAAGGTCCATTTGTAAGGGGTTTTGATTCTTCATTTTCATACGCCATTTTTAATGAATCATGGGCGTTTTCACATATAAACTTTTGTGTTCATTTTCTTTCTTTTTACATTTTATTTTGTTTAAAGGTGGCTATCCCTTACACACACACACTCACAAAATGCAGGTACCCTTCCATTCCGGATTCCATGGGTAACAATTCTGCTATGGCCTTCAGTGACTCTGAAGATCTGGTCAATCATGCCGAATACGAAGGTGATGAAGACTGTGAAGTGCCGAGAGAATTGGCTAGACTTCTACAACAGGAAGAAAGGGCTATTCTGCCCCATGAAGAGCTGTTAGAGACTATCAACTTGGGTACTGCCAAAGACAGAAAAGAGGTTAAAGTGGGTTCCAACCTAAAGCCAAATGTCAAAGAGCGCTTAGTTCAGCTGTTGAATGAATATGTTGAGATCTCCGCCTGGTCCTATGAAGACATGTCGGGACTCGATACAGATATTGTGGTTCACCGTCTCCCTACAAGAGAAGACTGTCCACCAATTAAACAGAAAGTTCGCCGAATGAGGCCCGATATGTCCGAAAAGATCAAAGCCGAAGTGATGAAGCAGTTCAATGTCGGGTTTCTTGCTGTTACTTCCTATCCACAATGGGTTGCTAAAATTGTGCCCGTACCTAAGAAGGACGGCAAAGTGATAATGTGCGTGGATTACATAGACTTAAACAGGGCTAGCCCTAAAGATGACTTTCCACTACCGCACATTGATATCTTGGTTGATAATACAGCTCATCATAAGGTATTTTCTTTCATGGATAGATTTTCAGGGTACAACCAGATCAAAATGGCCCCCGAAGACATGGAGAAGACTACTTTTGTTACGCACTGGGGTACCTTCTGCTATAAAGTGATGCCATTCAGACTGAAGAATGCTGGGGCAACCTATCAGCGAGCCATGGTAGCTTTGTTTCATGACATGATACATCATGAGATCGAAGTCTACGTAGACGACATGATAGCCCGTTCGCAAACAGAAGAAGAACACCTCGACCATCTGCAAAAGTTGTTTGTCAGGTTAAAGGAATATAAGCTCAGACTGAACCCTAACAACTGCACTTTTGGAGTCAGGTCCGGTAAACTCTTGGGATTCATCTTCAGCAACAAAGGTATTGAGGTTGATCCTTCCAAAGTCAAAGCCATACGAGAAATGCATGTCCCTCGCACTGAAAAGGAGGTCATAGGTTTCTTAGGAAGCCTAAACTACATTGCAAGGTTCATTTGTCACCTAACATCTACCTGTGAACCAATCTTCAAGCTGTTGAAGAAAGATCAGGTGGTTGAATGGAATGATGAATGTCAAGTTGCTTTCGATAAAATCAAGGAGTATTTTCTAGAACCTCCTATCTAGGAAGGCCGCTAATTATGTATTTGACTGTTTTGGATAATTCAATGGGGTACGTACTGGGCCAACATGACGAGTCTGGTCGAAAAGAGAATGCCATTTATTACCTTAGCAAAATTTTTACCGACAGTGAGACTCGCTACTCACTGCTCGAGAAAACTTGTTGCGCTTTGGTATGGGCTGCTCGCCGGCTAAGGCAGTATATGTTGACACATACCACTCTGCTGATTTCTAAAATGGATCTGATTAAGTACATCTTTGAAAAGCCTGCTTTATCTGGAAGAATATCTAGATGGTAAATGATCATGACTGAGTATGATATACAGTACACTACCCAAAAAGCTATAAAGGGGAGTGTACTAACTGACCATCTAGCTCATCAAGCTGTCGAAGATTACCAATCCATGAAGTTCGACTTCCCCGATGAAGACATCATGACATTGGACAACATTGAAGGTAACAGACCGTATGACGGACCTGAACAAGGATCCTGATGGACCCTATACTTTGATGGTGCTTCAAATGCACTTGGCAACGGTATCGGCGCGGTACTTATCTCTCCAGAAGGTTTCCATACACCTTTCACTGCTAGACTCTGCTTCATTTGCACCAATAACATGGCCGAGTATGAAGCTTGTATCTTTGGTCTCAAGGCTGCTATTGACTTGGGAATCAAATCTTTCGTTGTGTTTGGAGACTCCGCTTTAGTCATCAGTCAGATCAAAGGAGAGTGGGACACTAAACATCCCAATCTCATCCCTTACAAAGAACATGTCCTGACATTGTTACCTCATTTCGAGCAGATTACCTTCGAGCACTTCCCGTTAGAAGAAAATCAGCTAGCGGATGCTCTAGCTACAATGTCTTCCATGTTTAAACTTAACTGGGATAATGAGGCTCCCCAAATCACCATTGAGCGGATGGACGAACCTGCACATTGTCACGATATTAATACCGAAGAAGTAGTGGACCGACCCTGGTTTCATGAAGTCAAAAGGTATCTCGAGACTCAAGAATGCCTTGAAGGAGCTTCAGTCAACGACAAAAAGTTCTTAAGGAGATTTTCTGCCAAGTTCTTCCTGAGCAATGGTATCCTATACAAGCGCAACCATGATTCCGTTTTGCTTCGTTGTGTGGACAAGGTTGAAGCTGAGAAGATCATGACTGAACTGCATAATGTCACATTCGACACCCACTTGAGCGGACATATGATGGATAAGAAGATTCTACGGGCAGGCTACTACTGGTCTACCATAGAAGCTGACTGTCATCAATATTCCCGTACTTGTCACAAATGCCAAATCTATACGGACAAGGTACATATTCCTCCAGTTCCTCTCAATGTCCTAACAGCTCTTTGGCCATTCGCAATGTGGGGTATCGACATGATTGGAGAGATCAAGCCTACAACATCCAATGGACACCGCTTCATCCTGGTGGCCATTGATTACTTTACCAAGTGGGTCGAAGCAGCTTCCTTCGCCTCCGTTACAAAGAATATGGTTGCCCGCTTCATCAAGCAGAACCTCATATGCCGGTATGGTATCCCCGACCGTATCATCATGGACAACGGTACAAACCTGAACAACACTATGATTACCGCTCTATGCGAACAGTTCAAGATTCAACATCATAATTCATCTCCCTATCAGCCAAAGATGAACGGTGTTGTCGAAGCTACGAACAAAAATATCAAGAAGATCATTCAAAAGATGACAGTCACCTGCAAGGACTGGCATGAGATGTTACCGTTTGCTTTGCACGGATACCATACCACGGCGCGTACTTCAACTAGGGCAACACCCTTTTCTTTGATATACGGAATGGAAGCTGTTTTACCTATGGAAGTTCATATTCCTTCCCTGAGAACCATGAAGGATGCTGGTTTAAGTGAAGACGATTGGATTCAGACCCGGTTTGATCAACTTAACTTGATTGATGAAAAGCGACTTACTTCTGTTTGTCATGGTCAGACGTATAAAAAACGGATGATCTAGGCTTTCAACAAGAAAGTCAGGCGCCAGGTATATCAAGTCAGAGACCTTGTAATCAAGCGGATCATCTTACCGCAAAGTGATCCCAGGGGAAAATGTACTTCTACTTACGAAGGACCATTTGTGATCAAAAACATCTTTTCTGGTGGGGCAATGATATTAACCACCGTGGATGGCGACGACCTTCCGCATCCTGCAAACGCTGACATAGTCAAAAGATACTACGCATAAACAACCCGACAAGTTGAAAACCCGAAAGGGCGACTTGGGCAAAAATGGGCATCCCGGTGAATCGAAAACCCGAAAGGGCGGTTCAGGCAAAAATTAGGGATAAAACAAAAAAATCTGTACACCCGGCAAGTTGAAAACCCGAAAGGGCGACTTGGGCAAAAAGGGGTTTCCCGGTGGATCGAAAACCCGAAAGGGCGATCCAGGAAAAAGTTAGGGAATTAAAGCGTATGACTATGTCTCGTCGGATCACTTTAAGGACAATCTCTTCACAGACAAGCTTCAAGCTTCCGATCAATCCAATCATCTGTGGACGAAGCAACAAATGGACAAGATACTCAGAGTTACGAAGGCTATAGCAGAATGAGAACCCCATCGAATTGTTACACATAGCCATCTTTCTTTGTATAAATTTTTCTCAATTTTATGACAACATTCTCTTACTAGGATATCTTTCTCCTTTGTACAAAATACTTACACAAAGTTAATACAAAGATACTTCAAAGTGCAGAAAATTGTTTGCCTTTTCTTTCTTTTTTACACTTGTGTTTTATTTGAAAATGTCCAATGATTTATTAAATGAGCATATTCATTTGAATATAATCACTGCTTATAAATAAAACGAAATGAGAAAGAATAATTACTGATAGGTTGAAAATATAGGAAAACGTCTTTAGGCTATTCCAGAAGAAATCCCCTGCAGTACATCATCCAGGTCCTCGGCAGAACTAAAGCCTTAAAATACATATCCCCAGCGGAGTTAAGTTTCAAAAATCCCCATCAGAGTTGAGTTTTCAAACTCCCAATCCCCAGCAGAGCAAAACTTTGAACTACAAACCCTCAGTGAAGATGAAATTTCTTCCTCAACGGAGTCAAACCTTCAACCTTTGAACATCATTGGAGACCATCCAGTTTCCTCCAATTTCCCAGGAAAGTCGCTTTAAAACCAGATAATTCCCCAGAGAGTTATTTTAAAACCTTCTTCCTCAACAGAGTCAAATTTCCATACATGATCAAATCAGCACGTCATTAAGATCCCCAGCGGATATGAAACTTTCAGCTACCAATCCCCAGCGGAAACCATTCAGTTTTCCCCTGATACCCCCTACAGAACGGAGATTCTCATTCTTGAAGTCCCTAGTAGATTGGCATACAACCCAAACTCCTGATCTCCCCAGCAGTATAGATTCTCCCCACAGAGGTTGTCAAAATATCTTGAATCTCCAACAACAATCATGGATTTATTTTCCCCGACAGCAGTTAAAGATTTTATTATCTCCAACTATCCATGATTTATTTTCCTCAGCAAAACAGCTAATCAGCTTACATGCACATACATTACATTCATAAATCATGAACATTGATAAAACACATATATTGCATCATACATTTCATGCAACATAACTTTGTGTTTCAGCTAACATTCTACCCTTTTCAGGATGAAATTAATAGCTACCTAAAACAGATATTCAAAGCTCAGAAAACGGCTTAGAGATGCTCCAGACATGGATGCTTTCCTATCCACTCATTCAAATCAATATGCAAGATTCCTGTTCCAATTATGAAGCCTGGATTCGACCAGATTTTATCTTGATTATACTGAAGCCCGGAGATCGACCAGAAAAAAAAGTTGAACCCCCTGCAAGTTTTTGTGAAGCCTGGATGTTGACCAGATAGCAATACAAGACTGTGAAGCCTGGACGTTGACCAGATATCAGTAAGGTATACTGTGAAACTTGGATGTTGACCAAATAACAGTTTACTCGGCCAATTAATTTGAATCTCGGATCCAACTGGATATTAGTATGCCCCAAAATCAAAGGGAAAACCGGAGGCGACCATAAACCATTTGATTTCCTTCTCAAGACTTGACGTTGACCAGATAGGAAGTAAGGTATCGTGAAGCCTGGATGTTGACCAGATAGAAATACAAGACTGTGAAGCCTGGATTTTGACCAGATAACAGTAAGGTACACTGTGAAGCTTGGATTTTTACCAAATAACAGTTCACTCGGCCAATTACTTTGAAGCCCGAAGGTGACTGGATAACAATTTAATTCCTTCTAAAGCCTGGAGCACGACCAAATAGCAGTTCATTTTCACCTCTTCAACCAAGAGATGACTCCCCAGTAGAATAAAGGACGACCGAAGCTCCTAAAATTCTATTTCTCCCAAGACAGAGACCAGCATTCCCCAGCGTAGTCCTCCTCAACAACAGGTATACGGGCTCTCGCAAAGGAATCTCTTATGCAATTAATTTTAGTGGATGGCATCTTTAAGCCCATCTCTGACAAGATTCTGTCACATCTTCCAAATGGCATCTTTAAGCCCATCTCCGACAAGTTTCTGTCACATCTTCCAAATGGCATCTTTAAGCCCATTCCCTCAACTATACTCTGACGAGCGTAAATTTACGGGCACTCTAGTGTCCAATCCTCTTTTACCTTCGAGTCACGAAAGGCAAACTCGCCAATCTAACTCTTCAGGTTCAAGAAGATTGAACAAGGGCAGCTGTTGTACCCCAAAATTTGCCCTCTCATTTTATCAAGATTTCTCCTCACAAGACTCTTTGAATTCCAGACAGAATTAGGGTTTTGCTCTGCTCAAAACATCTCCTTGCATTGATGACCTAAATTAGGGATTGAGTTTGCACAAGGAATTTTGGACTTCTAATGCTCAATGTGACTTTCATGCTTCATGTTGGACTTATAACATTTCTCATACCATGTTTCAAGCCTTGAATCAAATTTTTGCCCAGTCAATTGGACAGTTGACCTAAAAATCAGCTATATTGGGGAAAAAGTCAACTATGGCCAATTTACAGTCAAACCTCATAAATTTTGATCTACATCAATATTATAGGCTCATATGAACCATTTGATCAAGTTTGGACCATAACTCCTCAAGAAATTTGATCAGATCATCAAAAGGGCAAAATGGTCATTTTTAGGGTTTTGACTGCACAAGGGCAATTTCTGATTTTTCACCTAGCCAATGGAAAATTTAGTTCAAGCATGGATTCAAGGACTCAATGGCATCATCTTTACCTATTCATAAGGTTCAAAAGATCTCAATTGCATTGGATTGACAGATGAATTTTCCAATCAACTGATCAAGAATCAGCTGTACACTGAAAAGTCAAACTTTGACTTTTTAGTCAAAATCAAGTGCCAAGGGTCATTTTTCATCAAGATGTGTCAAAACATGAAACTTGTTCATCAAGAAACCTAATTTTTCAAATTAGGGTTTAAGATTGAAAATTTTCATAACTTAGAATTTTTCTAAGTTATGAAATTTTCTTATTTTTTTTTTCAACTTTGCCCAACTTTTTCACCATGATGAAATTAGATTCAAACAAAACTTCCAACATGAAAGTTGTAGTCCTCCACAAAATCTACAACTTTTATTCACAAAGTTTTCCAAAAAGATGCTTGGATCTCAAGTTATGAGTTTTGGAACAAGGGTCCATGAAACTTTTAACTTAGTGAAATTTTGCCCTAGTTTAGGCAGGATTTTGACCTATCTTCATGGAAATATTTCACCTAGTTCCACTTGGAATATCAAAATGCATTTCAAATATTGATTGTATATCATGTTACAAGCTTTCCAAAATGTCAAAGAAATCTCCAAAAGCATTTATGGTTAGGGAGAATCGAAGGTTTGAATTTGGCAAAAACTCACTTTGATCCATGGCATGTTTCATGTTGACACAAGTTGCAATTTCCATCCAGCATTGTTTATACTTGCTTACAGGTATCTAAACCATTCCACACTCAAGAATTAAATGCAAACTCAATGGATTGAAGCTTTGTTCTGATCAGTAGAGGTTTACACAAGGGATTAATCCAAAAATAGCAAAAAGGCAACATTGCCATTTTTGTCAAAACTTGCTTTATGTCAAATTGCGTCCCTTGAGCCTTGAACCAAATCTTTGACAGCAAAAAAAATCCACAAACTTGGGGCCAAGCTCACAAAATGTATGCAGGATTATTGTTAGCCTGTACAGGCCTGCCCTTTGTCACTTCTCACCTTTTGCTTCAAAACAAAGAAATGTGCAAAAGTCTACACAACTGGAGTATCTGATATAACCAACTCTTGTAAGCATTTGAAAAAAGTTTTGCACATTTCCTTGAGCCAGAAACACGAGCTATCTAACCCTCAAGCCTTCCAAAATACAAAAACATCTTCTTCTTGCAAAACAGGGCACTCTCTACAGTTTGACTTCTATCTCATAAACCACTCGTGCGTTTTGTCCCAAACCAGTTCCAATACATTCCATATAACCCACCTAAATTATCCCATCCATTGGCCATTGTCTGTAACTCCATTTGCAAGCTTCACCATTTCTGATTTCAGCTTGTGCAGGTTGACTTCTACAGGCTTATTCAAGCAAGCTCAAAGCAAACAAAGAATTGGGGAAGGTCAGAGGAAGTTCAAGCAAGCTCACAAACATCTCAGGCCTCACTGAAAACCTCCACATTTCCATACTCGTGTCCAACTGAAACAGGTATTTTCCAACTTTCTATCTCTCTATTTAGGAATCATTAGGCTTAGGTTTGTGAATAAAAAATATAGTACTCATAGCCCTTAAGCTGTACATATGCATAGATTTCATTTAAGTTAAGTGTGCTGGGAGAATTTGATTGATGAACATTCTGAAAAAGTTAGGTTAGAAATTAGGGCCAGAGAAATTCTCTTTGGTCTTTGAGAGTTAGATTAAGTTCTTTATATGGTTGGAATCGTGTTGAAAAATGTTATAACTTTCATGTTGTGAGTTTTTACTTTAGAGCATGTATGCAGGAGTTGGACATTTGTACAAGAAATGCGCGTTTTTGTTTGAACGGAGGTTGAAGATGAAGTAGTTGGGCTGGGCCTGGCTATTCCTTGCTTTTGACACCCCCTGACTTGCTTCTCACACCCCTTTGGCCCATTGTTTTATATTTTTATATTTTTCTATTTCTTTTTCATTTCTGGTTTTATTTTATTTTTTCTAAACATAAAAAATTGCCAAAAACATTTTCATAAATTTTCACATTTTATTTTGTATTTTTTATTATTTTTTCAACATAAAAATAATTAATAAATAACATACTTTTATTTGTCTTTAATAAAAACCTGAGAATAATACATAAAAATATTATTTCTTTTATTTTTATTATTTACATAAATAATATTTTTTTTAATATTTTTTTTTACATTTTTATATATTTTATTATTTTATTTTATTGTACATAAATAATATAATTAACATATATATATATATATATATATATATATATATATATATATATATATATATATATATATATATATATATATATATATATATATATATATATATATATATATATATATATATATATATATATATATATATATATATATATATATATATATACTTTCTTAAAATAAATTAGGATTTTACCCTTAACAAAAAAAACTTTTTTTTATTTTCTATTTTTAATACATTAAATATTATATTTTTACATACACAAAAATAATACAAAAATATTTTTTGCACATTTATAATACTTTGCATATTTATATTTAATTGTCCATTTAAATATTTGCCTATTTATTTATTTGCAAAATTAATTCAATTTGGTTGTAATAATTTTAGGGTTTTAATTTCTTGCAAATAATCCCCATTCAAAATTGTATCCCCCTCCCCATATCAATGTTGTAATAGTCGTAGATTTATTTGATGCACTTATTGCTTTCAAATATGCCATGATAGAGATTAGGGTTTGTATGCAATATCCAAAATCAAAACAAATAGCTAGACCTAATACAAGACATAAAAGCATGTAAATTGACAACACAATGCACACATGCACCCCTAGGGTTTCATCCACTTGTTGCCTTTAAAATGGCCATGGTATGCATGTTAAGTATCTTGGAAAAACAAAAACAAAACAAAAAGATCATAGTCCCTCGACGACGCTATCTTGGTTGCCTATACAAAATGATCTAGTCCCTTAAAAATTTGCTAAGATACTTGGCACAATTGCTATCATGGTCAATACGATGACCCGCGCCTATCCCGTTTAACATCCAAACACAAGGTTGTTTACCAAATGCAATGCTAAAACAACATTGTCAAAAGGGTTAAAATTTTGTAGGAAAGATCTTTGAGTAGATAGGGTAGATGATCCTAGTTACTTGATCAAAACTTGCAAACATACTTGCTATTTTCCAAAACACATCACAACACAATTTCAAAACATTTCCTAAAAAAAACTTTCAAAACATTGAAACATCTTTTCAAAAGACAAACAACTTTGTATATATTCAAACAAGAATCATTACAAAGGTTGCCACAACGATGGCCTCTTTTCAAAACATTTTCAAAAACCACACACAAAGCACCATTTCAAACAATTGAAAAGCAAAAGCAAGTGATCTAAACAAGTAACTAAGAGCCCATGGAAAACCATGGATGAAAAGGGTGCTTGCACCTTCCCTTTTCATAATCTACCCCCCGAACCCAAGAAAACATCTCAATGGTCTTTCCTGTGCTTTTTGACCTTTCCTTTGGTTAAAATAAAAAGTCGGTGGCGACTCTTGCTAAACCGAAACATTTGCGAACACGAACGCAAAACCTCAAGTCAGTTCTCCCACTGTATCACAGCCTACCTAGGGGTTTGTTCCCGCCTCTCGATGATATTGTTCAGGGCTAGTATAACTTGACTCATGTCTCCTTTTATCGAGTCAGTGTTACCCTTGACTTGTTCTAAATCCTCCTTGAATGCAGCTTAATTCTCTTAGATTTGTTCCATCACTTTTTGTTGATGGGCTCTTGTTTGATATGGTGGTTGGAGAGGAGACGCTTTTCTAGCTCTTCTACCAATGGTTTAACTGGAGAATGTTTTGAAAAATGATGAGATTTGTTTTGTATGAGTTTATGAGATGCAAATGTTTGTGAATTCATGAATGCGTATGAACATGTTAAGGGCTTCGTTTTTTGAAGGTCCTATTCACTTGGATATACATTTTTTATATACTTTTATGTTTTGCTTTTTTATTTGTGAGTATCTAAAAAATAAATACGCAAACGAGATATGGAAACCAAATGCCTTTATTAAAATAGTAATTATCTTCAAAAAAGAATACAATTCAGATATTGAAAATATTCAAACTTAAAACATTAACACTTACTGAAAGAAATAATCCAAGGGAAATAAAAGTCTTTCAAGTGCGCCTGCAAATTTATGCTCCGAAGCCATCGACCATTGTCCTACAAAGTTTGAGAAAGTCTTCGACGTATTTTAGAAGATGGACCATCACATTTTTTGCATCTCTCAAACTCCTAGGGATGTCGCTGATAAGATTGTTGGCTAAGAAAGTGAGTCTTGCATTATCTTTGTAGAACCGGTGTTCTTGGTAGAGGTCAAGAATTATGTTATGATTGTCTTTTCCTGCTTTGGCGATATTTACATACTGCTCTTCCCAGTATAACTTTTAAGCCCTCACCTTCGTGTAGAGTTTCCTTTGTATTAGGAAATCCTTTCGGAGGCCTTCTAATTTAAGACACACTTGCTCGTATTCCTCGGTCTTCTAGGTGAGAAATATTTTTGCCATCGTCCTTTTGAGGCATTCCCCTACCTTTGATTCTTGGCTATCTTGGAGTCTGGTGGTAAGATACTTTATTTGTTATTCTTTATCTAAAGAAGCTTGTGCCAAACTTTGGATTTGAGCCCTCAAATCTTCTTTCATCACCTTCTTGTCTTGCATTGCCTTTTCATACCACCTATTTAATCTCTCAATTTCACTAGCAGCATCCTCCAACTGTTAGTTATAGGAATCCAAGTTGAAAGTATCACTTAACAACCCTTCAGTTGAACGCTTCCACTTTAGACTCTTCTTCTCAAATTCCTCACGATCTTTCTAAATTTGTTGGTCTTTTGATTCAAGTATGTGTTGCATTTGCTTTTTCTCCTTAGTTAAGTTATAGAGGTTGAGCTCCAATTCTTCTTTCTCTCTTTGAGCTTGTTTCAAAGCATTCTTCAAGTTGTCTATTTCTTCTAAGGACATAGGTGAAGAATTTGGGACATATGGCTTGTACTTAGGATCTATTCAAATGGTAACTTAACCACTTGCACCATATCCAAAACCTATCGAGTGTAAGTTTCTGTCACCATAACATTCTTTCTTTCGGCCTTTCTTTTATTAACCTTATTCCAAGCTAGGATGATCTTGTTGAGCAATTCTTGGTCGTTTTTGCCCAGGTCATGAATAATCTATTGTCGAAGTTGTTCATCTGAGGGTTTATCCCCCAAAGGATACCCTAGTTATCATAGGGCCAATGTATTGTTGTAATTGATGTAACCACGTGATCCAATAAACAAAACATCTAGAAATTCTCTGCAACTATAAATGATATCTCTAATGTCCAGCTTCCTCACGTACTATAACACAGAATTAGCAGTAAGAGACCTTAGTTTTTGAGGCCACTCGTATCTCGTAAGATTTGGAATCATGTAATCTTATTTATAGAGGTGAGTCATGAACTAAGAATACAAGAGTGTGATGCAACAGTGTAGAGTACATCTCCCATTTTCGTACCGAGTATGGAGTTTATAATAAACACCAGCAAGTAAAGTGGGGGTTGGGTCCATATTGAAAGCTTTTGTACCCCAAAATACACTAATAGCTGCAGGGTCAATATAGTGCAAAGTCCATGGAAATAATATTACACCAAACACAAGTAGCCCTAAAAAATCAACACAAGACTCCCACTCTTTGTTATCGGAAAAATCAAGAGCCTTAGTCTCCAAATAGCATCTCTTAATCCCTTGTACATCACCTTCTTTTTTGTAATCAAGTGACAATTCGGGATAAGGGATCCCTAAACCCTCTTCCAAGATTCTGATGTCAATAGTCTACCCAATTCGCACATAAGCTTTTCCTTTAGATAAATTCAAAATTCTATTAAATTCTTCTAGATTTGGTGCTAGCTGAAAGTCTTGAAAGGTGAAACACCTCAATGGAGGGTCGTAGAACTGAATTAGGGAAGAAACAACGTCCAATTGTACCTCCACTTTTGTTAATTCAATGGTATTGATCGCGTGACTTTAATAGTCTGTCAGGTGTAGTGACTGCAAGTGCACAGTCTAGTCGCGTAGTTTTAAAAAATATAGAACCCACAAGGACTGATGGTCAAACTACTGTTATCTAGGGTCACTGTGTAAAGCTAAGGCTAATGATAAAACTTGGATGTTAGGGTTTAAACAAGAATTAACAAAGATCTAATAATTGATAATGGGACACCAGAATGTAATTTATTAACTTCAGGGATTCAGTAAATCATTGGAATAGTTTTGAGTATTAAAACACTATTTCAGTGGAAACTATTGATTTAAAAACCTTTGTTTCACACTCTCGTTCTATCGATTCAATCCATATTGTTAGACTCAAATGAGAGCTCTCGCTGTGTCATTTAAAATTTAAAAGTTTTTTTTAAAAACAAATAGAATCTAATTAATTTAAATCGCTCTCACTGTATTTAAAATTAATGTTCAATTACCACTATCTGGTTAAAATCTCAAACTCTCGCTCTGTTGATTTTATCTTTAGTCTGTCTTTTACTCTCGTAACAAAACAATTTAATATTGAAATTGGAAACCAAAACCAGAAAAGTCTTTTTGTAAATATTTATCCTAATTAATTATTGAACCCCTTCAGTTTATGACCTCACATACCGGTATCGGGATAGTTAGTCGGACATAGTTTTATTGTGTAATAACATAGAACAAAAACTTGCGTACAACAATATAATCATGGTAAAATAAATAGACTATATCAATTAAATTTGAAACATGGAATAAAATAATGAAAGAATATACCGCAGTATTGGTAGTATCGCATGCAATCCTCCACAAGCCGACAGGATTTTGCGTTGGAATAAAATAACTTACAGAAAAAATAAATACACCTAAACAATGTTCTGAAAGCTGAGAAGAAAACTAATGGTGCAATACTCCTTCAGTGTAGAGAAGTATTTCTTTAATGGTGATCGGTTCTTTCTGCTTAAGGAATTCTAAAACGAAACAAAAGTGCTGAAATCTCTAAATTGGAATAATAAGCTAAGTGTGCAGAAGGAAAATAATTGCTGGAGAGCTGCACGAGAGAGAGAGAGAGAGAGAGAGAGAGAGAGATCTTCTTCGTAACTTCATTTCCTTTTATAAATTCAGTTTTTTGAGGAAAAATAGGGCGAGTTACTTGATTTCTATTCTCTGTGTGGGGAGGGAAATCCAGAGGAAATGTGTTTCTGGAGAAGACTTCGTATGTAACTGAAATAAAGTGACATGAACTCTGTGGCGAGTGGCACATATTACATTACATGGGGCACGTATTTTTTCTCTGTGTCGACCGTCATGCTTTGTGTGTCGAGGGGAACCACATCCAAACCTTGTGCCGACCATCTGGATGCTATGACGACTGTCACAGACTTCTGATACGGATCCTTTGCATTTTTCTGCTAATCTGTCATTTGTTCAACATTTTCTTCCTTCTCTCATGTAGGCTTTACAGAGAGTGAATACCTGAAACATACTACAAATACAAACATAATGCAACATAATTAACGAAAATCAGATACTTTATTTATGTAAATCAAGCGGAATATGCTATGACTCTTCGTCTTATCAAACTCCCCTAAGCTTGAGCCTTTGCTTGTCCTCAAGCAATATAGTCAGTATGAAAATCGATAGAGTACAAGTTAAATGCAAATACATGATGCAATTCAAATTGTAAGTGGTTGCGCCAATGTTTTCGTGGGAACATAAGCTCAACATCACACTAAATATACAGTAATAACACTAAACACCCCCCCCATTGTGCAGACCAATTCTAGTCATGCCATTATAGCGCAACCTAATTCTTTTTGCTTTATTTCACCCGTTTTCGTTCGAGCGCAATCACATTAAGCCATTTATCTTTACACACACATAGTAGAGTAGCCGGTTAGTGAATATGATTCTTTTAAGCACGAGTTTCTGAAACATATATATGGTAACCACCTTTTATTCACCCAATTGTAAGTTGTGGGGGATCGGATTATGGTCCGCCCTACCAAGTTCAGTACCAGACACCTCTAGACCAACCGACAATGGGTTTCTTTGTTATAATTTGTAGGTTCCGCATCCGTTGGATTAAATGACCGGGTGAGGGTCTCCTAAATTAATTGGTGCATTCCCTATTTTCAAATAGTAGAGCATGTAACTTTTTTTAAATGCTTGGGATTATTCACTTATATTCATCGACTCCCTACGTAGTTTGTGTTTAAGACGGTGCAGCCTTCTAAATAAACTACTCGGAGTTACTTTAAAACTTAAACTTAAGGTTTCGGTATAAAAGGTACTGAAATCGATCTAGCATAATTTGGGGATTTATAGTGTTACGATGGTATCCATCTTGTTTCTTTTTTAATCAAAATTTCTCATGTATCTTAAAAGTGAGCAACCTGTATACTCTTCGAATGCGTCAAGTTATGCAAGTAACTAAAAAAAATTCGTTATGGCTCAAGAAAATGGGGAAATTAGATAATAACGGAAAATTTTACATATAAGAACTCGAAAGTACATAGATGTCTGAATTAATGGAAATACAATTGAGAATATAAATCTACTTAGAAATCGGTAAAGTGTTTCCTAACTCCCCTAAGCTTGAACCGAGAAGTGTCTCAATGGTTTTAAACAAAGAGGAAACGAGAAAACGAACAAATATGATCTACTCATGCTCATTGTCACGTCCTCTTCCTTGCCCTCTTGATCAACCACATCCATCCCGTCCATCCGGAGGATGAAGCATACCCACATGGTACAAATATTCCTGAAAGTCGTCCATACGTACGGTTAAAGCCGCCATTTCCTTGGTCATTCTTGCAACCCGACGCTCATTCTTACATCATATTCTTGCTACTGAGTTTGCATAGCTTGCATGAGTTTCATCATCGCATTTTGATTATTTTGCATATCTTGCATCCTCTTATATTGTAGCATAATGGCATCCATAATGTCATCATTGGTGGCCGGTGCTCTTTCACTTCTTCTTCGAATTCTCGTGGACATGCTTGCCATATTTTCAGAAGAAGTTTGTGTTCTAGGTTGTTGTTCAGTGACCCTTGCTCCATTTCTTGTTCCATCTCATTAGCCTGAGCATTACCTTGGTCATTTTGCACATTATCCCCAGGTGCAGGAGCAGTAAGATCATAAAGCCACTTGTCCATATTTGTTACATCTGTGAGTGCAATGTTGGGGAAAATGAAACTAGGAACTACTTTATTATGCACCATTAGATTATACCTTCCATCTTCTCTGACCTTAATCAGGTGTCCATCTCGATAGATGTTAATGTCAATAAATGTGGGTGGCAGTGGAGGCATATTTGCTAGTTTATCTTCCAGGTGAGTGCGAAGTGCTATAGAGGTAACTAGCCCTCCAATTCAGAAAGGTGTAGACCCTCTTGCACACAGAGATTGGATATGTGTCAAGAGGAATGCACTGGCATTTATCTTCTGATTAGGAAGTAAGATGCAATGCCATAGAAACAATTCTTTGTAATTTAACTTGTTATTATTGATCCTCCCAAAAATTATGTTAGATATAATGCGGTGAAAGTACCGGATTGCAGGATTATGTATAGAGGAGGCATAAAGTACCTCGTAACAAGTAGGTTCCTCACCAGATATAGCTTTCCAAATTTTGAAGGCTGTAGATGCCCAGTCTGCCTCCAGATGGATTTGATATTATACCTCCCCCTCACGAGGGAAGTGGAGCAAATCACTCAGAGCTGCTTGAGTTATAGAATATTAAATATTTAACATTCTGAATGTTGTTGTTCCGGCTAGGTACATGTTTTCATCGCATGGTGGGTTGTAGGAGAACAAACTCTGGAATTCCAAAGTAAATGACTCATATGTGGGAAGATTTTACGTGCATACGTATGCTAGATCAGAATTCTTAAGTAATTATCGCACACTATCAAGCAGTCCCAATTTATGAAGGCATTCAATATTAACATACCGTGTAGGGATGAAGGAGCGCTGATGGAATTTAAGATATTGAGCTCTCTAGTGTTCTACGGCTTCTCCAATTCAGAATGTTATCCCTGAAAGGTCGGGTTCTAGCCTTGGGTTCCTGAGTGCCATAGTTGAGCAGAGATGGAAGATGATTGGTGATTTCAGAGAGTAATACATGAGAAATTAAGTGTTTGAGATGTGTGATACGGTGGGAGAACTGACTTGAAGGTTTTTCGTTCGATCGCAAATGTTGCGGTTAGCAAGAGTCACCACCGACTTTTCTTTTATCCAAATGGAAAGGTGAAAAAGCACAGGAAAGACCTTTGAGATTATTTCTTGATTTCGGGGGGTAGGTTATGAAAAGGGAAGGTATTAGCACCCTTTTCATCCATGGTTTTCCATGGGCTCTTAGTTACTTGCTATATCACTTTCTTTTGTTTGAAATTATGCTTTATGTGGTTTTTGAAAGTATTTTGTAAAGAGGCCATTGTTTAGGCAAACTTTGTAATGATTCTCGTTCGTAAGAATGTATACAAAGATGTTGATCTTTTGAAAAAAATTTCAAGTTTGAGAGATGTTTTGAAAGTGTAGGTCTTTGTTTAAAAAATAGAAAGGATGTTTTGTTTTGAAATGGAGCAAGTAATTAGGAGCATTCTACGTACTCAAAAGTCATTCATATTCATTTCCTCTTTACTTTGACATTGTTATCTTACCATTTATTTGGTAAGTAACCTTATCTTTGGATGTAAACCGGATGGGAGTGGGTCATCGTATAACCATGATTAGAAATGTTGCAAGTTATATTATCATTCTCTTTTAGGGACTAAGATCATTTGAAAGGCAACATAGATAGCGTCATCGAGGGACTATGATCTTGTATTTTGCTTGTTTTTGCTAAGATACCTCACATGCGTAATATGGCCATTTTGTAAGGCAACCAAGTGGATTTACCCTAGGGGTGCTTGTGTGCAAGTGAATTGTTTTCATGCTTGATTTTGTCTTTGATTGGGGTTCTCTAGTTTGATTGGTTTTAGTCTTTCCATATAAACCCTAATTACTAGCATTTGTATATAAAGCGATAAATTATGGAATTTAAAGTTACTACGCTATTACAATACTTGTGGGAGGGGGGTGTACAAATTATGAATGAGGATTGCAAGAAAATAAATCCTAATTATCTATTACAACCATATTGAATTTGTACAAGAATTGAAATAAATAATGTACAAAATGAATAAATGTATAAGAATGTAAATGTAAAGAAAATAGATATTTTGTTTGGGTTTTTTAGAGAAAGAGGGGTTTTGATTTTAGCCTAATTAACTAAAGGTAAAATAAATTATTAAAAGTAAAACCTAAATTTACTAGGAAAGAAAATTAAATAAAACCCTAATCTATTAATTGATTAAAAAAAGAAATTAAGTTTGTAAGAAGAATATTTTTTGTATTTTTGTCTTAAAAAAATAAATTATAGTATTATAAAATATTTTTGGTCTTTTTATATTTTAAAATAATATATTTAAATGGTGTAAAAGAAAATAACTAAAACCCTATTTTTTAAATTAAATTTACAAAAACAATTAGCAAAATAAATAAAGTATGATTAAATGAATATAAAATTTTATTTAAAAAATAAATAAACTTTATCAAAATATTAATCTAATTTTTTTTAAATTTTTTAATATTAAATGAAATATTTAAGAAAATAAACAAATAAAAAAGAGAAAAAGAAAATAAAATGAGACAGGGGTAAGAATAGCTAGCAAGGGTGTTAAAGGTAACAAAAAAGCCAGGCCCAAAGCTATTAGGCCCAGCGCTGCCAAAAAGAAAGTCAGAATGCAAAAAAATGTGAAAAATCCAAAAGGGTACCACTGGGGCTCGAACCCAGGTCCTTCAAGTCACAAGCGCGCGCTTCTACCACTGGGGTGACTATACATCCGTTTATATAATCAAAACAATAAATATATGATAGTAAACAAGTCCATGGCCTGAACTTCATCTTCAACCTCACGCCCAGCCAGAGCCTCTGTATCTTGTTCAAATCTCAACAAAAATGAAAACTATAAACAAGAAACTTGTAGCAAATTTCCTCACGATTTTAGAAATGCAAAGCAATAAAATTATAGATCAAAGATAAGCATGAATTTTAATGGCCCTAATTTGAACCCTAAAAATCTTAGAAACTTCAATCTTAAAATTCTCTAAGCTCAAGCAAAATAAATGAAAGCTATGGACATGGTTAGCTTTAGGGCAATGATATTTACATTTTTCATTCACAAATAAACTATTAATGATGCATGTATGAAGAGTTCAAAAGTCAGAAAACTTACATTGCAAGAGGGTATCATGTTTGGAGTTTGACTAGATTTCAGTGAGTTCCAATGATTGTATTAGCTTCCTCAAGATCCCAAGAAGCTAATGGGATGCTTAGCTTGAGCTGAAAGTGCCTGAGGAGTTCTGGAGAAGTCAAGGTGCAAGGTGTTGTTTTTGAAAATGGTGGATGATGATGGAGGTGTTACAGTGGTGTTGCGGGGGTTGGGATTGTTTTTATATGTTGTTTAGAAGCTTCTTAAAGTAAAAGGCCAAGAAACGCACGAGCAAATTTGGAGATTGGATTCAAAACTCAGAAATGACAAGTTTTGAAGTGTTTTTAATGATTATGTGTTCTACGTGTTTTCAAGGCTTAAACATGCGTGGGATTTATGGAAAATGGCTTGTGTATGTATAAGCAACAAGGTTGGAGTGCATTGGAAAATCAGAAGTACAAATTACAAGCTAATTGCTAGGTTACTTGAGTTTGAAGAAAAGTAGGAAAACAAGTTTCAATGAGGAGGTACAAGCATGGGCTGACTGATTGTAAGTGTCTAACAAGTTTATCTTGAGTTATTGGACTTTTATTATCATAAGAGAGCAATTGCAAGGCTCAAGAACAAGTTTTGTGCAAAAAGTAACTTTATCAAAATGGCATTGTGCACTTTCTTCCCAAAATGGATATAAAGCAAGGCCTTGCATTGAATGCTTGAAATGAGACCTCTAACAGTAGTGCAAGAAATTAACTATGGAGTGCCTAACAAGTTTTAGGCCTTCAAAGTAGAGGTTATGTAGCATAATTTTGAATTTGAATCTTGTTCATCACAAAATGACTTGTAATTCAAGTGATAAAACCCTAACTTCATCTCTTCGATTCTCCATACTCAAAAATGATCTCAAAGAGTTCTTTGACATTTTGGAAAGCTTGTAATGTGATCTATAACCCATATTTGAATTACTTTTGAAAATTCCCTTTGGAACTATGTGAAAAAGTTCCATGAAAAAGTTGGGTCAAAATCATGACCAAATTAGGGTAAAATTTCACTAAGTCTTTTGTTTCATGACCACATGTTCTTAAAATTATAACTTGAGATCCAAGCACTTTTGGAAGAAGTTGTGTAAAGAAAAGTTTTATATTTCATGGATATCTACAACTTTCATGTTGGAAGTTTCTTTTGAATCATCTTGCATCATGGTGAAAGTTTTTCTCAAAGTTGTGAAAAAATAAGAAATTTCCAACACTTAGAAAGATTTCTAAATTTAGAAATTTTAACTTTTCAAAATGAAATCTTTAATTTTTAATTTCTTGATGAATAATTTTCATATTTTGACATGCTTTGATAAATTGTGATCTTTGACATTTGATTTTGACCAAAAAGTCAAAGTTTGACTTTTCAGTATACAATTGACTTTTGATCAGTTGACTGAAAATTCATCTGTCAATCCCTTGGACTTGAGCCATGTTTTGAGCCATGTCATTAGGTCAAAATTATGCAATTGGACTCTTGAGATCATACCTTAAACCAATTTATCATTTGCTAGGTCAAAAATCAGAAATTGCCCTTTCCTAGTGAAAACCCTAATTTTGACCATTTTGCCCTTTTGAAGATTTGATCAAATTTCTTGAGGAATTATGGTCCAAACTTGATCAAATGATACATATGAGTTTAAAATGTTGATGTGGATCAAAAATTATGAAGTTTGACTGTAAATTGGCCACAATTGACTTTTCCCCCAATATAGTTGATTTTTAGGTCAACTGCTCAATTGACTGAGCAAAAGTGTGATCCAAAGCTTGAAACTTGACATGAGTAATCTTGAGGGTCCATCATGGTCCATGAAAATCATATGGGGCATTGGAAGTTCAAATATCCTTGTGCAATCTCAAACCCTAATTTTGGTCATCAGTGCTTAAGGAGGTGTCTTGAGCTGGTCAAACCCTAGTGCAGTCTTGAGCCCAAAGGAGATCTTGTGAGAAAATTCTTGATAAGTGAGAGGGAAAATTTTAGGGTACAAAAGCTGACCATGTTCAATATTCTTAAGCCTGAAGAGTTAGATTGGCGAGTTTTTGCATTCGTGACTCGAAGGTGGAAGATGATTAGACATTAGAGTGCTCAGAAAGTTGCACTCGGTGATGTGAAGGTTGATGGTATAGGGAATGGGCTTAAAGATGCCATTTGGAGGAATAATTGAAAGTTTTTGGAGATGGGCTTGTAGATGCCATCCAGAAATGATTGTTGAATCGTATTTGTAAGCTAAAACTGAATGAGTATCAGAATGGCGTCTGTATCTGGAGCGTATCTGAACTGTATCTGAAAGTTGAATCTGAATGAGTATCAGGATGGCATCCGTGTCTGGAGCTTATCTAAAGTGTATCTGAAAGTTGAATCTGAATGAGTATCAGGATGGCGTTCGTGTCTGGAGCGTATCTGAACTGTATCTGAAAGCTGAATCTGAATGAGTATCAGGATGGCATCCGTGTATGGAGTGTATATGAACTCTATCTGAAAGCTGAATATGAATGAGTATCAGAATGGAATCCGTGTCTGGAGTGTATTTGAGCTGTATTTGAAGGCTGAATCTGAATGAGTGTCAGAATAGCGTTCGTCTCTGGAGCGTATCTGAATTGTATCTAAAGATTGAATCTGAATGAGTATCAGAATGGCATCTGTATCTGGAGCGTATCTGAACTGTATCTGAGAGTTGAATCTGAATGAGTATCAGAATGGAAACCGTATCTGAAGCGTATCTGAACTGTATCTGAAGATTTGAATCTGAATGAGTATCAGAATGGCGTCCGTATCTGGAGCGTATCTGAACTTTATCTAGAAACTTTGAACATTGTTAATGGCAGTTGTTGATTAACCTTATCCTGAAAAGGGTAAAATGTTAGCTAATATGCAATGTCATATTGTATGAAATGCATGGTATAATGAGATTGTGATACATGCATTCGTGTTATCGATGTTTATGAGATATGGATGTGATGTATGCGTATGTGAGCTGATCTGTTGGACTGCTGTTGGATTGGAGAAAATAAATCCCCGACTACTGCTGAGGATATGGAGTGCAAGTCTTCATGTTTCGAAGTGTTGATGAATTTCAACTTAGAGAAATAAACTCTGTTGTAAGAGAAACGCCATGTACTGCTTATGAAATCCTGTTGGGAAATCTTGAGAACTTTGGCGACTTCTACCGGGGAATGATAACTGGAAGTTTGGTTCCGCTGGGGATTAAAATGCACACTGCGGGGGATTTTGTGGAAATATCTTAGAGATATTTTCCTTATTTCTTAAAGCCATTAGTGATTGTCTTTATATTTTTTTTTCATTTGTAAATGGTAATTACGTTCAAATGCATATGTTCAAAAATAAATCATTGGACGTTTTTGTCAACAAAACATAAGAGTAAAGAAAAACAGATAGTTTTGCACTTTCAAAGAGATATCTTTGTATTGACTTTGAGTAAGTATTTTTGTACAATGAGACAAACATTCTAGTAAGAGGATTTCGTTGTAAAAAATGAAAATTTGATACAAAGAAAAGATAGCTATGTGAAATAATCCCATGGGGTTCCCATTCTTCTATAGCCTTTGTGTCTCTGAGCATCTTATCTATTTGTTGCCTTGTCCAAAGCTGATTGAATTGATCAGAACTATCGAGTTTGCAGGTTGTCTGTAAGGTGATCCAACGGGACATAGTCATACGCTTTAATTCCCTAAATTTTTCCTAGACCTCCCTTTCGGGTTTTCAGTCCACTGGGATACCCTTTTTGCCCAAGCCGCCCTTTCGTGTTTTCAGCTTGCCGGGTGTACATATTTTTTTGTTTTATCCCTAATTTTTGCCTGAACCTTTTTGGTTCGCTGGGATGCCCTTGTGTTGCCTAGATGTGTCAACCTAGCAGGTCTCTTATGCGTAGTATCTTTTGACTATGTCTGCGTTCACAGGATGCGGCAGGTCGTCTCCATCCATGGTGGTCAAGATCATTGCTCCACCAGAGAATATGCTTTTGGTTAAAATGGTCCTTTATATGTAGGAGTCCATTTTCCCCTGGGATCACCTTGCGGCAGTATCATGCGCTTGATCACTAAATCCCTGACTTGATACACTTGGTGCCTGACTTTTTTGTTGAAAGCCTTGATCATCTGTTTTTGATACATCTGACCATGACAGACAACAGTAAGCCTTTTCTCATCAATCAAGTTTAGTTGATCAAGTCGAGTCTGGATCCAATCTTCTTCATTCAGCCCTACATCCTTCATAATTCTCAGAGAGGGGATCTGGACCTCAATAGGCAAGACAACCTTCATGCTGTATACCAGAGAGTAAGGTGTTGCCCGGGTTGATGTGTGTGTTGTGGTATGATAACCGTGAAGAGCGAATGGTAGCATCTCATTCCAGTCTTTGTATGTGACTACCATTTTCTGTATGATCTTTTTGATATTCTTATTTGCGGCTTCGACAGCACCATTCATCTTTGGCAGGTAAGGGGAAGAATTGTGATGCTGGATCTTGAATTGCTCACACAGGGCGGTGATCATAGTATTATTTAGATTTGTACCATTGTATGTGATGATCCTCTCCAGGATACCGTACCAACAGATGAGATTCAGCTTGATGAACCAGGCGACAACATTCTTGGAAACGGAAGCGAAAGAGGCCGCCTCAACCCACTTTGTAAAATAGCCAATTGCCACTAAGATGAAGCGGTGTCCATTAGAGGTTGTTGGTTTGATTTCCCAAATCATATCGATGCCCCACATAACAAAGGGCCAAGGAGTCGTCAAGACATTCAGAGGAACCGGAGGTACGTGCACCTTGTCAGCATAGATCTAACACTTGTGGCAGGTTCGAGAGTGTTGATAGCAATCTGATTCCATGGTAGACCAGTAATAGCCTGCCCTTAGGATTTTCTTTTCCATCGTACGCCCAATGGAATGGGTTCCAAAAGTGCCCTCATGTAGATCAGCCATGATCTTTTCCGATTCAACCTTGTCTACGTACCGAAGTAACACAGAGTCATGGTTGTGTCTGTAGAGAATTCCATTACTAAGGAGGAATTTAACAGAGAATCTCTTTAAGAACTTCTTATCATTGACTGAAGCTCCTTTTGGATATTCTTGAGCCTCGAGATACCTCTTGACTTCGTGAAACCAAGGTTGATCCACTACTTCTTCAGTATTAATCTCGTGACAGTGAGCTGGTTCATCCATTCGTTCAATGGTGATCTGGGGAGCCTCATTATCCCATTTAAGTTTAAACATGGATGACATTGTGGCTAGTGCGTCTTCTAGCTGATTTTCTTCTCGCGGGAAATGCTCGAAGATAATCTTCTCCAAATGCGGGATCAATGTTAGCACATGTTATTTGTAAGGGATAAGGTTAGGGTGTTTGGTGTCCCATTCCCCTCTGATCTGGCCGATGACCAAAGTTGAATCTCCAAATACATTTAAGGATTTGATCCCCAAATCTATGGCATCTTTGAGACCAAAAATGCATGCTTCGTATTCTGCCATGTTATTTGTACAATTGAAGCAGAGTCTTGTTGTAAAGGGGGTATGGCATCCCTCGGGAGATATGAGTACAACACCTATACCATTGCCGAGGGCGTTGGATGCCCCATCAAAAACTAGGGTCCATCAGGATCCTTGTTCAGGTCCGTCATATAGCCTGAATTCTTCACATTTGTTTACCATCATGATGTCTTCATCTGGGAATTCGAACTTCATGGACTGGTAGTCATCCACAGCTTGATGAGCAAGGTGATCAGCTAGTACACTGCCCTTTATTGCTCTCTGGGTAGTATACTATATGTCATATTCTGTCAGGATCATCTGCCATCTCGCTATTCTCCCAGAGAGAGCAGGTTTCTCGAAGATGTATTTTATTGGATCCATTTTAGATATCAATAAGGTAGTATGGGTCAGCATATATTATCTTAGCCAGCGAGAAGCCCATGCCAGAGCACAACAAGTTTTCTCGAGCAGTGAATATATAGTTTCACAGTCGGTAAACTTTTTGCCCAGGTAATAAATATCATGCTCTTTTCATCCAGACTCGTCATATTTCCCCAGCACACACCCCATTGAATTTTCCAAAATAGTTAGATACATGATCAATGGTCTTCCCTTGACTGGTGGAATCAAAACAGGAGGCTCTTTGATCTTGTCGAAGGCAGTTTAGCATTCATCACTCCATTTGACTACTTGATCTTTCTTCAGTAATTTGAAGATTGGTTCACAAGTAGCTGTCAGGTGAGAAATGAATCTGGCAATGTAGTTTAACCGTCCCAAGAATCCTCTGACTTCCTTCTCGGTACGAGGAGCATGCATCTCTTGTATTGCTTTCACGTTGGCAGGATCCACCTCGATACCTTTATTGTTGACAAAAAAGCCTAGGATTTTACCAGACCTCACCCCAAATGTGCATTTATTTGGGTTCAACATCAACTTGTATTTCTTTAATCTCTCAAAGAGTTTCTGTAAATGTTCAAGATGCTCTTCTTCTGTTTGAGATCTAGCTATCATGTCGTCCATATAGACCTCTATTTCGTGATGTATCATGTCATGAAATAAGGCTACCATGGCACGCTGATAGGTTGCCCCAACGGTCTTCAGCCCGAATGGCATAACCTTGTAGCATAATGTTCCCCACTGTGTGACAAAGGTTGTTTTCTCCATGTCCTCAGGCGCCATTTTGATTTGGTTGTAGCCTGAGAAATCGTCCATGAAGGAAAACACTTTATGTTGTACCGTATTGTCAACTAGAATATCAATGTGGGGAAGGGGGAAATCATCCTTAGGGCTTGCCCTATTCAAATATTTATAGTCCATGCACATTAGTACCTTGCCGTCCTTTTTGGGCACGGGAACAACATTGGCAACCCATTGTGGATAGGAAGTGACGGCCAAGAATCCGGCGTTGAATTGTTTCATGACTTCCGCCTTAATCTTCTCTGACATGTTTGGTCTCATGCGATGGAACTTTTGTTTTACTGGCAGTCCTCTTATGTAGGTAGACGATGTACCACGATATTTGCACAAAGTCCTGGCATGTCTTCGTACGACCAGGAAAAGACTTCAACATAATCATGTAGCAATTGAATCAGACACTCTTTGACACTAGGTTCCAGATTGGCACCCACCTTGACATCTCTTTTATCTTCTTCGGTACCTAGGTTATGTGTGTCCACTGGTTCTTCGTGAGGTTGAATGGTCCTCTCTTCTTATTATAGTAACCTGGCGAGTTTCCCTGGTACTTCACAATCTTCATCACCTTCGTCTTCGTATTGGTAGATCATATTTTTAGAGTTATAGAAGGCCATAGCAGAGCCGTTACCCATGAGATCCCGAATGGATGTAGATCTGCATTTTGAATGTGAGTGTGTGTAAGAGTATAACTATCTTTGAAAGAAATGAAAATGTAAAAATAAAAACAATGAGCACAAAGTTTGTATGCAAAAACGTCCATGATTCTTTGATGTCATATGGAAATGAGATAATAACCCTTATAAATGGACCATTATGCCTCAGGTAAGACACGAGGTTTTAAGAGTCTGAATTATTTAATATTACAGATTTGAAAAAATTTAAAGACAAATTACTATGGGATAAAAGTGATCGGTACAAAATCTCTAGCTTCCAAATTGCTGAGCCCTTCATTGACAGTTGGGAAAATCCAATCCTTCAGGTTTTAGCTATCTTAATCATCCTCTACTGCGTTGACTTCGCGGTTGCTGATCTTCAAGGGTGGTCCTCCGGCACGAGCACGGCGTACAAATTTCTGGGCTCCTGAAGTGAAACCCAAACCAAATTTGTTAGATTTGTATGGGATATCTGGGAGTTGGCTCCAAATAGTGCACCCACCTTCTTCTATCACTGCCTTTGCATATTCCAAAGATGACATCTTGAGCGGAGGCCTTGTAATATTTGGAACTTGAGAAACAACCTTGGTTACTGCCACAATCTGCGGGACTTCTTCAAAGTGATGGAATGGAGTTTCAATAAATTCACCATCTAATTCTACATATCTGAAGGAATTTAGATGGATGACCATATACTCTTCTTCTCCATGAACAGTGATGATTTTCCCTTGAATTCGATATTTCAGCATTTGATGCAACGTAGAGGTAACGACACCAGCATTGTGGATCCACGGTTGGCCTAATAAGCAGGAATATGAAGGGCGGATATCCATATCATAAAAATTTGAATCAAATGTTTGGGTTCCAACTTTTATGGGGATGTCCACTTCCCCATGCACCATCCTTTTTGAGCCGTCGAAGGCCCTCACTAATATGTTTCTAGGTTTTAATGTCAATCCTTCACAGTCAAGTCTATCAAGAGCCTTTTTAGGCAACACATTCAGAGACAAACTGGTGTCAACCAAGACATGATCCAAAGTCGTGCCCCTACATCCGACCAAGACATACAATGCCTCATTATGCTTCCTCCCCATTGGCGTTAAATCAGCATCTGAAAAACCTAAACCATTATCTGCAGTCAAGCTGGCTACGCAGTCTTGGAACTGATCGACAAATGTTTCTTGGGGTACATGTTAAGTTTTAAGGAACTTTACCAAGGCCTTTGCAAGAGCCTCGGAGCATAGAAATAAAGATACCATGGAAATTTTTGATGGAGTTTGCCCCAGTTGCTCGACTACGTTGTAGTCGCTTCTTTTTATGATCTTTATAATTTCGTCCATCTCTTTTGGGGAGGTCTCAAGGATAGCTATTGATTGTGCTTTCGTCTGGGCAGGCTCAACCATAATAACTTTTCCTCGAGTCTCGGTTGACTGGTAGTAGGAATGTCAGTAGGTGTGATAACAGGGATTGTAACAGTTTTTTCAACAGGAGTATTAGCAGAGATGATTCCAGGACTGGAAATAGCCTTTGGAGGAGCAACAACAACAAGAATGATTAAGGATCCAGAAATAGCTTTTGGAGGAGCAATTTCTGGAGAGAATACCCTTCCACTTCGGGTTATCTTACTAGTCCCTGCAATATTACTGATATCGGAGTTAACTTTCTCAGAACTTGAATTTTCAACAGCTGGTCAATCTCGCTTGATACCGTGATAGTAGACATCACCTCCATAATTCCACAGGACGGTTTTGTCTGACGTATACAAGATTGGTCCAGGCATTGTAATTATCAACCGAGCTACTTTAGGAACTGATGTAATTCTAACGGGTCTTTTGGTGGAGACCCTGGAAGAATTGTCGGAAATGGTCACTATAGAAACATCACTATAAGAAACAGTTGGAATAGAAGTCTTCTCGAACAAAATCCCCTTAGCATCTATTAGGCATTGAACGCCTGCTTTTAACAAATTACAACTGGTTGGTGAGGATAAACAGAAATGAGAGCTTTCATCACAGCCTGGGAATACACTGGCATTCAACAAGTTCTTTTTGATAGTCAAGAGTGGGGTCACAAGTTCATCAACCAAAGTAACAAACATATCTTCCTTAACGACGTTGACATCATGACCGTGCTTGGGCATAGGGGCAGTGATGACATTGGGAATTTCTGGAGCATCAAATTTAATCTCTTTGGCTTCAAGAAGGTCTTGTACCTTGTTTCTCAGAGCCCAACAGTTGTTAGTGTCATGGCCGGGACTATCAGAATGGTATGCACAACGGGTATTAGGATGATAGTGAGGAGAGGTTGTGTTAGGATTCTTTGGAGCTTCTTTCAAAGTCACTAGATTGGATCTTAACAAATGGGGAAATACTTGAGATAGTTTCATATTAATTTGAATAAACTGTCTGACCTACCTTTCCGTTCTTGGATGGTTGCTTCTTTGTTGAGTAGGTGCGGGTTTAGGAATCATGACAGCCCCCACCATTGGACGGTGTTCAACCCTATCTTGATTTCTATGAGGATATACAACGACAACTTCTTTCTTTCCAATGAATGGTTTCCTTACAGCAGCAGAGGATGCATCTTTTTGAATCTTCCTATTATTTATCCCGGCTTTCACCCTTTCTCCGATCAATATCAATTTGGTAAAACCTTCCGATGAACTCCCAATTAAGTGATTGAAGAAAGGACCAGACAAGGTTCCCAAAAACATGTCTACCAACTCTCTGTCAGATAGGGGAGCCTGGACTCTTCCTGCTAAGTCCCTCCATTTTTGTGCGTAGTCCTTGAAGCCTTCACTTGAAACCATGGCCATACTCTAGAGTTGAGTATGGGTGGCTGCAAGATCTGCATTGTATTAGTATTGTTTGTAAAAGGCGGCGGCCGGATATTTCCAATTATGAACATTGGCTCTTTCCAACTGATAAAACCAATCAAGTTGAGTTTCGGATAGGCTGTCTTGAAAGAAGTGTACCCATAAATCCTTGTCAGCGGTATGAGGCTGGATTTTCCTCACATAGGACCGAAGATGCATTTTAGGACATGAAACTCCATTGTATTTGGCGAACATCGGTGCCTTGAATTTTGGAGGAATGATAATCCGAGACACTAAACCCAATTCCTCAAAGTCCAATCCAGTCACTTTTTGGATTTCCATTGCACTTAACCGTTCTTCTAGACGCTTATACTTTTCGTCGGCTGGAGGATATTGTTCTTCAGAGTAGTCTTCTTCTTCTTCTTCTTCCTCTTCTGAATCTGGCTGGACAACTGTTTCCTTTCCTTTCCCATCTTGATTGTATTTCTCACCAGATGACGTTGCAAAGTCTAGGGTCCTTCTTGCTTGCCCTTGGAACCTTCTTCCCATATTTAGAACTCCGGTTATTTTCTTCGTTTTCTTCTTTTTCTCTTCAACCAGCAAGGTCTTCAAATCTTCTTGTCCTTTGGCTAGAGTTAATAACATCTATTGAAACTGAGCATTTTGTGCTTGGAGGTCCTTCACCGTTTGCTCGAGATCCATCTTACTGAAATAAACAGTAGAAAGATGAGGAGACTTGTTGCAAGAAACCTACTTATGTTGTGATGAATTCTAAATGCATATGCAATGATTTCAAGGATTTTAAAGATTCAAATTTGTGTTAGACAAAAAAGAAACACACGTTATATTAATAAATTAAAGCTTGAGTACATCAATGCCTTTTTGGGCAAAAATAACAAAAAACTCTAAGATAAAAAGGTAGTACGCATCCTCTTTGGTGCGATGTAGGCATTCAGAGTCTGCTCCTCATGAAGTTGCTTAGTGAGTTCCAAAACCTTCTTCTCGCTAGCGTAGAATTAGGCCTCGAAAGTATCTCCCTCCCCTTTGAGTTGTATCTAATCCCTTTGTAAGTCTTCAAGAGAGGTGGGAATGTCAGGATGTAGGATAGTGTATGGAACATCTCCTTCCATGACAGGCTCAATGATTACCTGGAGAATGGAGGGATAAGACATCATAAGACTCTGAGCACGAGTTCGTACCCATTTGAGGTAAGGCTCAAGAGGAATGGAATTTTTACACCCCAATGTCTTGCTATCTACCTTGTTTAACATCCTCCAAGCTCGGATAAACCTCTGGCAATGACCTTGATCGTTGTTCTCGTAGTCAAATATCAAACCTTGAATCAGTATCTCATGTGGGCCATCCCTTCGGGCGTAACCAAATTGTCTTAAGGCTAAGAAGGCATTATAGGTGATACCTCCCCTAATGCCAAGTAAGGGGACATTAGGGAACTGTCCACAACGGTCGACAATAGTAACATTCTCTATGGATCGGGAACACCAATGAATGTCTGAATGTTTGAGCGTCATCAACCTTTGTGACCACCTTGAACGTTGCTCGTTCTTCAATACATATTGGGGAAGACGCGAAATAAAACATATTGCCAAGAGAGGAGTAAAACACATAAGGACACATATTCTCCTCATAGTGCGAGTGTGAAAAGAATGTAGGATGTCCCCTAGCAAAGTAGGCACCGTGTTGCGGGATATGAAGATTTTGACGGCATTCACATCTATGAGTTTGTTAGGATTTGGAAACAAAACCATCCCATAGATGAGGAGAGCTACAATTTCTTCAAAGGCTTGCAAGTCCAAGGAGTTCCAACAGTTTTGGGCTTTCTCAAATAAGAACTTCATTAGGAAACCCATGACACCACTCCTTGTTTCCCAATTAGTTGTGATATCAGATGGTTACAAGTGTAGAGCTTGAGAAATCTCTTCTGGCTTTGGATCTCTTTCTGTACCGTTGAAATGTAGTTGATTGAGAATGCGAATCCTCAAGAGTCGGGAGAATTCTTCTAAAGTTGGCATAAGTTGATAATCGGGAAATGTGAAGCAATAGTGTAAAGGGTCAAAGAACTGAAAGAGCACCTTCATCATGTCTTCATCAGTGTTGGAGGTGACCAAGTTTAGTAGGCGACCATGTCTTTCGATGAATGGAGAATTTTCAAGAATCCTTGAAGCTAGCTCTTTAAGTTTTGGAGGGATCCTTACAAGATTGACTTGAATGGTTTTGCTGTGAATAGAATCCATGTCCTACAAAACAAAACAAAGATAAATCCCAAGATCCTTGAAATGGTTTGTGAATGAGTATGATGTTATGATGTTCATGGTGTTATGTACAAGTAAATATACACAAACAAAGCAAACAAGTCCTTAAGTTTAGGCTTGCATGGAGTCTCATAGGTAAGTACCCTCTTAATGTTTAGTTGGCTCAAACATGTCCTTGTAATAGTAATCGGGTTATAAGGAGCTCGATATCACTGGTTTGTTTCCTTGGTCATTATTTCAGCACAAGCCTCTTTAATGGCGACCAAAATATCTTAAAAAACAAAACCTCAATGAGTGTAGTATCGAGTATCTACCAACTTCGGACTGCACCAAAGTCGGACATCTCACTACATCCTAAAGGCCAAGTTGGTCAAGTAAAGGTTCTATAAGTTCATTAGTGCTTCATGACATCACTCAGCGGCCTCGTATTCTCCTTGATTAACTCAAGGGATACCGGTACCCACAAATATGTCACACTAACGTATCTATTGCTTAGACCATGTCGGTATACCATGCACAGTTTCTGCAACGTATTGCTACTTACCTATAAGGTATCCCAAATCCGGGTAGAAGATTCAAACCCAAACAAAGAACGATAATGTAAAGCATGCAAGTCAAACAATGAAAGCAAGTAAATTTAATCTAACCCTAAGGTAACCCCACTTTTAGAATAATCCACAACAGAGTCGCCAGTTCTGTGATATGGTGGGAGAACTGGCTTGAAGGTTTTACATTTGATTGCAAATGTTGCGGTTAGCAAGAGTCGCCACCGACTTTTCTTTTATCCAAAAGGAAATGTGAAAAAGCACAGGAAATACCTTTGAGATTATTTCTTGAGTTCGGGGGTTAGGTTATGAAAAGGGAAGGTATTAGCACCCTTTTCATCCATGGTTTTCCATGGGCTCTTAGTTACTTGCTATATCACTTGCTTTTGTTTGAAATTATGCTTTTTGTGGTTTTTGAAAGTATTTTGTAAAGAGGCCATTGTTTAGGCAAACTTTGTAATGATTCTCGTTCGTAAGAATGTATACAAAGATGTTCATCTTTTGAAAATGTTTTCAAGATTGAAAGATGTTTTGAAAGTGTAGGTGTTTGTTTTAAAAATAGCAAGGATGTTTTGTTTTGAAATGGAGCAAGTAATTAGGAGTATTCTACCTACTCAAAAGTCATTCATGTTCATTTCCTCTTTCCTTTGACATTGTTATCTTACCATTGATTTGGTAAGTAACCCTATCTTTGGATGTAAACGGGACGGGCGTGGGTCATCGTATAACCATGATTAGCATTGTTGCAAGGTATCTTAGCATTCTCTTTTGGGGACTAAGATCATTTTAAAGGCAACATAGATAGAGTCATCAAGGGACTATGATCTTGTATTTTGCTTGTTTTTGCTAAGATACCTAACATGCGTAATATGGCCATTTTGTAAGGCAACCAAGTGGATTTACCCTAGGGGTTCTTGTATGCAAGTGTATTATTTTCTTGCTTGATTTTGTCTTTGATTAAGGTTCTCTAGTTTGATTGGTTTTAGTCTTTCCATACAAACCCTAATTACTAGCATTTGTATATAAAGCGTTAAATTGCGGAATTTAAAGTTACTACGCTATTAAAATACTTGTGGGAGGCGGGTGTACAAATTATGAATGGGGATTTCAAGAAAATAAAGCCTAATTATCTATTACAACCATATTGAATTTGTACAAGAATTGGAATAAATAATGTACAAAATGAATAAATGTATAAGAATGTAAATATAAAGAAAATGGATATTTTGTTTGTGTTTTTTAGAGAAAAGGGGGTTTTGATTTTAACCTAATTAACTAAAGGGAAAATAATTAGTTAAAAGTAAAACCTAAATTTACTAGGAAAAAAAATTAAATAAAACTCTAATCTATTAATTGATTAAAAAAAGAAATTATGTTTGTAAGAAGAATATTTTTGGTATTTTTGTCTTAAAATAAATAAATTATAGTATTATAAAATATTTTTGGTATTTTTAGATTTTAAAATAATATATTTAACTAGTGTAAAAGAAAATAACTTAAACCCTATTTTTTAAAATTTACAAAAACAATTAGCAAATTAAATAAAGTATGATTAAATAAAAATAATTTTTATTTAAAAAATATATAAACTTTATGAAAATATTAATCTAATATTTTTATATTTTTTTCTGATTTTTTAGCATTAAATGCAATATTTAAGAAAATAAACAACTAAAAAAGAGAAAAAGAAAATAAAATGGGCCACGGGTAAGAATAGCTAGCAAGGGGGTTAGAGGTAACAAAAAAGCCAGGCCCAAAGCTGTTAGGCCCAGCGCTGCCAAAAAGAAATTCAGAATGCAAAAAAAAGTGAAAAATCCAAAAGGATATCGCTGGGGCTCGAACACAGGTCCCTCAAGTCACAAGCGCGCGCTTCTACCACAGGGATAGCTATACATCCATTTATATAATCAAAATAATAAATATATGATAGTAAACAAGTCCATGGCCTGAACTTCATCTTCAACCTCATGCCCATCCAGAGCCTCTTTATCTTGTTCAAATGTCAACAAAAATGAAAATTGTAAACAGGAAACATGTAGCAAATTTCCTCACGATTTCAGAAATGTAAAGCAATAAAATTATAGATCAAAGATAAGCATGAATTTTAATGGCCCTAATCTGAACCCTAAAAATCTCAGAAACATCAATCTTAAAATTCTCTAAGCTCAAGCAAAATAAATGAAAACTATGGACATGGTTAGCTTTAGGGCAATGATATCTACATTTTTCATTCATAAATAAACTATTACTGATGCCTGTATGAAGAGTTCAAAAGTCAGAAAACTTACCTTGCAAGAGGGTATTGTGTTTGGAGTTTGAGTAGCTTTCAGTGAGTTCCAATGATTGGATTATCTTCCTCAACTTCCCAGGAAGTTAATGGGATGCTTAGCTTGAGCTAAAAGTGTCTGAGGAGTTCAGGAGAAGTCAAGGTGCAAGGTGTTGTTTTTGAAAATGGTGGATGATGATGGAGGTGTTACATTGGTGTTGCATGTGTTGGGATTGTTTTTATATGTTGTTTAGAAGCTTCTGAAAGTAAAAGGCCAAGAAACGCACGAGCAAATTTGGAGATTGGATTCAAAACTCATAAATGACAAGTTTTGAAGTGTTTTTGGTGATTTTATGTTCTAGGTGTTTTCAGGGCTTAAGCATGCATGGGATTTGTGGAAAATGGCTTGTGTATGTATAAGCAACAAGGTTGGAGGGCATTGGAAAATCAGAAGTACAAGTTACAAGATAATTGCTAGGTTATTTGATTTTGAAGAAAAGTGGGAAAACAAGTTTGAATGAGGAGGTACAAGCATGGGCTGAGTAATTGTAAGTGTCTAACAAGTTTCTCTTGATTTATAGGACTTGTATGATCAGAAGAGAGCAATTGCAAAGCTCAAGAACAAGTTTTGTGCAAAAAGTCACTTTATCAAAATGGCATTGTGCACTTTCTTCCCAAAATAGATATAAAGAATGGGCTTGCATAGAATGCTAGAAATGAAACCTCTAACAGTTGTGCAAGCAATTAATTATGGAGTTCCTAACAATTTTGAGGCCTGCAAAGTAGAGGTTATGCAGCATAAGTTTGAATTTGAATCTTGCTCATCACAAAATGACTTGTAATTCAAGTGATAAAACCCTAACTTTATCTCTTTGATTCTCCCTACTCAAAAATGATCTCAAGGAGTTCTTTGACATTTTGGAAATCTTGCAATGTGCTCTACAACCCATCTTCGAATTACTTTTGAAAATTCCCTTTGTAACTATGTGAAAAAGTTCCATGAAGTTGGGTCAAAATCTTGACCAAATTAGTGCAAAATTTCACTAAGTGTTTTGTTTCATGACCACATGTTCTTAAAATTATAGCTTGAGATTCAAGCACTTTTGGAAGAAGTTGTGTAAAGAAAAGTTGTATATTTCATGGAGATCTACAACTTTCATGTTGGAAGTTTATTTTGAATCATCTTGCATCATGGTTAAACTTTTGCTCAAAGTTGTGAAAAAATAAGAAATTTCCAACACTTGTAAAAATTTCTAAGTTTAGAAATTTTAACTTTTCAAAATGAAATCTTTAATTTTTAATTTCTTGATGAATAAGTTTGATATTTTGACATGCTTTGATGAATTTTGATCTTTGACATTTGATTTTGACCAAAAAGTCAAAGTTTGACTTTTCAGTATACAGTTGACTAAAAATTCATTTGTCAATCCCTTGGACTTGAGCCATGTTTTAAGCCATGTAATTAGGTAAAAAATATGCAATTGGACTCTTGAGATCATTCCTTAAACCAATTGATCATTTTCTAGGTCAAAAATCAGAAATTTCCTTTCCCAGTCAAAACCCTAATTTTGACCATTTTGCCCTTTTGAAGATTTGATCAAATTTCTTGAGGAATTATGGTCCAAACTTGATCAAATGATACATATGAGTTTAAAATGTTGATGTGGATCAAAAATTATGAAGTTTGACTTTAAATTGGCCACAGTTGACTTTTTCCCCAATACAGCTGATTTATTGGCCAACTACTCAATTGACTAAGCAAAAGTGTGATCCAAAGCTTGAAACGTGACATGAGTAATCTTGAGGGTCCATCATGGTCCATGAAAGTCATATGGGGCATTGGAAGTTCAAATATCCTTGTGCAATCTCAAACCCTAATTTTGGTCATCAGTGCTTAAGGAGGTGTCTTGAGCTGGGCAAACCCTAGTGCAGTCCTGAGCCCAAAGGAGATCTTGTGAGCAAATTCTTGATAAGTGAGAGGGAAAATTTTGGGGTACAACAAGATGGAAGATGGTTTTTAAAGTGTATAAATAGGAAATAGTAAATGCAATAAAGAGGGTAATGTGTGGGAAATAGTTAGGTTTGAAGATAGATCAATAGTGGAGGGAGTGGGATGGGTAGTGCTTTTTTTTCTTCAATGGATTTATGTTGGAGTTGAATAAAAAGAGAATAAGGGAAACGAAGAGGGTTTCTGTGTTAAAATAGAAAACACTTTGTTTTACTCAGTGCCGAGGGGCATACAATCCATGCCGGGTGGGACACTTTTGGATCGTAACGGTAGTCATGCTTGTGTGGCGAGCGGCACGAAGTGAAAGTAAGAAAAAAATGCAATTATATCTTCTAGACTTCACAATTAATAGATGTATATATAACTAATTCTTGCAGGCATTTAAGTACGTACATATATAATGGATTGAAATTATTAAAGCACAAGATATATATTTAAATATCATAATAAGGAAAAGTAATAAGAATTCCAAACAGTATGTGAAGGAAAAACACAAAAACAAGACATAACAGGAAATAAATGACATAAGTAAAAATGTACTTTAAGAATTTAAAAACAAAAAACAATGGAAATCCTAAATTAATTGGTCTTCTCTCCCCACACTTAAACAAAATAGTGTCCTTAATGTTTAAATGTCAGAGAAAGACAGGCAGTAAGTTCTAAATAAAATTAGCCACTTTGATTACTTGGAAGAGCAGTAGAGTAGATGTGCTGATATAAATGATCCAACTGTTCTGTCACTATGTCCATAAAAGAATGAAAGTCGGTCCGTAAAGTGTTGAAGTCCTCTCGCAAACAATCAAGTTGGGATTAAAGAGCCATGATAGCAGTATCTTGATCAATGGATGGAGGTGAAGTAGCAATCGGAGAAGCAGAGGTGCTTGAGTCAGCATGATCAGGAGATGTGTAATGGTGAAAAAATGGAGGTGTTTCTGAGTTGGTTTCCGCATCCGATAAGAAGGAATCATGGTGGTCATATATTTGGGGTGTCTCAGGATTAGCTGGTGGTAAATTTTGTGGTTCAACCCAATCATATAACCAATTGTTTTGGTCATGAATGCTAGTCCTAGGGTTAGGCAAGGTGAAAAGAGGCATTAATTGGTTGTGAATGAGAAGTTCAAAGGTAGTCGGGCCTAGGTTTCTAATAATTCCTCTATTGAAACAGAATTGGATGTTCATGGGTTGGAATCTACCTAGAGGGGAAATATTGAGCAGTGATTCTCTCAAGCCAATATCATTTGCAATCATGGTCACTAGGCCTCCTATTAGGATTGGTTCATGGGTAGCTCTTGTAAGACGGAAAAAATCTACTATCATAAACGTAGCACCATTAACAAGATGATTTTGGGATGCACAAAACATTATGAAAAGTCTGACTCTTGATATGGAGGTTATGTTCTCTTTATTTCCAAAAAGGGTATGTGCTAAGATCTTATAAGAGTACCGGAATGCGGTGTTATGAATATTTTCATAGTACATGTCATTAGGTTCAGAGTTGCTAATACCGGTAATACTACCCCAGAAGTAGTCAAGTTCATTCACATCAAAAAGTTCCTCTTAGATTATGGTGAAGGTATCAAGGCCATGTGGGAATCCTAAAAGTTAGCCATTTCTCTATGGTTATAGGTGTTGTACCTCAATATTTTCCCCTAAGATTCCTCTATCATCTCATACCAATTCAATCATATCAAGATCACACTAGGATTTGGTTCTTCTCCCTATCTCTAGGTTTGCTTATGAGGAATCACCAAGCACCTTGATTTGTATATTGTGGTCATACTTGACTTATGTTGTTTACCTTTCAACTAATAAATGCAATGAATGTTTACTCTAACTGATGATTCAATAGGTGAAGGCACAACACATCTCATCAGGTTATTCATAGGTGTATGAGTTTATTTTCATGCCTTCTTCAACAAAGCTTTATTGGGATTCAAGCTTCAACAAAGCTTTATTTCCATGTTTTTCATTTTCAAAGCTTTTTCAATTTTTTTTATTTTTCTTTTTTTCCACTTTTTTTTCTTTTTGTTTCTCAACCTCATAGTAATACACACAAGCATATAAAAATTTCTCTCCCAAACTTAAATTCAACCATATCATAATGTGAGCACTCCCTACTTTCTAAGGCAAGGTAAAAATTCAAACTATAACTCATAGTTAAGGGTTCAAGAAAACAAAGAATCAATATCCATACAAAAATATAAATCAAACACTCATAGACAAGTATTTAGCAAAAACAATATGGACATTGACAAAAAGCTCAAAGGGGATACTAATGATCACACACTCACAAGGTGAATTGACTATTTGGCTAGGGTAATTTTGCTCAAAACGAAACAAAAAATGCCTTGATCATGTTCAAGCTTTCATACAATCAACACAAACAAAAGATTAAACATAATAAAATCCAGTTAAAACAAGAATTATGCCTTCCAGCATATGTGAACAATGGAAAGCTTCTTCACATTTATGGGTAAAAAGGAACTAAAGTGATTCAAGTCATGAGAAAGTAATGCAAATAGAATGAATGGCATGGTAATTATACAGATGATAAATTTCCTAAACATGTTATGTTATAGAAAGCGATAAACGAGTACCTGGAGAGTACTAACTTCAAAAACTATCATTACCATACATACGCAAGTTGAAACACTCAAAATCGGAAAATCACCAAATGCGACTTTAAGCTATCTAACCAAAATTTGAGTCCAAACAACAAAAGAAAGAATTAAAAATATTACTATTAATTACTATACTATAAAGCCTTGGGTGAAGTGGAAAAAAGGAGACCCAAGCAAAAATTTAAAAAGAATTCACTGGCTCTGCACAGCAGAATGTGCTAAGCGGCACAGAGAGCGCTAAGTGTGCTACACCAGTTGTAGAAAAACAGGACAACAACAGCAGTGCAGCAACACCCTCCATAACCACCTACACAATCTCAACTACACACAATATTTACAACATATAAACTTCCTCAAGCTAAATACGACAAGCTTACAAAAAAACACAAATTGACATAACAAAACAAACAGCTGAAAGTGAATTAACAAGTTGAAAAGTGAAAATTTGGGAATTTAAAACAAGTCCAATTTCAACTTGTTAAAACACAAGTCAACTCATACATAAATGAATACAAACAAAACATGCTTGTTTTACGTCGTAAGCTCGACGCCTTTATTGTGTGAGCTAGTAACCTCATCTCGTCATGCCATGGTATTGTCACACCGTCCAAATCTAAAGAAATTGTCATAACATCCACACAACAAACATTATGAAAACGAGACAATTTATAACAATACGTGAAAACAAAGAAAAACACATATATGCACAAGTATGGAAAGTAAACACACAACATGTACAAGTAAAAATAGACAAGTTTATGTACACATTCTATACAACATATATATTAATTACAAAACTAAAAAAAAAAGAAGAAACTATCGCAATGCAAAAATAATAAATACCAATCCCCGGCAACGGTGCCATTTTGTTGTTGCGGTATAGCAGCAAGCAAAAAGTAAAGTTATTAATTTACCGGGTGATATTTAGGTTATATTGTATCGTGACAATGGAGATTGGTGAATTGAAATGTCGTTTGACAAATCTATTGTTAATGAGTTTAGGGATAAATGGGTTGAAAGGAAAAATATCAACATAAATTAAATGTATAAAAAGGAAAAAGAAATAACTTATCAAGCATGCATATATACTACTTCTCACAGACTTAACTCTATCGACATGTTATACTAAACCTATAATATTCATCAATGTCATCACATGTCACTCACAACCTAAGTCATTTCTAACTAAAATTGAGAGGCCGACTGCATCACCTCAGTAGCAATCTCTCAACCACACTAACAACACAGAAGTCAACTTTGCTCACTTGCGTCGACGATCTCAGAGCAACACAAACAACACAGAGGCATTAATCACAGACACCCTAAGTGAATAACAATGTTAAATCTATATCTAGAATTCATACACTATTATAGAATCATCCTAGATTAGAATCTAAGCAGTATATGTCTATAGCAACTCAAATCCCTAGCACATAGCAAAAATCAAGGATAACAATCTACAAAGATTCGTAAAGAAAGTTTTATATAACGCCAAGGGAGACAAATATACATAATATCAAAGTAAATACATGTACAAACCCAACCAATAGAGAATACACAAAGAAAAATAGAAGTGAATCGCAAATATACCGGTTTGTCAGTGCCGATCGAAGAGCAATCCATCGTGAATCATCTGTATGCAAGCTCCATAGTTGTTATCTAAGTTAATCCTAACAAAATTAAAGGTTGATGGAGTTGTGAGCAAAAACTTTCCCAAAACCATAAACTAAAAATGAACTGAGATGAAATTTATAAAAACAAATCTCAGTAAACTGCGCTTAGTGGGCTCACCGCGCTTAGCGGGCTGCGATGTTTACACACTAAACCAACCTAAATTGCGCTAAGCAGACTCCAAAACTTTAATTCTTCCAAAATTTCAAAACGCAAGTAGCGCTCTACAAAATGCATTGAGCCCACTCGCGCTTAGCGGGCTCTCTTGGGTAAAACTGGTCTTTTATTCCGAAAATGCGCATTCGGAGTCATGCCTTTGACACCTTATTCCTCAATGCTCCAAAATGCAACAAATACCTGTAAAATGAATGGAAAACATCAAATGATACACTATGTACAAAAGAAAACACAAATAAACACAAATTAAACGTTTTTACAGAAAAGTCGGGTTTATTCAACCGATATTAACAACAAAGAGTCTATAAGTGCAACAAAAAGTATATACAAATATAGCTACAATTTTCACTTATTAATGACCAGAGCATGACTCAATCCAAAATAAATACGGAAATAGAATAAGCTACTCTGTCAGCTACTCTATTGCTAGAAGTAACTCTACTCTTTGGTACCTAAGCGATGTCGTTATCAAATAATGTTCCAACAAAAGGGTGAGAATTCACATAATTATCGAAATCCTATAAGAATACATAATACATAGAATTCATGTATAAAAATAACACTCTAACACTTCATATGTCTAAAAACATAACATCACCCAAATACTCATACTATTCACAAGTATTCATTTATCATTCACAATTTCACAAAATGCAACAATCCACATAGTTCACATAATTCCATATTGCAAACATACACACGGTATGACTCAATGATACTAAAATTCATTACTCATGTATGTGGTATTAATCACTACTATTTTTATTCGATTTTTTTAAACTGGGTCCGTCCTCTAGACCAATAACACACAAAAAACCCGTCCTCTAAGCTTTCAAACCCATCTCTAGGTTTGGGACAAGTCACTAGCTCCCTCGGAACTAACAAGCATGTCTCTTGGTAAAAAATGATGCACGTACAATTACAACAACCATGTGCAATTAAAACCATTCTCAAATATTAACATCCATGCATATCTTCAATAATTCATCACACATGAATTACCACACATTTGCACATACATACACATACTACTCATGAATCATTTAAATACAATTCATATTCATAGTATCCCTATACCAAAACATCATCACCACACAGAATAGACAAAGTACACTCATCATTACAATTAAAAACAACCATAATTACACATGACACATATAAATCAAGTTTCCTTTCATTAAGAAATAGGTCCCAAAACCATTCAAACACGTTATTTAAATTCCAGAAAATTCATTAGAAATTAGCATAAAATATAAGCATACATACTCCAAAAATAATTTAGCAAAATGAACATTTTTACGCTTCCAAGAAATCGTCCTGAGCGAGCTTCCAATCGCTAAGCGGAAAACTCATTATTGTGATCCGCTCTAAGCATGATATACAGTGTTGATCGCCCTCTACGATTCTGCATAAAAATCTTCTGATGACAACACAGTCCCAATGCGATTTTCTTCACCCAAAACATGTTTTAACATCCAATTTGTCACTATTTAAGTTACTATAACCCATATTTAACATATACAAATCAACCAAAACATCAAAACACAATTTACCATCACATATCAAGGTTTATCATTCAAAACCTACAATTACCAAAACCTAACAATTGATAAATTTACCTTCTAAACATGATCCTACCCATCATACGTTATCATACAATCCCAATGATTAAGTTAAAACCCAACCTTACCTTGTTCTAGGTTGATTATACCACTTTTGTGTTCTTGCCATTTTCTCCTCTTTCTCGCTCTTCTCTTCTTTTCTCGTGAAACTCTTTTCTCTTCTCTTTTTCTATTCCTCTTTCTAACTATTCTTAATTTTATTTTTATTAAAATAATAAAATAATACTTATTCTAGTAACCAAACTAATGGGCTCAACTATCCACACCCCCACCAACTCTTCCCATTCTTACACTAGAACCAATCACCAATATTCTATCATTTCCATATAATTATCACTAGTAAAATAATTATTTCCTAACTGACACCAACACTAACTATAATTCTACAGTTATCCATATTTAATTTGACTAACTCGTTATATAGCACATATATCAGTTAATGAAATAAATAAATTATCCATAAAATCAAACCAATAATTAATTAATATAATATATAATTAATTATTAAAAATTGGGGTGTTACAATTTCTACCTTACTACATCTCTTATCAGGACGAATAAAGTGACTCTTATTGGTAGATGTGTCAACAACTTTTCCTCTTTTAATCTTCAATCTCTTGGCTATCCCAGGAGTCATTCTTCTAGAAATTGGTATGTGATCAGAATCCAGATTATCAATAATGATCACATAAGGATGTTGATCATTTCCTAGTGTAATGTCTTCTTGATCACCATAAGTTTTTACTCCTTTGATGGATTCATTTTCATCATCATCTATAATCATCCTTTCATCTTGAGTATGTTATGAGGACTCAATGTCACCTGTTATGTTAGGTTTCTGAGTGAAACCTCAAGTTTGTGCAATGGATTTCGCAACATTTAGCACAACACCGGGGTTAATACCCAAGGCAACTGTGACAAATCTATAAATTCTATGATCATTTGACCTAGTATTAGTAGTCCTAGGGTTTTCTCCAGCATCCTCTTTGATAGAGGTTTTATAATTAGGTTCAGCATCAGAGGTTTTCAATGACCTATCATTGGACGCATCCTTCCTAATTTGTTCAGGGATGGTTACAGATGAAGAAGACTTACCTTTTAAAAGATTTCTTCGCACTCTCACTGCAGTAGTCTTGGTTCTTTTCTTGGTTAGGGTGACTGGAGGAATAGAGGCACATGAAGCAAGAGTGGAAGGAATAACAGTGAGAGGGACAACATGGAGGGAATGCAAGAATTCCTCTCCAGAACTAGAGCTATCATAACTTGTCATTTTGAGAGTTGTCTGACTTTGAGATGATTGAAGAATGCTAGAACTTGCACAAAATGTTGACACCCTTTCTTTTACTGTGAGAGAACAAATAGGGTGTAGAAGAGGGTTATATAAGGGATACAATGATTTTCCTAAATAAACATGCACCATTAATCTGTAAATACAACATAAGAGACAACTTAACATTTTTTTTATCGCTGATTCTGGATATCCTTGTTTCATAGAATGTTGTCAAGGAATTTAGTGGGACATCGAAATCTTATGACTTTTGATGCTCCCAAATCATTAGAGTTACTTTACCATTATTCTCTTTGGACATAGAAAAACTCATACCCTTACCATTCTATTTGTCTACCTTGATTTTATAATCCTTAACTGTTGGACATAAGAAATAGCAGATAACATCTTCAGATACTTAATTCGCATAAGTTTAATGATTAGTAAAAGTATCCTTGCCTTTTCTTCTCTTCTTGATTCTTCCTTTTACATACTCATTTCTGGATCGAGAGGTGTGTTTTGGATAGCCATACAGTCTAAAGCATAAGGGTTTTATGTAACCATACATTCCATAATAGTGACATTTCCAGGGGTGAACATTTACTTTGTTCTGGAGTTTTTGTCCCTTGGCAGGATGTTGGAACATTAGGTCTGACATGGCTATTTTACCTCCAATATCATGTTTTGTCACATAATATTTTCCTTTATCATTCAAGGACTGATAGTTAAAACCTATACTAATGAATTTTATGCCTCCTTCATTTATTTGAACAACTTTATTCAGTCCACTAGATCCTTTTGTCATGTTTTCAAGTTTAGAGGTTAGCAATGTTAAATTTTCTTCAAGTTCATAGTTTGTAGCTTGAAGTTTTTCCTTCTCCTCCTAAATATGAGCCATGGCTTTCTTTTGGGCTTCATTTAACTTACTCACTTCTTCACTTCTCACAGATAGATCTTTATAGAGACTTACTAATTCTTCATAGGTAAGATCCTCATTACATGAATTCATATCAGATTCATACCTACCATTCAGAGCTACATTCTTTGTATTTTCCACAGTTTTAACATGACTACCCTTTCTGATGACAGAAGGAATGTTCTAAACATCTGGTTCTGATCTTATCTTGTCGAATAACTGATTAAACTTTTCCTCAAGAAGCATAATTCCTTTTGACAACCCTACATCAGAGTCGTGAATACTGGAAATACTCTTGTTCTTCTTTTCATATCTTTCACTCATCTTTAACTAAACTTTTTGTAGAGATCCAATAATTTCCTCCATTTTCATGCTTCTGACGTCTTTAGCCTCCTCAATGGTTGTTACCTTCATGTAAAATTTCCTAGGTAAATACCTAAGAATCTTCCTAACTAATTTTTCTTCTAACATTTTTTATCCCAAGAGGCTTGATGCATTAGCAACTTCAAGAATCTTCATATGAAAATCCTCAACAATTTCATCAGCATTCATCTTTAGATTTCCAAACTTAGTAGTGAGAAGTTAAAGCCTTGACATCCTTACTTTGGATGAACCTTAATGAGTTGTTCTGGGAGTTTACCAAGTATCCTTGGCCAAAGTACAAGTATTGATCATCCTGAAGACATTTTGCCCATTCCATTGACTAGGGCATTCAAAACCTTAGAGTTTCCACTAGTTGATTTTTCCTCATCGTCAGACCAGTCTTCCTATGGTTTTAGGGACATATTCCCATCTTTGTCATTCACACTAGGAGGATCTTATCCTTTCAAGACATCCTTCCATGCTTTCATGTCCATGGATTTCAGAAAACACATGATTATGATCTTCCACCAGTCATAATTTGTACCATCCAACATAGGTGGCTTGTTGCAATATCCTCCTTTTTCGTCCATAGTACCAGAAGATATTTTCACTGGAGCTCACCCAATAAAATGAACGGGGTGTCTGCTCTGATGCCAATTGAAATTTTGTAACATACAATATATGTATCAAGACTGATGTCTCAACACACAAACACAATGTCAAGTCAGATGTTATAACATCTGCTGAATGATATAAACTTTTACCAATAAAACTTTTGAAGAATTTAAAAATGAAGAAGGTAAAAGAACAAAAAGAATTGTTAGCACAGTTTGGTGCAACTCACATACTCTAGGGGCTAACAAGCAAGAAAGGAAAATCATTATCAATAGTATCAATTCGAAGCTAAACAATCTCAGTTTACACTCCTCACTTAAGCCCTATCCAGTGAAACTTCTACCTTGGAACCTCCTAGATATGAGAACCCCTCTCACTCCTAATCACCACAGTGATATCAAACAATCCCAGTCTCAGGGAATGTCTCAAGGAACCAAAAAGAAGATTACGCTTCCAATACAAAAATACTTAGTTTGCTTAAAAGCTTCACTAAGAACAATACTCAACTATTTGCTTAAAAGTTTAGAAGAGAACAATAACTTGATAAACAAGTAACAATCAGTCAACTTAAATACATCAAAATATACATGACAACATACAAAAACAGAAACTCCCTTGAAGAACCCTCAAACCCTATGACTAAGAAAAGTAGGCTTCCCCGTATTTTCACAAAGTTCTTAATGAATTTAGGTTTAGGTAGTTTCTTTAAATACTCCTAAGTAATCCATGGGCCTTGAATATTCGCTTAGATATTCCTTGTTGCATACACTGAGGCTTGCACAAATTTGTTCAAAAAGATCTCCTTAAATCTAAGAACAAAATACAAGGTTTCCTAAATAGTCTCAAACCCCAATTTTGGCAACCTGTGTACAATTGGAGATGAATCAAATGTTACAGATTGAATATTCTTGACTTGCAAAAAATCACTGAGATAAAACCAAAAGGAATCTCATATAATCAATTTAAAACTATCAAGAAAAAATACTGCATGTATCGATGTTGTGATACAGGATGTTGCAACATTTGTTAGAACATCTGCCTTCAAATGAACTTGACCAACATGTTAGAATACCTTCTATAACACTATGCTACAAATCATGTTTTAGCAAAGTTATGCCAATATTAAAACTATGGTATAACATTGTTAATTCTTTTTTTTATCTATTTTTTTGAAGAAGTTATGTAACTTCTTTTAATTACTTTTTCACAAATTTTTTATTTTGACTAGTTTATCTAGCACCCAAGCCTCAAACTTAAACTTTTGACACTTCCAAAATAAATGCATGCAACAAGGAACTAAAAGTTATACCTAACTCCAAAGTGAGGGTGAAAAGATTTAATCTTTCAAGTCATGGGCTAATTATTTTCGCTATGTCACCGAAAGAAGGCTTAAGTCTCAAAGTGGTTTGCCAAGCATATAACATTAAAACTGAGTTGGCTTAAAAAGTATCGGAATTTTTAACAAGAACATCCTCAATGTGTATTTATTCAACCAATAAACTCATTCATAAAAGTCACAAATTCTATAAAACATATTTGCATGGATACACTCAATAGAAGAAAAAGTAAACAATAGAATAGTTTGGCTCAAACCTTACTAGCAGAGGTACCTGAAGATTAAGTACAAGCTCATTGGTGGTTGTGATATGGTGGGAGAACTGACTTGAGGTTTTGCGTTTGTGTTCACAAATGTTTCGGTTTAGCAAGATTCGCCACCGACTTTTTATTTTATCCAAAGGAAAGGTCAAAAAGTACAGGAAAGACCTTTGAGATGTTTTCTTGGGTTCAGGGGGTAGATTATGAAAAGGGAAGGTGCTAGCACCCTTTTCATCCATGGTTTTCCATGGGCTCTTAGTTACTTGTTTAGATCACTTGCTTTTGCTTTTCAATTGTTTGAAATGGTGCTTTGTGTGTGGTTTTGAAAATGTTTTGAAAAGAGGCCATCGTTGTGGCAACCTTTGTAATGATTCTTGTTTGAATATATACAAAGGTGTTTGTCTTTTGAAAAGATGTTTCAATGTTTGGAAATTTGTTTTGGGAAATGTTTTGAAATTATGTTGTGATGTGTTTTTTTGAAAATAGCAAGGATGTTTGCAAGTTTTGATCAAGTAACTAAAATCATATACCATATCTACTCAAATATCTTTCCTACACATTTTTAACCCTTTTACATTGTTGTTTTACCATTGTATTTGGTAAACAACCTTGTATTTGGATGTTAAACGGGACAGGCGCGGGTCATCGTATTGACCATGATAGCAATTGTGCCAAGTATCTTAGCAAATTTTTGAGGGACTAGATCATTTTTGTATAGGCAACCAAGATAGCGTCATCGAGGGACTATGATCTTTTGTTTTGTTTTTGTTTTGCCAAGATACTCAACATGCATACCATGGCCATTTTAAAGGCAACAAGTGGATGAAACCCTAGGAGTGCATGTGTGCATTGTGTCATTAATTTACATGCTTTTATATCTTGTATTAGGTCTAACTATTTGTTTTGATTTTGGATATTGCATACAAACCCTAATCTCTATCATGGCATATTTGAAAGCAATAAATGCGTAAAAGTAATCTAAGCTATTACAACATTGATATGGGGAGGGGGATACAATTTTGAATAGGGGATTATTTGCAAGAAATTAATTGTGCAAATAAATAAATAGGAAAATATTTAAATGTACAATTAAATAAATATGCAATATATTATAAATATGCAAAAAAAAAATGTTTTTGTATTATTTTTATATATGTAAAAATAAACTATTTAATGCATTAAAAATAATAAAATAAAAGATTATTTTTATTATGGATGGAAACCCTAATTTGTTTTTTTAAGAATATATATATATATATATATATATATATATATATATATATATATATATATATATATATATATATATATATATATATATATATATATATATATATATATATATATATATATATATATATATATATATATATATATATATATATATATATATATATATATATATATATATATATATATATATATATATATATATATATACAAATGTTAAAAAATAAAAATAATGTGAGAAAATATTATTTAAGTATATATAAATACTAAAAATAAAATATAATGTTTTTTATGTTATTTACAAGTTCTTTTTATTAAGAAAATAAATGCATCTATTATTTAATAATTATTTCTATGTCCAAAAAAATAACAAAAATAATAAAATAAAATATGGAAATTTATAAAAATATTTTTGGTATTTTTAATGTTTAAGAAAAATAAAATAAAGTCAGAAACTAAAAATGAAATTCAAAAATATAAAAATATAAAACAATGGGCCAAGGGGGTGTAAACAGTAAGGCTAGGGGTGCAAAAAGCATGAACAAGCCAGACCCAGCCCAGACTTGCCTTCATCTTCAACCTTTGAATCAGAAAAACGCGCGCTCTGTGTACAACTTCGTATCTCCTGTTTCAGTGCTTAAAAACGAAAACTTGTAACATGAAAGTTATAGTGCATAATCACACGATTCTAACCATGTAAAAAACTTAATCTAACTCTCAAAGATCAGAGAGAATTTCTCTGGCCCTAATTTCTAACCTAACTTTTTCAGAATGTTCATCAATCAAATTCTCTAAACACAGTTAACTTAAATAAAATCTATGCATGTGTACAGCTTAAGGGAAATGAGTACTACATTTTTTATTCACAAACCTAAGCCTAATGATTCCTAAATAGAGAGATAGAATGTTGGAAAATACCTGTTTCAGTTGAACTCGAGTATGGAAATGTAGAGATTTTCAGTGAGGCCTGAGATGTTTGTGAGCTCGCCTGAACTTCCTCTGACCTTCCCCAATGCTTAGTTGGCTTTGTACTTGCTTGAATAAGCTTGTAGAAGTCAACCTGCACAAGCTGAAATCAGAAATGGTGAAGCTTGTAAATGGAGTTACAGTCAATGGCCAATGGTTGGGAGAGCTTAGATGAGTTGTATGGAGTGTGTTGGAAAAGGTTTGGGACAAAATGCACGAGTGGTTTGTGATTTGGAAACAAAAATGCAGAAACTGCCCTGTTTTGCAAGAAGAACGTGTTTTGATGTTCAAGGGTGTTTGAAGATTGGATAGCTCGTGTTTTTGGCTCAAGGCAATATGTAAAACTTGTTTTGGATGGTTACCAAGCTTGGTTATATCAAATACAAGAGTTCCCTTTTTTTTTGTAAGTTGACTTGGCTTTTAAGAAAAGTGTGAAATGACAAACAAAAAGCTTGTACATGCCCCCTTCCTAGCTGCACCAAATGGTTGTACTTTGCCCTGTGTTTATGGAGTGTGCTTGATGTAAAAGAGAGGGTTCAAGGCTCAAGAGGAACAACTTGACATAAAGCCAACTTTATGAAAATGGCAATGTTCACTTTTTGCCAAAAATGGATTAACCCCTTGTGTAATCTTCTATAGGTCAGAATAATGCATTAATCCATTGAGTTTGCATTCAATTTTTGAGTGTGGAAGGGTTTAGATACCTGTAAGAAAGTACAAACAAGGTTGGATAGAATTTGCAATTTGTATCAACATGAAAAATGCCATGGATCAAAGTGACTTTCTGCCAAATTCAAACCTTCGATGCCCCCTAACCATAAATGATTTTGGAGAGTTCTTTGACATTTTGGAAAGTTTGTAAAATTCTATACAATCCATATTTGAAATGAATTTTTATATTCAAATTGGAACTATGTGAAAAATTTCCATGAAGATAGGTCAAAATCCTGCCTAAACTAGGGCAAAATTTCACTAAGTTAAAAGTTTCATGGACCCTTATTCCAAAACTCATAACTTGAGATCCAAGCATCTTTTGGGAAAACTTTGTGAAACAAAGTTGTAGATTTTGCGGAGGACTACAACTTTTATGTTGGAAGTTTTGTTTGAATCCAATTTCATCATGGTGAAAATGTTAGGCAAAGTTGGGAAAAAATAAGAAAATTTCATAACTTAGAAAAATTCTAAGTTATGAAAATTTTCAATCTTAAACCCTAATTTGCAAAATTAGATTTCTTGATGAACAAGTTTCAGTTTTTGACACATTTTGATGAAAAATGACCCTTGGCACTTGATTTTGACCAAAAAGTCAAAGTTTGACTTTTTAGTGTATAGTTGATTTTTGATCAGTTGACTGGAAAATTCATCTGTCAATCTAATACATTTGAGATCTTTTGAACCTTGTGATTAGGTCAAGATGATGCCATTGAGTCCTTGAATCTATGCTTGAACCCAATTTGCCATTGGCTAGGTTAAAAGTCAGAAATTGCCCTTCTACAGTCAAAACCCTAAAATTGACCATTTTGCCCTTTTGATGATCTGATGAAATTTCTTGAGGAATTGTGGTCCAAACTTGATAAAATGGTTCATATGAGCCTATAATGTTGATGTGGATAAAAAATTATGAGGTTTGACTGTAAATTGGTCACAGTTGACTTTTTCCCCAATACAGCTGATTTTTAGGTCAACTGTCCAATTGACTGGACAAAAATTTGATTCAAGGCTTGAAACTTGGTATGAGAAATCTTATAAGTCCAACATGAAGTATGAAAGTCACATTGAGCATTAGAAGTCCAAAATTCCTTGTGTAAACTCAAACCCTAATTTAGGTCAACAGTGCAAGGAGATGTCTTGAGCAGAGCAAACCCTAGCTTGATCTTGAGTTCAAAGAGTCTTGTGGGGGGAAATCTTGATAAAATGAGAGGGCAAATTTTGGGGTACAACAGCTGCCCCTTTTCAATCTTCTTGAACCTAAAGAGTTAGATTGGAGAGTTTGCCTTTCGTGACTCGAAGGTAAAATAGGATTGGACATTAGAGTGCCCGTAAATTTGCACTCGTCAAAATATAGTTGAGGGAAGGGCTTAAGGATGCCATTTGGAAGACGTGACGGAATCTTGTCGGAGATGGGCTTAAAGATGCCATCCAAGAAAATTGATCGCATAAGAGATTCCTTTGCGAGAGCCCATATACCTGGTGTTGAGGAGGACTACGTCGGGGAATACTGGTCTTTGTCGTGGTAGAAATAGAACTTTAGTCGTCCGTTATTCTACTGGGGAGTCATCTCTTGGTTGAAGAGGTGGAAATGAACTTCTATCTGGTCGTGTTCCAGGCTTTAGAAGGAATTAAATTGTTATCCGGTTACCTCCGGGTTTCCCTTTGATTTTGGGGCCTACTAATATCTGGTTGGATATGGGCTTCAAAGTAATTGGCCGAGTAAACTGTTATTTGGTCAAAATCCAAGCTTCACAGCATACCTTACTGTTATCTAGTCAAAATTCAGGCTTCACAGTCTTGTATTGCTATCTGGTCAAAATTCAGGCTTCACGATACCTTACTTCATATCTAGTCAACATCCAGACTTCAGAAGGAAATCAAATGGTTATCCGGTCGCCTCCGGGTTTCCCTTTGATTTTGGAGCCTACTAATATCCGGTTGGATCCAGGATTCAAAGTAATTGGCCGAGTAAAATGTTATTTGGTCAAAATCCAAGCTTCACAGCATACCTTACTGTTATCTGGTCAAAATCCAGGCTTCACAGTCTTGTATTGCTATCTGGTCAAAATCCAGGTTTCACAAAAACTCGCGGGGATTCAACTATTTTCCGGTCGGTCTCTGGGCTTCAGTATAATCAAGATATTATCTGGTCGAATCCAGGCTTTATAATTGGAACAGGAATCTACATATTGATTTGAATAAGCAAATAGGAAAGCATTCGCGTCTGGAGCATCTCTAAGCCGTTTTCTGAGCTTTGAATATCTGTTTTAGGTAGCTGTTAATTTTATCCTGAAAAGGGTAAAAAGTTAGCTGAAACACAAAGTTTTGTTGCATGAAATGTATGATGCAATAAGATGTGTTTTATCAATGTTTATGATATGTGAATGTAATGTATGTGCATATAAGCTAATTCACTGTCTTGCCGAGGAAAATAAATCCTGGATAGCTGGAGATAATAAAATATTTGACTGCTGTCGGGGAAAATAAATCCTTGACCACTGCTGGAGATTTAAAATCTTGGAGAACCTCTGTGGTGGAGAAGCTATATTGCTGGGGAGATCAGGAGTTTCGGTTGTATGCCAATCTACTGGGGACTTCAAGAATGAGGATCTTCGTTCTGTTGGGGATATCAGGGGAAAACTGAATGGTTTCCGCTGGGGATTGGTAGCTCAAAGTTTCATCTCCGCTGGGGATCTTAATGACGTGCTGATTTGATCGTGCATTGAAATTTGACTCTATTGAGGAAGAAGGTTTTAAAATAACTCTCTGGGGAATTATCTGGTTTTAAAGCGACTCTCTGGGGAAATTGGAGGAAACTGGATGGTCTCCACTGGTGTTTTAAAGGTTAAAGGTTTGACTCTGTTTGGGGAAGAAAGTTTCATCTTCACTGAGGGTTTGTAGTTCAAAGTTTTGCTCCGCTGGGGATTGGGATTTTGAAACTTAACTCCGCTGGGGATATGTATTTCAAAGTTTTAGCTCTGATGAGGATCTGGATGATGTACTGCAGGGGATTTCTCCTGGAATAGCCTAAAGACGTTTTCCCATACTTTCATTCTGTCAGTAATTATTCTTTCTCATTTCGTTTTATTTGTAAGCAGTGATTATATTCAAATGCATATGCTCATTTAATAAATCATTGGACGTTTTCAAATAAAACACAAGTGTAAAAAAGAAAGAAAAGGCAAATAATTTTCTGCACTTTGAAGTATCTTTGTATTAACTTTGTGTAAGTATTTTGTACAAAGGAGACACACATCCTAGTAACAGAATGTTGTCATAAAAAATGAGAAAAATTTATACAAAGTTAGATGGCTATGTGTAAAAATTCCATGGGGTTCCCATTCTGATATAGCCTTCGTAACTCTGGATATCTTGTCCATTTGTTGCTTCGTCCGATGATGATTGAGTTGATCAGAAGCCCGGAGTTTGTCTGGTGAAGAGATTGTCCTTAAAGTGATCCGACGAGACATAGTCATACACTTTAATTCCCTAACTTTTTCCTGGACCGCCCTTTCGCGTTTTCGATCCACCGGGAAACCCTTTTTTGCCCAAGTCGCCCTTTCAGGTTTTCAACTTGCCAGGTGTACAAAAATTTTTTTATCCCTAATTTTTGCCTGAACCACCCTTTCGGGTTTTCGATTCACCGGGATGCCCATTTTTGCCCAAGTCGCCCTTTCGGGTTTTCAACTTGTCGGGTCGTTTATGCGTAGTATCTTTTGACTATGTCTGCATTCGCAGGGTGTGGCAGGTCATCGCCGTCCATGGTGGTCAGGATCATTTCCCCACCAGAAAAGATGTTTTTGATCACAAATGGTCCTTCGTAAGTAGGAGTCCATTTGCCCTTGGGATCACTTTGCGGCAAGATGATCCGCTTGATTACAAGGTCCCCGACTTGATATACTTGGCGCCTGACTTTTTTGTTGAAGGCCTTGATCATACGTTTCTGATATGCCTAACCATGGCAAACAACAGTAAGTCGCTTTTCGTCAATCAAGTTAAGTTGATCAAGCTGGGTCTGAATCCAATCATCTTCACTCAAACCAGTATCCTTCATGATTCTCAAGGAGGGAATCTGAACCTCGACAGGTAAGAAAGCTTCCATGTCGTATACCAAAGAATACGGTGTTGCCCCAGTTGATGTTTGTGCCGTGGTACGGTACCAATACAGAGAAAACGGTAGCATCTCATGCCAGTCCTTGTAGGTGACTGTCATCTTTTGAATGATCTTCTTGATATTTTTGTTTGCAGCTTCGACAACACCGTTCATATTTGGCCGATAGGGAGATGAATTGTGATGTTGAATCTTTAACTGCTTGCACAGAGCCGTGATCATGGTATTTTTCAAATTTGTACCATTGTCAGTGATAGTCCTGTCGGGGATACCATACCGGCAAATGAGGTTCTGTTTGATGAAGCTGGCAACAACACTCTTTGTTACGGATGCGAAGGATGCTTCTTCGACCCACTTGGTAATGTAATCAATGGCCACTAGGATGAAACGATGTCCATTGGATGCTGTAGGCTTGATCTCTCCAATCATGTCGATTCCCCACATCGCGAATGGCCAAGGAGCTGTTAAGACATTGAGAGGAACTGGAGGTATGTGTACCTTGTCAGCATAGATTTGGAATTTGTGACAAGTACGGGAATGTTGATAACAATCAGCTTCTATGGTAGACCAGTAGTAGCCTGCCCGTAGAATATTCTTAGCCATCGTATGTCCGCTCAAGTGGGTGCCAAATGTACCATTATGTAGTTCAGCCATGATCTGCTCAACTTCAACCTTGTCCATACAACGAATCAGAACGCAATCATGATTGCGCTTGTATAGGTTACCATTGCTCAGGAAGAACTTGGCAGAAAATCTCCTCAAGAACTTTTTATCGTTGACTGAAGCTCCTTCAGGGTATTCTCGAGTCTCGAGATACCTTTTGACTTCGTGAAACCAGGGTTGGTCCACTACCTCTTCGGTATTAATCTCGTGACAATGTGCAGGTTCGTCCATCCGCTCAATGGTAATTTGGGAAGCCTAATTATCCCAGTTAAGTTTAAACATGGATGACATTGTAGCTAGAGCATCTGCTAGTTGGTTCTCTTCTCGCGGGAAGTGCTTGAAGGTAATATGCTCGAAATGAGGTAGCAATGTCAAGACATGTTCTTTGTAAGGGATGAGGTTAGGATGTTTAGTATCCCACTCTCCTTTGATCTGACTGATGACCAAAGCTGAGTCCCCAAACACAACCAAAGATTTGATTCCAAGGTCTATTGCAGCCTTGAGACCAAAGATACAAGCTTCATACTCGGCCATGTTGTTGGTGCAGCTGAAACAGAGTCTAGCAGTGAAAGGTGTATGGCAATCTTTTGGAGAGATAAGTACCACGTTGATACCGTTGCCAAGTGCATTTGAAGCACCATCAAAGTACAGGGTCCATCGGGATCCTTGTTCAGGTCCGTCATACAGTCTGCTACCTTCAATGTTGTCCAATGTCATAATGTCTTTGTCGGGGAAGTCAAACTTCATGGATTGGTAATCTTCGACAGCTTGATGAGCTAGATGGTCAGCTAGTACACTCCCCTTTATAGCTTTTTGGGTCGTGTACTGGATATCATACTCAGTCAGGATCATTTGCCATCTAGCGATTCTTCCAGATAAAGCAGGATTTTCGAAGATGTACTTGATCGGATCCATTTTAGAAATCGGCAGAGTGGTATGTGTCAACATATACTGCCTTAGCCGGCGAGCAGCCCATACCAAAACGCAGCAAGTTTTCTCGAGCAGCGAGTAGCGAGTCTCACAGTCAGTAAACTTTTTACTAAGGTAATAAATGGCATGCTCTTTTCGACCAGACTCGTCATGTTGGCACAGTACGCACCCCATTAAATTATCCAAAACAGTCAAATACATGATTAGCGTCCTTCCTTCTACGGGTGACATCAAGATAGGAGGTTCTAGAAAATACTCCTTGATTTTATCGAAAGCCACTTGTGATACGGTGGGAGAACTGACTTGAGGTTTTGCGTTTGTATTCGCACTTGTTCGGTTTAGCAAGAGTCGCCACCGACTTTTTATTTTATCCTAAAGGAAATGTTAAAAAGCACAGGAAAAACCTTTGAGATGTTTCGTGGGTTCGGGGGGTAGATTATGAAAAGGGAAGGTATTAGCACCCTTTTCATCCATGGTTATCCATGGGCTCTTAGTTACTTGTTTTAGATCACTTGCCTTGATTTTCAATTGCTTGAAATGGTGGTGTGTGTGTGTGTTTGAAAATGTTTTGAAAAAGATGCCTTGTCTAGGCAACCCTTGTAACAATTCTTTACTCGAATGTTTTACAAAGGTGTTTGTCTTTTCGAAAAGATATTTCCAATGTTTTTGAAAGTTGTTTTGAAATTGTGTTGTGGAGTGGGTTTTGAAAAGTAGGCAAGTGTGTTTTGCAAGTTTGATCAAGTAACTAAGAGTTGTCTACCCCTAAATTTCTCAAAGATCTTTCCTATGTTTTAACCCTTTTAACAGTATTGTTCCACCATTGTATTTTGTGGACAATCTTGTGTTAGGATGTTAACGGGACAGGCGCGGGTCATGGTTTAGACCATGAATGCAATGGTGCCAAGTGTCTTTGGCAATTTTCCTTGAAGGGACTTGATCGTTTTTTAGGCAACTTCGAAAGCGTCATCGAGGGACTATGATCATTTGATTTGTTTTTGTTTTGCCAAAGAAACTCAACATGCAAGCATGGCCCATTTTGGAAGGCAACGAGTGGGATTACCCTAGGGGTGCTAGTGTGATTGGTGTATTGATTTTCATGCATTTATTTTGTGTTAGGTTATCTAGCGGTTGATTTTGAATCTTCGCATACAAACCCTAATTACTATACAGTATATAGAAAGCGATAAATTGCGGGAATTTAAAGTATAGCTATTACAAATAAGTATCCGGGAATGGGGGTACAAATATTTACAAATGGGGATGAGACTTATTAGGAGAGTAGTGTCCAAATATATTTACAACCAAATCGAATCGCATTCTCAATGTCAATGTAGCAATGTATAAGAATAAAAGCAATGTATCAAAAGTATTTGTGTAAGTGTATGTGATTTATTTACAAGTGATGCAAGATGTTTAACTTAATGCAAAATTAGGTATTTTATTCTTTTTGGATTTTTGTTGATTATGTACAAACAAGTGTTTTAATGAAAAGAAAATTTATGTTTTGAGTTTAAGAAAAATTATTTAACTCAAAGTTCTATTCTTATATATTTTAATTATACTAGCTAAAATAAAAAAGTAATTAAGAACATTTTATATAAAAGAGTTAATGTATTGTTTTATCTACAAAATAAATGATGTTATATAAAAAGAAAATAAATAAAAGTATTTAGTTTGAATAAATAGAAAATAAATAGAAAAAGAGTTAAAGAGTAAATGGGCTTTAGGGGATTCATGGCCCAAATAAAACAAATAAGACTAGGACCAGGGGGGGTACGCTCCAGATTTTGAGTTGGGCTTAAGGCAATGATGGGGCAAAGCCCAAAACTCGTTTTGCAAATTGTTTGTTAGGGTTTGAGAAATTGTCTCAGCACAAAGGGTTACAGGCTTAGCGCGGCGCCGTTCATCTTTCTTCGCTTCCTTCGTTCTCCTTGAGCCAGCCACTGACGTCCCCTACCGTCTCAGCTGACAGAACGCAACCTCCACTTCTTCCTCCTCAAGATCATTCAAGCCACGATGAAAAAGGTAGCCTTGTTTCATTTTAACGCATCTTTAGGGTTTTCAGGTTTCCATTTTGCATGTTTTTATTTGTTCTGATTCTTTTGTATTGTTATTTGCTTCTTGTGAGGTGTGAAAAGAAAAAGGAAGAGGTACTACCTTTGGAGAGGAGGCGAGGAGTGGACTGGAGGTGTCCTGGATAGCTGAAGGCGGAGGAAGTATGATGCTGGCTTGCTCTGGAAATCTGGTATTCGTATTTTGCTTTTTAGTTTGATGGTTTTATGATGAATATATGAGAACCCTTGCTTTATCTGTTTCTGAACACTTATTTTCCTCTTCCACTTGCTTGCTTGCTTCTGGATATTAATGATGATAGCTCTGAGATATCTTGTTGGTTTGAATGCTTCAGTGTTTGATTTTTGGCTGCTTGAATGCTTGCCTATTTGCTTCTTTTCCTCTTCTTCTGTTTGCCTCTGAGATGCTAGTTGAAATGTTGGTGCTGATTTTGAGATTTGGATTTGTTTGGTTCTGAGTTGTTTATGTTGTTATTGACCCTATGATGAGGTTTCTCTGAGGGTGTTGGGCTTGAATGATTGCTAGACAGTTTTGAGGCTTGGTGTGCTTGTATGGCTTTGAAAGGTTTAGGCTGAGTTTGCTTCAGGCATGAAGTTTTTTAGGCTTGTGGGCTTGATGTATTAGCAGGTTTACTTGACAGGATGCAAGACTTTGTGTGGTTTGTCTTTGACATGGCTTAGAGGCAGGCTTGCAAGTTACAGGCTTGGTGTAGATACAGTTTGGGAGGCAAGCTTTAAGCAGGCTTGAAGTTGTTTTTTTTTGCTTGACACAGGTTTGAGATTTGTGTCTTGAGGCAGGCTTTGTTACAGGCTTGCTGTTTGAAGGATGTTAGGCTCTTGTTATTTTTTATGTTTACAACTTGTGGCTATTTCTTATGTATTCTGCCTCTTTCCTCTTTGTTCTGGTATATCTTTTGTCTTATATCTCTTTCTCAGCCTGCCTGTTGTACTGTAAGCCTCTTCTCTCTCTCTTTTCTCTCTCCACAGAGTAAGCATATTATGTTGCTTAAAATTGTACTTTCTGAAAAAGTATCTGGCTGGAAAATGATGAACAATATTTGAAATGTTTGCTTGCATTTGTATCTTTCCTCTGCACATTCCAGATTTCCTGCATATTGTGTACTTCTTGATATCTTTTTGACAGCCTTTTGATAGCTTTTGGACAGTTGGTTGACATTGGACTTGGTTTGCCATGTGCAGTTCAGTTTGCCTTTGTAATTTTGTTGGTTTGCAATTATGCTGCTTGTTTGATATTTTGAATTTGTGAATTGGGCAACTTGTTTTGGCATACTCACTTGGTTGTTCAGTTTGCCTCTTTGGTTGAAAATTTGGAATTATGCAGCCTGTTTGATATTTTGAATTTGTGCAATTCATATCTTTTTTGCAAGCATATTTATCTTTCCCTCTTTGTGAACCAAGAGTATTTCTTGTGATTTGCAGAGAGGGTGAACAACTGATTCCGGCCAGTCACTTTAATGATGAGCTTTTTTATGATTAACTGTCTGCCTTTTTATTTTTCATTTGTATTGACTTCTCTTCTTTTTTTTTGCAGGTAAAAATTAATTGAGCACAGGGGAGCATCAGTAGAAGATGAAGACTTAGGAAAATTAGGATGCAATTTTATTTTACTTTTAATCATTGTAATAAGTATTATTATAAATACTTGTAAATAATTACTGTATTTAAATAACACTTGTACAAATAATTAAAAATAAATAAAAGTATTTTTATTGTCAGATATCTCTTTTGTTTCAACTATCTGTTTAATTATTTAAGCTTTCTTGAATTAAAATAACTGGAAGTAAATCCAATTATTCTAACTTAGATAAAAATAAATAATTAACAAACACTGTAGTCTTGCAATCAATAATAAACCCGGCGTCCCAATTAAACATAAGCAATGCATATTCAATCAAACAAGCATCCATATGCCTATCTCTTTAATGATTAAATCAAACCCTGCAAACTCTCAATCAGAAGCCTCAACCCATATTCCAGAGTAAATTGAAAAGAACTGTAGAATTAATTCTTTCTGAGAATGTGCACACAAACCCTAGTTCTTAATTTATTGTCAAAGAAGCGCCTGCCTGATCAAACCCTGAGCCAAACTCAACCAAACCCTAATAATCTGCTTGAACTGTTCCAGAGCCATGAAAACCCTAATTTTGTCTGACTGGTGAGAAAAGTCTGTTTTGACCGATTCTTAGGCCAATCTGAAAAATCAGGAGAAGCCCGAAGCTGTGATTTCTTGTGAAAAGAGGAGGGCAAATTTTGGGGTACAACACCACTTGACAGTCATCATTCCATTCAACCGCCTGATCTTTCTTCAATAGCTTGAAGATTGACTCACAGGTAGATGTTAGGTGAGAAATGAACCTTGCGATGTAGTTTAGGCGTCCCAAGAAACCTCTGACCTCCTTCTCAGTGCGAGGGCCAGGAATTTCTTGTATAGCTTTGACTTTGGCAGGATCAACCTCGATGCCTTTGTTGCTGACGATGAATCCCAAGAGTTTACTGGACCTGACTCCGAAAGTGCACTTTTTAGGGTTCAGTCTGAGCTTATACTCCTTCAATCTGACAAACAACTTTTGCAGATGGTCGAGGTGTTCTTCTTCTGTTTACGAACGGGCTATCATGTCGTCTACGTAGACTTTAATCTCATGATGTATCATGTCATGAAACAAAGCTACCATGGCTCGCTGATAGGTTGCCCCGACATTCTTTAGTCTGAATGGCATCACTTTATAGCAGAAGGTACCCCACTGTGTAACAAAAGTAGTTTTCTCCATGTCTTCGGGGGCCATTTTGATCTGGTTATACCCTGAAAATCCATCCATGAAAGAAAATACCTTGTGCTGAGCTGTATTGTCAACCAAGATGTCAATGTGCGGTAGTGGAAAGTCATCTTTAGGGCTAGCCCTGTTTAAGTCTCTGTAATCCATGCACATTCACACTTTTCCGTCCTTTTTAGGTACGGGCACAATGTTAGCAACCCATTGTGGATAGGAAGTAACAATAAGAAACCCAACATTGAACTGCTTCATTACTTCGACTTTGATCTTTTCAGACATATCGGGCCTCATTCAGCGGACTTTCTGTTTAATTGGTGGATAGTCTTCTCTTGTAGGGAGACGGTGAACGACAATATCTGTATCGAGTCCTGGCATGTCTTCATAGGACCAGGCGAAGATCTCAACATATTCATTCAATAGCTGAACTAAGCGCTCTTTGACATTTGGCTTTAGGTTGGCACCTACTTTAACCTATTTTCTGTCTTCATCAGAACCCAAATTGATCGTCTCTAACAGCTCCTCATGGGGTAGAATAGCCCTTTCTTCCTGTTGTAGAAGTCTAGCCAACTCTCCAGGCACTTCACAGTCTTCACCACCTTCGTACTCGGCATGATTGACCAGATCTTCAGAGTCACTGAAGGTCATAGCAAAATTGTCACCCATGGAATCCAGAATGGATGGGTACCTGCATTTTATGAGTGTGGGTGTGTGTAAGGGATAGCCACCTTTAAACAAATAAAATGTAAAAAGAAAGAAAATGAACACAAAAGTTTATATATGAAAACGTCCATGTTTCATTAAAAATGGCATATGAAGATGAAAAATCAAGCCCTTACAAATGGACATATGTGCCCCGGGTAAGGCACAAGGCAAAAAGAGTGTACTAATTGTTTAATAATTATTACGAACCAACAAAAATGTTCGGAAGATAAATTACTGATTTATGAAATTAATGGGAACAAAGTCTTTCGCCTCCCAGTTGTTTAGTCCTCCTTCAATAGTCAGGAAAATCCAGTCTTCAAAGTTGCTCTCATCTTAACCATCCTCCAAAGCATGAACTCCATGATGAGTGATCTTTAATGGTGGCCCTCCAGCCCGGGAGCGACGCACATCCTTTTGAGCAGAAGCAGTGAAACCAAAGCCAAACTTATCTGTCTTCAAAGGAAAATCTGGTAGCTGACCCCATACTGTGCTTCCTCCTTCCTCGATCACAACCTTTGCATCTTTAAGGGATGACATTCGAGAAACAGGTTTGGTAACTGCAGGTACAGAAGTCATTGTCTTGGCTGCCGCAACTTCAGGAGAAACCTCTTTAAAGTGTTGGAAAGGGGTTTCCATGAATTCGCCATCTAATTCCACATAGCGGAAAGAATTAAGATGGCTTATCATATACTCCTCCTCGCCATGAACTGTTATAATTTTCCCCTGGACTGGGTATTTGAGCATTTGGTGTAGAGAATAAGTGACGGTCCCAACATTATGGATCCAGGGTCTTCCCAACAAGCAGGAATATGAAGGACGGATGTCCATCACATAAAATGTAGAGTTGAAAGTTTCTGTTCCCACCTTGATTGGGATGTCCACCTCCCCGTGGACCATCCTTTTAGAACCGTGAAAGGCTCTGACAATGATATTGATGGGCTTTAGGGTCAAACCTTCACATTCCAATCTATCCAATGCTTTCTTCGGCAAGACATTTAAAGACGAAGCGGTATCAACCAGAACGTGAGCTAAAGTAGTCCCTCTGCATTCCAACGAGACATGCAGCGCGTCATTATGCTTTCTCCCCTTAGATGTTAAATCGGCATCGGAGAAGCCAAGACCATCGTCGGCTGTTAGGCTGGATACACACTCCTGGAACTGGTCCGCGGAGGTTTCCTGAGGCACGTGGGCCGTCTTCAGGAATTCGATCAAGGCTTTGGCATGAGCTTCGGAACAGAGCAATAGGGCCAGCATAGAGATTTTTGAAGGGGTTTGCCCCAGTTGTTCTACGACATCATATTAGCTTTTCTTAATTATTTTTAAAATCTCCTCCATTTCCTTTTGTGTGGTCTCGGGGATGACCAACGGCTGAGCCCTCGTCCTGACGGGCGCTTCTTGGATCCCCTTACCTTTATCAGCAGCAACAGCAGAGGGTATAACCACGGGAATAACAATTTCTTCAATGACTGGAGTTCGCACAGAGATGTTGATCGGCACAGGAGTAACCTTAGGAGCATTTGAGGGTCCGAAGATTTCCCTTGGAGGAGAAATCTCCGGAGAGAAAATTCTTCCTCTACGAGTGATTTTACTCGTCCTAACAATATTTCCTATGTCAGGAGTCTCTTCATCGGAACTTTCTTCAACTGATTCAATCTGCTTAACACCGTGGTAGAAGATCTCTCCTCCATAATCCCCGGCATAGTAATCTTCAGCGGTACAATCTTTGGATCGGATGTAATCTTAACAGGCTATTTGGAGACCTTGGAAAGATTGGCGGAAATGGTAATGATAGCAACATCGTTGACAGGAGTCGGAATAACAGGAGTTTTCTGAAAGAGGATTTCTTGATTATCCATTAGGCGTTGGAGCCTAACTTCAACAACGGACAATCGGATTGTAGGGACAAACAAAGGTAACAATCTTTTTCACAGCCTGGGAAAGTCCTGGCTTTCAACAGATTCATCTTGATTATTAGCAATGGAGTCACCAAATCATCAACAACAGCAACATACAGATCCTCTTCAATAGCATGGGCATTGTGACCATGCTTTGGCATTGGGGCAGAAATCACATTCGGCTTTTTGGGCACGTCGAATTCCACTTCCTTAGCGTCTATTAAATCCTGGATCTTATTCTTGAGGGCCCAACAATTGTTGGTGTCGTGCCCTATGTTGTCTAAAGGATAAGCACATTTAGCATTGGCATGGTAAAAAGGAGAAGTTGTATTCGGATTTTGTGGTGCCTCTCTCAAGGTTGTAAGGTTTAACTTCAAGAGATAGGCGAGAACCTGGTCAGGCGTCATGTTTATTTTGGTGAATTGCCTAGCAGGCCTTCCCACCCTTTGTTGGTTGGTTCTAGGTTGATCGTTTATGGGTTGATCAGCTGCAGTCTTTTGAATCATTACAACTCCCACCGCTGGCCGGCGCTCAATTCTTCCTCGACCTCTTTGGGAGTAAACAGCTGACACCTCTTTCTTTGCTGGAAAAGGCTTTTTAACGGCAGCAGAAGCAGATGTATCTTTTTTAATTTTACCGATCTTAATGCCAACTTCAACTCTTTCACCAGTCAGAATTAACTCGGTGAACCCCACAGACGAACTCCCTATCAGGTGATTAAAGAATGGACCTGACAGCGTCCCCAAAAACATATCAACAAGCTCCTTTTCAGACAATGGTGGCTGCACCCTTCCAGCCAAGTCCCTCCACTTCTGGGCATACTCCTTAAAACCTTCATTGGAGACCATGCCCATACTCTGTAATTGAGTATGGGTTGGTGCTAAATCCGCATTATATTGATATTATATGTAGAAGGCAATCGCCAAATCCTCCCAATTGTGCATATCAGATCTCTCAAGCTGGTAGAACCAATCTAATTGCATCCCCGAAAGACTATCCTGGAAGAAATGAACCCACAGATCCTTATCAGAAGAATGAGGTTGGATCTTTCTGATGTAAGACCGTAGATGCATCTTTGGACAAGACAAATCATCGTATTTAGCAAATGTAGGCACCTTGAATTTAGGGGGAATCACAATCCCAGCAACCAACCCTAGCTCTTCGAAGTCCAGCTCAGGCACTCTTTGTACCTCCATAGCTGCCAGACGCTCTTCCAGATTCTTGTACTTGTCGTCTGCAGGAGGATACTGCTGTTTAGAATAGTCTTCATCCTCTTCTTCTTTTTCTTCAGCCTCAGACTCAAATGGTACTGCATCTCCCTTTCCTTTACCTACCCCTTCATCAGATGTTGAGGGGAAATCCAGGACCCTTCTAGTCTGACCTTCAAATCTTCTACCCAGAGTAGCCACACCAACTCTTTTCTTTTTCTTTTTCTCTTTTTCCTTTTCCTTGTCTAAAAGTGCTTTAAGATCCTCCTGACCCTTTGCCAAGGTCATGAGGAGTTGTTGGAACTGTGAATTATGTGCTTGTAAATCTTTGACCGTCTGCTCTATATCCATCTTGCTGAAATAAACAGCAGATAGATAAGGAAACCTGGTGTGAAGACCTGTTTATGCATATGATGAATGATATGTATTCATGTAATGCATTCAAGGATTCAGAAATTCAAATTTGTTGTAAACAAAAAGAACACACGTCATATTAATAAGATAGAATTTGTTAGTACATAAGTGCCCCATGGGCAAAATAAATACAAAATTATAATGTAAAAAGACATTGCGTATCCTCTTTGGTGCAATGTAGGTGTTGAGAGTCTGCTCTTCATGGAGTCGATGAGTAAGTTCCAAAACCTTCTTCTCACTGGCGTAGAAGCTGGCTTCAAAAGTGTTTCGTTCTTCCTTGAGCTGTATCCAACTCTTTTGCAAATCTTCCAATGATGTTGGCATGTCAGGATGTAGGAGGGTGTATGGAACCTCTCCTTCCATAACAGGCTCTTTGATGACAGGGAGGATGTAGAGGTAAGGCATCATAAGACTCTGGGCGCGGGTTCGTACCCACTTGAGGTTAGGCTCAATGGGTATGGAATTCTTGTGTCCCAGTGTCTTACTGTCCACTTTGTTGGGAATCCTCCAAGCTCGGATAAACCTTTGTAGAAGTCCTTGAGCATCGTTGTTGAAGTCAAAAACCAAGTCCAGAATCAGCATGTCATGAGGGCCATCCCTTCGGGCATACCCAAACTGTCTCAGAGCTAAGCAGGGGTTATAGGTAATGCCTCCCCTAATGCCAAGTAATGGGACATTAGGTAATTCCCCACAACGATCAATGATGATGACATTTTCTCTGGACCGAGAACACCAATGAACATCAGAATGTGTAAGAGTCATCAATCGTTGTGACCACCTCAAGCCTTGTTCATTCTTCAAGACTGACTGGGGAAGGTGAGAAATAAACCACCTTTCTAGAAAAGGAGTACAGCACATGAGAACACATCTTTTCCTCATTGTTCGTGTGTGAAATGAGTGGAGGATATTGTAGGATCAAGCGCTTACCACTGAGCTAAAAGCAATTGCTTGTAGCCAAGGTGCTACTCTATTTCCTTATAGATAATCTAACAAGGGGCCTACCTGGCCCACCTAACACACCTGTGTAGGCGCCCATGGGGGGATGTTAAGCCCTTCGAATCCCTAAGGTTGACGCTGGATATTTTAATCCAACAATCTCCCCCCCAGTGTCATCCAGGGGGTTTCGAACCCATGACCTTGCTCTGATACCACTTGTAGGATCAAGCGCTTACCACTGATCTAAAAGCAATTGCTTGTAGCCAAGGTGCTACTCTATTTCCTTATAGATAATCTAACAAGGGGCCTACCTGGCCCACCTAACACACCTGTGTAGGCGCCCATGGGGGGATGTTAAGCCCTTCGAATCCCTAAGGTTGATGCTGGATATTTTAATCCAACAGATATCCCTAAGTAATGTAGGCACAGGATTCCGAGATATGAAAATCTTGACAGCATTCACATCTATAAGCTGATCAGGGTTTGGGAACAAAACCAACCCATAGTTGAGAAGTACCACAATCTCCCCAAAAGCTTGTATATCTAGAGAATTCCAGCAGTCTTGTACCTTCTCAAACAAAAACTTTGCCAAGAAACCCTTGACACCACTTCTGGTTTCCCAATAACCTTTGATATCAGATGGTTGCAAGTGTAAGGCTTGAGCAACATCTTCAGGCTTTGGCTCTCTTTTCGTACCGTTGTAGGGTAGTTAATGGAGAATAGGAATCCTCAGGAGTTGAGAAAATTCCTCCAAAGTAGGCACTATTTGGTAATCAGGAAATGTAAAGCAATGGTGTAGGGGGTCAAAGAACTGGAAGAGAACTTTCACCATGTCTTCTTCAATGTTGGAGTTGACCAAGTTGAGAAGTCTACCATGTCTTTCAGTGAAGGGAGAATTCTCTGGAATCTTTGAATCAAGCTCCTTGAGTTGAGGAGGGATTCTCACAAGATTGACCTGGATTATTTTCCTGCAGAGTGAATCCATAACCTACAAAACAGGAAAAAAGATGAAGATCCAAACCCTTGAAATGGTTAGTGGATGCATATGATGCTTCATGATGTCCATGATGTATGCACAAGTATATGTACAAGCAAATCATACAAGATCATAGTTTCAGGCTTGCATGGGGTTTCATAGGTAGGTACCCTCTTGAAGTTTAGTTGGCTCAACCTGTCCTATAAATAGTAACCGGGTTCTAAGGAGCTCAATATCACTGGATTATTTTCTACGTTCATTGTTTCAGTTTAGCCACTTAACTGGCGACCGAAATATTCCAAGAAAACAACCCTTAATGAGTGTAGTATCGAGTATCTACCAACTTCGGACTGCACCAAAGTCGGTCATCTCATTACCCCTAATAAGGCCAAGATGGTCAAGTAAAGGTTCTAAAAGTCCATTAGTGCTTCATGACATCACTCAGCGGCCCCGTATTCTCTTTAATTGACTCAAAGGCTACCGGTACCTACAAATATGTCGCACTAATATAGCTATTGCTTCAACCATGTCGGTATACCCCGCACAGTTTCCATAATGTATTGCTATTTACCTATGAATGTTTCCCAAATTCGGGTAGAGGATTTCAAACCCACACAATAGAACCAAATGTAAAGCAATCAAAGCAAATAAGGTAAGCATGTAAAGGTGATCTAAACCCTAAGGTAACCCCACTTTTGGATTTGTATCCCCAGCAGAGTCGCCAGTTCTATGATACGGTGGGAGAACTGACTTGAGGTTTTGCGTTTGTGTTCGCAAATGTTTCGGTTTAGCAAGAGTCGCCACCGAATTTTTATTTTATCCAAAGGAAAGGTCAAAAAGCACAGGAGAGACCTTTGAGATGTTTTCTTGGGTTCGGGGGGTAGATTATGAAAAGGGAAGGTGCTAGCACCCGTTTCATCCATGGTTTTCCATGGGCTCTTAGTTACTTGTTTAGATCACTTGCTTTTGCTTTTCAATTGTTTGAAATGGTGCTTTGTGTGTGGTTTTGAAAATGTTTTAAAAAGAGGCCATCGTTGTGGCAACCTTTGTAATGATTCTTGTTTGAATATATACAAAGGTGTTTGTCTTTTGAAAAGATGTTTCAATGTTTGGAAGTTTGTTTTGGGAAATGTTTTAAAATTGTGTTGTGATGTGTTTTTTTGAAAATAGCAAGGATGTTTGCAAGTTTTGATCAAGTAACTAAAAGCATCTACCCTATCTACTCAAAGATCTTTCCTACACATTTTTAACCCTTTTACATTTTTGTTTTACCATTGTATTTGGTAAACAACCTTGTATTTGGATGTTAAACGGGACAGGCGCGGGTCATCGTATTGACCATGATAGCAATTGTGCCAAGTATCTTAGCAAATTTTTGAGGGACTAGATCATTTTTGTATAGGCAACCAAGATAGCGTCATCGAGGGACTATGATCTTTTGTTTTGTTTTTGTTTTTCCAAGATACTCAACATGCATTCCAAGGCCATTTTAAAGGCATCAAGTGGATGAAACCCTAGAAGTGCATGTGTGCATTGTGTCATTAATTTACATGCTTTTATATCTTGTATTAGGTCTAACTATTTGTTTTGATTTTGGATATTGCATACAAACCTTAATCTCTATCATGGCATATTTGAAAGCAATAAATGCGTAAAAGTAATCTAAGCTATTACAACATTGATATGGGGAGGGAGATACAATTTTGAATAGGGGATTATTTGCAAGAAATTAAAATCCTAAGATTATTACAACCAAATTGAATTAATTGTGCAAATAAATAAATAGACAAATATTTAAATGGACAATTAAATAAATATGCAATATATTATAAATATGCAAAAAAAATGTTTTTGTATTATTTTTATATATGTAAAAATGAACTATTTAATGCATTAAAAATAATAAAATAAAAGATTATTTTTATTAAGGGTGGAAACCCTAATTTGTTTTTTTAAGAAAAAATATATATATATATATATATATTATTTATTGTTTATTTATGTACAATAAAATAAATAAAATATATACAAATGTTAAAAAATAGAAATAATGTGAGAAAATATTATTTAAGTATATATAAATACTAAAAATAAAATATAATGTTTTTTATGTTATTTACAAGTTCTTTTTATTAAGAAAATAAATGCATCTATTATTTAATAATTATTTCTATGTCCAAAAAATAACAAAAATAATAAAATAAAATATTGAAATTTATAAAAATATTTTTGGTATTTTTAATGTTTAAGAAAAATAAAATAAAGTCAGAAACTAAAAATGAAATTCAAAAATATAAAAATATAAAACAATGGGCCAAGGGGGTGTAAACAGTAAGGCTAGGGGTGCAAAAAGCATGAACAAGCCAGGCCCAGCCCATACTTGCCTTCGTCTTCAACCTTTGAATCAGAAAAACGTGCGCCCTGTGACAACTTCGTATCTCCTGTTTCAGTGCCTAAAAACGAAAACTTGTAACATGAAAGTTATAGTGCATAATCACACGATTCTAACCATATAAAAAACTTAATCTAACTCTCAAAGATCAGAGAGAATTTCTCTGGCCCTAATTTCTAACCTAACTTTTTCAGAATGTTCATCAATCAAATTCTCTCAACACAGTTAACTTAAATAAAATCTATGCATATGTACAGCTTAAGGGAAATGAGTACTACATTTTTTATTCACAAACCTAAGCCTAATGATTCCTAAATATAGAGATAGAAAGTTGGAAAATACTTGTTTCAGTTGAACTCTAGTATGGCAATGTAGAGATTTTCAGTGAGGCCTGAGATGTTTGTGAGCTTGCCTGAACTTCCTCTGACCTTCCCCAATGCTTAGTTGGCATTGTACTTGCTTGAATAAGCTTGTAGAAGTCAACCTGCACAAGCTGAAATCAGAAATGGTGAAGCTTGTAAATGGAGTTACAGTCAATGGCCAATGGTTGGGAGAGCTTAGATGAGTTGTATGGAGTGTGTTGGAAAAGGTTTGGGACAAAACGCATGAGTGGTTTGTGATTTGGAAACAAAAATGCAGAAACTGCCCTGTGCCTACTCTACTGGGTGATATCTTGCATGGCCTCTTCACTCGTACTGTGCGAAGAAGAGGGACTCTTATGTGTTGCATGCCATTGCTGTCAAGGTGGTTTAATCCGCACCTCCCTAAGTCTGTGCTGAAGAACGAAGAAGGTTTGGGTTGGTCCTACAGAATAATGTCACTTGCCCATACAGACATTCTTTGGTGTTCCCGGGCTATGGAAGACACTGATGTTATCTATTGTTGTGGGGGATACCCTAATGTCCCATTGCTTCTAATCAGAGGGGGAATAACCTATAATCCTTGTCTAGCTTTGCAACAATTTGGTCATGCTCGGAAAGATGGTCCCCATGAGCTACTTCTGGAGAATATTGCATTTGATTACAAGGAGGACGTTGACGAGCATCGCCTGAGGTTTATACGAGCTTGAGGTATGGTGAACAGATTTGACCCCCAAGAGTTGGGACCAAGGACTTCCCTTCCTATGCAGCCTTACCTCCAATGGGTCCGAGCTCGTGCCCAGAAGCTTGGGATGCCTTATGAAGCCGTATTGCCTGTGATTGTAGAGCCCACTATTGAAGAAGGCTTTCCTTACATAGTTCTTTATTCTTACATGCCCACTGATCCTGGGGCATTGCAGAGGTCTTGGATTCAGCTGAAAGAGGAGAAGGATACTTACCTGGAAAAGTACCATGAACAAGAAAGGAAGATTTTGAAGCTCACCAGGCAGCTCGAGGAAGAAAGAGTGGTCAATGACTACGTCAGCACAAAGAGGAAGCGTCCATGGGACTTTTGACTTTTCTTTTCTAGTTTTAGATTTGTTTTCCATTTATTTCTTTGTAACGCCTTCAAGGCATTATTGAACCTTTTACAAGTTAATCTAATAAAGTTTGTTTATTTTTGGTTTGCAAATTTAAATTCCCCAAAGTATTTGAAATCATTACATATGCATCCCATTATCATGCACATCATTACAGATACCATTACAGGTTTCTCATCTCCTTTGCTGTTTATTTTAGCAGAAATGTCTTCTGATCAAGCCATCAAAGATCTTCAGGCACATAACGCCCAATTCCAACAGATGTTCTTAAGCTTGGCCAAAGGGCAAGAGGATTTGAAGACTCTCATTTTGAAAGAGAAGAAGAAGAAGAAGAAGAAGAAGAAGAAGAAGGTCATTCTTCTGAATATGGGCAAAAGGTATGGGGATAGGTTCAAACAGCAAGCTGATCTGACCTCTTCATCCAGGGAAGGGGAGAACCAAGAAGAAGAAAAGGGCCTCAGTCCTACAATCTTTGATATTGATACTAATTTTGATGATGAGCAATATCCTCCTGCCGAGGATAGGTACAAGCAGCTAGAAGACCGGATGAGTGTTATGGAGATTCAAAAGATCCCTGGTTTGGATTTCGGAGAACTGAGACTGGTATCAGGAGTGGTGATCTCTCATAAGTTCAAAGCTCTGGTTTTTTCCAAGTACGATGGAGTATCCTGTCTAAAACTCCATCTTCGCTCGTATGTCAGGAAAATCTAACCTCACGCTGCTGATAGAAATTTGTGGGTGCATTTCTTTCAAGATAGTCTGTCAGGGACTCAGCTTGAATGGTTTTATCAATTGGAAGGAGCCAATGTCTGAAACTGGGAAGACCTTGCTGCTGCTTTTTACAGGCAGTATCAGTATAACGCTGACCTTGCTCCGACTCGTACTCAACTCCAGGGTATGTCTATGGGTGCAAGTGAAGGTTTTAAGGACTATGCTCAAAAATGGAGAGACTTAGCTGGAAGAGTCCAACCCCCTTTGTTTGACAGGGAGTTGGTTGACATGTTTCTAGGGACGCTATCTGGTCCATTTTTCAATCATTTGATCGGCAGTTCGTCATCTGGATTTACTGAGTTGATTTTGATTGGAGAGAGAGTAGAAGCTGGTATCCGAAGTGGTAAAATACAGAAGGATACTTCATCAAGTGCAGTAAAAAAGCCTTTCGCTGGTAAGAAGGAAGCTAGTGCAGTCTATGGCCCGAGGAGCCAAAGCAGACCTGAACACCGTCAAGCAGTAAATGCAGTAGTGATATGAAGACCCACAGTTGCTCCACAACACAACAATCAACAAAGGGTGGAAAGACCACAAAGGCAGTTCACTCGGCTCAATATGACCCTGACTCAAATTCTACCATAATTATTGAAAAAAATTATTGAAAAAATTATGAAAAATATTTTTGATTATTCTCTTTCTGGTTTTTATTTTTTCACAATTTAATTTTTTGTTTTGGTATTTTTTATAAATTTTTACATTTATTTGATTTGTTTAAAATGTTTAAAAATACTTTTATACATTTTTAAATTTTGAAAAATTATGGAATGACCCAATGATATTGTGACAAATATTGGTGACCTTATTTTATTTTTTTTTCTGAATTTACTATTTTTTACTATTTTTGTTTATTTTACACTTATTTTAATCTTTAAAAATAGTTTCTGACTTTTAAAAATTACCAAAATTTTTATAAAAATATTTGGACCCATTTTTGATTTTCTATGGCCTTATTTTTCATTTCTTGATTAATTTGAACATAATTGATATTTTCCTCATCAGTTTCCATTTTTTAAACATTTTTAAACCTTTTAATGTATAGATTAAATATATTATTATTTTTGTGATTATTTTCTGGCTGTCTTGGGTTGATTTTTTGTTCATGACTTTATTAACATCATTGGATCCATGGTGTTGAGTTTAACTCCATAAAAAATGGATGAATGATTTTAATAATAGTTTGATTAAATTTTTAATTCAAAAGTGGTTTATTCATCTTTTGCCCTAATCCTCTTCATCTCATCCCCTTCTTATTGTACTAAGTATTGTTGGAGCATGATCTCTATATCATGTCTCAAAACAAATGGTGCATAGATTACTATTGACCGGCCTCAAAATAGGTGCGACTTCTATATAAGTCCAATTACGATTGCTTAACATAGCGCTAAATTTTATCCCGATTCGAATAAATGATCATTCATGGCCCAAACTTATGATTGCAAGCCCAAGTATGTTAATTTGATCTCTTTGATCCAATAACCTTGAGATTCATTGAGTAGAGGCTTTGGTTCTACCAATCCTCTAATGGATCTACAACACCTTTGGTCAACGCGGATCACTTAAACATCGTTGATCATTAAATGGTACTTATGAGAATTCCAAATGGATGATATACTTGACAAAAAGCAAATGTAACTTGTTGTGTGGAGGATTTGGTTCTACCAATCCTCTAATGAGTTCCAAATGCAAGTTTCAAGATGGTCATCCAACTAACCACTAATTATTGACTTGTTTTATCTTATGCTTTTATTCTTTTTTATGCTTTATGTTCTATTTACTTTGAGAATTTATATTTCATGCCATTTTCATCTTATCTCATTTGAGAATTTACTTTCTTACCATTTTTACTTTGCTCACTTGAGCTTTTCTTTTCCTTTCTTAAGACACTTAATAATCAACATAAACCCTAAAAAACTCTTAATGGTACTTGGACTATTTGGTTACTATCCTTGGCATTATGGAGCATGGGACTTTTTCTTGGACTTAGGATTAGAAACCTTGGCCTATCTTGGAGACCTTGTGACCTTATCTGATTATTTTGTCTGGAGTTCTTGAGGTTAACCTCAAGACATTGGGTTGCTTGTTTGTTTTTGTGATTACATTATCTGTTTGTAATCTGCAATTCACCCGTGTACAGCTGTTACTCTGCCCAATTTTTGTGAAGACTTAATACACTTGACGTTTGGTTCTCTCAAGAGGTCTAGTATCTTTGCTTGCTTGGTTTCAATCCAAAGAATGGGAATTCTACCTTGGTTCATAATGTCAAGTTTTGGCTTCTTGTTGGTTAGATGGTTCTTCTCCTTAACTTTTACCTTATGCTTTAGGATAGCCTCTTCTTCTCCTCCCATCTTCTTTAATTTCAAAAATCTTCTCCCCCATTTTTTGAAAACTCTTCTTGTTTCTAAACTCGAAACACTTTCATAAGAAACTTGGACTTATGTCCATGCATTTTCAAAATCTTTTCATAAATAAATTCTAATAAATTTAATAATACATTGACATTTTTGTGAGAAGACTAAAAGTCAATCAATCTCATTTCAAACCACTTTGCCACTTTGGCTTTTATCTTTAAACTTTTCTCAAAAGATTAGACTCTTGTCAATCCTTGTAGTGATACAAACAACTATACTTCTACAATATATAGTAAAGTGAGATATTTTCCACTTGAGTGTTGAGTGAGGCATTGTTGATTTTAATATCCAAGCCATATCCTCCACTTTGAGATGATACAAATTCTCCTTTCTCATGATTGTGGGTAGTAAGTATGTTTTCCATACGGACAATGACGATGATGTCTTATCTCTTAAAATTAACCAACACACTTGTGTTTCAAATTTTTAAAAGAGGAACTACGCGTACCCTGATCCCCTATTGCACGAAAGGTGATATGTAGGAACTAAAGGTTCGCAACCGCAGAGGGTGCAAAAATCATGAAAAAATATATTTCTCTTCTCACCTCCACCATCCATCTTATATACAACATATTTTTTATATAGCCAAAATATACAGATTTTTCAAAGAGGTTCCTGCGGAGTACCATAGATGTTTAGGGTGCTAATACCTTCCCTTTGCATAACCAACCCACTTACCTTGAATCTTTCCCCCTCTTTTTGGGTTATTCGCTCTTTTCCCATTCCTTTGGAAACAATAAAGCGCGATGGTGATTTTTATTTTGATTTGTATAAAGTTTAGTCAATCCAATGGCTTAATCTTGAACATTTCTACTGCTACAGAAAAATGGCGACTTCACTGGGGAAAGATTGACCTCTTGCTGGTCCATCCCTAAGTGGGTTGAGCCTATCTTTGTTTATATCTGTATATGTGCTATTGTTGTTTATGTGTTATATTTTGTATATATGTTTGTTTGGATTTTTTGTCCTGGTTTTCAGGGTGCTTGGTGATTACTCATAAGTCCTTTACCCAGACTTGGGCAAAGTTTAAGATAGGACGGGCGGTATAGTCATGTTAACTTTGAGGGAGTAATCCCAAAAAGGAGGCATGAGATCCCCCACTCAGTGGAGGCCCCTTTGACTGTAGTGTCATTTACTGAGTAATCGGGAAGACGTACTGCTTTCGATCTGGGAACCTGCTGAAATTGAGGACCATAGAATACCTAACCCATCTTGGTCTTTTAGGTGTAGTGCAGAAGCTATGACGGAGTAATATGGAAATAGTTGTCCTGCGATACTACGCTCGGACGAGTTTTTCTTGAGAATATTACTAATTACCGAGTTAATCGAGAAGTTGGTAATATCCGAAGGAAGGATGTAGACTCTGGGAACCTTTAGAACCTTGTCCGGAAGGTGATAACTCTTAGACCAACACCTTATGGGCAGTACCTTCGACCTCATGCTCGTGACATTGAACCTATGAAACCTATATGTGTGATCTTGTGTGTGATTGTTGCATCATGCATCCATGCACTCAAAAGCATCTTTTGAAGAAAACAATATTTCAAGGGATTTAAAGGTTGACTATTTGTGAATATCTCAAGTACTGTTAACCATGGATTCCAGAAAGAGAAAGACCAGGAAATACAGTTTCAAGGATCCCAAGATAGATGAGTTGATCAGTCTAATTCCAGAGATCGAGTGTTCTACATACTTTCGGAAGAAGTATGGATCCATTATTCCTCTCATGAAGTTGAAGTTGAAGGAGGGTATTCTCTCGACTTTGGTCCAATTTTATGATTCGATGTATCATTGCTTTACTTTTCCTGATTATCAGTTGATGCCTACACTAGAGGAGTATTCATATCTATTGGATTTACCCGTTACCGATCGTGTTCCTTTTACTGGTTTGGAGGGAGAGCCAAAACCACATGAGATAGCTGCTTTGATTTATATGGGGAAGTCTGAGGTAGAAGACCATATGACTACCAAAGGAGGGATTAGAGGATTACCAGCTCAGTTCTTATTGGAGAAAGCTCGTTACTTTCCCTGGATGAAAAGTATGGTTGCTTTCGAGGCCATCTTTGCTTTACTTTCTTATGGATTATTCTTATTTCCTAATGTAGACAAGTTTGTCGACATTAATGCTATCAGGATTTTAATGATTGGAAACCCAGTCCATACACTGTTGGGTGATGCTTATTACTCTGTTCATCTTCGGAATTCTTATCATGGGAGAATGATTATTTGTTGCACGCCTCTGTTGTACCAGTGGTTCATTTCTCATATGCCTCAGTCTGATGATTTTTGGAATGTCAAGATGGAACCTCGTTGGGCTCCTAAGATCATGCTACTTACTCACTCGGATATTGATTGGTATCATCGATCTTATCAAGATATAGAGATTGTTGACAGTTGTGGTAGTTTCCCCAATGTACCTCTTCTTGGTACAAAGGGAGGAATTAACTATAACCCTGTTCTTGCACGGTAACAACTTGGTTATCCAATGAGGGTTAAATTGAACAGTGTTCATTTGAGTAGTTTATTTCTGAAGTAAGGAGAAGACCACAGGGAAGCTAGGGAGCAGATTGTGAAGGCCTGGCGTCACATTCATAAGAAGAGTAGGAAGGATCTGGGACCTAGGGGTGCTGTTTCTTTGGAGCCATATCTTCAGTGGGCCCAATCGAGAGCCATTCAGTTGAAGATGTCGTATACTCGGGAAACACCCATGCCTGACCTATTTGTGAAGACCACTCCTCCATTATTAGATGATCTAGAAGAGTTGCAGCTTGCTTTGGTTAGAATGCAATAGGAAAGGGGTGCTTGGAAGAACAAGTTCCAGACTTTAGAGAGTTCCTACAGAGCATACCTGAAGGAGAAAGACGATTTGATCGAGATCCTCGAGAGTCGAGCGGTGGAGTCTATGAATAGGCAAGGGGATTTATTTTCCCCTAAGACTCAAACAGGTGTTGATTACTCATTTCCTGATCTAGATGATTAGAAGGAGGTTGCCAACAGACATGTGGAAGAAAACCAGAGGTTGAGGGCTCTGATTCCCAGGCTCACAGGGAAGCGCCAGCGTACAGATTGATCTCCATCAGTTCTTTTTCTCAGGATTTTTTTTTATATTGTATTTTCATCTTGTACTTGGGATCATTGAAACTTGTAATCCATTTTGAAGTTATTATAATAAAAAAATTTAGTATTTCAAAAGCTTTATTACTTTGATGTTTGCAATATGTCCATAAATCTTAAATCCCTTGAAATATTAAATGATAAAAAATAATAACCATATGCATTGCATATCATGCATCATATTGCACATATTTCTTGCATTTATTATGCATATCCAGGTGCCTTACCCAGCTTCTTTACTCCGTTCAGCAAGCTGACTCATCACTACAACACTCGGGCTAACTTCAAAAAGAAGATGGACAACTTGGAACAGGAGAATAGCGAGCTACACAAAGGAAGTTTCTGCTTTGAAGGCTGGCTTGGCCAACTTGACTACTCTGATGGAAGCTCTGGTGGTTGCTCAGAATCAGCCACTGAGTGTTCAACCTCAACCAACGAGGGAAAATGTTGAAGTTCCTAATGTTCCTGTATCCGCCACTTCGACTGTTGTTCAAAACCATATGCCTCAGGGTTATCTGTGGGGAATGCCAGAGAATTTTGCACCTGAAGGTTTCAATCTTGGTCCTCAAGATGCTCCAGTGGTTCAAATTGTTGTTACTCCAGCACCTCCTGTGGTGCATACTTTTCCTGCTGCACCTCCTTCGGTGAATTTGGTTTCGTTTGTTAATGAAGATGTGTGTTGTCCTTTCCCTGAGCCGAGTGAAGACTTGGGTCTTTATGACAGAATGGATGATTTCCAAGAGTAGTTTGATAGAATTCAAAGAGATATGGAGGCTCTTAGGGGAAAAGAGCTATTTGGGCAGAATGTGAATGAGTTGTGTTTGGTCCCGAATGTTAAAGTGCCTGCTAAGTTCAAGGTCCCGGAGTTTGAGAAGTACAAGAGCAACACTTGCCCTCATGCTCACTTGGTGATGTATATGAGGAGAATGTCTACCCACACCGATGATCAGTGTCTGCTGATTCACTTTTTCCAGGATAGTCTGACCGGCGCAACATTGAAATGGTACATGAGTTTAGGCAGCGCCAACATCCATACTTTTAATGATTTGGGAGAAGCATTCATTAAACAATACAAGTACAATGTGGACATGGCACCCGACTGTGACCAGCTTAGGGCCATGGTTCAGAAAGACAGAGAATCGTTCAAAGATTATGCACAGAGATGGCGCGAAGTGGCTGCACAAGTGATCCCTCCCATAGAGGAGAAGGAAATGACTAAGATTTTTCTGAAGACGCTGGGCGCTTTCTACTACGAAATAATGGTATCAAGTGCCCCAAGTGATTTTACGGAGATGGTAGGGATGGGTATCCGCTTGGAAGAGGCTGTAAGAGAAGGTCGTTTAACAAAGAGTGAAGGAGCTGGAGTTGCGAAGAAGCCATCTTATGGATTTTCCAAGAAGAAAGAGGGGGGTGCAAATGCTGTCATACAAGAGAGGGGAGTGAACTCTCCTAGAAGGAATTATCGGCGTCACCAGCAAGTTGCCTCAGTTACTCCTGTTATAAATATTGCTCCGACTACCGTTGCTTATCAAAGACAGTCCCAGCAGGGGAACCAAGGGAATAATCAGAGAAAGGATAACTATGACCCTATTCCCATGAGCTATGCAAAACTACTACCAGCATTGATTCAGAAGAAGTTGGTCCAGACACGACCACCTCCCGCCGTACCATCACCATTGCCTTGGTATTACAAAGCAGACCAGACGTGTGCCTTTCATCAGGGAGCACCAGGGCATAGTGTTGAAAATTGTTATCCTTTGAGGAATGAAGTGCAAAGGTTGGTGAAGTCTGGAATTCTATCTTTCAAAGACATGGGACCTAATGTTAAAGACAATCCTCTACCCAAGCACGGGGGAGTGAATGTTGTAAATATGGTGGCCGGTTGTCCAGGCGACTTCCAGATTTTTGACATTAATCTGGTTAGAGGAGATTTGGTGAAAATGCACCCAGATCTCTGTGAATTCAGCTATTATACGCATGACCATGCCGGTTGTGTTGTTTGTAGTACAAACATACAGGGTTGTGAGAAGATAAAGGCTGATTTACAGGAGATGGTGGATGAGGGTTTAATCCATATAATCAGGCCTAGGGCAGAATATGAAGAGGAAGTGAATATGGTTTCTGGATGTCCTGGTGAATTCAGAATTTTTGATGTGGAGTATTTGAATGAGGATCTCGTGCAGTTGCATGCTACCTTTTGCCGTACTGCTGGCCAGGTGGAACACCAATATGGGTCTTGCATAGTTTGCTGTCGAGACCCCCGAGGATGTTCTATTGTGAGGGAGGGTATTCAATTGCTATTAGACAATGGAACTATCAAGATCACATGTCATAGAGATGATTATCATGAGATTGATATGGTTGAAGTTTGTTTGATGGAAGAAGAGTCAGAGGAAGAGTATGCCTCCGTGGATGAGTATTTATCTTCAGACGAAGATTTGTTTGCCGGAAATGACCTTTTGATAGCTGATTGTATTGAGGAAGGGGTAAACGTCATTGTACCTTGTTTTGGTGCACCCGCTCATCTTGAGGTGGAGTACCATAGTAAACCAGCTGTTACCCCATTAGTAATTAGTCTGGCAGGTCTTGTTCCCTGTAAATCAGATAAGGCTATGCCTTACAAAGACAACGCTACGATCTTAGAAGATGGGTTAGAAGTTCCCATCCAGCCAATACCGGATGTTGGTAATATAGCTGATAATAGTAGGGTGACCAGTAGTGGTCGTGTGTTTGCGCTGGTTGTACGAAGGGATGTTGTTGTCGGGAAGAAAATTGCTGAAAACGATGAGCCTAAGAAGGCTACATGAGATGCTAGCGGAGCCACATTAGAGAAAGAAGTGGTTGATATCTTGAAGATAATTAAGATGAGCGATTACAAAATTGTAGATCAGCTACTGCAAACTCCTTTAAAGATATCTATCCTAGCTTTATTGATGAATTCCTCCGCCCATATAGAATCACTAATGAGAGTACTAGACCAATCTTTTGTGGAGAGTGACATGCCGTTAGATCAATTCAGCAGCGTAATTGGAAACATTACGTCATGTAACAACTTGAGTTTCTGCGATGATGAGTTACCAAATGAATGGAGGAATCACAACCTGGCCCTCCACATATCTATGAACTGCAAGAATGACTCGCTGTCCAATGTTCTAATTGATAACAAATTCGCTTTGAATGTTATACCGAGGAGTACCCTCATGAAGTTAAAATATCAGGGAACACCTATGCCCTCGAGTGGAATCATTGTGAAGGCTTTTGATGGGTCGAGGAAATCTGTCATCGGTGAAGTGGACTTGCCCACCCATATAGGACCACATTTGTTCTTGATAACCTTCCAGGTCATGGACATTATTCCCGCATATAGTTGTTTGCTTGGACGGACATGGATACACGAAGCAGGGGCTGTCATTTCACCTCTGCATTAGAAGCTAAAATTTGTGCGTGAAGGGAAGGTAGTGATCATAAATGGGGAGCAGACGTTGTTGATATCCCATCTATCCTCCTTCAGTATTGTAGAAGCGGATGAGGTTTCTGTTGGAACCCAGTTCCAAGCCCTATCCATTGACAACATAAGGAGGAATGAGAATTATATGGTTTCCCTAAAGGACGCGCAGCAGGTTGTGCGCAATGGTCATAATGCAGTATGGGGACGACTTGTGGATCCGCCCGTAAACAAAAATAGAGCTGGTTTGGGTTTCTCTTCGAGGAATGGCAAAGGAAAAAATTTGATGTCAAAGTCTACTGTGAACAGTTATCATGATGTTTTCCGCAGCGGAGGCTACCTCCATCCAATTGGTTCTGGAATTAATGTTGTTGAAGAGGATGAAGCAGAGCAGGAAGTACTGAATTATGTGACGCATGGAGTCCGAGTTCAGAGCTGGGTCACCATTGATGTTCCTTCTTGCATACATGTTTCAAAGTAATTTGTTTGGTTAATCTCTTTCTTTTGAAAAGCTTTCACTATGCCCAAGGTGGAAGTATTAATGTTGTAGGGCTTATCTATTTGCTATAACTTTTAAGATCATTAATAAAAGTTGTCTTTGCTTCCAAAATTATGTCTTTTATGTTCTGCTTTTTTCTTGGGAAATGGTAATAAAAAAAACCTTTCAAAATAAATAATAACTGAAAATTAATCTGCATGATCACTTGTTATATGTGTCAGTTTCTAAAAGCAATCATAAATCATATGTGCAGATTAATTAAAAACCCGTTGAATACAATGACCCTGCACCCTCTCCCAACTTTGATTGTCCTGTGTTTGGGGCTGAAGAAGAAGATTATGATGGGATCCCGGAAGAGGTCTCACGGTTGCTTGAGCACGAGGAAAATACCATTCAGCCATATAAGGAGCCTTTGGAAGTGATTAATTTGGGTTCAGAAGAAGATCCTAAGGAAGTCAAGATTGGAGCATTGTTGCATCCTGATGTAAAGAGCAGATTGATTGAGCTGTTGAAAGAGTATGTGGATATTTTTGCTTGGTCTTATCAAGATATGCCTGGTTTAGATACAGACATTGTCGAGAATCGTTTGCCGTTGAAGCCAGAGTGTCCGCCAGTTAAACAAAAGTTGAGAAGAACTCACCCAGATATGGCAGTAAAGATCAAAGAGGAGGTCCTAAAGCAGATTAATGTTGGTTTTCTTATGACGTCAATGTATCCTCAATGGATTTCCAATATTGTCCCAGTACCAAAAAAAGATGGAAAAGTCTGCATGTGCGTAAGTTACAGAGATCTAAATAAAGCTAGTCCAAAAGATGATTTTCCATTGCCTCACATTGACATGTTAGTGGACAGCACTACAAAATTCAAAGTTTTCTCGTTCATGGATGGATTTTCCGGGTATAATCAAATAAGAATGGCTCCAGAGGACATGGAAAAAAAATTTATCGCACCCTGGGGATCATTCTGTTACAGAGTGATGCCCTTCGGGTTGAAGAACGCTGGTGCAACGTACCAGAGGGCTATGACAACCCTATTTTATAATCTGATGCACAAAGAAATCGAAGTATATGTTGATGATATGATTTTCAAATCCCAAACTGAAGAAGGGCATGTAGAAGATTTGTTGAAGTTGTTTCGGCGTTTGAGGAAGTATCGTCTCCGCTTGAATCCAAATAAATGCACCTTCGGAGTTAGATCGGGGAAATTGTTGGGTTTTATTGTTAGCCAGAAAGGAATTGAAGTTGACCCTGATAAAGTCAAAGCAATTCAAGAAATGCCAGCACCAAGAACTGAAAAGCGAGTCAGAGGTTTCCTCGGGTGTTTGAATTATATTTCCAGATTTATTTCCCACATGACTGCAACGTGTGAACTGATCTTCAAGTTGTTAAAGAAATATCAGGGTTGTGTGTGGACAGATGATTGCCAAAGGGCGTTTGAGAGTATTAAAGAATATATGCTTGAACCTCCTATCTTGCTCCCTCCCGTAGAAGGAAGGATGTTGATTATGTATCTAACAGTGTTAGATAAATCCATGGGTTGTATTCTGGGACAACAGGATGAAACAGGAAAGAAAGAATTCTCCATTTATTATCTCAGCAAAAATTTCAGTGATTGTGAGTCGCGGTATTCCATGCTATAAAAGTCATGTTGTACTTTGGCATGTGCGGCAAAGCGTTTGCGGCAGTATATGTTGAATCATACCACTTGGTTGATCTCCGAAATGGATCCAATCAAGTATATTTTTGAAAAGCCTGCTCTTACTGGGAGAATTGCCCGCTGGAAGATGTTGTTATCTGAATATGATATCGAGTACCGCGCTCAAAAGGCTATTAAAAGTAGTGTATTGGCAGATTACCTTGCTCACCAGCCGGTGGAAGATCATCAGTCTGTAGAATATGAATTCCCCGATGAGGATGTGATGTTCCTAAAAGTGAAAGATTGTGATGAACCATTGTCTGAGGAGGGCCCTGACCCTGAATCTCGTTGGAGTATGATGTTTGATGGAGCTGTGAATGCTTATGGTAAGGGAATTGGTACTGTGATTGTCACTCCTCATGGATCACATATTCCTTTTACTGCAAGGTTAAGGTTTAATTGCACTAATAATATGGCAGAGTATGAGGCTTGCATCATGGGTCTTGAGGAAGCTATTGATCTCAGAATCAAGATTCTGGATGTGTATGGTGATTCAGCTTTGGTAATAAATCAGATTAAAGGAGAATGGTATACTCGTCACCCAGGCTTGATCCCTTACAAAGATTATGCTAGAAGATTATTACCCTTCTTCAATAAAGTTGAGTTCCGTCACATTCCTAGAGATGAAAATCAGATGGCGGATGCTCTAGAAACTCTGGCTTCCATGTACCAAGTGAATACTTGGAATGATATACCCTGAATTACAGTTCAACGGCTAGATAGGCCCGCTCATGTGTTTACAACCGAGGAGGTAGCAGATGAAAAACCTTGGTATTATGATATCAAGCATCTTCTTTAGACTCAGGAATACCCGATTGGTGCGTCGAGGAAAGATAGAAAGACACTGAAAAGATTGGCAGGAAATTGCTTCCTCAGTGAAAATGTGTTATACAAGAGAAATTATGACATGGTCCTGCTCAGATGCGTAGGTAGAAACGAAGCAGACATGTTGATGCATGATATTCATGAAGGTTCATTTGGCACTCATGCTAATGGACATTCGATGGCTAAAAAGATGCTAAGGGAAGGTTATTACTGGTTGACAATGGAATCTAATTGTTATAAATTTGCAAAGAAGTGCCAAAAATGCCAGGTTTATGCAGATAAGGTCCATGTGCCTCCGACACGTCTCAATGTGATTTCCTCCCCATGGCCTTTCTCTATGTGGGGTATAGAAATGATCGGGATGATAGAACCCAAAGCTTCGAATGGACACCGTTTAATCTTGGTAGCAATTGACTACTTTACCAAATGGGTAGAGGCTGCTTCATATGCCAATGTTACCAAACAGAATCTTATATGCCGGTATGGTGTACCAAGCAGAATCATCACTGATAATGGCTCGAATTTGAACAACAAGATGATGACAGAACTGTGTGAAAAATTCAAGATTGTCCATCACAATTCGTCTCCATACAGGCCAAAGACGAATGGGGCTGTTGAAGCTGCTAATAAGAATATCAAGAGAATTATCCATAAAATGGTTGTCACTTATAAGGATTGGCATGAAATTCTCCCTTTTGCTCTGCATGGATATCGAACATATGTTAGCACTTCAACAGGAGAAACCCCGTTCTCCCTAGTGTATGGAATGGAAGTTGTACTCCCTGTCGAGGTAGAGATTCCCTCGTTGCATGTGATAATGGAAGCCAAGTTGACAGAGGCTGAATGGGTCCAGAACAGATTTTACCAATTGAATTTGATTGAAGAGAAGAGAATGACAGCTCTATGTCATGGGCAGTTATATCAGAAAAGAATGAAGAAAGCATTTGATAAAAAGGTCAAACCTCGTGAATTCATAGAAGGCGACCTCGTGCTCAGGAAGATCATGTCTTTCAACACTGATTTTAGGGGCAAGTGGACTCCCAATTTTGAAGGACCATATGTTGTCAAGAAAGCCTTCTCTGGTGGTGCATTAATTCTTGAAACTATGGATGGCGAGGAGTTCCCACGTCCCATGAATGTTGACGCAGTCAAGAAATACTTCGCCTAAAGAAATAAAAGAACAGCTCGCTAAGTTGAAAACCCGAAAGGGCGGCTTAAGCAAAAAGGAGCGTCTCGGTAGGCTGAAAACCCAAAAGGGCGGTCTAGGAAAAAATTAGAGACATAAACAGAATAAATCTCCCGCTAAGTTGAAAACCCGCAAGGGCAGCTTAGGAAAAAGTTAGGGATTTTATTGGCAAGTAACTACGTCAGACAAGACTTGATTGTTGTAGCAACAATCTTCTCGGATCCTCACCATACTTCAACAAAAGCTGCTACTCAATATTTCAATAGTTGTTAGGGAGGATAGTGATCATTGTATCTTTTCCATTATGAATTACCATTTCCCAAACTTTGTAATCATCCATGGAGTCTCTCCATTTGCAGACTACCATTCTATTAATGAAATTCGAGATTTACCCAATTCATTATGTTCTTATTTGATTTAGCTTGCAAAGACTCCATTTATTATTGATAATAACTTTTAAAGCAAAAGGATTAAAAAGCAAAATTGACTTTTCAAAAAAAAGAAGATCTTTACAATTCAATTTACTTTGGGAGTTGTGATGAAACAATGACAACAAAAATGGTGATCCCAAGAATGAACAAACTCCGGTTGTTTTAAGAAGATTTACTTCCTTCATGAAGGTTTTCTCAGGTCATTTTGCTGGTATGTGCGCAATCTTTGTATGTTTCTCAGATAGTTAAAGACGATATCAGTGGGTGCAAGGTACAGTATTGGGTTTGTGATCCCATTATCCCCAGTCAGGTCTTGGTTCACTTTTGATTTTGGATTTGCATGGTCAGAAGCCTCCGTCCCAGATTCCCCAGTGAAGTCTTCCCTCATTTGATGAAAGGTTTTATTCCCTTGGTGTGTTGAGATGTCGCTCTTTTTGCAGTATTGGCACTAGTGTTGACTTCTTGATTCCAAGTGAAGCTATCCCAGGGCATCTTTTGTTGGATTAAGTTTTCATGATGAAAAGTTTCAATCCGCAAGTTTTTCTCCTGGGAGGAAGGCTTGAATTCCCCGGTGAGGTTTGGTTGTTTCGGTGTCAGTCTGCTTTATTTGAGGATGGTCTTGCAATCTCCAGTAGGCATGTTGCTTTTGGAAAACTGTTTCTCCGATGAAGCCGGAAGAAATATGTTATATCCCGGTATCTGTTTGATCTGGCTACCTCTGGATTATGTTTCTCCTCAGTGAAGTTAAGGCAGGCAATAGGTTTGGTTTCCGCAATTGGTTTTACCTTTCTTGGAATGATATTTTTGGTTGAAGTTTAGCCCAATGTTGTTAATACCTGAGGCGGTTTTATTTGTTTGTACTGATTATGTATCCTTTTACCAGCATATGCACGATAATACTCATACATTCATACATACATCATGCATGGCTAAAAATCATCGTTCATTGACATTACATTCTGACTTTCCTGCAGCGCTCTTTGTTTAGTCGAATTTGGTTTCCCTTCTTGATTTTATTTCTCAAAGGATGTATCTTCGTTGGCTATTTTGCTCCAGTTTATTTCTGATTTGGATCTGTGGTTGCATGACAATATTATTTACTTTGGATTTCTGAAAAAACTTTGAGTTTTGGTTTGTGCATTTATTTTGCACGGGAAGACTTTATCTCCTCAGTAGGAATATCGCGGAATTTCCTCGAGAAGTCATATTTCTATCTCTAGAAAGTCATTTCTTTTTGCAATTCCCCGTGACAATGAGTAACAAGTCTCGTTATTTGATACAACTTATGTTTGATCTTTTCCAGGAATATTTTCTTGGTTAAAGAAGAAGTCGAGACCCGTTCTAGGTGAAACACCAGAATTTTGGTGATAACTTGATATATTTCCTCTTTCTACTTTCAGTGAACGTTGGTAGGACATTGCCAGTGAACGTCGGTGTTTGTTATCTTTTTGCTATCTTCAGTGAATGTTGATAGTTCATCGTCAGTAAATGGCGGTGATATGATATATTTTCTCTTTCTACTTTCAGTGAATGTTGGTAGGACATTGGCAGTGAACGTCGGTGTTTGTTATCTTTTTGCTATCTTCAGTGAACGTTGATAGTTCAGCGTCAGTAAACGGCGGTGATATGATATATTTTCTCTTTCTACTTTCAGTGAACGTTGGTAGGACATTGGCAGTGAACATCAGTGTTTGTTATCTTTTTGCTATCTTCAATGAATGTTGATAGTTCATCATCAGTAAATGGCAGTGATATGATATATTTTATCTTTCTACTTTCAGTGAACGTTGGTAGGACATTGGCAGTGAACGTCAGTGTTTGTTATCTTTTTGCTATCTTCAGTGAACGTTGATAGTTCAGCGTCAATAAACGGCGGTGATATGATATATTTTCTCTTTCTACTTTCAATGAATGTTGGTAGGACATTGGCAATGAACGTTGGTGTTTGTTATCTTTTTGCTATCTTTAGTGAACGTTGATAGTTCATCGTCAGTAAACGGCGGTGATTTGATATATTTTCTCTTTCTACCTTCAGTGAATGTTGGTAGGACTTCGGCAGTGAACGTTGATGCTTGTTATCTTCCTCTCTGATTCGGTTCTTGTGGTTCACCAGTGATTTATTTCCATGGTGGGGTTTCCCCTTTGTTTCTTCATTTTATTGCATCCCCAATGATACTTTGCGTCTCTTTGGTGTTGTTCATATGCATTCATACGCATAAGCATTTGCATGGAATCTTAGGGCCAAAATAGGGTTTGTTTTATATTTAAGTATCTTCGATCACGTCGACACGAAGATTTTTAACCTTTGTATCTCCGGATAGAAGAAACTTAAATAAGGGAAGCTGTTGTACCCCAATTTTTTACCCTACGATTCCTGCATCATACCATATTGTTTCAATTACAACAAGATCACATTAGGGTTTTTGGTTCTTCTCCCTATCTTTAGCCTTGCTCTTATGAGGAGTTACCAAGCACCTTGACTTGTTTTCTTTTGTGATCATGGATATTTTGCTTTTATTTTCTCTCTAATTAATAAAATTCAATGTTGGTTTGTCTTACTTGTTAATAATGTAGGTAAAGGCAATGAGGTTTAGCAAGTTGCTCCATGGGTTCATGAGTTTATTTCCATTCCCTAGTCAACATAGATTGAGGAATTCAAACCTCACTATGGAGTGATTTTGGAATAATTGGCATGGAAAAGTTGCTTTGGCTCATCATATTTCAAAGTTATCAAAATTAATTCAAAAGTACAAGGGGTTAAGGGAAGAAGTTGTCATGATTGAACAAGGTCTTGTTCCTATTGGTCACAAAAGCACATTTCTCTCTAATTTCAATATATGGAAGTGGTTTTGGTGGCCATGAGTTCTCATCATCATCCTCAACAAATTTCTATTCACAATGGAAGAATATTGGCACAAAAAGTTTGTTCAAACTTGTCAAAGTTCCTCAAAGCATTCTCTTGATCTAGAGGCTAGGGTTTTCAACTTCAAAGGAGCATATTTTTCTCATATTTTGGTATTTTTGAGTGATTCCAAAGACATATTTCTATTCAGAGAGTTACCAACAAATCACTTCAAAAGTTCCAAGGAGTTTTCATGTGGAAGGAACTTGGTGAAGAAGAAAGATTACAAGTCATCCAGATGAATCCCCAATTTTCCATATGTGACTTCAAATGGTCATAACTTGGTCAATTTGTATCACCTTGAGCCTATTCTTTTTCCATGATGATCTTAAGGATGTGTACTTCATTCCTTCTTTTATGTGAAAAGTAAGAAAATGGATGGAAGTTGCCTTAAGAATGTAAAAGATTATAGGTTATTTCATGATTTTTGGCCAACTTTAACAAGTCATAACTTGCTCAATTTTTAGATATTTTTAGTGGTTCAAATTGAAAAATGTCATTCAAGAGATCCACTTCATTCCATCTTTCTTGTCAAGAGCAAATTCTAAGTGGAAGGCCATGTTTAGATGCAAAAGATTATAGGTCATTTTTAAAGAAGAATTTGAAATATTTCTAAGTATGGAAAGTCAACTCTTTTTCTTCAACTTTGACTCCATGTAATTTTCAGCTCAAGCATCCATTTGATTCCATTATTTTTCCATTGCAAAGCTTGTAACCTCATCTTTCCAAAGCATCAAGAATTATGCCCTAAGACCCCTTGAGATGGAAATGCCATGGATTTGAATTGGGTAGTTTGAAACTGGATTTTTTACAAAGTCAGGATTTTGAAATCTTTGTTTTGGCTTCTAATCACAATATTTCCATGCGTTTTTGGTTTTAATCATGTTTAGCAACTTGCTAGAAGTGATTAGCATCATGAAACGCACAATTTAGTTGAGTTTTGATCAAGTTTGAGTCACACTTTATTTATGATGCAAACCCACACGAATTCCCTCTAAAATGCATCATTTGCTATTCCTTTTGATCCCATTTGCTTCCCTATAAATAGAGGGTCATTCCCCCATTCAATTTCCCAAGCTTAGATAGCCAGAATCACCCTGCCAAACTTGTTTCACAACCCAAAATTCAGCAACTTCGAAATCTATTCTCAAGCCTTTTTCAATCCATTTTTTCCCTCAATTCACCTTCCTTGATCTTCCCTGAATCTAACCATATAATTAGATTCAAGAATCGTGCCCTATACTGCTCCATAGAAGTCCAGTTTCAGAGCTCTGCAACTCAACTTTAATAGGTAGTTTCCTTCATCAATTCTTCAAAACTCTGATATCATTGTGTTGCTCTCATTGCCCTAGTTCTAGTTGCAACACTTACATTTCACTGGGAGCACGTTTTGACTATGAATTTTCAAATCCTTTTTCAAAACTTTCTTTCTAAATTGCTTGAGCTATAGTTTATATAAATTTGGCGTGAGGGTGTAGTTGTTTTCGTCTTGAAGAGACGAAGCGATTGACATAGGTCTGAGCTTCTGATTTTACAGTTTGAGCGACCTGCAAATCACGTTGGCTGGAGGTTGAAGATGACCTACGTCTCATCTTCCAATCAATGATGGCGTGCCATTTGTGTTTTTCAAAAATCTGATTTATTATTGATTCTCAGCATTATTCATTAATGACCATGATATGCACAGCGCGCCAGATCCCTTGGATTTGATTATTAACGCATTTTGACTCTCATCCAATGGTCCACATATTTTACTTTTATTTTCTTTTTCTGATTTTTATATTTTAATTGTTTTAAATTTCAAAAAATCATAGAAAACTCATTTTTAGTCCAAAAAATCTGAAAAAATTATGAAAAATATTTTTGATTATTCTCTTTCTGATTTTTATTTTTCACAATTTAATTTTGTGTTTTGGTATTTTTTATAAATTTTTACATTTATTTGATTTGTTTAAAATGTTTAAAAATACTTTTATACATTTTTAAATTCTGAAAAAATTATGTAATGATCCAATGATATTGTGACAAATATTGGTGACCTTATTTTATTTTTGTTTCGGAATTTACTATTTTTTACTATTTTTGTTTATTTTACACATTTATTTTAATCTTTAAAAATAGTTTCTGACTTTTAAAAATTACCAACATTTTTATAAAAATATTTAGACCCATTTTTGATTTTTCTATGGTCTCATTTTTCATTTCTTGATTAATTTGAACACAATTGATATTTTCCTCATCATTTTCCATTTTGTAAACATTTTTAAACCTTTTAATGTATATATTAAATATATTATTATTTTTGTGATTATTTTCTGGCTGTCTTGGGTTGATTTTTTGATCATGACTTTATTAACATCATTGGATCCATGGTGTTGAGTTTAACTCCATAAAAAATGGATGAATGATTTTAATAATAGTTTGATTAAATTTTTAATTCAAAAGTGGTTTATTCATCTTTTTCCCTAATCCTCTTCATCTCATCCCCTTCTTATTGCACTAAGTGTTGTTGGAGCATGATCTCTATATCATGTCTCAAAACAAATGGTGCATAGATTTCTATTGACCGGCTTCAAAATAGGTGCGACTTCTAATAAGTCCACTTACGATTGCTTAACATAGCGCTAAATTTTGTCCCGATTCGAATAAATGATCATTCGTGGCCTAAACTTATGATTGCAAGCCCAAGTATGTTAATTTGATCTCTTTGATCCAATAACCTTGAGATTCATTGTGTTGAGGCTTTGGTTCTACCAATCCTCTAATGGATCTACAACACCTTTGGTCAACGCGGATCACTTAAACATCGTTGATCATTAAGTGGTACTTATGAGAATTCCAAATGGATGATATACTTGACAAAAAGCAAATGTAACTTGTTGTGTGGAGGCTTTGGTTCTACCAATCCTCTAATGAGTTCCAAATGCAAGTTTCAAGATAGTCATCCAACTAATCACTAATTATTGACTTGTTTTATCTTATGCTTTTATTCTTTTTTATGCTTTATGTTCTATTTACTTTTAGCATTTACGTTTCATGTCATTTTCATCTTTTCTTTTTTGAGAATTTATTTTCTTGCCATTTTTACTTTGCTCACTTGATCTTTTCTTTTCCTTTCTTAAGACACTTAATAATCAACATAAACCCTAAAAAACTCTTAATGGTACTTGGACTAGTTGGTTACTATCCTTGGTATTATGGAGCATGGGACTTTTTCTTGGACTTAGGATTAGAAACCTTGGCCTATCTTGGAGACCTTGTGACCTTATCTGATTATTTTGTCTGGAGTTCTTGAGGTTTACCTAAAGACATTGGGTTGCTTGTTTGTTTTTGTGTTCTCGTTTTTGTGATTACATTCTCTCTTTGTAATCTGGAATTCACCCGTGTACAAACGTTACTCTACCCAATTTTTGTGAAGACTTAATACACTTGAAGTTTGTTTCTCTCAAGAGGTCTAGTATCTTTGCTTGCTTGGTTTCAATCCAAAGAATGGGAATTCTACCTTGACTCATAATGTCAAGTTTTGGCTTCTTGTTGGTTATATTGTTCTTATCCTTAGCTTTTACCTTATGCTTTAGGATAGCCTCTTCTTCTCCTCCCATCTTTTTTAATTTCAAAAATCTTCTCCCCCCTTTTTTTGAAAACTTTTCTTGTTTCTAAACTCGAAACACTTTCATAATAAACTTGGACTTATGTCCATGCATTTTCAAAATCTTTCCATAAATAAATTCCAATCAATTTAATAATACCTTGACATTTTTGTGAGAAGACTAAAAGTTAATCAATCTCATTTCAAACCATTTTTCCACTTTGGCTTTTATCTTTAAACTTTTCTCAAAATATTAGACTCTTATCAATCCTTGTAGTGATGCAAAAAACTATACTTTTATAATATGTAGTGAAGTGAGATATTTTCCACTTGGGTGTTGAGTGAGGAATTATTGATGTTAAGATCCAAGCCATATCCTCCACTTTGAGATGATGCAAATTCTCCTTTCTCATTATTGTGGGTAGTAAGTATGTTTTCCACACGGACAATGACGATGATGTCTTATCTCTTAAAATTAACCAACACACTTGTGTTTCAAATTTTTAAAAGAGGAACTACGTGTACCCTATCCTGTATTGCACGAAAGGTGGTACGTAGGCACTAAAGGATCACAACCGCGGTGGGTGCAAAAATCATGAAAAAATATATTTCTCTTCTCACCTCCACCATCCATCTTATATACAACACATTTTTTTATATAGCCAAAATATACAGATTTTTCAAAGAGGTTCTTGCGGAGTACCGTAGATGTTTAGGGTGCTAATACATTTCCTTTGGGTTATTCACTCTTTTCCCATTCTTTTGGAAACAATAAAGAGCGGTGGCGATTTCTATCAAGGAGAATACGGGGCCGCTGGGTGATGTCATGAAGCACTAATGAACTTTTAGAACCTTTAGTTGACCAACTTGGCCATTAGGACGTAGTGAGATGATCGGCTTTGGTGCAGTTCAAAGTTGGTAGATACTCGATACTACACTCATTGAGGTTTTGTTTTTTGGGATATTTCAGTCGTCGTTAAAGAGGTTTGTGCTGAAACAGTGACCAAGGAAACAAACCAGTGATATTGAGCTCCTTAGAACCCGGTTACTATTTTTGGACAGGTTTGAGCCAACTAAACTTCAAGAGGGTACTACCTATGAGACTCCATGCAAGCCTAAACCTAAGGATTTGTTGATTTGTTTGTGTATATTTACTTGTACATAACATCATAAACATCATAACATCATACTCATATTCACTAACCATTTCAAGGATCTTGGGATTTATCTTTGTTCTGTTTTGTAGGACATGGATTCTATTTGCAGGAAAACCATTCAAGTCAATCTTGTAAGGATCCCTCCATAACTTAAAGAGTTAGCATCAAGGATTCCTGAGAATTCTCCATTTACCGAGAGACATGGTCGCCTACTAAACTTGGTCATCTCCAACACTGATGAAAACATGATGAAGTTTCTCTTTCAGTTCTTTGGTCCTTTACACCATTGCTTCATATTTCCCGATTATCAACTTGTGCCAACTTTATAAGAATTCTCCCAACTATTTAGGATTCCCATTCTCAATCAACTACCTTTCAACAGTATGGAAAGAGATCTAAAGCCAGAAGAGATTGCTCAAGCTCTACACTTGCAACCATCTGATGTCACAACCAATTGGGAAACAAGGAGTGGTGTCAAGGGTTTCCTAGCAAAGTTCTTGTTTGAGAAAGCCCAAAGTTGTTGGAACTCTTTGGATCTGCAAGCTTTTGAGGAAATTGTGGCTCTCCTCATCTATGGGATGATTTTGTTTCCAAATCCTGACCAACTCATAGATGTGAACGTTGTCAAAATCTACATGTCTCGTAACCCGGTGCCTACTTTGCTAGGAGACATCCTACATTCTTTTCACACTTGCACTATGAGGAAAAGAGGTGTCCTTATCTGTTGTACTCCTCTCTTGGGAAGATGGTTTATTTCGCATCTTCCCCAATATGTATTGAAGAACGAGCAAGGTTCAAGGTGGTCACAAAGGTTGATGACGCTCAAACATTCAGACATTCATTGGTGTTCCCGATCCTTAGAGAATGTTACTATTGTCGACCGTTATGGAGAATTCCCTAATGTCCCTTTACTTGGAATTAGAGGAGGTATCACCTACAACCCTTGCTTAGCCTTAAGACAGTTTGGTTACACCCGAAGGGATGGCCCACATGAGATTCTCATTCAAGGTTTGGTATTTGACTACGAGAACGACGATCAAGTTCATCGCCAGAGATTTATCCGATCCTGGAGGATGTTGAACAAGGTAGATAGCAAGACGTTGGGGCATAAGAATTCCATCCCTCTTGAGCCTTACCTCAAATGGGTTCGAACTCGTGCTCAGATTCTTATGATGCCTTATCCCACCATTCTCCCGGTAATCATTGAGCCTGTTATAGAAGGAGATGTTCCATACACTATCCTGCATCTTGACATGGCCACCTCTCTTGAAGACTTACAAAGAGATTGGATACAACTCAAGAGGGAGCGAGACACTTTTGAGGCCTAATTCTACGCTAGAGAGAAGAAGCTTTTGGAACTCACTAAGCAACTTTATGAGGAGCGGAGTCTGAATGCCTACATCGCACTAAAGAGGATGCGTACAACCTTTTTATCTTAGAATTTTTGTATTTTTCCCCAAAGAGGCATTGATGTACTCAAGCTTTAATTTATTAATATAACGTGTGTTTCCTTTTTGCCTAAAACAAATTTGAATCTTTAAAATCCTTAAAATCATTGCATATGCATCTACCATTCATCATAACATAAGAAGGTTTCTTGCGACAAGTCTCCTCATCTTTATATTGTTTATTTCAGTAAGATGGATCTCGAGAAGACAGTGAAAGCCTTCCAAGCACAAAATGCTCAGTTCCAACATATGTTCTTAACTCTAGCCAAAGGACAAGAAGATTTGAATACCTTGTTGGTTGAAGAGAAAAAGAAGAAAATAACCGAAGTTCTAAATATGGGAAGAAGATTCCAAGGAAAAGAAAGAAGGACCCTAGACTTTGCAACGTCATCTGGTGAGAAAGACAATCAAGATGGGAAAGGCAAGGAAGCAGTTGCCCAACCAAATTCAGAAGAGGAAGAGGAAGAAGAAGATTATTCTGAAGAACAATATCCTCCAGTCGATGACAAGTATAAGCATCTGGAAGAACGATTAAGTGCGATGGAAATTCAAAAAGTTCTTGGACTGGACTTTGAGAGTTGGGGTTAGTATCTGGGATTGTCATTCCTCCAAAATTCAAGGCACCGGTGTTCGCCAAATACGACGGAGTTTCATGTCCCAAAAAGCATCTCCGGTCCTTTGTGAGGAAAATACAGCCTCACACTACTGACAAGGATTTATGGGTACACTTCTTTCAAGACAGTCTGTCCGGAACTCAACTTGATTGGTTTTATCAGCTAGAAAGATCCAATGTTCATAATTGGGAAGATCTTGCCGCTGCCTTTTACAAACAATACCAATACAACATAGACCTTGCTCCCACCTGTACCCAACTCCAGAGTATGGCCATGGTTGCAAGTGAATGCTTCAAATACTACGCTCAAAAATGGAGGGACTTAGCAGGAAGAGTCCAGCCTCCCCTATCAGAAAGAGAGCTAGTAGACATGTTTTTGGGCACCTTGTCCGGTCCTTTCTTTAATCCCTTAATTGGGAGTTCCTCGGCAGGTTTCATCGAATTGATATTGACCGGAGAAAGAGTGGAAGCCAGAATAAAGAATGGGTAGATTCAAAAAGATGCATCCTCTGCTGCTGTAAGAAAACTATTCATTGGAAAAAGAGAAGTTGTTGCAGTATATCCTCAGAGAAATCAAGATAGGGCTGAACACCATCCAATGGTGGGGGCTGTCATGATTCCTAAACCTGAACCTCCTCAGCAAAGAAGTAACCAGCCAAGAACGGAATGATCAGTCAGACAGTTCATCCGAATTAATATGACACTATCTCAAGTATTGCCACATTTGTTAAGATCCAATCTAGTGACTTTGAAATAAGCTCCAAAGAATCCTAACACCACCTCTCCTCATTATCAGCCTAATGCTCGTTATGCATACCATTCTGAGAGTCTCGGCCATGACACTAACAACTGTTGGGCTCTGAAAAACAAGGTACAAGACCTTCTTGAAGCCAAAGAGATTGAATTCGATGCGCCAAAAATTCCCAATGTTATCACTGCCCTTATGCCCAAGCACGACCGTGATGTCAACGCTGTTGAGGAAGATATGTTTGTTACTTTGGTTGATGAACTTGTGACCCCACTCCTGACTATCAAAAAGAACTTGTTGAATGTCGGTGTATTCCCAAGTTGTGATGAAAGTTGTCACTTCTGTTTATCCTCACCAACCAGTTGTCCTTTATTAAAAGTAGGTGTTCAATGCCTAATAGATGACAAGGAGATTTTGTTCGAGAAGACTTCTATTCCAACTGTTTATTATAATGATGTTTCCATAGTGACCATTTCCGCCAATTCTTCCAGGGTCTCCACCAAAAGACCCGTTAGAATTACATCAGTTCCTAAAGTAGCCCCGTTAATTATTACAATGCCTGGACCAATCCCGTATTCGTCAGATAAAACCGTCCCATGGAATTATGGAGGTGATGTCTACTATCACGGTATCAAGCAAGATTGGCCAGCTGCTGAAAATTCAAGTTCTGAGAAAGTTGACCCCAATATCAGTAATATCGCAGGGACTATCAAGATAACCCGAAGTGGAAGGGTATTCTCTCCAGAAATTGCTCCTCCAAAAGTAATTTCTGGACCTGTAATCATTCCTGTTGTTGTTGCTCCTCCAAAGGCTATTCACATTCCTACAATCATATATGCTGATACTCTTGTTGACAAAACTGTTGTAGTCCCTGTTATCACCCTTACTGACATTCCTACTGTCGAGTCAACTGAGACTCGAGGAACAATTATTTTGGTTGAGCCTGTCCGGATGAAGGCACAATCTGTAGCTATCCCTGAGACCTCCCGAAAAGAGATGGAGGAAATTCTAAAGATTATAAAAAGAAGCAACTACAACGTAGTCGAACAAATGGGGAAAACTCCATCAAAAATTTCCATGCTGGCTTTATTGTTATGTTCCGAGGCTCATGCAAAGGCCTTGGTAAAATTCCTTAAAACTGCCCATATACCCCAAGAAACATCTATCGATCAGTTCCAAGACTGCGTAGCCAACTTGACCGCAGATAATGGTTTAGGTTTTTCAGATGTTGATTTAACGCCAAGGGGGAGGAAGCATAACGAGGCATTGCATGTCTCAGTCGAATGCACGGGCACGACTTTGGCTCATGTCTTGGTTGACACCGTTTCGTATCAGAATATGTTGCCTAAAAAGGCTCTTGATAGGCTTGACTGTGATGGATTGACCTTGAAACATTGCAACATAGAGGTGAGGTCCTTCGACGGCTCAAAAAGGATGGTGCATGGGGAAGTGGACATCCCCATAAAAGTTGGAACCCAAACATTTGATTCAACTTTTCATGTAATGGATATTCGCCCTTCATATTCCTGCTTATTAGGCCGACCTTGGATTCACAATGCTGGTGTCGTTACCTCTACGTTGCATCAAATGCTGAAATATCCAATTCAGGGGGAAATCACCATTGTTCATGGAGAAGAAGAATATATGGTCAGTCATCTAAATTCCTTCAGATATGTGGAATTAGATGGTGAATTTATTGAAACTCCATTCCATCACTTTGAAGAAGTCCCGCAAAATGTGGCAGTGACCAAGGCTCTTTCTCAAGTCCCAAAGATTACAAGGCCTCCGCTCAAGATGTCGTCTTTGAAAGATGCCAAGGCAGTTATAGAAGAAGGTGGGTGCACTATTTGGGGCCAACTCCCAGATATCCCATACAAATCTGACAAATTTGGTTTGGGTTTCACTTCAGGAGCCCAGAAAGTTGTACGTCGCGCTCGTGCCGGAGGACCACCCTTGAAGATCAGCAACCACAAAGTCAACACCGTGGAGGATGATGAAGACGACTATAACCTGGAGGATTGGATTTTCCCAACTGTCAGTGGAGGGCTCAGCAATTGGGAAGCTAGAGTTTTTGTCCCGATCACTTTTATCCACCAGTAATTTGTCTTTAAATTTTGTCGGACCTATAATATTAAACAATTCAGGCTCCTAAAACCTTGTGTCTTACCCGAGGCACAATGGTCCATTTGTAAGGGTTATTATCTCATTTTCATATGACATCAATGAATTATGGACGTTTTTGCATACAAACTTTGTGCTCATTGTTTTTCTTTTTACATTTTTATTTCTTTCAAAGATAGTTATACTCTTACACACACTCACATTCAAAATGCAGATCTACATCCATTCGGGATCCCATGGGTAACAAATCTACTATTGCCTTTTGTGACTCTGAAAATCTAATCTACCAAGTCGAAGACGAAGGTGAGGAAGATTGTGAAGTACCAGGAGAACTCACCAGGTTACTATAACAAGAAGTAAGGACCATTCAACCCCATGAAGAACCAGTGGACACAATTAACCTAGGTACCGAAGAAGACAAGAGAGAAGTCAAGGTGGATGCCAATCTGGAACTCAGTGTCAAAGAGCGTCTGATTCAGTTGCTACGCGATATGTTGAGGTCTTTTCCTGGTCATATGAGGACATGCTAGGACTTGATGCAGATATCGTGGTACATTGTCTACCTACAAAAGAGGACTGCCCTCTGGTAAAACAAAAGGTCGGTCGCATGCGACCAGACATGTCAGAGAAGATCAAGGCGGAAGTCATGAAACAATTCAATGTTGGATTCTTGGTCGTCACCTCTTATCCATAATGGGTTACCAATGTTGTTCCCGTGCCTAAAAAGGACGGCAAGGTACGAATGTGCATGGACTACAGAGATTTGAATAGGGAAAGCCCTAAGGATGATTTCCCACTTCCCCATATTGATATTCTAGTTGACAATATGGCACAGCATAAAGTTTTTCCTTCATGGACAGTTTCTCAGGCTACAACCAAATCAAAATGGCGCCTTAGGACATGGAGAAAACAACATTTGTCACACAATGGGGCACATTCTTCTACAAAGCTATGCCATTTGGGTTGAAAAATTTTGGGGAAACCTATCAGCGTTCCATGGTAGCTCTATTTCACGACATGATACATCACGAAATAGAGGTCTACGTTGACGAAATTATAGCTAGATCTCAAACAAAAGAAGAGAATCTTGATCATTTACAGAAATTGTTTGAGAGGTTAAAGAAATACAACTGAGGTTGAACCCGAATAAATGCACATTTGGGGTGAGGTATGGTGAACTCCTAGGCTTTATCGTTAGCGGTAAAGGTATTGAAAGTAATACAAGAAATGCTTGTTCCTCGTACTGAGAAGGAAGTAAGAGGATTCTTGGGACGGTTAAACTACATTTCCAGATTCATTTCTCACCTGACAGATACTTGTGAACCAATCTTCAAATTACTGAAGAAAGATCAAGTAGTAAAATGGAATGATGAGTGCCAAACTTCCTTCGACAAGATCAAAGAGTACTTACAAGAACCTCCTGTTTTGATGCAACCAGTCGAGGGAAGACCATTGATCATGTATCTAACTGTTTTGGAAAATTCAATTGGGTGTGTGCTCGGGCAGCATGACGAGTCTGGCCGAAAAGAGCCTGTTATTTATTACCTGAGCAAAAAGTTTACCGACTGTGAAACAAGATATTCACTACTCGAGAAAACTTATTGCGCTCTGGCATAGGCTGCTCATCGAATAAGACAGTATATGCTGACCCATACTACCTTATTAATATCCAAAATGGATCCAATAAAATACATCTTCGAGAAGCCTGCCCTTTCTGGGAGAATATCAAGATGGCAGATGATCCTGACAAAATATGACATACAGTATACTACCCAAAAAGAAATAAAGGGCAGTGTACTAGCTGATCACCTTGCTCATCAAGTTGTGGATGACTACCATTCCATGAAGTTCGAATTCCCAGATGAAGACATCATGATGGTAAACAACTGTGAAGAATTCAGACCATATGACGGAACTGAACAAGGATCCCGATTGACCCTGGTTTTTGATGAGGCATCCAACGCACTCGGCAATGGTATTGGTGTTGTACTTATATCCCCTGAAGGATGTCATACTCCCTTTATTGCAATACTCTGCTTCAATTGTACAAATAACATGGCAGAATACGAAGCGTGCATTTTTGGTCTCAAAGCTGCCATTGATTTGGGGATCAAATCCTTAAATGTATTCGGAGATTCAGCTTTGGTCATCAGCCAGATCAAAGGGGAATGGGACACCAAACACCCTAACCTTATTCCCTACAAAAAACATGTGTTGACATTGATCCCACATTTTGAGAAGATTACCTTCGAGCATTTCCTGCGAGAAGAAAATCAGCTAGCAGACGCACTAGCCACAATGTCTTCCATGTTTAAACTTAAATGGGATAACGAGGCTCCCCAGATCACCATTGAACGAATGGATGAACCAACTCACTATCACGAGATTAATACTGAAGAAGTATTGGACCAGCCTTGGTTTCACGAAGTCAAGAGGTATCTCGAGGCTCAAGAATATCCAGAAGGAGCTTCAGTCAATGATAAGAAATTATTAAGGAGAATCTATGCTAAATTATTCCTTAGTAATGGCAAACTCTAAAAATGCAACCATGACTCTGTTTTGCTCCATTGTGTAGACAAGGTTGAGGCAGAAAAGATCATGGTTGATCTACATGAGGGCACTTTTGGCACCCATTCCAGTGGGCATACGATGGAAAAGAAAATCCTACGGGCAGGTTATTACTGGTCTACCATGGAAGCAGATTGCTATCAACACTCTCGAACCTACCACAAGTGTCAGATTTATGCTGACAAGGTGCGCGTACCTCCGGTTTCTTTGAATGTCTTGACGGCTCCTTGGCCCGTTACCATGTGGGGCATCAATATGATTGGGGAAATCAAACCAACAGCCTCTAATGGACACCGCTTCATCTTGGTGGCCATTGACTATTTTACAAAGTGGGTTGAGGCTGCCTCTTTCGCTTCCGTTACCAAGAATGTTGTAGCCCGGTTCATTAAACAGAATCTCATCTGTCGGTATGGTATCCCGAAGAGGATCATTACAGACAATGGTAAAAATCTAAACAACACTTTGATCACTGCCCTGTGCGAGCAATTTAAGATCCAGCATCTTAATTCTTCCCCTTACCGTCCAAAGATGAATGGTGATGTAGAAGCCGCAAATAAGAACATCAAAAAGATCATACAGAAAATGACAGTCACGTACAAAGACTGGCATGAGATGCTACCATTCGCTCTCAAAGGGTATCATACCACAGTGCGCACATCAACCGGGGTAACACCCTACTCTCTGGTATACGGCATGGAGGTTGTCTTGCCTATTGAGGTCTATATCCCCTCTCTGAGAATTATGAAGGATGCAGGACTGAATGAAGAAGATTCGATCCAAACTCGTCTTGATCAATTGAATTTAATTGATGAGAAAAGGCTTGTTGCTGTCTGTCACGGTCAAATGTATCAAAAACGGATGATCAAGGCTTTCAACAAAAAGGTCAGACGCCAAGTGTATCAAGTCGGGGATTTGGTTATCAAACGTATCATACTACCGCAGAGTGATCCCAAGGGAAAATGGACTCCTACATACGAAGGATCATTTGTAATCAAAAGCATATTCTCTGCTGGAGCAATGATCTTGACCACCATGGATAGCGACGACCTGCCGCACCCCGTAAACACGGCCATAGTCAAAAGATACTACGCATAAGAGACCCGCTAGGTTGACACACCTAGGAAAAATAAGGGCATCCCGGTGAACCAAAAAGGTTCAGGCAAAAATTAGGGATAAAACAAAAATTTGTACACCCGGCAAACTGAAAACCCGAAAGGGCGGCTTGGGCAAAAAAGGGTATCCTGGTGGACTGAAAACCCGAACGGGCGGTTCAGAAAAAATTTAGGGAATTAAAGCGTATGACTATGTCCTGTTGTACACCTTACGGATAATCTGCAAACTTGACGGTTCTGATCAATTCAATCAGCTTCGGACAAGGCAACAAATAGATAAGATGCTCAGAGACACGAAGGCTATAGCAGAATGGGAACCCCATGGGATTATTTCACATAGCTATATTTTATTTGTATCATATTTACATTTTTTACGACGGTATTCTCTTACTAGAATGTTTGTCTCGTTGTACAAAAAACACTTACTCAAAGTCAATACAAATATATCCCTTTGAAAGTGCAAAACTATATGTTTTTCTTTACTCTTATGTTTTGTTTACAAAAACGTCCAATGATTTATTTTTGAACATATGCATTTGAACGTAACTACCATTTACAAATGAACAAAATAGAAAGAAAATCACTAATGGCTTTAAGAAATAGGGAAATCTCTCTAATCTATTTCCATAAAATCCCCCGCAGTGTGCAGTTTAATCCCCAACGGAACAAAACTTCCAGTTATCACTCCCGGTAAAAGTCGCCAAATTTCTCAGGATTTCCCAATAGGATTTTACAAGTAGTACACGGCATTCCCCTTACAACAAAGTTTATTTCTCTAAGTGTAAATTCACCAATACTTAAAAACATGAAGACTTGCACTCCGTATCCTCAACAACAGTCGGAGATTTATCTTCCCCAAATCCAACAAGTAGTGCAGCAGATTAGCTCACATACGCATACATCGCATCCATATATCATAAACATCGATAACACGAATGCATGTATCCCAATCTGATTACACTATGCATTTCATACAACATGACATTTCATATTAGCTAACATTTTATCTTTTTCAGGATAAGGTTAATCAATAGCTACCATTAACAATGTTCAAAGGCTTTTCAGATACAGTTCAGATACGCTCCAGACACGGATGCCATCCTGATACTCATTCAGATTCAATCTTCAGATACAGTTCATATACGCTCCAGACACGGATGCCATCCTGACATTCATTCAGATTCAATCTTCAGATACAGTTCAGATACGCTCCAGACACGGATGCCATTCTGATACTCATTCAGTATCAACTTTCAGATACAGTTCAGATACGCTCCAAACAAGGATTCCATCCTAATACTCATTCAGATTCAATCTTCAGATACAGTTCAGATCCGCTCCAGACACGGACGCCATTCTGATACTCTTTTAGATTCAGTTTTCAGATACAGTTCAAATACGCTCCAAACACTGACGCCATTCTGATACTCATTCAGTTTCATCTTACAAATACGGTTCAGCAATCATTTCTTGATGGCATCTACAAGCCCATCTCCAACAACTTTCCATCATCCCTCCAAATGGCATCTTTAATCCCTTTCCCTATACCATCAACCATCACATCACCGAGTGCAAATTTCTGGGCACTCTAATGTCCAATCATCTTCCACCTTCGAGTCACGAATGGCAAAACTCACCAATCTAACTCTTCAGGCTTAAGAAGATTTAACAGGGGCATCTTTTGTACCCCAAAATTTTCCCTCTCATTTATCAATATTTTTCTCACAAGATCTCCTTTGGCTCAAGACTGCACTAGAGTTGATCAGCTCAAGACACCTCCTTAAGCACTGATGACCAAAATTAGGGTTTGAGATTGCACAAGGATATTTGAAATTCCAATTACCCATATAACTTTCATGGATCATTATGGGCCCTTAAGATCACTCATGTCAAGTTTCAAGCTTTGGATCACACTTTTGCTCAATCAATTGAGCAGTTGACCTAAAAATCAGCTGTATTGGGGGAAAAATCAATTGTGGCCAATTTACAGTCAAACTTCATAATTTTTTATCCACATAAACATTTTAAACTAATATGTATCATTTGATCAAGTTTGGACCACAATTCCTCAAGAAATTTGATCAAATCTTCAAAAGGGGCAAAATGGTCAAAATTAGGGTTTTGACTGAGAAAGGGTAATTTCTGATTTTTGACCTAGCAAATGATCGATTGGTTTAAGGCATGATATCAAGAGTCCAATGGCATAATTTTGACCTAATGACATGGCTCAAAACATTTCTCAAGTCCAATGGATTGACAGATGAATTTTCAGTCAACTGATCAAAAATCAACTGTATACTGAAAAGTCAAACTTTGACTTTTTGGTCAAAATCAAATGTCAAAGATCACAATTCATCAAAGCATGTCAAAATATGAAACTTATTCATCAATAAATCAAAAATTCAAGATTTCATTTTGAAAAGTTAAAATTTCTAAACTTAGAAATTTTTCTAAGTGTAGGAAATTTCTTATTTTTTCACAACTTTGAGCAAAAGTTTCACCATGATGCAAGATGATTCAAAAGAAACTTTCAACATGAAAGTTGTAGATATCTATGAAATCTACAACATTTATTTACACAACTCCTTCAAAAAGTGCTTGGATCTCAAGTTATAATTTTAAGAACACATGGTCATGAAACAAAACACTTGGTGAAATTTTGCCCTAATTTGGTCAGGATTTTGACCTAACTTCATGGCACTTTTTCATATAGTTCCAAGGAGGATTTTCAAACCTGATTCAAAGGGGGGTTGTATAGAATATTACAAGCTTTCAAAAATGTCCAAGAACTCCTTGAGATCATATTTGAGTAGGGAGAATCGAAGAGATGAAGTTAGGGTTTTCACACTTGATTTACAAGTCATTTTGTGATGAACAAGATTCAAAATTCAAACTTATGCTGCATAACCTCTACTTTGAAGGCCTCAAACTTTTTAGGAACTCCATAGTTAATTGCTTGCACAACTGTTAGAGGTCTCAATTCAAGCATTCAATGCAAGGCCATGCTTTATATCCATTTTGGGAAGAAAGTGCACAATGTCATTTTGATAAAGTAGCTTTTTGCATAAAACTTGTTCTTGAGCCTTGCACTTGCTCTTTTATGATGATACAAGTCCCATAACTCAAGAGAAGCTTATCTAGACACTTACAATCACTCAGCCCATGCTTGTACTTCCTCTTGAAACTTGTTTTCCCACTTTTCTTGAAAATCAAGTAACATAGCAATTAGCTTGTAACTTGTACTTCTGACTCTCAAAAGTACTCAAGACCATTTGCTTATAAATACACAAGTCATTTTCCACAAATCCCACGCATGCTTGACCCCTGAAAACACCAAGAACACAGAATCACCAAAAACACCTCAAAACTTGCCATTTCTGAGTTTTGAATCCAACCTCCAAATGTACTCGTGCGTTTCTTGGCCTTTTACTTTCAAAAGCTTATAAATAAGATATGAAAACAATTCCAACACCTGCAACACCACTGTAACACCTCCATCATCATCCACCATTTTCAAAAACAGCACCTTGCACCATGACTTCTCCAGAACTCCTTAGGCACTTTCAGCTCAAGCTAAGCATCACATTAGCTTCCTGGGAACTCGAGGAAGCTAATCCAGTAATTGGAACTCACTAAAAGCTACTCAAACTCCAAACATGATACCCTCTTGCAAGGTGAGTTTTATGACTTTTGAACTTTTCATACAAGCATCATTAATGGTTTATTTGTGAATGAAAACTGTAGATATCATTGCCCTAAAGCTAACCATGTCCATGGTTTTCATTTATATTGCTTAAGCTTAGAGAATTTTAAAATTGTATTTTCTGAAATTTTTAGGGTTCAGATTAGGGCCATTAAAATTCATGCTTCTCTTTGATCTTTAATTTTATTGCTTTACATTTCTGAAATCGTGAGGAAATTTGCTACAAGTTTCCTGTTTACATTTTTCATTTTTGTTGAGAACTGAACAAGATACAAAGGTTCAGGCTGGGTGTGAGGTTGAAGATGAAGTTGGCCTCAGGAACGTGTTTACCATATATATTTATGGTTTGATATTAATAAACTGATGTATAGTCACCCCACTGGTAGAAGCGCGCGCCTGTGACTTTAGGGACCTAGGTTCGAGCCCCAGTGGTACCCTTTTGGATTTTTCATATTTTTTCACATTTTCTTACTTTTTTTCGCAGCGCTAGGCCTCATCCCCTTGGGCCTTATGTTTTTTTTCACTTCTAACCCCTTTGCTGGCTATTCACACCCTGACCCATTTTATTTTCTCTTTCTCTTTTTTATTTATTTGTTTTCTTGAATATTTTATCTAATACTAAAAAAATCAAAAAAAAAATATAAAAACATTAGGTTTATATTTTGATATAGTTTATTTATTTTTTACACAAAAAATTTACTTTATTTAATCATACTTTATTTGTTTTACTAATTTGATTTGTAAATTTAATTAAAAACTAGGGTTTTAGTTATTTTCTTTTACACCATTAAAATATATTATTTTAAAATAAAAAGAAGACCAAAAATATTTTATAATACTATAATTTATTTTTAACACAAAAATACCAAAAATATTCTTCTTATAACTTAATTTTTTTTAATCAATTAATAGATTAGGGTTTTATTTGAATTCCTTTCCTAGTAAATTTAGGTTTTACTTTTTACTAATTTAATTAATGATTTTTCTTTTTGTTAATTAGATTAAAACAAAACCCCTTTTCCCTAAAAAAATCCAATTAAAAGTCCATTTCCTTTCCATTTTACATTCTTGTATATTTGTTCATTTTTGTACATTATTTATCCAAATTCAATATGGTTGTAATAGATAATTAGGCTTTATTTTCTTACAATCCCCATTTGTAATTCGTACCCCCCCCCCCCCACAAGTATTGTAATAGCGTAGTAATTTTAAATTCCACAATTTATCGCTTTATATACAAATGCTAGTAATTAGGGTTTGTATGGAAAGACTAAAATCAATCAATTAGAAAACCCTAATCAAATACAAAACCAAGCATGAAAAATAATACACTTGCACACAAGCACCCCTAGGGTAAATCCACTTGGTTGCCTTACAAAATGGACATATTATGCATGTGAGGTATCTTAGCAAAAACAAGCAAAAATATAAGATCATAGTCCCTCGATGAAGCTATCTAGGTTGCCTTTGAAATGATCTTAGTCCCTAAAATAGAATGCTAAGATACCTTGCAACATTGCTAATCATGGTTATACGATGACCCACACCCGTCCCGTTTACATCCAAAGATAGGGTTACTTACCAAATCAATGGTAAGATAACAATGTCAAAGGAAAGAGGAAATGAATATGAATGACTTTTGAGTACGTAGAATGCTCCTAATTACTTGCTCTATTTCAAAACAAAACATCCTTTCTATTTTTAAAACAAAGACCTACACTTTCAAAACATCTCTCAAACTTGAAAACATTTTCAAAAGATCAACATCTTGGTATACATTCTTACGAACGAGAATCATTACAAAGTTTGCCTAAACAATGGCATCTTTACGAAATACTTTCAAAAACTACACAAAGCATAATTTCAAACAAAAGAAAGTGATCTAGCAAGTAACTAAGAGCCCATGGAAAACCATGGATGAAAAGGGTGCTAATACCTTCCCTTTTCATAATCTACCCCCCGAACTCAAGAAATAATCTCAAAGGTCTTTCATGTGATTTTTCACCTTTCCTTTTGGATAAAAGAAAAGTCGGTGGCGACTCTTGCTAACCACAACATTTGCGATCAAACGCAAAACCTCCAAGTCAGTTCTCCCACCGTATCACAATACCCCACCCTCTTTTTTTGGATAACAAAATGGAAATGGGCCAACAAAAATAAACTAGTATATTGCAATCCTACCTCCTATTTTACTAACGGAAATAATCCCTAAATGGCTTTGATTAATTAATTTCAAATAATAACAGCTTAATCTTAATTTTCCTTTAAGAATTTAATAACTCAGTAATTATTAGAAATAATTCCATTTTCGAATCGCATGGGCCATAGACCAACATGCTTCACGAATGGGTTTGCGGATACATGGTCTTTCCGATTTTAGAAAGCCCCCAATTTTCCTGAGTTAAAATACCCCTCCTGGTCTTGGATAAAGATAGGCCATCAGATACTGTTGTACCATCTTTAATTAAATATTATTCTAGTTTAATCTCAAAAAATAAAAATCATCGAGGTAGGACAAATTTGGGGTACGACAGTTGCCCCTATTCAATTATCTTTCAATCGAATAGCGTGAGAAAACCCGAGTCTCGCGCATTCTGATTGGAAGTCTATTGAATACTTGAAGTATTCCAAAAAATTTCCGACAAATATAAGGTTACACTAATATAGCATACCCTTACGAGTCTCAAGGATGTGGGCAAAGCTGATGATATGTCGCTTACCCGAGTTTGACAACGAGGTAGATGGTGCAATTTTGTATGTCTTGGCTTGTTCACCCGTTTGGAGGGTGAGTATAGCAATGATTGATGATGCATGGGTGCTTGAAGACTGAGGCCATGGGTTACGTTTGCGAATCGCTACATGACGTCTGAGGTGATGTTTTGAGCATGAATACATTGCGGCTCAGAGGCTATGTATTTTAGTCTGAAGAATGCATTACGGCTTAGAGGCAATGTGTTTGAGTTTGAAGGACGCATTGCAGCTTAGAGGTAATTTGTTTGAGTTGGAAGAACGCATTTCGGCTTAGAGGTAATGTGTTTGAGTTTGAAGAATGCATTGCGGCTTAGAGGCAATGTGTTGATTTGGATAATATATTACGGCTTAGAGGAAATATGTTGATCTGGAAAGATACATTGCGGCTTCGAAGCAATGTGTTAAGTTTTGTAAATACATTGCGGCTTAGAAGTAATATGTTGATCTAGAAAGTTACATTGCAGCTTAGAATCAATGTGTTGAGTTTTGCAAATACATTGCGGCTTAGAGGCAATGTAATGAGCTTTTCCGAATACGTTGCGGCTTTGAAGCAACATAATGAGTTTTGCAAATACATTGCGGCTTAGAGGAAATGTAATGGGTTTTGAGAATGTTTTGCAGCTTAGAGGAAACGATAAAGGGTTTTGAAGATATGCTGCGGCTTAGAGGTAACATACTGAGTTTGTAAGGAGCTTATCACTGCAGGAAGACTTAGGTGATGGGCTGGATGTGTCATGGCATAAAGGCTGAGGTGACGGGTTGAGCCATAGGAGGAGTATTGCGTGGATTGATCCTTAGATGATTGCATCGAGGGTAAAATTGTTTGTATGCTCGCTCGGCGATATATGTATGCATGTGCACTGAATGTTGTGGGTATGCAAAATGTATGATGTTTGATCTTGACATGGAACCCTGACTATATGTGCATTGTATGCAAAAGCGCCTATTGTATGTATGCTAGGGATATGCAATATGTTTGTGTGTAATATGTGTGTATGCCTTGGAACATTATGAAAATTCTTTTTGGAATTCTCTGTTAAACCACTGGCTTTGAATTTACCAATTCCTTGGTGTTGTATGTTGTTTCGTCATAGCATTGTTAAACTTGAGTGTTAGCAAAATTTAAACATTGATTTTGTATATATGTTGGCATAGACGTAAATGTTGGCCTATGCATAGATGTGTAGGCGTAAGCGTAAGCGTAGACCTTGTGTCGTAAGTTTGGGCATAGGCACTGACATGGACGTAGATTTTTTTTGCGTGGACGCGTAGATGTAGGCATAGACTTGGTATGGTTGAGTGAAAGCATAGGTGCAGACATGTGTATGGACATAGGCGTAGATATGCATAGATACAGGGGTAGAAATTTTCAAGGCGTAAGAGTAGCCATGTGCGTGGACGTATACGTGGATTTTCCTTCGTTATTTTTAAAACCCAAGCGTTTTTCGATATTTGTCAGATGCTTTTATTCTATTAATTCCCCGAAATTATTTCAAGACAATATTCATGAGCAATAATCATAGTATTCTATAAACAAATCTGAGAAAGTAAAAACATGATTCGACAGATATAATGAAAACAAATATTTTATTGATATGTCCCAGAGTGAGCGAGAATACAAGATGCAATTCCTAGAAAGAGATCATTACAGAAAGTCTTAAAACAGTAAATGGAAATGGAAAAATGATAATTGCTACTTCCGTTCCCCCATATCTTTTGATGTTCTTATCCCTCTTACCTCTGAGTTTTATGATTCTAATCTATCCTTCCCTTCGTGGTTCGTAGTCGTAGATCCCAGGTCGCAGTCTTTTTGTCCTTTATTTATTTGTATGAAATCCCTAACTTTTTCCTGGATTTCCCTTTCGGGTTTTCAATCCACCGGGATAAAAAAATTTGTGTGCCCATATTTTTTTCCTGGATCTCCCTTTAGGGTTTTCGATCCACCGGGACGCTCCCTTTTTTTTGTGCTTAAGTCGCACCTTTTGGAGGTTTGGTTTTAGCGATCTTTTTATACATAGTATTTTTTGACTGCATCCGAGTTAGTTGGATACGGTAGTTCTTCCCCATCCATTGATGTGAGGATGAGACCACCTCTAGAGAATGTTGTTTTGACTACGAATGGACCTTCGTAGTTGGGTGTCCATTTACCACATGAATCGAGGCGAGGTAGTAAAATATTTTTGAGCACAAGATCCCCTTCTTTGAATATCCGAGGGAGTACCTTCTTGTAGAAGGCCCTCTTCATTCTCTTTTGATGTAATTGACTATGACACAAAATCGTTGATCATTTTTCTTCGATGAGGTTGAGCTAGTCGAGTCGAGCCTGTACCCATTCTGCCTCTTCCAGTTTTGTTTCCCTCAGGACTCAGAGTGATGGTATCTCAATTTCCACCGGGAGTACTGCCTCCATGTCGTATACAAGTGAGAAAGGAGTCGCGCCTGTTGATGTGCGTCGGAAGTGCGATAGTCGTGCAAAGCAAAGGGAAGCATTTCGTGCTAATCTTTGTATGTATTCACCATTTTCTGGATGATTTTCTTAATATTTTTGTTGGCTGCTTCGACGGCCCCGTTCATCTTTGGTCTGTATGGTAAAGAGTTGTGATGCTCGAGTTTAAATTCATCACATAATTCCTTCATCATCTTGTTGTTTAAATTAGACCCATTATCTGTAATTATCTGGCATGGGACACCATATCTGCATATGATATTCTGTTTGATAAAATGTGTAACCACTTGACTTGTTACGTTGGCGTCGGATGCTGCTTCTACCCATTTTGGTAAAGTAGTCGATGGCTACCAATATAAAGCAATGTCCGTTGTATGCTTTCAGCTCGATCATACCAATCATATCAATTCCCCACATCGAAAATGGCCAAGGGGAGCTCATGACGTTTAGAGGAGTCGGTGGTACATTTATCCTATCGCGCAGATCTAACACTTATGGCATGTCTTCGTGTAGTGATAGCAATCAGCTTCCATTGTTAACCAGTAATACCCTGCTCGCAGAATCTTTCTAGCCATGGTGTGCCCGTTTGTATGTGTCCCGAAGGTTCCTTCGTGGATTTCTCTCATGAGTGTATCTGCTTCTTGCTTTTCCACACATCTGAGTAATACCATATCATAATTTCTTTTATATACCACTCCATTACTTAGAAAGAATTTGGAAGTTAACATGCGCAGGGTTCGCTTGTCAATGATAGAGGCATTTTCCTGGTACTCCTGCCTTTCCAAGTATTTCTTGATGTCATAAAACCAAGGTTTACTGTCGGGTCCTTCCTCAATAGCAAGGCAATGTGTAGGTTCTTTGAAATGTCTAATCGTAATATGCGGTTCGTGATTCGGCCAAGTCACTTTGAACATAGCTGATAGGGTTTCCAGAGCATCTTCCATTTGATTTTCTTCTCGTGGGATATGATTGAAAGTGATTTCTGTAAATTCTGCAGCTAACTTTAAAACATGATCCCGATATGGAATCAGTTTAGGGTGTTTACTATCTCATTCGCCATTAACCTGGTATATGACTAACGTAGAATCCCCAAACACTTCTAGGTGTTTTATTCTTAAATCGATGGTAGCTTCTAGCCCTAGTATACAAGCTTCGTATTCGGCGATGTTGTTGGTGCAGTCAAAACATAATCTGGCAGTGTAGGGGTGGTGGTGATTCTTAGGAGATGTTAACACTACCCCTACACCGTGACCTAGTGCATTTGAAGCCCCGTCGAACGTGAGTGTCCAACGTGCCTCTGGCTCAGACCCTTCATCTGGTCCTGGTATTTCGTAGTTAGCTATAAATATGACATCTTCACCGGGAAAGTCAAACTTCATGGGCTGATATTCCATTAGCGGTTGGTGAGCTAGATGATCAGCTAGTACACTATCTTTGATGGCTTTTTGTGTGACATATTGGATGTCATATTCGGATAGTGACATCTTCCATCGTGCGATTCTTCCGGTAAGAGCTGGCTTTTCAAACACGTATTTTAGAGGATCCATTCTTGTTATTAACCATGTAGTATGGGTTAACATATATTTCCTCAACCTCTTGGTAGCCCAAGACAATATGCAACAAGTCTTCTCAAGGAGTGAGTATCTGGTCTCGCAATCGGTGAATTTCTTACTGAGGTAATAGATTGCATGCTCCTTTCTACCAGTTTCTTCCTGTTGTCCCAAAACAAAACCCATTGACCCTTCGAGCACTGTCAAGTACATGACGAGCGTCCTTCCGGGGAATGGTGGTATTAAGACTGGTGGCTCTTGCAGATACTATTTTATTGTTTCGCAGGAAGTTTGACAATCGTCATTCCATACTACCGTCTGATCTTTCCATAATAACTTTAATATTGATTCGCACGTAGTTGTTAGATGCGATATGAACCATGAGATGTAGTTCAATCTCCCTAAGAAACCACATACTTCTTTTTTTGTCCTTGGAGCGGGCATCTCTTGTATGGCCTTTACTTTGTTTGGATGCACCTTGATGCCTCTTTGGCTTACGATAAAACCTAGCCATTTTCCTGATCTGACGCCAAAGGTGCATTTATTCGGGTTCAACCTTAGTCTGAACTTATGTAGCCACTCAAATAACTTTTGCAGATGTGTGATATGTTCCTCCTCCGTATAGGATTTGGAAATCATATCATTGACGTATACTTCAACTTCCTTGTGGATCATATCATGGAATAACATGACTTACCCTCTGATAAGTTTCCCCTGCATTCTTGAGACCGAATGGCATTACTTTGTAACAAAAAGTTACCTAATATGTCATGAAGGTAGTCTTTTCCTTGTCCTCAGGCGCCATTTTGATTTGGTTATAGCCCGAGAAACCGTCCATAAATGAGAATATCGAGGCTTGAGTTGTATTGTCCACTAGGACATCTATGTGAGGCAACGAAAAATCGTCTTTGGGGCTTGCCTTGTTTAGGCCTCAATAATCTACGCACATGCGTACTTTGCCATCCTTTTTGGGTACTGGTACAATGTTAGCTATCCAGGGTGGATAGTCTACCACTGCTAAGAACCCTGCGTCAAATCGTTTGAGAACCTCCTCTCTTATTTTGCTGGACATATTTGGACGGGATCTTCTGAGTTTTTTCCTGAATGGAGAACAACCTTCTTTGAGAGGTAATCTATGCACCACGATATATGTATCCAACCCTGGAATGTCCCTATAGGACCAAGCGAATATATCCACATACTCGTGTAATAAATTGATTAGCCTGTCTTTGACGCTCTGCTCCAACATTTCCCCTAGCTTGATTTCTTTTGGATCTCCTTTCGTGCCCAGATTAATGGTCTAAATAGGCTCTTGATACAGTTGTATGTTGTTATCCTTTCGTTCTATTTCCATAGCCATTTCCTCATAGAATTCAAGATCTTCGTCATCTTCCTCTTTGGCTTGGTGGATAGGAACATCAAAATCATATCGGGTCGTAACAGTAGTGTTATCGATAATTTTGGGCATGGATCTGCACATTTATCATGTTTTGGTGCATATTTTAGCGCTTGGAATTTGATGATGTATATGCAAAGAAAGTATTGCCATTTCTATATTTAATAGATAAATGCAAAAGAAAGACAAGGACTTTAACTGAAAACAGAATATAACTTTATTAATTATAAATATTGTCTGAAATAAGAACAAAGAAAACCCTTACAAGCAACCCATATGCCTCGGGTTTGACATAGGTTCTTTCAAAACAAGAAATATTACTTAGAAAAGAAAGATATCTCGGGAATCTCCACAGCAGTCCATCCTTTAAGCTCTTCTCCTGGGGTTCCCTCTCTGATGAAGTCGGTTTCCCTTTTAGTATTGGTTTTGCTTGATATCATTGCTACATGCCCGCCATGCTCCGTTCCTTTACTGACGAACGTCTCCCGGATCGAGGGAAAACATGCTTTGCCTTTCGGAGTAGCCATTGATGATTTGTAACCCAAACCAAAGCGATTATTTTTCTCATGAATCTTTGGGAGCTTTCCCTAGTGTTTTGAGGCATCACCTCCTATAGTAATTTGCAGATCTCTCCATGATGTCACTTTGGTCTTGTTACTCTTCTCAGCCGGTAATGTTACCATCAAAGCAATTTTCAAATCCTAGAACGAGGTAGCTTTACAATCTTCATTCGCACTGATATATCTGTATGATTCAATATGGCTTACAAAAATGTCTTTTTCACCGTCAATTATGATCAACTTCCCTTCTACTAGGAACTTCATCTTTTTATGCAGGGTCGAGGTTACGGCCCCTGCCGCATGGATCTAAGGTCTCCCCAGTAAACAAGTGTATGCTAGTTCGATGTCCATGACCTAAAAAGTGATATTTAAGATATGCGGCCCAATATTGACTAGAAGGTCCACCTCTCCTAGTACTGAGCTTCGAGAACCGTCAAATGCCTTTACTATCATAGAACTTGGTCTCATTGTCATGTCGTCTATTGTTAACTTTACGAGACTTGACTTTGGCAACATGTTAAGAGTGGAACTGGTGTCAGTAAGAACCCTGGACAAATGGGTAATACCTATCTGCATAGTAATGTGGAGTGCTTTGTTATGGGCCCGGCCCTATGGCGGTAGTTCATTGTTGCTGAAACCTAGGTAGGATCCGGACGTGAGATTTTCTACGACGTTGTCAAATTGATTTACTGAAATTTCTTTTGCGACATGAGCTGAACTTAACACCTTCATCATAGAATCCCGGTGTGCTTCAGAGTTGATTAGTAACGAGAGGATGAAGATTTTTTCCGGAGTTTAGTGGAGTTGATCTACCACTCTATAGTCACTCATTTTGATTATTTTCAGAAACTCCTCTGCCTCTTGATTAGTAAAGTATTTGTTCGGATATTTTATTTCCTGATTTGTATCAACCACTGTTTTTCCTTTATCCTTCGTTTAAACCAAATCTGTCTTTTTTTATGGTTCGGCTCCATAGATTCGCCCACTTCGGGTCATACCTCATGTTCCCGCTATGTTTGAAATTTCAGGTCCTTGACTTGTGGATGGTCCTTTTTCCTGATTCACTCCATTGATGTATACGGCTGAGTCATAACTCCAAGTTACCGCTTTATTATTCTCGTCAGGGATAGGTGACGGTCCCTTGATTACCATTGTAGCTTTTGGAGTAGTGGCTATTAAGAGGGTCTTCTTAGGTACCCCTCTGGTGATCTCTGCTGATTCTCCCCATGGAATGACTAGAGTCTTCTTGGTAAGGCTTGGAGCTTGGCAAGGGATTACCAATGGCTTTTTCCCTCCGATTGTGGCTATATATTTTTATTCAGGGTATAGTCTGAATTGCACTATCCCCTGATCCACCAGATTTTCCAAAGTTGTTTCATAAGCTTTATTATGCTCTAACAGGATTCCACATTCGAACAGATATTCCTTCAATAAATTGATAGGGGTTTTTGTCTTTATGGTTTCCCCAAAGTCGGTGACCACCTCAATTGCATTTATTATCGGTCCACCATGCGGAGGCATAGGGTTTGACTTTATATTAGGCTTATCGAAGGTGATGTCTTGAGACTCTAGCAAATCCTGAACCTTATGCTTGAAGGCCCAACATTGGTTTATGGTGTGCCCTGGAGAATTTGCATGATACTCCCACCTAGTGTCGGCATTGTATATTTGCGGGAGGGGCCCAACCGGAGGAGCTAGAGGCTTGATTTCCACCAGGGATCCCTTAACCAAGTGTTGTAATAGTTGGCTTGGTGGCATGGGCAGTGGATCAAAATTTCTAGGTGGCCTTTTAAACTTGTCTTGCCTTTGTCCTTGTGGGATCACCAATGGTTGTGAGGTCCTTTGTTGTGATCCATAACATTGACTTCTCCCTCCTTCCTTCTTGGGCATTTTGAAGCCAGTCTTTTTGAATTGTAAGGGGTGCTTGACGACCCCCCCTGATATCTTTCCGCTTTTCAAACTAGTTTCAATTCTTTCACCCATAGCCACTAAATCTGAAAATCCCGATGTGACACTTCCCACCATTTTATCATAACAAAGCCCTTGCAGAGTTCCCATGAACATGTCTACGAGTTCCTTTTCCAGCATTGGGGGTTGCACACGGGATGCCATCTCCCTCCACCTTTGAGCGTATTCTTTGAAGGACTCCTCCTTCTTTTGGGACAGATTTTGCAGTTGCAAGCGAGTAGGCGCCATTTCCAAGTTATACTTGTAATGCTTCAAGAAAGCATTAGCGAGATCCACCCAAGTTCGGATATGTGTTCGTTCGAACTGCATGTACCAGTCCAAAGATGCCCCACTTAGACTGTCTTGGAAACAGTGAATCATTAGTTTTTGATCATGGGCGTGGGCATGCATCTTTCTCCAGTACATACGAAGATGATTCCTCGGACAAGTTAGCCCTTTATACTTGCCAAAGTCGGGTACTTTGAATTTTGGCAGTATCACCACATCAGGGATTAAACCCATTTCCAGAGCGTCTACTTAGAAACTGTCGAAGCCCTCCACAGCCTTCAGTCTTTCTTCCAAGGCTTTATACTGATTCATTACTAGTGGGTTGTCCGCAGCATGAGCACCAGTTGTCTTCAAGGGTGCATGGGGATCATCCTCTGGGTCATGATCTCTGTATTGCAAGTCTAGGTAATTATCTACGTTATTGGTTGGAATTTGTAAGGTATGTGATGCCCCTACTTTCGGCGATGGTGGGATAAATCTTTCAGTTTCAACCTCTTGTTGGGCCATGGCGGACTTTTTGGGTCCTGCTTCCGGCTCTTTCCTCAGTTGGTGACTGTTCGATGCACCAACGGTTTGGGATACCTCTTCAAAAGCTACCCTGGGAATTTGATCCTGTCTGTTGATAATGTTCTTCAAAGCTAGAAGAACCTGGCTCAAATCTCCTTTCATTGAGCTTAAGTCACCCTTCACCTAATCAAGATCCTTTTTGAACACAGCTTGAGTCTCCTCGATCTATTCCATTGCTTTCTGTTGATGGGCCCTTGTTTGATATGGGGGCCAAGGAGGTAGAGGTCTTCTTTTACCAATGGCTTAACTGGAGAGATTTTTAAATAAAATGAGTTTTTTATTTAAAATGACATGCGAGTGTTTTATAAATGCATGCGTGCAGATGGATGTGCTTAATTATGAAATGATTCTTATTTTAACTGTCTTATTTACTAGGGTACATATTTGTATCCACTTATTATTTTATTTGGTGACTGGCTTAAAAATAGACACACCTTCGAGATAGGGAAACAAAATGCCTTTATTAAGAGTAACATAATCCAGATATTGAAAAATATTACAAATTGAAATCAAAACTTGTTTGCGTAAACATAATTAAAAAAGAACTAAATTTCCTAAGAGCGTCTGCGGATGTGTGCTCTGAAACCATCAACTATTACTCGGCAAAGCTGTAGAAAGTCTTCGACGTCCTTCGGAAGAGGAACCATCACATTCTCTGCATCTTTTAAACTTCTAGGGATGTCATCGATGAGATTGTTGGTGAAGAAGACTAGTTTTTCATGTTTGTCTTTGTAGTGCCTGTATTCCTGGTAAATATGTGGGATTATTTTGTGGTTATCCCTCCCCGCTTAGGCGATCTTGGTGTACTTTTCTTCCCAATACATATTTTCACCCCTCATTTCTGTGTAAAGCCTTCGTTGGATGAGAAAATCCTTTTGAAGACCATGCAGCTCTAAACATACATGTTCATATTCTCGAGTCCTCTGAGTCAAAAGTATCTCAGATTCTATCCTTTCAAGGTTTGCTTTGACCTCTGATTCGTGGTTGTCTTGGAGTTCGGTGGAGAGGTACTTTATTTGCTCCTCTTGATCTAAGGAAGCTTGTGCCAGACTTTGGATTTGGGCTCTCAAACTTTCCTCTAGCACCTTTTTGTCATGTGTCGCCTTTTCATACCACCTAGTTAACCTCCCGATTTCAGCAGCAGACTCTTCTAACCTTTGGTTGTGGGAATCTAGGTTGAACGTTGCACCTAACATCCCTTCAGTTGTATGCTTATGTTTGAGACTTTCTTTCTCCAAGTCCTTTTGACTTTTATCAATTTGCTCGTCCTTTGACTCAAGTATAAGCTGTATCTGTTTCTTTTCTCTGGTCAAATTGAGGAGGTCGACTTCCAGTGCTTCTTTCTCTTTTTGAGATTGCTTTAAGGCATTTTTCAGATTGTCGACTTCTTCCAAAGATATAGGTGTTATCTCTGGGACCTATGACTTGTACTCTGGATCTTTCTCGAATGGCAGCTTGATAATTCGTACCCTATCTTGGACCCATTTGGTGTAGGGTTCTCTTTCTATGGCATTCTTTCTTTCGGCCTTCCTTTTGTTAACCTTATTCCAGGCCTGAATAACCTTATTGAGCATCCGTTGATCTTCTATACCCATATTGTGAATGATAAGCGGTCGGAGTTGTTCGTCCGAAGGTTTGTCTTCCAAAGGATACCCTAGTTGTCGTAGGGCTAAAGTAAGGTTGTAGTTAATACAGCCTCGGGATCCAATCAAAGGGACGTTAGGAAAATCCCCACGGCTAATAGTGATGTCACCAATATCCAACTTTCTTGCATACCATAATATTGAGTTTACAGTGAGAGACCTTAATTTCTGTGGCCACTCACACCTGGCCAGTTCTGGGATCATATAGTCTTCCTTGTAGAGATGAGTCATGAATCAAGTATATAGAAGTGGGATACAACAATTTAGCGTACCTCTTCTTTTTTCATACATCATATGCAAAGTGTAATAAATGCCGGTAAGCAAGGCGGGCGTAGGATCTGTATTAAAGACTTTTGCACCCCAAAATATGCTAATGGTTGCGGGGTCAATATAGTCCAGAGTCCGGGGACATAAGATTACGCCAAATACCAACAACCCTAAACAATTAACACAAGATTCCCACTCCTTATAATTAGCAAATTCCAGTGTCTTAGCTTCCAGGTATATTCTTTTGATTCCTTGTATTGGACCTTCTCTTCGATAATTCTACACCAATTCGGGATAGGGGATCCCCAGGCCTTTTGCCAAATCTTTTCCTTCAATAGTTTGTCCAATACCTACATGGTCCTTTTCTTTGGAGAAATTCAGGATTCTTTCAAATTCTTCCAGAGTCGGTGCCAGCTGTTAGTCTTGGAAAGTGAAACATCTCAATGGAGGGTCATAAAACTGAATTAGGGCAGAGACTGCATCCATCTGTTCTTCTATTTTAGTCAAATCAAGGGTGTCCCCATAACGGCGAGTATACATCTTCAGAGCTCTTTCGGACAGTTTACCTTTTATAGTTTTGATTTCAGAAAGTTCAGGCTTGCAGGTGTTGACGCAGACAAGTTATTTCCCTTTGGCATCCATTTTTAAGACAGTCACCAAAAATCTTGATTTTGTTATCTTTTATTTTGTACCCTGTGAATAAGACAGATAAAAGGAACAAATGATGAACATGAGATATACATGAATGCATGAATGTATAAGTGTTAGATTGAGTAATGGGATTTTGTGACATGTTTTTGTGATGGATACCCCTATGAGGTAGGCCCCTTAATTTTGACCTACGGTAAGTCTACCCTCCCAATATATGGCTTCCTTAAGGGCGTCATGAATAACACCAGAGGGACAAAGCACAAGGGCCTCCCTTAGGTGGAGCCTCTTTACAGACTGAAACTTTCGTCTCAAAGTCGTGAAAGGTCTCGTCATGAGATTTTGGGTTAAGGTCATTACAAAGAGTCATAGGTGACCTTCCAAAGTCCTACTCGTCAAGAGGATGTCTCTCGATAAGTATTCCTTTTTCAGAAGTTCACCGACTCTAGGCGAAGTCGTCACATAAACTCGCATGGATGATATACCCCCTAAGCTAATAGATTAACCTTCTTTTTAAGGTTTATTGGATTTTTATTTTTATTTTTAGATAAAAACCCGCCACGTAACAAATATATTATAATAAATAAAAATAGACAAGAAAATATAAAATGCAATAAATAAATTAATGTAAATAAATAAACAAAAATGAAAACCCAAAAGAGACCTAAAACCTAGGGTTTAAGGAGAGACCACAGTAGAGTCGCCAGCTGTTACGACTGTTTTTTAATCAAGAGTCGCCACTATTAGTTTTTATCCTAGGGAAGGGAACCTAACAGAAAACTCTAACTCGCGGACAGAGATTCTAGGTTTCGGACTCAATTAGACTAAAGGAAGGTGTTAGGAACCTTTCATCCACCTTGTTCACAAGGGTATTAAGCTCTAGGTTTATGCTTGGGGTAAACAGTGTTTTAAGTTTTAATTAGCAAGACTCACCACGATTTTAGATCGCGTGCCTACGTATCCTCTTATGAGGAATCAGAGTCTCAATTCGTAGTTCGTATGGGTTTGTGTCTTTTAGGGGTTCGCAAACATATTTTGAATCACTTCGCACTCAGTTGGGAGTAATGATTGCCGAGATTTTGACTGAGTGCGTAGTAAGCCAAAACTAGTCGAAACCCATTTGCAAAAAAGACTTTTGATTAGTTTAGTTTATTGCGAAAAATAGTTTGAGATTTGTTTGTGTTTTTTAATTGTATTAGTTGCGAAAATCTTGATTAATGCATGATTAAAAAAAAATACTTTAATACAAATATATAAGGAAATAATATATGTATTTTGAATAAAAATAATTTATTTATGATGATAAATAATATTTATATAGAATAATATTAATAATAATAATAATTACTATAAAAATAGATAATTATAATGATAAGAATAAAATATAATATATATATATATATATATATATATATATATATATATATATATATATATATATATATATATATATATATATATATATATATATATATATATATATATATATATATATATATATATATATATATATATATATATATATATATATATATATATATATATATATATATATATATATATATATATATATATATATATATATATATATATATATATATATATATATATATATATATATATATATATATATATATATATATATATATATATATATATATATATATATATATATATATATATATATATATATATAATATAAAAATAATAATTTAATAAAATCAGGGGGGGTGTATTTCTAGTTAAGCGGTAAAAATAAGAGGGTGTTAAAAGTTAAGCTGGGCTAGACCCAAACGCAGTTCTGGGAGAGGGGGTGCTAATTGTCTTGGATTTTAGTAAAACAGCATAATTGGGGTGTTAAAAATATTGGGCTAGGCCCAATACAGGTTAATTGAGGGGTTCGGTTAATTGTGTGAGGCGAGGGTGTATGGGGCTTAGGGTGGAGACTTGGCTTATGGCCGTCTGATGGTAATCTGATGGATGAAAACGAAGGTGCATGCTTAGCTATTATGGGCGCGTGCGTATGGGATATCAACAGAATATAAAATTTTGTTTTAATTTCATTTTTCATTTTTGTTCTTGTTTGTTTACAGCGAAAGCTCTCACCTTTCTCTCTCTCCCTCTCGCAACACCCTTTCTCTCTTTCTTACAAACCCTAATACTCTAATCACGACGGCGGCCCCCTTCAGCAAAACTCTACCCAACAATCCAAGAAGAAAACGAAAAGCTAAGCATTACCCCTTGCGCGTTTCTACCTTCAGCATCCTTCAAGTGTCCGATCCACTGACCTCTTTTCTTCTTTGACTTTGTAGGTTGCTGGCGTTGGTTGAAGATGGCAGCGATGGCGATAAGAGGTGGAAGATGACGGTGTACGGCGCTTGGAGGCGTAGCGGAGACGATTAAAGGTGATTAGGGTTTCCGATTTGGAAACTCTAGTCACTTTCTTTCCTAGATCTTCAGCGCGAGGGTTTGTCAAGCTTTTGTCTTCGTCTCTAAGCTTCATGTCTGTCAAAATCCCTCCCCTTGTATATTTAGTCTTCTGTTATTTATAGGTTTAGAAATTTAGGGTTTAGAATTAAATTAGGGATTAATTTTTGTATATGAGAATATTGTAATTGATTTTGTATAAGATTTTTTTCAGATTTTGCTTCGTAATAGAGATTGAGATTTATTTTGGCATTTGATTCGGTTTTACGCTTTTTCTGAGATTTGCTATAGATTTAGATTGTGATTTTGCATAAGTTGTTATGAAAGTTGACTTGATTGGATCTGATTTCTTTTGTGTAATTTTTTGAGATTTCTTTCTGTATATAAAAAAGATTCGTTTTTAATTTTGGAGATTTGGTTGTTGTTAATCTGAACAGTGCTTGTTAATAAGGAAAAGATGCATATATACTTTTGAATACAACTGATTTTCTAGATTTGATTGGGTTCAAAAGATTTAATAAATCTCCACAGTACTTGTTATACTGAAGCAATATGTGCATAAGTATTTGGTAATTGATATCGTATGCGTTTTTCTTTAACATTTGGGCTTTGTACTACTTTTTTTTATTTCCTGCCCAGCTTTGTCTTCAATTGGATTTGGGCTTTGGCAATCAGCCCAACGTATTACCAAAAAACAGAAATACCCACTATTTTTTTTTACTGCCAACTACAATATTTTTCCACGCGGACTGGGCCTAGTATTCTATATATTTGCAATCATTAACCACAACTCCTAATAAAATATTTTAATAAAATGTTCTAATAATCAAAACAGTCCATTATGACAACTCTGTAAAACATTTTATGAATACTTTATGAACAAGAAAAAGGTATAACAATAATAATTTTCCTAAAAACAAAATGTTGAATCGGCTAATCAAAAACCTCAATGGGCCCGTGATCTATATTCATACCCCCCCCCTCTTTTTTTGGATAACAAAATGGAAATGGACCAACAAAAATAAACTAGTATATTGCAATCCTACCTCCTATTTTACTAACGGCAATAATCCCCAAATGGCTTTGATTAATTAATTTCAACTAAAAGCAGCTTAATCTTAATTTTCCTTTAAGAATTTAATAACTCAGTAATTATTAGAAATAATTCCATTTTCGAATCGCATGGGCCATAGGCCAACATGCTTCACGAATGGGTTTGCGGATACATGGTCTTTCTGATTTTAGAAAGCCCCCAATTTTCCTGAGTTAAAATACCCCCCATGGTCTTGGATAAAGATAGGCCATCAGATACTGTTGTACCATCTTTAATTAAATATTCTTCTAGTTTAATCTCAAAAAATAAAAATCATCGAGGTAGGATAAATTTGGGGTACGACAGTTGTCCCTATTCAATTATCTTTCAATCAAATAGCGTGAGAAAACTCGAGTCTCGCGCATTCTGATTGGAAGTCTGTTGAATACTTGAAGTATCCAAACAAATTTCCGACAAACATAAAGTTACACTGATACAGCATACCCTTACGAGTCTCAAGAAAGTAGGCAAACCGGTGATATGTCGCTTACCCAGGTTTGACAACGAGGTAGATGGTGCAATTCTATATGTCTTGGCTTGTTCACCCATTTGGAGGGTGAGTATAGCAATGATTGATGATGCATGGCTTCTTGAAGACTGAGGCCATGGGTTATGTTTGCGAATCGCTGCATGATGTCTAAAGTGATGTTATGAGCATGAATACATTGCGGCTCAGAGGCTATGTATTTGAGTCTGATGAACGCATTGCGGCTTAGAGGTAATGTGTTTGAGATTGAAGGACACATTGAAGCTTAGAGGCAATGTGTTTGAGTTGGATAATATATTACGGCTTAGAGGCAATATGTTGATCTGGAAAGATACATTGCAGCTTAAAAGCAATGTGTTGAGTTTTGCAAATACATTGTGGCTTAGAGGAAATATGTTGATCTAGAAAGATACATTGCGGCTTAGAAGCAATTTGTTGAGTTTTTCAAATACATTGCGTCTTAGAGGCAACGTAATGAGCTTTTCCAAATACGTTGCGGCTTTAAAGCAATGTAATGAGTTTTGCAAATACATTGCGGCTTAGAGGCAATGTAATGGGTTTTGAGAATGCGTTGCGGCTTAGAGGCAACGATAATGGGTTTTGAGAATGCGTTGCGGCTTAGAGGAAACGATAATGGGTTTTGAAGATATGCTGCGGCTTAGAGGAAACATACTGAGTTTGTAAGGAGCTTATCACTGCAGGAAGACTTAGGTGATGGGCTGAATGTGTCACGCATGAAGGCTGAGGTGACGGGTTGAAACGTAGGAGGAGTATTGCGTGGATTGACCCTTAGATGGTTGCATCGAGGGTAAAATTATTTGTCTGCTTGCTCAGAGATATATGTATGCATGTGCACTAAATGTTATGGGTATGCAAAATGTATGATGTATGAGAAAGTTATGTCTGGTCAAAGTTTAGTTGACTTTTCCTATAGAAATCCTAATTAGCAATTCTTGACTTCTGATGAATTAGGAGCATTTCTTGAGGAATCATGATCAACCCTTGATCAAATGATGGATATCACTTCAAAATGTTGATGTTGACCAAAAATCTTGAAGTTTGACTGTATATAGGCCACGGTTGACTTTTGACCTAGTACAGTTATTTTCCAACATTTAAGTAATTGACTGAGAAAACTTGTAGTGCAAGGCATGAAATTTGGCATGGATAATATTGAAGGTATATTAGGACCATGGGAAGCATTGGAGACCATTGGAGCTCAAACATCTTGATGAAAATTGAAACCCTATTTGGGGGTTCATTGCCTTAGGAGTAGAATTGTCTGGTCAATTCTTGGTCAACCTTGAGTAACTGAGAACCTCTAGGAGTATTTCTTGTGTGAAAATGGGAGGGAAATTTTTGGGGTACAACACCCAGCAACCCCAGAACTTTAGTGCACTCGGATCCAAAACTTATGATCTTCCCCATTTCTGCTAACATTTTCTTTCTGATATGCAACGCATCAGAGTTTGAACTTCTGCTCCTTATTTCTATCCTTCCAGCAATGCGTTGATTCTGATTCTTTTTTCCTTATTACTTTATAATCACTTTATTTTCATTAATTAAAAACCCCCAAAATATTTTTTCACATACTTTGTTTTATTAGCAAAACAATACAAGTCTATTTTGCATTTTTTGTACATTATTTCAATATGGTTGTAATAGATAATTAGGACTTTAATTTCTTGCAATCCCCATTTGTAAATTTGTACACCCCACATCCCTAATGATTGTAATAGCGTATAATATTTACTTTCGGCAATTTATCTTTTTCATATAAATGCTAGTAATTAGGATTTGTATGGGAAGATAAAAACAACAAGTAGATAACCCATAATCAAAGACTAAATGCATGCAAATCAAACACACTATTCACACATGCACCCCTAGGGTTAACTCCACTTGTTGCCTAAAAAATTGTCATGTTATGCATGTGAGACGTCTTAGCAAAACAATCAAAATACAAGATCATAGTCCCTCGATGATGCTTCAAATGTTGCCTTTCCAATGATCTTAGTCCCTCAAAGAGAAATACTAAGATATCTCACAACATTGCTATCATGACTATACGATGACCCACGCCCGTCCCTTACATCCAAAGATAAATATTCTTACCAAATCAATGGTAAGATAGCAACATCTAAAGGAGGAGGAAAAGAACAAAGACATTTGAGTAGGTAGAAACGTTCCTAGTTACTTGCTCACTTTCAAAACAAACATCCTTGCAAACATACACCAAACACTTTCAAAACATGAAATATTTTCTCAAAGTTCAACACTCTGTATACGTTCTTATGAGACGAGAACTATTACAAAGTTTGCCTAAACGAATGCGCTTTTCAAAAATACTTTCAAAAAACCACCACAAAGAACATTTTCAAACAAAGAAAGTGATCTAGCAAGCAACTAAGAGCCCATAGATAAATATAGATGAAAAGGGTGCTAACACAATTCCTTTTCATAATCTACCCCCCGAACTCAAGAAAATAATCTCAAAGGTCTTTTCTGTTCTTTTCACTCTTTCCTTATTGGATAAAAGAAAAGCCGGTGGCGACTCTTGCTAAACTGTAACAATTGCGATCAAACGCAAAACATCCCAAGTCAGTTCTCCCACCGTATTACGTAACTGGCGACTCTGTTGGGGAAGAGAGGAAAGTGGGGTTACCTTAGGGCCATATCACCTTTACTTTCTTTCATTGTTTGACTTGCTTGCTTTATATTATGGTTCCTTGTTTGGGCTTGCTTTGATCCTCTATCCGGATCTGGGACACCTTTTTAGGTAAGTAGCAATAAGTTGTGGAAACTGTGTGGAGTATACCGACAAGGTCTAAACAATAGCTACGTTAGTGTGACACATTTGTTGATACCGGTAGCCCTTGAGTAGTCAAGGAGAATACAGGGCCGATGTGTGGTGTCATGAAGCACTAACTGACCTTAGAACTTTTCATTGACCAACTTGGCCATTAGGAAGTAGTGAGGTAGTCGGCTTTGGTGCAGTCCAAAGTTGGTTGACACTCGATACTACGCTCATTGAGATCATACTTTACGGGATATTTCGGTCGCCATTAAAGAGGCTTGCGCTAAAACTATGTCCAATGAAGAAAGATCAATGATATTAAGATCCCCTAGAACCCGGTTACTAATACTAGGACGGGTTGATCCAACTAAACTTCAAGAGGGTACTTACCTATCAAACTCCATGCAAGCCTAAACCTAATAAATTTTTTTCCTTGCGTGTATATGTCTACTTGTACATAACATCATGACATCATACCATTGCGTTCCTGCGCTAACCATTTCAAGGATTATTGGAATTTATCTTTGTTCTATTTTGTAGGACATGGCCTCCACTCGCAGGAATACTATCCAAGTCAATCTCGTAAGAATTACTTCTCAACTCAAAGAGTTATCATCAAGGGTTCCTGAGAATTTGTCATTCACCGAAAGACATGGTCGCCTCCTAAGCTTGGTTACCTCAAGTATCAATGAAGACATGATGAAAGTGCTTTTCCAGTTCTTCGACCCTTAACACCATTGCTTGACCTTTCCCAATTACCAGCTTGTACCTACTATGGAAGAATTATCCCTACTCTTGAGGATTCCCATTCTCAATCAACTATCTTTCAATGGTACAGAAAGATATCCAAGCCCTGAAGAGATTGCCCGATCTTTGCACTTGCAAAGATCCGACGTCACGACTAATTGGGAAACAAGAAGTGGTGTCAAAGGGTTCCTAGCCAAGTTCTTGTTGGATAAAGCTCAAGATTGTTGGAACACTCTGGATTTACAAGCTTTTAAAAAAATCTTGGCCCTTATCATCTATGGGATGGTTTTATTTCCAAACCTTGACCAACTTATAGATGTAAATATTGTCAAAATCTTCATGTCTCGCAATTCGGCTACTTTGTTAGGAGACATCCTACATTACTTCCACTCTTGCACTATGAGGAAAAGAGGGACCCTCATGTTTTTCACTCCTCTTTTGGCTAGATGGTTTGTTTCGCATCTTCCGCGGTCTGTGTTGAAGAACGAGCAAGGTTTGAGATGGTCACATAGGTTGATGTTACTCAGACATTCAGATATTCACTGGTGTTCTAGATCCTTAGAGAATGTTACTACCATCGACCGTTGTGGGGAATTCCATAATGTTCCTTTGCTTGGAATTAGGGGAGGTATCACTTACAACCCTTTCTTGGCTTTGCGACACTTTGGGTATGCCCGAAGAGATGGTCTGTATGATATTCTCATCCAAGGAGTGGTATTCGACTGCAAGAGTGATAGTCAAGGCCACCGTCAGAGATTTGTGCGAGCTTGGAGGATGGTAAACAAGGTGGATAGTAGGATGCTGGGATGCAAGAATTCTATTCCCCTTGATCCTTATCTTAGGTGGGTACGAGATCATGCTCAGAAGCTCGTGATGCCTTACCCCTCCATCCTACCAGTTATCATGGAACCTATGGCTGAAGAAGATGTCCCGTACACTATCCTTTATCCCGACATGCCTACTTATCTTGAAGACTTGCAAAAGGGTTGGATTCAGCTAAAGGAAGAATGAAACACCTTCAAAGCTCAATTCTACACAAGCGAGAAAAGGGCTTTGGAGCTTACAAAGAAACTACATGAAGAGCAGAGCTTGAACGCCTACCTTGCTCCAAAGAGGACGCGTTCGACCTTTTTATCTTAGAAATTTACTTTGTAAGCCCAAGAGGCACGTTGTAACCGCTTTGAATTAATTAATTCAAATTGACGTTTGTTCATTCTTTATCTAGATGTATTTAAATTTCATAAATCGTTGAAATCATTTGCATGCACATCTTCCATGCATCATGACATAACAGGTTTTCCACGAAAGGTTTCCTTATCTTTCTGCGGTTTATTTCAGTAAGATGGATATCGAGAAAACAATGAAGTGTTAGAACATAGTTTGATTCTACAACCCTTAATTATAGTTTTGATGATAACAAACACAAAGAACAAATATGCACTCTAAATTTGTGTTGTTTTTTTATACATAAGTTCTGACTGAAACAGCATCAGAAGATAAGCCACAGAAGCTTTCAAGCAGAGCTAATCAGAATGTTCTGATGAATGATGATCAGAATCTGCGCTAAAGTAAAAGATACTTTGATTCTGAACAGGAGTCTAATACGCCAACATATCCTCATATATCTGAGTCATCAATGTTCTGAAGTAAAAGAAGCATGCAAGATTCTCAAGATCTGAAGCGTTACTTTTCAATTAAGACAGTATCATATGCAACGGCTTCATTCAGATAAGAATCTTCTCAGTATGGAAAGTGCATTGAGTGTCCATTATCACGTTTTATTTTGGATATATTTCCACGCCTATATAAACAAGCTTAAAGGAAATTTTATTTACGATTTTACCAACGATTGCTAATACATCTCAAAAAGATACAAATATTCATATTCTTTCATATACTCAAATTGTGTAATACATCACAGTAGTGATACATTTTTTGTAACGAAAAACATATAGTACACAGTAAATTGTTCTTTGATTAAGATATTGTTCCTTGAGATAAACCGTGATGTGGTCTTACTCGAGAAGACTTTGACAGTTGACAAAGTAGTTTTGTAATCTGTTTGATTAGTGGATTAAGTCCTCGTTGGAGAGAGGCTAAATCACCTTGGCGGGTGGACTGGAGTAGTTTGAGATCAAGCAAACCAGGATAAAAATCTTGAGTATATTACATTTGATTTTTAAGTTTCAATTCAACCCCCCCCCCCCCCCCCTCTTGTGTTTTTCACTTCTTCAATTGGCATCAGAGCGCCTGGTTCTGAGTCCATACACTTAATCGTGTCATTACAAGATCCAAGCTTTAGAAAAACACTATGGTGAGGCCAAGCCAAAACATCAGCAAGGACAAAATCAGTGGCAAACCTCCAGTATTTGATGGAGAAAATTTTGACTACTGGAAAGACAGAATCGAGAGCTTCTTTCTGGCTCATGATGTTGATCTATGGGACATGGTTATTGATGGATACACACATCCAGTGGATGAAAGTGGTCAGAAGATAGATAGAAAAAGAATGTATGACCAGCAAAAGCGTGATTTCAGAAACCATCATAAAGCCAGAACAATACTTCTCAGTGTCATCTCATACTCAGAATATGAGAAGATCTCAAAAAGAGAGACATCCAAAAACATGTTTGACTCTATGAGAATGAAGCATGAAGGCAACATACAAGTTAAAGAAACCAAGGCCCTTACGCTCATTCAGAAATACAAAGCATTCAAGATGGAAGACAGTGAATCCATAGAAGCAATGTTCTCAAGATTCCAGATTCTTGTTGTTGGGCTGAGAGTTCTTGACAAATGATATTCTAATGCTGATCACGTAAAGAAGATCATCAGAAGTCTACCAAAGTAATGGAGGCCAATGGTCACTGCACTTAAGCTGGCTAAAGATCTCAACAAGATATCTCTGGAGGAACTTTTTAGCTCCCTCAGAAGTCATGAGATAGAGCTAGAAGATGACGAGCCTCAGAAGCAAGGTAAGCCTTTAGCATTAAAATCTAACAAAAAACTTGATTCTAAGGTTTTGCAGGCTACGGGAGAAATTTATGATGGATCCTCGTTAGAAGAAGATGAACTGTCTCTTCTCTCCAGAAGGGTAAATCAGTTGTAGAAGCAGAGGCAAAGAAAATTCAAGAATTCCAAAAGATCAGGGAATCATAATGAATCCTCCTTCGGATACAGAAATTCTAAGTCCTCCTTTGGACATAGAAGATCTGAAGCTTCATCTGGTCACAGGAAGTCAAACAACAAAGACATAATCTGCTATGAGTGCAATGAACAGAAGCACTACAAAAGTGATTGTCCAAGGCTTCAGAAGGAGAAGCCCAAAAAGAAGTTCCTTAAGGAGAAGAAGAAAAGTCTCATGGCTACATGGGATGATTCAGACACTTCTGACGTAGACTCAGAATCAGATGATGAAAGAGCCGACATTGCTCTTATGGCTAATGTGACAGAAGACAGTGAAGCATCTCAGTCAAACTCAGAATCAGACACAGAAGAGGTATTTCCTGATTTTACTGTTAATTTCACTAAAGCTGAACTAGCATAAAGCCTAAATGAGATTCTGGAAAGATATCAGCACATCAGAGTCAAATGCAAGAACCTAAAAAGGGATCTTTTCTCTGACTCTGAAGAAACTGTGAGTCTAAGATTAGAAAATTCTAAGCTAAAAGAAAAATTTTCAAAACTAGAAACTAATTTACAAAACTCTCAGAAAGAAATAATCTCAGAGGCTCCTAGTACCGCTGATAAAATCATAAAAAAATATGATCACAGCTTTCAGAAGTTTCTGTCTAAAAGCATAGATAGAAGCAAGATGGCTTCAATGATCTATGGAGTTAGCAGGAATGGCAGAAAAGGAATAGGATACCAAGGTAAGGTATCTCCACCTAAGAAAGTCATGGACCTAGTTATAAAACGCACACCACTAAAATCACACTTCACATACGGGGACACACATTACCTAAAATACACTAGCAATGATTATTCTGCCAAACCAAAATTCAAACAGAATTTTGGTAAAACTAACAAACCAGGACCCAAAAAGATATGGGTACCTAAGGACAAAATTATATATGTAGCAGATATCTTTAGCAGCAAGGCTAAAACACCAGTCATGGTACCTGGACTCTAGATGCTCTCGACACATGACGGGAAGAAAGCATATGTTTCAAAGCCTGGAACTTAAACCTGGAGGCTACATGGGCTTTGGAGGAAACCAAAGAGGGAAGATCATTGGCTCTGGAACAGTAGGTAATGGTAATCTTCCTTCTATTAATAATATGCTGTTAGTCAGAAAGATGGAACTATCCTGTTTAATGGAAAGAGGAAAAACAACATTTATAAGATAAAACTTTCTGAACTAAAAAGTCAGAATGTAAAATGCCTTCTTTCTGTTAACAACGAGAAATGGGTCTGGCACAGAAGATTGGGGCATGTTAGTATGAGAAGAATATCTCAAATTAACAAACTCAATCTTGTCAGAGGACTTCCTAATCTGAAGTTCAGCTCAGATGCTCTGTATGAAGCATGTCAAAAAGGTAAATTTGCAAAACCTGCTTTTAAAGCTAAAACTGTTGTTTCCACCTCTAGGCCATTAGAACTTCTGCACATAGACTTATTTGGACCAGTGAAAACTGCGTCTGTTAGTGGAAAGAAGTATGGGTTAGTGATCGTAGATGACTATAGCAGATAGACATGGGTAAAGTTCTTAAGACACAAGGACGAGTCACATTCTGTGTTCGTTGCCTTCTGTAACCAAGTTCAGAATGAAAAGGATCTTAGAATTGTCAAAGTCAGAAGTGATCATGGTGGAGAATTTGAAAATAAAAAATTTGAAACATTTTTTAATGAAAAAGGCATTCCGCATGACTTCTCTTGTCCTAGAACTCCCCAACAAAATGGAGTTGTAGAACGAAAGAACAGAACATTGCAAGAAATGGCCAGAACCATGATCCATGAGACTAACATTGCTAAGATCTTCTGGGCAAAAGCAATTAACACAGTGTGTTATATTCAGAATAGAATCTCTATAAGACCTATTTTGGAAAAGACTCCATATGAATTATGGAAGAACAGAAAGCCCAACATTTCATATTCCCGTCCTTTGGATGCACATGTTTTATTCTGAATACTAAAGATTATCTGAACAAGTTTGACTCTAAAGCACATAAGTGTATTATGTTAGGATACTCTGAACGCTCAAGAGGGTACAGAGTATACAATACAGAAACACGGATTGTTGAAGAGTCAATCAGTGTTAGATTTGATGATAAGCTTGACCCTCAAAATTCAAAGCAGAATGAATCTTTTGCAGATATAGAAGTTGAATTCACAGGTGCTGAAGACAACTCATCAGAAGTTCCCAACAGAGACGCTCCAACAACTTCAGAAGGAAATTTCACAAGTGTTCCAGTACCTTCTGTTGATCAACTCTAGAAAAGGTTATCCTGAAGCAGTATAGCTTACCCAGAAGATAAGATTCTGGGAAAGAAGGATGATCCAATCAGAACAAGATCAACATTCAGAAACTCTGAAGAATCCTTCATGGGATTGGTATCTCTGATTGAACCAACAACAATTGATGAAGCTCTTATAGACAATGACTGGATTCTGGAAATGCAGGAGGAGTTAAACCAGTTCACCAGAAATGACGTATGGGATATGGTTCCCAAACCAAAAGGATTCGACATCATTGGAACAAAGTGGGTGTTCAGAAACAAACTGAATGAGCAAGGAGAAGTCATCAGAAACAAGGCACGACTGGTGGCACAAGGTTATAGTCAGCAAGAGGGGATAGACTATACAGAAATATTTGCTCCAGTCGCCACGTTAGAATCTATCAGACTCTTAATCTCTTTTGTTGTAAATAATGGCATCACTATGTATCAGATGGATGTCAAAAGTGAATTCTTAAATGGTTACATTGATGAAGAGGTATATGTGCACCAACCCCCTGGGTTTGAAAATTCCAAACACCCAGAATATGTTTTCAAACTAAAGAATTCACTCTATGGTCTGAAACAAACTCCCAGAGCTTGGTATGAAAGACTAAGTAACTTTCTGTTAGAAAAGGAATTCACCAGAGGGAAAGTGGACACAACCTTGTTCTGCAAGACATTTAAGAATGACATTTTAGTTTGTCAGATTTACATAGATGATATTATTTTTGGATCCACTAAACCTTCTATGGGAAGAGAATTTGCTAAGTGCATGCAGGCAGAGTTTGAGATGAGCTTAATGGGGGGACTTAAATTCTTTTTGGGCATTCATATAAACCAAACTCCAAAAGGAACTTACATTCATCAGAGCAAATATGTCATAGAACTTCTGAAGAAATTTGACCTCTCAGAATGTAAGCCCTCAAAGACTCCAATGCATCCCACGTGCATTCTGGAAAAGGAAGAGGTCGGTAAAAAGGTAGAACAGAAGATCTATAAAGGTATGATTGGATATCTCCTTTATCTGACGGCTTCAAGGCCTGATATTTTATTTAGTGTTTGCTTATGTGCTAGATTCCAATCAGATCCCAGAGAATCCCACTTAACAACAGTTAAGTGAATTTTCAAGTATCTGAAAGGTACTACTAACCTGGGTTTGTTTTATAGAAAATCCAATGAATACAGCTTAGTAGGATACTGTGATGCTGATTTTGCTGGAGACAGAGTAGAGCATAAAAGCACTTCTAGAAGCTGCCAGTTTTTGGGAGACAACCTGATCTCATGGACCAGCAAGAGACAGTCCATAATAGCATTGTCAACAGCAGAAGCTGAATACATAGCAGTTGCTGGATGTAGCACACAAATGTTGTGGATGAAAAGTCAACTTGAAGACTTCAACATATTTGAGAGTAACATCCCTATCTTCTGTGATAACACTTCTGTCATCTATCTATCCAGAAATCCCATTTTGCATTCTAGGGCTAAGCATATAGAAATAAAACATCATTTTATTAGGGATTATATTCAGAAAGGAATTCTCACTTTAAAATTTATTGAGACAGACCATCAATGGGCTGATGTGTTTACAAAACCCCTTTCTGAAGATAGATTCAATTTCATTCTGAAACATCTCAGCATGAAATTGTGTCCAGAATAAAATGTTTTATTTGCATATTCTAACACTCCTAATTTTACTATTTTCTGTGAAAATCTGATCAACTTGTCTTCAGAAGTTAGGAGTACAGTTGCCTCAGAATCTATCTATGAAGATCTGAACTTTTCATTCAAGGATAGAGGCGTGCAGTTCACACCATAAAACATCTGCCATCGTCTCACAAGCTACCTTATGAGGCTGAACACGCGTTCAAATTTTGAAGGGTCCAAGGCTCTGATTGGATGCATTGAGACACTTGTCATTGGTAACTGTTCAATATCTCACTAAATCCTCTAATTTCAGGTTTCATTAATTTAGTATAATCATTACTTATTTTCTCTTTCTTACTGATTATGTTTTCAAAAATTTTTATAAAACTCAATTTACTATTTCATTCATTCACGTTTTACCACCTTCAATATTCTCTCTTGCTCTAGTTCTTCAAAAAACCCTTTCTATCAGTTTTCTTCAAAGAATCCGTGTGAACAATGGCATCCTCATCAAGCCTCAAGAATCTCAATAATGCTCTTAGTTCTTCGTCAACAGGACAATATGAGGAGCCCATTAGAACACTGCTCACTCCGGTCGACAACCTTGAAGTTCTCTGTGAATTGATCATCGATTTTGAAAGTTTACAAGAAAACGGGTTTGATCTGTATGAAGATGTAACTGCACAGGGATGGAACAGATACTTTGATCGTCTGTTGGGTCCAACTTTTCCCATTCTTTTTAAAGAGTTTTAGATTCATGCTACCTCATCCAACCACTAGGTCACGTCATATGTTATGGGGAAGAAGATAGTGATTATAGAAGATTTGATTGGGAAACTCATTGGATACAATAGCGGCGGAGTCAGATGCATTAATATGGCTGATAAGTGTTCTGACCTAAAATCCATTGCTAGGGTCATTTTCACTTCTAGACAGCCATCCAGCAAAATCAGAGACTTGAAAGATTATTACAGAATCTGGGCTAGAATCATTCTGGGATGTATCAATCACAGGAAGCATGCAAGCTCTCCTGACTATATCAACATTGATCAGCAGTTTCTGTTATACTTCATTGCAAAGAAGACCAAAGTCAATCTTCCACATTTGCTCTTCAAACATCTGAGAATAAGTGTGAAATAGACAAGAGAAGAAGAAAGAACTAAGAGGGATTGGATTCCTCTGGGAAGATTGATTTCAGATATTCTGACGGAAAACAGGTTGATAAAACATCTGACAAAGGCTCAAGAGATCAGCACTTTGGAAGCAACTATTGGGAAACCACTGAATTCCAAAAATCTGAAGAAAATGAAGATTATTGAAAGCATTAAGAAGGAACTAACAATTTCTTCTCATGAGGTCATCACTTCTATGAGAATCCCTCTGAAGGATTTTCCACTATTCTCTGAGATAGATGCTTCTTCAGAGATTGTGTTCAGATACCTTTAAGCTTGCAAGGAAGATGGGACTATTCCAGAAATCAACATATATGACCTGCACAAGCCAGCTCAAGAGGTTGTGCTAAAGAAATCTAGAAAGAGGAAGGCAGCAGGAGAAGAATCCTCTCAGAGTACACCCAAAGCTGCGAAAAAGAAAGGTAACACATCTTTTGTTTCTGTTGCAGAATCAATAGTTGTTCCAACATCTGATACCATTCCCCCTCGTCCAACATAAAATCCTTCACCACAAACATTTGAGGATTTTGACATAGAGATTTACCCATCTGTAACTCTTGGAAATTTCGTAAATGAACATCACTCCCCCAATCCAAATCCAGAACAAAATCAACCAGAAGTTGCAATAGTTCTCTCTGATATTGAACTGTTTGATCAAGACTTTCACTCACCAATCCTAGAAAATCCAAATATTTAGGTTCAACAACCAGATAATCCACAACCACACTCTCCTCAACCAGAACATCAAAACCTCAACTCACCCCAACCAGAAAATGAAAACCCTCTCACTCCTCAATCTGAAAATCCAACTTCTGAAACACCTGAACCAGAAATACAACATGCTACCGCAAACCCATCAGAAGACTCCCCTTCAGACTCTGATACCACTACCCTAATTCCTAGAATAACAGAACCTCTTAAGGTTCGTTTCCCTCTCTTTATTCATGATATTCCATAAATACCTTCACCATATGAATCCACACCACCAAACACTCCTCACTCACCAATCCTGATTTCTGACTCTTCTACTCCCTCACCAATAAACCGTCCAACTGATCATCTCAGAAGTGTCGTTGATCTAGAAGCGCTGGACCATCTAGCTTCAACCTCAAATAAAATTGCCATTCCCAAACCCAAACCAACCTTAACCAAATCAGATGTTGGTAAGAACTTGTTGATTTTTGAAACAGAAATACAAGAATGGGTTACTTCTTTGAAGCAAGCAAGTCAAGAGAATTCTAATCCTACTGCTTCTGATTCTCTGTGAGATAGATTCTGAAAATGGTTCAACTCTGAATACCAGAAGTTGAAAGAATTGAGCTATGAGATGGCTCAGCAGAACTTCAGTGATCAGTTGAAAGCCTTCAAAGATCAAGTTCTAAGTCACTGGGACAAGAAAGAAATTCTTCTGCTGGAAAATGCTCCCTGGAAAGAGCACCAACCTTCAGAAGCCACTGAACCAGATTCTGGTAGTCACCCTCTGACAACTACTCCAGAAAAGGAAATTGCAACAGAAGAAGTTGTTCAATCAGAAGAGGCTGCAGAGTGTTCTGAACGACATGCAACCCCTGAAGATACACCTGCTTCGTCTCTAGTCATGTAAACTCTAGAAGAGTTGAAGAAGGAGAATGCTTTAATCCATGCCATACTTGATAAGCAAGAAGACACAAACAAAAAGATCAGGAATATATTGGACAAACAAGAATATACAACAAAAGAAATCAAAGACATTCTGGGAAAGCAGGAAGAATCAAGCACTAAGATTAAGAGCTTGCTAGAAGCGTTGTTCACACGACTTCCCCCTCCTTATTAGATTTTCTTTAACTTATTTTTCTGTATTCTTCATATTATCCTTTTTGTTTCTAAAAAATGTCATTGCATTCTGTTTTCAATACAAATCATCTTTTTTGACTCTGATTATATTGCTTTTTGATACCTGACAAAAAGGGGGAGAACGTAAGATATTTTCAATAACAGTATACCGGGACAAAGTCTCAAACATTTTGAATATCTTAACTTCTATCTTTTCTGAAAGCTTGAACAGGAACATATTCTGATAAAGACAGAAGGAGATGCATCAAAAGCTCTGACCAGAAGGAACTTTAGGGAAGTAACTCATCTTTATCTGAGTAATCAACTCAGTGGGAGACTCTCTTAAGCTTTTTGTTCTATATTTTTTATTGAAAAACCTAGTTTTTATCATCATCAAAAAGGGGGAGATTGTTAGAACATAGTTTGATTCTACAACCCTTAATTAGAGTTTTGATGATAACAAACACAAAGAACAAATATGCACTCTAAATTTGTGTTGTTTTTTTATACAGAAGTTCTGACTGAAACAACATCAGAAGATAAGCCACATAAGCTTTCAAGTAGAGCTAATCAGAATGTTCTAATGAATGATGATCAGAATATGCGCTAAAGTAAAAGATACTCTGATTCTGAGCAGAAATCTAATATGCCAACATATCCTCATATATCTGAGTCATCAATGTTCTAAAGTAAAAGCAGCATGCAAGATTCTCAAGATCTGAAGCATTACTTTTCAATTAAGACAGTATCATATGCGACGGCTTCATTAAGACAAGAATCTTCTCAGTATGGAAAGTGCATTGAGTGTCCATTATCACGTTTTATTTTGGGCAGATTTCCACGCCTATATAAACAAGCTTAAAGGACAAATCATTTACGATTTTACCAACGATTACTAATACATCTCAGAAATCTGCAAATATTCACATTCTTTCATATACTCAAATTGTGTAATACATCACAGTAGTGATACAGTTTTTGTAATGAAAAACATATAGTACATAGTAAATTGTTCTTTGATTAAGATTTTGTTCCTTGAGATAAACCGGGATGTGGTATTACTCAAGAAGACTTTGACAGTTGTCAATGTAGTTTTGTAATCAGTTTGATTAGTGGATTAAGTCCTCGTTGGAGAGAGGAGAAATCACCTTGGAGGGTGGACTGGAGTAGTTTGAGATCAAGCGAACCAGGATAAAAATATTGATTCCATTGCATTTGATTTTTAAGTTTCAATTCAACCCCCCTCCCCTCTTGTGTTTTTCACTTCTTCATGAAGGATCTACAAGCACAAAACTCCCAGTTTCAAGAGACTCTGCTGACCCTGGCCAAGGGGCAACAAGAGTTGATGATGTTGCTGGCTTCCAAAAAGAAACCAAAGAGGAAAGTCCTAGTCAATATGGGTAAGAGATTCAGAAAGCTGATCCGTCAGATACCAGTAGTGGAAGAATTGTCTGAGGATGACGAAAATCAAATTGGAGAAGCTAGGAGTACCCAGGATGGGTGTATCAATGACCAAGTGTCCGATGATGAGGACTATTTTGACGAGCAGTATCCTCCTGCCAGTGTTAAGTACAAGCAGCTAGAGGATAAGTTGAAGGCCGTGGATATTCAAGCCATTCCTGGTTTGGATTTTGACGATTTGGGTTTAATATATGGGGTTGTCATTCCCCACAAATTCAAAATACCAGTTTCATTAAGTACGATGGGGTTTCCTGCCCAAAGCTTCACCTGAAGTCTTATGTGCGCAAAATTCAACCGCACACCACTGACAAGAAACTCTGGGTTCACTTCTTTCAAGAAAGCTTAGCTGGGACTCAACTAGAATGGTTTTACCAATTGGAGGGTTCCCGTATCCATACATGGGAAGACTTGGCCACCGCTTTCTATCAATAATACCAGTACAATGCCGATCTGGCGCCGACAAGAGTTCAACTACAATACATGACGATGGGAAAAATGAAGGGTTCAAAGAGTACGCTCAAAAGTGGAGGGATCTTGCAAGTAGGGTCCAACCACCGTTAACCGATAGGGAATACATTGATATGTTTATGGGCACCTTATTTGGTCCATTTTTCAATTTATTGGTTGGTTGTTCTTCATCCAGTTTCACCGAGCTGATCTTAACCGGTGAAATGGTTGAAAGTGGTATCAAAAGTGGGAAGATTCCCATAGCATCTGCTTCCACCTCCAATCCCATAAAGAAACCCTTCACTGGGAAGAAAGAAACAAATGTTGTGTATGGGGTAAGGGCCCGTACCAAGAAGGATAACCGCCCCTCCGTTAATGCTTTCCAGATTTCCAATCTAACTCCTGTTCAAAGACAATCTTCTAATGATCAACAGTTTGAGGCTCTGCAAAGACAATACACAAGGATAGGCATGTCGCTATCCCAAGCCTTACAACACATGTTAAAGGATAATTTGGTGACACTGCATGATCCTCCAACCAATCCAGATACCTCTTCACCTAAATATAATCCGAATACCAAATGTGCATATCACTCGAATAGTCACAGGCATGAGACTGACCAATGTTGGGCACTAAAGAATAAAATTCAAGACTTAATAGACAACAAGACATCGAATTTGATCCGCCTCCAATTCCCAATGTGTTAACGGCGCCAATGTCAAACCATGGCAAGGGTGTCAATGTTGTTGAAGACGCCATTTTTGTTTCCTCCATCGAAGACTTGACTACTTCATTAACCATTATCAAAAAGAATATGCTGAAAGCCGGGATTTTCCCTGGATGTTTGAAGGATTGTGATTGATGCGCCAAGCAACTCAATGGATGAAAATGGCTGAAGGAAGGCATTCAATGCTTGGTGAATAGCCATGAGATCCTATTTGAGAAGACTCTGTCCGCCAAAAGTTTGACCAATAAGATTGAAGACCTCTCCATCATAACGATTTCAAACAAGCCTCTTAGGATATCCTCCAAGGGTCCTATCAAGATTTCAAATGAACCAACTGTTGCTCCTCTGATAATTACCGCCCCCGGGACAATTCCATACTCTTACAACAAAGAAGTGTCATGGAATTATGGTGCTGAGGTATTTTACCACGGAATAAAGCAAGATGCTTGGATTGAAGAAAGCAAAGTTGATGACATTGGTAACATTAATGGCTCTAGTAAGGTGACCAAAACTGGGAGAATCTTTTCACCCAACATCTCACCACTAACCGCTACGAAGACGCTTGTCCGCATCACCACTGCTAAGCCTAGTGCTGACACAAGGGGAAAAGAGAAAGTAGTTGAGCCTGCTGAGACAGAAGTACCCGCAAAAGAAATTGTTGTTGAGGAACCTTCCGCTCGAGAAATGGATAAGATCTTGAAAATCATAAAGAGGAGTGATTTCAAGATAGTGGAACAGCTGGGGCAAACCCTTTCCAAGATTTCCATGTTGTCTTTGCTACTTTGTTTCGATGCTCATGCTCGGACGTTAATCAAATTCTTGAAGAAGGCTCATGTCCCTCATGAGACCACAACTGACCAGTTTGAAAATTGTGTGGCAAGCTTGACAGCGGACAACAGTTTGGGATTCTCGAATGCTTATCTGACACCACGTGGAAAGAACCATAACAAAGCTCTGCATGTTTCTGTTGAATGCAAGGGGACTACCCTAACACATGTTCTGGTTGACACAGGCTCTTATTTAAACATGCTACCAAAGGGGCCTTAGACCGTTTAGACTATGAAGGTCTGGTGTTAAAACCAAGTGATATTATTGTGAGGGCTTTCGATGGGTCCAAAAGGACAGTTCATGGAGAGGTGAATCTCCCGATCAAGGTGGGCTCACAGATTTTAAACTTTAGTCTTTACATCATGGATATCCTTCCTGTTTACTCCTGTTTGTTGGGTCGCCCTTGGATCCACGGAGCAGGGGCAGTAACGTCAACCCTTCATCAAAAGCTCAAATACCCGATCAAGGTAAGGATCTTCACTGCTTATGGTGAGGAGGAGATCATGGTAAGCCACCTAAATTATTTCAAATGTGTGGAGATGGAGGGTGAATTTATAGAAACCTCGTGTTAGGATTTTGAAGTTGTTCCGCCCATGATTGCTACTGCCAAAGTCTCCTCCGACACGCCCAAAGATGATAAGGTTATGCCAAGGATGGTTTCATTTAAAGATGCTCGTGCCGCAGTCGAAGAAGGAAGTTGTGATACTTGGGGGAAACTCCTTGAGATCCCGTTCAGAGCAGACAAATGTGGTTTGTGTTTCACTATCAAGGCTCAGAAAGAAGTGAGGCGCGCATGTTCAGGGAAGCCCCCTCTCTGTATTGGAAATCATAAAGTAAATGTTGTGGGGGATTCTGATGACGAATGTGCATTTGAAGAATGGGTATACCCTACTACAATAGAGCTCAACAATTGGCACGCAAAGGACTTCATTCCCATCTCCTTCATTGAGGAGTAATTACTTGTTTATGGCTTTCTATCAATTCAAGAACATTTTGTCTGTAATATTAAACAATTACTTTTATGCCATATGCCTGGCCCGGGGCACTATGGTCCATTTGTCAAGGGTTTTATTTATGTTCATTTTATCATATGATCATTCAATATAAAACATTGGACTTTTGCATTCAAATCTTTGTGCTCATTTTCTTTCTTTTTTCTTCAAATGCGTTTTTAAAAATAGCCATGTATCTTACATGCACACACACACTCTTGCAGGTCCTCGTCCATTCCGGATCTCATTTCTAATGACTCTACTATTGTCGACTATGATTTTGAACATCCAATTAACCAAGCCAAAAACGAAGGCGAGGAAGATTGTGAAATACCGGGAGAACTAGCCAGACTTCTATTGCAAGAGGAAAAAGTTATTCACCCGCATGAAGAGTCAGTTAAAGTCATCAATCTAGGTACCGAGGCAGACAAGAAAGAGGTCAAGATCGGTGTTAACCTAGAAAGCAGTGTCAAAAACAGATTGGTTCAGATGTTGCATGACTACGTGGAAGTATTTGCTTGGACGTATGAAGATATGCCAGGGTTGGATACTGAAATTGTACTTCATCGTCTTCCGACAAAGGAAGATTATCCTCCTGTCAAACAAAAAGTTCGTTGCATGAGGCCTGACATGTCTGAAAAGATAAAAGCTGAAGTGATGAAACAATTTGATGCAGGATTCTTAGCTGTGACATATCATCCCCAATGGGTTGAAAACATGGTGCTGGTGCCGAAGAAAGACGGGAAAGTTCGTATGTGCGTATATTATAGGGATCTGAATAGGGAAATCCCCAAGAATGATTTCCCTCTACCTCATATTGATGTCTTGGTCGATAACACCGATCAACACAAAGTCTTCTCTTTCATGGACGGTTTCTCTGGCTATAACCAAATTAGGATGGCTCCCAAAGATATGGAGAAGACCACATTTGTTACGCAATGGGGAACCTTTTGTTACAAGGTCATGCCATTCGGGTTGAAGAATGCAGGGGCAACATATCAAAGGGCTATGGTAGCTTTGTTTCATGATATGATCCATCATGAAATAGAGGTATATGTGAATAATATGATTGCGAGATCACAAGCTGGGGAAGAGCATCTCAATCACCTATACAAGCTATTTGAGAGGCTGGAAAAGTATAAGTTGAGATTGAACCCTAATAAATGCACATTCGGATTATGATCTGGAAAACTTCTAGGTTTTGTTTTCAGTGGTAAAGGCATCAAAGTCGATCCTGCAAAGGTGAAGGCCATCCAAGAAATGCCAGTCCCCCACTCTGAAAAGGAAGTTAGAGGATTTTTGGGTCGTCTTAACTACATTTCCCGCTTCATATCTCACTAAACTGCTACTTGTGAGCCAATCTTAAACTCTTGAAGAAAGATCAAGTAGTCAAATGGGATGGTGAATGCCAAGCTGCCTTCAAAAAAATTAAAGAATATCTGCAAGAACCTCCTATCCTCATGCCTCCAGTTGAAGGAAGACCCTTGATCATGTACTTGATTGTGTTAGAGAATTCTATGGGGTGTGTGTTGGGCCTACATGACGAGTCTGGCCGAAAAGAGCATGCTATATACTACTTGAGAAAAAGTTTACCGACTGTGAAACCAGATATTCACTGCTCGAGAAAACTTGTTGCGCTCTGGCATGGGCTGCTCGCCGGCTAAGACAATATATGTTGACTCATACCACTCTACTGATTTCTAAGATCGATCCTATCAAATACATCTTTGAGAAGCCTGCCCTGTCCGGATGGATAGCTAGATGGCCAATGATCTTGACTGAGTATGATATTCAACACATAACGTAAAAGGCCATCAAAGAAAGTGTACTAGCAGATCATTTGACCCATCAAGTTGTTGATGATTATCTGTCTATGAACTTTGACTTCCCGGATGAGAATATCATGCTAGTGACCAACTGCGTGAAACCTGGACCGTATGACGGACTTGAACAAGGATCCCGATGGACTATGGTCTTCGATGCGGCTTCCAACACTTTGGGTAACGGAATTGGTGCTGTGATAATATCCCCTGAAGGTTGCCACACTCCTTTCACTGCCAGACTATGCTTCGATTGTACGAACAACATGGCTGAGTACGAAGCATGCATTTTGGGTTTAAAGGCTGCCATTGATTTGAGGATCAAGCATTTGAATGTGTTCACGGATTCCACTCTAGTGATTAGCCAAGTAAAAGGAGATTGGGACACTAAGAACCCTAATCTCATCCCTTAGAAAGACCTTGTGCTATCTATGATTCCTTACTTCGAAGAGATCACCTTTGAACACTTCCCTAGGGAAGAAAATCAGTTAGCCGACGCTTTGACCATAATGTCTTCTATGTTCAAGGTCAAATGGGACAACGGAGCTCCTATGATTACAATTGAGAGATTCGACGAACCTGCGCACTGCTATGAGCTCGATACTAACATAGAAAAGCCATGGTACCATGAGGTGAAGATATACCTTGAAGCACAAGAGTATCCCGAAGGAGCTTCCATTAATGACAGAAAGTTCTTACGAAGATTCTCAGCCAAATTCTTCCTAAATAATGGAATCATGTACAAACGCAACCTTGATTCTACTCTACTCCGATGTGTGGACAAGAAGGAGGCAGAGGAAATTATGGAAGACATGCATGATGGTCTCTTTGGGACACACTCTAGTGGACATACTATGGCCAAGAAAATCTTGAGAGCTGGTTACTATTGGTCAACAATGGAGGATGATTTCCATCACCACTCAAGAACTTGCCACAAATGCCAAGTCTATGCTGACAAGGTCCATGTGCCTCATATTCCTCTGAACATCATGACCACTCTGTGGCCATTTACAATGTGGGGCATTGACATGATTGGAGAGATCAAACCTACTGCTTCCAATGGGCATCGCTTCATTCTGGTCGCTATTGATTATTTCACCAAATGGGTTGAAGCCGCCTCATTTACCTCAGTCACAAAGAATGTGGTAGCCATATTCATCAAACATAACCTCATATGCCGCTATGGTATCCCCGAAAGGACCATCACCGACAATGGGACTAACCTCAACAATGCTATGATTACAGAACTTTGTACTCAATTCAAAATAAAGCATCACAATTCTTCTCCTTATAGACCTAAAATGAACGGCGCAGTGGAAGCGTCCAACAAAAACATTAAGAAGATTATGCAGAAGATGGTAGTGACCTATAAGGACTGGCATGAGATGCTACCGTTTTCTCTTCGTGGCTACCGTACTTCAGCTTGAACATCAACTGGGGAAACTCCCTTTTCTTTGGTCTATGGAATGGAAGTTGTTCTGCCAGTGGAAGTTCATATTCCCTCACTAAGAATTATGAATGAAGCGGGCATAGGCGAAGACGAATGGATTTAGACAAGATTAGATATGTTGAACTTAATTGATGAAAAGAGACTGGATGCTGTTTGTCATGGTCAAATGTACCAAAAGCATATGATCAAGGCTTTCAAAAAAAAGATCAGGCCTCGAGTATATCAGGCTAGTGACTTAGTGATAAAGCGCATCATTCTTCCACAAGGCGACCCCAGGGGAAAATGGACTCCAACTTGTGAAGGGCCATTTGTTGTCAAGAAAGTCTTCTCTGGTCCATGATGCTAACTAACATGGACGGTGAAGACTTCCCACATCTTGTGAACACGGACATAGTTAAAAAATACTATGCATAAGAGACCCGCTAGGTTGACACACCTAGGCAAGATAAGGGAATCCAGGCAAACCCAAAAGGTTTGGGAAAAAATTAGGAATATACGCAAAAGATTATACACCTGGCAAGTTGAAAACCTGAAAGGGCGACTTGGGCAAAAATGGGTATCCTGGTGGGCTGAAAACCCGAAAGGGCGGTCCAGGCAAAAGTTAAGGATTGAAAGCATATGACTATGTCCAGTGGAATCACCACAGTCGACTTTATTACCAAGGTCCGAGTTCATACGATCCAAGATCACTCCAATCAATTACTGTCAATGAAAAGGGACATTCGAAGACATTGGGGAAATAGTAGAGTTGGAACACAATGAGATCACTTCCACATGGCTATTATCTTTGTTTTCAATTTTGTTTTCCTTTCGACGATTTCCTCTTACTAAGATCTTCGTCTCTTTGTACAAAAACGCCTATTCATGGGCAAAATATCAATACAAATATACTTTGAAGTGCAAACTTTCTGGTTTTTTTTTAATGCAAAGATGTCCAATGACTAAAATTGAATGAACATATGCATTGTGAACATAATTAAAACTATTGGCACATGTGTCCTGCCGAGCAGCAGCAAGCATCTGTTTAATGCAGTTGAGATATCCCCACAGATTTATCTCATTAGCATTATCCCCGCAAGGCCGGCTACAAGAAACCTTTCCCCAACAGAGTTGCCCATAAAGTCCTTTTCATAGGTTGGACCCCATCCAGAGTCTCAACCTCTTGACAAGCCTTCTCCCAGCTGAATTGGTCCTAAAAGAAGAAGTCTTGTGGATTTCTTCCTAAAAGAACTCACCTTGTCAACAGTTCGTCAAATATTCCCCAACAGGGTTTATTTCCCCGGCTGAGTCTGTCTTCCCCGGCTGAGTCTATCCCCTCTAGCTTGAGTTTTCCTTTCAGACTATTACAAATCAGAGGACCACAACCCCTGATCCCAGTGAAGTCACCAACAAAGTCATTGCTATCTCAAAGTACTATGAAGCCTAAACCCGACCAGATAATAATATAACTTTCAGTCACTATGAAGCCTGGACCCGACCAGATAATAGTGTAACTTCTCAAAGTACTATGAAGCCTGGACCCGACCAGATAATAGTACAACTCTCCAAGTACTATGGAGCCTGGATCTGACCAGATAATAATACAACTTTCAGTAACTATAAATCCTGGATCCTACCAGATAATAGTACAACTTCCAAGTACTATGAAGCCTGGATCCGACCAGATAATAGTATAACTTTCAGTCATTAAGAAGCCTGGACCCGACCAGATAATAGTCTAACTCCAGTAACTATGAAGCCTGGATCCGACCAGATAATAGTTAGCTCCTCAAGACACTATGAAGCCTGGACCCGACTAGATAGTAGTTTAACTCTTCGAGATATTAAAAAAAAACCTAAACTCAACCAGACAAGGGTTTAACTTCTTTTCCCTAGTAGAGTTTTCCTCTACCCCAGTAAGTTACTGTGAAGCCTGGACCCGACCAGATATCAGTTCAACTTCATCTTTTCAAGCAAGATTATTGTGAAGCCTGAACCCGTCCAGATAGAAATTAACTTTATTCCCTCAGAAATTTGTTGTGAAGCCTGGAATCCGACCAGATAACAATTAGTTTCAAGCGAGTTATTGTGAAGCTTGGAATCCGACCAGATAGAAATTAACTTTTTTCCCCCAGAAATTTATTGTGAAGCCTGGAATCGGACAAGATAACAACTAATTTCAAGCAAGTTACTGTGAATCTTGGACCCGACCAGATATCAATTCAACTTTATCTTTTCAAGCAAGTTATTATGAAGCCTGGACCCGACCAGATAGCAATTAACTTTATTCCCTCGGAAATTTATTGTGAAGCTTGGAATCCGACCAGATAATAACTAGTTTCAAGCAAGTTACTGTGAAGCCTGGATCCGACCAGATATCAGTTCAACTTCATCCTTTCAAGAAAGTTATTGTGAAGCCTGGACCCGACCAGATAACAATTAACTTCATCCACCTCAGAAATCTGCGAAGCCTGGAATCCGACCAAATAACAGTTTAATGTCAGCAAGTTACTGTGAATCCTGGACCAGACCAGATATCATTTCAACTTTATCTTTTCAAGCTAATTATTATGAACCCTGGAATCCGACCAGATAACAATTAATTTCAAGCAAGTTACTGCGAAGCCTGGACCCGACCAGATAACAGTTTAACTTTATCCTCTCAAGAAATTTTCTGCAAATCCTGGAATCTGACCAGATAATAGTTAATTTATTCTTCCCTTGTAAGTCACTGTGAAGCCTGGAACCCGACCAGATAACAGTTTAACTTTAAACAATTTTCTGCGAAGCCTAGGTTCCGACCAGATAACAATTAATTCAGATCTTCCCCTGCAAGTCACTACGAAGCCTAGAATACAACCAGATAGCAGTCAACTTCATTCTCCCCAACAAATTTGCTGCCAAGCCTAGATTTCGACCAGATAACATCCAATTTTCAACGCTCTCCAGTCAGGAATAAATTCCCCAATAGAGCATTGAACAAACAAAACTCATAAACTCTTTTCCCCAAGCAGAGATCAGCACTCTCCACAGAGTCTTCTCAAGCCAGTATCTCCTATCGGAGTTTCTCCTCAAACAACGGGACAGGAATTCCTGGCAGAAACATCCTAAAACAAGAGGAGCATACTCTTCATCCCCAACAGCAGTCTGGAAGCTCATTTCCCAAGGCTCATCAGCATGTTGTCAAGGATTTATTTTCCTAGACAAAGACACGTTGCAATAAATGCATCACATTTATAAACCATAACGCATACATGACAAATGCATACAACATAATCTCATTTATTTTGAGAACTTCATTACGCCATGCATACATATGCATGCGACTAATCTTTTTCCTTGCAGAAAAATCTACAGACAAAGACATCTAACACTCCAGTTTAAATCAACCAAAAGATCTATTCTGGTACCCTCCCCAATCACTCTAAATGGCATCTCTAAGCCCATTCCCTACACAGTCAACTAACACATCATCGAGTGCAAATTTCTGGGCACTCTAGTGTTCAATCATCTTCCACCTTCAAGTCACGAATAGCAGGTGTGCCAATCTAACTCTTCAGGTTTAAGAAGATTGAACAAGGGAAGCTATTGTACCCCAAAATTTTCCCTCTCATTCCTCAAGGATTTTCTCACAAGATCTTCTGTGACATCAAGTTTTCAGCATTGATACATCAATTTAGGTTTGGAATTGGCACAAGGGCAAAATGGTCAATTGCACACTGAAAAGTCAAACTTTGACTTCTGAATCAAAATCAAGTTTCAAGAATTATATTTCATCAAGGAATGTTAGAATATGAAGTTTGTTTCATTAGGAAAGTCAAAAGTCAAATTTGCTTTGGAAAAGTCAAAATTCTAAACACTTAGAAATTTTTCCAAGTGTTAAGAAATAGGACAAGTTCAGAACTTCTGGCCAAATTTTCACCATGATGCAAGTTGTTTCTGGAAGAACTTCTGACACAAGAGTTATAGATTTCAACGATATCTAAAACATTGCAGAATAAAGCTTCTTCTAGAAATGCTGGGATTTCAAGTTATACATCCTTAAAGGCACATCCATGAAACTGAAGCATTCAGTAAATTCTGGACATTTCCAAGACAAAATTTGGTTACAACTTCTGGGCCATTTTCACATAGGTTCAGCCATAGTTTGCAAGAGTAATTCAAAGAAAGTCTAGAAAGTGTGTTACAAGATTTCTGAAAAGCCTGAGAACTCCTTCAGAACATGTTGGAGCAGGGAGATTAAAGATCAGAAGATTGGATATTTGTTCTAAGTTACGCTGATGCTGAACTGCTGATCCAGACTAAGCTATGATACATAATCTCATATTGCAGATTTTCTGTTTGATAAATCTCATCATCATTTAATGCTCACACCCACTTTTGAGTCTTTATCAAAGGATTTCCCCACGTCTGACATAGAAGTACCATTGTTGTCCTTGAAAAGCAAACTTTTGTACAAGTTTATGTTGGGCCCATGCTTTACCTTTGCGTATGAGGGTACTTTTAATTAATGCATGCTTACAAATTCAGATTAAGCGCGGCTAAAGCTGCTAACCACCATACTTGTTTAAACTTGCTTCAAGAATAAGTCAGCGCCCTAGCATATGATGGTTGTACTCCTGATTTCTCCAAGCTACTAAATCCTTGCCTATAAATTGAACTTCATTTGCAACTGTAAAGAGGTTGAAAAACTGAAAAGAAAAAACCTTGAAACTTTGCTGAAATTTCAAAGAACTTGAAATTGTAAACACAAATACAAACCCTGCAAATTTCTGGTTTTTTCATCCAAGTTCTAATTTTCCTTGTGCATTTCCCAGCCAAATCACCCACATAACTTCTGATACACATTTAGAAGCCATCCTAACTCCTGTTTTCAGACTGTAACACATTCTTCATCAATCTCCATCTCAAAAATCAGAACTTTGTTTCCTGGCTGATCCAGAATGCTCCAGCCATTAATAGTTCAACTTAAGGGTTGTTCTAGCTTTCTGAGAATTGAGGGAAGCTGACCAGAATATAACAACAGTCAGAACCAGGTTCTAGTTCACAGAACAATTTCCAGATGCAAGGTAAGTTTCTTTTGACTTGTATCTCATTACTTACGCATTGATAGGCTTGCATGCTCAAAAAATACAATGTAGACATCCTGACTCTGATTTTGTACATATTCATAGATTTCATGTATTTTTGCCCTAGTAGAGAGAATTTCAGTTCATAAATTCTTGAGGAAAATTAGGATTCATAATTAGGATTAACAAAATCCATGCTTGCTTCTAATTTACAGTTTTGATACTTTCTGAAACCATGATGAAAACTGCCATAACTACTATATTTGCATTTTTTTATTGTTGAGAAATGGCTAAGATACAGATGCTCTGATTGACGTGCAGAAGGAGATAAAGTTCATCATCAGAACTTACGTTATGATATATGTTTATGTTTTTGCTTATAATACCACATGTATAGTCACCCCAGTGGTAGAGAGCGCATGCATAAGACATTAGTGTTAAGGGTCCTGAGTTCTGGCCCTAGAAACACCTTTTTATGTTTATTTCCTGACATTTTTACCTCATTAGTTGGACCAGAACTTCTAGATAAAACCCTTCCTATTTGTTTGTCAAAATAGTGACCCTGGGCCAGAACTCCTATATGTCTTCATCCAACAACATTGACACTTTAATTGCCCACTATCAAAACCTCTAGGTCTCCAATTACATTAGAACTTTTAGTCTCCCTCAAACGACCATAACTTCTAGTTTGCCAGTGACACTAGAACTTCTACATTTCCAGCTACATCAGAGCTTCTAGACTCTCAACAACCAAAACTTCTAACTTTCCAGTAACATTAGAACTCCTAAGCTTCAAGTTGTATCAGAACTTCTAGAATTTCCCTAATTCCCAGTAACCCCATAACTTTAGTGTACCTGTATCCAGAACTTCTGATCTTCCCCATTTATGCTAACATTTTCTTTCTGATTTGCAGCGCATCAGAGTCAGAACTTCTTCTCCTTATTTATATCCTTCCGGTAATGTGTTGATTCTGATTCTTTTTTCCTTATTACTTTATCATCACTTTATTTTCATTAATTAAAAACCCCAAAAATATTTTTTCACATACTTTATTTTATTAACAAAACAATACAAGTCTATTTTACATTTTTTGTACATTATTTCAATATGGTTGTAATAGATAACTAGGACTTTAATTTCTTGCAATTCCCATTTGTAAATTTGTACACCCCATCCCCCTAATGATTGTAATAGCGTAGAATATTTACTTTCCGCAATTTACCGTTTTCATATAAGTGCTAGTAATTAGGATTTGTATGGGAAGATAAAAACAACAAGTAGATAACACATAATCAAAGACTGAATGCATGCAAATCAAACACACTATTCACACATGCTCCCCTAGGGTTAACTCCACTTGTTGCCTAAAAATGGTCATGTTATGCATGTGAGACGTCTTAGCAAAACAATCAAAATACAAGATCATAGTCCCTCGATGACGCTTCAAATGTTGCCTTTCAAATGATCTTAGTCCCTCAAAGAGAAATGCTAAGATATCTCACAACATTGCTATCATGACTATACAATGACCCACACCCGTCCCTTAGATCCAAAGATAAAGTTTCTTACCAAATCAATGGTAATATAGCAACATCTAAAGGAGGAGGAAAAGAACAAAGACTTTTGATTAGGTAGAAACGTTCCTAGTTGCTTGCTCACTTTCAAAACAAACATCCTTGCAAACATACACTAAACACTTACAAAACATGAAATATTTTCTAAAAGTTCAACACTTTGTATACGTTCTTATGAGACGAGAACCATTACAAATTTTTCCTAAACGAAGGCGCTTTTCAAAAATACTTTCAAAAAACCACCACAAAGCACATTTTCAAACAAAGCAAGTGATCTAGCAAGCAACTAAGAGCCCATAGATAACTATGGATGAAAAGGTTGCTAACACCTTCCCTTTTCATAATCTATCCACCGAACTCAAGAAAATAATCTCAAAGGTCTTTCCTGTTCTTTTCACCCTTTCCTTATTGGATAAAAGAAAAGTCGGTGGCGAATCTTGCTAAACTGCAACAATTGCGATCAAACGCAAAACATCCCAAGTCAGTTCTCCCATCGTATTACACGTGGTGTTGTTGATGTTTTCATTTTTGTTTGCCTCAGTATGCTTTGATATTCTCTCTTATTCTTTCTTTCTCTTGATCTTGTGTTGTGAAATATGCTTCTAATCATTAAAGATTTGCAAAGCGTGATCTACAGTTGTATCCAGGCATATGGTTTTGTTGCTGATTATTAAAATTTTAGACAGTGGGATTAAATATTGATGGTGGAGCATACAAGGTAGGTGATATTTCTACTGCCCACCTTGTCATTCCAATCATGTAAGCTTCCATATATCTCTTAAAATATGATGCTTATTGTGGTTGTTGCATTTCAGGTGTGTATAATTGGGTACTTGCTTCCTCCAGTGCCAATTGATGACTTTCTTGTTGTATTTGCTCTTGACATTCTACCTACATGTGTTCATATAATGGAGTTGAGATCATCCTTTGCATTGAAATTCCGATGATTGGTGTCATATGGCTAATCATCTCGTCATATGGGTGGCTAAGGGCTTCGACTAACCTGGACAACTCATTAATAATAAAAAGTGGCCACGGTCTCTTTTTTGTGCATCAGCCACCTTCTTAATATTATTAGCAATTAAAGAACCATGATGTATTTATTCATTATTAAAAACAAATAATAACCTTGAATGTTGCTTCACTATAAATTCAGATTGATTAGATGCAACTTCTAGAATTTGCACAAAGAAAGATGCCCAAGCCTTAGGAATGGGAAGAAAGTTGGAGGTGTTAATCCTCACTGCAAGATCATGCATAGTTACCCATTTGGCTCCTGGTAGACACATTTATCTTACAAAAGTTGACGCATTTTCTCACCTAGGTGAGGATTATTCTTCCTCTTATGTCATAACTCACATCTTTTTGGAATTCGAAAACCAAGGAAAGAATTAATAGCTTTAGCACTAAAGTCGATATACTTACCTCAGACGTAGGAGTTGTAATTCTTCATGTCAAGATGAGAAATATTCACATGAAAATATAATCTAATAGATTTGTTAGTAGGATTGATTAAGTTGTTGAGCTTTACCCATTTTCTTTATTGAAGCATCTCCAACAACTCTTCATATCCCTCTAAAGTTTCTCTATCAAATGTTTTTTCTCTCAGTACATGATAATTCACCAACTTTAAATATTTTTCTGCATTCTTTTCAGATAGAAACTTGTAATTTAGAAAAGATGGTGCCTCTTATGTGGGTTGTGTAGTTGATGTTGATTCCCTTGATGCTCAATTTCTTTTTGGTGGCATAATAAATGTAACAACCCAAAAATATGCAAGAGTCTAAAAGATGGAATTATGATTATAAAAAAAAGGTTAGAAAAGAGAAAGGAATAATTGGTGTGTGTGTGTGTGTGTGTGTGTGTGTGAAAGTGATGTTGGAAACTAAATATATAGGCACAATAATGCATGTAGCACACATGTGATAACTAGCATCGTGACCACGATGTGACTAGGATTTTCCCAACAGTCAGATCCAATTGACACTTGGCACCCATGTTCCCAACGGATATATTACTGCCATATTCTAATGCATCACGACTGTGATAGGATACCATCATGACCACGTTACGGCGCGATAATTCCAGGGAGTTTATTCTTTTCTTTTCCATTCATTTTCATGTATCTATAGTTTCTCCTTATTTTTGATTTCTTTGTTCCATCTTTTTCCAAATTTATCCACCTAATAATATGCTACACAAGAGCAAACACTATTAACCAAAATAATACAAAATAAAAATTGCAATAAAAAAAACTTACTGATGGGTTTCCTCTCATTAAGCACTTCTTTACTGTCATTAGCTTGACTACCGCATCCTAAGATGAAGTAGGTGCAACACATACTCTCTCATCAATTAATTTTTCTCCTTTTACTTCTTTAATCACCTGAGTTTCATTAACCCTGTAACAAGTTTCTTTGTCTTCAATATGTTGTGTTGGTCCACACGAGTCAAAGACTAATTCTTTATTGTTAAACTTTAAGGTCAATTCACCTGGTTCCACATTAATCACTGCTTTTCCACATGCTATTAAAGGTATTACTAAAATTAAAGAAGCATCAATATCTTCAATAATATCCACTATCACAAAACCTTTGAGAAATACCAATCTATGCATATTAACAAGTACATCTTCTACGACACATAAGGATGAGTGATTTAGAGATCGACCAATGTAAGAGTCATATTTTTTGGTTTCAAATCTCCCAATTTTAGTTTCTTCACTATATTAGAGGCATTAAGGTAATGCTAACACCCAAATCACAAAGTGCATGCGGAAATTTTTTGTAGCCTATGCTACAAGGAATGGTAAACCTTCTTAGATCTTTCAACTTTGGTGGAAGTTTTCTTGGAGTAAAGCATTACACTCCTTTGTTAAACTGTTTCACATATACCTACTGAAATTCTGGTATTCAGATAAAAGATGTCCTAAAAGATGTCGAGACACCTTCTACTAAACTTACACACAATGAACAATATGAATGATAAACCCAGTGCAGAAAAGTAAAGAACATACAAAATTGTTAACCCAGTTCTGTGACTCACACCTACTCTAGGGGATACTAAGCCAAGTACCAAGTTAATTTGATAGTATCAATTCGTAGATCCACAACAAACTTGCATCTAGTTCACAATCTACTCACTTAATCACTACTCGTTCTTAACTTCTACCTAAGACTCACTTAAGCATGAGACCCTCCTCAAATCCCTTTCGATCATAGTCACATTGACTAACCAATTCTAAACACGTAGAACAAATACTGAAGTCACACTTCAAAGACACACAACTGTTCACTGCTTCAAAGCTTTGGAATGATTGACAGATTTTACAACTCGATAAAACAGTCCTACTCTTTTATCAACGTGATAATCAAGAGGCTTATAATAAGAACACCAAACCTAATAAAAATACAATATAAGTTCAACACTAAACTAGGTTAGTGACAATCTATTTAAAGCCATCCACTTGACTGGATTGGGCTTTTAAATCGCAGTAAATCAGGTGCTAAATCTCAGCAAAATCTTCTGCACATATTAGGGATTCAATCATTAGTTTCCTAAATTTTCTCCTAATTTAGAAACTAATAATATTCCTTGTATCCAGCTAGAATCTTTTTCAATCTTCAGCTTGCGCATCACATGGAATAACAAAATATATCCAGAATATCCTGCATTTGTAGCAACTAAAATTATACTAATCCAGCTGTACAAAAATCATGATGTCCTACACTTCTGGTTGGGAAATATTATTTGAGATGTTGCATTAGTTGATAGAACATCTTCATACAACATGTTTCTACTAAGTTGTTTTATGAAGCATAATGCCAATCTTAGAAATAGAGAATTAACACCTACTTTCTTCTTTCTTGACATAAACTCTTTCATGAATTTAGATTAATTTGGCATTAGTTCTAATATTTCATGAAATAAGATACTTACATGGAGTTTGGCAAGCATCTCTTTGAACTTATTGAAAGGTCATTCTTCTTCTTCTTCTTATGCTTTCAGTTTCTTCCGGATTATTGGGTAAGGTTACTTTATATAGTAGGGTAGATTTGGACTAAGGTCGTGGAGAATTTTTTCTTTGTTCTCCTCAAAGGTGAGCTTATTTCTATCATTTTATCAAGTGTATATCTCCTCACAGAGTATTCACTTTGTTACTCACTCACCTCTTTTTCCTTTTCAACTTCTATCTCTTCTTCCACATTCCAAGTCGCATCTACTTCCCCAATATCGTTTATGATTGCTTCTTTTCTCACAAGATTAGGACTACACTCGTAAATATCTACTTCCTTTCCTAACTCAATGGCCTTACAAGTTTCATTATTTGGGTTGTCAACAATGTTACCCATAAATCCTCCATAAGAGCTTGGTATGGATCCTACCTATCGAGACAATTAGTCAGTCTACATCTCTAAATTTCTTATTGAGGCTTCATGATTCTTGCTCATTGTTTCATGTTTCTTATTTACTTGACCAAAACTACTTTGTGTTATTTCCATAAATTTGTCAAGGTCTTCTTCTAGTGGTTATTTATTTCTTTAGAATGGAACCTGTTGCGCCTGTTGAGTACCTTGATTATAATTCAAGATTTGATTATTGTTCCATTTGAATTTGGGATGATCTTTTCAATCTGGATTTTTAGTCTTGGAGTAGGGATTATTTTTATGGAAATTTGCATATTGCGCTTCTTCACTTGACCCTTCTGGAACACACATCCCATTTGCATGACCTTCTCTGCATAAATCACATTTCAAATTTTGAACCTGGCTTACATTGGCTTGATTAAGGTTTATTTATACCAATATTTTATTTATGAGTTAAATCTTAACTAGAAATGCAATATGATAGTTTATAGTTAACACACTCTTCGATGTCCCTCTCGTTTCAAACTTGACTCCCCTTTCACTCTTAGAGAGGTATTCTCCATGGTTCAAATGGTGCCTCCAGCTGAGACATCCAATAGCATTTGTGTCTGGCTTCTAATCCCTTGGATGAAATTTTGCATTTGTTCCATGCTTCTCATGTTATGATTCAGACATCTTCGTAATAACAGTTTGAACCTTTCCCAAGAATCGTACAAGGATCTGGTCTTTTGTTGCACAAAGTTAGTGATTTTGACTCTTCTTTCGTAAAACCGGGTAGTGGTGAAGAACCTCTCTATAAATTTGTATTCTAACTCCTTCCATGTACTAATCGTGTCGTTGGGAAGACACAAGAATTAGTATTTAGCTCTCCTAATCAACGAAAAACTGAACAACCTCAACTTTACTTAATCGTCAGTCACGCTAGTTGGTCTGTATATTGAGGCTATTTGGAAGCGACTTAGACGCTCCCACAGATAACGGATCACGTTTCCATCAAATGGATTGTCCCTTAAACCTGAAAGAACACAAATTTTAAATTCAAAAGTAGCAGGGTTAGCGGGTATAAAACCCATAGAAATTTTCTTTGCATCAGTTTGTTTACAACAATCCCCCATGGTTTGACCTGGTTGAGCCGTCATGGTTGTTTCTTCTTCTTCGCTTTTGTTATTAAAAGAAACAGGTGAATATTTTTCTACTCAAGCTTGTTGCGTTCGACGTGCTTCTCGTGCTCCTTTCTAATCTGCTCATGTGGTCTTTTCAATCTCCAAATCATAAGGTATTGGCCTTAATCTTGAACCTCACCAAAAAAATACCTTTAGTAGTACTGCACTAAACCAAAGAAAATACTAAAATAAATATAAAAAAATCATAAAACAAAAACAAAAATTAAAACATCGCACAAGCGTTGCCTTGTTGGAATTATCAATAGTTCCCGACAACGGTGCCAAAAACATAATGACTTCTCGACAAGTATACGGATAATGTCGAAGTAATAAAAATAAAGATCATATCCACATGGATTGCTATTTAACAAAATTATGATTGTGCGAATTAAAAAGTAAAGTTTGGGGGGTTTCCAAGATATTTTATGAAAAAGTACATTTGTTTTAAATTCCATACGAGAAAAGAGACTAGGTTTTGCCGTGAATCCCTTGTTTATCCTCTGTTGATGTTTAGTGCATTAGATGAATGGTAAATTCGTTATATTTTTAAGACTAATTAACAAAGCCACTATACTCAATTCTTTCGTGTATAGCTCACTAATTTCTACTAGTGACTTCTTATCCCTATTCGGACGAAGAAAGTGAAATTATGCATTATTGCAACGAGTTAATTCAAAAACCAATACTAGTGGTCTCCTATTCATATTCAATCGGAGAAAGTAAATTAATTATCCTAGTTCAGACTCATAGGTTTAGGGTCAGTAATCCATACTCGTCTATGTTTATATTATCAACGCGTTGACAAATAATAAGCATTAAGAACAAGGAAAATTAAATCGAAAATATAACTTTAATTATTCATAAAACATCAAAGTAAATATATAATTCAATAGGTTCAAAACAAGTTCATAAAAAAATCTAATCTAGAGAAAACTAGTTACTCATAGTAGTACAATAAAATACCAAGAGTTAAGAAGATGATTGCATATGAAATCTTTGAAGAGTTTGGCCTTCAATGGCTTCTAATGCTCTTACAAATGCCTTCCTCTGACTCCTTGTCGTCACTTTAGAGTAAAAAACGCAAAACCCTTAATTGTGTACCATAAAAGCCTATTTATAGCAAAAGTAATGCGTCAGAAAAGTCGAGAAGGTGGCCCATCGCGGCCATATTATAAACCATCGTGATCATGATGCACCTTCATTGCTCCTATGACGTAAAGCATCGCGACCATGATAAAAGCAGAAGAAATTATATCTTTTTGTGCCCTTTTCCACCAAGTCACCAAAATCTCTTCACTTGGTCATTCTTGGCTACTCTTTGGCATTTTAGCTTCTCTTTGACTCTATTTTACTGAAATCACCTCAAATACTCGTAGAAAACATGCAATGATAGAGTGTCATAGGTACCTTTTGCATATATCATATCAGCTAAGGCTTTTTGGCTTGGTACTGCCTAGAGACTTGGTTGGTGACCAGTTGAGGTCAATTTTAACATTCAATATGGAGGCTCCCATATCTAGGGCGAGGATCATTTCGGAAATGAGAGCCTTATACTTTGCCTAGATATTTTTTGCAGTGAACTCAAATTTTAAGGCTCGCTCGATAAGTATGTTTCCATGTCTTTCTAGGACAATCCCAACCCTGCTTCTTTTTATGTTGGAAGCGCCATCTATAGATAGCGCCCACTCCATGACCGTCTCCTCATCTACATGTGACTTGAATTCTAGCACAAAATGCGCCAAAGCTTGTGACTTGATTCGAATGAGAATGCATATGGTTTTGAGGTTCTCTCTTAATCATGGCGTGGAAACTGCAAACCACTTATTTCTTAGATACATGTACACTATACTTTTCTATAATTGAATGAAGCGATTGTTTGGCATGAACATTAATATAACTAGTTACAGAAGTTTATTCAAACTTGTTGCTGGTAGAAGTTGGAGCTGTTAAATTTAAAATCTGATCATAACTCATCATAATAGTTCTTTGGAAAACATGGCACACAAAAAATGATAATCAGGTTTCATAATGATTCTTCATATTAAACAATTGGTCTATATTGCATCTACTTCTTTCAAGGGACACTTGTACTCTTCAATTCACGAGTATATAATTATTAAATGTTTTGATATTGAATGTCGACCTCCTTCCGCACCTAGAATCATACAATTTAATTAGTGTTTTCCTAGTCATAATTGAATTAAGTGCAACAAGGATCGAGCTTTGGGAGAAAACTCTGGAATATGAACTAGTGGTGACATATTTAGGGATAATTTAGGAACATTCTTGGGAAGTTTCTCAGTTAAGAATGGAGTTTGCACCTGCTTCCAAGTTGAATTACATGAAATCATGTTTGCTATCGAATATATGCTAACAAGAAGAATTGGAGAATCTTTGGCTTGAAACTGACTCAAATGCTGGTTTTTTGTGCATTTTTTTTAATGTGAATTTTGTCTCTGACATCTTTTTAATTAAATGGAAGAATACTTCACACATTATATGCTTCTTTAGATTCAAGATACCTCATATTTTCAGAGAGATTCATAACACTTGATGAGATTCACTTCTTATTTGTATTTTTGAAATAATTTAGAGAGAGAGAGATTGATTAGGCATGTCCAACCTATGAAGCACAAACACCTTAAATACGGCCCCAAGACTAACACGACGACACCGATAATTATTTAAATAAATAAATAACTTTATCATAATTATAAGCGTTGGTGTAGGTGTGATAATGACACTAACACACTTTACTAATTTTTTGATGGTTAAGATTTTATGTTTATTAATTTTTTTGATGGATAAAATTTTATGTTCCCTCATTCTTTTTATTTTTCTTTTTTTATTTCAATAGATTATATATATATATATATATATATGGAAGAACAAGAAGAAAAGGAATAACGCGTCCTTCCTTTGATTCTAAAAAGGAGAAACGGAATGGTATAAGAAACAAAAAGAAAAGGTGGAAAAGTACATCACTTTTCTCATTAAATAAAATTTGATTTTTATTATATCCATTAATACTTAAGGTGGGGTTAAAGTTACTTAATTTCCTAGAAGTAAAGGATGAAAAAGGTATCATTCTTCTAAATATTCTTTTCTTTTTTCAATCAAAACAAATAAGTGACGAATCAAATTCCACCTTCTTCGTTTACTCTTCCTTTCATTCTCAAAGAATATTAAACAAAGGTCTAAAGTTTAGAAAGTTATAGTATGGGTTTTCTCTTTTTAACTATAGCAGTATGGATTAACGAAGCATGAGATTTCTATTGAAATTAAAATCCAAAGGAAACTTGGACATTTATTACTCAAATTATATTCACGATTTATTTACATATTAAAAAAATAAAAAAAAATTAAAAGGTATAAATTCTTCAATAATAACTTTTATAAAATTTCTTATAATTTCGATATGTTATTAGGGAATCAATTTATTAATAATAGAACTACATAGTTATGATTCATTTATACATAAACAATAAAGTTGAAATGGTCATAAATGATCCCAAAAATAGTGGAGAGCACAAAGGGTGGAAAGAAAAATAAGAAAACCAAATACCTCATCTTTTGACGCAACGTGTGGTGGTGTATTCATAATGTGTGAAATATATAAAATTTCAAGTTGACCTGAAAATTTAATCAAGTTAATCATTGTGATTATAACTAAACATATTCTTAATTCTTAATTTTCTCCGTGATTTTAGTTGCCGGCTAAGTTTTGATTTCCATTTTTACTTTCTCAAATTTTATTTTGGCATGTTTGGTAGTCAAAATAAAAATATATATTTATAATAGTATTATATTATAGTTTATTTAATATTTGTTGTTTGATATTCAACGATAATATGATAAGTTAACCTAGTAACTTAAATTATTTTATTTATTTTTAAAATAAAAAATAATAGATTAATTTCAATCAAATGTAATTTTAAATATATATTTTATTTTTTATAAAAAAAGGAGGAAAAAAGTGGAAAGACAAAGGAATTGAATAAGAACAAGCGAGACAAAGAGACATGAAAACAAAAAAGTCTTTTCACAAGTTAGAGTCGAAGCAGCACCTCATGGATCAAAAAATTAGAAAAGAATAGAGTTGACATTTCAATTAGATTTCTATGTCAGAATAATTATCTAATCTTACGATCTCTAATATTTATCTATCTACTATCAAGTCTTTACTAATCAATTGGCCAAACAACCCAAAATGCCATTTCCTTCAAATTCATTTACACTACCAAATGGACAAAACAGTAATTAACAAAATAACCCTACCACTTTTCTACTTTCAAATCAGTATTGGACACTTGGCACAACCAAAGCTTCTACCATGCCTTTCAAATTTCAATTACCCGATTTTCCCCTTTACTCTCTCTTCCTCCTCACTTTTGTTCTCTCTCTCTCTATCATCTTCTCTCTCTCTCTTTTCCCACAAACCCTAATACGATTTCTTTCTCTTTTCTCTCTGTCTTCTCTTCTCTCAGTCTTCTCCTTTCATTTTTCGCGGTGTTTTCCAGCCTGAAAACCCTAATCATGATCCAGGCACCAATGATGATTATGATGACAGCAACATTTGGATGACATGAAGAAACAGTTGAAGGAAATGGAAGACGAAGTTGCGGCTTTGCGAGAGATGCAGGCCAAGGTCGAGAAAGAGATGGGATCTGTCACTACTACGAAAATGGGCTTTCACAGCGCTTTTTTTTGCCCTTTAAAAGCGCTGCCGTAGCCAGCGCTGCCGTAGGCTACGAAAGCGCTTTTTTCTGGCCAAAAGCGCTGTCGTAGGTGGACCTATCACAGCGCTTTTTCCTTAAAAAGCGCTTTGATAGGGGGGTCTTTCCCAGCGCTTTTTGAAAAGCGCTTTGATAGGTGTGCTATTTAAATTTTTTTTTTTTATTTATCAGGCCTTTTACAGCGCTTTTTATGGAAAAAGCGCTTTGATAGGGGGGTCTTTCCCAGCGCTTTTTCCATAAAAAGCGCTTTGATAGGGGGTTTCTATTTAATTTATTTTTTTTATTTATCATGGCTTTTACAGCGCTTTATGGAAAAAGCGCTTTTATAGGGGGGTCTTTCACAGCGCTTTTTCCATAAAAAGCGCTTTGATAGGGGGTTTCTATTTAATTTTTTTTTTATTTATCATGGTTTTTACAGCGCTTTATGGAAAAAGCGCTTTGATAGGGGGGTCTTTCACAGCGCTTTTTCCATAAAAAGCGCTTTGGTAGGGGGTTTCTATTTAATTTTTTTTTATTTATCCTGCCTACGAAAGCGCTTTTTAGCCAAAAGCGCTTTCGTAGCTCATACAAATTTTTTAAAGTGAAACCTATAATTTGAGGTTCCCTGTGCGGCCTGTAATTTTTTTTTGGTCCAATAATTTAACCTGTAATTCAATCCTTATAATATTCACAGAAACCGGTATTATATTAACAGAAACCGGTATACCATATAATACATTTGTAACCATAACTAAATCCTTATATACATATGTAACTAAATCACATACAAAGTATATATACATTTGTAACCATAATTCAATCCTTATATACATTTGTAACCATAACTAAATCACATACAAAGTATCGTGTTAATTTGTAACCATATATATATACATATGTAACTAAATCATATATAATTACATCGAAAATAATGCTCCACCGACACGGTCGTCATCCTGCAAAGTATGAATATGAACAACACGGTAAATTAAACAAACAATATTAAAGGCTCCAACACAATCAAACTAACACGTACAATAATATTTTATTCATACCCATCAGAATAATCTGTTTTCAACATAAAATTGACATATTTCCTCTTTGACTTCTTCCACTTGAACTTTCGTGTACGACATAGTATAGAGGTCATCAAAGTACTACATAAGAAATTATTACTTCAGTATATGCATGATGTTATTAAATGTAGAAATCATATAAAATTATTCTAAGTTATAAATCCATACCGTGCTTGGAATCTCTACTTGATTTTTATGAAGGATTTCTTTCATAAACCTCAAGCAAAAGTATCCGCAATCTACATCGTTATTCTGTAACGGACACTGCATAGAAAAACAGAATATATTTTATAGTTGTCGTGTAATTTTATCAAGTAACATTATTATTATAAGCAACTAATTTTGTACCTGCACTTTGATCCAAGTAATATTTGATGATTTACTCCGGGGTACCTGTGCGTCCCTTTGACTACGAAATATTTGTATTGATCTAAGAAAATAAAAACATATATTTAGATCAATCTCACAGAAATAATTAAATATATAAATATACACGAATAGTTAGAACGATCTCACTTACTTATCAACAGTTTCCTTCATAGCGGGATAGTTAGTCCATTCCCCGTCTACCGAATTCAGAAAGTACACAACTTCTTTAATCGGATCGATAGCCAACAACAACCAGTGTTTTCTAAAAATTTAAGCAACAGTTTAGAAGAAAAGTTTCTACGCAAAATAAACAAAGATATATGAGAATAAATGAAAAACTCACCCCACTGGAACAGTGTTATACGGCAAAATAAACAAGCTATCTGGGTTGCCGACGTAGGCCGTGTATCGATTCACTAAGTACTCCCTAACTGAACCCGGTTCCCTGACAATTGTCGCTCCGCTGACAATATGGGCAGACAAGAAATGGAAGCATCTTGCCAATACAGTCTCGCGCATTTTTTTATCGTACAACAACCTTAAATAAAAACATATAAACATTAGACTATTTTCATTGAAATGTGTAAATAAATTGTTCAACTAATTAAATGATATATTTATCGGAATACCGGATGTATGCGTGAACATTGCCGATGCCTAATTCACCATGCGTCATAATCTCAGTCATTTCGTCCATTCCTATCGTTTCTTGGCAGTCAAGACCAAAGATATCTGCATCCATAAGGATTGTACGAATACCACCTGACTTCAAATCTGAGGTTTCCAAAAGTACTCCAAGTGTATTCCGATATCGAGGTACAAAAACGCCTCTTCCCCCGCCTCTTCCCCCCTTATGCATTGACTTTTTCGGGGGTGGTCTGCTACGAACAGGCTGGGTCACTTGTTGTGACACTTTCGCAGATACCTAACAATCATATAACTTAGGTAAATTATAAAATCGTTCAGTTTTAAATTCATATCATATAATAAACAATTTAAGTGTACCTCTGGAATTGATGCCATAGACTCGCCGCCTTGCTGCAAAATCTCCTTACCCTTATTAGCGGGTTTTGTAGGAGGCTAATATTAAAAAATAATTAACTTAACGGTTCAGAATTGACATTTGAAATCTAAATGATTCATATTAACGGTTTTAAACATACCTCATCATCAATGAAAATGAGGTCCAAGGGCCATGCAACAAACGACCCTACTGCGTCTCGCACCGATCTTATATCCAAGGCCACGTCAGGTACCGGTACCAACGCATCGGGATCAATAGGATAATCTACTGATACTCTCAGGTGTCCAGCCGGGATCGGTGTATTATGAATTAAATCTCCCAAAGTGTTGTACACTTTTCCCTTGCCAACAAGGTGATAATCTGATGCCATTACGTATAGTTGGCAAGATGAAATGCCCTAAACCAATATGCATACATATTACTTTTAATTCAATAATAGAAAGAGGTGGAATAAAAATGAGAAACTTGAACAATAGAGATTTATCAATATATTTATAATTACCTCAGGAAATTTATTCTGACGGTTGATACTAGCGTTGTCACTAGTTTCTTTCGCCATTGCCGCATTGCCCTTTTCCCTCATTAATACCTCTTTATCTCTTTCCAATGCATTGACTTTTGCTTGTAATTCCATAAGTACATTCATCACTTCTGCATTGGTAGGATTTCTTTTCCGATTATGCTGGTAGAAAGAGGTTGGAGTCACACCGTGACCTTTACCCCTAACCCGACCGGAATACTCAGGAACATTCAGTGCTTTACTAAGTACGCTCCTCGTATCCTGGTCGTCACCGGTGGACTCCGTTTGTGACAATGTCTCCTGAAAATAATGGAGATAAAAAAATCAATTAAATAGTCATAAAAATTTGATTTAATTAAAGACACAATGTTATACTTACGCATTCATCATAAATTCTTAGAACACTTGGATCAACAGCTTGATTCTTGCCCACACGGGCTTCCTTCCACAGCAAATGTGCTGGAAGTGAGGTTTCATCACTTTTAGTCTCCTCTAACTATGCATAGAAACAAACGGTTAGATTGTCAAATACAACACATTTAGACAATTAATAAGAACATATCATTTCTATTTATTACTTACAATTTTTTCCTCTAAGCGCGCATATCCCAAACGCCCTTTTTTGTATGGGTACGCGGGCTTTGATGCTCTCTCACTATTTTTGGCACTCTTTTGCCGGAATTCGTCATCTCTTTGTCTAATAAACTCAGTCCAATCTTCTTGTTTAATGAAAAGATTATACTTTTCTGGCCTTCCGGCCGGGAACTCTTCCAGCCACTTTCCTTTGTCATCCTTAAGATAGGTGTTCGTCAACAGATTTTTCCACCCTCTAAATCTTTTCCCGACCAACCCAAGTATGAAGCCTTTACGCTCATCTGGAACGTTAAAAGACCGCTGCGTATAAACCATATAAACATATAAGTAATTTAAAAACCATATAAACCATATAAACATATAAGTAGTTTAAAAACCATATACAACATATAAACTTATAAACTTATAAACATATAACCATATAAACCATATAACATACATACCTTAACATCTTCCCAAAACATTTCTTTTCCTTGCTTCAATGCTTCACATTGTTTCGCATTCCATCTAGATATGGAGATTGGCACATGCATACGAACAAGTGTACCAACGTAGCTTGTGAATTTTGAAGCATTAACCCCAACTACTTGATTTGAATGATTCCAATCTACATTATATTTCACTCCCTTATCTCTAGCACGAATGATTTCGCGCATTATGGTGATGCCTCGTGCAACATCATTTGCTGAAGTATCATCCGCTGCATGATTTGTTTCTTGTGAGTTTTCATGATCTTGTTGGTTTCCTGGTGGGTTTTCTTGTTGGTTTCCTTGCGGGTTTTCTTCATTGCTAGCCATTAGACCTGTAACAAAAGTCAAACAAGCACATTAGTACACTACATGAAAATGGATAGTCGAAAAAGATATGAATAGCACTAAAGGAACTCAAAATTGAATAAAATGCTAAAAAACCAAACTTGCAAGAAATAAACCTCACCATCAGCTCCGGAAACATTGTTCTACTAATTAAGCACAAGCACATTCACAAAAATTCAAAACGGTTCAAAAGATATGCCAAAAATTCAAAACATTATTCACATATTACTTACAATATTAGGCTATAATTATAATAATACCTTTTTCACTAACGTCTCTTTCTTTTCTTGGTAGCAATATATTTTACGCTTCTGTTAACAACTCGGATGGTTGGATTGATCCAAATACCCTCATTATGATCATCTCTAGTACAAGGTTCATTCTCATTTTGATCGTTTCTTGTACAAGATTCAATGCCAACGCCAATATCACCTTGATCTCCAATGTTTTCATCAATTACTTTGTTAGACAAAAGCACTATAGACCATTTCGTACTCGTCGGATCATTGACATAGAACACTTGTTTAGCCTGAGAGGCTAGAATAAAAGGTTCATCTTTGTACCCCACCCTATTGAGATCCACTTGCAAAAATCCTGACTTATCCATTCGTACGCCATTATTATTTTCAACCCACTTGCAATCAAATACAGGAATCTGAAACTTCCCGTAATCAAACAACAAAATGCGCTCGATAACCCCAAAATATGACAAATTTGCAAATTTCGGGTTTAAGTCATTCGCACTTGATATGTGCATCGCTTCAGCTACCAAGGTAACACCACTATTCTGCATAGTACTTTTATCATCCTGTTCTTTGGTATAAAATGTGTATCCATTAATTGCGTATGCGCTATAAGAAAACACAATCATACTTGGACCATATGCTAAACATCTCAACCTTTCTGTTACTGAAGCAGGATCCGAACGATACTTTGAATAAATTTGTTCCTTAAACCACGGTATGAAACTTCGATTGTGCTCTCGTACTATCCAATTCTCATTTCTATTCAGATTTAAACCTCGAAGAACACCCTTGTGCATTTCAGCATACGGCTCAACCTCAATCTCATTGTGCAGAACATACAAATGCACCTGATCCCGTTCGACCATTGACACTGTCACAACTTTATTTCCAATTAGTCTTTTTCCTTCTTTTTTCTCGACAATATGAGATTTGGGGAGTCCAATTGATTGAACATTTGACAGATATTCAGTGCAAAACTCAACCGCTTCTTCAACAATGTATCGTTCCGCAATACAACCCTCCGGTCGACTTCGGTTTTTCACGTACCCTTTTAAAATTTTCATATAACGTTCAGCAGGGTACATCCATCTCATATAAGCTGGTCCGCACAACTGTGTCTCTTTGACAAGATGAACGACTAGATGAACCATTATGTCAAAAAACGAGGGAGGAAAATACATTTCAAGCTCACATAAAGTAACAACCACCTCTTTTTGCAATGTTGGTAAGATCGCAGGATCGATCACCTTGCTGCATATTGACTTGAAGAAAAAACACAACTTAGTTATTGCGCTCCTTACTTTTTCTGGCAGAATAGAACGTATACCTATTGGTAGAAAATGTTCCATTATAACATGGCAATCATGAGTCTTTAAACTCTTTAACTTTAGGTCTTTCATTGACACAAGTCTTCTAATATCTGATGAGTAGCCTTCTGGAACTTTAACTTCACTGAGGAACTTACACAATATTTTCTTCTCCTTTCTAGATAGAGTGTAAACAGCAGGTGGTAGATATGTGCGTCTTCCTTTCGTCACGGGTGCCAATTCAGTTCTAATTCCCATGTTTAACATGTCCTTCCTTATGTTAATGCCATCCTTAGACTTTCCTTGTATATTGAGTAACGTACCAATGACACTATCAAATACATTTTTTTCAATATGCATAACATCGAGGAAATGTCTTACGTACAACGACTTCCAATATGGAAGTTCAAAAAAAATCGACCTCTTCTTCCACCCACTCGTGACAAGTCTATGTGCAAAAGGCTTGCCAAACTCAGTACTCACATCTTTCACCTTTTCAAAAATCTGATCACCTGTCAACATATGTGGAGCTCTACCGTGTTCTGCCTCTCCATTGAATGCCTTTCTCCACCCACGATAGTGATGATTAGAATTTATAAATCTACGATGACCGAGAAAAACATTCTTCTGACAAAAGTTCAATCGCATCGTATCGGTTTCATCTTCACAAACAGGACACGCTTTTTGACCCTTAATGCTGTACCCTGATAGATTTCCGTATGCCGGAAAATCATTAATTGTTCCAAACAACATCGCCCTCAAGTTGAAACTTTCTTTCCTATACCCATCGTAAACCTCCACACCGGTCTCCCACAAAAACTTCAAATCTTCGACTAAGGGTGCCAAGTACACGTCTATGTCATTCCCTGGTTGTTTGGGCCCAGAAATTAACATAGATAGCATCATGTACTTACGCTTCATACATAGCCACGGAGGTAGGTTATATATCATAAGAATCACAGGCCAGGTGCTATGCGAGATACTTTGAATACCATGCGGGTTCATTCCATCAGTAGACAACGACAAGCGAAGATTTCTTGCTTCTTTTCCAAATTCAGGATAATCAATATCAACTTTCGTCCACTGTGGTGAGTCTGCCGGATGTCGCAACTTCCCATCAATAATTCTTTCATCTGCATGCCAAGTCAAGTGTCTTGAATCGGTCTCACTACGATACATGCGCCTAAATCTCGGAATTATAGGAAAATACCATAACACCTTTTCCGGAGACAACTTTTCCTTATATCGAGGGGCACCGCATTTAGGACACTCATTTAACACTGCGTACTCGTTTCGAAATAAAACGCAATCTTTTGGACATGCATGTATCTTTTCATAGCTCATGCCAATAGAGGACAACATCTTTTTGGCCTCATACGTTCGATTGGGAAGAACATTATCCTCTGGTAGCATTTCTTTCACGAGGGCTAATAACTGTGTGAAACTTTTATCCGACCATCCGTTGTCCGCCTTTAAGTTGTACAACTTTAACACCGCAGACAATCTTGTGAATTTTGTACAACCATCATACAACGGTTTCTCTGCATCGCTTACCAACCTCTCGAACATTTTGGGACAATCCTCAAGATCTTCTTCAAGCGCTTCTGCAATCTCTTCGACTCGATCATAATCGTATGCGTCTGCGAAATCCTCATTTGAAGCATACGTCGTATTATAACTCGATTCAACATTCCCGCTACTTTTCTCACCATGCAAATTCCAACATGCATAACTTCTATCAATTCCATGCATCAGTAAATGCGATTCCAACTGAACCGCGTCAACCCGTCTCCCATAACAGCATCTCAAGCAAGGACATATCATTCCATTGGGTTCTCTGGCGTGCGCAACGGCAAACTTAACGAATTCTGATACCCCATCCTCATACTCTTTCGACAATCGATTGGCAGTCATCCATTTTTTATCCATGGTTTGACTATAGCAACTAATTAGTCACGCAACTATAGCAAAATAATAATTAATTACCTGTAAAGAAATTCAACATATCAGGTAATCAAATTCATAGTTATTCTTGCCTCACCTTAAGCATGTGCTAAACAACTCATCACTAATTACTAACTAGTGAAGTCGGATACTAGTGATTCAGTCTTGGATACAGGTAATAACAATTATATTCAAACAATAGTGAAGTCGGATTTCAAACAATTATATTCAGTCCTTATCTTACAAGTTAGCTTTGTCAAGTCTTAGTTAGGTTCAAATCAAATTTTAAAAGCAATGTATTGTTAATTGTTAAATGACGCTCTATAGTTTTCAATTCATCTTGATTTTCTTTGCACCTAGACATGACTTTTTTAATTTATGATTACAGCATATGCAAGATGAAGATAACGGCAGACCATACAGGAAGTTCAAGCCTTAAAGTATGAAAGATGTTTTGTAATAATCAGGGGTTATGAAAGTTTGGTTGCTGTAACTGAGTAATAATGTTTTGAAAATATAAAATGTTTGGTTGCTGTAACTGAGTAATAATCAGGGGTTATATACATTTGTTTTTTTTTCTCGGGAATAAATGTTTGGTTGCTGTAACTGAGTAATAATGTTTTAGTTTTGTAGTATTCAGAAGCGTTTCAGTTCCAAGAGTTCTATACCTGTGAAACCAATGGGGTCTAAAAGACTGAAAACACCCTTTTCAAGTTCACAACAACCCATTTCTAACCATGTTATTGTTAAGGTCTGATTCATGTTTCATTCATACTCTCATTTTTGTCTCTATTTCTTTTTGATTATTCACTATATGTTTGATAATATAGGAAAATGATGTTGATAGCTATTCCATTGAGGTTGAAATGTTAAGAAATGATCCGTCTATTGTAGACACCATGACTGTTCCCCAACTCCGCAACACATTAAAGTAAGTAGATATGCTTTTTTACCCTTAAAATGTTCTGCCTCTAGTTTCAACCAGAATGATTTTCAATTCTCAGGAGTATAGGGGTTCCTGCCAAAGGTCGTAAAGAGGATCTTTTGTCTGCCTTGAAGACTTTCATGGTGCCTTTTTTGTGTTCTGCAGAACAAGATTCTCAAATTAAAGACGAACAAGGGCTGTTTATTTCTTCTGAAAATACGTCTTCAGAAATGAAAGCCAAAAAGGTGTCGGGTGAAGAGCCCGTCGATGATGTTAATGATACTCCAGAGACAGTTGAACTTAACCAGGGTAAGAAAAGGTTTAAACAATCAGAACCTGAAAGAAAAATTGTCAAAGCGACAACCAAAAAGAAGCTGTTGGTTAAATCAGACGAGGTTTCAGGTTGTGTTCTAAACTTTCTATTCTGAAATATTTAGCATAATTCTTTGTCTCTCTCTATTGGTCTCATGGCTTGTCAATTTTTGTTCAAGTGTAATTCATGCAGTGATTAAATTAATCGTCTATGGCTGTTTTTGTCAGATGTTAAGCCTTCTAGGGCGAAGAGAAAAGTGTCTTCAGATGTTGTTAGCATTGTAGCACAATCAGATGAAATCAGTACAACAACCACTATTCAAACTGAAACATGGGCTGTTCTTGCTCACAAGAAACCTCAAAAGGATTGGATTGCATATAATCCTAGAACCATGAGACCCCTGCCTCTTTCTAGGGATACAAAATTTGTCAAGCTTTTGTCTTGGAATGTCAATGGATTGAGAGCATTGCTAAAATTAGAGGGATTCTCAGCACTTCAACTTGCTCAAAGGGAAGACTTCGATGTATTGTGCTTGCAAGAGACTAAACTTCAGGTAGAAAGAATAAATTGGGAGAAGCTACTTCTGACAGTCTTGCTGCCTGATAAAATCTATCAACCATGACGTTTGTGTTTATTTGAAAATTCTTTAGAGGCCATTTTCTCTCCAATTTATGAGTGCTCTGGTTTTGCTAACAGGAGAAGGATATCGAGGAAATAAAACAGCGACTGCTAGATGGCTATGAGAACAGCTTTTGGACATGTAGTGTTTCTAAGCTTGGTTATTCTGGAACAGCAATAATCTCAAGGGTGTGTTCACTTTGTTCATACTCCTTCAGACTTAATTGAAACTTTTGTTGTATGCATTTTTTTTTCTAAGTGAAGATTTTGTCAATGAGATTTATGATAAATATAAAATCTTTTTATAACTACTTGGGTTGAAGCTTTTGGCACCGCCTACTTTAGTCATATTCTTTCTTCAACAAAGCTTAACCCTAATTATATTTGTTCTTATATCATGTTTGTTGATACCCTGCTCTGCTGCTTAATCATTTAACTTCAAGAAACAAGTTTGATGCCTGAAGGTGACATAATTTCACTATTGTTTGAGTAATAATCAGGGGTTATGAAAGTTTGGTTGCTGTAACTGAGTAAACAAATGTTTTGTAAACTCTAATTATGGTCTATATTATTTTCCTTAATATTGCGTGTAGGATAAGATTTCACATCTCAATGATCCCCTTATGTTAATTCCACTGCATCTAATCATTTCTCCTTATAGATTTCCAAATTTACAACCTAGACAATCATATGAAACTCATCATTAGGTTTATCTCTATCCCTCTTATCCTCATCTTATCCCTCACCTAGTATTATACTCATTAACATTCCTTCCCTGCCCAATCCCAGATGGTTCCCTAACTCAATAGTCTTGTACCATGCCATCATTCTGTGAAAAATTTATGGAGCATCATTCTGTGAAAACCACATGTAATCTATATGTAATCTATCTGTCCTGTTAAGCACTTAAGCTGAAATATAAACTTAAACTAATGAGATAAAAATCTCAGTAAGACTTATATGCAAAATATACAAGCCTATTAAAACATTTTCTTAGCTATAACTTTTTTAGTAGTAATGTTATAATTTCCTTTGTGTGATTAATTCTTTTGTCTACAGTGTAGATAGGATTAGAAATTTATAATCCCACTTGAAGTATCTCCAAGCATAACTCACACCCTCTTAGTACAGTCCATAAAGTTTGAAAATATTGCTTCTCTTCTTTGCACAAATCTCACAGTTGATAGGTGCATCTTTTATTCAGTTTCGATAACGTAACACTACTATCCGACTCCTTTTATCTGTTCTACAATCTATTACAATACAAATACCAAATTCCAACATCGTTCTTCCCAGACTTTTTTTACCGGATCCGTACTAAGTGTTGCCTTTGACATTTTTACTATCGATGACTGACAATATATGAATGTCTATTAATGATTAATCACACACAAATCATCTAAAAGACGGAAAAACACAAATGAACACCAACAACTTAAGTACTTGTGAATTTTAAGCTAGTATACACCTAAAATTAGGACCCGTAAATCCAACTTCATTTTCCTAACCCTCTAACATACCCTTAATTAGGAACAATCATGTAGAACATTTCACAAACAGTTAATATGCAATATCTAAAACTAAGAAAAATGAGTAAGAATTCTTACCTCAAACCAAAGAAATGGAAAAAGTGAAATGAACTTTTAGATCTTTCCTCTAACAAGTAACAGCCAACCTTCAAAATCCCTTGGGTTTCGTTCTTGCTAACTGTTGAAGGGTTTTGTAATAACAAGAAACTTTGAGAACGAAACCCTAATTAATGTAATAAAGTAAAGTAGTTAGAGTGGGTGATGATGAATCAATGTTGAGATGAAATTGAATGGGAAAGAAACAACACCTGAATGTAAATTACAGTTTGATGGGTTTTTTGGATGCAAATTACACCTGAATCAAAATTACAGTAGAATCAAAGGTTGTTATGAAAGTGAGGACGACGAAGGATGAAGAGAGCTTGAATAGGAGCAGACGAATGGAGAAGAAGATGAACAACTGGGTTTCGTTTTTTGTATCAGCTGGGTTTAGAAATCTGATTGTAAATTTAGGGGTTTAGAAATTATTTAACTAACCTATGCCAGCGCTTTTAAACAAGCGCTTTCGTATCCCCCCCTATGCCAGCGCTTTTTAAAAAGCGCCTTCATATCCCCCACCTATGCCAGCGCTTTTATAAAAGCGCTTTCGTATCCCCCACCTATGCCAGCGCTTGTTAAAAAGCGCCTTCATATCCCCCACCTATGCCAGCGCTTTTAAAAAAGCGCTTTCGTATCCCCCACCTATGCCAGCGCTTTTAAAAAAGCGCCTTCGTAGGTTTCCCTTTTTTTTAATTTTGTTTTTTGTGAAGGCTATGGCAGCGCTTTTTCAATAAGCGCTTTCGTATCCCCCACCTATGCCAGCGCTTTTAAAAAAGCGCCTTCGTAGGTTTCCCTTTTTTTTAATTTTGTTTTTTGTGAAGGCTATGGCAGCGCTTTTTCAATAAGCGCTTTAGTAGAGGCGCTGGCAAAAGCAGTTTTTGGCGTAGTGTGTGCAAGGTGATTCCTGTTTGTCCCCATTAAGATCTTTGGGTTTTTAGTTTTACGCTATTTTTGTACTTTATTTTTGAAAAATCTATGGTGTGTGGTTTTGCAAGAGATGACGTTGTTGAGACAAATCAAGGCCTCCACCTGGTCTACATGCATGCAGGAACCAAACCTTTTGAAGTCATCATTCAAGCTATCAAGTGAGGTGTTTTTCTGTGTGTCTACATGATCTTTTTTCTATGTGTCATTTTACAGCTATATAAAATATAACTTTTTTGCTTGTCATTAAGGGTTGTTGAAAAACATACGCAGACTTTTTTGCATCGTGAGAAGAAAAGAGTAAGAATCTTATCCTAGCAATATCACCAATATATCCATCATTTAGTTATGTAATAGCTCTTCTAACATTTGTATCGGTTGGTTTTACGCAGTTCCCGTATTTCGTTGATTGGTTTGGTTGGTGCACATATGATGCTTTCTATATTGATGTCATTACTGATGGTATTGAGGAAGGACTGCAAAGGTAATTTATGAGAGAAACATGAAAATATAATTTTACAGCTATTCAAAAGTCATTTTACAACTATAAGTGCCTACAATCATTTGTCGCACTTCGGAACACAGTTCTCTATTTATTGTGACAAGGTTATGTCTGCCCTGGTGTTGTAATCCAAAATTTGTCCTCCCATTTTTCAAGATAATATGATTCAAGATACCTCCTCATGCTCCTAAGGGTCTCAAACACTCAAGACTACTCAAAAAGTGATCAGATGAATCATCCTCCTAAGTAGTGACCTGTAATTAGGGTTTTGGTTTTCTCAGGGAAAATTGGACTTCTAATGCCTAAAATGGACTTCATGGTGTCTCATATGATTCAAAGTATCTTCATACCAAGTTTTAAGCCTTGAAGCACAAGTTTGCCCAATCAATTGCTCAGATGATTGAAAATCAACTATATTGGGCAAAAAGTCAACTGTGGCCAATTTATAGTCAAACTTCAAGATTTTTGGCCAATATCAATATTTCGAACTCAAATTCATCGTTTTATTAAGGGTTCACTACTACGGAAAAGGGCTACTAAAGCGCTTATTTTGGCCTTTAAAAGCGCTTAAAAGCGCTTTAAAAGCTTGCGCTGGCGTAGGTAACAAAAGCGCTTCTAAAAGCGCTCTGGTAGACCCCCCCTTTAAGAGCGCTTCCTGGAAAAAGCGCTCTGGTAGGACCCCCTATAAGAGCGCTTTCCTGGAAAAAGCGCTCTGGTAGACCCCCCTTTAAGAGCGCTTTTTAAAAGCGCTGCCAAAGACCAGTAAAAAAGCAAAAAAAATTAAAAAAAAACGCAGCCTACAAAAGCGCTTTTGTAAAAGCGCTCTGGTAGGCCCCCCTATAAGAGCGCTTTTTCTGGAAAAAGCGCTCTTATAGGGGGGCCTACCAGAGCGCTTTTACAAAAGCGCTTTTGTAGGCTGCGTTTTTTTTTAATTTTTTTTGCTTTTTTACTGGTCTTTGGCAGCGCTTTTACTAAGAAGCGCTTTAGTAGGTGGACCTTTAAGAGCGCTTTTTAAAAGCGCTGTCGTTTCTAAATGAGGTATTTTTATGTGCAGCCTATAATTTAATCCTCCCAGTCGACCTGTAATGTTTTCGACCTGTAATATTTTCGACCTGTAATATATTTTTGACCTGTAATATATTTTCGACGCTATTATTTCAGCCATCAGTAAGACAATATATGTACTAATATAATACCATTATAATATCCAAAATTATATATATACATCATTACATCAATAATATTATAGTTCAAATCGACACAAATCCTACATGAAAAATTGCCTAATATAATATTGACACAAATCTTCTTTAATTTCTTCCAACTTAAGCTTCGGGTACGCAGCAGCACGGAATTCGTCAAGGTACTACAAAACAAAAACATAATATAAATGATATATTTAGTTAAATGTAATAAATTATATGAAATTATCTTAAGTTATAAATTCATACCGTGAGCGGAATCTCTAATTGATTCGCCTGAAGGATTTCTTTCATGAACCTCAAAACAAAGTATCCGCAATCATGACTGTTTCGCTGTTGCGGACACTACATAATAAAACAAATAAGATTCTATAGTTGTCTTGTTTTACCAAGTAGCATAAATATTATAAGCAAAATTGTGAAAAGTAATGTACCTGCACTTGGATCCAAGTGATGTTGTTCGATTTAGTTCGGGATACCTGTGCGTCCCGTTGACTACGGAACACTTGTATTGATCTAATTATTAAATATATAAAAGCATATGTTTAAATCAATCCCACAAATAAGAAAATATATAAATATACACGAATATATATTTAGAACGATCCCACTTACAAATCAACGATTTCCTTCATAGCCGGATAATTGGTCCATTCACCATTTACCGAATTCAGATAATACACGACTTCTCTTATCGGGTTGATAGCAAGCAGCAACCAGTGTGCTCTATAAATTAAAACAATAGGTTATATGAAAATTTTGCTATACACAAAAGAAACAGAGATTAGATGAACCAAGAATGAGAAACTAACCCTACTGGTCGGGTATTATACGCCCAAAGATGCAGACTTTCTGTATTGCCGGTGGACATGAATCTATCTACTAAGTGCTGTCTAACTGATTCCGGTTCCGAAGCAATTGTCATTCCGCTGCAATGGGCGGAAGACACGAAACGGAATCTGTCAGACAATGCAGTCCCGCGCAACACTCTGTCATACAACAACCTTAAATAAAAACATAATAAACATTAGATTATTTTCATTGAAATGTGTAAATAAATTATATTGTGGGACTAATTAAATAATATATCGGATGAGTGAATATTACCGGATGTATGAGTGCATATTACTGACGCCTAGTTGATCATGGGTAAAAATCTCTTCCAAGTCATCAAATGTAATATGTGACTGGAATTCAATACCGAAGACACTTTCATCCATGTTGATTTCACGTAAACCACCATCCTTCAAATCGGACATATCAACCATTGTTGCGAGTGTCGAACGGTATCGAGGCACAAAAGCACCGCCTTTTTTTGCCGCTTGCTTCGGAGGACCAGTGGGTGGTAAGCTACGAACCTGCTGCGTCACTTGTTGTGACTCCCGAGCGGATGCCTAAAAATCATATAAGTTAGGTAAAATATAAAATCATGCAGATTTAGATTCAGACTATATATTAACACTTTAAATGTACCTCTTTTAGTGATGCAACAGACTCCTCCTCCTGTAAAATCCCTTTACCCTTAATTGCGGGTTTTATAGGAGCAGTCTAAAATTAAAATGTAAAAAATAATTAATAAACGGTTTAGAATTGACATTCGAAAACTAAATGATTCATAATCGTTTTCAGTATACCTCATCACTAATGGTAATGAGCTCCGAGGGCCATGCAACAAATGATCCTATTGCATCTCGCAGCAATGTCGTCTCTGAGACCATGTCGGGTACCGGTAGAATCGCATCACGATCTAATACAACATCCACCGATACTTTCAGGTGTCCATCAGGGAGGGGTCTGTGGTGAAGTAAATCTCCCGAAGTGTTGTGCACTTTTCCCTTGCCAACTAGTCGATAATTCGGTGACGATAAGTATAGTTGGCAAGATGAAATGCCCTAAACAAATAGAAAATATAAAGTCATTATCATTAATAAAATAGAACAGTTTGTAAGGAAAAAAACTTATAATTACCTCGGGAAATTTCTTTTGATAGTTGATACTAGCCTTATCACTAGTATCTCTCACTGATGAAGTGTTGCATTTTTCTCTCATATACATATCTTTATCTCTTTGCAATTCAGAGACCTGTGCTTGCAATTCCTGCAACTTTTGCAACACTTCTTCATTGGTAAGATTTGATCTTCTCCTAGAACTCTTATAAAAAGAGGTTGGAGTCACACCATGACCCTTACCCCTCACCCGACCGAGATACTCGGGAGCATCTAGTACTCTACTAAGTACGCTCTCCTCACCGGTGGATGCCGATTGCGACAAGGTCTCCTGTAATTCATTTACATTTAAATAATTATTAGTGGAGATAAAAAATCATTTATATATTAAAAAACATTTTATTTAATTAAAGACACAGTATTATACTTACACATTCAGTATAAACTCTCTGAACATCGGGATCGACAGCTTGATTTTTGCCCACACGAGCTTCCTTCCACAACACATGTACAGGAAGTGAAGCTTCCTCACTTTTAGTCTCCTCTAACTATGCATTGACACAAACGATAAAATCGTCAATTAAAACATGCACATGTAGACAATTAATTAAAACGCATTTCTATTTACTTACAATTTTATCCTCTAAGCGTGCATATCCCAAACGCCCTTTCTTGTATGGATACGCGGGTTTGGATGCTCTCTTACTATTCGTGGCACTCTTTTTCTGAAATGCTTCATCTCTTTGCTTTAAAAACTCAGCCCAATCTGCTTCATCAATGAATGTCGCATACTTTGTTGGCCGTCCCGGTGCCTCTTCAAGAAATTTTCCATCTTTATCCTTAAGATAGGTGTTTGTCAAAAAACTTTTCCACCCTCTATATCTTTTGCCGGCCAAACTAAGTATGTAGCTTTTACGTTCATCTGGTATCTCAAAAGTCCTCTGCAAAAATAACAACAATTAACCATATATGATATATACCTGAAGTGTTAGTATAAGTAATTTAAACAATTTATCGTCAAGATAATAACAACAATTAACCATATATGATATATACCTGAAGCTCTTCCCAAATCGCTTGTTTTTTCTCCTCCAATTCTGAATTTTTCGTTTTCGATTTCCAGGTAGGTACGGAGACCGGAATATGCATACGGACAAGTGTACCAATATAACTTGTCAACTTTGCAGAATTAGGACCAATTGGTTGTTTATCAGAATTCCATTCCAATCGGTATACTAATCCTTGGTCTCTATGTCGAATGATTCCCTTCATAATAGTGATGCCCCGTGCCACCTCTTTTGCTTCAGTATCAGGTGGAGCATTTGTATCCGAAGCAACTCTTTCTTGTGAGTTTTCTTGTGCGTTTTCAGGTGGGTTTTGAGGTGGAGCATCTCTATCTGGAGCCATTGAACCTGTATCAAACAAACTAAAGCACATTAGTACACTATTAACACTAACTTTATATGAGAAACATTTCAAAAAATTACATAAAAATAATAAAGATGTCCTCAAAACTCAACCCCTTTTACTAAAAATAATAAAGTATTTAACAACAAAAGAAACTAAACCCATAGATAATAAATAAGCAGTCCAGTAATATTTTTCTTGCTTTGAAGAGATACCTAAAACATAAAAAAAATGTTAGAAAAAACATCTTAATATTAAAATAAAAACAAAACACTGTTGGAGGATATACTAAAAACAAAAATGAAAACTTTAAAACAAAATAAAAAGATAATACCTTTAATTCGAATTACCCCTTAACTCTTGAACAACTAGATAATATGTAGATGGTATATGAACCAGTAAGACAAAAATGAAGGAAAATGAAGGAGACAAAAATGACAAAAATAATATTAGATGATACTCATATTAAGATTGAAATAGAGAGAACATGTATATATTTGAACATGTACACCTTTAAACTAACATTACAGTACCAACAATCAAGATTGAAATAGAGAGAACATGTATATATTTGAACATGTACAACAATCAAGTTTCATCATTGCAACAAGTCATCATAGCATACAAAAATGCTTCAAATTTTGAACCTGTATCAAACAAACTAAAACATTGACACTATTAACACTAACTTTATCACTAACGTCTCTTTCTTTTCTTGGTAGGATTGTGTACTACGCGTCTCTTAACAATGCGGACGGTTGGATTGATCCAAATACCCTCATTATGATCATTTCTAATACAAGATTCATTCTCATTTTGATCGTTTCTTGTACAAGATTCAATGCCAACACCAATATCACCTTGATCTTCAATTTTTTCATCAACTATTTTGTTAGATAAAAGCACTATAGACCATTTCGTACTTGTCGGATCATTGACATAGAACACTTGTTTAGCTTGAGAGGCTAGAATGAAAGGCTCATCTTTGTACCCTACCCTATTGAGATCCACTTGCAAAAATCCTGACTTATCCATTCGTACGCCACTATTATTTTCAACCCACTTGCAACCAAATACAGGAATCTGAAACTTCGCGTAATCAAACACCAAAATGCGCTCGATAACCCCAAAATATGACAAATTTGCAAATTTCGGATTTAAGTCATTCGCACTTGATATGTGCATAGCTTCAGCTACCAAGGTAACACCACTATTTTGCATAGTACTTTTATCATCCTGTTCTTTGGTATAAAATGTGTATCCATTAATTGCGTATGCGCTATAAGAAAGCACAATTACAGATGGACCATAGGCTAAACATCTCAACCTTTCTGTTACTGAAGCAGGATCTGAACGATACTTTGAATAAATATGATCTCTAAACCACGGTATGAAACTTCGATTGTGCTCTCGTACTATCCAGTTCTCATTTCTATTTGGATTTAAATCTCGGAGAACAACTTTGTGCATTTCAACAAACGGCTCAACCTCAATCTCATTGTGCAGAACATACAAGTGCACTTGATCCCGTTCGACCATTGATACTGTCACAACTTTATTTCCAATTAGCCTTTTTCCTTCTTTTTTTTCGACAATATGAGATTTGGGGAGTCCAATTGATTGAACATTTGACAGATATTCAGTACAAAACTCAACCGCTTCTTCAGCAACGTATCGCTCGGCAATACAACCCTCTGGTCGACTTCTGTTTTTCACGTACCCTTTTAATATTTTCATATAACGTTCAGCAGGGTACATCCATCTCATATAAGCTGGTCCGCACAGTTGTGTCTCTTTCACAAGATGAACGACTAGATGAACCATTATGTCAAAAAACGAGGGAGGAAAATACATTTCAAGATCACATAAAGTAACAACTATCTCATTTTGCAATGTTGGTAAGATCGCGGGATCGACCACCTTACTGCAAATAGACCTGAAGAAGAAACACAGCTTAGTTATTGCGCTTCTTACTTTTTCTGGCAGAATAGAACGTATACCTATTGGTAAAAAATGTTCCATTATAACATGGCAATCATGCGTCTTCAAACTCTTTAACTTGAGGTCTTTCATGGACACAAGTCTTCTAATATCTGAAGAGTAGCCTTCTGGAACTTTTACTTCACTGAGGAACTTACACAATGTTTTCTTCTCCTTTCTAGATAGAGTGTAAACAGCAGGTGGCAGATATGTTCGTCTTCCTTTCGTCACGGGCCCCAATTCAGTTCTCATCCCCATGTTTACCATGTCATTCCTTATGTTAACGCCATCCTTAGACTTTCCTTGTATATTGAGTAGCGTACCTATAACGCTGTCAAATACATTTTTTTCAATATGCATAACATCCAGGAAATGTCTTACGTACAACGACTTCCAATATGGAAGTTCAAAGAAAATTGACTTCTTCTTCCACCCACCCTTGACAATTGAATGTGCAAAAGGCTTGCCAAACTGAGTGCTCACATCTTTCACCTTTTCAAAAATTTGATCACCTGACAAAAAAGGCGGGGCTGTACGATGTTCGGCCTCTCCATTGAATGCTTTTCTCCACCCACGGTAGTGATGATTAGAATTTAAGAATCTACGATGGCCGAGAAAGACATTCTTCTGACAAAGCGCCAATCGTGTCGTATCGGTTTCATCTTCACAAACAGGACACGCCTTTTGACCCTTGTTGCTGTACCCGGATAGATTTCCGTATGCTGGAAAATCATTAATTGTTCCAAACAACATCGCCCTCAAGTTGAAACTTTCTTTCCTATACCCATCGTAAACCTCCACACCTCTCTCCCACAAAAACTTTAAATCTTCGATTAAGGGTGCCAAGTATACGTCTATGTCATTCCCTGGTTGTTTAGGCCCAGAAATTAGCATAGATAACATCATGTACTTACGCTTCATACATAGCCACGGAGGTAAGTTATAAATCATAAGAATCACAGGCCATGTGCTATGCGAGATACTTTGAATACCATGCGGGTTCATTCCATCAGTAGACAATGACAACCGAAGGTTTCTTGCTTCTTTTCCAAATTCAGGATATTCAGTATCAACTTTACTCCATTGTGGTGAGTCTGCCGGATGTCGCAACTTTCCATCAATAATTCTTTCATCTGCATGCCAAGTCAAGTGTCTTGAATCGGTCTCACTACGATACATGCGTCTAAATCTCGGAATTATAGGAAAATACCATAAGACTTTAGCAGGAGACAACTTTTTCTTATATCGAGGGGCACCACATTTAGGACACTCATTCAACGCTGCATACTCGTTTCGAAACAAAACGCAATCGTTTGGACATGCATGTATCTTATCATAGCTCATTCCAATAGAAGACAACATCTTTTTGGCTTCATACGTTCGATTGGGAAGAACATTATCCTCTGGTAGCATATCTTTCATAAGGGCTAATAACTCTGTGAAACTTTTATCCGACCATCCATTGTCCGCCTTTAAGTTGTACAACTTTAACACCGCAGACAATCTTGTGAATTTTGAACAACCAACATACAACGGTTTCTCTGCATCGCTTACCAACCTCTCAAACATTTTGGGACAATCCGCAAGATCTTCTTCAAGCGCTTCTGCAATCTCTTCGACTCGATCACAATCGTATGTGTCTGTGCAATCGTCGTTTGAAGCATACTTCCTATTACAACTCGACTCAGCATTCCCGGTACTTTTCTCACCATGCATTGTCCAACATGTATAACTTCTATCAATTCCAAACCGTAGTAAATGAGATCCCAACTGATTCCCGTCAACCTTACCCCCGGCATAACAGCAACCCAAGCAAGGACACGGCATTCGAAGCGGGTCTTTGGAGTGCGCAACCGCAAACTCAACAAATTCCCATACCCCTTTCTCGTACTCTTTCGACAATCGGTTTGAATTCATCCATGTCTTATCCATGTCTTAATTAAGCTAAACAAAAACGGTCAAACTTTCACTCTTCACAAGTAACCCCTATGGCGAATTCAATTCACAAAGTTAGTAAGTACCTCACTTAACGATAAACGAAATTAAAGAGTTACTGAGAGGAAATTAATTTTAATAAATAACTAATAAAATAAAATAAAATAAATATATAAAATTACTAAAAAAAAACCTTAATTTTAACTCCAAAATAATTTAATAGACTTCACAACTTTAATATATAAGATATATGATTCACTCTAACCTAACTTTCACTTCAAATTTAGTATTTATTTCACCTATTTGTCATCATAATCTAACAACATGTTTCACACTAACCTAACTTTCACTTCAAATTTATAGAGTATTTCTTTCACCTATTTGTCATCATCTTAATTATTTAAATTCTATTAAGAACATGATACATAAAGGCCGAACATATGCTAACACTTGAATCAAAAAATTATGTTGCTTAAGAATCAGGACTAAAGATAATTTATAAACATCGACATTCTTCAACCAATGAGACGAGTTTCACACAAAGAACAAAACTATTAAAACTCACACAAAGTTCAAAACAGACTTCATAAACACAATAATATAAACCTTAGATTAGAACAATAAGCTTATTTAAGGAACTTTAAATATATAAACCTTAGTCTACATTGTTTGTTATGGGTGGGAAATAACAGTTTCATTACTACAGCAAATACATTCCCTCCCCATTCTTGATGTTGTTTTGGAAGGCATGTCCATGACTTTCATAACTGGAATTCCTAAATTGCACAGATTCAAGGCCATCCTATTACTTCCACTACTAATAGGGGTTAAGTTCTCTTCATCTATTTCTTTCCTATTGAAAAAAGAATCATTTTTTCTACTCTTCATTATCACTTTTGTGATGCATAATCAATTAAATAAATTAACACAACACAACAAAATCTCAAAATTATCTAAGTTCCAATCTTACACATATTAGTAAGTACCAATTCTCTAAATTCCAATTCCACTACATTATAGCGCATTAAAAATATAACCACCTCTAATATAAACAAATTCCTTCTACTCCTAACAAATTAAAAAATAAACACTACCATTTTTCTATTAATGTCTTATGTAACTAATAATTAAAGTTTACAAAATTTCAACTTCTAAGGCACCAAACTAAAAAAAATTATCACATTATCACAATACAAACACAATACTTCAAACCAGAACATCAACTTAATAAAACAAACCAAAAACACATTATCACATTATCACAATATTATACTTCAAACTAAAACACCAACCTACAACAACACAAGATTACTTCAAGATTAATTTTTAAAAACAATGTTAAATCTTACTTAAGATTTAAGAGGAAGGAAGCAAGTTAGATGAAGAAGATGGACTTCTAAAAACCAGTTCGTGAAGGCCTCTGGAGGATTGAGATTACTTGAATGAGAGAGATTACTTAAGCAATTGAACGAGAGAAAGAAATTGTTCTCCTGGAATGCGAAAATATCAATTGGTTAGGGTAAACAAGAACAATGACATTAGTTTCTTTGACATTAGTTTGAAGAAACTGTTGAATGAAGAGTATAAAAATACACAAGTTTCCTTGACATCCATCACAAATGACTTACTTAGTGAAGCATCAAAAGATAGTGATACCTTAAATCTTGAGCGCTTTAGCTTGTTTGTTGTTGAAAACAATTGAAATGGATAGTGAAGAACACTGTAAAGATCATTTTCATTACTAGAAATTAGTAAACATGATTGTGCACATTGAGGTGAATAGCATAGAACAAACACAACAGTAGTTAGTAATCACGATTCTGGAAAATTAGCATTTAGGCACAACACAATTAAGCTCAAGATTCATCCAATTCCGAATCTATCTATATTTATTCACAATATCAAGAATCTAACATCAACACAAAGAATTGCAATTGATTCTATGTCAATAGATTAGCACAATATCAAGAATTAGTTCTTATGTCAAGAATTAGCAATTCAATTCTATGAGGAATTTCTACGTACACCTAATGTGCAAATGTTATGTCTACAAATCTATGTTAAAATCTACATCACAAATTCACATAAACATTATCACAAACACATAATATGCATGCACAAATTACTCAAGTATTCAACAAAACTATGAAAATCAAGTAATGTTACCTAAGATAATTTGTAGAAAATTGGAAGTTGGATGTTGTTGATGATGATAACAGGGAACCACGTTTGGACTTGACAAAGAGCTTTGAAGTAGGAGCGACGGAGATGGCTGAGGAAGTGACGGCAAGTGACGGTGAGGAACAAATGGAAATAGAAGAAGAATGGCGGCAGCAGTGAAGTAACGGTCGCGGATGGGGTTTTACGGATGGAGATGAGGCAGAAGTGAAGGTTATGGAAGTTCGTAACAGTACTGAGGTCTGGACTTTGGAGTGTGAAGGTTGATGTGAGAAGACGAATGGGGTTTGTATAATTTTGTTTTTAAAAATTTTAATTTTAAAAAGGCTATGAAAGCGCTTTTGAAAAGCGCCTTAGTAGATGTAGCTATACCAGCGCTTTTAAGGGTAAAGCGCTCTTGTACCCCACCCCCTACCAGAGCGCTTTTGAAAAGCGCTCTCATACCCCCTTACCAAAGCGCTCTCATACCCCCTTACCAAAGCGCTTTTCAAAAGCGCTCTCATACCCCCCCTTACCAAAGCGCTTTTCAAAAGCGCTCTCATACCCCCCCTTACCAGAGCGCTTTTTAAAAGCGCTTTCATACCCCCCCCACTATAAGAGCGCTTTTTTAGCGTGTTTTTTAATTTTGTCTTTAGCGAAGCCTATGCCAGCGCTTTTCCTAAAAGCGCTTTCGTAGGGGTGCTGCTAAAAGCCAAATTTGGTATAGTGGTTGATCATGATTCATCAAGAAACCTCAAGATTCATCAAAAGTCAAAAGTTAATAAATTAGGGTTTTCTTTAGGAGAAGTCAACTGAACTTTGACCAAGCATAACTTTCACATACTTCATCATAAAATTCTCAACCAAAGCTCATTTTCAAGAAAATTCAATTCTCTACAACTTTGTCTCCTTAAGCTCAAGGCCAAAAATGCTTCATTTGAGAGATATGAGCCAAAATATTACAGGTCATTTTAAAATTCAACAAAAAGACACTTTTTGTCAAAGCAATTTACATCAAGTTAAAATCTTCAAATGAAAAAATGACCGACATTAAAGTTGTAGGAGACATCTTAAGGTTTCCAAAAAGTCCTAGATCATCCTAATATGGTGAAAATTGAGCGAGATATGATTGGTGCAAGTTGGACAATTTTGAGAAAATGCATGAAATTCAATTTGAAGCAAACTTGATTTTTGGGCTAATGGGTCTATCTTCTAAAGTCCAAACGTGTCTCTGACCTCATAATGAACCTCTAAGTCCCTTCATGCATTATTTTAATTTTTATTTCATTTATTTTTATTTTTATTCATTTAAATTTAAAATTAAATCAAATAAATATTAGATAAATGTGTAAGGCATATAAGGCTTTCGATTTGATTATTTTGGAGGCCCATGACCAAGCTACAAATCGTGCATACTTATTTCCCAACTAAATCTCCATGGTTTTGTCACTTTTCAATATATTTCCAAAACAAATCAAAGATATGTTTTGTATAAAGTCCAAGCTCGTGCTTCTGACCTAATCTCTTCATCTATATATATCCATCATACAGACCAAAGGATACACGCACAGGCTGCCTACAAGAACTCTCAAAAATCTCAAAATTTCACAAACTAGGACAAACACAAAACCCTATTTGCAGCCTCCTTCAATCAAAACCAAGCATCCAAACGCATTCCTGTAGTTCCCAGGATCATTACCAAGCCAAGAAACAAGCTTGTCCACGCCTGGAATCATTCATTCAAGCCCACCGGTTTGGTAAAATTTCTCAATTCGAATTTGTCAATTTGTGCATTGTTGTTTACTTTTATTTCCCAAATGTGTTTAACATGATGTGTGAGACAAGGTTGAACCAAAATAATCCAGCTCTAACATAGAGAACATGATTTTTCATCGTTAGGGCATGAAGTGTTGTTTTCTTCGAAACTCTGTATACAGGCATTTTCAGGTCAAACCAATGTTACCATTGAATTCGCAACCCTCAAATTAGAGGGGTAGGGTCCCTCTTAATCTTTGTTTTGTAGGTTTTCGCAGGTTAAGAATTTTGTATCATTGGAGAAGACGACTGGAGCGAGGGCTCCCGCGTCTCTCTGATTTCAGTTTTCTTTTTATTATATAATATATTGCTTGTGTTTGAGTAATAGAAAAGAAGCATGGCTTAGTGGTAAAGCAGGCGCGCGCGTATCATGAAGGGCGTGGGTTCGATCCCATCCTTTTGGCATTATTTTGCTTAATTTCCCGCATTTTCATACTTATGTAACTGCCCCAAAGCCATGTAATAGCGTAGGACTTTACATTCCACACTTTACTTTTTCTGCTATATTTTATACTGCTAGTAACTAGGGTTTGTATGGCAAGACTAATAACTGAACATAGAAAACCCTAATCTCAAGATAAATAACTGAAATCAATACACTCTTCACACTTGCACCCCTAGGGTACCCTCTCTTGCTGCCTTACGATTAATAGCCATGTCCCTAAAAAGTAGGGATACTTTAGCAAAAGACCATTTCAAATAAAAGATCATAGTCCTTCGATGAGTTGCCTACGAAAATGATCTAGTCCCTCCGATACAAATTATCAAAGTATCCTTACATGTTGCCTTCAATGACCATTCGATGACCATACGTTTGTCCCTTCACATCCAATAGATAGGGCTACCTACCAACTAATGGTACGGATGACACTATCTCTAAAGGAGAAATAAAAAAATAAGAAAGACTTTAGTGGGCAAGAAACTCCTAATTGCTTGCTCACAACTTTTCTCACACACAATATATTTTTCACACTACTTTTCAAAAAAATATTTTCAAAAACACTTTATACGCATTCTTGAGGACTGATACAAAAATCATTACAAAGTCAGCCTTACATTGGAAATTTCAAAATATTTTCAAACAAATCACACACACACAAACCAAGTTTTCAAAGTGAGCTAAGCAATTAAGAGTCCGTAGATAACTACAGATGAAAAGGGTGCTAACACCTTCCCTTTTTATAACTTACCCTCTGAACTCAAAATCTATCAAGATCTTTCTTGTTCTTTTCACCCTTTCCTAAATATTGGATAAAAGAAAAGCCGGTGACGACTCTTGCTATCCATACATTTAGATAAAACCAAAAAGTCAATTCTCTCATCATATTACACCTAATTTTATAGATGATGACGAACTTGTTTAGATACAACTTTGTTCTGGTAGACATCCGATATGAATGTCATGGTTTGAAATTGTGTGTAATTCACATCGATGTTTACTTGAATGTAATTGAACTGCCTAATGCAAATGCCTGTCATATTTGAGCTGCTATACTTTTGACTTGAACGAAGTTGATTCAATTTTCTTTCTTAGAATAACTTGACTGTAACTCCCTTTCTTTCCAGGTTAAAGTATTTTTTTTTCTTTTCACATTGAATGTTCCTTTTATTTATCAGTTAAAATTAGATTAAGGGCACTTTGAAATTGAATGTTCCTTTTAAACATATTCACATTGCGACTTACGATAAAACATTGACGACACAAAACATGAATAAGTGTTAAAATTACAATTTCATTGCTTAAAGTTTTCAAAGTCCCATATCTTGAGTGATGAGATTTTCAATTTCTGAAACATGTTTTTAGAAGCATGTAAAATTTTTCAATTTCCTTAATGAATGTTGGATGCATGCTGTTAGCATGTCTTGAATTTTTATCTTTCTACGAGCTTGTGTTTCACAAGAAGGAAAAATAATTTAGTAGTAAAGGAGTATGTATTCCTTCCATTAAAACTGAAACACTTGGCATTGGCATGTATGGTTTTATCATTTTTAACTTCTCTTGAAAAATGTCAAACTTTGGTAGGAAATACCCAAAGCTTCCTCCATATTAACAAATATTTGTTGGGTTGTATATCTAATTTATTTTCATCAATAATAATTTTTATTTGAGAGGCAAACTCTATTTTTAAATGAAAGCACATATAGTGATTATCCTTAAATAGAACAATTGTCTTTATTTGAGTAAAAAATTCTATTTCTTTTACGGGCAACTATCATCAAAATATATATTTTATTTTAATTAGTAATTATTTTTTATTTGAGACATCAATTATTTTATAATTAAATAACTCATTTTAAATTAAACTAATAATTTACATTTTCATTATGCAAATCATTCATAGTTCTATTTATTCATACTATTCATATCATTCAAAAATACTACACCAAAAAAATTGACTCATGCTGACAAATACTTGACTAGTTAAAAGATAAAAAGAAACAAGCTACTTAAACAACTTGTTAGGAAACTATGGAGAATTTTTCCATGGTCAAATTTGTGAAAGAGCAAAGCATAATACATAAGCACACAAAATTAATAATAAATGAAATATATAAAGTGATTAATCATTTCTCACAGAAAACTCACAATCCAATCCCATTAAAATATTTTTAGAATTTTATTATGATATATTACAAATAAAATAAAAACGACTTTTATAATTAATAAAAAAATTAGTTATGATATAATATCTCTTTAAAGTTCTCTTAATTTTATTTTTATTTACTAATTATTTTTTCTTGTTTTTCTCTTCGTTATTGACCAACAATCTCTCACTTGAAGACTCAAATCATTCAATCTTATATCTTGGTCATATGACAACCTTTTTTGATTTTTTATTCTAGTAGGCCAAGTGAAGTTGAGCACAACTTTAATTTATCGATTGTCACCATCTTTGTTAACATTTCTATTGACTTCTCACTTCCTTGAATCTTGCTCAATGTTAGTTCATCATCCTTCAACAAAGATATGATAAAGTGATATTAAAGACTAATATGTTTTGCTCTAATAAAAGATTAAATTCTTTTCTAAATATATTACACTCTGACTATCATTGTACAAAATACTATTCTCTTGTGTAAAGTCCAACTCTGTTAAAAATTCTTGAAGTCATATACAAATTTTATTGGCTTCTGTTACTGATACATACTCGACCTCTATAGTGGATAAAGAAATAATATTTTATATCCTCGACGTCCAACTAAATACTCTAGTACAAATGGTAAGTATATAGTCGGTTGTACTTCTTCAGTGATCGACATCACCTACAAAGTCTGCTTCAACATAACCTTGTACTTTTGTTTCTCTTTTGCCAAATTACAAGCATTTCTTAGTGGTGCCTAGTAGATACCTTAAAATACACTTAACTTCTTTCCAATGAGCACTATTTGTATTTGATAGAAGCTTGCTAACAACTCCCACTGCATGGCCAATGTCTGGCCTCGTACATACCATTGCATACATCAAACTTCTAGTGGCTGAAAGCATATATAATCTTAACCATGGATTCTCTTTCTTCCGTCGTCTTAGGTGACTCATTCTTAGATAGGATAGGAAAAAGTGACTTGCCAAAGGTGTGATTACCGGTTTTGTATTGCCCATGTTAAATCTTTGAAAAATACGGTTGATGTACTCTAATTGAGATAATTAAAAAACTCGATTTTTCTTATATCTTGTGATTTGCATCCCAATGATCCTTTTTTGCATGAACTAAATCCTTCATGACAAACTCCTTTGGTAACTATGTCTTTAAGTTTCTAATCTCGTCCATATCAGCTCTACCAATATAACATTGACAAAAAGTAACAAAATGATATAATTGGACTTATATCTCTGAAGAAACATCAATGGTCGACATTTCACTTATTGAAACCTTCCTTGTGCATTAAGATTTCAACTTCATATAACATTGTCTTAGAGCTTACTTTAGGCCATACAAGATATTCTTTAGTTTATATGTAAGTATTAAGTGCGTCTAAGAGAGGGTGAATTAGGCACTTTAAAATTTTACCAGTTTTAGACTCAATTTATTCTTATTTTTCTGATTTGATGTAAGTGTTTGAATTTGAAAGCAATAAAGTGCAGAAAAAATAAAGAACACGAGGATGTATCCTAGTTCTCTTTACAGTTTGAAGGTACGTCTAATCTCCTTTTCAACACAAAAGAGATTTCACTATTGTTAGGAATTGTACAAGACCAACACAATCACCAAGAAAAATTCTCTTGTGATCAACCAAGTTAAAATGAGAATAATCCTCTCACTTTAAATTGTTTTGCTTCCAACAATCTTGGACAACAAGGTATTACAACCAAACCTAGAAAATATTTAAGTAAGAAAAGTATATATATATATATATATATATATATATATATATATATATATATATATAATATATATATATATATATATATATATATAATATATATATATTAATATATATATATATATATATATATATATATATATATATATATATATATATATATCTTCTCTTCCAAATAAGCAATTTGCAAAGATATATTAATTCTCAAGTGTTTATGAATGAGGAAGGAATCTTTTTGAAATGATATGTAAAACAAATGCAGAAAAATTCTCAATAAAAATTCAATTATCAAATTCAATTATCAAAAACACTTGTTTGAAAATTTAGTGAATAATAGTGAATAAATAATTTCAAATTGATAAGGAAGAGGTGAGTTTTGCATTCTAAATACATATATATATATATATATATATATATTATATATATATATATATATATATATATATATTATATATATATATATAATATATATATATATATATATATATATATATATATATATATATATATATATATATATATATATATATATATATATATATATATATATATATATATATATATATATATATATATATATATATATATATATATATATATAATATATATATATATATATATATATATATATATATATATATATATATATATATATATATATATATATATATATATATATATATATATATATATATATGAAACACCTTAACACCCTTCTAAAAGAGTATGAAATCATCAAAAGGTGCAACGGTTAAGGGGCCAAAAGGTGAAAACATTCAGATTAGAATTCAAATGAAAAATATCCAATGCTTCAGTGGAAATCGATTACGAGAAAGGGGGTAATCGATTTTGCTGAAGCATTGCCTTAAAAAATTTGAAAAAAATGAAACGTTAATCGATTTTCAAAATAGCTGAAATCGATTTCCACGGTAAAAAATCAGTTTTCCATAAAAACTTGTAGGTTTGGTCACAAAATGGAAATCGATTACCACAATCCCTATAATCGATTTCCATAGTTGATACTTGAAAAACAACTTTAGAAAGAGGCTCAAAGGCAATTTGTAATCCAACTAAAAAAAGTATGCATGCTAGGGAAAATGTGGAGGTGTATTGAGCACTAAGTTATCAACATAAAATTGCATGTTTGTACCTCAATACAAAATGACTCAAGACATCCATGCTAATCTTCAAAGAGACAAGTCTTAAATAAATGATGAGCCTTGGACACTTGATGAAATAATTTGAGCTTGAGCATTTTTCCATTATTTTGCCATTCATTTGATTATCAATTTATCTTCATCAAAACAAAATAGATGGAGAGTCTTGAGTTCACATTACACACCGTAGTTTTCCCCTTCTTTTGAAAATCCTTCAGGCTGGGGCAAGCATATATCCTCAACTAAATATCCATAAAGAAATGTATTATTCACATATAATTTCTCAAGATAGAAATTTTAACTAGAAATAATAATTAACTCATACCTGATTGTATTGTGCTCCACAACGGGAGAAAAAATTCCAGTGAAGTCAATTCCTTCCTTTTGATGGAATCCTTTTACCACTAGTCGGGCTTTTTATCGCTTAGAGCGATCATGGCCATCCTTCACCCGATACACGCATTTGTTATGAAGTGCCTTATTTCCTATAGGTAACTTAGCTAGCTCCCATGTCTGATTAGAAATTAAATATTTCATCTCGTCTTTCGTGGCAAACTCCCACTCACTAACATCTATGGTCTGGCATGCTTCTTCATAATCATCAGGCTCCCCTTCGTTATATGATTACACTTTCTTGTTATATGTTTTGCATGATGTCAAAACTAAGATAACTTTAACATTTATGTATATTGAGTGGTATCTCTGAATCTTTATGTTCACCTTTATATTAGGGTACTTATAATGCATTTAGAACATGTTTGGAAAAGGCATGATGCATTAGAAATCAGTTCAGGCATAAAAAACAGGTCTATGTGTCGACATATATGAGGTATGAGTCGATACACGTGGGTCAATATTAAAGCTTGTAGACTATTTTTCTATGTGTCGATACACACAACTTTTCAGGTCGACAGATACTGAAAATATTTCATCTATGTGTCAACACATACGATATACAGGTCGATACATGTAACTCATTTTTAAAGTACGTGGATTATGTTTCTATGTGTCTACACATGACCTCTATTAGGTCGATGCATGTTATAAAATGTGTCTACACATAACTTATATGTGTCGACACATGTTGTATCTTTTCTGAAAAATTGCATTCTTTATCAAACTTCTAGGTTTTCCTTTTGCCTACAAATTACACACATATAAATACTTCATACATGCATCATTTAAAACTTAATGAAATTATAAACACATAAAAAGAATTCTCTTCATTTTCAACCTTCCATATATACGCACGCACAAACAAACTACACATGATCATTTTTTGTTAGGGTGCAATCTAGATAAGTGTTGATAATGTCCAATTTAGGTTGTTGTATCGGTAAATTGGGGTGAGAATCATTGGGGTTTTCATTGGGAAAAACCTTAGGGTTTGTCATATAAGATTATACTGTTGATTAGGGGGTTTACACAAGATTTCACAAATATTGGATTCGACCGAGTGAAAGCTTCAAAAAACTGTGGGTTTGATTGAAGAAGTAGCATGAGATGGTGAATCATTTAGAAATCATGGGACACGATAATAGGCAATTGGATTTTATTGAGTGAAAGCATTAAAGAACGGGGGTTCTTACAAAGAAGTAGCGCAAAATAGTGAATCAATTGGTGTTATCTGGATACTAAGTCGAGCTCAAGATCAAGGGAAAATAAAGGGTTAGAATCAACATTAAAACATCTTATTTGTAGGGATGTATTACTACATTTCTCTTGTAATCGACTTTTTGTAAAGTAAGATTGATATCTCAATTCCATTTGGAATTAGGGGAAGACGTAGTCATAGTAAGGACGATTGGTGAATTTCCTAAGAAAATCCTTGTGTCCTCTCTCTCTTTCTATCTATCTATCTATCTCTCTCACTCTCTCTCATTTACTTTCTATAGCAAATTGCTAATTTCATTGATTGTGTAATCGATACGTATAGAAAAACCATTTGATTGTTTAACTTAAAATTACCTTGTTGATTAGATTACAATCAATTAGATTGTAAGTGGTATTTCATATCAACAAAGTCAAAAGGAAAATCTGAAAAATTGATTGCACACCAAGTGTTCGATAATTTGCTATATTTCGTTTTTATCTATAATTTCATTGGAAATAGGTTAACATTGTGATCATAGTAAAATGATTGATTGAGAAATTATTGTATTAAGTTATAATCATTATCTTATATTCCATTCGGTATATTACGCATATCCGTTTTTCAAATAATCGGTTCAATTTAGAAGACTTGTTTGATTTAGGCTAAAACTTCCACTTGCCATAGTTTTTCATTCGCTTTTAAAACAATTTTTTTTTATAAAAAAAGGCATTTTTAACTTGGGGATATATTCCCTCCCCCCTTTAGATAAGTTTTCATTGTCTAACAATTGGTATCATGAGCTTCAGTTTATTTCATGCTTCAAAATGCTTATTAGATAATGGCTACCGAACCTAAAGGGGCATATAATAGAACGATTATTTTCACCGGGGAAAACTATGGTTATTGGAAATCTTGTATGTGTATTCATATCATCATATGATAAGTGAGTGTGTGATGCCATTATCAATGGTCCAACTCAAATTACTGTGACCGATGCTAATGGTGTTGTCACACCATATTAGAATGATGATGATAAGAAAAAGTGGGCTCACGATTGGAAAGCACAAAATATTCTCATATCCTCTCTTGGTGTTGATGAATTTTATCGTGTTTCCCATTGTGAAACCGCTAAAGCTATGTGGGACACATTGCATGTTTTCTGCGAGGGAACTAATGAAGTTAACCTATCTAGAATTAATACATAAAATCAAGAGTTTGAACTATTTTACATGAAGCATGGTAAAACCATTACCGAAATGTAAAAGAGGTTCCCTCATCTCATTAATCGTTTGAATGCACTTTAGAAATCGATTTCCAATGATATTGGTACTAATAAAGTTTTGAGGTGTCTTACTAGGAATTTTTAAGGAGAAGAAGCTAAATAAGGAGAAAGGCAAGGATAAGAAGGTATAAAAGAAGTTTATCACTCTAGCGACTTCTAGTTAGAGATCCTCAACAAATGAGCAAATTGATACTAATACTAGTGACGATGAAGATTCAGATTATGAAGAAATGAGGTTATTTGTGAATAAGTATAATAGGTGCATTATAAACAATTGTAGGAAGTCAGGTCATTATAGGCCGTAGTGTCCATCTCTTGACAAATATAAAGAAAAGGGCCAGTACAAGAAGTCTATAAAATCTTATGTTGCATTGGAAAGTGATAGTGGTTCATCAAGTAATAAAAGATCAAGTGATAGTGAAGTGGATGTGAATGTATGTCTCTCGACCCATCAATGTCAAAAGAAGAAAAAGAATGTTAGTCATTCTAAATATGAACACGTTGATAAGTTGCATTGTTCCAAATCATAAAATGCTTTTGAAAATCTACATAGAGAAGTCGTAGATGCTTTTAAGAAGTTATCTTCAAATAAAAGAATCTTTTTTCACACTTAGAAGATAATATTTTAGAGACCAAAAAGAAAATGGAAGTTCTAAAGCAATCTATTGTAGATAGTCAAAAGGTTAAGAAAGAGAAAATGGAACCATCTTGGTTCGGTTGTGAAACTTGTCACATTTGGTAAAAAGATACTAAAACTCTTAAAGCTAAATTGGACAAAGTGTTACAACCAAAGATTACATTTGCTATTGATCCCTTTAAGTTTAAAAAATATTTGAATAGACCATATAAAAAGTATAGCTTTGTTAAAAAGGATCCTAATAGCAAAGGTAAATCTCATTACAATTTGACTTATCACTATTGTTGCAATAAATGTCACACTATTGAAAAATGAAAATTTAGAAGTTTTTTTTTGTTTCTAAAAGTGTTTTTCAATGATTTCCCAAATGAAATCATATTTCCACTCACTTCCAAGGACCTAATGAAAGTTGGATACCTATCACCTTTGTTTGATCTTGTAGGTTGAATGTCTTGGCTCTATGAAGAGAAGACGGATTCTCGACAGTAGATGCTCAAAGCATATGACGGGAGACATTTCCCTATTCTATGCCTTTATGGAGAAGAAGAAGAGTTTTGTGTTCTGTAGATACAACAACAAAGGTGCAATACTTGGAAAAGGTAATGTAGGTAATCCCTCGTCTACTACTATCTCTGATGTTATGTTAGTTGATGGTCTTAGACACAATACTGTTAGTATTAGTCAATTGTGTGGCAAAGAGTGTAATACGGTGGTAGAACTGACTTGGATATTTTGCGTTTTATTGCAATTGTTGCAGATAGCAAGAGTCGCCACCGACTTTTCTTTTATCCAATAAGGAAAGGGTGAAAAGAACAAGAAAGACCTTTGAGATATTTTACCGTTGCATCCTTAATTTCGCCCCTAATATGTTTTAGTCGCACTTTCATATCATATTTTGTTATTTGGTCACGATCACTAGTAAATATCTTCATTCATCACATTTTGCATCATTAGTCGTATTTAAGTTGATCAGTCTTTCAGTTGTAAAATACCCGGCGTTTCACATCATTCATTTTTACCTGTTTACCATTTTTCTTGCATTGCTCCAAGTTGTTTATATGTCGATAATAAAAATATTTTGGTTTTATAGACAAACTGTTAAAAGCGATTCAACAATGTACGAAAAATTAGCGAGAAAAATATTTCAAGTTTTCACCTTTTACCGATCATTTTATGAATCTGCATCTCGCATAGATTATGACGGTATGCTCGCTTTATTTTTTCGATACAGTTTGAAGTCTCGTTTTTAACCGGAAAACGTCTGTTTAGCCTGGTATTTTCATTATCATTTTATTCCTATTTTTACTCTTTTTGAATATTTTTTCTTTAATCTTTGTGACATGTAGAGTATTTTAACGTGTTCATTTTATTTTTTCGGATAAATTTTCGTCCGTTTCTTTATTGTTTTCGGTCATTTTAGCTCTTTATTTTTTATTCAAAAAAATTATTTTAAATTGAATTAATTTTAATACTTTCAGTTTTTATTCCATTTAAGGGCGTTTTTGTCATAAAAAAAAATTAAATACACCTTGCTCTATTTCTATTGGTTGATAACTTAATTTGCGGATTAATGATTTTGAACGGTTCTGATCAATTCTTGAAATCAATTTTTCTCTTCATTTTCCTATTTAAAGGGCCCATATTCTCTTTCTCTCAACGGTCTGCCCCAACTTTTCTCCTAACTTTCTATCCCTCTCTTCTCACAACAATAATACAATAGCAGTAATCTTCTCTCCCTCTAATTTTTTCACAAACCATTCACCCCTTCAATTTTCCCCTTCTGTTTCCTTTTCAATGCACAACATAATCACCCAAACACCATTCGCCAAACTCCCTTTAATTTCAACATCACCATCCCAATTCCACTGTTAAACCGGCAACTTGTCCATCATCAATTCACCCTTCAATTCATCATTTTTCACCTCCATCATCTCCCTCTCTCAGCGAGTACGCCACCACCCTGTTTCTCCAATCTCCGCTCTTCAATCCCATCAAACAACAACTCAGCAATCCAACTAACCATCACCTGTTGTCCGCTAACCTCATTCGCCCAATTTCCGTCCCAATCGCCTGCAACTTCCAGCACCATCAATTAATCGTATCCACCAACATTCCTCTTTCTAACTGTAACCTAACCTCCAACCTTCACTGTATGCTAGCTGCACACAAACTCATCATCACTGCGCAATAATACCATGTTCCACTTATTCTGTCCTGTTAACAGCTCCTCATCACATCCACCTTCCAATTTCCGTAACCCCACTTTCGATCTCTCCCTCCTCCGCATTCTTCAAATTGGTATCTCCCACACTCTCTCCCTCCGCTCACCTTCTTCTGACGATTTCACCACCGTCCATGTCACCGCCATCGACGCCTGCCACTGCCCTGGATCCATTTTGTTGCTGTTTTGGGGAGATTTTGGTTGTGTGCTTTTTACTGGTGATTTTCGTTGGGAGCCTGATTGCGAGAAGGCGAGGGTTGCTAAGGATATGCTTAGCGATGGTATCAATGCTCATGGTGGTGACGGTGTTGATGTTGTTTATCTTGATAATACCTACGCTAATCCTACCTATGATTTTCCTACTCGTACTGTAGCCACTCAGCAGGCTATTGATATAATTTCGACCCATCCTGACCATGATGTTATTATTGGTATCAATACTTTGGGGAAAGAAGATCTATTGGTTCAGATTTCAAGTGCACTTAACATTTTGATTTGGGTGTGGCCAGAGCGGTTGTAGACTATGCATCTTCTTGGTCTCCCTGATATATTTACAACAGATACAACTCTTACTAGAGTGAGAGTTGTTCCTATGTATAGCTTTAGCATTGATACATTGGAAGCGTTAAATAGAATCCGTCCAACATCCGCTTACCATCCTCACCTATTGTGAACAACACTTCACCTCATTGTCAAACCGCAAGCTCCCTCCGATCAGAGCAGCTGCCATTCACGGTACCCCTGTCACCGCAAGCTGCCATTTCAGTAACACTTCTTTCACCATTTTTCACTTAATTAATTTCTATTTTGTTTTAATTGAATTAATTGGTGATGTTGTATTGTGTTAAGTTTGAGATGGTAAAGTTTTAATGTAAATAAACTTTCATTTGAAAAAAAAATATAAAAAAAATATTAGTAAATCTTATATTTAGATTTAGTTTAGTATTAATTTAGAATTTTTTTAATTAGTTTAGATGTATTTTATAACTTTAAAATATTTAGAATCATAATTAATAACTTTAGAATTTTAATTTAATTAGATATAAATTAGTAATGTTAGAACCTTTAATTAGTTTAGGTATATTTTGATAACTCAAAAATTTTAATTTGTTTAGATCTATTTTATAACTTTAGAACTTCCAATTAGTCTAGATACATTTTGATAACTTTAGAATTTTAATTTAATCTTAGAATTTTAATCTTTAATTTAGAATTAATTTAGTTTTGATTTAAGTTAGTAATTTTATTATTAATATAGTTTAGATTAACTTAGTAATTTTATAATGAATTTAGTTTATACTTAAACTAGTTTAGATGTAATTTAGCAACTTTAGAATTAATTTAGTTTAGACCTAATTCAGTAATATTAGAGTGTTAATTTATTTTAGATTTAATTTAATAACTTTCGAATTTTTGTTAGTAATTTTAGAGTTTTAATTTGGTTAATAAACTTCAAAATTTTATTTAATTTAGTTAGCCACTTTAGAATTTAAGTTTAGTTTACTTAGTAACCTTAGAATTTCAAATTAATCTAGATAATTTTTTAATTACATTTTTCTTTTATTCATGATTCTTCTTTGTCCATTCATTTAGTGTCTTACAATTTATCTTGTTATCTACCTTATTCGTTTCTCGTGGATTTTGACTATTTATGATTTCTTACACGAATATTAGATCTACCCGCTTATGGTTAATTCCAAGGGAAATGTTTCAACTCAGCTGATTTCACGTCATCAAATACATCTTCTACAATCATGCGAATAGCCTCATTCATCTTTTTGCTTGTTTACTATTTTTTCCAAACTTAAGATAATTTTCCCAAAAGGCTCCATTTTCAAACTCACACCTTTTAAGTCAAAACTTCGACACTAGGTCGTCATATATTCAAAATCTCGTCCATACCCATCTTTTAGCCAAACGAATCATTTTAATCAAACAAACAATTTTAACCAAAAACAGATATTTCAAAAGGTTCCTGTGGAGTACCGCAGATGCATTGGGTGCTAACACCTTCCCATTGTATAACCAACCCCCGAACTCTCGATCTCTTTCAAAAACGCATTGTATTTTTTATTACTTTTAAGTATTATTTTACATTGCATACTTTAGGGTTTTATTTCGCTCTTTTCCCTTTTCCCTTGGAAATAATAAAGCGCGGTGGCGACTCTTGCTTTTGTGAGTCAATTTAATTAATAGCTTGATCTCCGATTTTCACCGCTACAGAATTGACGACTCTGCTGGGGAAAGATTGACCTCTTGCTGGTCCATCCCTAAGTGGGTTAAGCCTAATTTGTTTATTTGTTTTATCATTATTTGATTGTCTGATTATATGTATATATTATGATTATTTGGGTGTTGATAATATTTACAAAGGACAAGTCCTATACCCGGACTAAGTTACACTTAGGAATAGGACGGGCGGTATAGTCATGTTAACTTTGAGGGAGTAATCCCAAAGAAGGAGGCATGAGATCCCCCACTCAGTGGAAGGCCCTTTTGAACGTAATATTTGTTTACCCAGTAATCGGGAAGACATTATTATTTTTGACCTGGGAGCCAGAGAAGCTGGGAACCGTAGAACCCTAACCCATCTTGGCCTTTTAGGTGTAGCGCGGAGATTATAACGGAGTAATCCGGAGGTAATTGTTACGCGATGCTACGCTCAGATGAGTTTCTCTTGAGAATATTGTTGATTATTGAGTAATCAAGATGTTGGTAATATCCGAAGGAGGAATGTAGACTCCGGGAACTCTTAGAACCTTGTTCTACAGGTGTGATTAAACCGTTAGTACATACCGTGAGGGTGTTCCTTACCTTGACTCCATGCTCGTGACGTTGAACCTTTCGACTTTATTTGTGACCTTGCTTGTGGTTGTTGCATAGCCATGCATTCATACATCCATAAAACCCTTTTCACTTGACTTTGAAGGAATTTGGAGGTCTTTCTTTGTAAACATCACAAGTTTCGTCAAGCTCAATGGATCTTGGGTGTTGATAGGGTGAAAACCCTAATCCACCAAAATGGATGATTGATCTTGATGATAACTTGATCAATGCTTTGATCCAATTTAAAATTCATCTTCTATCTTCATACTTTGATGTTTACAACTTAATATCTTGAGTTCCTTGAAAGTCAAATAAATACTCTCTTTTGCATATCATACATCATTTTACATTTTTTTGTTTCACTTTCAAAGGTCTTTTTCCGAGTCTTATTTTTCCTTTGGTCTCACTAGTACAACACTCGCGCTAAGAGGACAATGGAGAATATCAAGCAAGAGGTTTCTGAACTCCGTAGAGAGATGACTATTTTGAAAGCTAGTATGGAGCACTTAACTGGTTTGGTTGAAATTTTGGTTGCCCCCCAAGTCAATCCTTCTATGAGGAAAGAAGCGATGATAAAAGTCTTCACTGAAACTCTGAAATCATTCATTCATGAGAAGATGATAATTAATGCGCCTAGTGACTTTCCTGACAAGGTGAATGTGGGAGTGCGTCTAGAAGAAGATGTTGGGAAGGGATGTTCATATGAAGATGGTAGCTCAGCTAATGGTGTGAAGAAGTTTGATAATGACTTTTCCAAGAAGAGAACCAGAGGAAGAAATAATCATCATCAGAATCATCATGTTTCTCCCATTTATCAACAGAATCAGCAAGTTCCTAATCAAAGGAAAACTCAATTTGATCCAATTCCAATCACCTATACAGAGTTGTTCCCTATCTTGATGCAGAAGAATTTGGTTCAGACCCGACCTCCATCGAAGGTTCCTGAGAATATACATTGGTACTACAAAGTTGATTTGGCTTGTACCTTTCATCAAGGTGCTCCTGGGCATGACTTGGAGGGTTGCTTTGCTTTGAAGATTGAGGTTCAGAAGTTGGTCAGAAGTGGTATCTTGTCATTCAAGGACGTTGGTTTTGAAGTTCAAATCAAGCATGCGCCGAAGAGTAAACACGACTGATGGTGACTTTGATTTTTGAAGGATGTTTTCGGTAATTCAAGTCCAGATGGAAAGCCTTCCCAGATCATTAACTTATTTCTGCTTTTTGTAATTTTTCTTGTTTATCAAAACATTGTTTGCATGTAAGAACTTGTTTGCATCTGTATGATTATCTTAATACAATGAGTATGTTTGTCTTGAAGAAATTCATTCGTTTCACTCATATTTGTTTTCAAATTTTAAATTTCTTTTGGCATTATGATACCAACTTGTTGCCCATTCTCTTGCCTAGGCAGAGATTGAAGGGAGGATGATGATCTAAAGAACACAAAATCTATGGTTGTTTGCTTTTGGATAAAATCTTGCTGATGATGTACAGGCATTGTTTCAAATCCCTAAACACTGGATATATAAGGAAGATAATCCCTTGCTAACCCCTTTTGAGCCTTTGAAGCAGAAGTTTCTTTTCTATACGAAAAAACCTTGAATTTTAACCTGGGGCAGGGTAGTTTTTAGTTAATCTGACTGAGTGTTCAAAATTCATAAGGAAGATGTTTTTGAAGAGAAACTACGAGGGATATCCTTCATGTATAATGAATCTAGAGGATGTGGAACCACAATGTTATCCCTCATTCATCAAGAAACGAGGCAATCACAAGCTAATGTCGCACATTTTGTTCAAAAAGTCAAAAATCGAGAAAAAGAAAAAGCCTGCTAAGTCAAAAAACATGAAAACGTGTGACTTAGGCAAAATTAAGGCATCCCGCTGGACTATCAATTCAAAAGAATTAGTTCAGACAAAAGTTAGGGAAAATAAAAATTGCAAAGAAAAGGACTGCAAAGAAAAGTCCTCAGCAAAGAACAAATTGGTGACTACAAACACGAAGACATGAGGTTGGTTTCTACTCCGAAAGCCTCGTCATTTCCTTGACCGTCACAAAATCCTTTTGAGAGATGAACGCTCATGTTGAATTAACTGAACATAGGATTGGAGAACATCACGAAGAATGGGTGGGCACCTATAAATTTTGAGCCTTAAAATTTTTTTTTTCTAAAAAAAACCATGAACCAGACCACGTTACAACCTTCAAAAGTCCTAATTGAAGCAAGGTTATTTTGAAAGCATACTTCCATGAGATAGTGTTCCTGACTCCCATGAACGTTTGTTAAATAGTTATGTTGGTATCATATGATTTTTCTATACAAAAATAAATGATGCTCTAACTCGCAAAATTTGTGCGATATCTTTTCAAAATCTTCAAGACTTACATAACTGTTGCATTAGAATTTTCATTCTCGTAATAAAATTTTCTAACTGCAAAACATTTGTTTGATATCAAGGAAACTCACATATAAGCACCAGTGATGAGTCTATTCTTAAGGCCTGAAGCTCTGTTGAGTAATTGGCGGATCATTTCAAGAAAAAATCATATGCAGGGGCATGTCACCAGAAGACCTTAAGCACGGACGTGTTGCTTCTCCTAATTAATGCTTTCCCAACTTGTTTACTCTTTTGGGGCAAACTTTGAAGACTTTGTTGTGCCAACTACAGTTAATCCGGGGCAATCACGTCGAGATTTGATGAATTCCTCTAAGAGTTTGAAGACACCAGAGCATGGTGAATGCCAGGTCTTTTGTAAAATCCTCTTGAGACGATTTCTCCTCATCAACTATATAGCTTATGGCATTTTAGAAGTGAAGTTATTCGCAAGAATTGTCGTACAACATGCAGCTTATCAGCAGTAAACTTGGGGTATCCAAAATTAGTCCTAGGGGGCAATCCAGATTTGTTAAGATATGTGATATGTTTTGCACACATTATCAGAGAGTGGTGTTCCCAGTATCTCCAGTTAAGCATGACTTTTTCCAGCTGAAACATTGTTTGGGTTGTTATCCTTTCAATGGATTGTTTGCAATAGAAGACTAGACTTTGGGTTTTTCTACCTGAAAATATCTTCCTCTCCAGAGATATTTAAGCCTTGTAAAAGGACCTTGCTCCAATGATGGCCTGTGTTTTATCTCCAGTAATGTTCCCATCCTGTTGAGATTAGCCGAGTGTTGGGTTGTGCTATGATGTCTTATCATCTCCAGTTTATCTTGTCTATTTGTTTTGTCAGCACATACATGGCATTCATTTATTCATTCACACTTGCATCATGCACGCACAGTTGTATTTGTTGATGTCATTGAGTTCGTATACCTTGGTTGGGTCTATTCAAATAATGTATTTGATCTTTCCAAGTAGAGTGCCAACTTAAGCAGAAAATGCGCCTTCTTTCTAATTCCCCACTGAGTTAACTCTCATGGAAGAATCTTGCTTTAGCTTTCCTTTTCCATCTCTGGATAGGATAAATCCCCATTTGAGTTGTTTCCTCATTGGGTGGAGTCTTGTTTGACTGTTTTTATCTCCAGTTTATTCCTGGATTGAGCTTTGTCTCTTGTGAACGATACCCTGTGGATATCTCTAGGCTGTGAAACCTAGATGAAGAGTGCATTTACTTTGCAATTTAAATACGTGGTCTCCTCAAGAAGGATTTACTCATGGTTCCCCATTGAAGATGAACTTTATTCCCCAGCAGTGTTATCACAACCTTCTTCTAGAATATCGACATGACAACAAGCGACTGACTCTTTATTTGAGCAGTTTGATTATTTCTGATTTCTCTACGACAAATGGCGGTCTCTTCATGAGCAGTTTGTCCATCCTCGATGAAATTATTGATTCTCACCTCCAGCAATATCTTCATGATGTGTTATTTATATCTTTGAAAGCAACAAGTGGCGGACTCTTCATGAGCAGCTTGTATGCTTTAATATTCTTTGAAGACAGCAAGTGGCGGTCTCTTTATGAGCATCTTGTGGGTTATTGGTATCTTTGAAAGTAACAAGTGACAGACTCTTCATGAGCAGCTTGTGTACTTTAATACCTTTGAAAACAACAAGCGGCGGTCTCTTCATGAGCAACTTGTATTGTTATTGCTACATTTGAAAAAACAACAAGCGGCGGTCTCTTCATGAGCAACTTGTATGTTATTATCACCTTTGAAAACAACAAGCGGCAGTCTCTTCATGAGCAACTTGTGTGTTATGGTTCTCTTGAAAAACAGCAAGTGGCGGTCTCTTCATGAGCAGCTTGTACAGAAACGGCAAGTGGCAGTCTCTTCATGGGCAGCTTGTACAGAAAACGGTAAGTGGCAGTCTCTTCATGGGCAGCTTGTACGGAAAACGGCAAGTGGCAGTCTCTTCATGGGAAGCTTGTACGGAAAACGGCAAGTGGTAGTCTCTTCATGGGCAGCTTGTACGGAAAACGGCAAATGGCAGTCTCTTCATGGGCAGCTTGTACGTTATTTTTCTTCGAAGACGGCAAGTGGCAGCTTCTTTATGAGCAGCTTGTGGGTTATTGGTAACAAGTGGCAGACTCTTCATGAGCAGCTTGTGTGCTTTGATATTCTTTGAAGACAGCAAGTGGCAGCTTCTTTATGAGCAGCTTGTGGGTTTTTGGCAACAAGTGACGGACTCTTCATGAGCAGCTTGTGTGCTTTAATATTCTTTGAAGACGGCAAGTGGCGGTCTCTTCATGAGCAGCTTGTATGTTATTGACACCTTTGAAAGGAAGCAAGTGGCAACCTCTTTATTTGAGCAGCTTGTGTATCCCCAACAATAATGTCTACTCAGCAAATGGCATCCCTTCGGAAAAGTCCCATGGGGAAGTTTGTTATTTTATCCTTTTCAAGCGATATCTTGGTTAAAGAAGAAATGTGTTACCGTTCTTGGTAAAATTCAGAAATCAGAGATGTTTATTTCCAGCCACAGTGCTGATGTCATTCATTTTATTTCCAGCCACAGTGCTGATGTCAATCATTCTCCAGTCTCAGTACTGATGTCCATCATTTCCTTTTCCAGTCACAGTACTGATGTCCATCATTTCCTTTTCCAGTCACAGTACTGATGTAAATCATTATCTTTTCCAGTCTCAATACTGATGTAAATCATTCAAGAGTCTCTCATTTGAAGTCTATGACTTTGTTTCCCCAGTGGAGTTACAACCTCTTCCTCAGTGGGATTACTGTATAATGTGCTTGGTTTCTCCAGCATAGTCTGTCTCATATGGCGTCATTCCCCATAAAATTCAGAGCATTACATTCATATCATATCATGAACGTAATCGCGGTATCTTAAGTCCAAAAATTGTGTATTCTATATTTAAGTCCCTTCAATCTCGTCGAAATGAAGATCCCAATCTTCATATCTCCAAATAGAAGAAACTTAAATAGGGGCAGCTGTTGTACCCCAATTTTTGACCTAAGATCCCATTTTTGTTTTGCATTTTTTAAGATAAGTCAAGGTCACGAAATACGGTTGGTTTTAACCTCTCACCTTCGAGCTCTGACTATGCGAAGATTGTCAAGTGTTTTGAACATTTTTAGCCTATGTATCACTAATTTCTAATCGCATACAAAGGTGTATGTTCATGTTTTATTTTGTTTCATATGCAGAGACAGGTCTGAATCAAGAGCATCAGGTGTCGCGCCTCAATTAAGGTTTTGAGTCTCCCAAGCCAGAAGTACGGTTGATTGTGGATTCTCGAAGACTGATTCATCAAGGCACACCGTTGCACCCTTAATTTCGCCCCTAATATGTTTTAGTCGCACTTTCATATCATATTTTGTTATTTGGTCACGATCACTAGTAAATATCTTCATTCATCACATTTTGCATCATTAGTCGTATTTAAGTTGATCAGTCTTTCAGTTGTAAAATACCCGGCGTTTCACATCATTCATTTTTACCTGTTTACCATTTTTCTTGCATTGCTCCAAGTTGTTTATATGTCGATAATAAAAATATTTTGGTTTTATAGACAAACTGTTAAAAGCGATTCAACAATGTACGAAAAATTAGCGAGAAAAATATTTCAAGTTTTCACCTTTTACCGATCATTTTATGAATCTGCATCTCGCATAGATTATGACGGTATGCTCGCTTTATTTTTTCGATACAGTTTGAAGTCTCGTTTTTAACCGGAAAACGTCTGTTTAGCCTGGTATTTTCATTATCATTTTATTCCTATTTTTACTCTTTTTGAATATTTTTTCTTTAATCTTTGTGACATGTAGAGTATTTTAACGTGTTCATTTTATTTTTTCGGATAAATTTTCGTCCGTTTCTTTATTGTTTTCGGTCATTTTAGCTCTTTATTTTTTATTCAAAAAAATTATTTTAAATTGAATTAATTTTAATACTTTCAGTTTTTATTCCATTTAAGGGCGTTTTTGTCATAAAAAAAAATTAAATACACCTTGCTCTATTTCTATTGATTGATAACTTAATTTGCGGATTAATGATTTTGAACGGTTCTGATCAATTCTTGAAATCAATTTTTCTCTTCATTTTCCTATTTAAAGGGCCCATATTCTCTTTCTCTCAACGGTCTGCCCCAACTTTTCTCCTAACTTTCTATCCCTCTCTTCCCACAACAATAATACAATAGCAGTAATCTTCTCTCCCTCTAATTTTTTCACAAACCATTCACCCCTTCAATTTTCCCCTTCTGTTTCCTTTTCAATGCACAACATAATCACCCAAACACCATTCGCCAAACTCCCTTTAATTTCAACATCACCATCCCAATTCCACTGTTAAACCAGCAACTTGTCCATCATCAATTCACCCTTCAATTCATCATTTTTCACCTCCATCATCTCCCTCTCTCAGCGAATACGCCACCACCCTGTTTCTCCAATCTCCGCTCTTCAATCCCATCAAACAACAACTCAGCAATCCAACTAACCATCACCTGTTGTCCGCTAACCTCATTCGCCCAATTTCCGTCCCAATCGCCTGCAACTTCCAGCACCATCAATTAATCGTATCCACCAACATTCCTCTTTCTAACTGTAACCTAACCTCCAACCTTCACTGTATGCTAGCTGCACACAAACTCATCATCACTGCGCAATAATACCATGTTCCACTTATTCTGTTATGTTAACAGCTCCACATCACATCCACCTTCCAATTTCCGTAACCCCACTTTCGATCTCTCCCTCCTCCGCATTCTTCAAATCGGTATCTCCCACACTCTCTCCCTCCGCTCACCTTCTTCTGACGATTTCACCACCGTCCATGTCACCGCCATCGACGCCTGCCACTGCCCTGGATCCATTTTGTTGCTGTTTTGGGGAGATTTTGGTTGTGTGCTTTTTACTGGTGATTTTCGTTGGGAGCCTGATTGTGAGAAGGCGAGGGTTGCTAAGGATATGCTTAGCGATGGTATCAATGCTCATGGTGGTGACGGTGTTGATGTTGTTTATCTTGATAATACCTACGCTAATCCTACCTATGATTTTCCTACTCGTACTGTAGCCACTCAGCAGGCTATTGATATAATTTCGACCCATCCTGACCATGATGTTATTATTGGTATCAATACTTTGGGGAAAGAAGATCTATTGGTTCAGATTTCAAGTGCACTTAACATTTTGATTTGGGTGTGGCCAGAGCGGTTGCAGACTATGCATCTTCTTGGTCTCCCTGATATATTTACAACAGATACAACTCTTACTAGAGTGAGAGTTGTTCCTATGTATAGCTTTAGCATTGATACATTGGAAGCGTTAAATAGAATCCGTCCAACATCCGCTTACCATCCTCACCTATTGTGAACAACACTTCACCTCATTGTCAAACCGCAAGCTCCCTCCGAACAGAGCAGCTGCCATTCACGGTACCCCTGTCACCGCAAGCTGCCATTTCAGTAACACTTCTTTCACCATTTTTCACTTAATTAATTTCTATTTTGTTTTAATTGAATTAATTGGTGATGTTGTATTGTGTTAAGTTTGGGATGGTAAAGTTTTAATGTAAATAAACTTTCATTTGAAAAAAAAATATAAAAAAAATATTAGTAAATCTTATATTTAGATTTAGTTTAGTATTAATTTAGAATTTTTTTAATTAGTTTAGATGTATTTTATAACTTTAAAATATTTAGAATCATAATTAATAACTTTAGAATTTTAATTTAATTAGATATAAATTAGTAATGTTAGAACCTTTAATTAGTTTAGGTATATTTTGATAACTCAAAATTTTTAATTTGTTTAGATCTATTTTATAACTTTAGAACTTCCAATTAGTCTAGATACATTTTGATAATTTTAGAATTTTAATTTAATCTTAAAATTTTAATCTTTAATTTAGAATTAATTTAGTTTTGATTTAAGTTAGTAATTTTATTATTAATATAGTTTAGATTAACTTAGTAATTTTATAATGAATTTAGTTTATACTTAAACTAGTTTAGATGTAATTTAGCAACTTTAGAATTAATTTAGTTTAGACCTAATTCAGTAATATTAGAGTGTTAATTTATTTTAGATTTAATTTAATAACTTTCGAATTTTTGTTAGTAATTTTAGAGTTTTAATTTGGTTAATAAACTTCAAAATTTTATTTAATTTAGTTAGCCACTTTAGAATTTAAGTTTAGTTTACTTAGTAACCTTAGAATTTCAAATTAGTCTAGATAATTTTTTAATTACATTTTTCTTTTATTCATGATTCTTCTTTGTCCATTCATTTAGTGTCTTACAATTTATCTTGTTATCTACCTTATTCGTTTCTCGTGGATTTTGACTATTTATGATTTCTTATACGAATATTAGATCTACCCGCTTATGGTTAATTCCAAGGAAAATGTTTCAACTCAGCTGATTTCACGTCATCAAATACATCTTCTACAATCATGCGAATAGCCTCATTCATCTCTTTGCTTGTTTACTATTTTTTCCAAACTTAAGATAATTTTCCCAAAAGGCTCCATTTTCAAACTCATACCTTTTAAGTCAAAACTTCGACACTAGGTCGTCATATATTCAAAATCTCGTCCATACCCATCTTTTAGCCAAACGAATCATTTTAATCAAACAAACAATTTTAACCAAAAACAGATATTTCAAAAGGTTCCTGCGGAGTACCGCAGATGCATTGGGTGCTAACACCTTCCCATTGTATAACCAACCCCCGAACTCTCGATCTCTTTAAAAAACGCATTGTATTTTTTATTACTTTTAAGTATTATTTTACATTGCATACTTTAGGGTTTTATTTCGCTCTTTTCCCTTTTCCCTTGGAAATAATAAAGCGTGGTGACGACTCTTGCTTTTGTGAGTCAAGTTAATTAATAGCTTGATCTCCGATTTTCACCGCTACAGAACCCTTTTCATCCATAGTTATCTATGGGCTCTTAGTTGCTTGTTAGATCACTTTTGAAATTGTTTTGTTTGAAATGTGTTTGTGGTGGATTTTGAAAGTATTTTTGAAAAGCGCATTCGTTTAGGAAAACTTTGTAATGATTCTCGTCTCTATAAGAATGCATACAAAATGTTGGACTTAGTCAAATTAAAGGTTATACCATCACTAAACTGCCACCAATTATGTTCATCTTTAAAGTGTAATTTAGATTTGATACTTAGTTAAATAAAAGAGTCTATGTGATATTTGATATAGATATATTTTATAATGGTTCTAGCACTCAACCTAATATAAATAAAAAATAAATGAAAACGAATTTTGATATCAAATAGAAAATGAATCATTAATTTATTGAAACAAGAAAAACTAATTTTCTTGTAATGTTAATTTTGTTTTGATATATATATTCGAAAAATAACTTATTGACAAATTTTGAGTTTTTCTCAACTTTTGCCGAATTTTAAATTTTCTAAGTCTTTAATTAATATTTATTGAAAAATTATGACTATTGCACATTATCATTTTCGTTGACCTTTTTCAACATATTTAGTACATTTTTAATTGTTGAAACTTAAATTTCAAGTTGTATTTCCTATTTAGGTGTTTTTCAACTCATTTTCTTCTTATTGAAGTAACTTTCGGATTGTCCACTACAATAAATACTCAATCATAGTCAAATAAAAATATCAGAGTTTTCCACTTTCTTTCTATTGCAACAAATTTATAACTCTACACTCCTTTTTGTTTGGTGGATCACTTAACCCTATAACATCATTGAAGGTCGTCTTAATAGCATAATGAATGTAATGTTTTATCTTAATTCATGAAACACTACTAAAAAAAGACATTTGAGAAAAGGTTTTTACATCGGGTATCAAAATATATGATGTAAAAAATACAATTAACAAACTTTTTACATCAGGTATTTATTTGCAATGATATAAAAAATATAAAAAAAATATATTTCGCTACCTATTACATCGGGCAAACGCATCCACCGATGTAAAAAGTTTTCAGAAAAAAATACGGTGACATTTTTGTAAATAAGAAACAAGGTAGTAGAAATATTAAAAAAAAACATGCAACATATTACATCGATTGACTAAAAACCGATGTAATATCTTCACAACAGATATTAATATAAAAAATAAATTAAAGAATAAATTAATTTTTTCGCAACTTATTACATCGGTTGAAGTTTAAACCGATGTAAAAAAGCCAGAAAATCAGCTTGCATCGGGTATTACAATGCACCGATGTGTTTTATATTATTTAATTTTGATAACATATATACTTTATGTGACCAAGAGACAATTTAGTTGTCGTATTTTGTTCACTTCATCGAGAAATTGACAATCACACGAAGAAAATTATTACAAAGTAAGTTTATCTTTCACGTGACTTTCATTGACAACTAATAGTTATGTCATTTTTCATTGGCGAGTAAATTTAGCTATGTGATGTTTATCTTTCTGTATTAGTTCTTTTGAGATTCATCAAATGGCAAATGGAAATAGAAAAAAGGCTACATGGCTTCATCCCAATGTAAGTGTGATGTAAATTGTAATTATATAGTTAAATTTATGATAAGTATTCACTAATTATGTCATTCAATTGTAGACAAGGCAACAACATAACTCTAATGATTGTGGATACTATGTGATGAAAAATATGTTGGATATTGTCTCTGCTAATATAACCGAGAATTGGATGCAGGTACTAAAAATTACTTTACTTTGTTATTTACTTTTTATTTTTCGACTTAATATGAATTTTTAAAAATTAACTCTATATTGTTATATTTATGTATTATAGGTATTTGATGACCCAACAGAATTAACACAAGATGATTTGTATGATTTGCGACTTCGTTGGGCAAAATGTTTCTTTGAGTTACATGCAAATTAATTTTATCTTGGTGAGTTTTATAGAATTGTATAAGTTGTGGTTTTTGCACAATACATATGGTTTTTGCACATTTGAGTTTCTTGATTTTTTTGCTGATGTTAATTGTTATTATTTATTGTCAGGCAATGTGATTCTGGTGTTGTCTACCGAAGATTTTATATTGGTAATTTAAGTTTGGAAACTTATAAATAGTTGAATATTTTTGTATATTTTGTGAATAATATGTAATTGTAAGTTTTGAAAAAAGACTTATAAATAGTTGAATATTGTTGTATATTTTGTGAAGAATTTGTAATTGTAAGTTTGTTTGTTGTAATACAATACAAGTTTGCAATACAATTGTTCAATTTGTAAGTTTGTTGTGAAAAATATGAAAACATCGACCTAGATGTGATATATGTGATGTTGGAAAGCTATGAAATCTATATAGCGACATAAATATAGTCTGTGTGATATTGGAAAAATATGAAAAAATGGGTACAAATTATATTTGTACAGGGAAACATCCAGAAAATAAATAATCTATTCTAAAAAAATTTCATACATTTTACATCGTTTATTAGTAAACACCGATGTAAAAACTTTCAAAAAGGGACTTTTTACATCGGTTGGGGATAATAACCGATGTAAAAAGTCGCGTCACTGGGGACTTTTTACATCGGGTATTACTTCCAACCGATGTAAAAAACTGGATCAATTTTTAAAAAAAATGTGCATAATAACTGTTTCTTACATCGGTTCTTATATTATAACCGATGTAAAAAGTCGCGTCACTGGGGACTTTTTACATCGGGTATTACTTCCAACCGATGTAAAAAACTGGATCAATTTTTTTTAAAAATGTGCATAATAACTGTTTCTTATATCGGTTCTTATATTATAACCGATGTAAAAAAGAGACTTTTTACACCGGTCCCAGAACCGATGTAAAAAGTCCTTGATTTACTATATCGCCTGACTTTACATCGGACCCAGAACCGATGTAAAAAGTCAGTTTCACCCAATGTAAAAAGTCATTTCTTAACTAGTGAAAAATAGTTGCAGCTAACAAGTATATATAAAGTTCTAGTATAAAACATTTTTTTTCTATAGTAGTTCAAAGTATTCTTGTTAATTTACATGCCATAAGACAATTGATCTTATTAAGGGACATTCAACAATGTTATTGTATTAAGTGGCAATGATGAAAATGAGTGAAGAGTCCTAAAGTAACTTCAACATGAAGAAATGGAGTGGAGAGTCATGATATTATTGACTATTTTTTGACGTTTACCTAAGCAAAAAATCTTAAAATCACTTCACAAGGAAGAAAGGGAATTTAAAAAGAGGTACGCAACAAAATTGAAACTTGAGCTTTGACAATTAAAAGTAAATATGTTAAACATATAAGTTTAATTTTGAATATTAGGTATCCAAATGATTTAGTTTTATGAAAGAATATGTGCATGTACCAAAAACATAACATCAATATTTATTAAAATTGTTACTCAAATTAAATAAAGTTGTTACTCAAATTTATCCTAGTTAATGAAAATAAATTATTTTAATTTCTATTTGTCGATAATTTTGTGCACTTTACATTAGATTAAAAATCTTTTCAATATGATTTATATATAGAAAGTTATAAATGATTAACCACATGTATGCACATAAGAACTCTAAATTTGAAGTATTTATTTCACTAAACATACCCATAAATAAAATTTATTTCACTAAACACAATCTAAAATATGAAGATGGATATTAAAAATATGTGAAAGATGATATTAAAAAAAATGAAAAATTTGGTGTTTTGAACAAAGAAAGATGAAAGAATGAAGAAGATGATGATGTTTTTTGTTGGAGTTAACACACAAACTCCTTTAATGCCCAAAAGAAATAAGATAGAGAAAAAAGAAGTGTGTGTACGTGTGTGCGAGAGAGAGAAGAGATAGATAGAGAGAGAGAGAAAGACATATTAAAAATATCTGAAAGATGATATTAAAAAAATGAGAAATATGATGATGTTTTGAACAAGAAAGATGAAAGAATGAGGAAGATGGCAACGTTTTATGTTGGAGTTAACGCACAAACTCCTTTGATACCCAAAAGGAATAAGATGGAGAAAAAAGAAGTCAGAGAGAGAGAGAGAGAGAGAGAATTTTGTAAGTAACCTTCAAACTCTATTTCTCAAAATTAAAATTTTGTTAGAAATGTAACAACTAAGGGTTTATAAGCTAACACCCAAATTAAAATGTAAACCAAATACAAAATTAAATGAAATACAAATGCAACTACAATGCTGAAATTTGAATTACAATTAACATCATCCCTTAATTAATATTCAACCTATTAAAATCAACAACACCAATTCATCCCTCAAATTGATGAAGTGGTCTGTCTTGTCAGTCTTGGTCAATATATCTGCGAGTTGCTTCTGAATGCTACAATGAACAACTTAAAGCACTTCATTATGAACTTGATTTTGCAGAAAATGATACTTAGTATCTATATGCTTGTTTCTCTCATACAATATTGTGTTCTTGGCAAGGTTTATTGCTAACTTGTTATTAATCATCATCTTGACTGGTTTACTCACCTTGAACTTCAGTTCCTGCAGAAAATTAATCAACCAAATATCTTGACACACACACAATGCTCCAACAATGTATTCAACTTCACAGGTTGACAATACAACCATTGGTTGCTTCTTGGATTACCAATAAATGGGAGCACCTAGATACATAATGTTTACCTTGGGTTTTGGTAAACAACCGCTGATCCTCCAAATGGTTACTTATTTGGTTACTCGCAGGATCGATCAGATTGATCCTAGGACATAGGTTAATTTTGAAGTTTGATTGAATTGGATAAGGCTTTAAGTAAATTGGCTTTAAATGAATTGCATAAAGGAAAGACTTGGTAAAATAAACAAAGTTTAAAGTAAAAGGTTCGACAGGAATTTAAAGGAGAAAGCAAGTAAATTTCTGGAAAAGTAAATGACTTTAATTGATAAAATTGGTGTTTCACACATACATTTCTCAACAATTCTTTCTCACACGCTGGGTACTCGAATCTATATGAGTGACTTTGTATAGAATTGTGAACACACGCGAGAAACTACATGTCTACTCCTATTTATACTAAAACATCCCAAGTAACCGTCGGGCAGTTACACTGCTTCGAGATCAATCCACTTGGCACGTTCCCCATGCTCGACGCTCCAGATCCTTGCACGTTTGCACGTGGTAACTGCTGGAAACCGTTTTCCCTCCAAACGCTTGAATTTCAAACTGCTCCACTCTGGACCATCGAACACTTTCGTCAAGAGACATCTTCGACGAGAAACTCCTTCGACGTCGAAGGCAACCAGCCTTCTTCCTTGGAAGAAATCTTCTAAGTACTTTGCCATCTTTCGACGGGCATTTCGACAGACTTAGCCAGTCGAAGACATCCTTCAGCTTTAATGGCTGACATCAATCAAAACAAAGGTGTCGAATTTAGGAGCCAACAAATTGCCCCCCAAGAATGCCTTATTTCGACTCTGAAAGAAAAAGGCATTCTTTGAAACGCCATTCGACACCTGTCTTTCCACGCTTAGTCACAAGTTAACTTGTGCACTTTTTGTTGCTTTTTACCAACTATTGGCAATCCCAAGAAAACCATCATTGATTTGATCCTAGGACGTCACTTTCAGTACGGCGTGCAGTACCAAACGTCATTTCAGAATTTGCCATTATGACAAATCCCAAAAACGAGGACGCACGCTGCGTCCCTCTATTTCTGCAGAAACGGCCAAAACAACAGGAGGCTGCCACGCGTCCCACTAACTCCTGCAGCATTAAATGGCATTTAATGTCCTCGTTATTGGGGATTTTTCCCACTACTATAAATAGCAGTGAATATCCCATTGTGGGACTTTTTACGCCATCTAGCCTTTCAAACTTCTCTGTTTTCATACAAGTTTGCTATCTTTGCAGAAATTCTTCTTCTTTCACTTCATCTTCAACCTCATTTCAAACAATGGCCTCTGCTTCCACTGCTCCTAGTGCTAACGCACCAACTGAACATGCTAAACCCAAGGTTTTCGTCACTGCCCCGGTAGTAAACTCTACAGGCAAACGAAGGGTTCCCGAACCTTCTGACATCGCCGTTCGCGACGCCTACTCACGCCACTTGATGATCCCGGTTGGATACTCCAACCAGATCTTTGCAATGTCTGGCCCCATGAACCCAAGTATCTCTGAAGCTCTGAAGATCAAGAGCTATTTCCCAATAGTCGAGAAACTCAAGCCAGTCGCATGCGCCAAGAAAGACGCAGAAGACAATGAAGACCCTGCACGTGAAAAAATCGACCTCCGCTTCTTCAACAGAGGTGTTAGGGTCTTCAGATCTTGCCCTAACCTTACCTCCGATTACGTTGCTTGGCTAACAAAGTTGGAGAAGCACCAAACTTCGATCTGGAAGGATATGGGAATCTTCGACCTAGTGATGCTGTCGAAGACGGGTTTGAACTACTCCTCGGAGATGCTGATAGCTTCACTGTTGTTCTGGGACTACTCCCACTTCACTTTTCATCTTCCCTGTGGGATGCTAACCCCCACACTCTTCGACGTGGCCGCTATTACTGGCCTTCGACCAACCGGGGATTACTTCGATCCGGAGGAGATGTCGGAGGACCAAATTGGCTTCTCTGAGACCAAACCAACATACACCACTTTCATCAACCATTATCATGACAGGTCGACAGATGCTGTGTCGGATGTCGAACACATAGCGTTTCTAGCCTTATGGCTGACTCGCTTTGTGTTTTGCTCGAAGTCTCTGCAGGTGACCAAAAAGATGGTCACTCTCGCTACCCAACTGCATCACCGCCAAAACATCTGTTTGGCAGAACTGATTCTGGCCAGCCTCTATGATTCGATCAGCAATGGGGCAACTCTTCTGAAACATATCGAGGACAGGGCCAGTTTGCTACTCGCTGGGCCTTTTTGGCTACTCCAACTGTGGCTCAATGCCACTTTCGAATCTTTCTTGCCCAAGAAAGTTCAGATAAATGAACAGGCTCCAGCGATAGCGAATAGACGCATCGAAGGAATCAGGCTGGCTCTGCTGACACCTACGGACGATGGACTGGAGTTTCAACAAACCTTCACCAACTTCGTTCTAATGTTCGCTCGAAGGAAGGAGTTTGTTTCAACTATGGCTCCATTTGCTCAACGGCGGGTAGGGCCAGCATGGTTCACTAGGCCACATCCAAAGGCGTCGAGTGGTCCCAATGTCGATGAGCATACAATACTTTGGGAGGCGTTCCTTACACCAAGGATCATGCCTCTTCGATTCAAGAGCTCAAAGACTCATTTGAGCCTGATTGCCTACCAACCAAATCTGGTATCTCGCCAGTTTGGTATTATCCAAACCCTACCCTCTCCGATTTTTCAAAGAGAGAAGTCCATGTTGTACTTCTGCAATGATTACACAGAAGAAGCGGCCATTAAACATATCGGAAGATATGCTGGTCGAACAATCCTCTCGCTGTTTGACTACCAGCTCAATTTCCTTTGCTCACCATCCTTCGAGGAGTGGTGGAGAAGCTATTATGCTGAGTACTTCTTCGACGAGAAGGACTTCATGGATGAGTTGCAGAAGTCTTTTGTCCTTGTGTTGGACAAAATAAAGAAATGTAAGTTCATACTCTCACATTACTTTTTGTCTTTCTCTTCGACTGCTAGCCTGTTAACTTTTTCATTTGCTTTCACTTGTTCGAAAGCCTGTAGCCAAGAAGGCTACAGAAGGCCAACAGGGAGGAGCCCCTTCAACAAAACCTCCACCGCCGGCGAAGACTACAGCGCCGACGAAGACCACAGGCAACCAACAGGGGGAAGGCTCTTCGAAGAGGCCTTCTATATCGGTAACCAGACTTTCTTCATTTTTCTTCTGGCTTTCGATTTTGATTTTCGATGCAATTATTCAATCGAATTCCTATTGGTTTTTCTAGGCACCTTCGCCCAAGAAACGGCCAGGACTGGTGGTCGAATCTGGGAGTGATGAAGAAAGTGATTCCCCTCCTGCCCCCTTAAAAAGGCGAAAGTTAACGAAGTATGTTTCTGTTCCTGCTCCTGCTCCTGAAGGTCGAACCGTCAGAATAAAGGTTGCTGTGAGAAAGCCTAGGCCACCTCCAGTGATCATCGAGGAGCCAACTGAGGAGGAACTAAACATTCTTCTTAACAAGCCTGTCGAAAGTGACAATTCCAGCCCTGGGGCTGAAGTTAATCCACAGGTAATCCCTTAGACCTTTTTTTTTTTATAATTTAGGCATAGATACCCATATTCGATTGTGTCTCTTTCGACATCTGAAGATTTGTCTTCTTTCCCTTTTCAGGACACTACTGAGAGTTCTCCGCCAAGGACCTCAGAAACGCTGGAATCTGCTGAACTTAGCAGGCCTCAGGAAAAAGGCTTGGGCAATGACGAAGCCCATACTGAGAATGAGGCCAATGCTGAAACAGTAGAAAAACCAGCGGAGGAGCCTCAAACGGAGGAACCACAGCCAGAAACGGTTCAGGTGGTGGATCTGTCAGAAGAGAATCATGAAGAAAGGGACCAAGGCAATGATGGCGAAGAAAATCAAAATGCTGCCGACGAAGAGAACCAAGGTGGTACTGGCGAAGGACACCAGGGTGACGCTAGCGAAGAGCCACAAAATGACGCTGGCGAAGGACCCCAGGGTGATGCTAGCGAAGAACCACAAGTCGACGCTGGTACTGCCCCAGTCCGAGTCGAAGAGCAACCAGTCGAGGCACCTAACACTCAAGAACCTCAAACCCAAGATAATACTATTGCAAGGGTTACCTCCTCGAAGCACAGGTCAAAAGAGGACTTGGAACTCTTGAAAGAAACTGACCCTGTTAGCTACCTCAATGCCATCATCGAGAGCAAGAGTTCGTCTGACGCGAGTCAGGAAGTTCCTACCCTGTCGGGGAAATCTACTGAAACTTCTCCCCTTGATGATGCTTTGGCGAAGGTTAAGGCCCAGTTCTTCAAGAGGGACTTGATGAAGGCTTTAGAGGGGGACCCCACTGCTCCATCATGCTTGAAAGAGGTCTTGAATGCTGTCGACTTTGAAGCTGTAGCCCCAGAAATCTCAGACTTGATCATGGAGTTACACTCTATGATTGATCAGGTCTCAGCAGATTACAGGCGCCAAAGAGGGTTTAACAGTCAGCTTGAGGTGTTGTATGGCAAAAGCTCCTCTGTGTGGACTGCTGTCTCAGATTCGACTTCTCGAATTGCTGAGTTGTCAAAACAAAAAGCGTCTGCACAGGAAAGAGTCGATGCCATTGATCGAGAGAATGTTTCCTTCCGGGCACAAATCGCAGAAATAGAGGCGAAGATAAACGCCAACATTGTACTCAAGGAGGAAATTCTTTCGACCATCTCAGACACTGAGAGCCAGACTGAGATCAAACAAGGCCTGGAATTCGCTGAGAGGGCCCAAAGCCTCGACGCTCAAATTGCCAAACTAGTGCAGGAAAACTCCTGGTGCAAGAAGAGGTTGGAGCTGCAGCACGCCAAGTATCTTTGACTCAGGAACTCTCTTACCTTTTGATTGATTCTCTTTTGTAACCATCTTCTGTAATCGTTATTCGACAACAATTGCCATCTTGGCTGAAATTAATAAAATTTCTATTTTGGCATTTTTATGGTTAATTTAGACTTGTTCTTTTATTATTTTATTTTTATCTCTTGAAGTATAGGTTAGTATTTTTTCAAATATTTACCATTTACTCTCAAGAGCCTTTTATCTCCACTTAACTCTTCGACTTCATAGGCTCCACCAGAAAAAGTTTGGATAACTCTGAAGGGTCCTTCCCATTTGGGTGACCATTTCCCCATGATTCGTTCCCTTCGATCCATGGGAAGAATTACCTTCCAAACTAGTTCTTCAGGCAAAAATACCTTAGGTTTTACCTTTTTATTATAAGAGTCTTCTACTCTTTTCTTCTGAAGCCTGAGTAAGTCGAGAGCGTGTAATCTCTCTTCGTCTAAATCCACCAGTTCATCTAACATCATGTTCCAATAAACTTCAGAAGGAATATCATAATGCCTCTGAACCCTTGCAGATTGAAGACAAATTTCTGCTGGAAACACTGCATCATGGCCAAAAGTTAGCCTATATGGTGTTGTACCAGTGGCTTCTTTTGGAGACGTTCGACAAGCCCATAAAGTCTGGTCTAACGTCTTATGCCAATTCTTTGGTTTCTTCCCAACATGTTTCTTTATCAAGCCAATCACCACTTTGTTAGCTGCTTCGACTTGACCATTCGCCTGTGCATAATAAGGCGTGGATGTTAGGAGTTTGAAACCTGTTTCCTGAGCAAATTCCTGCATCTTTCGACCAGTGAAAACTGACCCTTGATCAGTTGTTATTGTCTCAGGGATTCCATACCTAAAGATAATGTTCTTTTGAATAAATTCAATGACATTTTCTTGGTCCACATTGACTAAAGGGACAGCTTCGATCCACTTAGTAAAATAATCAATGCCTACCAATATGTATTTCTGACTCTTTGATGATGCTGGTCGAATCTCTCCAATGAGGTCCAACGCCCATCCTCTAAAGGGCCAAGGCTTCACTATCGAGTGAAGTTCGCTTGCTGGTACATGTTGGATGCCTGTATGGACTTGACACTCTTGACAACCTTTGGCGAACTCAACACAATCTTTCAGCATAGTGGGCCAATATAGTCCTTGTCGAAACAACAACCATTTCATCTTATGGCCTGCTTGGTGAGCCCCACATGCCCCAGCATGCGTCGTCGAAAGGGCTATGTATGCTTCAGTTTCACTTAAACATTTCAGCAACACCCCTTCAGGCGTCTTCTTGAATAACTCATTACCCATGAGTACAAAACTCAACGCCCTGTATTTTGTTTTTCGTTCTGTCGAAGCTCCTGGATTTTGAAGATAGTCCACAATGGGTTTCCTCCAATCTTGCTCTGACAAATTATCAATGAACGAAATCTCGAAGTTACTGTGATCAGCATATCCTAGCCTCGTCGATTCCAAGTCTGATGGTGATAGACAAGTTGCCTTTATCTTTTCTCGAACTTCGATTGCTCTTTGTAACTTCGTTTTTGAAATCTTATACCCAGATGCAATCTGTGCCAAGTCGTTGGCTATTTGATTTTCGACTCGGGGTATGTGTCGAATATTGACCGTTTCAAATTTTTTCAATAAACGATTTGCTATCACAAAGTACATAATGAGATTTTCTCTTATGCATTTATATTCCTTTGTGACTTGCTTAATGACTAACTCCGAGTCTCCCATTATTTCGACTCGAGTTGCCCCCAATTCCAACAATATCTCAAGGCCAGTAATTAGAGCTTCATACTCAGCCTCATTGTTCGAACAAGAACCTGATATTTTGTACTTGAATGTTGTTGGAATTTTATCTGGAGAAATAATCAAGACTCCTACCCCTGTTCCATCTTTATGGCTGGAACCATCGAAGTAGAATTTCCAAGGCTCTATCTCCACATAATTAATATCCTCGACTTGAATTGAGTGGTCGACTATGAAATCTGTAACCACTTGTCCTTTTACTGCCTTAAGAGGCATAAAGGTCAAGGAGTATTCAGTTAATGCTAATGCCCATTTGCCAATTCGACTATGCAAGATAGGTTTCGACAACATATATTTGAAAACATCAAAATGAGACGAAACATAAACATCAACTGGTTTTATATATTGCTTGAGTTTTGTACAAGAAAAATACAGACATAGACACAATTTTTCAACTTCGCTATATCTAGTTTCTGCATCATTCAAAACTCGACTGAGATAGTAAATGGGTCTTTCGACTCCATTCTCATCCTCTTGGGCTAACATACTTCCCAGAGTTTTGTCAGACGCAGCTATGTACAATCTCATACTCCTATTGCTACAAGGAGGCACCAAAATAGGTGGCTTAGTGAGGTACCCTTTGATTTTTTCGAAGGCTTCTTGTTGCGCCTGCCCCCATTCGAACCCCTCTTTATTCAGTCGAAGTAAGGGTGAAAAGGCCTGAGCTTTCCCACTTAGATTCGATATAAACCTCGTTAAGAAATTTATCTTGCCTAAGAGAGATTGCAATTCCTTCTTATTCGATGGCGCTTTCGCTTCCAGAATTGCCTTCGTCTTGTTCTGGTTGATTTCGATTCCTTTCTTGTGGACAACGAAGCCCAAGAAATCTCCAGCTTTCACACAGAACGCACACTTCAAAGGGTTCATCTTCAGACCATGTTCTCTCATTCTTTCGAATGATTGTCGAAGGTGGTCAATGTGATTCTTCCTGGAAACAGATTTTATAACAATATCATCAATATATACTTGCATAAAAGTGTTAATAAAATCATGGAAGATAGCATTCATTGCTCGCTGGTACGTTGCCCCAGCGTTCTTTAGGCCAAAAGGCATCACTACCCATTCGTAAGTGCCTAAGGCCCCAGGGCATCGAAAAGCTGTTTTCGACACATCCTCTTCAGCAATGAATATTTGATTATATCCTGAATAACCATCGAGCATACTCAGGTATTCATAACCGGCGGCAGAATCGACTAGCATTTCCGCCACAGGCATAGGATATTCATCTTTGGGGGTGGCAGCATTCAAATCTCTGAAATCTATGCACACCCTTAATGTGCCATTTTTCTTAATTACTGGCACAATATTTGCAATCCATTCGACATACCTTGTAACACGGATGAATTTGCATTTCAGAAGTCTTTCGACCTCCGTTTTGATCTTCGACAATATTTCTGGAGCGAAGCGCCTTGGATTTTGCTTGATTGGCTTCTTTCCAGGTTTGATTGGCAACTGAAGTTCTACCAATCCTCTGTCGAGACCAGGCATTTCGTCATAATCCCATGCAAAACAGTCTTTAAACTCCTTCAGCAATTGGATTACTTCCAACCTAAGTTCTGGATCGATTTTAGCGCTGATGTAAGTTGGCCTCTTCTCTGATCCTTCGCCTAAGTTGATTTCTTCTAAAGGGTCTTGTGCTAACATTTTAATGTTGTTCGCCAAGGGGTCCTTTTCGAAGCCCAAAGGCTCATCGTCATAGATGGCGTCGAGCCTCTGTTCCTGCATTTCTTCTGGCATGATATCAGGGGGTTTTGGATCGAAATCCTTTCCTGGGCCAACAGCAGATAATTGTTGATCATTGGCCTGTGTGGCCATGTACTTTACTTCGGCTTCGAGAGCCGTTATCATCTTGGTTTCGGCTACATAAGCCGAAATTCGCTTCAAAGATTGTGACTCAGTCATTATCACTGAATTCACTTCCCCAACCAGTTGGTTGGATATCAGTTAACCCACTGAAGTCTATGTGGGACAAGTCTTCTCTGTCCCATTGGAAACCATGCTCAGGATGCAGGTATAGGGAACAAAAGGTGTTTGGCGCTGGCGCCATGTCGAAGTCAGGTGTTGGACATGGCCCTATGTGAGCCAAGTTTTTGTCGAAATCCGCCACACCCAAGTGATTCACTTCGCCAAGGTAGTAGCTTTGATCTGCCTCTATGTTTTCGACCATCCCATCTGGACGCCATAGCAGCAGCCTTTGGTGCATCGATGAAGGCACAGCGCCTACACCATGAATCCATTCACGGCCTAACAAAAGATTGTAGTTAGGTTTGGCCGATATGACCATGAACATCGTTGGTCGAAGGATGGACCCAACTTTGATATCTAGCTGGATTACTCCCATAGTGGTCCCTATGCCGCCCTCATAGTTCGACAAGACCATGTTGTGAGGTTTAATGTCCTCATCTCTTTTGCCAATCTTCCTTAGCATAGAGTGAGGGATAATATTGATGGTTGCCCCACAATCGACCAATATTTTATTCACAGTAGTTTCTTCGAGCTTAGCCCTTATGAACAAAGGCTTGAGGTGATTCTTCATCGCCTCTGTAGGTGGCTCGAAGAAGCCATTTTGTTCCTCAGTAGTGCCATTGTCCATGACAAAATAGCACACTGGCCTATGTTTGGCCATTTCTTGCTCCACTTCCCAGTCACTTGCTTCGACTTCTACCTGTCGATTGAATTCCCTGGGCAGCACTGAAACAATATTCACCATTATATCCAAAGTATCATCAGACTCAGCATCGTCTTCGTCTTCGACTTCACTTTGATTAGGCCAAACTAGCCTGTTGGTAACTGGCTCTCTCTCTAGAGGCTTCCTTTGTTTCCTTTGAGGAACATTCGAACTAGTTTCTGCCTTAGGTTCGTTGGCAGCCTCTCTTTCAGCTTTTCGTCTCCTTTGATATCTCCTCCATTGAGATCGAGACATAGGGTTTTTACCCTTGTAGTTGCTGGACACTTGTGTAACCTTAGGTGCAACAACTTGAGGCTCTTTCTTTTGAGTCAAAGAGGAACCTCTTGGCACATCGAAAGAATGCCATTTCTCCTCACTTGGCCTTTTCCGGCCAGAGGTTTTGTACCAAGTGTCTACTGGCACATTTGTTGGAGGCCTAAAAGTCAATGGCCTCTTGTCTTGATTAGAACCCCTTCTGGGATCATGTCGAAGGTCAGCATTCTCCCTTCTCTTATTCGCTGCTCTCACGCCTTGAATGTGCTCAGCAGCTTTTTTATCAAAGATCGAACTGCATCTTGGACACAGCATCACCTCTGATTTCTTTTTCTGGCATCTTTGTAAAAAATCTGCCAAGTTTTCGTTTTCCCGAGGGAAAGCCGTCTTATTAGCCTGCTCTTGCCTTATGGCCTCTTCTGATGCTTTTGGGTCAGAAAGTTCAACCATGTTGATATTCATTGTATCTTTGCCAGCAAGAGTTAACTGCTTCATTTGTATCTCCAGATTCTCCGTCTGGCCTTGAACAGTGGCCAAGTGGGAACTGGGCTTTGATCCAGTTTTTTGTGCTTCAGCAGTCTCCGACTTCGGGTTTTCGACCGCTTTCTGGACAGCTTCAATTGTCTTCCTGGATAAATTTCCAGAAAAACTGCCAAAGATTGGCATGTTGATGTGGTCCTTTGAGACTTCGACCATGGTAATTCCTGGCTTCTTCGACTGGATCCTGGTTGCCTCTATCATGTTCACCTCAGAGGGTTCTGCATAGTGGGCTCCAGCCTTCAGTGGATTGGAGTCGATAGCCATGGGGGATTTGTCTGCAAACTTTAATCTCCCTTCCTCAATAGCGTCTTGCACAAGATTCCTGAAAAGAAAACATGGAGAAGTTTTATGGCCCAAAAAATTATGATATTTGCAAAAACCTCTCTTCTTTCTTTGATCAAGAGGAGGCACTTTTACCCCTGGGGGTACTATCATTTGGCCATCTTTAACTAGCAAGTCGAATATTTCATCACATTTTGTGATGTCAAAACTATAAGTCTTTTTTGGGAACCTATCGTTGGTCCTTTCTGGACCAATGGGATTTTTCCCATTCGAGGGGACTAACAGTTTACAAGAGTATGGTGGCCCTTGTTTTAGTTCTGCTAAATCGACTTCTCCTTCTTCGACAGTTAAAGTATCGTCGAAGGATTCTAGATCTTCGTCATCCATCTCAACATACGCTATCCTCTCTCTCTTGTGAGTTTTCGTTGCCTTAGCTTTTTCAGCTTTGAGGCGTTCGACCTGTCGAACTCTATCGGCCAGTTGGGCCATGTCTCTTAGGTACTGGGTGTCTAGCTTCTTCCTAATGGAATAATCTAAACCGCCTGCGGCTATTTCGACCAACTCATGTTCTGGCACTTGTGTGAAACATCTCGCCTTGAGCAACCTAAACCTATTTAGATATTCGTCTATAGGTTCAGTGAAACGTCTCTTCACACTGGCCAGTTCTTTCAGGCTTATCTTGGTTTGCCCCATGTAGAATTGTTCATGGAACAATCTTTCCAACTGGGTCCAATGATGGATCGAATTGGGGGGGAGAGTTGTAAACCAAGTAAAAGCGTTCTTGGTTAAAGAACTTGGGAAGTACTTGATCCTTAGGTTTTCGTTATTCGAAATGTCTCCTACTTCGATCAAGTATCTCGCCACATGCTCGACAGTAGATTCTGTCGTGTCCCCAGAGAACTTAGTAAATTTGGGGACTTTGCATCTAGGAGGTAAGTCCGTTTGTAACACGTATTCTGACAATGGGGATGTAAAGTTGGGCCTTCGAAAGCCCATGTTCATTCCGTTCTGAGTCATGATCCTTTCGATCATGGTTGCCAGATTGTTTTCCAAACCCATGTTTTGGTATTGGATATGCTGAACCACTTCGTCAGCATTTTGGTTTCTGTTAACTAACCTTACCTCTGGGGCTATTACCCTAGGTTCTTCGACAGGTTGTTCCAATCGTGCCCTAAGGTTTTCTTCGACAGGCTGTTGAGCCTGGTTAATGGTGGTTTCTTCCTCTACAAATATCCCCTGGTTTCCCCTCGTCTGCGCCCTTTGGGGCTGTCGAATAGGTTGGGGCACTCCAAAGAAATCAGCCAAACGCGTCATTTGCGCTGTCACTTGCTGATTCGGTTGAGTAGTGTTTTGTATTAGAGGGTTTAGCACTGTACTCAAAGTTTGTGCCAACATTTGCACCATATCATGGTTGCTTTCGTCCATCTGTTGCCTCAAGACTGCTGTCGAGGCATTTGTAAGGCCATGGGCTACTTGGGATGTTCCTCCTAAGAGTTGGGTCCTATTTCTATTCGCCATGCCTACTCCAGAGCCTTGGAGTGGCGAAGAGGCACTCACGAAAGGGTCTGAAAAAGTGGACGCAACATTCGTCAGGCTTGCCACTTCAGAAGTTGGCATACCATAGAATGGAATAAATCCTGGGGGAACCACAGGCCTTGTGCCTAAATTTCCCCTTGGTGGGGGAGTTCCCAAAGGTATTCTGGGGCCTGTTAACGAAGGTATTGGCCCCGTGGTTGTGACCGACACTGCTGGTGTCGAACCAACGTTTGTCGCTTCACTTACGGTCATACTAACCGTTGCTCCCACACTCGTTTGTGGGATTTCGTTATTATTTGGCGGATTCGCCATCTCTTCCCTTCTTCTGGCAGTATTGTTATCGTTAGTGTATATTCTACCACTTCTCAATAACATACAACTCGAAAAGATGAGATTATTTTCAACAATCAACACACAGTCCCACCAGGTGTGCCAATTTGTTTACCTTGGGTTTTGGTAAACAACCGCTGATCCTCCAAATGGTTACTTATTTGGTTACTCGCAGGATCGATCAGATTGATCCTAGGACATAGGTTGATTTTGAAGTTTGATTGAATTGGATAAGGCTTTAAGTAAATTGGCTTTAAATGAATTGCATAAAGGAAAGACTTGGTAAAATAAACAAAGTTTAAAGTAAAAGGTTCGACAGGAATTTAAAGGAGAAAGCAAGTAAATTTCTGGAAAAGTAAATGACTTTAATTGATAAAATTGGTGTTTCACACATACATTTCTCAACAATTCTTTCTCACACGCTGGGTACTCGAATCTATATGAGTGACTTTGTATAGAATTGTGAACACACGCGAGAAACTACATGTCTACTCCTATTTATACTAAAACATCCCAAGTAACCGTCGGGCAGTTACACTGCTTCGAGATCAATCCACTTGGCACGTTCCCCATGCTCGACGCTCCAGATCCTTGCACGTTTGCACGTGGTAACTGCTGGAAACCGTTTTCCCTCCAAACGCTTGAATTTCAAACTGCTCCACTCTGGACCATCGAACACTTTCGTCAAGAGACATCTTCGACGAGAAACTCCTTCGACGTCGAAGGCAACCAGCCTTCTTCCTTGGAAGAAATCTTCTAAGTACTTTGCCATCTTTCGACGGGCATTTCGACAGACTTAGCCAGTCGAAGACATCCTTCAGCTTTAATGGCTGACATCAATCAAAACAAAGGTGTCGAATTTAGGAGCCAACACATAACAATGTAACTTGTAGTGCTTCTTTTGTCACCTTTGTCTCCACACCAGTCAGAGCCTGAATAACATATCAGTTCAGCACACTACTATAAAACGCATAAACAACAACGCCATGGTCACCACGGTTCTTCCCTACAACGTGGTGACATCTCTAAACTAAGGCGCTACCATATTATTTTTGTTTTTTGATTAAAATTTAATTGTATATAACAACGGTTGTGGAGCCAACGATGATGATACCATCAAGCTTTCATGGGTTTGAACCTCAGCGCCCGCATATATATATATATATATATATATATATATATATATATATATATATATATATATATATATATATATATATATATATATATATATATATATATATATATATATATATATATATATATATATATATATTATTCCTTTAATATTAAGGCACACCTTTTCTTTTTTATGTATTTTTAAATAAAAAATCGGATTATGTGTTCCACCATTGTGACACGTTTATATATATATATATATATATATATATATATATATATATATATATATATATATATATATATATATATATATATATATATATATATATATATATATATATATATATATATATATATATATATATATATATATATATATATATATATATATATATATATATATATATATATATATATATATATATATATATATATATATATATATATATATATATATATATATATATAACCACGGTTGGTGTTGTAAACTGTTGTGAGTATATTTATATATACGCGAATTAACTCTCGCTCTTTGACATTAGCATCGTATCTTTCACAACAAAATCCTAGAACCCATTTTTCTCTTCTTCTTCATCATTAGCATTCATATTCTACACTATAGTCGTCAATCTTGTTCTTCTTACATAAAGGTATTTTTCTTTTTTTCTTATTCTCTCGTTTTCGTGTATGTTGTTGTTATGTTCCACATGATTTATTGTTCTTTTCTGGTTGTATGTTGTTATATGTTGTTGTTTCATGTTGTGTTGTTGACAAATAAGCATGTGGTTTCACATATTGATAATATTCATGGTGTTTGTAGGACTCAAGAAACAACAACAACAGCAACAACAAACTTCATCTAGTTTGAGAAGCTATAAGAAGAAATATAAGAAGTATGAAGTTATTGTGTAAACTTCATCCACCTTATATTTCTTTTTCATGGATTCGAAAACTAGATAAACCTCAAATGGTGATGATGATGGTGGTAGAAAGTGTATAATATGAGTTGATAAAGTACATATGGTTTGTGTAGCAATGGAAAAAAATATAAGAAGTATGATATCGCTGTGGAAACTTCATCCACCTTGTATTGCTTTTTTATTGCTTCACAAACTAGATGAACTTCATAGGTCCCCAATTATTTTCAATAAAAGGTGTGTTTTATAAACAACTTAATATATTTTGTAATATTGTATGCTGTTAGTATTTTGTTGCTAAAATGTATGTTATTTGTATCGTGTTACATGTATTTGTTGTCTTTTTGTATGATGCTTTTGTTGACAAATATTCTCAAAACAAGAACAAAACATTACTAACTCATAAGAAAAAGGCTTCTTGTGACTTAGAAATGTTTTTTTCTTTAAATTCTTATACAAATTGACATGTCAAGATGTAATATAATTTATTATATACTATGTATATTGTTTGTTTCACTGACCTTTTAATGAAAATGCAACATTTAAATTGACATATAAACTATAATTTGAATATTAAGATGTATTTGAAAACTAACCTATATCAATCATTGTATTCTGAATTGCATGGATCTCATTCAGAACATTTTATGTTCTTTAACACATAATATATGGTTCAATGGTCTGATTCCTACAATACATCAATATCTATTATTCTACTTTACCTCGTCGCCGTCACTTATCATCGTGATTATCAAAATCATGATTGTTATGATGATAAGTCATCATAACAATCACGATGATAAGCGACGATGATGAGGTAAATAATAATAAAAGATATCGGTGCATTGAATGAATCCGACCATTGAACCAAAAATATGTTAAAGAACATAAAATGTGTTGAATGAGATGCATGCAATTCTGAATACAATGGTGTGTTTAAGTTGGTTTTCAAGAATAGTTTAATTTTTGGATTATATAATTCTTTACCAATTTTAATGGTTGTATTTCTTTAATGTAGTGTATGGTAAAATAAGCAATATACATTTGTATTTAATAAACTATTGGTACGTTCCACAATAATTTTTTATATTAATTTTAATCTAATGTAATTTATTTGCTGCTGGGTTTCAAATCCAGTGTCTTATATATCACAATAGTTAATAAACATAATCGTTGTGATAACCCCAACCTTACCAGTATACTATAACAGTCTCATGACCGTGATTATTAGTAGAAAATTTATAACAATACTCTACACAATAACGCATGGTCCTGCATGATTATATGTATTTATCAACCGTTGTTAAATGGGTTTTTCGTAGTAGTGGCATTATTTGACGCTCTAGATGAAAATAGAATTTCATGCTTCAGAGTTCTCTTTACATACCTTAGGATTCTAACTGTAGTTTAGTAATGTGACTATGTTGGTTTACTCATAAAGCTACTCACTTTAACAAATGCATAACATGAATCAGGTGTGGTATTTCACAAATATCTCAGAGAGCCAACCAACTATTTGAAGGTTGTAGCATCTACTTATTCACCACCTGGATCAGATTCTTGCTTATAGTTTGTTTGTGCATGTGTGACTGTAGACTTACTATTCATTAAATAAAACCTCTTAAAAAACTCAAGCTCATACTTTAGTTGATGAACAATGATTCCCTTCTAAAAGTGTAAAATATCCATCCCTAAAAAAGCCATACTTCCAAGGTCAAAGCAATATGTCATCTACATAAAGACACACCAGAATCATATTACTGTTAGACGTATGTGTTGGACTTGAGACTTCACACACACAAATGTGGGGTGAATTACGTGGTTTGGAAAAACATGCTTTTGAAAACTTTTTTAGATTAAATCAAAGTTTAAAAACATTTCCTATAACCTAAGATCTATCAGAGTTTAAAAGCACAATCAACTCCTGATTACAATCATACAACTTCAAGAGATTGTCCTTCATGATTATTAAACAAAATTCAATTATATGACCTACACTCATCAAATTGCTCTTCATGTTAGGAACATACCATACATCCTTGATGAGAGAAACTTTTCCATTTTGTAACTTCACTCTAATATTTCACATTCCTTCATCACTCAGATAATTATCATCGACGCATCTGATCTTGGTCTTTCTACCATCGTCAAAATCAATAACCCATTGCTTGATCCCACTTATGTGATTTGAGAAGCCAATGTCCATATATCATCAGTCTTCCATGTTTTCACCTTTATTCTTATATGCCATTAATAAAATAGGTTCATTCTCTTAATCTCCTTTGGCTATATTGGCTTCTTCGCACTTGTTTTTTTATTTGACTAATAATCAAAGGTAAAGTAGCCAAATCTTTTATAGTTGTAGCACTGAACCTTTCTCTAATAAAACTTCTACTTTCCCTTATGAATATTCTTCTATGTATTCTCCTTATGAAGAAGAAGGTTCTGACTTCTGAACATTCTTTTTCATGTTCTCTAGCCATACTTTCTTCTTATTCTTCTTAACAAAAGAAACCTTCAGAGCCTGTTCAAACTCCCTTTAAGAGTTTCTTTTGGTCAGACACAACACTTGTGCCACTAAAATACTATGAATTTGTTCACTTCTCATGGTGCTAGTGTCTTTAGAATGTTTTATAGCTACAACTATGTAATTAAACTGAGGAGTAAGGGATCTGGGTACCTTCTCAATGATAACTTGTTCGGAGAGAGTATCTCCACAATCCTTCATCTCATTCATGATCAGAGTCACTCTGGAGATGTAATCTGGTACCTTCTCATTGTTGTTCATGCTGAGATTCTCATATTGCTTGTGTAGGAACTGCAACTTCACTTTATTCACTGATGCATCACCATCATAGCATTGCACCAGTGTATCCCATGCAACTTTCTTCTTCGTCGTGCCGATAATCTTCTCAAACACCTTCATATCCATACACTGATGAATATAGAATAATAATGCCTTCTAATCCTCTTCATCGTATCATGTTATATGTTTCTTTATGCTTCTTTGCATCTTCTACAACCAGCGTGTAACTGTCATTGACGAGATCAAGAATTTATTGATCTTTAAACAACACACACATCTAAATTGACCACAGATTCCAATTATTTTCGTCAAATACTTAAAACTTTGTGTTAAAGTTGCCATTTCTGTTGTTAATCTTTTTTTGTTGTGCAAATCACTCAAATCTCACAAAACTCTCGTGTTTCCTAACCCTGAGTATCAAGAAATGTGATTCTTCTCTAATTTTGAACTTTAATTCAGTGTTAATTTGAGGAACGAAATCAATCACACACCTCACATACTCTCGTGTTTCCCTAAACCAGAACTAGAGCTCTTGATACCAATTTGTTGGAGTTATCATACAAACTCCATTGTTGCACAAGAGAAAGAAGATGAAGATAAAAGGGGGGAGAGAGAGAGAGAGATAGAGAGAGAGATAGAGAGAGAGAGAGAGAGAGAGAGAGAGAGAGAGAGAGAGAGATTTTTGTAACTAACTTTCAAACTCTATTTCTCAAAATCTTAATTGTGTTACAGAGGCAATAACTATGGGTTTATATACTAATTCCCAAATTCAAATGCAAACATAAAGAAAATGGAAATGCAACTACAATGTTGAATTTGAGTTACAACTAACATTTTGAAGAAGAAAGATGAAAGAATGAGAAAAATGATGATACTTTGTTGAATGTTAAATCATTTCAGACTTGTTTTTGACACCACCAAAATCTCTTTTATGAGTACACATTTGTGGAGTTAGGGTTTAATGTAAGTGAATATTTTTATAAATAAAATCAATAATGCTTTTTATAAAAAGCATTGTCATTTTTTTCACCTTTTTTCTTAAGAGAATCAAGTAGAAAAAATCCATCACTTTTATAAAAGAATGGGTGTTGAATTTCATATGTTTTTATAAAACAGTCATGTACATAAAAAGGACAACACTTTTTTATAAAGAAATGTTGTTGTTTTTAAGAATATTTTTTATAATAAAAAATGGTGCTAATAAAGATATTTGTTTTTGTATTTTTAATAGGTTTATATTGATTTTTTAAGAGATTTAAATCCTTTAAAATATATTTAAAAAAATATTTTAACTTAAATATCAACAACGTTTTCTTTAAAAAGAACAGTCTTTGTCCTCCGTGTTTTTTTAACAACGCTCTCTCATAAAAACAATTTTGAATGGACGCTCTTGAAACGTAAATTTGGCATATGATAATACGAAAAATTTATAGTTTCATAATGTTGGCAGTCAACAAGATCATGTTTCCTGTTGACCTCTTGGAAGTTTTTATCTATTTGAATTCTTCAATTTTCTGGTTGTCATCACTCTTCAACCTGTTATATCCTTAGCTTCATCTATTTTCATCATTTTTTTTAAATATTTGTATACAAGCAAGACACCAAGAACAAGGAAATCAAAGTAACAATTAGAAAATAAAACTAATAGGCAGATGAAAAAAATTAATGGGTAATCAAATTTAGTAAAGATTAAGTGGCACTGGAAAATTAACTCTCGATGATAGGAAATTCATATCTTCTTTCTCTCACGTTTTTTTTTTGCACTTGGAATTCTCTCAGATTTCATCAAAGAATCGTCATACCATTAGCTTGATTATTATTTGAATTCTCAACTACATTTTCTATGAAACCACAAGTAAAGTTAAAAGGCATATTTTCGGGACGTGACAAGGTCATAGGTTTAAGGTTGGATATTAAAAAATAATAGATTCTAAGGGATTAAGACCGGATAACGATAACCTGTTTAAAGTTTTTTTGACAACTGAAAATTTTCATTAAGCCAAAACAGAATTAACAGCAACATCAGCACTACCACACGATAGACACCGAAACCAAATTTTAGTTCATACAGTTTTGGCCAAATTGGCCATATGGTGAGCATCCACATTAGACAATATGTTCAAGAACATAACAAAAGCTAAATCGAAACATCCTAACAAAGACCTACAATCCATAACAATGTGATCAATGTTCGCAAGAAATAAAGCAGATTTGATGCAATCCACAATACGTTTGGAGTTAGATTGGATGGGGATTCCCTCAAATCGCAAATCTTTCACAAGTTTAAGGCTCTATCTAATGGAAAACAATTTACAAAAACATAGGTCAACACACACCAACTATGTTTTGCAATTTTCTCATGGTCCTTTATCACACACCCAAAAGTGACCCCCTCACCACCAATCGTGCCAGCATCCACTTGGACAACAATGCTTTTGGGGATAGGCTCAGAGAGAGGACTATGACCTTTCATATCCCCACTCTCACACACCTCGTGCCCCTTCCTATACTTCATAACACTTAGCTAAGTCCTTTCCGCCACCATGGAAGGATCCACATATTTCTGGTTATACAACACATCATTTCTAGCTTGCCACAACTTCCAAAGAAAAGTGCAAAGTAATTGAGAAGAAAGCTTGTACTTTTTAATAAGGAAACACCTCATTCAGACATACAATTCCATATCCAGGGGGATACGATATCCAAGAGGATGGGAGAAACATGATACCTTTGCAAACTAATAATGCATGAATAGGTGCATAGCTATTTCTAGAGCATCATGGCAGAAGGAGCAACAATGGTCAACAAAGACACCTTTAGCATGAATATTTACCTTTGTAGGGAGGATGTCCTTAGCCAACCAACACAGAGAATTATGAACTTTTGGGATCAATGGGAGCTTCCAAATAGCCCGCTGAAGAGTCTTGTTTAGAGGAGCTGAAGTGCCAAGTTTATTTGCAGCCTTTATATGTTGAAGGAGGTGATAAGCGGATCTCACATAATACTCGTCGTCATTTTTATAATGCAACAAAATTTTATCCTCTGGGATACTTCTAGAAATAGGGATACTCTGAATTTTCTTAACCTCATCCTGGATGAAACATGAAAGATTTTTTTCTTAGTTTCAAGCTCCAAGATCAGCATCAATAAGATCGCACACACGGGTCTCCGAATCCGTAACATCAACATGACTCAATACCTTAAATTCGAGGCTCTCAAGAAACCATTTGTCCTTCTAAATTCTCACCTTTTTTCCATTACCTATTATCCAACTTGTTCCCTTCTCCATAATTTCTCTAGCATTAAGAATGCTACGCCAAGCAAAACTCAGATTGTAACTTGTAGAAGCCTTAGAGATTGAACAACAAGGGAAGTACTTTCCTTTAAGAAGCTTACCAAGCAACAAATTCTCGTTATTGAGGAGTCTCCAATATTTCTTTCCAATCAAAATTGTGTTAAAATCACTTATACCTCGAAATCCCATTCTGCCTTCACCTTTTGCACGCTAAAGTTTTTTCCAACTCAACCAATGTATTTTCCTCATGCCCTTCTTTACGCCCCACCAAAACTTTGCAATTACAAATTCAATTTCCTGGCAACAACTATCTGGGAGTTTATAACAACTCATGGTGTAAATGAGGATCGCCTGCACAACTACTTTAATAAGAACCTTCTTCCTTGCCCTTGAAAGGAACTTTTCCTTCCAACCCTTTATCTTTTTCCATACCCTCTCCTTAACGAAGGCAAACACTTCCTTCTTTGATCTCCTTAACACTATCGGCAGACCCAGATACTTGGCATGGTTCTCAACTTTTCTAATCCCCATCTCCCTCCTAACTGAATCTTTAACAGCATCCTCCATATTTTGGCTAAAGGACACCTCTGATTTATCCCAATTAACAATTTTACCCGAGGTTTCCTGGTACCTTTCCATAATAGAAACAAGGCACATAGCTTCAAGGCCATTTTCCCTAGCAAAGAGGAGGCAATATTCTGTGAAAAAAAGATGTGAAATAATAAGTGCTTGTCTAGCCACCTGAATTTCGTGAATTTTTCCCTTAAGGACCTCTTGCTTGATTAAACCTGAAAATACATCAACATGCAATATAAACAAATAAGGTGAGAAAGGAAGGACCCCCTTGGCGGAGACATCTGTTAGGAGAAAAGCTCTTGGTAGCCTGATTATTGAGGAGGATTTCATAGGAGACTGATGATATGTACCTGTGAGTAAATTTGACTAAGGGCTTGAGGAACCCCATGGAAGATTAAGTAGCCACCAAAAAATCTCATTCCAGGCGGTCATAAGCTTTCAACATATCCAATTTCAGCACCATAACTCCCTTCTTACCTTTCTTTTTCTTTTTGAGCCAATGAAAATATTCTAAAGCTATAAGAGTGTTATTAGTAATCAATCTACCATGAACGAACATACTTTGTTCCTCATCAATCACCTCTGAGAGGATCCGTTTCAGCCTGTTAGCAATAGTTTTCCTCACCACTTTCATGACCACATTACATAGGCTTACGGGGAAAAACTCCTTCGGGGAAGAGGGTTTTTCACATTTGGGGATTACAGAAATAAAATTAGAATTCAGGGAACTTGGGTCGTTTTTGTTATTTAGGGTGTCTTTGATACGGTGGCAGAACCGACTGTTATATACTGGTTTTGCATATTTTGTTCGCAAATGTCGCAGTAAGAAAGAGTCACCACCGTCTTTTCTTTTATCCAACAAAGGAAAGGGTGAAAAGAACATAAAAATACCTTTTCGAGATGTTTTATGAGTAAAGGGGTAGATTATGGAAAGGGAAGGTGTTAGCACCCTTTCCATCCGTGGTTTTCCACGGGCTCTTAGAGGTTTGCTCATTTTTAAAATGCTTTTATGTTGGAAAATGTTTTGAAAGTGCCTTAGTATGGAGAACTTTTTAATGTTTCTCGGGATAGTAGAGAACGTATACAAAGTGTTTGAAAAAATGTCTTTTGAAAAGTAGTTTTTGTGTGCAAGTGCAAAAATAGTTTGAGCAAACTTCTAACAGCTATCTACTTTTATACTCGAAAAGGTATTTCTTTTCCTCCTATCCTTTAGACAGCGCTATCCTACTATTAGTGAGTAGGTATACCTATCGTTGGATGTTGAGGGACAATCTAAGGGACGTTACAGTCACGAAGGCAATTTGTGGAGATGCTTTAGCAATTCTGTTTTAGGGACTAGATCATTTACCAAGAAGGCAACTGTAGGGTCATCGAGGGACTATGATCTTTTGATTTTACAGGTCTTTGCTAAAGCATTCCTTCCTCATGACTATTTTATTAAAGGAAACCAAAGTGGGCGTATCTTAGAGGTGTACATGTGCAAGTGTGTTGTGTTTCAGTTATTTCTTTGTCATACAAGTCTAGTTACTAGAGGTTAATATGAAAAGCAGTAAAAAGAAAATGCAGAAAATAGAGGTCTTACGCTATTACAATGCTTCGAGGAGGGGATTTACATTATACAAGGATAATAGGGAATAAAGCAGTAAATATCCTAATTTATCTATTACATCCAGTAAACAAATACAATAATAGTAAAAAAATATGGAATTAAATAAACACGCATGAAATAGAAAAGACGTCTAAAAATCCTAAAGAAAAGAAATCTTTTTTTGTTGTTTTTGGTATAAAAGAAAACAAGGCCTAAGTCTATTTAATTTTAATTTTAAGAAAAAATGTTAAATTAATTAATTTATTTATTTATAAAATTAATTTAGTTGGAAAAACAACTAACCTAACATTTTTTTTTTGATTTTGATTTTAATGTTAATTAAAAAGATAAATAGTCCACTAAAAAAATAAAGAAAAGAAACAAAAGCAAAATAAGGGTACAATGAGGCATCCATCGATTGGGGTGAAGAAGGGGGGAGTTCTATCCAAAGGGGAAGATATATGGCCTCTTCGATTCAAAGGAGAAATGCCTTCTTTCGATTGGGCTAGGGAGTGGGCGTGAACATCCTTCGATCCAGGGAAGGGGATTTCCCTTCGATCCTGGGAAAGATGCCTTCTTTCGATTAAGGAAGGAGGTGCCTCCTTCGATCCAGTAGGCTAATGGGCAACTTCGATCTAGAGAAGGCGTCTCCTTCGATCTGGGATGCTATACTTGCAAAAATATGTTAGCGAAATAAAACGCAGGACCTGGGTATCAAAACCCAGGTCCTTCGGTCCTGCGCTTGCTGGGTATTTTTAGGCTATGTCTGTAGAAAATGTTAGCAAACGAAGAACATGACCTGGGTGCCAAACTCAGGCCCTTTGATCCTGTCTAGGATGGAAAATCGAAGTAACAACAAGTATGGAGGTGTTATGAAAATACAAGTTTGGATAGTTTACACTTTCTTACCAATAGATTGAAACTTCGATTTGGGCCCTTTCTGGATATAGGCACCTTCGATCTAGGGCTTCTGGGCTTGGCTACTTTTGTTGAGAGGTGGCTTTTGCTTGGAAAATTCTGGCAACCTTTGATGGATTTTGTGGGCAGTCTCTCTCCAATGTTTTCTTCTTTTTTCTTTTTTTTCTTGCAACACTTGTGATCTTTTTATATAGAGGGGGTAGAGGGGACAAGAAGGCAAAGGTTTAAACAACCTTGATTGTGTTTTAAAGCCATGAATAGGAATTTGTAACATTGGCCAAACGCATGGGATCTTGTCTCCTTTTTTGAATTTTGAATGATATGTAACTGGCCTTCGAATGCCCTCTTTCGAATGGGCTGATGGCCTCCTTCGAATGGCCTTGATTCAGCTCCTTCAAACGACTCTGATGAAGCTCCTTCGAATCGACTTTTTGGAATGCCAATCGAAGTTGCCTTGACACAATGCCAAATTGAAGGATCCCTTTCCATGCCAATCAAAAGGCTTGGCCTAGGGTCAAACAAAAGAGTCTCAGAATGCCAATCGAAGGCCTTGACACAATGCCAATCAAAAGGCTTGTCATGAGGCTAATCAGAAGGCCTTGTATCCATGTCAATCGAAGGGCTTGTCCACCATGCCAATCGAAGCATTTGGAATATCAATCGAAAGGCTTGGATATAATTCTAATCGAAGAGAATTGTCCATGCCAATCGAAATGCTCCTTCAAAATACCAATCGAAGGGTCTTTCAGAATGACAATCGAAAGGTATTAAAAACATCACTTAAAATTTTTTCCTTTTTTTTCTTAAGCAAGGGTTTGTGGTCAATCATGTAGGGGAAGACCTTGGAAAATATGAGAGGGAAAATTTTGGGGTACAACAGTTTCCCCTGTTCAATCTTTTTAAACCTGAAGATGTAGATTGGCTTGTCTTTCTCTCATGATCTGAAGGTGGAAGATGATTGAACACTAGAGTGCCCAAAAATTTGCACTCGTCTGAAGTGATACTATTGGTGAATAATATATGGAATGGGCTTACAGATGCCATTTAGAAAAGGTGTCAGAAGACTGTCGGAGATGGGCTTAAAGATGCCATCCAAGAAGCATGACGGAGAGTCATCAGAGATGGGCTTAAAGATGCCATCCAGAAGAATGTTGATTTCATGAGATATTCCTTTGTGGGAATCCTTATTCCTGTTGTTGAGGAGGACTCTGCTGAGGAATGTTGATCCTTTTCTTGGGAAATAGAGTTTAGGAGCTTCAGTTGTCAATTACTCTACTAGGGAGTCATCTCTTGACTGAAGAGATGAGAGTGGATTGTTATTTGGTTAGGATCCAGGCTTCACAGTGACTTACTGTGGAAATGAGATTAAACTGTTAAGAAATCAACAACGAATCCATGGTCGCTTTGAACTGAACCATCGGAGGTCTTGAATTAACTTTGACTGGATAAGAATAAGAAAATCTTAGGATCGATTTAACTGAACCATTAAAGTTCTACCGGAAAAGAATCAGTAAAAAATCAATGGTCGACTTGAACTAAACCAGCAGAGGTCTTGAATTAACTTTGACTGGATAAGAATCAGAAAAATCTTAGAATCAATTTAACTGAACCAGTAAAGGTCTACCAGAAAAGAATCAGTAACAAATCAATGGTTGACTTGAACTGAACCAACAAAGGCCTTGGATTAAATTTGACTGGATAAGAATCAGAAAAATCTTAGGATCAATTTAACTGAACCAGACAAAAGTCTTGGAATATCTTCAACTGGAATAAGAATCAGAGAGATCTTAGTGTCGATCTGACTGAACTAGAGAAGGTATTGGATTAACTTTGAGTGGATAAGAATCAGAAAAATCTTAGGATCAATTTAATTGAACCAGTAAAGGTCTACCAAAAAAGAATCAGTAAAAAATCAATGGTCGACTTGAACTGAACCAGCAAAGGCCTTGGATTAACTTTGACTGGATAAGAATCGGAAAAATCTTAGGATCGATTTAACTGAATCAGACAAAAGTCTTGGAATATCTTCAACAGTAATAAGAATCAGAGAGATCTTAGTGTCGATCTGACTGAACCAGAGAAAGTCTAGGATTAACTTTGACAGGATAAGAATCAGAAAAATCTTAGGATCGATTTAACTGAACCAAAAAAAGTATTGGAATATCTTTAACTGGAATAAGAATCAGAGAGATCTTAGTATCGATCTGACTGAACTAGAGAAGGTCTTGTGAGGGCATCTTTCCGAGGAAACTGCTGAAACAACCCTTTATTAGACTTAGTTTTTGAGATGACTACCAGGTCACACAAGTAGTCAACGGTGTTTGTTGACTTGATCTTTTCCCTGAAAAAGGTAAGGATTTAGTCGCATGCAATGTCATGATGTATGAAATGCATTGTGATGATGTTCTCAAAATAAATATGACTGTGATGTATGCAATATGTATGTGTATGCCATGATGTATGAATATGGGATGATATTGAGTTGTTCTAGTCTGGGAAAATAAATCCCAGATTGTTGCTGGAGAGTACAAGGGGGCTGAATCCCTCATTTCCGCTGGGGATGATGAATGGATATGATCTACCAGGGATTTCCTCCTTCTGTTTGAGGATGTTTTATCGGGGATTGATTCTGCTCGAGGATAACTCTATGGAGAGAGATGCTTGTTGGAAGATTATGCCGATGTAGAGAAATAAACTTTGTTGGGGAAATGAGCTTACGTAGTTTGAGAAATAAACTCTACCTGGGAGGAGGTTTTATCAACCGTTTGCAATTATAAAGCTCGGATGGGGAACACAGATTTCAGCTCTTTGCTGGAGGAAGTTTGTTGGAGGAGATAAATCCTGTTTGGGGAAGAAGAGGGCAAAACTCTGGTTGTTTATGCTCTATGGGGAACATAGATGTCACAGGGTCGTACACCGAGGATACGAAAATGACTTTGTATCAGGAATTTTCTGTCCCTGTACCTGCTGGAGATTTTATGGATGGATCTATGTCGTGATCATACTTGAACATGTATTGAATGAGTGTCAGAATAACATCCGTCTTTGGATCGTATCTGCACTGTACTTGAAACACGTGTCGAATGAGTGTCAGAATGACATCCGCCTCTAGATCGTATCTGCACTGTACTTGAAACATGTGTTGGATGAGTGTCAGAATGACATCCGTCTCTAGATCTTATCTGCACTGTACTTGAAACATGTGTTGGATGAGTGTCAGAATGACATCCGTCTCTGGATCATATCTGAACTGTACTTGAAACATGGTATGAATAAGTATCAGGATCATATCTGTCTTTGGATCTTACCTGAACCGTTTCTAGAAGACGATTTGAATAAGTATCAGGATGATATCCGTCTCTGGATCGTACCTGAATTGTTTCTAGAAGATAATCTGGGATAAGCATCAGGATGACATCCGTATCTAGATCGTACCTGAACTATTTCTAGATGATAATCTGAAGTAAGTGTCAGGATGACATCCGTTCTTGGATCGTACCTGGACTGTTTCTAGATGAGAATCTGGAGCAAGTGTCAGGATGACATCCATTTCTGGATCGTACCTGAACTGTTTCTAGATGAGAATCTGGAGTAAGTGTCAGGATAACATCCGTTCTTGGATCGTACCTGAACTATTTCTAGATGTGAATCTGGACTAAGTGTCAGGATGACATCCGTTCTTGGATCGTACCTGAACTATTTCTAGATGAGAATCTTGTTTATTCAGAATGTGCCCATTGGGAAATCTTGTTTTGTCATTTTGAGAAGAAATCCATTGGGGAATCTTGATTTTGCTTGATTGTACGTGATTCTTTGTTGGACTTCATGTCTAATTCCCCAAGTGATTCAGATGGAGATCTGCCTCTGGTTGCTTGGCATTTTTGAGAGATCCCTTGAATCTTGACTTGACTTTCCCAGATGATGGACAATGATCATGCCGTGCCCCTTGGATGGAAGTGTTGTTCCACTGGAGGTGATCCTTTTCACTGAGAAGGTTTTTGTTCACTAGATATTCGTCATGCGAATTTCTCTACTGTTGAACAAATAGTCATATGCAAACAATGGTATTTTAAGAATGCAAAGCTTATGTCTGTCTTGAAGTTTGAAAATTCATTTTTTTAGTAAAACAAATTTTGCAAGAGAGTGATATCAACTCCGGATTTATAGCAAGTCCTATAGGAGTCAGGATACCTTTTGTGACAGTATGCATCCGAACTAACCTATGCTTCAGTTAGGACTTTAAAGGGTTGTAGCGTGGCCTGGTTCACGATTTAATAAACAAAGGATAAAGGCTCAAAATTTATTTGTACCCACTCGTTCTCCGTGATGTTCTTCAGTCCTATGCACAGTTAATTGTGCATTTCGATCCCAGTTGAGTTTGGCATCTTGTCCTTGGGTATTCGGGTGATGGTTCAGAAATTGAACGTTTTTTTGAGAAGACAGTCATTTTTGTAACCTTTTCTTTTTGTTGAGGATTTGTAGTAACCTTTTTTTTTTGTTTTCGTTATGCCTTCTTTTGCCTGAACTGTTTCTTTTTGTGATTACAATCAGCGGGATGCCCCGGTTTTTTTTCTTTTTCTTAAGTCTCCTTCATAGGTTTTGACTTAGCAGGATTTTATTGTGAGAGATAATGACTGCCTGTCTTGACGATTATACGGAACCATCACCATCTTTTAATTTGGGAGGACGTCTTCGATTCCATTCATTGTGTACGAAGCGGAATATTGCACATCTAAATCAACTGAGCAAACTACCCTTCCCCAGGTTATGATTAAGGGTTTTAATTTGTGTGAAAAGAAAAATTCCTACTTATTTTTCTCAAAGGGGTTGGCTAGGGATTATCTTTCTTATAACTCCACTGTTTGGGATTTGAAACAACGCCTATACATCATCAGCAAGGTCTGTTCAAAAGCACACTGTAGAGACTGTGGTATCATTTTCGTCATCCTTCCTCTAAAGGATTAGAGGTTTTTTAATCGAGAGTCGAATATCATGTAAAGGAAGCAAGAAAAAAGTTTAAATAAAATGACAATGAAAGCATTCAAGACAAACATATGCGATGCATTAATGGGAAAACCAAAGTTTGGCATAACAATAATTATTTGAACAACAAATGAAATTACAAATGAAAAATAAGCATGAACTTGACGTTCTCAATGATTTGGCCTAGGAGCAGTGATCACTTTGTGAGTCTCTGGAGGGTCGAACTCAATCTCTTTGGCGTCAATCATATCTTGAATATTAATCTTCGGAGCCCAGTAGCCATTGGTATCATGTCCAGGACTATCAGAATGGTATGCACACCTTTCGTCGGGGTGGTACTGGGAGTAGGAGTATTGGGATTTCACAGAGGAGCCTTTAACGTGATCAACCCTGCTTTCAACATGTGTTGTAATGCTTGAGCTAGTGACATGTTGATTTTGGGGAATTGTCTCTTAGGCGTGACCTCTTTATGCTGGTTCCCCTGCCGGTGTCGTTGCAGAGGTGTAGAGTTAGAGACCAGTATTGCCCCCACAGATTGATTGTGGTTGTCGGCCTTATTGTGACCCTTCTGGCCATACACAGCATTGGCTTCCCTCTTACCAGCAAATGGCTTATTCTCAGCATTAGGAGATGTAGCCATTAGGATCTTCCCACTCTTGATACCACCTTCAATCCTTTCTCCAATCAGGACCATTTTTGTGAACCTGGATGAGGAAATCCCAATCAGCAAATTGAAGAATTGGCCTGTCAGAGTGCCCATGAACATGTCTACCATTTCACGATCATTCAGAGGAGGTCGTACCCTACTAGCTAGATCCCTCCATTTTTGCGCATATTCCTTGAACCCTTATCTTGAGCTCATGGACATATTTTGCAGTTGCACTCGAGTTGGTGCCAGGTCAGCGTTGTATTGGTACTGCTTATAGAAAGCAGCATCCAAGTCTTCCCAGGTATAGATTTCAGTTCCTTCTAGCTGATAAAACGAATCCAGTTGAGTTCCATCCAAACTTTCTTGGAGGAAATGGACCCATAACTCCCGATCAACAGTGTGAGGCTATATCTTCCTGACATAGGATCTTAAGTGCAACTTAGGGCAGGAGACACCGTCATACTTAAAAAACGTGGGGACCTTGAATTTTGGTGGGATGACCACTCTAGGAACCAACCCTAATTCTTCAAAATCCAGACCCGACACCCTTTGGATATCCATGGCATTGAGCCGATCCTCTAGCCGTTTGTATTTATCGTTAGCAGGAGGATATTGCTCCTCAGAGTAGTCAGGTTCATCTTCTTCAGACGTTGGATTTTTGTCTCCTTCATCTGATTCCTCGTCTTCTTCCTCTTGATTATCCCCTCCCTTTGATGGGGTGGCGAAGTCTAGAGCTTGGTTAGTTGGTCTTCTTCTTCCGACACTTACAACACGAACTGGTTTCTTTCCCCTCTTAGTCTTCTTTTTGACGATCAGAGCTTTCAGGTCTTCTTGCCCCCAGGTCAGAGTCAGGAACATTTGTTGAAACTGAGCGTTTTGAGCTTGAAGGTCTTTGACTTTTTGTTCGAGAGCCGTTTCTTTACTTGCTGAAATAAACAGCGAATAAGATGAGGACCCTGCTTTGAAACCTGTTTATGCAATAATATGTATGATATGCGTATGCAATGTTTTCAAGGATCTCGCGGGGTAAACAAGAAGATGTCAGCAATTGAAATTTGCAGCTTTGATTGAAGAACTTCGTATCGTTGAAGGTCCTTCTTCGAGAGTCAAGCTCACCATATCAAGTGGGTCATAGTCCCTGACTCAATTTGATGAGTTTTGGTCTTTTGACGGTATTGGCTAGAGGAAAATAAATCCCCTTGCCCCTTGCTAGACGTCTGGTTTATCATAACCTGCATGACAAACCCTTGAGATCCTTGAAATGGTTAAGGAAATATTGTGGCATGATGTTATGATGTATATGTTATGTGTTAAGCAAAAGTGTAAGGTTATGTAAGAAATTAAACCCTGCAAGAAATCCAAGTTATTGGATACTGACTGTAAATAAATCCTGCAAGGAAATCATGTTGTTAGATAAAAAACCTTGCAAGTAGTTCAAGTTGAAAGCAAACAAGTCACACAAGCAGCCTTAGGTTTAGGCTTGCATGGGGTTTGTAGGTAAGTACCCTCTTGAATGTTCAGTTTGCTCAACCTGTCCTATTAATAGTAACCAAGTTCTAAGAAGCCTCAATATCACTGACCTTCCCTTCAGAAATTGTTTCAGCTCCGCAACGAAGTATTGCGGCTGAAAAATCATGAAAGTCCAGCCTCAATTAGTGTAGTATCGAGTATCAACCAATCTTCGGTTGGAACCAAATCCGGTTATGTCACTACTTCCTAATGGATAGGATGAGTCAATTAAAGGTTCTAAAGGTCAGTTAGCGCTTAGTGACACTATGAGGAAGCCTAATGTTATCTTTAACTTACTCAAGGAACATAAGTACAATCCAAAGTATCGCGTTAACGTAGCCACCACTTCGTCCGTATTGGTCTACACCGTACAACCTCCATGGTTTATTGCTACTCACCTAATAAGGTTCCCCAAATCCGGGTGTAGGATCTTTTAGTAACAACCCAAGAAAACCCTTAAAGATAAAGCAAGCAAACACACAATAAAGCAATTTAACATTGAACTAACCCTAAGGTAAGCCCCACTTTTTGTAGTCCCCAGCAGAGTCGCCAATTCTGTGATATGGTGGCAGAACCGACTGTTATATACTAGTTTTGTGTTTTTTGTTCACAAATGTCGCCGTAAGCAAGAGTCGCCACCGTCTTTTCTTTTATCCAACAAAGGAAAGGGTGAAAAAACAGAAAAAGACCTTTTCGAGATGTTTTCTGAGTAAGGGGGGTATATTATGGAAAGGGAAGGTGTTAGCACCCTTTCCATCCGTGGTTTTCCATGGGCTCTTAGAGGTTTGCTCATTTTTAAAATTCTTTTGTGCTTTGTGTTGGAAAATGTTTTGAAAGCGCCTTAGTACGGCAAACTTTATAATGTTTCTCGGGATAGTAGAGAACGTATACAAAGTGTTTAAAAAAATGTCTTTTGAAAAGTAGTTTTTGTGTGTAAGTGTAAAAATAGTTTGAGCAAACTTCTAACAACTATCTACTTTTATACTCGAAAAGATAGTTCTTTTCCTCCTATCCTTTAGACAGTGCTATCCTACTATTAGTGAGTAGGTAGCCCTATCGTTGGATGTTGAGGGACAATCGAAGGGACGTTACAGTCACGAAGGTAATTTGTGGATATGCTTTAGCAATTCTGTTTTAGGGACTAGATCATTTACCAAGAAGGCAACTGTAGGATCATCGAGGGACTATGATTTTTTTTTGATTTTACGGGTCTTTGCTAAAGCATTCCTTCCTCATGATTGGTTTATTGAAGGAAACCCAAGTGGGCGTACCTTAGAGGTGTACATGTGCAAGTGTGTTGTGTTTCAGTTATTTTTTTTTTGTCTTTTTTGTTAAGTTTGGTAGCGTTTGATTTCAGTATTTTTCATACAGGTCTAGTTACTAGCGGTTAATAAGAAAAGCAGTAAAAAGAAAATGCAGAAAGTAGAGGTCTTACGCTATTACAATGCTTCGGGGAGGGGATTTACATTATACAAGGATAATGGGGAATAAAGCAGTAAATATCCTAATTTATCTATTACATCCAGTAAACAGATACAATAATAGTAAAAAAAATACGAAATTAAATAAACACGCATGAAATAGAAAAGACGTCTAAAAATCCTAAAGAAAATAAATCTTTTTTGTTGTTTTTGGTATAAAAGAAAACAAGGCCCAAGTCTGTTTAATTTTAATTTTAAGAAAAAATGTTAAAATAATTAATTAATTAATTTACAAAATTAATTTAGTCGGAAAAATAACTAACCTAATATTTTTTTGTGATTTTGATTTTAATGTTAATTAAAAAGATAAATAGTCCACTAAAAAAATGAATAAAAGAAACAAAAGAAAAATAAGGGTACAATGAGGCATCCTTCGATTGAGGCATCCTTCGATCCAAAGGGGGAGAGATATGGCCTCTTTCGTCTCAAAGAAGAAATTCCTTCTTTCGATTGGGCTAGGGAGTGGGCGTGAACAACCTTCGATCCAGGGAAGGGGATTGCCCTTCGATTCTGGGAAAGATGCCTTCTTTCGATTCAGGAAGGAGGTGCCTCCTTCGATCCAACAGGCTAATGGGCAGGTTCGATCCAGAGAAGGTGTCTCCTTCGATCTGGGATTCTATACCTATAAAAATATGTTAGTGAAATAAAACACAGGACCTGGGTATCGAAACCTAGGTCCTTCGATCCTGCGCTTGCTGGGTCTTTTCAGGCTATGTCTGCAGCAAATGTTAGCAAACGAAGAACATGGTCTGGGTGCCAAACCCAAGCCCTTTGATCATGCCTATGATGGAAAATCAAAGGTAACAACAAGTATGGATGTGTTATGCAAATACAAGGTTGGATAGTTTTCCCATTCTTACCAATAGATTGAAACTTCGATTTGGGCCCTTTCTGGATATAGGCACCTTCGATCTGGGGCTTTTGGGCTTAGCTACTTTTGTTGAGAGGTGGATTTTTCTTGGAAAATTTTGGCAACCATTGATGGAGTTTGTGGGCATCCTCTCTCCAATGTTTTCTTTGTTTTTTTTCTTACAACACTTGTGATCTCTTTATATATAGGGGTAGAGGGGACAAGAAGGCAAAGGTTTAAACAACCTTGATTGTGTTTAAAAGCCATGAATAAGAATTTGTAACATTGGTCAAACACATGGGATCTTGTCTCCTTTTTTGAATTTTGAATGATATGTAACTGGCCTTTGAATGCCCTCTTTCGAATGGGCTGATGGCCTCCTTCGAATGACCTTGATTCAGCTCCTTCGAACGACTCTGATGAAGCTCCTTCAAATGGACTTTTTGGAATGCCAATCGAAGATGCCTTGACACAATGCCAAATCGAAGGATCCCTTGCCATGCCAATCGAAAGGCTTGGCCTAGGGTCAAACGAAAGAGTCTCAGAATTCTAATCGAAGGCCTTGACACAATGCCAATCGAAAGGCTTGTCATGAGGCCAATCGAAAGGCATTGTATCCATGCCAATCGAAGGGCTTGGCCACTATGCCAATCAAAGCATTTGGAATATCAATCGAAAGGCTTGGCTATAATGCTAATCGAAGAGCATTGTCCATGTCAATCAAAAGGCTCCTTTAGAATACCAATCGAAGGGTCTTTCAGAATGCCAATCGAAAGGTATTAAAAACATCACTTAAAAATTTTGCCTTTTTTTTAAGCAAGGGTTTGTGGTCAATCATGTAGGGGAAGACCTTGGAAAATATGAGAGGGAAAATTTTGGGATACAACAGTGTCCAATACCAAACTAGTAACACCAGGGCCAACAATATGCCAAAACTTCTAGAAAAACAAAGCAGGAAAACTGTCTGGTCCCGAAACTTTAAGTGCTTGCATTTGAAACATGGCATCTTTAACTTCCATAGCAGAAAACTTGCTATCACGTCACTTGAACATATCGAGAGTAAACTTATTTTTAACAACTTCACAAGTCTCATGAATATGTCGGGGTTGTGATGGGGAAAAAACCTCTATAAAGTGATTGACTAGCAACCTTTCACATCTACCAAAACCTTTTCACCAATTCCCGTGTTCATCTTTGAGTTTTTTTTATAGAATTTGTCCTCCTTCTTTGAATATATTCTACCTTATCTTTCTCTTTATTTTGATTTAATTGTTAGAGACTTCAAATGAGATTTTATTCTCTCTTATTTATTTAAAATATTTTTTTTCTATTTACTTACTCATTGTCTTATCCTTACTCAAAAAGATATCAAAAATAAAATTTAACACTAAAGATAGGGACCATGAGAACTTTAAATTTTAAGGCTTAAATTGGTCTGCTAGTGAAAATTTATTAGACTTAATTTTAAGGCACGAAAAAAATAATTCTAAAGTGCTCTTTTGTTTTGACGAATGTTAAATGTGAAGAAATTAATTTCAAAATATTTTCCAGTTAAGTTATTAAGAATGAAATCAAAGATGAATTTTATTATTTAATCAAAGATGAATTTTATCATTTAATCAAAGAAAAAGGGTGTACAATACACTATAAAAAGGTAAAAACTCACTTTTTAAAAATGTTTCTCTATATGAAAAATATCAACAAAATCAAAATGAAGAAAATTTCAATAAAGTAATTCACTTTCTAATAATAACAATGTATAACGATTCCCAATTCATAATATAAAAATTAAACTATTTAGATAAAAAATGATTTGATATTCCTATAAAAAACTAATTAAATAGATAGATAAACAAGATTATATCTCCCCAATGCTTGCACTACAAATTGTCCTTTATGGAAAAAAATAATATCAAGAAAAGAAAAATAAAGCTCACATTTTATTGACGAGTGTGATATAGTGGCAGAACATACTGTTAATATTGGTTTTTTGTGTTTGTGTTTGCAAATATTGCGGTAAGCAAGAGTCGCCACTGACTTTTCTTTTATCCAAATTAAGGAAAGGGTGAAAAAGAACAGAAAAAAAACCTTTTCGAGATTATTCTGAGTAAATGGGGTAGATTATGGAAAGGGAATGTGTTAGCATCCTTTCCATCTGTAGTTATCTACGGGCTCTTAGAGATTTGCTCATTTTGAAATACCTTTGTGCGTTTGAAAATGTTTTGAAAATGCCTTAGTGCGGCAATTCGCTTTATGATAACTCTTGTATCAGTCCTCAAGAGTGTTGAGAAAGCGAATATTTTTGAAAGTGTTTTAAAATGTTTTTGTGTAGGTGCAAAAAAGTTGTTTTGAGCAAGTATCTAAGAACTTATCTACTTATACTCGAAAATATCGTTCTTTTCCTCCTATCCTTTGGACAGTGCTATCCTACTATTAGTGAGTAGGTAGCCCTATCGTTGGATGTATGAGGGTCATTCGAAGGGACGTTTTAAAGTCACAAAGACAACTGGAAAAGAATATTTAGTAACTACCTTAAGGTTCTAAGATCATATTTTTGTCGAGGCAACGTCGAGCAGGTCATCGAGGGACTTATGATCTTTTAGAACCAGAGGGCAGCCACTAAAACCTCTCATGTTTCGAGAGTTGTGACTATTTTCTGAAGGAAACTAAAGTGGGTGTACCCTAGAGGTGTATATGTGCAGGTGTGTTGCGTTCAGTTATTTTGTCTTGTGTTAAGTTTGTTAATCGTTTAATTATTAAGCTCTTGTCATGCATTCCTATTAACAAATATCTAACAGTTAATATATATACATGAATTTAAATGCGGAAATTAAATCTATGTTATTAGATGGCTTTGTGAGAGGTACATTAGAGAAACGCGGAACGTAAAGTCCTAGTTACTATTACATACCATGAGCAAGTACATTAATAATAAAAATGCGAAACTAAATAAACACGCGTAAAATTGAAAATAACGTCTAAAAACATCCTATGAAATAAAAATCTTTTTGTTTGTTTTTTATTTTTATGCAAAGAAAATAAATTGAGAAAATAAAATTAGACCTACATTCTAATTTATTTTAATTCTTTTTGAAAAGAGGATGTTAAAATAAATTAATTAATTATTTTAAAAATTAATTTAATTAATAAAAAAACTAATCCTAAATTATTTGTGATTTTTTTATTTGATTTTTGATTTAAAAGAAATGAGTAAAAATAAGAATAAGAATAAATGAAATAAAAAGAATCCTTCGATCAAAGAAATGATGGTCTTCGATTCATGAAGGATGGTGGTCTTTGATCCATGCGAAGGATAGCCTTCGATCATGTGAAGATAGGCCTTCGATCTAGCAAAAAATATTGTTGGAGACGTCTGATGACTTGCCTATGGAGGAAAGCACTAAAACCTGCAAGAAAAAGTGACAACAAAACAAAAGCATGACCTGGGTGTGAACCCAGGTCTTTTCCTAATTCGACCTCCCACTAATTCGACTCCTTTGAGTTCGAATCTGGGTTTGTTTTCCTTAAAAATCGTGGTTTCTTGAGATTCAATGAAAAACACAGATCGTGCCCTCTATCTTTGTATGTCCATGTGAAGACTGTGCTATATAATACTCTGGTCATAAATCAAACACTGGAAGATATCAGTACATCATGAAAACATAAATATGAATTTGAAAGTTTACCAAGGATGAGATGCTTCGATTTGGAACTTATGGGCGTGGCTTGGCTTGGAGCAGACTCTTGGGAGTCTCAGGAACACAAGTATGGTCTTCGTCTGGATTGAGGGTGCCTGCAAAACTGGTTAGAATTTTGATATGTTTTTTGTGGCGGTGTAAGTGTTCTTTTTGATAGGCAATTTGTATGTGTGTGATGCAACACGTGTGGTCTCTCCTCTTTTTCGTCCCCTTTATGCGTATGTATATGGTCTCCTTATATAGAGGGGATGGAGGGACAAGAAGGAAAATGGGTAAACAACCATTAAGTTGGTGTTTTAAGGCCATGAATACCATTTTGAAACATTGCAAAAGACATGGTTTTTTGTCCCTTTTTGAATTTGAATGAACCTGGACATTTGACTTTCGAATTCCTTCAGTCCCTGCCCTTCGACTGGCCTTAAGTTGCCTCCTTCGACTGGTTTTGGTTTCACCCTTATAGTTCCTTCAATTGAGTCTGTCCACCTCAATTTGAATTACTCCGGTCTTGATTCAAATTGTATAAAGCCTCAACATCCTGGCTTCTTTGATCATCCCCTTAAGCTTGCTTTCTTCTATTGCCCTGACCTTACTCAAATAGCCCAATCGAAAGACTTTACTCTGGCTAGTCGAAGCTACCTTTGGCAGGAATGTACCTGTACAGGGGCTTGGGCTTGGCAATATGCACGATTTTGGCCAGTAAGCATCTTGGAACAAAATTCACGACAAAGCTACTTTGTCTTCAATAATCATGTGTCATTCGAATGAACCAGTGAATGCTTCTTCGAATGGACCACATGAATATGCCTTCGAAGGGACTATCATTCGTGTCAAAGTGTGAAAAACTGTTTCAAGGGGACCCTTGCCCAGTCGAAGCTGGCACAAAGGCAACCAATGCCTTGTGGGCGCTAGCATGAGGCATGTCAAAGCAAGCGTAAAAGAGGCCATTGCCTAGTGACTCAGAATATACATGCAGGAGGCCACTGTTTGTGGATCGAAGGGCATTTATAGGGGATTCTCACCTAAATGAAACTTGGACCAATGCTTGCTCTAAAGAGGAACCAGCACGCAATAGAAGCTGATGGGCCAATGCTTGGTCGAAGGGTTTTAGGAGCCCAGTCGAAGCTTGCCATTATGCCAATTGAAGGACACTGCTCTGATGTGCCAATCGAGGAACCCCACTCTGATGTGCCAATCGAAGGACACTGCTTTGATGTGCCAATCGAAGGACATTATTCAGATGCCAATTGAAAGGCATTGTTGGCATGCCAATTGAAAGGCCATTTGCTATGATTCAAAAAATTCATTTTTCTTTAGGCAAGTGCTTGTAACCACCCATATAAGAGAAAAAACCTTGGGAAACATGAGAGGGAAAATTTTGGGGTACAACAACTGCCCCTGTTCAATCTTCTTAAACCTGAAGATGTAGATAGGCTTGTCTGCCTTTCGTAATCTGAAGGTGGGTGGTGATTGAACACTAGAGTGCCTAGAAATTTGCACTCGCATGAAATAACACTTTTAGTTGATGATGACGGGAATGGGCTTACAGATTTCATTTAGAGAAGATGACAGAGAGTTGTCAGAGATGGGATTAAAGATGCCATCCAAAATAGATGCTTATGTCACACATGGTCCCTTTAGGGGTTCCTGTTCCTGCTGTCTGAGAAGGAGTTTGTTGGGGAATGTGGGTTTCTATTATTCTCTTGCTTGAGGAAAACTCTGGGGAATAGAGTCTAGGAACTTCAGTTGTCCAAGGCTCTGCTCAAAAGTTATCTCTGGAGAGATGATAGTTTGTTGTATTCTGGTTGAAGTCCAGGTTTCTAGTGATTTGCTACGGATAATGGAATTAACCATTATCTGGAAATGTATTAGAAAGATCCTGTGTAGGGCCATTTCAGGATGAGTCTGTGTTAGACTGCATCTGGATGCTGAGAAGGAACCCGTGTAAGATTGCTTCGTCTGGTCATGTAGATAGCTTTCCTATCTGGTTTCAGGTGTTAATCTACAATCAACTTGTTCATAGATAGTTGTCCTGCCTTGTTTTAGGTATTAATCTGGAATTTTAAAATTGTCGGTCGTTGAGATGGTTGTCCTGGCTGGTTTCAGGTATTAATCCATAGTCGGTCGTCCACAGATAGTTCTCTTGGCTGGTTACAGGTATTAAACTGGAACTTGAAAATTGTCGGTTGCTGAGATAGTTGTCCTGGCTTGTTACATGTATTAATCTCTGACTTGAGAAAAAAGGATAGTTTTCCTAGCTTATTACAGGTATTAATCCTACAGTCGGTCATCCACAGATAGTTCTCCTGGCTTGTTACAGGTATTAATCTAGAACTTGTTTTGCTGGTCACATAGATAGTTTTCCTGTGTGGTTTCGGGCATTAATCTGTGGCATGGTGTATTTGTTGGTAAACCCGTCTTGTTTCGAGAGTTCATACTACTTGGTCGTGCAGATAGTTTCCCCGTCTGGTTTCAGGCATTAATCTTTGACCTGCTGTAAAAGTTGATAATGTTTGTCTGTTTTCTAATTTAACCTAAAAAGGTAAAATTAGTTTCATGCAATGTCATGATGTATGAATTGCATGATGCTCCCAAAATAAATGAGATTATGATATATGTATTTGTATGCACATGCCATGATGTATGAACATGTAATGTTGTTGCGCATTATATTTGTCTGGGAAAATAAATCCCTGACTGCTACTGAAGAGTATCGGAAAGTTGAATCCGGGACTGCTATTGGTGAGTGAAGAAAGTGATTCTTCAATTTCCGCTAGGGATAATGAATGGATATAGTTTTGTTGGCGATTCCCTTTCTATGCCGAGGATTTTCGACTTCTGTTTGAGAATGATTTTGCCGAGGGGAAGATTTATGTTGGAAGATTTCATCAATTTGGAGAAATAAACTCCGCTGGGGGATGAACTTCCATATCTAGAGAAATAAACTCTACTGGGGATAAGGCTTTATAAACTACTTGAGATTTATAAAACCCTATTGCGGAAGGTGAACCCCATAAACTGTTTGGGGATTTTGTTGAAATTCTGTTGGGGAATCTTGAGAAGCTTGGCGACTTCACTGGAGATTTTTTTTGTTGGAGAAGTAATTGGATATTCTTGCTCTACTGGGTATATGAGAACCCGACACCATTAGGCTGCATACTGAGAACATGGTTGTGACCTTGTAGTAGGATATCTCTGCCTCTGTACCTGCTGGAGAAAATATTTTCCGAGGAAAACATCTGCGGGGATTTTGTGGATGGCCCTTAGATATTGTCCCGTTTCTTAAAGTTGTTAGCAAATATATTTCTATTATTAGGTGTATAGTTGTAAGCAGTAATCATATTCAAATGCATATGTTCAAGAATAATCACTGGGCGTTTTCGCACACAAAACAAAAAAATAAAAAATAGAAGTTTTGCACTTTCAAAGGAATAGTTTTGCATTAACTTGAAATAAGTGTTTTTGTACAAGGAGACAGACATCCTAGTAAGAGAATGCCATTGTAAGACATGGAAATTATACAAAAAGAGTATACAAATAAAACAACTATGTAAAATGATCCCATTGGGTTCTCATTCTGCTATTGCCTTTATGTCTTTGAGCATCTCATCACTTTCGCTGATTGTCCGAAGCTGATTTGATTGATTAGTGCTGCTTGAGCTTGATAGTTGATACTGAAGATTGGATGTAAGGTGATCCAACGGGATATAGTTATACGCTTTAAATCCCTAACTTTTTTCTGAACCGCACTTTCGGGTTTTCAGTCCACCGGGATACCCTTTTTTTCCCAAGCCGCCTTTTCAGGTTTTCGACTTGCCGGGTGTACAAATTTTTTTATTTATATCCCTAATTTTTTTCCCGAACCCTTTTGGTTTGCCGGGATACCCTAATTTTTTCCTAGGCCAGTCGACCTAGAGGGTCTTTGTTTATGCGTAGTATCTTTTAACTATGTCCGCGTTTATCGGGTGTGGAAGGTCGTCATCATCCATAGTGGTTAGGATGATGGCTCCACCAGAAAATATGTTCTTGATTACAAATGGCCCTTCGTATGTGGGAGTCCACTTGCCCCTGGGATCACCTTGCGGAATTATGATGCGCTTGATTACCAAGTCACCAGCCTGATATACCTGACATTTGACCTTCTTTTTGAAAGCTTTGATCATACGTTTTTGGTACATCTGACCATGACAGACAACCGCGAGCCTCTTTTCATCAATCAGGTTTAATTAGGCAAGTCGAGTCTGAATCCACTCGTCTTCGCCCAGCCTTGCATCCTTCATTATTCTTAAGAAAGGGATCTGGACTTCTATGGGTAGGACAACTTCTATAGCATATACCAAAGAGAAAGGAGTTGTCGTTGTTGATGTGCGCATTATGGTGCGGTAACCATGAAGAGAAAATGGTAACATCTCATGCCAATCTTTATATGTCACCATCATCTTCTAAATGATTCTCTTGATAGTTTTATTAGCGGCTTCAACAGTGCCATTCATATTCGGCCGGTAGGGAGAAGAGTTATGATGCTAGATTTTGAATTGCATGCAGAGCTCAGTGATCATAGTGTTATTGAGATTGGTACTATCATTTGTAATGATTCTTTCTGGAATACAGTACTGACAGATAATGTTATGTTTGATGAATCGGGCCACAACGTTCTTGGTAACAGAAGCGAATGAAGCTGCATCGACCCACTTCGTGAAGTAATCAATGGAAACCAGGATGAAGCGGTGTCCGTTAGAAGTCGTAGGTATGATTTCCCCAATAATATCGATGCCCCACATTGCGAATAGCCAAGGAGCAGTCAAGACATTCAGAGGAACCGGAGGCATGTGTACCTTGTCAGCATAGATCTGACATTTGTGACAAGTCCGCGAATCCTGATAACAGTCTGCTTCCATAGTAGACGAGTAGTATCTTGCCCGTAGGATATTTTTAGCCGTCGTATGTCCCCTGGAATGAGTGCCAAAGGTACCTTCGTGCAAGTCAACCATAATCTTTTCTGCCTCACTCTTGTCTACACACCGAAGCAAGGTAGAGTTGTGATTGCGCTTGTAGAGGATCCCGTTACTGAGAAAGAACTTAGAAGAGAACCTTCTTAGGAACTTCTTATCATTGACCGGAGCTCCTTCAGGATATTCTTGGCCTTCAAGATATCTTTTGACTTCATGGAACCAAGGCTTGTCCGCTACTTCTTCAGTACCAATCTCATGACAATATGCTGGCCCGTCCATCCTCTCAATGGTGATCTGAGGAGCCTCATTATCCCACTTAACCTTGAACATGGATGACATTGTAGCTAGCGCGTCTTCTAGTTGATTTTCCTCTCGTGGAAAATGCTCAAAGGTAATTTCTTCAAAGTATGGGATTAGTGTCAACACATACTCTTTGTACGGGATGAGATTAGGGTGCTTCGTGTCCCATTCTCCTTTGATCTGGCTAATTACCAAGGCTGAGTCTCCAAATACACTCGAGAATTTAATCCTCAAGTCGATAGCAGCTTTGAGACCCATGATACATGCTTCATATTCAACCATATTGTTGGTGCAATTGAAACATAATCTAGAAGTGAAAAGGGTATGACAGCCTTCAGGAGATATGATCATAGCGCCAATGCCATTGCCAAGAGCGTTGGAAGCTCCATAAAAAAACATAGTCCATCGGGATCCTTTTTAATGTCCTTTATCCGGTCCAGGTTCTTCATAATCAGTTACTAACATGATGTTCTCATCCAAGAACTCAAAATTCATGGATTGGTAGTCATCCATAGCTTGATGAGCCAAATGATCAACTAGTACACTTCCCTTAATTTATTTTTGGGTTGTATATTAAATGTCGTATTCGTTCAGGATCATTTTCCATCTTGCTATTCTTCCGGAGATAGCGGGCTTCACAAAGATGTACTTGATAGGATCCATTTTAGATATCAACAAGGTAGTGTGAGTCAACATATACCGTCTTAGTCGGCGAGCAGCCCATGCCAAAGCACATCAAGTTTTCTCGAGCAGTGGGTATCTTGTTTCACAGTCGGTAAACTTTTTGCTATGGTAGTATATTGCATGCTCTTTTCGACCAGACTCGTCATGCTGCCCCAGCACACACCCCATTGAGTTCTCTAATACTATAAAGTACATGATCAGAGGTATTCCTTCAACTGGTGGCATCAAAATTGGAGGCTCTTGGAGATATTCCTTTATTTTGTCAAAGGCGTTCTGGCAGTCGTCATTCCACTTCACTGCTTGATCTTTCTTCAGTAATTTGAAGATTGGCTCACAAGTAGCGGTCAAATGTGAAATGAATCTGGCAATGTAGTTCAGATGTCCCAAGAATCATCTAACTTCCTTCTCAGTGAGAGGAGTCGGCATTTCTTGTGTAGCCTTGACCTTTGCAGGGTCTACCTTAATACCTTTGTTGCTGGCGATGAAGCCTAAGAGCTTACCGGATCTTACTTTGAAAGTGCACTTATTTGGGTTTAGCCTCAGCTTGTATTTCTTCAGCCTTTCAAAAAGATTTTGTAGGTGATCAAGGTGTTCCTCTTCAGTCTGAGACCTGGCTATCATATCATCCACGTAGACCTCTATCTCGTGATGGATCATATCATGAAACAAAGCTACCATGACACGTTGATAGGTTGCCCCGACGTTCTTTAGTCCAAAAGGCATAACTTTGTAGCAGAAAGTGCTCCACTGTATGACAAAGGTCATCTTCTCCATGTCTTCAGGTGCCATCTTGATCTGATTATACTCGGAGAAACCATCCATGAAGGAGAATACCTTATGTTGTGTGGTGTTTTCAACCAGAACATCAATGTGGGGAAGCGGAAAGTCATCCTTGGGGCTTGCCCTGTTCAGGTCTCTCTAATCCACACACATACATACCTTATCATCCTTCTTCAATACTGGAACCACGTTAGCAACCCATTGTGAATAAGAGGTGACAACTAAGAAACCAACGTTGAATTATTTCATGACTTCAACCTTGATCTTTTCTGACATATCTGGCCGCATACGACGAACTTTATGTTTCACTGGAGGGAAGTCCTCTTTTGTAGGTAGGCGATGAACCACAATATCTGTGTTAATTCCTAACATGTCTTCATACGACCATGCAAAAACCTCAACATAGTCATGTAGCATCTGTATTAACCCCTGTTTGATACTGGGCTCCAAGTTAGCACCTACCTTGACTTCTTTTATGTCCTCTTCAATACCCAAGTTCATTGTCTCAACTGGCTCCTCATGAGGCTGTATTGCCCCTTCTTCCTATTGTAACAGTCTGGCAAGTTTTCCTGGTACCTCACAATCTTCCTCACCTTCGTCATCGGCTTGGTTGGTCGAATTTTCAAAATCATAATGAGCAATAGCATAACCGTTATCAATGGGATCCAGAGTGGATGTGGATATGCAGTTTTATATGTGGGTGTGTGTAAGAGCATAACTGTATATTTTTGATAAAGTAAAGAAGCAGAAAAGAAAACCAAAGAGCGTAAAATTTTCATGCGAAACGTCCAATGTTTTATTCATGACATATGAAAAGGAAACAATGACCCTCATAAATAGACCATTGTGCCTCGGGTAAGACACAAGGCTTTAATGTTTCAATTGTTCAAATATTACATTTCCTTAAAACAAAAAGACAAATTACTCTTGAATAAAAGTAATGCGCACAAAGTATTTAGCCTCCCAATTGCTGAGTCCACCGCTGATGGTTGGGAAGATCCACTTGTCCAGGTCATAATCACTACTGTTGTCTTCCAGGGAATTGACTCCATGGTTGCTGATCTGCAAAGGTGGTTCCCCGATGCGAGCACGACGAACAACTCTCTGGGCTCCTGAAGTAAAACCGAAACCAAATTTGTCAGATTTGTAGGGAATATTTGGAATTTGGCCCCAAATTATGCACCCACCTTCTTCAACTACTACTTTGGCATCCTTGAGAGAAGCCTTTTTCAATAGAGGCCTGGTAATCTTTGGAACACTGACAATGGTCTTGGTTGCAGCAATGGTTTGTGGAACCTCTTCAAAGTTCTGACATGGGGTCTCAATGAACTCGCCGTCCATTTAGACATACTTGAAAGAGTTCAGGTGTCTCACCATGTACTCCTCCTCCTCATGGACTGTGATAATTTTCCCACTGACTGGGTACTTCAGCATCTGATGTAGGGTGAAAGTCACATCACCAGCCCCATAGATCCAGGGTCGACCCAATAAACAGGATTAGGACAGGAAGATGTCCATCACATAGAAAATGGAATTAAAAGTCTGAGTACCCACTTTGATAGAGATGTCCACCTCCTCATGCACCATTCTTTTAGAACCGTCGAAGACTCTCACTATAATGTTACTAGGCTTTAGCGTGAGCTCTTCGTAACCCAACCTGTCTAGAGCGTTCTTGGGTAAGACATTCAGTGATGAACCTGTGTCTACCAGAACATGGGATAATGTAGTGCCCCTACACTCAATGGAGACATGTAGGGCATCATTGTGTTTCCTTCCTTCGGGTGTTAAATCATCATCAGAAAAACCTAACCCATTATCGAAAGTCAAACTAGAAACACAATCTTTGAACTGATCAGCAGAGGTTTCTTGTGGCACATAAGCAGTCTTGTGGAATTTCACCAAAGCCTTAGTATGGGCTTCAGAGCATAATAACAGGGCCATCATTGAGATTTTGGAAGGGGTCTTCCCCAGTTGTTCAACCACATTATAGTCACTCTTCTCAATTATCTTTAAGATTTCTTCCATTTCCTTCTTAGAAGCCTCGAGAATGACTTTTAGGTGCGCCTTCGTCTGGACAGGCTCAATCAATATCTCTTTTCCCCGAGTATCGGCAGACTCGGTAGCAGGAGTAACAACAGGGCTGACAGTAGGAGTAGCAATGGGAAAACTGACAGGAGTAGCAGCAGGAACAATCACAGGAGTAGTAATTGGAGTATTAGCAGGAGCAGCAACATGGATGATCACAGGAGTAGCAACAATTTTAGGAGGAGAGATATCGAGAGAGAAAACTCTTCCGCTTCTTGTTATCTTACTGGTCCCTACGATATTACTAATGTCAGGATCAGAGTCTTCGGCATCTTTATCTTTAACAACCAACAAATCTTGTTTGACGCCATGGTAATAGACGTCAGCCCCATAGTTCCAGTAAACAACTTCATTCGAGGAATATGGCATAGGTCCAAGAAAAGTAATTATCAATGGAGAAAATTTTAGAATAAATGTAATCCTGACAGGTCTTTTAGAGGAGACCTTGGGAGGATTGGCGGAAATGGTAATGATAGAAACATCTTCACACAGAGCACTTGCAACTGGAGTCTTCTCAAATAGAATTTATTTATCACCCATCAGGCACTGAACACCTTCCTTTAGCGAATGACATCCATTAGGTAGAGACAAAAATGAGTGGCAACCTTCATCACAACCCGAAAACAAAATGGCTTGCAAGAGATTCTCTTTAACAGTCAGGAGTGGAGTAGCTAGTTCATCAACAGAGGCAACAAACATGTCTTCATCAATAACATTAAAACCACGGTCGTGCTTGGGCATAGGGGCAGTTATAACATTAGGGGTCTCAGGAGCGTCAAATTCAATCTCCTTTGCCTCAATAAAATACTGCACCTTTTTCTTCAAAGCACAATAGTCCTTTGTATCATGGCCTGGACTTTCAGAATGGTAAGCACAATGAGCATTTGAATTGTAGTGAGGAGATGTAGTGTTGGGATTCTAGGGAACCTCCTTTGGGGTCACCTAATTGGACTTCTGTAGGTGTGGTAAAACCTGAGATAGGGTCATGTTGGTTCAGGTAAACTGTCTCCCTGGCTTATCTGTTCTAGATTGATTGTTCTATTGCCGGTTTGATGCAGGATTATAAATCATAACAGCCCCTACCGTTGGAAGACGCTCGGTTTTGTTAAGATTTCTTTGGCAATAAGTAGCACTGACCTCCTTCTTCCATGTGAATGGTTTATTTACGGTATTGGAGGATGCATATCTCTGTATATTACCACTTTTAATGTCGGTTTCTACCCGTTCTCCAGTCAAGATCAATTTAGTAAACCCAACAGAAGAACTTCCAATCAGATGGTAAAAGAATGGCCCGGACAACGTGCCCAAGAACATGCCCACCAGCTCCCTATCAGACAACAGAGGCTGGACTTTTCCCACAAGGTCTCTCCATTTTTGGGCATAGTCCTTAAAACCCTCACCGAAACCCATAAACATACTTTGCAACTATGTACGAGTCGGGGCGAGGTCAACATTATATTGGTACTGCTTGTAGAAAGCAGCAACTAGATCTTCCCAATTATGCACATTGGTTATTTCTAGTTGATAGAACCATTCCAGCTGAGTTCCTACCAAACTTTCCTGGAATAAGTTTACCCACAGATCCATATCAGTAGTGCGGGGTTGAATTTTCCTAACATACGACCTTAAATGCAGCTTAGCACAGGAGACACCTTCGTACTTAGAAAATGTAGGGACCTTGAACTTCCGCGGGATGACCACCCCTGAGACCAGTCCTAGCTTTTCAAAATCCAACCCGGGTACCCTTTGGATCTCCATGGCATTGAGCCAATCCTCCAACTGTTTGTATTTATCATCAACAGGAGGATGTTGCTCCTCAGAATAGTCATGTTCATCTTCTTCAAACTCTCTTGTACTGTGGTCTTCTTCTCTTGGCTCTCCTTCCTGATTGTCTCTCTCTCTCCCTCTTGACGGAGTTGCGAGCTCTAAAACTTACTTCACTGGTCCTTTGAACCTTCTTCCCAAATTCAGAACACCCACCGACCTCTTTTTCTTCTTCTTGTCCTTGAGAATCAGAGCTTTCAAATCTTCTTGTCCCTTAGCCAGATTCAGGAACATTTCTTGGAATTATGCATTCTGTGCCTGAAGCTCCTTAACTGTTTGTTCAAGAGCCATTGCTGAAATAAACAACGAAGAAGATAAGAAACTTGTCCTGAAACCTGTTTATGCAATGATATGTATGATATATGTATGCAATGTTTTCTAGGACTTCGGGAAATTTAAATTTGTGAACCAAAATGAAACAAATATTTTATTAGTAGAATTCAAAATACAATTGCCTTTTAGGCTTACAATTGAAAAATTCTAAAATCCAAGAAATCAGGTTTCCCATGGGCGCTTCCTCTTCGTACTGAGATAGACATTAAGATTTTTTTTCGTGAAGTTGCTTTGTAAGCTGCAACACTTTCTTCTCATTGACATAGAAATGATCTCTAAAGGTATCTCGTTCTTTCTTCAACTGAATCCAGGATCTCTGCAGCTCTTCAAGATCAGTGGGCATGTCAGGATGGAGAACTATATAAGGAACATCTCCTTCGGTGATAGGCTCCACAACCACTGGTAAGATGGCTATATACATAATTATGAGGTTCTGAGTGCGAGCTCGTACCCATTTAGATAAGGTTCCATAGGGATGGAAGTCTTAGGCCCCAAGGTCTTGGTATCAAAACTGTTTACCATGCCCCAAGCTCGTATAAACCTTTGACGATACCCTTGAAAATCATCCTCATAGTTAAACATGATACCCTGGATAAGCATATCGTGGGGACCATCCCTTCGAGCATAAAATTTTTTTCGCAAAGCCAGAGAAGGATTATAAGTTATGCCTCCCCTAATGCCAAGTAGCGGGACATTAGGGAATTCTCCACAACGGTCAATAATAGAAATATCTCCCATAGATCGGGAGTACCAGAGATTATCCGAGTGAGAAAGTGACATTATCCTTCACGACCAACCCAAACCTTCTTCATTCTTCAATATTGATTTAGGGAGGTGAGAAATAAACCACCTTGATAGCAATGGCATGCAACACATAAGAATCCCTTTTCTCTTCATGGTAGGAGTGTGGAGGGTATACAATATGTCTCCGAGTAGAGTAGGCACATGGTTACAAGAGAGGAGAACCTTGATAGTATTCACATCTATGAGTGAGTTTGGATTAGCGAACAACACTAAACCATAGTTTAGAAGGGCCATAACCTCCTCACAAGCTTGGAAATCCAAATCATCCAAAAACAGCTAAGCCTTCTCTAATAGATATTTGACTAGGAAACCCTTGACTCCACTTCTTGTTTCCTAGTTGGATACAATATCAGACCATTTCAGACGCAAAGCTATTGCAATGACTTCTGGATTTGGAGCTTCTTCTAAACCGGTGAAAGGCATCTGATCAAGAATAGGTATACCTAATATTTGAGTGAATTCTTCCATGGTGGGTACCAGCTGATAGTCTGGGAAAGTGAAGCAATGGTGTTTAGGGTCAAATAATTGAAAGAGTACACTCATCATCTTCTCATTAAAGCCTGAGGTAACTAGATTGAGAAGCCGACCATATTTCTTGGTGAAAGAGGAAGTCTCAGGAACCCTTGATACTAGCTCTTTTAGTTGGAGAGATATTCTTACAAAGTTGATCTGGATAGTATTTCTACGAGCGGAAGCCATGATCTGCAAAATAGAATAAAGATAAATTCCCTTGGTCCTTGATATGGTCAGTGTAATGAAAAATGGGTGTTATGATGCATGATGTCATGTTTAAGCAAACTAATCATACACAAGTAAAACACACAAGACCTTAGGTTTAGGCTTGCATGGAGTTTATAGGTAAATACCCTCTTGAAGTTTAGTTGGTTCAACCTGTCTTAGAAAAGTAACCGGGTTCTAAGGAGTCTCAATATCACTGATCTTTCTTTATCGAGCATTATTTCAACTTAGAAATCTTTTCTTGCAGCCGAAACATCTCGAAAGTCCGATCTCAATGAATGTAGCATCGAGTATCAACCAATCCCCAGCTTTACATCGAGGCCGGCTATCTTACTACTTTCTAATGGCCAAGTTTGTTCAACTAAGGTTCTAATGTCCATTAGTGCTTTACGACACCACGCGGCGGCCCCGTATTCTCCTCGATTTAACACAAGGGATACTTGTACCAACAAAAGTGTCACTCCAACACAGCTATCGTTTAAACCATATCGGTATACACCGTATAGTCTCCATGATCTATTATTGTTTACCTACAAAGATGCCCCCATATCCGGGTGTAGGATCTATAGTAACAAACCAAACAACTCCAAGGATAAAGCATACAAAGCAAGCAATTAAAACAGTTTTAAGAATGAACTAAACTCTTAAGGTAACCCCACTTTTTATTGTTCCCCAACAGAGTCGCCAGTTCTGTGATACGGTGGCAGAACCGACTGTTAATACTAGTTTTTTGCGTCTGTGTTTGCAAATTTTGCGGTAAGCAAGAGTCGCCATCGACTTTTCTTTTATCCAAATTAAGGAAAGGGTGAAAAGAATAGAAAAAAGACTTTTTCGAGATTATTCTGAGTAAGAGGGTCGATTATGGAAAGGGAAGGTGTTAGCACCCTTTCCATCCGTAATTTTCTATGGGCTCTTAGAGATTTACTCATTTTGAAATACCTTTGTGATTTGTGTGTTTGAAAATGTTTGGAAAATGCCTTAGTGCAGTGATTCGCTTTATGATAACTCTTGTATCAGTCCTCAAGAGTGTTGACAAAGCGAATGTTTTTGAAATGTTTTTGTGTAGGTGCAAAAAAGTTGTTTTGAGCAAGTATCTAAGAACTTATCTACTTATACTCGAAAAGATTGTTCTTTTCCTCCTATCCTTTGGACAGTTATCTCCTACTATTAGTGAGTAGGTAGCCCTATCGTTGGATGTATGAGGGTAATTCGAAGGGACGTTTTAAAGTCACAAAGGCAACTGGACAAGAAGCTTTAGTAACTACCTTAAGGTTCTAAGATCATATTTTTACCGAGGAAACATCGAGCGGGTCATCGAGGGGCTTCTGATCTTTTTGAACTAGAGGGCAGCCACTAAAACCTCTCACATTTCGAGAGTTCTGACTTATTTCCGAAGGCAACCGAAGTGAGTGTACCCTAGAGGTGTATATGTGAAGGTGTGTGGCGTTCAATTATTTTGTCTTGTGTTAAGTTTGCTAATCGTTTAATTATTAAGATCTTGTCATGCATTCCTATTAACTTACATCTAACAGTTAATATCTGTACAGGAATTTAAATGCGGAAATTAAATCTACGCTATTACATGGCTTTGTGAGAGGTACATTAGAGAAATGTGGAACGTAAAGTCCTAGTTACTATTACATACCATGAGCAAGTACATTAATAATAAAAATGCGAAATTAAATAAATACGTGTGAAATTGAAAATAACGTCTAAAAAGATCCTAAGAAATAACTATCTTTTTGTTTGTTTTTTATTTTTATGCAAAGAAAATAAATTGAGAAAATAAAATTAGACCTACATTCTAATTTATTTTAATTCTTTTTGAAAAGAGGATGTTAAAATCAATTAATTAATTATTTCATAAATGAATTTAATTAATAAAAAAACTAATCCTAAATTCTTTGTATTTTTTATTTGATTTTTGATTTAAAAGAAATGAGTAAAAATAAGAATAGGAATAAATGAAATAAAAAGAATACTTCTATCAAAGAAATGATGGTCTTCGATCCATGAAGGATGGTGGTCTTTGATCCATGTGAAGGATAGCCTTCGATCATGTGAAGACATGCCTTCAATCCAGCAAAGAATGTTGTTGGAGGCGTCTGATGACTTTCTTGTGGAGGAAAGCATTGAAACCTGCAAGAAAAAGTGTCAACAAAACAAAAGCATGACCTGGGTATGAACCCAAGTCTTTTCCTAATTCGACCTCCCACTAATTCGACTCCTTTGAGTTTGAATCTGGGTTTGTTTGCCTTAAAGCTTGTAGTTTCTTGAGATTCAATTAAAAGCATAGATCATGCCCTCTATCTTTGTATGCCCATGTGAACATTGTGCTATATAATACCCTGGTCATAAATCAAACACTGGAAGATATCAATACATCATGAAAACATAAATATGAATTTTAAAGTTTACCAAGGATGAGATGCTTCGATTTGACACTTCTGGGCGTGGCTTGGCTTGGAGTAGACTCTTGGGAGTCTCAGGAACACAAGTATGGTCTTCTTCGAGATTGAGGGTGCCTGCAAAACTGGTTAGAATTTTGATATGTTTTTTGTGCCGGTGTGAGTGTTCTTTTTGATAGGCAATTTGTATGTGTGTGATGTAACACGTATGGTCTCTCCTCTTTTTCGTCCCCTTTATGCGTATGTATGTGGTCTCCTTATATAGAGGGGATGGGGGGACAAGAAGGCAAAGGGGGTAAACAACCATTAAGTTGGTGTTTTAAGGCCATGAATACCATTTTGAAACATTGCAAAAGACATGGTTTCTTGTCCCTTTTTGAATTTGAATGAACCTGGACATTTGACTTCTGAATGCCTTTAGTCCATGCCCTTCGATTGGCCTCAAGTTGCCTCCTTCGACTGGCGTTGGTTTCACCCTTATAGTTCCTTCGATTGAGTCTGTCCACCTCAATTCGAATTGCTCAGGTCTTGATTCGAATTGTCTAAAGCCTTAACATCCTGGCTACTTTGGTCATCCCCTTAAGCTCACTTTCTTAGATTTCCCTAACCTTACTCAACTAGCCCAATCGAAAGACTTTACTCTGGCTAGTCGAAGCTACCTTTGGCAGGAATGTACCTGTACAGGGGCTTGGGCTTAGCAATATGCAGGATTTTGGCCAGCAAGTATCTTGGATCAAAAATCACCACAAAGTCAACTTGTCTTCAATAATCATGTGTCCTTCAAATGAACCAGTGAATGCTTCTTCGAAGGGACCACATGAATATGCCTTCAAAGGAACTATCATGCGTGTCAAAGTGTGAAAAACTGTTTCAAGGGGACCCTTGTCCAGTCAAAGCTGGCACAAAGGCAGCCAATGCCTTATGGGCGCTAGCATGAGGCAGGTCAAAGCAAGCTTAAAAGAGGCCATTGCCTAGTGACTCAGAATATACATGCAGGAGGCCACTGTTTGTGGATCGAAGGGCATTTGTAGGGGATTCTCTCCTAAATGAAACTTGGACCAATGCTTGCTTGAAAGGGGAACCAGCATGCAATCGAAGCTGATGGGCCAATGCTTGGTCGAAGGGTTTTAGGAGCCTAGTCGAAGATTGCCATTATGCCAATCGAAGGACATTGCTCTGATGTGCCAATTGAAGGACACTGCTCTGATGTTCCAATCAAAGGACACTGCTCTGATATGCCAATCAAAGGACATTATTCAGATGCCAATCGAAAGGCATTGTTGGCATGCCAATCGAAAGACCCATTGCTATCATTCAAAAAATTCATTTTTCTTTAGGCAAGTGCTTGTAACCACCCATATAAGAAAAAAAACCTTGGGAAACATGAGAGGGAAAATTTTGGGGTACAACAATGAGGAAGAAGAAAATCACCTTGAGATATAACATATTGTGTTAGAAAAACACCAGATGACATTTCATCTTACTGGTTGATCAAAACTTGGAAGTGGACCGAGTTGATGACGTCTGGGGGAGTACCTGCAAGGCAATCCGACGATCTAGTGAGAAAGAGTGCAAAGAGATACAAGAAAGAGATTATAGTTTTATGAATTAATATTGGATACATGGCCCTCACAAGTGTGAGGGTTTATATAAGGCCCCCGACGCATAGCCATTGGTCCCTATTTTTGGGCCTAGATATACAGTCTGCAAAAATAGATAACTGCAAGGACTTGGTAAAAATAGGAAGTCGTGCCCGTAAGTAGTCGTTGCACCGAGCAAGGATGAGATGAATGGTAGAATCATTTATGAGCGTTTCCTGGGTGTCTGCTCTCTGTGTGTCGAACATACTAGGAGGTAGATACTTGTAGGGAAGGTGTGTGTTTCGAGCATTGTTGGTCGTGTCGTTCAAGGAAGTGGTCGACTAGGGATGGTGGGTCAGCATTATTGGGCCGTGCCAAATAAGGAAGCGGATTGGGCCAATTCTAGTCATTGGGCCAGTCCTGAACAGGAGTCCCCCAAGTCGTTGCTTCTGGTTAGGGGAGTAATGACTTAAGGCATCATTTCATGGGGAGAAGTGTGCAAGGATTTCGAGTGATGCTTGGCGTGTCTGTCTTAAAAGGAGAAGAACATTTGATTGGATCTAGAAGAGATAGTATGTTGCGCTTGCATCGAGCCACGTTTTGTCATAAAGGCGTAATGATGGCAAGCCTAGGGACTAGGGCGTAATGATGATTACCCTTAGGTTCCCCTTGGAACGTGTCCGCTCACGCGCTAATGAAGTCTTTCTATAAAATGGAGAGAGGGAGTTTCATTTGTATTTTTCGCTCGCTCTCCTTCTGCTCGTTACTGTGTAGTTCTTCCCGACATCGTTGTTCTTCGAATCTCTCGCTTGTTCTGCCGTTCATTGCCGATAATGGTCAATAATCTGGTAAGTCTCTCAATTTTTCCTAGTTTTAATGTATTTTGCCTCTATTATAGGATAGATTTCTCGCTTTTTTCCTAGAAATGCATGTGACTAGGGTTTAGAATAGCTTAGTGCAGGAAATTCGGGTGTTTGGTCGTTGTCTGACGGTGGTTTCTTCGCCTGAGGACGATGGCTCTTCTATGAGTTTGTTAGGGATTTTTTATACATAAGGTTCGTGACGATGGTTCATAATGAACTTTCTGGTGGCGTTTGGGGCCGTTTTTGGGTTTCTGCTATGTTCTTTACAAGGAACGATGAATCATCATAGCAGAGACCTAGAAGTGTCAGGGAGATAGATGCACGTGAATGCGCCAGATGAGAGAGTTTGTCTATTAATGTTTGAGTGAGGGCTCTGGTCAGGGACAAGGTCCTCTTTCCTTTGCACCCTTTCACTTGATTAGAGGTGGAAGGGTGGATTGGATTTTGATGTCGAATTTACTTTTGTCCTCTACTTTTCAAGTATAATGGCCAGTAGTACTGATGATGAGTCCACATGCGAACCAAGTGACTTCTCGCTAAGCTTATTTGAGTACTCGTCGACAGAGAGGAACACCTCAGGAATGCCTGATCCTGAACCGGTCATGCCAAAACTGTGTGAGGTTGAGCATGATGCGCCCTAAGTTCAGGATGCACCCTTGGTTCCATTGGATATTTTAGTTTAGGTTGTGTTGGACCCCTTGTAACATGTCTCTTATTTTTGTGAGAATATGGATGAAGTGTTTGCCTCGATGGCTCCGGGGATGGAGTTTAAGGGCGTCGAGGAGGAATGGTCGATATATATCCTCGGGAAGAGCCACCGAATCTGTTCGAAGTTTGAAGCAAACCATATTCTCGTATATGATATTCCCTTTTGAGAGATGGGTTTTCAACTTCCTTTTACCGATCTTCAGGTGGTCGTTTCTCGGCACCTTCGCCTTGATCCATCGTAACTACATTCCAACTAGATTGTCTTTATACAGGCTTTTGAGATTGTGCGTGACTATCTGTCAATAGGGGCCACCGTTTCTTTGTTCTTGTACTGCTTCCATCTTCAACGGGGCACTTTTGGCACTCGATTCATATAGGTCTCTCTCAAGCAGGAGAACATGAAGTTATTCAAACCCTATCTTGAGTCACTCCGAGATTTTAAGGGGAAGTTTATGTTGATCCAGCCTGTATCGGAAAGGCGTTGCTGAATGTTTTCAGGAGTGTCCCACAAGTCGGCGAGGTCGAGGGACCCGTGATGAGCGAGGTAAGGGACCCGGTGGCGAAGTTGGTGTCGAAGTTTCATTTTCATTGGTCGAGGAAACATTATACCCATGGAATCGTCCATTATATCTTGAAGAAGGGTCAGTTGGGTGTTAAGAACCAAGCTAGCCATGACTGTTTGTCGGCCTTTGTTGCAAGGATACCCCTAGTCTAACGTATGGGCAAAGGGGGAAGGTTGTTATCTGATGAGTGTGATACAGTGGCAGAACTGACTATTAATACTGGTTTTCATTTTTTTCTGCAAATGTCGCGGTAAGCAAGAGTTGCCACCGATTTTTATTTTATCCAATCAGGAAAAGGAAAAAGAACAAAAAAAAACCTTTTTCTAGATGTTTCTGAGTACGGGGGGTAGATTATACAAAGGGAAGGTGTTAGCATCCTTTCTATTTGTGGTTTTGCACGGACTCTTTGGTACCTGCTCATTTTTGAAATTGCTTGTATGTGCTTGTTTTGAAAAGTTTTTATTTACTTCGTTTTAACCCTTGTTTCTGTCCTCAAGAGTGTTACGAAGTTGTTTTTGAAAACTTTGTTTGAAAAGTGTTTGGTGTGAAAAAGTTTGTTTGTTTTGAGCAAGTACTTAAGAACTAATCTACCTACTCGAAAAAGACTGTTCGTTTTCCTTTAGACAGTGCTATCCCATTATTGAGAAATAGGTAGCACAATCGTTGGAGTTTAAAAGGGACGTTCGAAGGGACGAAATGGTCACTGAAGGCAACAAGTAAGGATACCTTAGCGTTTCGAAGGGACTATCGTAATAAGATCAATTCGTAGGCAACTCGAGGGACAAGTAGGGACTGTGATCTTTATGACGATTTTGAATCGCGGGTCATTGCTAATGTATCCCTACGTTCGAGGGACACGACCATTATTTCCGAGGGAACCAAGTGAGGCAAACCCTAGGAGTGAGCATGTACATGTGTTTGATTTCAGTTATTTAATCTTTGCACAATTAAGGTGACCTACTGTTTTAATTTTCAGTTAGTCTTTCCATACAATCCTATTAACATACATCTAGTAGTTTATAATTTGCGGAAATTAAAAGTACGTAAAGTTTAAAGTCCTAGCTATTACAGGGCTTTCGCAGATACATAATTATCTTGATTGTAAATAAAAATGCAGAAGTTTAAATCCTAATTAAATCTATTACAACCCGAAGCAGATACAATAATAGAAGAAAAAAGAATTAAAATGCGCGCGACGAATACAATGCGAGAATTAAAGAACCCTAAAAATTTAATTAAAAAAAGTATTTAGGTTATTATTATTTTTTGGAGAAAAAATTAATCAGGCTATGTATAAATTGAAACCCTAATTTCTAATTAATTTAAATTATAAATAAACAATTAAATTGGCCTAAATAATTAAACTAATTAATTAGAAAAAATAAAATATTTTATGAAAAAATAATTTTTAATGTTTTTGATTTAATGAAAAAATGATTTTTGTTATTTTGTAAAAAAAATAATTAACAAAATTAAAAAAGAATTAAAAGTAAGAAATTTAGAGATGAGTCTGTATTGAAGAAAAAGAGAGGTGCAAGTTGAATTTTGTAAGCCCATTAGCTGCTGAGCCCAGCCTTTCGTTTGATCCTGTGTAATTCACACTTGGAGGGTGTATCATGGATTGCCCTTTTGTTGAGCGTTTGATCTGAATAGAGATGAATCCTGTGGCTGGATGATGGAAGCGCATGGTGGGCACCTGGCAAGGCAATGTATAGAATCTGCGTATAAATGTTAAGAAAATAGGAAAACGCTGGGACCTGGGATCGAACCTAGGTCCTCCCACTCAATACAACGCGCATTTAACCACTGGGCTACCATGTTTTAGTTGTTAATATAATAACAATAATCAATATTATATAAAATAATGTGAATGACTGGAAAAAAACGCGCGAGATTTGAATTTCCCAATCAGGCTTGGACACGCCATCGTCTTCCTGACAGATCTGTCGTTTTAGGTTGGGGACTTTTACCTACGGGCCAGCATCTGTAGCCAGAACCTGTGCACTTTAAAAATCAAGTTCAAGCAATATAAATAAGACTCAAGACCATGGATCGATTGGGTTTGACCCTCTGATCACAATGATATTCTTCATTAGGGCCAATTGTTCCTGCATTTGAAATCCCTAAAACGACATGGTAAACCCTAGCTATGGCAAATATGCATACAGGCGTTAAAACTTCAATTAAATGGTCCAGACATGTTGCAAACATGACAACAAATACATATATACCATTAAAACATGTTCATGATGCAAGAATCATAATAACTGAATCTGGAAAAAAAGGCAAACCGTGTGACGTCTAGAGGGCGATTTTGGGCGTGAGGATGCGTGCACTGGAAAAACTAGGCCCATTTGACAAAAAATGCATTTTTGAGCACATTTGACTTTTGGCAATTTTGCAAAAATGGTCAACTTTGACAAGGCATATCTCCTCCAATTTTAACCCTAGAGAGGTGTTCTTGGACTTTTTAGAAAGATTAGGGTGTCCTTTAAACAACCATTTTAGTTTCATCTTAATTGGGTCTTCCATGTTCATGTAAGAAGCTTTGACCCAAAAGGTGTTTTTGTTGACTTTTTTAAAGGACCTATAATGTAGAAATTCATATCTTTTGATGAGTGCATATTTTGAACTTGTGGGATGAAGATGCATTGTAGGGAATTGCATCCTCTTCAAAATGAGCCTTGGATGGAAAATTTCTGATAAAGTATGAAGAAGTTATGCTTGGTCAAAATTTGGTTGACTTTTCTTGAGAAACCCTAATTTAGCAACTTTTGGGTTTTGATGAATTTGGGGCATACCTTGAGGAATCATGATCAAACCTTGATAAAATGAGGAATATTACTTCAAAATGTTGATGTTGACCAAAAATCTTGAAATTTCACTGTATGTGGGCCACAATTGACTTTTGACCTAGTATAGTTGATTTTCAGGCTTCTGAGCAATTGATTGAGCAAACTTCTTGTGAAAGGCATGAAACTTGACATGGATGATCTTGAGAATATATTAGGACCATGGAGAGAATTTGGGAGCTTTGTAGTTCCCACACCCTGATGAAAATGTAAACCCTAGTTTGAGGTACATTGCCTTAGGAGAGAGTTTGTCTGGTCAACTCTTGGGCGTCCTTGAGCAAGTTGGGGATCTCAATGGGCATGTGTTGATTAAAATGAGAGGGAAAATTTTGGGGTACAACAGCTTCCCCTGTTCAATCTTCTTAAACCTGAGGGTGTAGATTATCTTGTCTGCCTTTCGTAATCTCAAGGTAGAAGATGATTGAACACTAAGTGCCCAGAAATTTGCACTCGTCTGAGATGGTGTTAGACTGTGTAGGTAGTATCTGGAACGGGCTTTCAGATGCCATTTGGAAAATATGACGGAGAATCATCAGAGATGGGCTTAAAGATGCCATCTAGAGGATGTTGATTTCCCGAGATATTCCTTTGATGAGAATTCATGTCCCTACCGTTGAGGAGGAATCTACTGAGGAATGTCGGTCTCTGTCTTGAGAGAAATAGAATTTTAGGAGCTTCAGTTACCCGTTACTCTACTGAAGAATCATCTCTTAGTCGAGGAGATGAAAATGAACTACTATCTGGTCGTACTCCAGGCCTTACATTATTTTGTTGAGGATAATAAGATTGACTGCTATCTGGTCGTGCTCCAGGTTTTACAGTGACTTACTGGGGAGATGAGATTAGACTGGCTATCTGGTCGTGCTCCAGGATTTGCCATTTCTCAATTGTTATATGGTCATGATCCAGGCTTCAGAAGGAATTAAGTGTTTATCCGGTCGCATCAGGGTTTCAACTTGAATTTAAGGCATACTAATATTTGGTCAATTTCCGGGCTTCATAGTAATTGGCCGATTAGACTGCTATTTGGTCGAATTCCAAGCTTTGCAGTACCTCATACTATTATCTGGTCGTGCTCCAGGTTTCACAGTGTCTCTTGCCGCTATCTGGTCGTGCTCTAGTCTTCACAACATCTTATATCGTTATCTGGTCGTGGGTCAGGCTTCACGGTGTCTTATACTACTATTTGGTCAATTACATACTTCATAGTATTTTGGATAAATCAAGATATTATCCGGTCGATTTCCGGGCTTCATAGCTTGAACTGGAATATAAATCTTAGTATCGATTTGACTGAGCCAGGGAAAACTTGTGAGAACTTTAACTGGGAGAGAAATCTTAGTATTGATTTGGCTGATCCCAGGAGAGGTCTCGGATTAACTTTGACTGGCATAGAAATCAATGGAATCTTAGCGGCGATTCGGCTGACCCAGACGAAAGTCTTAGAACATATTCAACTAGAATAGAAACCTTAGTGTCGGTTTGACTGAACCAGAAAAATGTTGGAGTATCTTCAACTGGAAGAGAAACCTTGGTGTTAGTTTGACTGAACCAGAGAAACTGTTGGAATATCTGCAACTGGAATAAAAATCTTGGTGTCAGTTTGACTGAACCAGAGGGAACTCGTGAGAACTTGATTGCATCTTTCCCTGAAAGGTAAAGAGTTAGTCGTATGCAATGTCATGATGTATGGAATGCATCGAGTAATGATGTTCTCAAAATAAATGAGATTGTGCTGTATAATATGTATGGACATGCCATGATGTATGGATATGCAGTGCTATTGTGATATTCTCTAGCTGGGGAAAATAAATCCTGGACTGCTGTTAGAGAGTCTAAGGAGTTGAGTTCTTCATTTCCGCTAGGGATAGTGAACGAAGATGATTAGCTGGGGATTTACATCCATTCTGCTTGAGAACATTCTGTCGAAGAGACTCTGTCTGAGAATAACCCTTCGGGGGAATGACTCTATGGGGAAGAGATACTCTGTTGGAAGATCTACTAATTTGGAGAAATAACCTCAGCTGGGGATGAACTTCCATTGCTGGAGAAAAGAGCTCTATTGGAGGTCGAGATTCTGCTGTCAGAGAAATAAACTCTGCTCGGGAGAGAAACTTTATAAATTGTTTATGGTTATAAAGCTCGTATGGGGAATACAGATATCAGCTTCTGAAGGAAACTGTTGGGGAAGTGATTCCTGCTTGGGGACCTGGAGACTGGACTTTGGTTGTCTCAGCTCTGCGAGGAGTATATGTATCACTGGCCTATACGTGATAGTGACTTTGCTTCTAACTGTCTCTGCCCTTTGTACCATGATGGATGGGGTAACTGTCGATATTTAGGTTTTGTACCAATTTCTTTGAGTTCTTAGTAACTGCCTTTCTGTTTTATATGCAGATATTTGTGAACAGTAATCATATTCAAATGCATATGTCAAGAATAAAACATTGGACATTTTTTGCAAAACAAAACAGAAAAAGGAAACACAAACACACAGTTTTGTACTCAAAAGATGATTTGTATTGATTTGAAATTTGCCTATAACAAGCGTTTTTTACAGGGAGGCAGGCGCTCTAGTAAGAGAACACCGCCGTAAAAATGGAAATTATTACAGAAATTGTGTACAAAAGGAAAACATTTATGTGTAGTGATCCCATTGGGTTTCAATTCTGCTATTGCCCCTATGTCTTTGAGCATCTCATCACTTTACTGCTTGTACAAAGCTGACTGGATGGCTCGATACCATTTGAGCTTGATATCTGATTACTGAAGTCTAATCGCAATCGAACATAGTGATACGCTTTAATCCCTAACTTTTTCCTGGACCTCCCTTTCGGGTTTTCAGTCTACCGGGATACCCTTTTTTCCCAAGCCTCCCTTTCGGGTTTTCGACTTGCCGGGTGTATAGATTTTTTCATTTTTATCCCTAATTTTTGCCCGAACCCTTTTGGTTCGCCGGGATGCCCTTATTTTTTCCTAGGTATGTAAACCTAGCGACTCTTTATTATGCGTAGTATCTTTTCACTATGTCCGCATTGACAGAGTGTGGAAGGTCGTCACCGTCTATGGTGGTCAGAATCATGGCTCCACCGGAAAATATATTCTTGACTATAAATGGACCCTCATAGGTGGGAGTCCATTTACCCCTGGGATCACCTTGCAGCAGTATGATGCGCTTGATTACCAGATCCCCTACTTGATACACTTGTTGTCTGAATTTCTTGTTGAAGGCCTTGATCATCCGTTTCTGATACATTTGACCATGGCAGACAGCAGTAAGTCTTTTCTCGTCGATTAGGTTCAATTGATGAAGTCGAGTCTGGATCCAATCATCTTTGCTCAAACCCACATCCTTCATAATCCGTAGAGAAGGGATCTGGACCTCTATGGGTAGGACAACCTCCATGCCATGAGAATAGGGTGTTTCCCCTATCGAGATACATGCTGAAGTACGATACCTATGAAGAGAAAACGGAAACATCTCGTTCCAGTCTTTGTATGTTACCGTCATCTTCTGTATGATCTTTTTTATATTCATGTTAGTAGCTTCGACAACCCCATTCATCTTTGGCCGATAAGGAGAAGAGTTGTGATGCTGAATCTTGAACTGTTTACAGAGTTCAGTGATCATCGAGTTGTTGAGATTTGTATCATTGTCTGTGATGATTCTCTCAGGGATACCATAACGAAAAACCAAGTTATGCTTGATGAACCGTTCCACAACATTCTTAGTAACCGTGGAAAAGGAGGCAGCCTCAACCCACTTCGTGAAGTAATCAATGGCCACTAGGATGAAGCGATTCCCGTTGGACGCGGTAGGTATGATTTCTCCGATCATATCAATGCCCCACATTGTAAAGGGCCAGGGAGCTGTCAAAACATTCAAGGGAACTGAAGGTACATGCACCTTATCAGCGTAGATTTGGCACTTGTGACAGTTTCGAGAGTGCTGATAATAGTCGGCTTCCATATTGGACCAGTAGTATCTTGCCCGTAGGATCTTCTTTGCCATGGTATGTCCACTGGAATGAGTGCCGAAGGTACCTTCGTGTAAGTCTGCCATGATCCTCTATGCTTCGCTCTTGTCTACACACTACAGTAAGGTAGAGTCAAGATTGCGCTTATAGAGGATTCCATTTCTGAGGAAGAACTTTACAGCAAACCTTATCAGAAATTTCTTGTCATTGACAGATGCCTCCTCGGGGTATTCTTGAGCTTCGACATACCTTTTCACCTCATGAAACCAAGGTTTGTCAGCTACCTCCTCAGTATCGATCTCACAGCAGTATGTCGGTTCATCCATCCTCTCAATAGTGATTAGGGGAGCTTCATTGTCCCACCTGACCTTGAACATTGACGACATAGTAGCTAGCGCGTCCGCTAACTGATTCTCTTCTCGTGGGAAATGTTCAAAGGTGATCTCTTCAAAATGCGGCAGTAGTGTCAGTACATACTCTTTTTAAAGGATAAGGTTTGGGTGCTTCGTATTCCACTCTCCTTTGATCTGAATTATCACCAAAGCAGAATCCTCTAATACACTCAAGAACTTGATCCTTAGGTTAATAGCAGCTCTAAGACCCATAATACATGCTTCATACTCCACCATGTTGTTGGTATAGTTGAAACATAATCGGGCAGTGAACGGAGTATGATAGCCCTCAGGAGATATGATTACATCGCCAATACCATTACCCAGTGCGTTTGAGGCTCCATCAAAATACATAGACCATCAAGATCCTTCCTCAGGTCCTTCATCCGGTCCATGTTCTTCACAGTCGGTTACCAACATAATATTCTCATCCGGGAACTCAAAATTCATGGACTGGTAGTCGTCCATGGCCTGATGCGCCAAATGATCAGCTAACACACTTCCCTTGATTGCCTTTTGGGTTGTGTATTGGATGTCGTATTCGGTTAAGATCATTTTCCACCTTGCTATCCTTCCGGAGAGAGCGGGCTTCTCGAAAATGTACTTGATTGGATCCATCTTGGATATAAACAAAGTAGTGTGGGTCAACATATACTGTCTCAGTCAGTGAGCAGCCCATGCCAAAGCATAACAAGTTTTCTCGAGCAGTGAGTATCGTGTTTCACAGTCAGTAAACTTTTTGCTAAGGTAGTATATTGCGTGCTCTTTTCGACCAGACTCGTCATGCTGCCCCATCACACACCCCATTGAATTATCTAGCACTGTTAAGTACATTATCAAAGGTCTTCCTTCAGTTGGAGGCATCAGAATAGGAGGCTCTTGGAGATATTGTTTGATTCTGTCAAAGGCTACCTGTCATTCGTCATTCCACTTTACCACTTGATCTTTCTTCAGAAGCTTGAAGATCGGCTCACAAGTAGCAGTCAGATGTGAAATGAATCGGGCAATGTAGTTTAGGCATCCCAAGGAACCTCTAACTTCCTACTCAGTACGGGGAGCCAGCATCTCTTGTATGGCCTTCACCTTTGCAGGATCTACCTGAATACCTTCGTCACTGACGATGAATCCCAGAAGCTTACCAGACCTTACCCCGAAGGTGCACTTATTCGGATTTAACCTTAGCTTGTACGTCTTCAACATATCAAACAGCTTTTGTAAATGATCAAGGTGTTCTTCTTCAGTTTGAGACCTGGCTATCATGTCATCGACGTAAACCTCTATCTCATGGTGAATCATGTCATGGAAAAGAGCTACCATAGCTCGCTGATAAGTTGCCCCAGCATTCTTCAACCCAAACGGCATCACCTTGTAGCAGAAAGTTCCCCACTGTGTAACAAAGGTTGTCTTCTCCATGTCCTCAGGTGCCATCTTGATTTGATTGTAGCCAGAGAAACCTTCCATGAAGGAAAAGACTTTGTGTTATGCGGTGTTGTCAACCAGAACATCGATGTGGGGAAGCGGGAAGTTATCCTTGGGGCTTGCCCTGTTCAGGTCTCTGTAATCCACACACATTCGTACTTTACCATCTTTCTTAGGTACTGAAACCACATTAGCAACCCACTGCGGATAGGAGGTGAAAGCTAAGAACCCGGTGTTGAACTACTTCATAACCTCTGCTTTAATCTTCTTTGACATCTCAGGGCGCATACGACGAACCTTTTGCTTTACCAGAGGGCGGTCTTCTTTAGTCGGCAGATGATGAACCACTATATCCGTGTCTAGTCCCGGAATGTCTTCATATGACCAGGCGAAAATTTCAACATACTCATGCAACATTTGTACCAACCACTGTCTGACACTAGGCTCCAGATTTGCACCTATCTTAACCTCTTTTTTGTCTTCCTCTGTACCCAAGTTCACTGTCTCAACCGACTCTTCATGAGGCTGTATGGCCCTTTCTTCCTGCTGTAATAGTCTAGCAAGTTCTCCAGGTACCTCACAATCTTCCTCACCTTCGTCCTCGGCTTGGTTGATAGGATTTTCAAAGTCATAATGAGCAGTAGAAGAACTGTTATCAATGGGATCCAAAGTGGATATGGATCTGCATTTGGATACGTGAGTGTGTGTAAGAGCATAACTATATAGACAAAATAAAATAAAAGAAAGACAAAGAGCACAAAATTTGTATCAAACGTCCAATGCTTTATTAATGTCATATGACAATGAAACATGATAACCCTCACAAATAGAACCATTGTTCCCCAGGTAAGACACATGGCTATAGAGTTTATATTGTTTTTAAATTACATATCCAAAAAATAAAAAAGACAATTACTCCTGAACAAAAGTAATCGGTACAAAGTCCTTGGCAGTCCAGTTATCGAGTCCACCGTTGGTAGTCGGGAAGATCCAGCTGTCAATGTTGGAATCACCATCACTGTCTTCAAGTGCATTGACCCCAGGATTGCTGATGTGTAGGGGAGGTCCTCCATCCCGAGCACGACGAACAACCCTTTGAGCAACTGTAGTAAAGCCCAAACCAGATTTTTCAGACTTTTAATGAATAACCGGGAGCTGACCCTAAATGGTAGACCCACCTTCTTCAACCACTGCTCGTGCATCCTTGAGAGAAGCCATCTTCAAGGGAGGTTTGGTGACCTTCTGAGGACTTTCGGTAGTTTCTGCTGTAGCCATAATCTAAGGTACCTCTTCAAAGTTCTGGCAAGGAGTCTTGATGAACTCGCCATCCATCTATACGTACCTGAAGGAGTTCAAGTGACTGATCATGTACTCCTCTTCACCATGCACAGTGATAATCTTTCCTCTTACTGGGTACTTCAACATTTGGTGGAGGGTAGAAGTAACAGCCCCAACCCCATGTATCCAAGGGCGTCCTAACAATCAAGAATATGATGGTTTGATATCCATTACATAGAAAGTAGAGTCGAAGGTCTGGGAACCAACTTTGATATGGACATCCACTTCCGCGTGCACCATCCTCTTCGAACCATCGAAAGCTCTCACTACTATATTGCTAGGCTTCAAGGTCAAGCCTTCGCAGTCTAATATGTCCAGAGCTTTTTTAGGTAGCACATTCAACGAGGAGCCAATATCTACCAAAACATGGGCTAAAGTCGTGGCCCTGCATTCAACGGAAACATGAAGAGTATCATTACGCTTCCTCCCTTTTAGTGTCACATCCGCGTCAGAAAAACCCAAGCCATTATCTGCAGTCAGACTAGCCACACAATCTTCAAACTGATCAGCAGATGTCTCTTGTGGCACGTGAGCCGTCTTCAAAAACTTAAACAAAGCCTTCGCATGAGCCTCGGAACACAACAACAAAGCCATCATAGAAATTTTGGATGGGGTATGCCCCAGCTGCTCGACCACATTGTAGTCGCTCTTCTTTATTATCTTCAAAATTTCTTCCATTTCTTTCTTGGAAGCTTCTAGTATGGTTACTGAATTAGCCTTTGTCAGGACAGGCTCAATCAGTATGTCTTTTGCTTGAGTCTCGACCGACTCGGTGATAGGAGGGTCAGCAGGAGTGATTACTGGAATTGCAATAGTAGTCTCGGGTGGAACCACAACAGGAATGATCACAGGTCCGATAACAGTCTTTGGGGGAGAAATTTCAGGGGAGAACACCCTTCCACTTCTTGTTATTTTACTGGTTCCGGTAATATTGACAATGTCGGAATCAGCATTTTCAGCAATGTTGTCTTTAATGGCTAGCATGTCCTACTTTACATCGTAGTAATATACGTCGGCTCCATAGTTCCAAGGAACAACTTTGTCCAAGGAGTATGGGATTGGCCCTGGCATGGTTATGATTAACGGAGTCACCTTCAGAATTGATGTAATCTTGACGGGTCTCTTAGCGGAGGCCCTGAGAGGATTGGCGGAAATGGTTATGATAGAAACGCCTTCATAGGAAACAGTCAAAACAGGGGTCTTCTGAAACAGGATCTCTTTGTCATCCATCAAACGCTGAACACCTTCCTTCAAAAAAGGGCAACCAGTCGGTAGAATTGAACAAAAGTGGCAACCTTCACCATAACCCGGAAATAAACTGGCTTTCAACAAACTCTCTTTGATAGTCATGAGCGCGGTCACCAATTCTTCCACAGATGTCACAAACATATCTTCTTCAACGGCATTAACACCCTGACCATGTTTCGGCATATGAGCAGTGATAACGTTAGGAGTCTCCAGGGGATCAAATTTAATCTCCTTAGCATCAATCAGATCCTGTACTTTGTTCTTCAAAGCCCAGTAACCATTGGTATCATGGCCTGGACTTTCCAAATGGTAAGCACAACGAGCATTCGGTTTATAATAGGGAGAGGTGGTGTTCAGATTCTTTGGAGCTTCCCTCAGAGTAACCAGATTGGTCTTCATCAACTGTGGTAAAATCTGGGACAGTGTCATGTTGATCCAAGTGAACTGTCTAGTTGGCCTTTCTGCTCTCGGCTGATTATTTCTTTGCTGAGCAGGTGCATGGTTGGGAATCATAACAACCCCTACCGCTGGATGGCGCTCGGTTCGATTCTGATTCTTTTGGTTATAGACAGCATTGGCTTCCTTTTTACCTGCAAATGGTTTCCTTGCAGCACTCGAAGAGGCATCCTTATGAATTTTTCCACTTCAGATTCCAGCTTCCACTCTTTCTCTTATTAAGATCAGTTCAGTAAAACCCGTCGATGAACTTCCAATCAGGTGGTTGAAGAATGGCCCAGTAAAAGTCCCCAGAAACATATCCACCAACTCCCTGTCATCCAAGGGAGGTTGAACTCTTCCAGCCAAATCTCTCCACTTCTGAGCATAATCCTTGAAACCCTCATCCGAACCCATAGATATATTTTTGAGTTGTGTACGGGTGGGAGCGAGGTCCTATTATTCTGATATTTCTTGTAAAATGCAGCAGCAAGGTCTTCCCAGTTACGAACATTGGCTCTTTCCAGCTGATAGAACCAATCCAGTTGTGTTCCAGACAGACTGTCTTGGAAGAAGTGAACCCATAAGTCTTTATCAGCAGTATGAAGAGGTATTGTTGTACCCCAAAATTTGCCCTCCCATATTCTTCAAGAAATTGCCAAGTCAAGCTTCAAGATCCCCCAAGGGTTGCACAGTGCAAGGGCCTCCTAAACAGTCAAAATTAGGGTTTTTATTCTGATCAAGAAAATGAAGTTTCCAAGGGTCCAATCAAGTCCCACATGCCTATAAACATGGTCAAGCATCCTCATACAAAGTTTCAAGACTTTCAGCACAAAATTGCACAGTCAAAACCCTAATTGCACTATAGTCAACTGTAGGGGCAAAATGGTCATTTGGCAGTCAAAAGTTCAAATTTTTGGTCAACATCTCATTTTGAAGCCACAAACATCATTTGATCAATTCTTGATCATGATTCTCAAAGCTTGGCTCAAAAATCATCAAGATGCAAAAGTTTCCTTATTTGGACAGCTGAAAAAGTCAACTGTAAATTGACCAGGGCATAACTTTCACATGGATTATCAGAAAAATTCCATCCAAAGCTCATTTTGAAGAGAAAGACATTTCCTACAACTCCTCTTCACACTTCAAGTCCAAGAAATGTTCTCACAAAAAGTTATCAATTTCAACATTATAGGTCATTTCAAAAGTCAACAAAAAGGGACTTTAAGTCAAAGGCCATAACTTGAGATTGGTAAATCAAAATGACATGGAACCAAAGACATTGGTTAGAGGACTCAAAGACCTTTCCAAAATGGCCAAGAACATGAGCAAAGCTTAAAAATTGAGCAAGTTATGCCTTGTGGAAGTTGGGAAATTTTTGGATATTTTGAAAAGTCAACATTGATTCAAATGACCTAAAATTGCTAATGGGCCTCTTTTTCTTCCACAATTCATTATCCAAGGCATGTGCACGACCACTTGGCCCAAATGGAAGTTTTTCTTCATTTTTTATTTATTTATTTGGATTTTTATTACTAATAATTCATTTAAATTAATTAAAATACATGAAAATACTAAACCTAGGTTTTTAAATCTTTTTATGCATATAATATCCTCAAGATTTCATGCCTAACCAAATATAGAAAGAATCAATGCAATTGGAGGTGATTGGCATCAAAAACATGAGAAAAAGATTGCAAAATGATGGCTTGAAAATCAAATATATTTTTCATTAATTCATGGATTTTGGATCAATTTTCTTTGACCTAATCATTCATACACATATAAGGATGCAAACCCTCATGCTTTTTGACAAGAAGCTGCACCATAGACAAGAAACAAAACTTGAACTTTTGCTTAAAAATTCCAAATCTGAAAACATATTTGCAGGTCGATTGAAGCCAAGAAATTTATTCCATTGCATCCCTGGGACATCAAGCAACGTACTTGGATCAAGAACACCAACCCTAACGCCTTAAATCATTGTACAGAATCAAATTTTTTTTCATAATAATGCATATTCATATTCTGAGTTCTAGGCATATTCATGGCATTTTATTTGTAGATTCATACTAAGCGATGTGTTTTAAAGCTAACCATATACTTTGATTAGATTTTTATGCATTGTATGCAAAACCACCATTGTCATATTTTAGGGTTTCAGACTTGAAAATTTAGGGCTTTTCATTCAAGGAACAATTGGGGCATGGTAATGGCACCATCAGGTTCAGAAGCTTCACGACAATCACATCCATATGTCGCGCCTAATTTCTAATGCGAGGATTCCTATTCGCTATTTTCCAGAAACGTGCCTAAGAGAATGGTTCAAAAACCGTTGCCTGTTTCTTTTATGTTTCAGAAAATAAACCAACAAGGAGGAAGATGATGATGTGTAGAGAGATGGTTGGCCCGTTTAAAAATTCGCGCGCAGAAAGCACTAACGCATTATTCTATTTTATAATATTTGTTTGTTGTTTGATATACAGAAAGCGCGTTTGGTCCGGTTGGCAAGGCATAGCATTGGTAACGTTCAGGACCTGGGTTCGAGCCCCAGGTCCTCTTACCTTTCATATTATTTTTCCTCTAATCATTATCCCATGCAGATTCAGTACAAGGGGCCTACCATATAACGCTCCATCCAACATGCCACTTGGCCAATAATACCAATCCAAGGGACCAGATTTGATGGACACCATAGGCACTAGTCAACGGAGCTACATGCTAGCCACGAAAGTCAATCAGGCCATGAATATAAATGGGCCAAATTGCTAAAGAAAAACCTCCCAAATTAGGGGCAGAACCCCTTAGGTTTGCAATACTTTTTTTTCATTCTTTTTTATTTTCAATTATTATTCTTTTTATTAATTTCTTTTAATTTAATATTTTCATAATATATAAAAAAAAACACCAAAAAAATAAGAAAAGACAAGAAAATAATAAATATTTTTATTTTAGTATTTTTGTAAATAAATTGCATTAATTAATTTTAGTTATTAAATTAGGTTTAATTGTAATATTTTCCCTTAATAAAAATCTAAAATTGGTAGAATTAGGGTTTATAATCATTTTTATCCCTTTTTCTTTTCTTTCATAATAATTAAATATTTCCTATTATTTATTTTTATAATTAAATGGCATGTAAATAATTAGGTTAAATATTAGGTTAAAATTTAATCTTTTCTTAATAAACTAAAAACAACTAGAATTAGGGATAGCATTTTATTTTAATTAATTCTTTTTCATTAAAATCATAAAATACAAAAATACCAAAAAAAAACAATTCCTTTTCTTTTTTAATTTTAATTAATTTAATCATTTAATTTAATTTTTGCAAAAAAGGATCCAACGCCCTCGTTCTTAATTCTTATTTAATTCGCGTGTTTATTTATTTTTCGTATAATTTTTATGTACCTCTCCCGAAACCGTGTAATATATTTCTCGCACTTTACTTTTCATTATTCCTTTATTTTTCTGTCAAATCGGGTTCTGGAAATTTTGGCGATGTGGACCCGCGCCTTTTGTAATAGCTTTAGAACTTTTACTTCTCGCACTTTTAACTGTTAATCAAGGCATGCAAGAATGAATGACAAATAAAAACAAAAGCGTAGATCACCTATACCATGACAAGATAAATGCAAATGAACATGACACACAAATCACACACCACCCCTAGGGTACGCCTCACTGTTGCCTTACCTCGAAAGGTGATCGTCGAGTAGAGGATGTCTTAGTAAGTCTTCATGATCCGGGAACCTGGCATGAGGATAGCTTCTAAGGTGTCTTCCCATTGCTCTGGTGATCACCATGTCCCTACAACCTCGAATTGACCCGAACACCTCCAACGGTGGTGCTACCTACCTCTCAATGGTGGGATGGCACTACTTTAAAGGACATCTACACAGACGAATTCCTTAGGGTAGGTAGACGACTCTAGATACTTGCTCTAATTTCAAAAAAACAAATTCAAAAATACTTTTCACACCGACACCTTTTCAAAAAGCTTTCGAAAGCATTTTTTCAAACACTCTTGAGGACCGATACAAGAGTCGAACTGGAATTTTCAAAGAAACTTTTTAAAAACCCACAGTTGAAAAGCAAACAAACCATTTTTGAAAACACAATGAGCAAGTATCTAAGAGCCCATGGATAACCATGGATAGAAAGGGTGCTAACACCTTCCCTTTCTATAACCTACCTCCCGAACCGAGAGCAATCTCTATAAGGAATTTTTCTGTGCTTTTGTCCTTTCCATTTGGAGAAAATAAAAGACGGTGGCGACTCTTGCTTCCGCGACATTTCGCGAACCAGCGTTAAACAGTCAGTTCCAGATCCACCGATCACAGGTATCTTCCTCACATAAGAACGGAGATGCATTTTGGGACAAGAGACCCCGTCATATTTAGCAAATACTGGTGCCTTGAATTTTGGGGGGATGACAACCCCGGAGACCAGACCCAACTCTTCAAAATCCAGCCCAGGAACCTTCTAGATTTCCATAGCACTCAGACGCTCTTCTAACTGCTTATACCTTTCATTAGCCGGAGGGTACTGCTCGTCATTGTAATCAGTTTCATTGTCATACTCTTTAGGACTAGGGTCCTCTGCTCTGGCTTCAACCTCTTGGTTCTCTCCCTCTTTAGATGAAGAAGCTAAATCAACAACCCGTGTTGGAGGCCCTCTGAACCTTCTGCTTATATGTGCCACACCAGCTATCTTCTTGGTCTTCTTGTTCTTCTTAACAATCAGAGCCTTCAGCTCTTCCTGTCCTTTGGCCAGAGCCATAATCATTTGCTGGAATTGCATGTTTTGAGTATGAAGATCTTTTATAGTTTGTTCAAGAGCCATTGCTGAAATAAACAACGGAGGAGATGAGAAACCTGTTATGAATCCTGTACATGCATGCCATGAATGGGATGCGCATGTAATGATTTCAAAGACTTTGGGAAATTTAAATTTGTGAACCAAAATGAAACAAAGATTTTATTAGTTGAATTCAAAGTTCAAATTACTTTTAGGCGTTACAATTAAAAACAAATCTAAAAACTAGAAAAATCAAAATTCCCATGGATGCTTCCTCTTTGTGCCGAGGTAGACATTGAGTCCTCTTTCCTCATGGAGTTGCTTTGTGAGCTCTAAAACCTTCCTCTCCTGGGCATAGAACTGATCCCTGTAAGTATCCCGCTCTTTCTTCAACTGAATCTAAGACCTCTGTAATTATCCAAGATCAGTGGGCATATCAGGATAGAGAACTGTGTAAGGAATGCCCCCTTCAGTAGTGGGTTCCACGATCAATGGTAAAACGGCCATATAGGGCATCATAAGTTTCTAGGCGCGAGCTCGTACCCGTTGGAGATAAGGTTCCATAGGAATGGAAGCCTTTGGCCCTAAAGCCTTGGCGCCAGATCTGTTTACCATGCTCCAAGATCGTATGAACCTCTGGCGATACCCTTGAACATCATCCTCATAGTTAAATATAATGCCCTCAATAAGTAACTCATGGGGACCATCTCTTCAATTGTAACCAAATTGTCACAGAGCTAAACAAGGATTGTAGGTTATACTCCCTCTGATGCCAAGTAATGAGATATTAGGGTACTCCCCGTAGCGGTCAATAATAGTAGTGTTTTTCATAGCTCGGGAACACCAAAGAATATCAATGTGAGAGAGTGACATTATCCTTTGTGACCAACCCAAACCTTCTTCATTCTTCAGTACAGACTTAGGGAGGTGAGAATAAACCACCTTGACAACAATGGCATGCAACACATAAGAACCCCTCTTCTCTTCATGGTACGAGTATGGAGAGTGTGCAAGATATCTCCAAGCAAGGTAGGCATGGGGTTGCGAGAGAGGAAGATCTTGATGGAATTCACATCTATGAATGAGTCTGGATTAGGTAATAGTACTAACCCATAGATTAGAAGAGCCAAGACCTCCTCAAAAGCTTGAAAATTTATATCATCCCAAAATAGCTGGGCCTTGTCTATCAGGAACTTGGTTAGAAAACCCTTGACTCCGCTTCTTGTTTCCCAATTGGATACCACTTCGACCCGTTTCAGATGCAAGGCTGAGGCAATAACTTCTGGCTTAGGAACTTCTTCCAGACCTGTGAAGGGCAACTGTTCAATAATGGGTATATCCAATAATTGAGAGAATTCTTCCATGGTAGGCACCAACTGATAGTCTGTAAAGGTGAAGCAGTGGTGCTTGGGATCGAAGAACTGAAAGAGTACACTCATCATCTTTTCATAAAAGTTTGAAGTAACCAGGTTGAGAAGTCGACCATGTCTTAGTGAACGCAGAAGTTTCAGGGACCTTTGATACTAACTCCTTGAGCTGGGAATGTACTTTCACAAAGCTGATTCGGATAGTGTTTCTACGAGCAGAAGCCATGATCTGCAAATCAGAACAAAGATAAATTCCCTTGGTCCTTGAAATGGTTAGTGCAATAAGAATGGATGCTATGTTATGATGCATGATGTCATGATAAATCACAGGTATAGCAAACACAGACAAATCACACCAAGTTCTTAGGTTTAAGGCCTGCTTGAGTTTTAAGGTCATACCCTCTTGAAGTTTAGTTGGTTTCAACCTGTCTTAGAAAAGTAACCGGGTTCTAAAGATTCTCAATATCACTGATCATCCTTTATCGGGCATTGTTTCAGCTCAAACAATCTTTTCTTGCGGCCGAAATATCCCGAGAGTCTGATCTCAATGAGTGTAGCATCGAGTATCAACCAATCCTCAACTTTATACCGAGGCCGGCTATCTCACTACTTTCTAATGGACAATTTTGTTCAACTAAGGTTCTAAGGTCCGTTAGTGCTTCACGACACCACGCGGCGGCCTCGTATTCTCCCCGTTTCCCCATGAAGGATACCGGTACCAACCAAGGTGTCACACCAACACAACCATCGCTTAAACCATATCGGTCTACACCGTACAGTCTCCATGATCTATTGTTGTTTACCTAAAAGTGTCCCCAGATCCGGGTATAGGATCTTTAATAATACTCAAACAGAACCCTTGAATTTAAAGCAGGCAAGGCAAAACAAGAAAGCAATTTTAAAATGACCTAGATCCTAAGGTAAGCCTCACTTTATATTACATTCCCCACCAGAGTCGCCAGTTCTGTGATACGGTGGCAGAACCGACTATTAATAATGGTTTGCGTTTTGTGTTTGCAAATGTCGCGGTAAGCAAGAGTCGCCACCGACTTTTAATTTATCCAATCAGAAAAAGGAAAAAGAACAGAAAAAACCTTTTTTGAGATGTTTCTGAGTACCGGGGGTAGATTATAGAAAGGGAAGGTGTTAGAATCCTTTCTATTAGTGGTTTTCCACGGGCTCTTAGGTACCTGCTCATTTTTTAAATTGCTTGTGTGTGCTTGTTTTGAAAAGTATTGTTTCACTTCATTTTAACCCTTGTTTCTGTCCTCAAGAGTGTTACGAAGTTGTTTTTGAAAACTTTGTTTGAAAAGTTTTTGGTGTGAAAAAGTTTGTTTGTTTTGAGCAAGTACTTAAGAACTAATCTACCTACTCGAAAGAGACTGTTCGTTTTCCTTTAGACAATGCTATCCCATTATTGAGAAATAGGTAGCACTGTCGTTGGAGTTTAAAAGGGACGATCGAATGGACAAAATGGTCACTGAAGGCAACAAGTAAGGATACCTTAGCATTTCGAAGGGACTATCGTCATAAGATCAATTCATAGGCAACTCGAGGGACAAGTAGGGACTGTGATCTTTATGACAATTTTGAATCACGGGTCATTGCTAAGGTATCCCTACATTCGAGGGACACGACCATTACTTCCGAGGCAACCAAGTGAGGCAAACCCTAGGAGGGAGCATGTGCATGTGTTTGATTTCAGTTATTTAATCTTTGCACAATTAAGGTGATCTATTGTTTTAATTTTCAGTTAGTCTTTCCATACGATCCTATTAACATACATCTAACAGTTTATAATTTGCGGAAATTAAAAGTGCGGAAAGTTTAAAGTCCTAGCTATTTCAGGGCTTTTGCAGATACATAATTATCTTGACTGTAAATAAAAATGCGGAAGTTTAAATCCTAATTAAATCTATTACAACCCGAAGCAGATACAATAATAGAAGAAAAAAGAATTAAAATGTGCGGGGCGAATAAAATGCGAGAATTAAAGAACCCTAAAAATTTAATTGAAAAAAGTATTTAGGTTATTATTATTTTTTGGAGAAAAAATTAATTAGGCTATGTATAAATTAAAATCCTAATTTCTAATTAATTTAAATTATAAAAAAACAATTAAATTTCCCTAAATAATTAAACTAATTAATTAAAAAAAAAGTATTTTATGAAAAAACAATTTTTAATGTTTTTGATTTTTTTTTATTTAATGAAAAAATGATTTTTGTTATTTTGTAAAAAAAATAATTAACAAAATTAAAAAAGAATTAAAAGTAAGAAATTTAGAGATGGGCCTGTATTGAAGAAAAAGGGAGGTGCAAGTTGAATTTTGTAAGCCCATTAGCTGTTGAGCCTAGCCTTTTGCTTGATCCTGTGTAATTCACACTTGGAGGGTGTATCATGGACTGCCCTTTTGTTGAGCGTTTGATCTAAATAGAGATGAATCCTATGGCTGGATGATGGAAGCACATGGTGGGCGCCTGGCAAGGCAAAGTATAGAATCTGCATATAAATGTTAAGAAAATAGGAAAACACTAGGACCTGGGATCGAACCCAGGTCCTCCCACTCAATACAACGCACGTTTCACCACTGGGCTACCATGTTTTAGTTGTTAATATAATAACAATAATCAATATTATATAAATAATGTGAATGATTGGAAAAAAATGCACGAGATTTGAATTGCCCAATCAGGCTTGGACACCCCATCGTCTTCCTCACAAATCCGTCATTTTAGGTTGGGGACTTTTACCTACAGGCCAGTGTCTGTAGCCAGAACCTGTGCAGTTCAAAAATCACGTTCAAGAAATATAAATAAGATTCAAGACCATGGATCGATTGGGTTTGAACTTATGATCACAATTGTATCCTTCATTAGGGTCAATTATTCCTGCATTTGAAAGCCCTAAAACAACATGGTAAACCCTAGCTATGGCAAATATGCATACAGGCGTTAAAACTTCAATTAAATGGTCCAGACATGTTGCAAACATGACAACAAATACAAATATACCATTAAAACATGTTCATGGTGCAAGGATCATAATAATTGAATCTGAAGAAAAAAAACGCAAACTGTGTGACGTCTAGATGGCGATTCTGGGTGTGAGGATGCGTGCACTGGATTGAAACACGTTTTGGAGATGTCCAGGAGTCTATTGATAGTCTTAGAATGCTTTGAATCGTCCTCTAAGTTGGAAAATGTTTCACCACTTTTTTGACAATTTTGTAGTTTTTGTTTTCAGTTTTCACGACCTCTATCCTTTTTTTCTTGGCTTGGTTATGTTCAGCATATATACTAGAACGAATTAGGTCAACAAAAATGCCTTGTATCTTTGAAGATCATGAAGATTTGATTTGGTTTTTCTTTTGTATGATATGTTTCCAAAATAATCCTAATCATGCCAATTTTGATTCAATTTGTTTTTCACATTTTGGATATGATTTTTCAGCCTAATTGGATTTGATTCCTACAAAAAATCGGATCAAAAATCAATCTTTTGTATTTTTTGCAATTTATTTGATTTTTAATTTGAATTTTAAATAATAAAAAATCAAAATAAAATAAATAATGAAGCAAATAAAGTGTAGATGCTGATTTGGGTCATGGACCATGTCACAAGCAAGATTCAATCATGAAAAACTAGGCCCATTTGACAAAAAAAAATGCATTTTTGAGCATATTTGACTTTTGGCAATTTTGCAAAAATTGTCAACTTTGACAAGACATATCTCCTCCAATTTTAACCCTAGAGAGGTGTTCTTGGACTTTTTAGAAAGATTAGGATGTCCATTAAACATCTCTTTTGGTTTCATCTCAATTGGGTCTTCCATGTTCATGTAAGAAGCTTTGACCCAAAAGGTGTTTTTGTTGACTTTTCTAAAGGACCTATACTGTAGAAATTCATATCTTTTGATGTGTGCATATTTTGAACTTGTGGGATGAAGATGAATTTTAGAGAATTGCATCCTCTTCAAAATGAGCCTTGGATGGAAAATTTATGATAAAGTATGAAGAAGTTATGTTTGGTCAAAGTTTGGTTGACTTTTCTTGAGAAACCCTAATTTAGCAACTTTTGGGTTTTGATGAATTTGGGCCATTCCTTGAGGAATCATGATCAAACCTTGATAAAATGAGGAATATTACTTCAAAATGTTTATGTTGACCAAAAATATTGAAGTTTGACTGTATGTGGGCCACAATTGACTTTTGACCTAATATGGTTGATTTCCAGGCATCTGAGCAATTGATTGAGCAAACTTCTTGTGCAAGGCATGAAACTTGACATGGATGATATTGAGAACATATTAGGACCATGGAGAGAATTTGGGACCTTTGTAGTTCCCACACCCTGATGAAAATGGAAACCCTAGTTTGAGGTACATTTCCTTAGGAGAGAGTTTGTCTGGTCAACTCTTGGGCGTCCTTGAGCAAGTTGGGGATCTCAATGGGCATGTGTTGAGTAAAATGAGAGGGAAAATTTTGGGGTAAAACAATGAGGATGGAAATTTGATTTTTGAACCTGGTCTTATAAATATTAAGGATCTCCACGAGAGCAAGGATCCTATGGCGTACTTAGGTAGTTTATCCTTTATTCTGACTTGATTTGTATGCGAGATGCTTTATTTTTGTTTGTTGACCCCAATTTTTTCTCGTACAGGTAGAATGAATTCTTCCCATGAGCCTATGGCCATATCTTTACTTCAGAAGGCGAATAAAGGGTAGAAGTCTCTTAAAGGTTCTCAAGTTGATATGGAAATGACTCCCAGTCAGGCTCTAAAATATCATCGACTATCCAGGATATTGGGTATCTCTCCCCTTAGTAGGTGTCTTCGAGGTTCAAGAGGTCGCGTACCGAGGGTATCATCGAGTTGACCGGTGAACAAGATAAGGGGAAGTTTGAGTTTCCTCCTTGCTTTCATGATAAGGCTTTCTTCAAAGGTTCCGCCTTGCAACTTCATTGGGCTGAGTCCCTTATGCTCGAAGAGATGGATCGTCCAAGAAAGAGGGTGATGTTGGCTGGGGATACTGGTGTCGTTATGAGTGTACTAGGAATGGTCGTAGAGTATACCAAGGAATGCACCTCTCTAGAGGCCGAACTGAAAAATCTCAGGTTAAGGTAACGAATCTCAAGGAGAAGCTCGCCAATGCGGATGTTGCGAATAAGGCATCGGCAGAGAAACTAGCCAAGCTGACCGAGGAGCGCAAGACACTTTTGCAGGAGAAGAAGTCTCTCAAGGAGACGTTTACATCCTTAAGGGATGAGGTAGCTCCTGGTGAAGATGAGCTAGAGGAGGCCAGTGGTTTGAAAACTCAAACAGAGTTGGTTGCTTGCTTTCAGTTGGCCATTGAAGATGGTACGACCAATGTTGAAGGATCTTTCAAAAATGTTATGGAGAAGCTCAGAGTATTGAATCCTGGCGTGGACCTGAACACAACTAGGATGGGAATTTTCTACTATGTGGATGACGGTAAGATCGTGGTCCTGGATTTTCTCAAGGGTGATGAGGAAGCGTTGGTCGAGGATCCTTTTTTGTTCCCGCCTACGTGTCGTGTTTGATGTAATTTGTTTTGAGGGCTTTTTCCAGTTTATGTAGTTTTCAAAAAATTGTGGTCCTTGTGGCCACATGTTCATATTTTTGGATGGGGGCCTCGGGCCTCCTTTATGTAATATTTTTGACAATTGCGGCCTTCGTGGTCTCCTTTTGAATATTCCAACCGTGGTGGTCGTTTATTTATTTCTGCACTGTTTAAGTGTTTTTAACTTTATTCGTGCATGATTTATTGATTTTTGTGAAAAGGTAGCATGTTTGTATGTCCATCTTCTTGAGACATTATATTTTATGTAAGAGTTTTTAGGGGTTTTGCTTGTTAATCGTTGTGGTTCGCCAATGAGGAAAACTGGTCAAACGACCAAGGTTATTTTTGGGAAAGGGCCAGAACTCGGGTCTCGTTTGGTATCTGAGCTCGGTGGCGTGAATTTCCCATTACGAGCTGGGTGTTCTGCCATCGTGGTATGACAATAATGGAGCTCGTTTGATTTTTCCATGTTGGGCTAAGAATCTGCTTGTTAAAAGAGTGGAGACTTTCCTTTTTGTTTAATTCAGAGTGACATGCTTGTACCTAGGCATGCACGTGTGGTCGTGGTTCATGTGCTCGTCGTTTTGATGGAGCACACCAACTATTTTAGTGCCTTAACTATAATATTTTTTTAAGTTTTTCGGTGTTCCAAGGTCTAGCAAGTTGTTCCCCATTTAAGTTTTCTTAGTATTAGGACTCGGTCCCCATTTTCGCATGGACACGGTAGGGGCCTTCTCAGTTTGCAGCGAGTTTTCCCTTGCAAGACTCTTTATGATTTCTCTTAAGGACTAGGCTTCTGACTTTGAACTCTCACCGTATGAATTTAGCTTTGTATCTTATGGAGATTTTTTATTTGAGAGAGGCCTCTCGTAAGGCTATGCTAGTTCAGACTTCCTCGACAAGGTCGAGTTCTTCTTGTAAGACCTAGTCGTTCATTTCTATGTTGAGAGGTGCTTCAGTCCTTCTTGAGGGTTATCTGATTTCAATGGGGATGACAACCTCAGTTTCATACGCTAGTCAGAAAGGAGTCTCCCCAGTTGATGAGTGATATGTTATTTGATAGCCCCAGAGCATGTTGTGTAGCTCCTCAACCCATCTTTTCTTAGTTTCATCTAGTCTTCGTATAATACATCATATGATCACCCTGTTCGTAGCCTCATCCTGCCCATTCATTTGTGAATGTTCGACGGAGGCAAAGTGTTGGACGGTGCCTAACTTAGAGACGAATTCTTGAAATTTCTTGTCCGTGAATTACTTTCTGTTGTCGATGACAACGACTTAGGGTATGCCGAATTTGGCGAGGATGTTTATTTTATAGAAACCGAGGATGTTTTGCACTGTGATTCTGGCCAATGCTTCTGCCTCTATTCACATGGTGAAGTAGTCGACGACCACCATTAAGTATTTATTTTGGTTGGTCCCCACCACAAATGGTCCGAGGAGATCCATGCCCCACCATGCGAAAGGCAAGGGGGATGAGAGGGATTTGAGCTCATTTGGGGGTGCTAAGTTCATATCCCCATGATGTTGGCATTTTTCGCATTTCTTCACATGTTCTTTGGTGTCTTGCTGCATGGTGGGCCAGTAGTATCCTGCTCATGACGCTTTCCTAGCGAGGGACCTTTCGCCCATGTGTTGGACGTTGATTCCCTCGTGGATCTCATGTAGGATATGGACGACCTTGCTTTTGTTGACGCACTTGAGGAGAGTGATGGAGAACCATATCCTATACAATTTTCCTTCGACCAGAATGTATGAGCAGGCTCTCCATTTGACTACACTGGGTTCCTTCTGATTGGTCGGTAGCTCCCCCTTTGTGAGGTAGTTGTATACCGGGGTCATCCAACAGCTGTTGTTGCCGATGGCGAGCACCTCTAGAGTTGAGGAATGTTTTTCGATGCTTGATTGCGAAAGTATCTCTTGTATTACGGATTTGTTCCCTCCTTTTTTCTTTGTGCTTTCCAGTTTTGACAAGATATCTGCTCGGGAATTGTATTTGTGGGGAACATGTTATACATCTGCAGAGTTAAATCCTTTCATTTTTTTCTTGGACCAGAGTCCAGTATTCTAAAAGTTGGTAGTTCTTGATCTGATATTCTCCTCATACTTGGGAGGCAACAAGCTGGGAGTCTGTGAATATCTTCACTTCCTCGGCCCCCAAATCTTCGGCCAGGAAGAGTCCTGCGAGAAAAGCTTCATATTCTGCTTTGTTGTTCGACGTCGGGAAAGATAGTGCAAGGGAAACCTCAACAAGTATCCCTTCCTCGTTCTCCAATACGATTCCTGCTTCATTTCCTATAGAGTTGGAAGCTCCGTCCACGAATATGGTCCACTTGCATGCACTACTTATGGAGGTTAGAAAGGTCATCTCTATTACGAAGTCGGCCAGTGCCTGTGCCTTAAGGGCTTTTCTTCTCTCATACTTGATGTCGAACTCAGAGAGTTCCAATGACCACTTGAGCATCCTCCTCGCCATATCAGGTCGACCAAGTAACTATTTTATTGTTTGCTTTGTCTGGAAAATAATGGCGTGGGCAAAAAAATAGTGCCTCATCCTCCTCGCTGTATTGGTGAGTGTCAAGGCTACTTTCTTGATCTGTTGGTATCTTACTTCGGGGCCTTGTAAGGCTTTGCTCATAAAGTATATGGGTTTCTTCCCCTTGGCGGTCTCCCGGATGAGAGTAACGCTAACAGCCTCGGAAGCTATGTCCAGATAGAGATAGAGAGTTTCTTCACTATTTGGTCTCAAAAGGACCGCATTTGAGATGGAGGAGGGTGTGCTCACATTAGTCAGTCCATTCAAAAGTGACTTCTTTATGAAGAAGTTTGAAAAAGGGCAACCCGTGCTGGGCAGATTTTGCCACAAAACAGGATAACGAGGTGAGCATCCCGTTTAGGGTCTAGATTAATTTTTTCGAGTTCGGCGTCGGGAGCTCAGAGAACGCTCGATATTTGTCGGGGTTGGATTTGATTTCCCGTTCTGTATGGTAGAAGCCGAGGAATTTCCCACCCGTACTCCGAATGTGCACTTGACAGGATTAAATCAAATTTTGACTCTTCTTGCCTGGTCAAAGACCTTCCCGAGGTGCAGTGCATGATTGGTTTCCTCGTGGGATTATACAATCATATCTTCCATATAGACTTCAAGCATGTATCCTATTTCTCCCCGAAAGACTTTGTTCATCATTGGTTGATATATGGCACCGACGTTCTTCAGGCCGAAGGGCATTAAGTTGTAGTAATAGTTGCCCAATTTGGTCATGAAGGCCGTATATTTTTTGTCTGTTTTAGCCATGGGAATCTGGTTGTATCCAGAATACACATCCATGAACCAAAGTAATTTAAAACCTGTAGAATTGTTGACCAATTTAATTATGTTGGGCAAAGGATAAGCGTCTTTAGGGAAAGCCCTATTTAGATCGGTATAATCAACACACATACGTTGTTTTCCATTAGACTTTTTATCGAGGACTACATTAGAGGTCCAGGTTGTGTACTGGGCTTCAGAGATAAAATTTTCCTCTATGAGGTCTTTTACAGCCTGATCAACAACCTTTGTTTTCTCCGGAGACTGCTTGCACCTACGCAGAGCAACTTCCTTAAGGGCGTGATCTATTTTCAGATGGTAACAAGCTATCTCAGGGTCTAGGCCGGGAATCTCTTATGCGCTATGGAAAGCAAGTATGCATTCTCCTTCAGGCACACCTTTAGCTTCCTCTTTGCTAAGTCGGGGAGGTCGGCGCTGATCTTAACTCCTTTGGAGGGGTCGCTGCCCAGGGGAATGATCTTAATTTGTCAATCTGGGATTGGATGAACATGGTCTGTAGATTCTCCCATGCTCGTTGATGGGCCTTCTGCGTAGAGCAGGGGTTCTTTCCCCTTCTTATTTTGGTCTATGAGGTCCTCTTTTATAAAGCGGATGTCTAGGTCGACCGTGTCAACATGGGGCAACGACTTTGGTTCTTCAGAGTTATCGTGGAGAGCAGGTCTGTTGGCTTTTCTGGGTTGAGTACCGATGGAGCTCAAGCCTTTTGCAGCTGCTTCAAAACATCTCCTAGCGGCCTAAATGTTCCCATGCAGGGTGGCGACGAGGCCGTCGATGGTGTAGTATTTCATTTTGAGGTGCACCATGGAGGGCACTGCTATTAGTTTGGCCAAGGTGGGCCTCTCAAAGATGCATTGATATAATGACAGGCAATCTATCACAAGGAATTGGGTCTTGATAGATCTGGCCGTCACTCCTGCCCCAAAAGTAATGATCAATTCGAAATATCCCCAAGGTTTGATGATGAAACCATTGAATCCTCGGAGATCATAGCCCACGTGTGGGGTCAGATGTGCCTCGTTCAGCTACAAGGTGGTGAACAACTGGGAATATATTATATCGACCGAGCTACCTTAGTCCACAAATATGCGTCTGACATCGAAGTTTGTCATGCACGCTCATACGAGAAAGGGGATGCTGGAGTTAGGGGATCCTCCAGGAAACTCTTCCCGATAGAATACGAGGGGATGAGAGCCTCCTTTGGACTTATCGAGGGTTGAACTCATATCAGAGTTAGCCTCCATTAACTGTTCAAATCTCCTCTTCATTGAGCCTACGATGCACTTGTTAAAGCCACCACCCGAAATAATCATTGTTGTTGGGAATGACTCCCACGGACTGTGCAATGAGAAGTATATAAGGGACCTCTTGCATGTTAGGAATATAGAAATCCTATGGCCTTGTGATTCTCATAGCGACGGGTATGAGAGCTTTCTATTGGGAGGGATTGTCTTCCTCGACCTTCTTTGATTTGAGAGCGTCTTCCCGGGGAGTATCTTTCTTCTTATACTGTTTGAGATGCCTATCCCGAATGAGGATCTTGATGGCATCTTTAAGATGGATGCAATCTTTTGTCATGTGCCCATAGCTTTTGTGGAATATGCAGTACCATCTTTTATTCGTCCCTGGTTTTGACGCTGTTTATCGGGGAAAGTGGACCCCGACTTGCTTGAATTTTGCATTGGTGCAGTCAGTAAGGATACGCTCGCGTGAAGCGTTGAGAGGGGGTGTAGTCGTGAAAACGACCAGCTGGTCCCTTATAGTCTCTAGAATCCGGGACTTGGCTTCCCTTTGTTTTTCTCCTCCTCGATGGGATATCGAGGGTTCATCATTCTTTGGGGCTTTCACATTCTACTTATGCCGCGAGTCCCTCACATTGTTGGTGGCCTCCTTTTCTTTGTACTGGATGTACGTATATGCTTTGAGGAGGAGAGCATCCAGGGTGGCCAGTTATTCTATGCCAACCACCTTAGCAAAGTTGATGCAGGGACGAAGCCCACGTTCGAGGAGATATTTCTTCATGCCGTCATTCATAGAGACCTGTACGGCCTCTTTGTTGAAGCGCTTGATGTATTCCTAGAGGGGCTCATCCCTCCTTTGGAAGATTGCCTCCAAAGATCCCTCTGACTTGTAATGTCGGCGAGATACAGTGAAGTGCCTAGAAAATTGTCTTCCTAAGTTCTTCAACTACGTGATGGATTCTTCTACAAAGCTCTTATACTAGGTCATGGCTTATTTCCTGGGCATCATAGGAAACAACCACCATATGATTTCTCTACGAACCCCCTATAATCGAGCATCACATCAATGTTTTCAATATGCTCATCAGGGTCAGTTGCTCCTTCGTATGTCCCCAACGGGGGAGGTTTCTTCAGGCCGACGGGGAGTGTGGTCTCCATGATTTCTCTTGATAACGGACCGTGAGGCTCGTCTTCATCGCTTATATCAAGAGATGGTGATGAGGAATGGTGATCCCTTCGTCATTGGAGGTTGTTGTCACGCCAGGGAGAGGCGTTCCATTTTGGCTTGGGTGACGGTGAGTGGTCACAGTTAACCCGATTGTTCTTTGTCTTCTTGGAGATTGGGGAGTGTTGATCTTTTCGAGGAGGCGTGCGACCTCATTTCTTGATGAAATAAACCTCTTGTTTCTCCTGTGCAGGGGTGGCACACCTTTGTGAAGATGGAGTGTGGGATTCATAACGCTGGTGTCTCTGAGGAGGGACTTTGACCGCTTCTTCTCCCAGACTCCAATTTTGTTGCTTTGTTGCAAGATTGGAGCGTTGGTTTGATTAAGGGCAGCGAGCAGTGCTTCCATGGTCAGGTCATCATGCAGTGGAATAGGAACTGGATGGAGGACTTCTGGAAGCTCCTCGTTGGGGTTCTTGGATCTATGGACATCCCAAAGTTGGAGGTTGTCGCATTCACCATCGATTGAGTCTGGGGATGCTGTCTAACTGTCTCTGATATCAGGGTTATCCTCTAGATGAGGAAGTTCTTGGCTCCCGTATGTCTTGTGGATATGAGAAAGTACAATTTTTCCATACAGATGGTGGTCATTGTTATCAGTCATGATTTGAAGGTATGAAGGTATATTTGGTCTTCAGTTTCGAGGAAGAAGGAAGACAGGGAAGATAGATGCCCACAGACAGCGCCACTGATCTTACCGGTTGATCAGAACCTGAAAGTGGGTCGAGTTGATGATGTCTGTTTGGTTGGAAATTTATGGAGAGGAGGGGGTGCACTTGCAAGGAACTCTGACGATCTAGTGAGAAAGAATGAAAAGATATACAAGAAAGAGATTAGGTTTTTATGAATGAATACTGGATACCTGACCCTCACAAGTGCGAGGTTTTTGTAAGGCCCCCAGAGCGTAGCCATTGGTCTCTATTTTTAGGACTAGATATGTGGGTTTGAAAAATAGGTAACTGACAGGACTTGGTCAAAACGAGCAGTTGTGTCCGTAACTATCCGTTGCGTCGAGCAAGGAAGATGTTGTACCCCAAAAGTTTCCCTCTCACTTATCAAAAATTTGCTCACAAGATCTCCATTGACTCGAGACTGCATTAGGGTTTGATCAGCTCAAGACATTTCCTTATGCACTGATAACCAAAATTAGGGTTTGAGATTGCACAAGGATTATTGAACTTGTAATTCTTCAAATTACTTTCATGGATCATTATGGACCCCCAAGATTACTCATGCCAAGTTTCAAACCTTGGATCACACTTTTGATCATTCAATTGAGCAGTTGACCTAAAAATCAACTGTATTGGGGGAAAAGTCAACTATGGCCAATTTACAGTCAAACTTCATAATTTTTTATCCACATAAACATTATAAACTCATATGTGTCATTTGATCATGTTTGGACCACAACTCCTCAAGAAATCTGATCAAATCTCTAAAAGGGCAAAATGGTCAAAATTAGGGTTTTGACTGGGAAAAGGCAATTCTTGGTTTTTGACCTAGAAAATGGTCAATTGGTTTAAGGAATGATCTCAAGAGTCCAATTTCATAATTTTAACCTAATGACATGGTTCAAAACATTGCAAATCCATTGGATTGACAGATGAATTTTGCAGTCAATTGATCAAAAGTCAACTATATACTGAAAAGTCAAACTTTGACTTTTTAGTCAAATTCAAGTACCAAAGATCACAATTCATCAAAACATGTCAAAATATGAAACTTATTCATCAAGAAATCAAAAAAGTCAAGATTTCATTTTGAAAAATCAAAATTTCTAAACTTAGAAATTTTTCTAAGTGTTGGAAATTTCATGTTTTTTCATAACTTTGAGCCAAATTTTCATCATGATGCAAGATGATTCAAGATAAACTTACAACATGAAAGTTGTAGATCTCCATGAAATCTACAACTTTTATTCACACAACTTCTTCCAAAAGTTCTTGGATCTAAAGTTATAATTTCAAGAACATAGGATCATGAAACTAAACACTTAGTGAAATTTTGCCCTAATTTGGTCAGGATTTTGACTCAACTTCATGGCACTTTTTCATATAGTTCCAAGGGGAATCTTCAAAATAAATTCAAAGATGGGTTGTATATCACATTACAAGCTTTCTAAAATGTCTAAGAACTCCTTGATATCATTCTTTAGTATGGAGAATCAAAGAGATGAAGTTGGTGTTTTGTCACTTGAATTACAAGGCATTTTGTGATGAACAAGAATTCAATTTCAAACCTACGCTGCACAATCTTGTTTTGCAGGCTTCTAAACCTTAAGATCTATCTATAATCATAAGATTACACTTGCTTTTGAGCTATTATCCAAATGCTCCAAGCATTGTCCAAGACAATTTGCCATTTTAGGAAGAAAGTTACCATTCCATTCTTGAAAAGTTGCTTTAATCACAAAGTCAACTTGTCTTGAGCTTCTAACTTGTTCTTTCTACACACATAACCCCTATAAACCAAAAGCAATGTGTCTAAGGCCTGAAGAAGCTCAGGACATGCTTGTACAATACTTGAGATTTGTCATTTCACTTTTCTTCAAAAGCAAGTTATAGAGCCATAACCCTATAACTCAGAAGCCATGAGTGATTTTGTGCTGAAATTTTTTCCATACATATTAACAAGTAAATTGCAACACAACACACGTTTTCACAAGCCCTAAAACACTCCCAAGCACCTTGCTGCACAGAACTGCCCAAACTTGACAGTATTGAGCAAAAACTCACCATCTTCATTTCCACTCGTGCGTTTTGAAAACTAATCATCCAAACACCTTCCATACATCATATCAAAGTGATTCAGGACCTCATTTCCTAACTATAACTCCTCCATCATCATCCACCATTTTCAAAATTGAAGCTTGTAACTTGACTTGAGTAGGGAGTTCCAGCCATCCTCAAAGCAAAGTAAGAGTTGGAACACATTCAAGGAGGTCTAGGCAAGCTACAGAAATCATCAGGCCATCACAAAGGTTGCTCAAACTCCATACATGACTCCAGCTGCAAGAGGTAAGTTTTCAAACTTCTATCTCTTCATACAGGCATCATTTGAGTTTGGTTTGTGAAGATACAATGTAGATACCATTGCCACGAAGTTGTACATATCCATAGTGTACATTTATATGGTCTGAGCTTAGAGAATTTTTGGGTTGAAGTTTTCTGAAATTTTTAGGTTTTGAATTATGGCTAGAAAAATTCTCATTCATCTTTGATTGTTAGCTTAAGTTGTTTATATGTTTGGATTCGTGGAAAAAATGCCACAATTTTCATGTTGAACTTGTCATTTTTGTTGAGAGATGAAGAAGATACAGGTCCTCTGGCTGGAGGTTGAAGATGAAGTCTTCAGAACACGTTTTGCCTTACATTTTTATTGTTTCATTTGTATTAACGGATGTACAGTCACCCCAGTGGTAAGGCAGCGCGCATTATTGGTAGAGGTCATGGGTTCGAACCTCAGCGCTGCCTTTTTGCATTTGTTTTACATTTTTGGTCATTTTTTCTTTTTCAGCAAATAGGCGATGGGCCTTTTGGGCTTTGTTTTGTTTTGTTTTTTTTGCTTACTAACCCCCTGCAGGCTTTTGACGTATGCCCATTTATTTTATTTTTCATTTTATTTTCTTAAATATATTTTTTTTAAAATACTAAAAAATCATGAAATACAAAAAATAGTAGATTTGTATTTTAACTTAGTTTATTTATTTTTTCTCACAAAAATATACTTGACCACACTTTTTTTATTTTATTAATTATTCTTGTAAATTTAATTAAAACTAGGATATTATTTATTTTCTTTTACACCAATTAAAAATATATCATTTTTAATACCAAAAGGACTAAAAATATTTTATAATGCTATAAATATTTTCAAGATAAAAAATTCCAAAAAAAATACTTTTCTTAAACTTATTTTCTTTTGATTAATAGAATTAGGGTTTTCATCTAAAATCTTTTCTCAATAATTTCAAATTTAATAAATTATTTTCTTTATTTTAGGTTAAGGTAAAATTCCTTTTCATAAAACATCAAACAAAATATCAATTTTCTTCACATTTACCTTCTTGCATATTTAATTCATCTTGTGCATTATTTATTTTAATTCTTGTATAAATTCAATTTGGTTGTAATAGACTAATTAGGGTTTAATTTCTTGCAATCCCCATTTGTAAATTGTATACCTCCCCACAAATGTTGTAATAGCGTAGTAATTTTAAATTCCGCAACTTATCGCTTTATATACAATTGCTAGTAATTATGGTTTGTATGGAAAGACTTAAAACCAATAAATAGCAAACCCTAATTCAAGACTAAATCAAGCATGAAAACAATACATTTGCACACAAGCACCCCTAGGATTATCCCACTTGGTTGCCTTATAAATGGCCATATTACGAATGTGAGGTATCTTAGCAAAAACAAGCAAAAATACAAGATCATAGTCCCTCGATGACACTATCTAAGTTGCCTTTCAAAATGATCTTAGTCCCTAAAGAAAAATGCTAAGATACCTTGCAACATCGCTATTCATGGTTATACGATGACCCACGCCCGTCCCGTTTACATCCAAAGATAGAGTTACTTACCAAATCAATGGTAAGATAACAATGTCAAAGGAAAGGAAAAATGAACAAGAAAGACTTTTGAGTATGTAGAATGCTCTTAATTACTTGCTCCATTTAAAAACAAACATCCTTGCTATTTTCAAAACAAACATCTACACTTTCAAAACATCTTACAAACTTGAAATTTTTTTCAAAAGATCAACATCTTTGTATACATTCTTACGAACGAGAATCATTACAAAGATTGCCTAAACAATGGCCTCTTTACAAAATACTTTCAAAAACCACACAAAGCACAATTTCAAACAAAAGCAAGTGATCTAGCAAGTAACTAAGAGCCCATGGAAAACCATGGATGAAAATGGTGCTAATACCTTCTCTTTTCATAATCTACCCCCCGAACTCAAGAAATAATCTCAAAGGTCTTTCCTGTGCTTTTTCACCTTTCCTTTTGGATAAAAGAAAAGTCAATGGCGACTCTTGCTAACCGCAACATTTGCGATCAACCGCAAAACTCTCAAGTCAGTTCTCCCACCGTATCACATAAGAGATAACGGGCAGAAGCGTTTATGAGCGTTTCTTGGGTGTCTGTTCTCCATGTTTCGAACGGACTGGGAGGTAGCTTCCGTACGGGCAGGTGTGCGTTTCGGGCATTGTTAGTCGTGTTGTTCGAAGGCGTGGTCGACTAGAGATGTTGAACCAACATTATTAAACTATACTAAGGATGGAAACGGATTAGACAAATTCTAATTATTGAACCAATCTAAAACAACATTGTTACTTGTTGATACCTATATATCTTATGATTTTTTTATACTTTTGTTGCCTAAGACTAACTTGATTGTTTTAGGTAAATAAGATAGTTTGTGTTACCGGATAGATTCTGCCTTTTTCTTTTCTTTTGTCTCCTTTTTACTTGGAACCATCATGAGTACAATGCATATAAATAAAATTAATTAATTCAAAATCACAATTAACAAGCATGATGAGATAAGACTATTTTTTTTGCATCATTTGTCCCTTCATTCGTTCTTTTTAAAGGATCAATGGAAGATAATCCTTCCATTTATTTTTCTTGTGAATCTACCACCATTACTACTTTTTTATCCACCTCTTACCCGTGTTCTTGTTGAGTCTATTTACAAATTTTGATTACTTGAGTTCGTAAGTTTTGTTTCACGGTATGACTATAGTTATAATTAGCTCTTTTGATGAGCTTAGACCTAAACAAATCTTGTACAAATTGCTCAAGAGTTATTGTCAAAGATTTTGGTCAAATGTTTGTATGCATGATGGTAGTGGTGATAAAGTTGAATAAAGTAATTTATATTCCTCCTTGGTGAATATGCATGGTGGTGGTAGTAAAAGTTAAACAAAATATTCTCATTTCTCATTGGTAAAGGTAAATTATTTAATACTCATATTAACAAAACATGATCAAATGAAGAAAAAAGTTTGACAGGTATAGAAAATAAAAAACTAATATTAATTAATAACTTCTAAACAACAACGTCAAATATGATAAGTAAGTAATTATGTGATTTTATTGTATAATAAAAATAACTTGTTTTCACGAGGACTTATGTTTGAGTATTAATTTGTCTTATGTTTTGCTTAGCTAAATATGATTAGAAGTTTTTTATTTATTATAGTTTTTGAAAGATAAAAAATTGTAACAAAAGCTTGGAAGTGTGGCTCTTCATAATAATAGACTTATATTATACAAGATTTCTTATTTGTATGGGTATAAATCGTTAAGACCAAACATCCTTTTGTAACATAAGCCTCTTTTCAAATTAAGAAAACATGCTTCACATTTAAAGTCCCTTATGAAGTTGCATGTCTCTTCTACCACAAGAGTTACAGTTTTGTTGCTTGTTTTTTAAGTTTTTAGTTTTAATTGGTTTTTGTTTTATGTTATTAAGCCTCCTTGTCAATTGCACATTTCTAGATTAAATTATAGAATGATATTTTTAACATGCATAAATCAAATTGTTTGATTATAGTATAAGTAATATGTTTTAAGGTATTTTGTTGAGTTTTTCGATCAAGAACTATATTTGAGAATGGTTCAAGTCATGATATTGGTAGAATATCAAAACCTCATCAATTACACATTGCTGGTGTGATCGGTGGATTTAGAACTGACTGTTTAACGCTGGTTCGCGAAATGTCGCGGTAAGCAAGAGTCGCCACGGTCTTTTATGTTCTCCAACATGGAAAGGACAAAAGCACAGCAAAATTCCTTATGAGATAGTTTCTCGGTTCGGGAGGTAGATTTATAGAAAGGGAAGGTGTTAGCACCCTTTCTATCCGTGGTTATCCACGGGCTCTTAGATACTTGCTCATTGTGTTTTCAAAAGTGTTTGCTTTTCAAGTGTGTGTGGGTTTGAAAAAGTTTCTTTGAAAGATTTCAGAATAACTCTTGTATCAGTCCTCAAGAGTGTTTGAAAAATTATTTTGAAAGCTTTTTGAAAGTGTCGGTGTGAAAAGAGTTTTGATTGTTTTTTAGAGAGCAAGTATCTACGAGTCATCTACCTACCCTAAGGAATTAAGCTGTGTAGAAGTCCTTAAGGTAGTGCCATCCCACCATTGAGAGATAGGTAGCACCACCGTTGGAGGTGTTCGGGTCAATTCGAGTTTAGGGACAGTGTGGTCACCGAAGCAACAGTTAGGACACCTTAGAAGCTACCCTTATGTCCTTGATCTTTTTTTTTAATTCGAGGCTACCGTTTCGAGGCAACTATTCCGAGGCAACCGTTTCGAGGCAACTTGTTTTGAGGCAACTGGATCATGGACATAAGGACTTACTAAGACGTCCCATACTTGACGACCACGTTTCGAAGGCAACAGGTGAGGCGTACCCTAGGAGTGGTGTGTGAATTTGTGTGTTGTTTTCATGTTAAGTTTATCTTTGATCATGGCATTATTGTGAGCTACGCTTGTTTTTAATTAGCCATACATTCTTTCATGCAATTTAGAATTTAAGAGTGCGGAAATTTAAATGCGGAAAGATAAATCCTACGCTATTACAAGGCGCGGGTCTATACATCGCCAAAATACAAAGACCCGTTTGATAAAAATACGGAAAGTAAAAAGACCTAATTACTATTACAATCCTTGGGCAGTTACATAATATTCGAAAAGAAAAAAAGAATAACGTGCGAAAGAATAAAAGTTAGGACGTCCGAGGGTTTTGACCCTTTTGAAATTAAATTGAATTAAAAGCTAACTAATTATTTAATTATAAAAAGAAATTGTTTTTTATGTTTTTTGGTATTTAATGAAAATAAAGAAAATTAAAATCAAGAGAAACCCTAATTCTAAGTTTTTTAATTATTAATGAAAAATATTAAAGTTGACCTAATTTACTAGTTAATTAATTTACATGTTTATTTACAAAAATAAATAATAATTATAATAATAAATAATGAGAAAAATGGTTAATTAAGAAAAAGGGTGAAAAATGTCAAAAAACCCTAAGTCTAGATATTTTTTATTTATTAAGAAAAGGATTAAAGTTCAAAACCTAAATTAACTAAATTAATTATTAAAATTTATTTACAAAAATAAATTAATGAGTAAATTAATAAATAATTTGACATATTTTGATTTTTCTGTTTTTATTATGGAAAAAATTATTTTATGGAATTAAAGAAAACAATTAAAAAAACAATTAAAAGAATTAAAATTGAAAAGAAAATAAAATTAAAAAAATTGCAAACCGGGGGTATCAGGCCCCAAAGGGAGGTTTGTTTGAAGCATTTTGGCCCATGAAACCAAGGCCTTGTTTGACTTTCTACGCCTGCGTGTTCGTACATTGACTGAGGTACATGATAGACATCCTCCTGTAGCCTTTGGATTGATCTCATGTCCACTTGGCAGGCCTTAGTATGTGCGTGTATGGTGAACCACTGAGTGAGCGATGCACTTAAACACGTTAGGATAAAAATCATGAAATATGTGGGGGACCTGGGAATCGAACCCAGGTCCCAGTGTTTACAAGGCATGCCCTCCACCATCTGTACCAAGCAACGCGTTTGTTATATGGATAAACAAAGAATATAATATATGAAAAAAGATAGTCATGCTGAAACAAACAAAAAAAACGCGCTAACATTTGAATTACCCAACCATGTAATGACACGCTAGCCTTCTTCCTCATTTATCTGCAAATAGAAAAACAAGTAGCGGGGGTTTTAAACCCCCACTAAATGGAACAGTGGATAATAGCGAATAGCACTATGGGTTAAATAAATTGAGCGCGAGGTGTTGGTTCGTTTCGTCTTGATGCCACAAATTCATCCATACAAGTTTGAAGGTCCAATTTTACAGTGTATGGGAACCCCTAATTTTGAAGTTCTGAAACCCTAGGTTTCATCAATGGCAGATTTGGATACAAGCATCTTTAGAACAATTAAACATTACCAAAAGCTTCAGAAGATCATTGTTAGTATAAATCAATATTCAAAATATAACAAGGATGCATGGAAAGCAGAATTTGATTATGGAAATTTTCGTGAGAAAGACGATTTTGTTCTACCGTTTCTTGGAGTATGGAAGCGTGTTCTTGATTGCAATCAATTCCTAGCAATGTCAGGAACGTAATGGAAAAGGTTCTAAGCCTTGAATCGCCCTGCAAATATAGAATTAGTTTCAAGCTTTTTTGTGAAAATTTGCAAATTGGTTCTCTCTTTCTGAGCAGTTTTTCGTGTCTATTTGCATTAGGTTTCCTTGTGCATATGTAAGTGAAGCATTCTAGGTCAAAAACAAGGCCCAAAATTCCATGAATTGATGATTTCAATATTTGATTTTTTCATATCTTTTTCAATCTTTTTTCCATGCAAATCTTGCCAAATATGGATGATCTTGTCTTGTTGATTGGTGCACGAAATCTTTAGCATATAATGAGTGAATTTGCTGCACAAAAAGATTTGAAAAGCATTATTTGATATTTTTCTCATATTTAAATCTAATTAAATGAATTAATATGAATAAAAATTCAATTAATTAATTAAAATAAGAAAATAAATCCCTTTGAGCTTAATGGGTCGTGCATATGCTTTGGGTAATGATTCAGGGAAGAATTTGAGGCCCATTAGCATTTTTGAAGCTTTTGAAGCAAAGTTGACTTTTCAAAGTTCCCAAAAATTTCCCAACTTCTCCAAGGCATATCTTGCTCAATTTTGAGGCTATGATCATGTTCTTGGACATTTTGGAAAGGTCTTGAAGTCCTCTAACCAATGTCTTTGGTCCCATGTCATTTTGATTTACCAATATCAAGTTATGGTCTTTGACTTAAAGTGCCTTTTTGTTGACTTTTGAAAATGACCTATAATGTTGAAATTGATAACTTTTTGTGAGAGCATTTCTTGGAATTGGAGTGTGAAGATGAGTTGTAGGAAATGTCATTCTCTTCAAAATGAGATTTGGATGGGATTTTTCTGATAAACCATGAAGAAGTTATGCCCTGGTCAATTTGCAGTTGACTTTTCAACTGTCCAAAAATAGAAACTTTTGCATCTTGAGACTTTTTGAGCCATGCTTTGAGAAATCATGATCAAGAATTGATAAAATGATGTTTGTGGCTTCAAAATAAGATGTTGACCAAAAATTTTGACTTTTGACTGTCAAATGACCATTTTGCCCCTGCAGTTGATTGTGAAGCAATTAGGGTTTTTGACTGTGCCATTTGATGCTGTGAGTCTTGAAACTTGACATATGGATGCTTGACAATGTATGTAGGCATATGGGACTTGATTGGACCCTTGGAAACCTCAATTTCTTTGCCAGGACCAAAACCCTAATTTTGACTGTGTTAGAAGGCAATTGGACTGTGCAACCTTTGAGAGATGTTGAACCTTGATTTTTTCAAATCTTGAAGAATATGAGAGGGCAAATTTTGGGGTACAACAGTTGCCCCTGTTCAATCTTCTTAAACCGGAGGATGTAGATTGGCTGGCGTGCCTTTCGTGATCCAAAGGTGGAAGATGATTGAACACCAGAGTGCCCAGAAATTTGCACTCACATAGTAGAATGTCAGCAGTATGATGGTGGGAATGGGCTTACAAATTCCATTTGGAGACTGATGGATAGGAGGATGGGCTTATAGATGCCATCTGGAGATGTGACAGAACCTTGTCGGGAATGGGCTTATAGATGCCATTTGGAAGTGTAATGGATAATTGGATGGGCTTATAGATGCCATCTGGAGATGTGACAGAACCTTGTCGGGAATGGGCTTATAGATGCCATTTGGAAGTGTAATGGATAGTTGGATGGGCTTATAGATGCCATCTGGAGGTTGTTTGTTGAATTGTAATTTTTGTAAGTTGAAAGAGGAACCTGTGTAGGGTTGACTGATGATGAGCTCGTGTAAAAATGCATCTTTGGAGGAAGGAAACTTGTGTAGGGTTTACTGATAATGAGTCAGTATAAGACTGCATCTGGAGCTGAGAAGGAAACCTGTGTAGGGTTTACTGATGACGAGTCCGCGTAAAACTGCATCTTTGGAAATGGAGAACCTGTGTAGGGTTTCTGGGTGACGAGTCCGTGTAAAACTTCATATTTGGAAAGGGAGAACCTGTGTAGGGTTTCTGGGTGACGAGTCCGTGTAAGGCTACGTCTGGAGAGAGAGAACCTGTGTAGGGTTTCTTTGGGATAAGTTCGTGTAAAACTTCTTGAGGAACTGGGGTAAGGTTACCTTGGGACAAATTCGTGTAAGACTTTGGGAGGAACCGGTGTAGGGTTACCATGAGATAAGTCCGTGTAAGACCTCTGGAGGAACCGGGGTGAGGTTACTGCAGGGTAAGTTCGTGTAAAACTTCTTGATGAACCGGGGTAAGGTCATCTTGAGATAAGTCCGTGTAAGACTTCTTCTGAAAGAAAAGGAACCGGTGTAGGGTTACTTTGATGATAAGTCCGTGTAAGACTTCTTCTAAAAGAAAAGGAACCAGTGTAGGGTTACTTTGATGATAAGTCTGTGTAAGACTTCGTCTGAAAATTGAGAAGGAACCGGTGTAGGGTTGCCTGATGATGAGCCCGTGTAAGACTTCTTCTGAAAGAAAAGGAACCGGTGTAGGGTTGCCCGAGGATGATCAAGTAGATAATTGTCCTGTTTGGTTTTGGATATTAACCCACGATCAGTCGTCCACTGATTTTTCCTGGCTTGTTACCAATGTTGATCTGGAACTGTAGAGGTAGATGGTAATCATCTTCTGATTGACCTTTTCCTGAAAAGGCAAAACGTTAGTTGTATGCAGCGTCATGATGCATGAACTGCATGATATTGAGATGTTCTCAAGCATAAATGAGATTTGTGTTGTATGATGCGTATGCATGCTATAATGTATGAAGATGCGATGTTTATGAATGTATTCTCGTCTGGGAAAATAAATCCTTGACGAATGCTGGGAAGTTTGTTAAATCCTGGGCTGATGTTGCAAGAATACCGGTAGGAGAAGATGGCTCCGTTGGGGAATAAACCTGGCGAATAGATTACTCTGCGGGGAGTGAACTCTGTGGGGAAAGAGAGGTACTTTGTTGAGGTTGATGATAACTCCGCTGGGGATATCGTTGTTGAGTTCCGTTGGAAGATTTGATGAACATTGCTGGGGATAGGAAGACTTCGCCGGGGACGATCTTTCCGTGGCAATTGGCTGAGGATAACCCAGTTATATCCTGGTGGGGAAATAGCCTTCTGAATAAAGCTGGGGGAGCGTTCGTGCTCTGCAGGTGACAAGCTTCCAGAATCTACTGGGGATAAGCTTCAAGACCTGCTGGGGATATGGATTCCACTCTCCTGGGGAGAATTTTGAGATTGCGCTGGGGAAATGGCTCCACTGGAGTGTCTGGTAGTCCGTCGGGGAACAATCTTAGATCAAAATTGTCGGGGATGCTCGCTGAGGAACATCTGTATACTCCGCTGGGGAATATTGAGATTTTCTGGAGATACCCAACTTCCTTAAGGCTGACTGAGCATGCTAACTCTGCTTGGGGAGAGTATCGCTGACTTGTTGGCGATATGGTGCCTTGTTAGGGCTGATGGGGGGTCAACTGCTTGGCAGAATTGTTGAATTTTGTCTTACTCTTTGGGGAATTAAGATATCTTGGTTACACTCTTCAGCCGAACTTACCTTGGTACCTTGGTGGGCAGAGTCATTAGATTGCTTAGACAACTCATTATTGCCCCTGTTTTTGTGGGAGAAGGTACCTGTGGAGGTGCTTGATGACTGCTGATTGGCAAATCTTCCTTCTGGTAAGATGACAGGACATAGTCGTACGCTTTGATCCCTAACTTTTACCTGGACCGCCCTTTCGGGTTTTCAGTCCACCGGGATACCCATTTTTGCCCAAGCCGCCTTTTCAGGTTTTCGACTTGCCGAGTGTACAGATTTTTCATTTTCATCCCTTATTTTTGCCCGAACCCTTTTGGTTTGCCGGGAAGCCCTTATTTTTGCCTAGGTGTGTCGACCTAGCGGGTCTTTGATTATGCGTAGTATTTTTTCCGACTATGTCCGTTCCCTCAGGATGTAGGGAGTTGTTACTGTCAGTATTGCAGCGTTACCATACCACCAGAAGATGTTTGATCGTCCAATGCCCCAAGTGATCCAGCTGGAGATTTGCCCCAAGCTGGTTGGCCTTGTTGAGAGATTCTCCAAATCTTGACTTAACTGCCCCAGATGATGAACAATGATCATGCCCTGCCCCTTGATTGGAAGTGCTTTTGTTCACTAGATATTCTTCGTGCGAATTTCTTTGTTGTTCGAACAAAAAGTCATATGCAAACAAAGTTATGTTAAAAATGCAAAGCTTATGTCTGTCTTGAAGTTTTTGAAAATGCATTTTTTCATAAAAACAAGTGAATTTTGTAAATTGTGATGTCAACTCGTTATTTTACCGCAAGCCTTAAGGAGTCAGGATACCTTCCGTAACAGTATGCTTTCGAACTAACCCATGCTTCAGCTAGGACTTTTGAGGGTTATAACGTGGCCTGGTTCATGGTTTAAGAAACAAAGGATAAAGGCTCAAATTATTTGTACCCACCCGCTCTTCGTGATGTTCTTCGATCCTAAACTCAGCTGATCGTGTGTTAGACCTTGTTTGAGTCTTTGCTCTGATATTCCGGTGATGGTTCGGATGTTGACATATTATTTTGAATAGGCAGTCATTTCTGTTTTGTTGAGGGTTTGTAGGACCTCTTTCTCTTTTTTTTTTTTTTGATTTTGTTATCCCTATTTTTTTTGCCTGAACTGTTTCTTTTGTGATTACAGTCAGCGGGATGCCCCAGTTTCGTAAGTCTCCTTCATAGGTTTTGACTTATTGGGCTTTTATTTTTTACATATAATGACTGCCTGTCCTTATGATCATTTGGAAACATCACTGTCTTTTGCTTTGGAAGGACTCCTTTTGATGCCATTCATTGTGCACTTGGATCAACTGAGAGAACTACCCTGCCCCAGGTTATGATTAAGGGTTTTAATTTTGGAAAAGAAAAACTCCTACTTCTTTGGCTCGAAGGGGTTGACGAGGGATTATCTTCCTTATAACTCCAGTGTTTAGGAATTGAAACAATGCATGTACCTCATCAGCGGGGTCTGTTCAAAAGCATACTGTAAAAATTGTGGTATCATTTTCGTCATCCTCCCTCAAGAGGCTTAGAATTTTTAAAAATCGAGAGTTTAACATCAAAAATAAAAGCAATTTTGAATATAGTGAACACAATTACTTCAAAACAGACACGTGTAATGCATTAATGAAATAACCAAGTTTGACATGAAATAAAATGTTTGAACAATCAAAGAAAATTACAAGTTGAACATTCGAATGAACAAAAAATTTTCAACCCTAGCCATGTTTTAGCAAGGGAGCAGTGATCACATTAGGAGTCTCAGCAGGCTCGAATTCGATCTCCTTAGCGTCGATCATATTCTGGATCTTGTATTTTAGCGCCCAACAATCCTCAGTATCGTGCCCCGGGCTATCAGAATGATAAGCACACCACGCTTCTGGGTTGTAGTTTGGAGAGGAGGTCTTGGGATTTGCAGGAGGGTTGATCACCGCAATCAGATTCATTTTCAACATGTGCTGCAATGCTTGTGACAATGGCATGTTGATGTTGGTGAATTGTTTTTTAGGCTCGTCCGGCCTTCGCTGATTTCCCTTTTGTAGTTGTCGGCGTGGTGCAGAACCAGAGATCATGACTGCCCCTGCATGTTGGTCACGACGACTCTTTTGGCTGTATGCAGCATTAGATTCTTTCTTCCCCATGTAAGGCTTTTTGTGAGTATCAGGAGGTGTGGCCTCTTGAATCTTCCCAGCCTTGATACCAGCTTCAATTCTTTCTCCAGTCAAGATCAAATCTGTAAACCCAGCAGAAGAATTCCCAATCAGGTGGTTGAAGAAAGGTCTGGACAAGGTCCCCAAGAACATATCCACCAGCTCACGGTCAGTTAGAGGTGGTTGTACCCTTCCAGCAAGGTCCCTCCATTTTTGCGCATATTCTTTGAAACCTTCGCCTACACCCATAGACATTCCCTGAAGCTGAGTGCGCGTGGGAGCCAGGTCAGCATTGTACTGGTACTGCTTGTAGAATGCAGTGGCCAAGTCCTCCCAGCTGCGGATGTTAGCTCCATTCAGTTGATAGAACCAGTCGAGTTGAGTTCCTGACAGACTATCCTGAAAGAAGTGAATCCACAAATTCTTGTCAGTCGTGTAGGGCTGGATCCTCCTTATGTATGACCTGAGATGCAGCTTAGGACAGGATGCCCCGTCGTACTTTGCAAAGGCATGTGCCTTGAATTTGTGCGGGATTACTACCCCAGAAGACAGACCTAGATCTTCGAAGTCCAGGCCGGGCACTTTTTGTATCTCCATAGCACTTAGCCGGTCTTCCAACTGTTTATACCTGTCCTCAGCTGGAGGGTATTGTTCGTCATTGAACTCTGTCTCGTTGTCGGAGACCACTGGACTAGGAACCTCTCTCTCATGGGGGCTGTCCTTTCCAACAGATGGGGTAGTCTGCTCAACTTCATTTAGTGATCCATTCTCAGATTTGCGTTTCGGGCTGAACAACACCGTTCTCTTCTTCTTCTTCTTCGAGAGCAGAGTCTTTAAATCCTGTTGACCTTGGGCTAGACTCTTAATCAACTCCTGGAACTGGGCGTTCTGAGCCTGGAGGGCCTTGATGGATTGCTCAGCAGATGATTCAGGATTCATAATGAGACTGCTGAAATAAACAGCAAAGAAGGTAAGTGACCTGTAAACAGTGGTACCTGTAATGCAATGATATGTATGGTATGCATGCAATGTTTCCAAGGATCTCGCGGGGTAAACAAGAAAATTGTTAGAATCTGGTAACTGGTGGCTTGATTGAAGGAACTACATATTGTAGAGAGTCCTTCTTCAAGAGTCAAGGCTCACCATATCGAGTGGGTCATAGCCCCTGACTTAAGTCATCAACCTTGGCTAGAGGAAAATAAATCCCCTTTTGCCCCTTGCTGGATAATTGATTCATCATGACCTGCATCACAAGCCCTTGAGATCCTTGGAATGGATTAGTCCTGATGCAGGATGTATGCAATGATATGATGTTATGCTATGCATGTAGTGATGTAAGAAACCCTGTTATGAGTCCAGATTAAGGACTGTAAACACACCCTGCAAGAAACTCATGTGTTAGATAACAAGCATGCAAATAGTCAAGTTGGAAGGCACACAAGTCACACAAGAGAGCCCTTAGAGTTTAGGCCAGCATGAAGTTTGGGGTACTACCCTCTTGAAGTTGGTGGGCTCAAAACCTGTCCTATCAGAAGTAACCGGGTTCTAAGGGTCCCAACATCATCGGATTGCTTTCATTGTTCATCGTTTCGATTTAGCCACTGAACTGGCGATCGAAATATTCCAAGAAAACAGCCCTCAACTGAGTGTAGTATCGAGTATCAACCAACCTCAGACTGCACCAAAGTCAGTTATCTCACTACCCTAAAGAGGCCAAGATGGTTCAATTAAGGTTCCTAAGGTCAGTTAATGCTTCACGACACCACGCGGCGGCCCCGTACTCTCCTTGACTGGACTCAAGGGTTACCGGTACTCACCAAAGTGCCACATCAATGTAGAAGACTGCTTCAACCATGTCGGTATACCCCGCACAGTTCCCTCACAGTCTTGTTGCTACTTTCTAAGAAGGTATCCCCCAGATCCGGGTTAGGATCTACAGAACTCCCAAGACAGTACCCACAATAATAAAGCAAACAATTCAGACAATTAAAAACACAAGTGATCTTAGTCCTAAGGTACACCTCACTTTATAAGATTTCCCCAGCAGAGTCTCCAGTTCTGTGATCGGTGGATTTAGAACTGACTGTTTAACGCTGGTTCGCGAAATGTCGCGGTAAGCAAGAGTCGCCACCGTCTTTTATGTTCTCCAACATGGAAAGGACAAAAGCACAGCAAAATTCCTTATGAGATAGTTTCTCGGTTCGGGAGGTAGATTTATAGAAAGGGAAGGTGTTAACACCCTTTCTATCTGTGGTTATCCACTGGCTCTTAGATACTTGCTCATTGTGTTTTCAAAAGTGTTTGCTTTTCAAGTGTGTGTGGGTTTGAAAAAGTTTCTTTGAAAGATTTCGGAATAACTCTTGTATCAGTCCTCAAGAGTGTTTGAAAAATTGTTTTGAAAGCTTTTTGAAAGTGTCGGTGTGAAAAGAGTTTTGATTGTTTTTTAGAGAGCAAGTATCTACAAGTCATCTACCTACCCTAAGGAATTAAGCTGTGTAGAAGTCCTTAAGGTAGTGTCATCCCACCATTGAGAGATAGATAGCACCACCGTTGGAGGTGTTCGGGTCAATTCGAGTTTAGGGACAGTGTGGTCACCGAAGCAACAGTTAGGACACCTTAGAAGCTACCCTTATGTCCTTGATATTTTTTTTTAATTTGAGGCAACCGTTTCGAGGCAACTATTCCGAGGCAACCGTTTCGAGGCAACTTGTTTTGAGGCAACTGGATCATGGACATAAGGACTTACTAAGACGTCCCATACTTGACGACCAGGTTTCGAAGGCAACAGGTGAGGCGTACCCTAGAAGTGGTGTGTGAATTTGTGTGTTGTTTTCATGTTAAGTTTATCTTTGATCATGGCATTATTGTGAGTTACGCTCGTTTTTAATTAGCCATACATTCTTTCATGCAATTTAGAATTTAAGAGTGCGGAAATTTAAATGCGGAAAGATAAATCCTACGCTATTACAAGGCGTGGTTCTATACATCGCCAAAATACAAAGACCCGTTTGATAAAAATGCAGAAAGTAAAAAGACCTAATTACTATTACAATCCTTGGGCAGTTACATAATATTCGAAAAGAAAAAAAGAATAAAGTGCGAAAGAATAAAAGTTAGGACGTCCGAGGGTTTTGACCCTTTTGAAATTAAATTGAATTAAAAGCTAACTAATTATTTAATTAAAAAAAGAAATTGTTTTTTTATGTTTTTTGGTATTTAATGAAAATAAAGAAAATTAAAATCAAGAGAAACCCTAATTCTAAGTTATTTTAATTATTAATGAAAAATATTAAAGTTGACCTAATTTACTAGTTAATTAATTTACATGTTTATTTACAAAAATAAATAATAATTATAATAATAAATAATGAGAAAAATGGTTAATTAAGAAAAAGGGTGAAAAATGTCAAAAAACCCTAAGTATAGATATTTTTTATTTATTAGGAAAAGGATTAAAGTTCAAAACCTAAATTAACTAAATTAATTAATAAAATTTATTTACAAAAATAAATTAATGAGTAAATTAATAAATAATTTGACATATTTTGATTTTTCTGTTTTTATTATGGAAAAAATTATTTTTATGGAATTAAAGAAAACAATTAAAAAAACAATTAAAAGAATTAAAATTGAAAAGAAAATAAAATTAAAAAAATTGCAAACCGGGGGTATCAGGCCCCAAAGGGAGGTTTGTTTGAAGCATTTTGGCCCATGAAACCAAGGCCTTGTTTGACTTTCTACGCCTGCGTGTTCGTCCATTGACTGAGGTACATGATAGACATCTTCCTGTAGCCTTTGGATTGATCTCATGTCCACTTGGCAGGCCTTAGTATGTGCGTGTATGGTGAACCACTGAGTGAGCACTGCACTTAAACACGTTAGGATAAAAATCATGAAATATGTGGGGGACCTGGGAATCGAACCCAGGTCCCAGTGTTTACAAGGCATGCCCTCCACCATTTGTACCAAGCAACGCGTTTGTTATATGGATAAACAAAGAATATAATATATGAAAAAAGATAGTCATGCTGAAACAAACAAAAAAAATGCGCTAACATTTGAATTACCCAACCATGTAATGACATGCTAGCCTTCTTCCTCATTTATCTGCAAATAGAAAAACAAGTAGCGGGGGTTTTAAACCCCCACTAAATGGAACAGTGGATAATAGCGAATAACACTATGGGTTAAATAAATTGAGCGCGAGGCATATGGGACTTGATTGGACCCTTGGAAACCTCAATTTCTTTTCCAGGACCAAAACCCTAATTTTGACTGTGTCAGAAGGCAATTGGACTGTGCAACCTTTGAGAGATGTTGAACCTTGATTTTGTCAAATCTTGAAGAATATGGGAGGGCAAATTTTGGGGTACAACAGCTGGATTGAGTTATATATTTGTATTTTTAACATGCATAAATCAAAATGTTTGATTGTAGTATAAGCAATATGTTTTAAGTCATTTGATTGAGTTTTTGGAACAATAACTATATTTGATATTGGTTCAAGTCATGACATTGGTAGAATCTCAAAACCTTTTTAAAATTGCAATAAATAGAGATTTTAGGAGTGTTAGTCAAATCACACATCCCATGACTCGAATCAAATGAAACATTAACGCTCTAGAAATGTTTAAACTATCATTACTCGAATCACAACTTTTACTTGATTTAAATCATAGCACCCTTGGTTCGAATCACATCTTACACTTGATTTGAATCATGAAAGAACATATTTTCATATTGTGCCACTATCTTATTTGATTAGAATCACATATTTCATAACTCGAATAACACATCTTGTGACTTGAATCACACTGATGGGTTTCTCATATGTTTTATATCTTGATTCAAATCACTTTACCATATGACATAAAATCATTTTTTTTATTATGACTCAAAGTAAACATCATTTTTCACTCATTTTTGTTCTAGATCTCCAAAACCTATAAAAATATGTTTCCTTGAAAACCTTCAAATTTTTTAGAAAACATACATTTTCGATATTGATTTGAAAACTCAAAAATCACTTGTTCTCTCATATTTTAAAAAGAGTTTTAAATCTTTATTGAACACTTGCAAACTAATTTTTTTCATCTTCTATCTGATTCTTTCTCCATTGTTGAACGGATCTGAATCTCATCTTTGGAGATTTATGATTGTTGAGGATATTAGTTTTTGAATTTAATGTTTCTTTGAAGATTTGGTTAAAATTTTAGAGGTTTGCAAGGTGTATGGTGTTGTGGATAGTTTAGATAACTCCAGTGGAAAAAAAAGAAGTTCTTCTATCCAGATTCATATTGGTAATGTTGTGTGGAAGCCTATAGACAAGTTGAAAGTTTTCTCATTCTTTGGGAAGACCAACGCTCAAGATACCGGTAGGATCAAGTAATATCCCTACAAAACATAGATTTGAAGCATGTTATTAGAAATGGAATATTAAAGGTAATTTTGCGTGAAGATTTCAAAAATATTTTAGTTCGTAGAATATGTACAAGTCAAGGATCTATATTAGAGATATTTATATTTTCAGTGTTAATTTGGATAATATAGTTGTACTAAACTCGTGTAATTTTACAACAAATATTACTGGAAGACCAAAAATGTCAATGGGCAACCATTATAGAATGGATTAAGTTTAATGATTATGATAGTTGAACCATTATAAATCTTGATGCACACTTCTCTCTATTTGTCTACTCTTCTCTCTCTCTCTCTCTCTCTCTCTCTCTCTCTCTCTCTCTCTCTCTCTCTCTCTCTCTCTCAATTTCATAGACATTGGATGATTAGGTTGTTCTTTATTGCTTTCTATAATTGAATGCCATTAGGATTTCTTCTAGTAGAGATTTAATTATAAAAGCATAGGTTTTATTAGAATTGAAACTTTGATTTTGTCTTGTTGAAGATTAAACAAATATTGTGATTGTAGAATCCACATAGTATTAGTTTTGTAAAATCACATTTCTCATGTAATTTTATCAATTTATTAATATAACTCATTAGTTTTTATATTTGGTTGAATTTTTGTTTCGGTCTTAATTGTGTTGTGAACTATATAAGTCATTATATGCCTATTCTAATTTATAAGCATAGTCAGTATATTTGTTAATATTTATTTCCACCCTGCAAAATCATTTTTTATTTTTATAACTCTGATAAAAAATTTTCAAATTATTTTCAACGAAAATTTTAATTGGAAGGACTATTCATCTTCCATAGACCCTTGAATACTCCATATTCTCACCCAATAATTATTATTAGAGTCGATCTTTTGATTAGGTCTAAGAGACTCAAAAGTTTGAGAATATGGGCGACAATCATCCGAAAGCAGTGTATAATAGATCACAACTTTTTAAATACAAAAATCATGATTATATGAAGGAAAACATGTATGTACACTTAATATAATTTGACAAGCATCTATAAGTAGCAATTACTGACGAGCAATTTATTCCCCAAAATGAAGTCGATAATTCTGTTAAACTATCAAAATATTGAACCGATGATGAAACCAAAAAGGAATCATATGATTTGAAAGCGAAAAATATACTTATCTTCACGTTTAGTTATATTACTCTATCTTACATCATAAGAGTGATCTAACAATGTGAGACGCTCTTCAAGTCCTTTACGAGGTAGTTGCAATGCTAAGGATTCTAAAATAAATATCTTGACGGATGAGTGTGAACTTTTTCGATAGAACCTGGTGAGTCCGTGGATTCAACGCTGACTCATTTTCTCCATTTAATCAGCAAGTTAGATAACTTGGAAAAGTCCCTTTCTAATAGATTTATGCTAAATTTTTTTTAATATCTATGTGTAGAGAATGGCAACCAAAGGCTAAGCCCATAAAAGAATCAAATGATCTTAGTAATTTGGATATTACAAAATTGTTTGGTAAGCTAATCGGACATGATAATGAACTGAAACAACTCACTGTAAGCGAAGTAAGCTCAAAAAAGAAAGAAAAGGTCAAAGAAGAAAAGAAAAATATTTACTTGAAAGCTTCATTTTCAAAGAGAAAGAAAGTCAAGGATAAAAGTAATAGTTCTAATGAATAATCTTGTAAAGAAGAAGAGATTTTGTTATTTGTCACGCATTACAAATAATATATGAGGAAACATAAGCTTAAACTTTTTGACAAAAATCTGATTAATTTCAAAAAGACTTGTCTGCACAAGAAAGATCATAAGAAAAAGAAATAAGATGTCACATATTTTGAATGTGAAAAGTCAGGTCATCACTGAATGACGTGCCTGAGTATCAACAAACATCATAAGAAAAATAATAAGGAATTCTATAAGACGAAAGGCAAACATGCTAAAGGTCGTAGAGCCTATATCGCTTGGGAAGAAGAAGATGGGAGCTCCTATTCATTTTCTATTTCAAGTTCAAATGATGAATGTGTCAAATTATGCTTGATGGTACACAAGAAAACTGAAGATTTTGAGGTATATAGTTTTGATCCTGAAGTTAAACCTTCTTATAAATAATCTGTCGAAAATGTTAAGTAAAATACATGCAGACGCATTAAGTGATTTTAAGAAAAATTTCTCCAAAAAAACTTATTTCAAAACTTGAAAAGGAGATTAATGATCTTAATAGTGCTTTAGATTGTTTGAAGGAAGAGCATGCACTCTCGTTGTTGAGCATTTTAATGCTTTTGATACTTTAGCTAAAAAGGTAGTAAAAATGGATTGTGTTAATTTTCCAATTTTAAAAATTAAAAATTAAAATCTCAAAGTACAATTAGCACAAGATATTAATCTATCTACTACCAACTCTACTTCTTCAAGTGAGATATGAATCAGTTTTGAAAAAAAACCTTCATTTTTCTAGAAGAAATAGAAAGAGTATTCCATATAAAGTAACATATCATTAATGTGGTGGAAAATGTCACATTAGGCCTCTTTTCCACATTATGAAATTCAAAGTTCCTTATGATACCATGACTTAGATATCTAAGTGTTCTTTAAATAACCCTCGAAAAATCAATTAAAATTGAGTATCTTGTTCTATTTATTGATATTTGGTGTAAGAGTGTATGGGAATCTTAATGGATTATCAAGGCAAGTGAATGAAGATGCATCCAATCATATTTTTTTGATTGTATTATATTCTTGCTATATTAGTTTTTGTGTTTGCTAAGTTTACTTGTGTAGCAAGTTAAGTCCTAGATCATTGTAATTAGTATGCTTGTTTCATTCTTATCTATTACATGTAAATACACTTAATTTATCTTATTTATTCTTAATTTTTATGTTTGAATCATGGTCATTCAATTATTTTTCATCTGCATCAAAATTAACTTTCATCTACATTAAAATGATGTTCTTTTTTTGTTTATTGCATTACATTTTTTATTAAACTACCTTTTCATTAGGATTTCTTCAATTAGCGATTTAATTGTAAAAACATAGGTTTCGTTAGAATTGGAACTTTGATTTTGTCTTTTTGAAGATTAAACAGAAAATTATGGATGTGGACTCCACATAGTGTTGGTGTTGTAAAATCACACTTCTCGTGTAATTTTGTCAGTTATTCAAAACAAATCATAAGTTTGTATATTTTGTTGAATTTTTGTTTCAATTTGATTTGTGTTGTGAATTGTATAAGTCATTACGTGCATATTCCAATCTATAAGCATAATCGCTCTATTAGCTAAAATTTGTTTCTTCTCTGCAAAATTATTTTTGTTTTTATAACTCGGATAAATGTTTTCCAAACTATTTTCAATGAAAGTTTTAATTGGGAGGTATGTCCACCCCCTCAAGACCATTAAATACTTCATATTCTCACCCAACACCATATTTTCATGGTTCACAAATAGAAAATTTTGAATGTGTGTTGATAGTGATTTCAACGAGTGTGTTAAATTGTTACAAGCTATAGTAAAATAGTAAGCGGTGCCAAATATGAGACTCAAAGACCGTGAATATTATTTGTTTACTAGATGACTTCAAACACATGATGTGAGTGGATTGTGTTATATTGTTTTTGATTTTTTTTTTTGCAAAAGGTTAGTTTTACATTGATTGATTTTAATAAGAGAATAGAAACATAGATTAGGGATTGGAAAAATAAAGAGTAGAAAGTAAAGACATGGAGTGAGAGAGTTGACACAAAATTTATATTGGTTCGTCCTTAAATGACGCGACCTTCCTCAGTCCCCAAGAGTTTCCCCTTGAGGTTTCTACTAATAACAACTTGAGAATTTACACAGGATCAACCCAACAATATTTCTTACATCAAGATTTTTATCAGATTTATCCTGCAACCTCAAAGTCAATTATAAATGCACAAGAGAAGTAAGATATTAAAATACAATTTTACACAACTCTCGATAAAATTATTTCACTGTCTCAGCACTAAAGCAATGTATAGTGAATAAAACTGAAATTATGGTTGTCAGATCTCAGATGTCCTAAGAGATGTCGATACATCAGATCCAACTTCAACACGCAACAACAGGATATACAAAACAAAACAAACAATGCCGAAGGTAAATAACACACATATATGTTTACCCAGTTCGGAGCACCTCTCCTACTCTAGGAGCTACCAAGCCAGGGACTAAATCAACTTTATAGTATCAGTTTGTAGACCACACAACAAACATACTCGTTTACAATCTACGCACTTAATCACTACCCTTTGTTTAACTTCTACCTAAGACACACATAAGTATGAGTCCCTCCTCAAATCCCTCTTCAATCACACTCAATGATTGGAGCAACTCTAAACACAGTAGAGAATAAAAATAAGAAGTCGCTCTTCCAAGACACACAATCCTCAATTCTTAAAAGCTTATGATAACTGACACATAAATACTCAATGCTTAAAAGCTTATAAGCATCTGACACACAAACATCCAGTGCTTAAAAGCTTATGGATGCTTGATAGAACTTACAACCTAAAATAATGCTACTCTTCTATCAAGATGATATTACAAAGGCTCACAAATAAGGATTTTAAAAACCTAACAAAAAAACACATAAGTTCTACCTAAAACTAAGTATACACCAGTCTATATATTACATTATTCTATACTGGGTTGGGCTTAAAAATTACAGTAGTGAGGCTGTACAATGTCTGCAAAATCTTCTCCAAGAAAATAGGTCTTCAATCATTAGTTTCTTAAATGTCTCCATATTTAGAAACTTTGTATATCTTCGAAAACCAACATAGAATCTTTGATTTGTCAATCTTGGACGCCACATAAGCTAACTAAATATTCCCTGAATATTCAATAACTAACATATCAGCTGAACCATAACTATTAATTGTTGTAGACACAATGTCATATCCTCCTGGTAGGGACATATTATTTGACATGTTGAAAACTGTAAGTTGGAGCATCTTGTTCAAAATGTTGCTGCTAAGTTGGTTTTATTAAAATGTATGTCAATCATAATTTCATAGAAATAACAATCTCCTTCTTTGACACATTTTGGCTAAAACAACCAAATAATCCTTACACAAGGAAGCATAAAAATATATTTGAAAATAAACCAAACACACCCATCAGAGGTACAACATCGGAAACACATTAGCAAGGATAATAGCAAAGCAGCAAAAATAATCAGAGACACAGTTAGTAGTTAGTTGATCTACTTACACAGCTGCAACATATAGAGAAACTAAGTTCTCAACACCACGATTTCAAGACATCATGTCTGACATCTCTTCAGAGCATCCAGTTTAGAGAATGGACTCCCCTTCAATACGAGAATCCAAAAAATTCTCCCCCACAACAGTAGTACCAGTACCAACACCCTCAATATCATACTACTTGTAATACCCCATAAACCCCCACACAATAGTATGGCATAATCAGAGTAAATTAACATACATATCAAAAGAGGTCGTCACATGTATCTCCAAAATAAAACAACATCTACAATGGTCATCCTCAAATACACGTATTTAAAATTCTTGTATACATTTAACAATTATACATGTCACAGTGGAATACTTGCGTCTCTACATGATACCAACACATGAATATCGAAACAACATCATGTAATAAGGAACTAAGGCCATCCATCTCAATATCTCCACATACAATGCCAAATACGAAATAATAATATTTGTATCATGTTCCCAATACATCATAACATAAACAAATAACATAAAGTATGTTAAATATCTCATATAAATCAAACATGAACCAAGCAATCCCCGTGCTATGTGACAAAAGAATGACACCCTATCTAGTAAGGATTACAAGCTAATAATCCCTCCGACTTGTCCTTGCAAGAACCACTGATATCTTGAGTACCTAAGCAATGTCGTATAAAACATCATTCCAATAGAAGGGTGAAAATTCACATAATTATCAAAATCATAAGATGATATATAATTAATAGCATACATGCATAGCATAATTATTCTTACACTTCAAGAGTTTCATCAAAAGGTTACCGCTCAAGTATCCGTGCTTTGCACAAGTAAACATCCATATTTCCACAATTCAATGATAGCTAATCACAAATACTACAAATATAACATTCACATCAATATCACATGTTGTACACCAATCCCAACAATTCCACTTTGACATATGTGACTCGAATGAAACTCAATACTATGCACGATACATGTGGTACCAACTCAATATTTGATTCCCTTGGAATAAGATCCCTTCTCTGAATCTATAAGCCCCCTCTCTGAGCTTCAAGCCCCCTCTCTGAACTAGCGAACATGCCTCTTGACACAATAAATAATGCATGTGCAAATATAACCACCATATACAATGAAGATTGTTCTCTAATCTTAATATTCATGCATATTTCACATAATTTAACACATTTGAATTATCTCACCAAATTGCACAACTTACATACATCATGTTAATATTCATCAATTTAACACATTACAATAACACATAACAAACAATGTTATTCTCATCCAATATCGATTCTCAATATACATATACACACATTCATGTGATTTTACACAACCAATCAATGATTAAATCACCCACATCTAACAAAACTATTTTTACTAAAAATAATTCCTCTCTAGCTTTCTAACGCTTCGAATGGGGACCCAAATGGAGTTACAGTTCAAAAGTTATGAATTGTTAAAGTTTCAACGAAAAAGCACACACCGACATCATACACTGACAACTCCAAACATGTCAGAATTACCCAAAACAGTTAAAGTATGACTCCTAACAATTAAAAAACCATAGAAGTTTAGGGGTTTAATTTTAAACATATTTCTGCCCACCATACATTATCATACAATCCCTATATTCATATAAAAATCCACCTTTACCTTGATTCTTTGAGCTCTTGAGCTTTTCCTCTTAGGTTTTCTCCTCTTCTTCTCCACTTCTCTCTTTGCCTATTTTCCCTCTTTTTATATTTTAATCTTATCTTATCTCTTTCTCTTATTTTATCAAATCTCACAATTTCATAAAAATTCTATTGGGCTTACTTAACCTACTCTCACACTTTCTATCCACACTCTCAATCTAGACCTAATTACTAATTCTACCACTTCTATATTATTTCCACCAAATAAAATAAATCACATAATTCAATTAAGTCAATTAAATCAATTATGCACAAAACCACAGAATTAATTAGTAAATCATATATTTCACCAAAGCCACCAAATAATTAATTTCTATATCATATAATAATTAATAAAATAAATATATAATCTAATAAATAAATATCGAAGTGTTACAACTCTCTCCCACTTAAAAGATTTACGTCCTCGAAAATTATCTCAAACAAACAACTCAAAATAAGACTCCTTCATATGACTCTCAAGCTACCAAGTCATGTTTCCACCCGCCTGTCCTCTCCAAGCTACCGTCACCAAAGTAATCTCTTTACCACAAAGTTGCTTCAACTCCCGATCCTTTATTCGCATAGGCGATGTTTCCACAGTCAGGTTATCTCTTACATGTACATCATCTAATTGGACCATATGAGATGGATCCGCAATATATCTCCTCAACTAAGACACATGAACCACATCATGGAGATTAACAAGCAAAAGTGGCAAAGCAATCTGATAAGCCACTTCACTGATCTTCTAAAAAATTTGATAAAGACCAATAAAATACAGCGTCAACTTATACGGCATCAACTTACATGACTTCAACGCTCGACCAATAACTGTTACTGGAGTAACCCGCAGAAACACGTGATCTCCCTTCTCAAACTCAAGTGTGTTCCTCCTCTTATCATGATAACTCTTCTGACAACTCCTAGAATCTTTCATCTTCTCCTGAATCATCTTAATCTTATTTGTAGTCAGTTGGACTATCTCAGGTCCAACCACAACACTCTCTACCGATTCATACCAACACAAAGGCATCCTACACCTTCTACCATGCCAAGCCTCAAACAGTGCCATTCCAATACTCGAATGGAAACTTTTGTTGTAAGTAAACTCAATTAAAGGAAAGTAAATATCCCAAGCACCTCCTTGTTCCAATACACAAGCTCTCAAAAGATCCTCAAGTGACTGAATCGTCCTCTCAGTCTGACCATCTGTTTTACGGATGATAAGCAGAACTCAAACGCAACTTCATACCCAAAGAATTTTGAAAACCTTCCCAAAATCTCAAAGTAAACCTTGTATCCTTATATCACACAATGCTAGATGGAATACCATGCAGACTGAAAAACCTCTCAATGTACAACTTTGCAAGCCTCTCCTTCGGATAATCCATTCTCATCATAATAAAGTGAGCTTATTTCGTCAACCTGTCCATAATAACCCAAATCGCTTCACAATTACTCGGTTTTCTAGGTAACCCACAAAAAATCCATAGAAATACTATCCCATTTCCATTCAGGAATGGATAACGGTTGCAACAAACTAGACGGCTTCTAATGTTCCATCTCCAACTTATGACAAGTCAAACAAGAATACAGAAATTCCGCAATCTCTTTCTTCATACCTGGCCACCAAATAGTTTCCTTAAATCTTGGTACATCTTAGTAGTTCTAGGATAAATACTCAATCCACTATGATGCCTTCTTAAAGAATACGCCTCTTCAACTCAACCAAATCTGGAACATAAACTCTATCACAACATCTTATAATACCATTCTCATCAATCCAGAAATTACCACCTCGACATTGATTGGTCAACGTCAACTTATCCACCAAAATTAAATCTGATTTTTGACCCTCTCGAATATCATTAAGAATGCCACTAGTAAGCTTCAACATACCAAGCTTAACTCCAGATGAAGTCTCCTCACAAATTAAACTCATATCTCGAAATTGCTCAAGTAACTCTAACTCTCACACCATCAACATCGACATATGCAAAGACTTCCTACTTAAAGCATCAGCCACAACATTCTCTTTACCAGGATGGTAATTCAAATTAAAATCATAATCCTTCAAGAATTCCAACCATCTTCTCTGTCTCATATTCAAATCTTTCTAATCATACAAATACTTCAAACTCTTGTGATCACTAAATACATCAAACCTTGATCCAAAGAAATAATGCCTCCAAAGTTTCAAAACAAACACAATAACAACTAACTCTAAATTATGCGTTGGATAATTCCTCGCATGCACTTTAGGTTTCCTTGAAGCATAAGTTATAACTTGACGATTCTGCATCAACACACCTCCTAAACCCATCAATGAAGTATTACAATGCACAACAAGCGGTTCTTCCAGGTAAGGAAAAATCAAAATAGTAGCGGTTTCCAACCTTTTCTTAAGCTCTCGAAAATTAGCTTCACACTGTGTTGTTAAAATAAAAGCTTGAACCTTCCTAGTCAACCGCGGAAACGACAAAGTTAACTTGGAAAAGCCTTCAATAAACTTTCGATAATAACCTACTAAACCAAGAAAACTTCTAATATCAGAAACATATTTCAGAGCCTTCCATTGAGATACAACCTCAATTTTCAATTGATCAACATAAATACCACCACTCGATATCATATGACCAAGGAAACTCACTTCCTTCAACCAAAACTCAAACTTAGAAAGCTTAGCATACAATTTCTTCTCTTTCAACACAGATAACACAATCTTCAAATGCTCATCATGATCCTCTTCACTCTTTGAATAGATCGAAATATAATCAATTAACACAACCACAAACGTATCCAAATACTAATTAAATATCCTATTCATATACTCCATAAACACGCCAGATGCATTGGTCACACCGAACGACATCACAAAATACTCATAATGACCATACCTTGTTCTAAAAGCAGTTTTTTTGAATATCTTTAACTTTCACATAAATCTGATGATACCCAGACCTCAAATCAATCTTATTGAACACACTTGCACCAACCAACCGATCCATCAAATAATCAATTCTTGGAAGTGGATACTTATTCTTAAAAGTCACCTTATTCAGCTATATATAATTCACACATTAGCTCATAGTACCTTCTTTCTTGTTAACCAACAAAACTGGTGTCACCCCACGGTGACACACTAGAACGAATTAATCTCATCTCGAGAAAATCCTCAAGTTGACTCTTCAACTCTTTCAATTCATATGCTGACATCTGATATGGATCCATCGATATCGGACTAGTTCTTGGAACTAAGTCGATCAAAACTCCACCTCATGCTCTGGCGATAAATCACTTACATCTTTAAGAAATACCTCAGGAAAATCACGAACTATTTCTAATTCACCAATCGTTCATTTCTCACCAATATTTAATGTTACCATCAAAGCCAATTTTTGTACCTTAAAAGTTTCCCTTTCCTTTCTCAATACATTTCTCACAAGATCTCCAAAAGCTCAAGTTTGCACAAGTGTTGACAAGGTCAAACCATCTCCTAAAACACTGATGCCTCAAATTAGGGTTTTGATTTTCACAAGGATAATTGGAATTCTAATGTCTCAAATGACTTTCATGGATTATTATAGACCTCCAAGAATACTCATGTCATGTTTCAAGTCTTGAATCACAAATTTGCTCAGTCAATTGACCAGATGACTGGAAATCAATTGTATTGGGTAAAAAGTCAACTGAGGTCAAATTACTGTCAAACTTCAAGATTTTTGGGCCACATCAACATTTTGACGTTACATTCATCAATTGATCAAATTTGGATCACAATTCCCCAAGAAACACATTCAAATCATCAAAGAGGCAAAATGGTCAAAATTTGGGTTTTGACTGTATTTGACTGATCAGTGATTTTTGTCCTAATGCTTGATCTAATGGCTTAAATAATAATCTCAAGGATTCAAACACAATATGTTGACTTAATTTCATGGCTCAAAACATTTCTCAAGAATATTGAATTGATAGTTGAAATTTGATCAACTGATGAAAAGTCAATTGATGCACAAAAAGTCAAACTTTGACTTTTTGATCAAGATTTGATTTCAAAGATCACAATTCATCAAGACATTCAAAAATATGAAGCTTGATCATCAAGAAATCAATAAATTCAAAAGTCAATGTGAAAAGTCAAACTTTTCAAGACTTAGAAATTTTTCTAAGTGTTTTATACATGATAATTTCATTACTTCATGCCATTTTTTCACAAGATGCAAGATGATTCAAAATAAACTTTCAACCTGAAAGTTGTAGATTTTGATGAGATCTACAACTTTGTATTAGAGGACTCATATCCAAAAAATGCTTAGATTTTAAGTTATAAGCCCATACAGTCATGCACTTTTTCTATAACACTTTAGTGAAAATTTGACCTAGTTTACTCAGATTTTTGACCTAACTTCTTGGAAAAATTTCACCAAGATTCAACATGAAGGTTTTAGAGGATGTTTCAAGCTTTCCAAAATGTCAAAGAACTCGAAGATATCATTTGTGAGCTAGGAGAATCGAAGAGGAGAAGTTAGACTTTCATTCTTGAATTTTAAGTCATTTTCATGAAGAACACATAACCTAATCTCATAGCTATACTACATAACTTCACTTTACAGGCTCCTAACTTGTGCATCACTCCTTAATTTAATGTTTACACATTTGATTGAGACATTATCCAAGTGCTTGAGTCATTATCCAAAGCAATGTTCCAATTTTGGAAGAAAGTTACCATTCCATTCTTGTAAAGCAAGCATTATACACAAAGTCAATGCATTGAGTTCCTCACTTGTTTCTTATGATCACACTCCATTATAAAGTGAAGAATCAAACTCCCTGCACCCAAAAAACTCAGACCATGCATGTACTTGAACTTTGGAACCATGAAAATCCATTTCAACTTGATTTCTCATTTTCAACCAAACCATAACATGTTATCTCAAGAATCTGGTTACTTCAAGATATCATACATTTTCTCTATAAATAGAGACACTATTTGCAAGCTAAGACACGTGTTTACAAGACCTCAAACACCCTCATTCTCCCTTAAATCAGAAATTACAACACAAGCACAAAACTTGCCATTTCTGACTTTGAAATCCAAACACAAAATCTACTCGTCGTTTTCCTTTAAAATCATTCTAAAAGCTTCCATACATCAAATACAACTCATCCCAATCCCTGTTTCCTAACTGTAACTCCATTTTCACCATTGTCCAAACTCAAAAATAGAGCATTGCAGTTGGACTTCTCCAGATCATTTTAACCACTCTCAACTTAAGTTAAGCATTGCATTAGCTTTCTAGAGGTCCAAGGAAGCTAACCTGATCATTGCAACATCTTGAAACAAGCTCAAACTCAAAATATGATTTCCATTTTCAAGGTGAGTTTTCTGACTTTTGAACTCTTCATATAGGCATCATTTGGTTTCCATTTGTAAAGATAAAATGTAGACATCATAACCCTGAAACTAACCATGTCCTTAGAATTCATTTATGTTTCCTGAGTAGTGAGAATTTTGAACTTGAACTTTCTGAAAAATTAGGTCAGAATTTGGTACTATTTAAAATCCGTGCTCATCTTTGATTCATTGCTTAAGTTATTTACATTTCTGAAATCGTGATGAAATTTCTAACAAGTTTGATGTTCATACTTTTGAGAATGGATGAGAAATGAATAAGTTGGAGAAGTTCTGGTTGGCGCGAGGAAGAAGATGAAGTTGGCCTCATGAACTTGTCTTATTTTAAGTTTATTGATTGTTGTATTACTAATAGATGAAACAGCTACCCTAGTGGCTGGAGGAGCGCGCGTAAGGCATTATCCTATAAGGTCTTGGGTTCGAACCCCAAAGACCTTTTGTTTTTATTTTCTAACATTTTTTTTTTCATTTTTGAACAGCAAGCGATGGGGCCACTGTTGTTGGGCCTGACATGTTTGCTAATCTCTCACCCCCATTTCACGTTTGCATACACCAGGACCAAATTATTTTCTTTTACTATTTTAATTTATTTGCTTTATTTTATCATTTTTATTTTGAATCATAAAATCCTAAAAAATCACAAAAATAGTAGATTTAGACTTTTATTTAATTAATATAATTTTTGATATAAAAATTAATTTATTTAAATCCCCTTTATTTTATTAATTAATTTATAAAGTAATTAGAAACTAGGTTTTTTTTATTATTTCTTTTTACACATTAAAAATATTTTCCTAAATCATAAAATCCAAACTAATACTTTTCTAAAATACTTAAATCATCTTAGTTTTTATTAATTAAATTATTTTCATGATAAATTAATTAATTTTATTCACACATTTCTTTTACTTTGTAAATAAATTAGAATTATGGTTAACTTCTAATTTCTTTTCTTTTCAAATTTTCAAACATTTTTCTCAAATTAAAAAAGACCAAAAAACATTTTCTTAACAAATTTATTTTCTTAATTAATTTAATCTAGGCTTAGCTTTATGTTAATTTTTTTTGGTAATTTAATTAACTTAAAGTTTAGGATTAATCTCTTTTTATTAACTTTAAAACCTTTTCATAAAAAACCTTTAAAAAATTATTTTATTTTCTTGATTAATTTAATTTCTTTTCTTAATTTAACTTAGGCTTAGTTTTATTAAATTAACTTAGACTAATTATTTATTTTCTTTCTTTTTATTAGCTTAATTAGAATTAAGACCTCTCATCAAAAACTCAAACAAAACAACTTTCTTTTCTTGTACATTATTTTCATATTCTTGTATATTTTATTTTGCAATATTCAATATGGTTGTAATAGTAAATTAGGGTTTACTTGCCTTCTTCCCCCATTTGTAAATTGTATCCCCATCCTTAAATGATGTAATAGCGTAGAACTTTAAATTTCTATAATTTATCTCTTTCAATATAATTGCAAGTTTTTAGGGTTTGTATGGTGTAACGTGGTGGGAGAATTGACTTGGTTGTTTTGCATTTGATCGCAAATGTTGTGGTTTAGCAAGAGTCGCCACTGACTTTTCTTTTATCCAAAAGGAAAGGCTGAAAAGAACATGAAAGACCTTTGAGATGTTTTCTTGAGTTTGGGGGGTAGATTATGAAAAGGGAAGGTGTTAGCACCCTTTCCATCCATGGTTTTCCATGGGCTCTTAGTTGCTTGCTAGATCACTTGCTTTTGTTTGAAAATGTGATTTGTGTGGTTTTTGAAAGTATTTTATAAAGGTACCATCGTTTAGGAAAACTTTGTAATGATTCTCGTTCGTAAGAATGTATATAAAGTGTTGATCTTTTGAAAATGTTTTCAAGTTTGAAAGGTGTTTTGAAAGTGTTGGTGTTTGTTTTTGAAAATAGCAAGGATATTTTTTATTTTGAAATTGAGGAAGCAACTAGGAACAATCTACCTACTCAAAAGTCTTTCATGTTTATTTCCTCTTTCCTTTGACATTGTTATATTACCATTGATTTGGTAAGAAACCCTATCTTTGGATGTAAAAGGGACAGACAAGGGTCATCGTATAGTCATGATTAGTAATGTTGTAAGATATCTTAGCATTTTCTTTAGGGACTAAGATCATTTTTGAAAGGCAATATGGATAGCGTCATCGAGGGACTATGATCTTGTATTTTTGCTTTTTTTTCTAAGATACCTCACATGCATAATATGGCCATTTTTGTAAGGAAACAAAGTGGGTTTACCCTAAGGGTGTAAGTCTGCAAGTGTATTGATTTACATGTATTATTTTGTCTTTGAATTAGGGTTTCCTAAGCATTTATTTTATCTTCCCATACAAATCCTAATTACTAGCATTTGTATATAAATCATTAAATTATAGAATTTAAATGTCCTACGCTATTACAATGCTTTAGGGGATGGGGTACAAGTTTATGAATAGGGAAATTGCAAGAATTTAAATATAATTAACTATTACAACCATATTGAATAATGTACAAGAATTAAAATAAAGTATAAAATGATAAATGGAAAAAAATTATGTATTTGTTTGGATTTTTGTTTAGAAAAGGTTTTTGTTTTAACCTAATTAACTAGAAGAAAAATTAATTAACTTAAAAGTAATAAAATTAAACTAAGTTAATTAAAAGAATATTTTTTTAGGTTTGTTTTATGAAGTTTCTTGTGAAAGGGTTTTAATTAAATTAAACTAGTATGAAAAAATTAATAAATCAAAAATCCTAAGTTTCTAAATCAATTTTAGTTAAAAAAATAAAATAAACTAAACCTAATTATAATTATTATTTTATTTAAGAAAATAAATTAAATTTGTATAACAAAATATTTTGTGTTTTTGGTCCTAAAAGAAATAAAATATAAATATATTATTACCTAAATAATAAATAAAAATATTTGTGGGATTTTCATTAATAAAAGTAACAACAATATTAATATTAATAATAATAAAAATAAATAAAAAATAAAAAATGAAATAAAATGTGAAAATGAAGTCAGGGGTGTAAAACAGATTTTGAGTGTATGTGTGTAAAAAAGTTTAGGGTCTGGCCCAATGCAGTTTTTGTTAGAAACATAAATAAAAGAAAAGGTTGCATGTATGAAGCAATCGGGGGGGGTGATGTTAAGAAGAAAACGAAGAAAAAAAGTCAGGCCCATGGGGTGGAGGCCCAAGCGCTACCTGAAACAAAAAAGGAAAAAATGACAAAAAATGTGAAAAAAATGCAAAAGGCAGCGCTGAGGTTCGAACCCACGACCTCTACCAATAACGTGCGCTGCCTTACCACTGGGGTGGCTGTACATCCGTTAACTTAAATGAAATAATAAATACATAATGTAAAATTTCTCCATGACCTGTACTTCGTCTTCAACCTTCAGCAAGCCAGACCACCTGTATCTCATTCATTTCTCAACAAAAATGGAAAATGCAAACATGAAAGTTGTGTTATTTTTCCTCACGAATCTAACCATGTAAACAACTAAAGCTATAGATCAAAGATTATTGAGAATTTCTCTGGCCCTAATTTGAACCCTAATTTTTCAGAAACTTCAAACTTAAAATTCTCTAAGCTCAAACCATGTAAATGAAAACTATGGATATGTACAGCTTCAGGGCAATGATATCTACATTTTTGCTTCAGAATATATGCACAAAAGATGCTTGTATCAAGATTTTAAAGTTTGAAAACTTACCTCTTGCAGCTGGAGTCGAGTATGGAGTTTCAACAACTTTTAAGTTATCCTGGTGATCTGTTTAGCTTGCCTGGACCTCCTTGAGTGTATTCCAACCCTTGCTTTTCTTTGAAAGTCCTTGAATCCCTCTAACCAAGTCGACCTGCAAGCTCAGTTTTTGAAAATGGTGGATTATGCAAATGGAGTTACATTCAAGCAACAAAGGCCTGTATCACTCCTATGTGATGTATAAAAGGTGTTTGGATGGTTGAAACTCAATACGCACAAGTGGATTTGGAGATGGCTATGTGAAGTTCAAAACTGTCAAGTTATGGCAAACTATGAGTTGTAGAGTACTTAGGAGTGTTTTGGAATGCTTGAGCTCTTGTCCTAGGTTGCATAAGAGTGTCTTGATATACAGGAAAAGGTTTGGATACCTGAGGTGGTCAGAATCACAAGATCACAAGTTATGGGATTTTGACTTGCTTTTGAAGCAAGCTTGACAAGTATGGTTTCAAGGCAAGGTACAAAGTTATCTAGAGTGGTTACCAACTTTAAACATGCTTATCTGACCTTGTAGAGGAAGCTTGTGCAGAAGGAACAAGTGCAAATCTCAATGCAAGTTGACTTTGCATAAAGCTTACTTTATGTAAATGGAAATGGTTCCTTTTGCCATTAATGGAAAATTATCTTGGATAAAGTTTGAATCAAATGAATAATAGCTCAAAAGCAAGTGTAATTTTCTCATTAGGGAGAGATTTTGAGGTTTAGAGGCCTGAAAAACAAGATTGTGCAACATAGGCTTGAGATTTGAATTCTTGTTCATCACAAAAATGACATATAATTCCAGTTTGAAACCCTAACTTCCTCTCTTCGATTCTCCTTGCTCAACGAATGATCTCAAGGAGTTCTTGGACATTTTGGAAAGCTTGTAATGTTCTCTATAATCCATCTTTGAATCAATTTTTCAAAATCCATGTGGAACTATGTGAAACTTGGCCAAGAAGTTAGGTCAAAATCCTGACCAAAAAATGCTTGAAACTTCACTAAGTGTTTTAGTTTCATGACCATGACTTCATGGATTAATAACTTGAGATCCAAGCATTTCTATCAGAATTTGTGTAAAGCAATGTTTTAGATATCATTTATGTCTACAACTTTCATGTTGAAAGTTTCTTTTGAATCATCTTGCATCATGGTGAAAAATTGGCTCAAAGTTGTGAAAAAATATGAAGTTTTCAACACTTAGAAAAAGTTTCTATGTTTGGAAACTTTGAATTTTCAAAATGAAATCTTAACTTTTTAATTTCTTGATAAACAAGTTTCATATTTTGACATTTTTTGATGAATTATGATCTTTGACACTTGATTTTGACCAAAAAGTATAAGTTTGACTTTTTAGTGTACAATTGACTTTTGATCAGTTGACTGAAAATCAACTATCAATCAAATGACATTGAGAAATGTTTTGAGTCATTCCATTAGGTCAAAATGATGCAATTGAACTCTTGAGATCATTCCTCAAACCAATTAACCATTTTCTAGGTCAAAAATCAGAAATTGCCCTTTCTCAGTCAAAACCTTAATTTTGACCATTTTTCCCTTTTGATGATCTGATCAAATTTCTTGAGTAATTGTGGTCCAAACTTGATCAAATGATATATATGAGTTCATAATGTTTATATGGATAAAAATTATGAAGTTTGACTGTAAATTGGCCACAATTGACTTTTTCCCCAATACAGCTGATTTTTAGGTCAACTGCTCAATTGACTGATCAAAAATGTGATCCAAGACTTGAAACTTGACATGAGCAATCTTTAGGTTCCATAATTATCCATTAAAGTCATATGAGGCATTATAAGTTCGATTATCCTTGTGCAATCTCAAACCTTAATTTCAGTCATCAGTGCTTAAGAAGGTGTCTTGAGCTGATCAACCCTTGTGCAGTCTTGAACCAAAGGAGATCTTGTGAGAAAATACTTGATGAATGAGAGGGAAAATTTTGGGGTACAACAGTTTCCCCTGTTCAATCTTATTAAACATGAAGAGTTATATTGGAGGATCGTCCATTCATGACTTGAAGGTGGAAGATGATTGAACACTAGAGTGCCCAGAAATTTGCACTCAAAGATGAAATGGGAATGGGCCTATAGATGCCATTTGGAGGAATGGTGGAGATTTGCTGGAGATGGGCTTGTAGATACCATCCAAAGATGATTGTTGACAGAAAAATGGACTAAGTCTGAACTTGATTTCAACTGGAAAAGAATCATAATAAATCTTTGGAGCGATTTATCTGAACCAAGAGAAGTCTTGTATGTTGTTTGACTGGGAAGAATCAAAATAAATCTTGGAGCGATTTATCTGAACCAGAAATGTTCCTTTGGAAAGTGTCAGGATAAACTGTTGAGGGGTTTAAACTGAACCAAAAGAGATCTTGAATATTCTTTAACTGGAAAGAATCAGAGTAAATATTTGTACGATTTATCTGAACCAGAGAAAGTGTCTGAGAGAAAGAATCAGAATAAACCGTTGAGAGATTTAAACTGAACCGGTAGGGATCTAGAGAAGAAGAAGAATAAATCATTGAGAGATTTATCTAAACCAGAGAAGACGTCTTCGGGAAAGAATCAGAATAAACCATTGAGAGATTTAAACTGAACCGGCAGGGTTCCTTTGGAAAGTATCAGGATAAACAGTTGAGGGTTTTAAATTGAACCAAAAGAAGATCTTGAATATTCTTTAACTGGAAAGAATCAGAGTAAATATTTGAGTGATTTATCTGAACCAGAGAAAGTGCCTGCGGGAAAGAAACAGAATAAATCGTTGAGAGATTGAAACTGAACCGGCAGGGATCTGGAGAAGAATCAGAACAAATCATTGAGAGATTTATCTGAACCAAAGAAGACATCTGCGGAAAAGAATCAGAATAAACCGTTGAGAAATTTAAACTGAACCGGCAGGGGTCTGAAAGAAATATCTGTCATGTAGATGTTTGACTAGTCCTTTCTTGGGAATTGATCTGTAATTGACTTGCTGAAAATTTGACGATAATTTTTTGTTGATTGATCTTTCCTGAAAATATGAAAGGATAGTTGCATGAAATTTCATGATGTATGAAATGCATGGTGCAATGATGTTTTCAAAATGAATGAGATTGTGTCGTATGTATTTGTGCTGTCAATGCTATGACGTATGGATGCAATGTATAGACACGTTAATTGTTATGCCGCAGTGTTGTTGGAGTCGGGGAAAATAAATCCTAGAGTACTGCTGGGTATGAGGAGTGTAAGTCTTAATGTTTTTAAGTGTTGATGAGTTTCCAATTTTTAGGGAAATAAACTCTGTTGTGCAAGGGAAACGCCGTACATTTCTTGCGGACCTTGTGAAATCCTGTTGGGGAATTTTGAGAAATTGGGCGACTTTCACTGAGGAATCTTTGGAACTATAACCGGAAGTTTTGTTTTTCCGGGGGTGTGAGAGTACTTGATACCATTAGGCTGCATACTAGAGATACGTTAGCGATCCTGTAGTGGGACGTCCCATTTTCTGCTCTTGTTAGAAAAGTATCTGCGGGGGACTTTATAGAATAATCTAAAGATATTATCCTATTTCTTAAAGTCATTAGTGATTGTCTTTCTATTTTCTGTTCCCCTTTTGCTCATTTGTAAACAGTAGTTACGTTCAAATGCGTATGTTCAAAAATAAATCATTGGACATTTTCGCAAACAAAACACGGAAAAAGAAAAACAAATAGTTTTTCACTTTCAAAGGGATATCTTTGTATTAACTTGAATAAGTATTTTTGTACAATGAGACGAACATTCTAGTAAGAGAATGTCGTCGTAAAAAATGAAAATTGATACAAAGAAAAGATAGTTATGTGAAATTATCCCACGGGGTTCCCATTCTGCTATAGCCTTCGTGTCTTTGAGCACCTTATCCATTTGTCGTTTTGTCTGAAGCTGATTGGATTGATTAGACCCGTTTGAGCTTGTCAGTCGATGCTAAAGGTTGTCTGTAAGGTGATCCAACAGAACATAGTCATACGCTTTAATTCCCTAACTTTTTCCTTGACCGCCCTTTCGGGTTTTCAGTCCACCGAAAAACCCCTTTTTGCCCAAGCCACCCTTTTGGGTTTTCAGCTTGCCGGGTGTACAGATTTTTTTGTATTTTATTCCTAATTTTTTCCCGAACCTTTGTGGTTCGCCGGGATGCCCCTGTTTTTCCTAGGTGTGTCAACCTAGCAGGTCTCTTATGCGTAGTATCTTTTGACTATGTCCGCGTTCACAGGGTGCGGAAGGACGTCTCCATCCATAGTGGTTAAGATCATTGCTCCACTAGAGAATATGCTTTTGATAACAAACGGTCCTTCGTATGTAGGAGTCCATTTGCCCCTCGGATCACCTTATGTCAATATGATACGCTTGATTACCAAATCACCAACCTGATATAACTGACGTCTGACCTTCTTGTTAAAAGCTTTGATCATACGTTTTTGCTACATCTGGCCATGGTAGACAGCCATAAGCCTCTTCTCATCAATTAGGTTCAACTGGTCAAGTCGAGTTTGGATCCATTCATCTTCATTCAGCCCTGAATATTTTATGATTCTCAGAGAAGGTATTTGGACTTCAATTGGTAGAACATCTTTTATGCCATATACCAAGGAGAAGGGAGTTTCCCCTATTGATGTGCGCGCCATGGTACGGTAGCCATAGAGAGCAAATGGTTACATCTCATGCCAGCCCTTGTAGGTTATTGTCATTTTTTGTATGATCTTCTTGATGTTCTTATTTGCAGCTTCGACTGCGCCATTCATCTTTGGTCAGTAAGGGGAAGAATTATGGTGCTGGATCTTGAATTCCATGCATAGTGCAGTGATCATAGTATTGTTGAGATTCGTACCATTGTTTGTGATGATTCTCTCTAGGATACCGTACCGACAAATTAGATTCTGTTTGATGAACCGAGTCACAACATTCTTGGTAACGGAAGCGAAAGAAGCTGCCTCAACCCATTTCATGAAGTAGTCAATGGCCACTAAGATGAAGCGGTGTCCATTAGAAGCTGTAGGTTTGATTTCTCCAATCATATCGATGCCCCACATCGTGAATGGCCAGGGAGCAGTCAGGATATTTAGAGGAACTGGAGGCACATGTACTTTGTTACCGTAGATCTGACACTTGTGGAAGGTTCGTGAATGCTGATAGCAATCTGCTTCCATGGTAGACCAGTAATACCCTACTCGTAGGATCTTTTTAGCCATCATATGCCCACTAGAATGGATGCCAAAAGTGCCTTCATGTAGATCAGCCATAATCTTTTCATCCTCAACCTTGTCTATGCAACAAAGCAAAATAGAGTCGTGGTTGCTCTTGTAGAGAATGCCATTACTCAGGAAGAACTTAGCAGAGAATCTCCTTAAGAACTTCTTATCATTGACTGAAGCTCCTTCCGGATACTCTTGGGCCTCGAGATACCTCTTGACCTCATGGAACCAAGGCTGGTCCACTACTTCTTCAGAATTGATCTCGTGACAGTAAGCTGGTTCGTCCATTCGCTCAATGGTGATCTGGGGAGCCTCGTTACCCCACTTGAGTTTAAACATGGATGACATAGTGGCTAGTGCGTCCGCTAGTTGATTTTCTTCTCGTGGAAAATGCTTAAAGGTAATTTCCTCAAAATGTGGGGTTAATGTCAACACATGTTCTTTATAGGGGATGAGGTTAGGGTGCTTCGTGTCTCATTCTCCTTTGATCTCACTGATGACTAAGGTTGAATCTCCATATACACTTAAGGACTTGATTTCCAAATCTATGGCATCTTTGAGACCAAAAATACACGCTTCGTATTCTGCCATATTATTAGTACAGTTGAAACAAAGTCTTGCAGTGAAGGGAGTATGACATCCTTCAGGGGATATGATTACAGCACCTATGCCATTGCCGAGTGTGTTGGAGGCTCCATCAAAAACCAAGGTCAATCGGGATCCTTGTTCAGGTCCGTCATATGGTCTGAGTTCTTCATAATTGTTTACCATCACGATGTCTTCATCTAGGAACTCGAATTCCATGGACTTATAGTCATCCACAACCTGATGAGCAAGGTGATCGGCTAGCACACTGCCCTTTATTGATTTTTAGGTAGTGTACTGAATGTCGTATTCAGTCAGAATCATCTACCATCTTGTTATTCTCCCAGCGAGGGTAGGCTTCTCGAATATGTATTTAATTGGATCCATCTTGGATATCAATAAGGTAGTATGGGTCAGCATATACTGTCTTAGCCGGCGAGCAACCCATACTAGAGCACAACAAGTTTTCTCGAGCAGTGAATATCTTGTTTCACAGTCAGTAAACTTTTTGCTCAGGTAGTAAATAGGATGCTCTTTTCGGCCAGACTCGTCATACTGCTCCGACACACACCCCATTGAATTTTCCAAGACAGTTAGATACATGATTAAAGGTCTTCCCTTGACTGGAGGCATAAAAAAGGAGGCTCTTGTAGGTACTCCTTGATCTTGTCAAAGGCAGCTTGGCATTCATCATTCCATATGACTACTTGATCTTTCTTCAGTAATTTGAAGATTGGTTCACAAGTAGCGGTTAAGTGAGAAATGAATCTGGCGATGTAGTTAAGTTGTCCTAAGAATCCTCTGACTTCCTTCTCGGTGCGAGGAGCAGGAATTTCTTGTATTGCTTTCACCTTGGCAGGGTCCACTTTGATACCTTTACCACTGACGACGAAGCCTAGGAGTTTACCACACCTCACCCCAAATGTGCATTTATTTGGGTTCAACCTTAGCTTGTATTACTTTAGCCTTTCAAATAGTTTCTGCAAATGGTCAAGATGTTCCTCTTCAGTTTGAGATCTGGCTATCATGTCATCCACATAGACCTCTATTTCGTGATGGATCATGTCGAGAAATAGAGCTACCATGGCATGCTGATAAGTTTCCAGAGCGTTCTTCAACCCGAATGGCATAACCTTGTAACAGAAAGTGCCCCACTGTGTGACGAAGGTCATTTTCTCCATGTCCTCAGGTGCCATTTTGATTTGATTGTAGCCTAAGAAACCATCCATAAATGATAACACTTTATGTTGTGCGGTATTGTCAACCAAAATATCGATATGGGGAAGTGAGAAATCATCCTTAGGGCTTGCCCTATTCAAATCCCGGTAATCCACACACATGCGTACTTTGTCGTCCTTTTTAGGCACTGGAACAACATTGGTGACCCATTGTGGATAGGAGGTGAAGGCCAAGAACCTGACGTTGAATTGTTTCATGACTTCAGTCTTGAACTTCTCTGACATGTCTGGCCGCATGCGATGGACTTTCTATTTTATCGGAGGGCAGTCTTCTTTTGTTGGTAGACGATGGACCACGATATCAGCATCAAGTCCTGGAATGTCTTCGTATGACCAAGCAAAGACCTCAACATAGTCATGTAGTAAATGAGTTAAACGCTTCTTGACACTGGGTTCCAGATTGGCTCCTACCTTGACTTCTTTCTTGTCCTCTTCGGTACCTAAGTTAATTGTGTCAACCTGTTCTTCATGGGGTTGTATGGCCCTTTCTTCCTGTTGTAGTAACCTGGCTAGTTCCCCTGGAACATCACAATCTTCCTCACCTTCGTCTTCAGCTTGGTAGATCAGATTTTCAAAGTCACAAAAGGCCATAGCAGGATCATTACCCATGGGATCCTGAGTGGATGTGGATCTGCATTTTGATATGTGAGTGTGTGTAAGAGCATAGCTATCTTTTAAAGAAAATAAAAAATGTAGAAAAAGGAAGACAAAGAGCACAAAGTTTGCATGCAAAAATGTCCATGATTCATTGATGACATATGAAAATGAAGTAACAACCCTTACAAATGGACCATTGTGCCTCGGGTATGACACGAGGTTTTAAAAGTGAATTGTTTAATTATTACAAGTCCGACAAAAATTTAAAGACAAATACTGTTGGATAAAAATAATTGGGACAAAATCTTTGGCTTCCCAGTTGGTGAGTCCTCCATTGATAGTCGGGAAAATCCATTCTTCCAGGTCACAACTGTCATCACTATCCTCCACTGCGTTGACTCCATGGTTGTTGATCTTCAAAGGTGGTCCCCCGGCACAAGCATGATGAACAGCTTTCTGGGCTCCTGAAGTGAAACCCAAACCAAATTTGTCATATTTTTAAGGGATATCCGGGAGTTGGCCCCAAATAGTACACCCAACTTCTTCGACTACTGCCTTGGCATCTTTCAGTTAAGACATCTTTAGCGGAGGTCTTGTAATCTTTGGGACTTGGGAAACAGTCTTGGTTACTGCCACTATTTGTGGAACTTCCTCGAAATGCTGAAATGGAGTTTCAACGAATTCACCATTAATTTCCATGTATCTGAAGGAGTTCAAGTGACTGGCCATATATTCCTCTTCTCCATGGACAGTGATGATTTCCTTTTGGTTGGGTATTTCAGCATCTGATGTAATATAGAGGTGACGGCACCGGTGTCATGAATCCAAGGTCGGCCCAATAAACAGGAATAGGAAGGGCGAATGTCTATCACGTAGAAAGTTGAACCAAAGGTTTGAGTTCCAACTTTAATGGGGATGTCCACCTCCCCATGTACCATTCTTTCTGAACTGTCGAAGCCTCTTACCACTATGTTGCTGGGTTTTAAGGTCAGACCTTCATAGTCTAGTCTATCAAGAGACTTCTTAGGTAGCACATTCAAAGACGAACCAATATCAACCAGGACATGAGCCAAAGTTGTGTCCCTGCACTCGACAGAGACATCCAACGCCTCGTTGTATTTCCTCCCTCTAGGTGTCAGGTCAGCATCGGAAAAGCCTAAAACATTATCAGCGGTTAAACTGGCCACACAGTCTTGGAATTGCTCAACAGAGGTTTCTTGTGGCACATGGGAAGTTTTAAGAAATTTCACCAAGGCCTTCGCATGAGCCTCGGAGCACAACAATAAATCTAGCATAGAAATATTTGACGGCATCTGCCCTAGTTGTTTGACTACGTTGTAGTCACTTCTCTTTTAATTTTCAAAATTTCTCCAATATCCATTTTGGAGGCCTCTGGGATAGCTATTGATTGCGCCTTCATCCGGACATGCTCAACCAAAATGCCTTTTCCCCGAGTCTCGGTCGACTCATTGGTAGGGGTGTCAGTAGGGGTAACCATATGGACTGTAGTAGTAGTGTTAACAGGAACAAAAGCGGGGATGATCACATGACCGATAATAGTTTTCGAAGGAGCAATATCGGGGGAGAATACCCTTCCACTTCGGGTTATTTTGCTGGTTCCTGCAATGTTGCCGATGTCGGGGTCAGCCTTCTCAAAAATCGAGTCTTCATCAACCAGCCAATCCTTCTTGACGCTTTGATAGTAGAAATCACCCCAATAGTTCCAAGGGATAGTTTTATCGGAGGAGTACGGGATCGGCCCTGGCATAGTAATTATTAGTGGAGTCACATTAGGAACTGATGTAATCCTAATGGGTCTTTTGGTGGAGACCCTGGAAGGATTGATGGAAATGGTTACTATATCTTTGTAAGAAATGGTTGGAACGTGAGTCTTTTCAAACAAAATCTCTTTGTCATCCATTAGGCGTTAGACACCTGCTTTCAATAAATGACAACCAGTTGGTAGGGATAAACAGAGGTGGCTGCCTTCACCATAGCCCAGAAATAAACCGGCCTTCAACAGGTTCCTCTTCATGGTTAGGAGAGGAGTAACAAGTTCATTATCAACAGTAATAAACATATCATCTTCAACAATGTTAACATCACGACCATGCTTGGGCATAGGAGCGGTGACAACATTTGGGATCTGAGGAGCATCAAATTCAATTTCTTTTGCCTCGAGAAGGTCTTGCACCTTGTTTTTCAAAGCCCAAAAGTTGTTAGTATCATGGCCAGGACTTTCTGAATGGTAAGCACAACGAGCATTAGGGTGGTAATGAGGAGAGGCAGTGTTGGGATTCTTCGGGGCTTTCTTCAAAGTTACCAGATTAGATCTTAATAAATGTTGCAGGACTTGAGATAGCGTCATATTTATCCAGGTAAATTGTCTTACTGGTCTTTCTGTTCTAGGCTGGTTATTCCTCTGTTGAGTAGGTGCATGCTTAGGGATCATGATGGCCCCTACCGTTGGACGACGTTCATTTCTGTCCCGATTCCTTTGAGGGTGCACATCACCAACTTCTTTCTTCCCAATAAATGGTTTTCTCACAGAACTGGAGGATGCGTCCTTTTGGATCTTCCCACTCTTAATCCCAACTTCCACTCTTTCCCCAGTCAAGATTAATTCAGTGAAGCCTACTGAGGAGCTTCCAATTAGATGATTAAAGAAAGGACTGGAAAGGGTACCCAAAAACATGTCTACTAGTTCCCTGTCAGACAGGGGAGGCTGGACTCTTCCTACTAAGTCTCTCCATTTCTGAGTGTAGTCTTTGAAACCTTCGCTTGAAACCATAGCCATACTCTGGAGTTGAGTACGGGTGGGAGAAAGGTTTGTGTTGTACTGATACTGTTTATAAAAAGCAGCGGCAAGGTCTTCCCAATTATGGACATTGGCCCTTTCCAGTTGATAGAACCAATCTAGCTGAGTTCCGGATAGGCTATCCTGAAAGAAGTGGACCCACAAATCTCTGTCATTAGTGTGAGGCTGTATCTTTCTCACATAAGACCGGAGATACATCTTGGAACATGAAACCCCATCATATTTAGCAAACACTGGTTCCTTGAACTTTGGTGGAATAATAATCCCAAACACCAAACCCAACTCTTCAAAGTCCAGCTCGGGGCACTTTCTGAATCTCCATTGCACTTAGACTCTCTTCCAGATGTTTGTATTTGTCGTCAGCCGGAGGATACTGCTCTTCAGAGTAATCCTCTTCTTTTTCCTCTTCTGATTCTGGATGGGCAACCACTTCCTTGTTTTTCCCTTCTTGATTATCCTTTTCACCTGATGATGTTGTGAAGTCTAGGGTCCGTCTGACTGGCCCTGAGAACCTTCTTCCTAGATTCAAAACACCGGTTGATTTATTTGCTTTATTCTTCTTTTCTTTGATCAACAAAGCTTTCAAATCCTCTTGTCCTTTGGCTAGAGTCAAGAACATATGTTGAAACTGAGCATTCTGCACCTGAAGGTCTTTTACTGTCTGCTCGAGATCCATCTTACTGAAGTAAACAGTAGAAATATAATGAGGCCTATTGTAAGAAGCTTGTTTATGTGATGATGAATGAAGATGCATATGCAATGATTTCAAGGAAATTAGAGATTTAAATTTGCTTTAGACAAAAAGGAACACACGTTATATTAAAAAATCAAAGTTTGAGTACATCATGCCTCTTTTGGGTTTACAAAGAAATACAAAAACTCTAATATAAAAAAGTTGAACGCATTCTCTTTGGTGCAATGTAGGCGTTCAGACTACGCTCCTCATGAAGCGCTTGGTGAGTTCCAGAAACTTCTTCTCGCTGGCGTAGAATTAGGCCTCGAAAGTGTCTCTCTCCCCCTTAAGCTGTATCCAATCCCTTTGTAAGTCTTCGAGAGAGGTGGGCATGTCAGGATGAAGGATAGTGTATAGGACATCTCCTTCCACAACAGTCTGTATGATAACCGAGAGAATGGAGGGGTAAGGCATCATAAGACTTTGAGCACGAGCTCGTACCTATTTAAGGTAAGGTTCAAGAGGGATATAATTCTTATGCCCCAATATCTTGCTATCTACCTTGTTTAACATCCTCCAAGCTCGGATAAACCTCTGGCGGTAACCTTGATCGTCATTCTCGTAGTAAAATGCCAACCCTTGAATAAGCATCTCATATGGGCCATCCCTTCGGACGTAACCAAACTATCGTAAGGCCAAGCTGGGGTTGTAAGTGATACCTCCCCTAATTCCAAGTAAGGGGACATTAGGGAATTCTCCACAACGGTCGATGATAGTAACATTCTCCACAGGTCGGGAACACCAATGGATGTCTGAATGTCCAAGCGTCATCAACCTATGTGACCACCTTGAACCTGGCTCGTTCTTCAATACAGATTGGGGAAGATGATAAATAAACCATCTTTCCAAGAGAGGAGTACAACACATGAGAATACCTCTTTTCCTCATAGTGCGAGTGGGAAAATAATGTAGGATGTCTCCTAAGAAAGTAGACACCGGGTTGTGAGACATGAAGATTTTGACGGTGTTTACGTCTATGAGTTGGTCAAGATTTGGAAACAAAACCATCTCATAGATGAGGAGAGCCACAATTTCCTCAAAAGCTTGCAAGTCCAAGGAGTTCCAACAGTTTTGAGCTTTCTCAAACAAGAACTTGGCTAAGAAACCTTTGACACCACTCCTTGTTTCCCAATTAGTTGTGACATCAGATGGTTGCAAGTATAGGGATTGAGAAATCTCTTATGATTTTGGATCTCTTTCCGTACCATTGAAGGGTAGTTGATTTAGAATGGGAATCCTCAATAGTTGGGAGAATTCCTCCAAAGTTGGCACAAGTTGATAATCACGAAATGTGAAGCAATGGTATAGAGGATCAAAGAACTGGAAGAGCACCTTCACCATGTCCTCATCAGTGTTGGAGGTAACCAAGTTTAGGAGGAGACCATGTCTTTCGATAAATGGAGAATTCTCAGGAACCCTTGATGCTAAATCTTTAAGTTGAGGAGGGATCCTTACGATATTGACTTGAATGGTTTTCCTGTGAATAGAATCCATGTTCTATAAAACATAACAAAGATAAATCCCAAAAATCCTTGAAATGGTTAGTGAGTATGAGTATGATGTTATGATGTTTATGATGTTATGTACAAGTAGATATATATACAAACAAAACAAACAAGTCCTTAGGTTTAGGCTTGCATGGAGTCTCATAGGTAAGTACCCTCTTGAAGTTTAGTTGGCTCAAACCTGTCCTAGCAATAGTAATCGGGTTCTAAGGGAGCTCAATATCACTGGTTTGTTTCCTCAGGCATTGTTTCAGCGCAAGTCTCTTTAATGGCGACTGAAATATCCCAAAAAAAACCTCAATGAGTGTAGTATCGAGTATCTACCAACTTCGAACTACACCAAAGTCGGTCATCTCACCACGTCCTAATAGTCAAGTTGGTCAAGTAAAGGTTCTAGAAGTTAGTTAGTGCTTCATGACATCACTCAGCGGCCTCATATTCTCCTTGACTACTCAAGGGAAACCGATACCCACAAATATGTCACACAACATAGCTATTGCTTAGACCACGTCGGTATACCCCGCACAATTTCCATAATGTATTTCTACTTACCTATAAGGTATCCCAAATCCGGGTAGAGGATTCAAACCCAAACAAAGAACCAAAATGTAAAGCATACAAGTCAAACAATGAAAGCAAGTAAATGTGATCTAGCCCTAAGGTAACCCCACTTTTAAAATATCCCCAACAGATTCGCCAGTTCTGTAACACGGTTGGAGAACTGACGTGGTTGTTTTGCGTTTGATCGCAAATGTTGCGGTTTAGCAAGAGTCGCCACTGACTTTTCTTTTATCCAAAAGGAAAGGTTGAAAATAACAGGAAAGACCTTTGAGATATTTTCTTGAGTTTGTGGGGTAGATTATTAAAAGTTAAGGTGTTAGCACCCTTTCCATCCAGGGTTTTCCATGGGCTCTTACTTGCTTGCTAGATCACTTTCTTTTGTTTGAAAATATGCTTTGTGTGGTTTTTGAAAGTATTTTGTAAAGGCGTCATCGTTTAGGAAAATTTTGTAATGATTCTCGTTCGTAAGAATGTATACAAAGTGTTGATCTTTTGAAATTTTTTTCATGTTTGAAAGGTGTTTTGAAAGTGTTGGTGTTTGTTTTTGAAAATAGCAAGATGTTTTTGGTATTAAAATTGAGGAAGCAACTAGGAACAATCTACCTACTCAAAAGTCTTTCATGTTTATTTCCTCTTTCCTTTGACATTGTTATCTTACCATTGATTTGGTAAGAAACCCTATCTTTGGATGTAAAAGGGACGGGCAACGGTCATTGTATAGTCATGATTAACAATGTTGTAAGATATCTTAGCATTTTATTTAGGGACTATGATCATTTTTGAAAGGCAACATGGATAGCATCATCGAGGGACTATGATCTTGTATTTTTGCTTGTTTTTGCTAAGATACCTCACATGCATAATATGGCCATTTTTGTAAGGCAAGAAAGTGGGTTTACCCTAAGGGTGTAAGTGTGCAAGTGTATTGATTTACATGCATTGTTTTGTTTTTGAACTAGGGTTTTCTAAGCATTGATTTTATCTTCCCATACAAATCCTAATTACTAGCATTTATATATAAGGCATTAAATTGCGGAATTTAAATGTCCTACGCTATTACAACTCTTTAGGGGATGAGGTACAAGTTTATGAATGGGGTAATTGCAAGAATTTAAATATAATTAACTATTACAACCATATTGAATAATGTACAAGAATTAAAATAAAGTATAAAATGATAAATGGAAAAAAATAATGTATTTGTTTGGATTTTTGTTTAGAAAAGGTTTTTGTTTTAACCTAATTAACTAGAAGAAAAATTAATTAACTTAAAAATAAGAAAATTAAACTAAGTTAATTAAAAGAATATTTTTTCAGGTCCTAAAGGAAATAAAATATAAATATATTATTACCTAAATAACAAATAAAAATGTTTGTGGGATTTTCATTAATAAATATAACAATAATATTAATATTAATAATAATAAAAATAAATAAATAAAATAAAATATGAAATAAAATGTGAAAATGAAGTCAGGGGTGTAAAATAGATTTTGAGTGTATGTGTGTAAAAAAGTTTATGCTCTGGCCCAATGCAGTTTTTGTTAGAAACACAAATAAAATAAAAGGATGCATGTATGAAGAAAACAGAGGGTGATGTTAAGAAGGAAAAAAATCCATGCCCATGGGGTGGAGGCCCAAGCGCTACGTGAAACAAAAAAGGAAAAAATGACAAAAAATATGAAAAAAATACAAAAGGCAATGCTGAGGTTCGAACCCACGACCTCTACCAATAATGCGCGCTGCCTTACCACTGGGGTGGCTGTACATCCGTTAACTTAAATGAAAGAATATATACATAATGTAAAATTTCTCCATGACATGTACTTCGTATTCAATCTTCAGCTAGCTATACCACCTGTATCTCATTCATTTCTCAACAAAAATGGAAAATGCAAACATGAAAGTTGTGTTATTTTTCCTCACGAATCTAACCATGTAAACAACTAAAGCTATAGAACAAAGATTAATGAGAATTTCTCTGGCCATAATTTGAACACTAATTTTTTCAGAAACTTTAAACTTAAAATTCTCTAAGCTCAAGCCATGTAAATGAAAACTATGGATATGTACAACTTTAGGGAAATGATATCTACATTTTTGCTTATGAATATATGCACAAAAGATGCTTGTATAAAGATTTTGAAGTTTGAAAACTTACCTCTTGCAGCTGGAGTCGAGTATGGAGTTTCAACAACTTTTAAGTTGTCCTGATGATCTGTTTAGCTTGCCAGGACCTCCTTGAGTGTATTCCAACCCTTGCTTTGCTTTGAAAGTCCTCGAATCCCTCTAACCAAGTCGACCTGAAAGCTCAGTTTTAAAAATAGTGGATTATGCAAATGGAGTTACAGTCTGTCAACAAAGGCCTGAATCACTCCTATGTGATGTATAGAAGGTGTTTGGATGGTTGAAACTCAATACGCACGAGTAGATTTAGAGATGGCTCTGTGAAGTTCAAAACTGTCAAGTTATGGAAAATTCTGAGTTGTAGAGTGCTTAGGAGTGTTTTGTAATGCTTGAGATCTTGTCCTAGGTTGCAAAAGAGTGTCTTGATATACAGGAAAAGGTTTGGATATCTGAGGTGGTTAGAATCACAAGATCACAAGTTATGGGATTTTGACTTGTTTTTTAAGCAAGCTTGACAAGTATGGTTTCAAGAAAAGGTACAAAGCTATCTAGAGTGGTTACCAACTTTAAACATGCTTATCTGACTTTGTAGAGGAAGCTTGTTCAGAAGGAACAAGTGCAAAGCTCAATGCAAGTTGACTTTGCATAAAGCTTGCTTTATGTAAATGACAATGGTGCCTTTGTGCCATTAATGGAAAATTATCTTGGATAAAGCTTGAATAAAATGGATAATAGCTCAAAAGCAAGTGTAATCTTCTGATTAGGGAGAGATTTTGAGGTTTAGAGGCATGCAAAGCAAGATTGTGCAGCATATGCTTGAGATTTGAATTCTTGTTCATCACAAAAATGACCTATAATTCCAATTTGAAACCCTAACTTCCTCTCTTCGATTCTCCTTGCTCAAGAATGAAATCAAGGAGTTCTTGGACATTTAGGAAATATTGTAATATTCTATATAATCCATCTTTGAATCACTTTTGCAAAATCAAAGTGGAACTATGTGAAACTTGGCCAAGAAGTGAGGTCAAAATCCTGACCAAAAAATGCTCAAAATTTCACTAAGTGTTTTAGTTTCATGACCATGACTTCATGGATTAATAAATTGAGATCCAAGAATTTCTAGGAGAAGTTGTGTAAAGAAATGTTTTAGATTTCATTGAGATCTACAACTTTCATGTTGAAAGTTTCTTTTGAATCATCTTGCATCATGGTGAAAAATTGGCTCAAAGTTGTTAAAAAATATGAAGTTTTCAACACTTGGAAAAACTTTCTATGTTTGGAAACTTTGAATTTTCAAAATGAAATCTTAACTTTTTTTATTTCTTGATGAACAAGTTTCATATTTTGACATGTTTTGATGAATTATGATCTTTGACACTGACCAAAAAGTCAAAGTTTGACTTTTCAATATACAATTGACTTTTGATCAGTTGACTGAAAATCAACTATCAATCAAATGACCTTGAGAAATGTTTTGAGTCATGACATTATTTCAAAATGATGCAATTGAACTCTTAAGATCATGCCTCAAACCAATTAACCATTTTCTAGGCCAAAAATCAGAAATTGCCCTTTCTCAGTCAAAACCCTAATTTTGACAATTTTTCCCTTTTGATGATCTAATAAAATTTCTTGAGGAATTGTGGTCCAAACTTGATCAAATGACATATAAGAGTTCATAATGTTGATATGGATAAAAAATTATGAATTTTGACTTTAAATTGGTCACATTTGACTTTTTCCCCAATACAACTGATTTTTAGGTCAACTGCTCAATTGACTGATCAAAAATGTGATCCAAGACTTGAAACTTGGCATGAGAAATCTTGAGGGTCCATAATGATCCATGAAAGTCATATGAGGCATTAAAAGTTCAATTATTCTTGTGTAATCTCAAACCCTAATTTCAGTCATCAGTGCTTAAAGAGGTGTCTTGAGTTGATCAACCCTTGTGCAGTCTTGAACCAAAGGAGATCTTGTGAGAAAATACTTGATAAATGAGAGGGAAAATTTTGTGGTACAACATATGGCAAGACATAAAATCAACAAGTAGAAAACCCTAATTCAAGACAAAAATGCATGAAATCAATATACCTTGCACACTTTCACCTCTAGGGTTAACCCAAACTTTTTTCCTTAGAATAAACAGTCATTCCCCTCGAACGTGGGTTACTTTAGAAATGGAACTCAAATACAAGATAATGGTCCCTCGATGACCCTTCATTATTGCCTTCGGTAAACGATCTTAGACCCTTACGAAAAATTGCTAAAGTCTCCTACAATGTTTCCTTCTATGACTGTACGACGACCCACGTCTGTCCCTTCACATCCAATGATATAGTTGTTTACCAACTAATGGTAAGATAACACTATCTAAAGGAGGAGGAAAATAACAAAGACTTTTTGAGTAGGTAGAACTTTTATAGTTGCTTGCTCACAAATAAAACCATTTTCACACTTACACTTTCAAAACATCTTTCCAAAAACAAACATCTCTTTGAAATATTTTCAAAACCAACACTTTGTATACATTCTTTCCGAAACGAGAATCATTACAAAGTTTTTCGAAACAAAGGCATTTTCAAAATATTTTCAAACTTACACAAAACACAAAAACATTTATAAAGGATTTCAAAGCGAGCTAGCAACTAAGAGCCCGTAGACAACTACAGATGAAAATGGTTCTAACACCTTCCCTTTTCATAACCTACGCCCCCGAACTCAAGAAAATTCTCAAAAGGTCTTTCCTGTTATTTTGACCATTTCCTTTATTGGATAAAAGAAAAGTCGGTGGCAACTCTTTCTATCCGTAACAATTGCGATAAAATGTAATGCCCCAAGTGAGTTCTCCTGCCGTATTACAGAACCGGAGACTCTGTTGGGGAGTTAATTAAAGTGGGGTTACCTTAGAGACTAGATCGTATTTAAATGCTTTCATTGTTCGACTTGTTTGCTTTACTTTTAACAGGGTGTTTGGGTTTTGTATAGATCCTCTACCCGGATCTGGGAACATTATTAGGTAAGTAGCAATAGATTGTGGAGATTGTACAGAATAGACCAATATGGTTGAAACAATAGCTATGTTAATGCGACATATTTGTTGGTACTGGTATCCCTTGTGTTGAATCAAGGAGAATACATGACCACTGTGTGATGTCATGAATCACTAACTGACCGTAGAACCTTTAGTTGAACAACTTGGCCATTAGGAAGTAGTGAGATAGATGACTTTGGTGCAAAGTTGAAGATTAGTTTATACTCGATACTAAACTCATTGAGATCAGACTTTTGGGATATTTTGGCTGCAAGAAAAGATTGATTGTACTAAAACAATGCCTAATGAAGAAAGATCAATGATATTGAGATTCTCTAGAACTCGTTTACTTTCTAGGACAGGTTGAACCTACTAAATATCAAGAGGGTACTTACCTATGAAACCCATACAAGCTCAAATCTAAGGTCTTTGTGTGCTTTGTTTGTGATTAATTATTCATGACATCATAAACATCATAACATCATAAGAATTCTCACTAATCATTTCAAGGATTTAGGAATTTATCTTTGTTCTATTTTGTAGGATATGGCTTCCACTCGTAGAAATACCATCCGAGTCAACTTTGTGAAAGTACTTCCTCAAATTCAAGAGTTAGCATCAAAGGTGCCTGAAGATTCTCCCTTCAATAAGAAATATGGTCGACTTGTCAACTTGGCTACCTAACACTTCCAAGAAGAAATGATGTGTGTGCTCTTCCAATTCTTTGATCTTATGCATCATTGCTTCACATTTCTCGACTACCAATTGGTGCCATCATTAGAAGAATTCTCTCAACTGCTAGAAGTGTTTGTGCTTGATCAAATACCATTCACCGGTTTAGAGGAAACTCCAAAGCTTGAGGTTATTGCCAAAGCCTTGCATTTGCAGAGATCCGACATTGTGGCATTTTGGGAAACAAGGAGTGGAGTTAAGGGTTTCTTAGCCAAGTTTCTGTTGGAAAAGGCTCGTTTGTTTTAGGAAGATCTGGATTTTCAAGCATTTGAGGATGTCTTGGCCCTTCTAATCTATGGTTTGGTTCTTTTTCCCAATCTAGACCAACTCGTAGATGTGAATGTCGTCAAGGTTTTTCTCTCTCGTAATCCTGTACCTACTTTGCTTGGAGACAATCTACATTGTTTCCATACTCGCACCATGAAGAAGAGGGGGACACTTTTGTGCCTAGAGTAGTCATTCCCCACAAATTCAAAATCCCTGCTTTTTCCAAATACGACAGTGTCTCGTGTCCAAAGCTTTATCTAAGATCTTATATCTGCAAAACTCAGCCGCATACCGCTGATAAGAAACTGTGGATGCACTTTTTTCAAGAAAGTCTATCTGGGACGCAGTTGGAATGTTTTTACCAATTGGAAGGGACTAACATCCATACTTGGGAGGATTTGGCCAATGCTTTTTACCGCCAATATCAATATAACGTTGATCTTGCGCCAACTAGGGTGCAATTGCAAGGAATGACCATGGGATCAAATGAGGGCTTCAAATAATACGCTTAAAAATAAAGAGACTTGGCTGGTAGGGTGCAGCCACCTTTAACTAATAGAGAGTTGGTAGACATGTTTATGGCAACATTGACTGGACCATTTTTCAACATACTGATTGGAAGTTCATCATCCAGATTCACTAAATTGATCTTTACTAGTAAGAGGGTTGAAAGTGGGATTAAAAGCGGAAAGATACCCATGGACTCCACTTCAAATGTTGTGAAAAGGCCATTTATTGGTAAAAAAAGAGACTAATGATGTGTATGGATCAAGAAGCCATGCCAAGAATGACCGTCATCATTCAGTAGGGGTTGTACTAATCTCCAATCCAACTCCAAGTCAACGATCGTGTCAACAAAGACCAAATGTCCAAAGAAGATAATTTACTAATATCAATATATAACTATCTCAAGCTCCACAACACCTATTGAAAGCTGATTTGGTGACTGTTGTACCCCAATTTTTTCCCCTAAGATTCCCCTATTATATCATGTCAACTTGATCATAACAAAATCACATTAGGGTTGGTTCTTCCTTTTTTTTCTATCTCCTATCTTTAAGTTTTCCCTTGAGGAATCTCCAAGCACTTTAGTTGTGTATTTTATATATGCGTTGATAATTAACCTCTAATCAAAATACAAAAAAATATTTGTCTTTGTCTTTGCAAAATTGTGTTTTATAGGTACCGAGTCAAAGCATCCGACAAATAAGGTTTTCCGGTATTATATCCCTAAAATCTCTATTTGCAAAAAAAATAAAAAAAAAATAAAAAAAATTTCATTTTTGTTTTCCTGTACAATTGATTGCTTCCATAGTGCAATCGATTGCACAGTGTATTATGCACAACCTTTGAAAAAAAGCTGTGTTTTCAGCCTTCAAAAATCAAAAAATTTTCAATATGTGTCGACACATATGTGTTATGTGTCGACTCATCCTGCTTTGTATAACTAGCATGTGTCGACACATACATGTTATGTATCCACTCATGCAAGTTGATTTGATTCTGTATTGTGTCGAAAGACAACATGCATCGACCCATAAAGGCATGTATCGACTCCTCCAGCTTTGTATAACTAGGATGTGTCGACACATACATGTTATGTATCGACTCATGCAAGTTGATTTGATTATGTATTGTGTCGAAAGACAGTATGCATCGACCCATAAAGGCATGTATCGACTCATCCTGCTTTGTATAACTAGCATGTGTCGACACATACATGTTATGTATCGACTCATGCAAGTTGATTTGGTTCTGTATTGTGTCGAAAGACAACATGCATCGACCCATAAAGGCATGTATCGACTCATCCTGCTTCATACAACTAGGACATGTCGATGCATATGACTCTTGTGTCGACTCATAGCAGCAAAATACACGTGATTTTTGAAAAAAAGCTAGCAATTTCAAAACTGTCATCTTTTTGGCTCCAATTTTTTTTCTGCATAATTTGAAAATTATATCATTAATTCAATTTTGGCTCCAAGAATTAATTACCAAATTACCACTAATCCAAATCCTAAAACTCTATAAATAGAGACCTCATTTCATTCAAATCACAAGCTTTTGATAGCCAAACTCATCTTGCTAAAAAATCTCTTAATTCTCTCCATCTACCAAATTCACTCAAAGCTCCATTTTCAAAAAAAAAAGAGGATAGTAAGATTTGCGTTGAAGTTTACTAATCTTTGAGCTAAACCTTCATCCAAACACTTTTTCTTCATTAATTCTTTACATCCAAGCTTTGGTAATTGATTCTTGTGGTCGAATTGCAGCAAATTCTGGAAGTTGTTTGATAATTCTCTAATTCTACATTTGGTAAGTTGGATCATCATCTTTCACAATGTGATCTCTTGTGGATTTCTGGTTTTGATTCATTGAGCACTGTTTTGTGATTCCATTAGTGCTATTTTCTCATAATTTGATGGAATTTTCATGCTCCATTGGATCCATGATCATAAGGTGTTTGATGAAAAGTTGGAACAAGAATTTGATCCTTGAAATGCTGTTCTCTACTGATTTTAACAGGTTGCAATCAATTGTTATAACATTGCAATTGTTTGTCACAGAAAATTGATTTAAAAAAAACTGCACTGATGCAATAGGTTGCTGTCGAAGCACAATCGATTATAACAGTGCCAAAAATACTTTTTCTGCCTTATTTTGGGGCTGTTTCGACTCCAATACTTTTTCTGCCTTATTTTGGGGTTGTTTCGACTCAAATATTTTTCTGCTCACTCTCTTTGATGGATAACTTGGATTGCAATTTTAAATGTCCAATTTGTCTTTAAACTCAATGGACTTTGTGATGTAGATGAAGTTGGATAAATGTTTATCAATTCAAATCTATCAAAGAGTGAATTATTTAATTCATTTTTGGTGCTTTGGATTAATGATATATTTAGTGCTTTAATCCATCTAGAGGAGTGGTTGAATTTAAAGATGAAAGAATTTTGAGAATGTGATCCAAATTAGCTTATCATTCCCCTCCCTCCTCATCTTATCCCTTTCTTTTTTAATTGTGCTACATGTTAAGGGATGGTGATCTCTATATCATTTATCCAAATATGAAGTACATAGATTGCTATTGATCGGCCTCAAAATAGGTGCGACTTCTACATAAGTCCACTTACGATTGCTTAACATAGCGCTAAATTTCGTCCCGATTCGAATAAATGATCATTCATGGCCCAAACTTATGATTGCAAGCCCAAGTATGTTAATTTGATCTCTTTGTTCCAATAACCTTGAGATTCATTGTGTGAAGGCTTTGGTTCTACCAATCCTCTAATGGATCTACAACGCCTTTGGTCAACGCGGATCACTTAAACATCGTTGATCATTAAATGTTATTTTTGAGGATTCCAAAATGGATGATATACTTGACAAAAAGCAAATACAACTTGTTGTGTGGAGGCTTTGGTTCTACCAATCCTCTAATGAGTTCAAAATGCAAGTTTCAAGATGGTCATTCAACTAACCATTAATTTCTAACAATTGACTTTACTTTATGCTTTTATTTTTTATGCTTTATGTACCATTTAATTTAAGCATTTACATTTCATATCTTTTTTTTTTATTTTTGCTCACTTGAGCATTTATTCTTATGCCTTTTTTTTTTTTAATTTTGCTCACTTGAGCATTTACTTTTATGTCATTTTTATTTTGCTCACTTGAGCTTTTCTTTTCCTTTTAAAAACACCTAATAATCAACATGAACCATAAAAAATCTTTAATGATACTTGGACTATATGGTTACTATCCTTGGCATTATGGAATAATTGGACTTCTTGGACTTAGGATTAGAGACCTTGACCTATCTTGGAGACTTTGTGACTTTATTTGATATTTTGTCTGGAGTTCTTGAGGTTTACCTCAAGACATTGGGTTATTTGTTTGTTTTGTGTGCATGTTATTGTGATTACAAACTTTATTTGTAATCTGGAATTCACCCGTATACAGCTGTTACTCTGCCCAATTTTTGCGAAGACTTAATACACTTGAAGTTTGGTTCTCTCAAGAGGTCTAGTATCTTCGCTTGCTTGGTTTCAATCCGAAGAATGAGAATTCTATATTGACTCATAATGTCAAGTATTGGCTTCTTGTTGTTTAAATGGTTCTTATCCCTAGCTTTTACCTTATGCTTTAGGATAATCTCTTCATCCCCTCCCATCTTCTTTAATTTCAAAAATCTCCTCCCTCCTTTTAAAAACTCTTCTTATTTGTAAACTTGAAACACTTTCATAATAAACTTGGACTTAGGTCCATGCATTTTCAAAACATTTTCATAAATAAATTTCAATCAATTTAATAATACCTTGACATTTTTGTGAGAAGACTAAAAGTCAATCAATCTCATTTCAAACTATTTTTGCCACTTTTGGCTTTTTTTTTATTTTAAAAAACTTTTCTTAAAAGATTAGACTCTTGTCAATTCTTGTAGTGATGCAAACAACTATACTTCTACAATATGTAGTAAAGAGAGATATTTTCCACTTGGGTGTTCAGTGAGGCATTGTTGATTTTAAAATACAAGCCATATCCTCCACTTTGAGATGATGCAAATTCTCCTTTCTCATGATCGTGGGTAGTAAGTATGTTTTCCACACGGACAATGACGATGATGTCTTATCTCATAAAATTAACCAACACACTTGTGTTTCAAATTTTTAAAAGAGGAACTACGTGTACCCTGATCCCCTATTGCACGAAAGGTGGTACGTAGGCACTAAAGGTTCACAACCGCGGCGGGTGCAAAAATCATAAGAAAATATTTCTTTTCTCACCTCCACCATCCATTTTATATACAACACATTTTTATAGCCAAAATATACATATTTTTCAAAGAGGTTCCTGTGGAGTACCGTAGATGTTTAGGGTGCCAATACCTTTCCTTTGCATAACCAACCCCCTTACCTTGAATATTTCCCATTTTTTTGGGTTATTTGCTCTTTTCCCATTCCTTTGGAAACAATAAAGTGCGGTGGCGATTTTTATTTTGATTTGTATAAAGTCTAGTCAATCCAATGGCTTAGTCTTGAACATTTCTACCGCTACAGAAAAATGGCGACTTCACCGGGGAAATATTGACCTCTTGCTGGTCCATCCCTAAGTGGGTTGAGCCTATCTTTGTTTATATCTGTATATGTGATATTGTGTTTATGTGTTATATTTTGTATATATGTTTGTCTGGATTTTCCTGGTTTACAGGGTGCTTGGTGATTACTCATAAGTCCTATACCCGGACTTGGGCAAACTTTAAGATAGCAAGGGTGGTATAGTCATGTTAACTTTGAGGGAGTAATCCCAAAAAAGGAGGCATGAGATCCCTCACTCAGTGGAGGCCCCTTTGACTATAGTGTCGTTTACCGAGTAATCGGGAAGACGTACTGCTTTCGACCTGGGAGCTTGCTGAAGCTGAGGACCGTAGATTACCTAACCCATCTTGGCCTTTTAGGTGTAGTGCGGAAGCTATGACAGAGTAATCCGGAAATAGTTGTCACGCGATACTACGCTCGGACGAGTCTTTCTGGAGAATATTACTAATTACCGAGTTAATCGGGAAGTTGGTAATATCCGAAGGAAGGATGTAGACTCTGGGAACCTCTTAGAACCTTGTTCGGCAGGTGATAACTTTTTAGACCAATACCTTATGGGTAGTACCTTCGAACTCATGCTCGTGACGTTGAACCTATGAATCCTATATGTGTGATCTTGTGTGTGATTGTTGTATCATGCATCCACGCACTCATAAGCATCTTTTGAAGAAAATAATATTTTAAGAGATTTAAAGGTTGACTATTTATGAATATCTCAGGTACTTTTAAACCATGGATTCTGGAAAGAGAAAGACCAGGAAATACAGTTTCAAGGATCCTAAGATAGATGAGTTGATCAGTCTAATTTCTGAGATCGAGTGTTCTGTAGACTTTCGGAAGAAGTATGGATCCATTATTCCTCTCATGAAGCTGAAGATGAAGGAGGGTATTCTCTCAACTTTGGTCCAGTGCTATGATCCGGTGTATCACTGCTTTACTTTTCCCGATTATCAGTTGACGCCAACACTAGAAGAGTATTCCTATCTATTGGATTTACCTGTTACCGATCGTGTTCCTTTTACTGGTTTAGAGGGTGAGCCAAAACCACATGAGATTCCTGCTTTGATTCATCTGGGGAAGTCTGAGGTGGAAGCCCATATGACTACCAAAGGAGGGATTCGAGGATTACCAGCTCAGTTCTTATTGGAGAAAGCTCGTTAATTTTCCAGGATGAAGAGTACGGTTGCTTTTGAGGCCATCTTTGCTTTACTCGCCTATGGATTATTCTTATTTCCTAATGTGGACATGTTTGTCGACATTAACGCTATCAGGATTTTCAATATTGGAAACCCGGTTCCTACACTATTGGGTGATGCTTATTACTCTGTTCATCTTTGGAGTTCCTATCATGGGGGAATGATTATCTGTTGCACGCCTTTGTTGTACCGGTGGTTTATCTCTCATATGCCTCAGTCTGATGCTTTTTGGGATGTCAAGAAGGAACCCCGTTGAGCTCCTAAGATCATGGCACTTACTCACTCGGATATTGATTGGTATCATCGAGCTTACTAGGATGTGGAGATTATTGACAGTTGTGGTAGTTTCCCCAATGTGCCTCTTCTTGGTACAAAGGGAGGAATTAACTATAACCTTGTTCTTGCACGACGACAGCTTGGTTACTCGATGATGGATAAACCGAATAGTATTCATTTGAGTAGTTTCTTTCTGAAGGAAGGAGAAGACCACAGGGAAGCTAAGGAGCAGATTGCGAAGGCCTGACGTCACATTCATAAGAAGAGTAGGAAGGATTTGGGACCTAGAGGTGCTGTTTCTTTGGAGCCATATCTTCAGTAGGTCCGATCGAGAGATATTCAATTGAAGATGTCGTATACTCAGGAGACACCCATGCCTGATTTGTTTGTGAAGAACACTCCTCCCTTATTAGATGATCTAGAGGAGCTGCAACTTGCTTTGGTTAGGATGCAACAGGAAAGGGATGCTTGGAAGAACAAGTTCCAGACTTTAGAGAGTTCCTACAGAGTAGACCTGAAGGAGAAAGATGATTTGATCGAGATCCTTGAGAGTCGAGCGGTGGAGTCTATGGAGAGGCAAGGGGATTTATTTTCTCCTAAGCCTCAAACAGGTGTTGATTACTCACTTCCTGCTTCAGATGATTGGAAGGAGGTTGCCATCAGACATGTGGAAGAAAACCAGAGGTTGATGGCTCAGATTGTCAGGCTCACAGGGAAGCACCATCGTACAGATTGATCTCCATTAGTTCCTCTTCTCAAGATTTTAGATTGTATTTTCATCTTGTACTTGGGATCATTGAAACTTGTAATCCATTTTGAAGTTATTATAATAATTTTTTTTTAGTATTTCAAAAGCTTTATTACTTGGATGTTTGCAATATGTCTATAAACCATAAATCCCTTGAAATATTAAATGATAAAGTAAAAATAATCAGATGCATTGCATATCATGCATCATTTTGCACATATTTCTTGCATTTTTATGCATATCCAGGTGTCTTACCCAACTTCTTTACTTCACTCAGCAAGCTGACTCATCACTACAACACTCGGGCTAATTTCAAAAAGAAGATGGACAACTTAGAACAGGAGAATCGCAAGCTGCGTGAAGAAGTTTCCGCTTTGAAGGCTGGCTTGGCTAACTTGACTACTCTGATGGAAGCTCTGGTGGTTGCTCAGAATCAGCCACTGAGTGTTCGACCTCAACCAACAAGGGCAAATACTGAAGTTCCTACTGTTCCTATATCCGTTACTCCGGTTGTTGTTCAAAACCCTATGCCTCAGGGTTATCCATGGGGAATGCCAGATAATTTTGCACCTGAAGGTTTCAATCTTGGCCCTCAAGATGCTCCAGTGATTCAAAATGTTGTTACTCCTTCACCTCCTGTGGTGCATACTGTTCCTGCTACACCTCCTTCGGGGAATTTGGTTTCGTTTGTTAATGAAGATATGTGTCGTCCTTTCCCTCCGCTGAGTGAAGACTTGGGTCTTTATGATAGAATGGATGATTTTCAAGAGAAGTTTGATAGAATGCAAAGAGAGATGAAGGCTCTTAGGGGAAAAGATCTATTTGGGCAGAATGTGAATGAGCTGTGTTTGGTCCCGAATGTTAAAGTGCCTGCTAAGTTCAAGGTCCCGGAGTTTGAGAAGTATAAGGGCAACACTTGCCCTCGTGCTCATTTGGTGATGTATGTAAGAAGAATGTATACCCACACCGATGATCAGCGTCTGGTGATTCACTTTTTCCGGGATAGTCTGACCGGCGCAGCATTGAAATGGTACATGAGTTTAGACAGCGCCAACATCCATACTTTTAATGATTTAGGAGAAGCATTCATTAAACAATACAAGTACAATGTGGACATGGTGCCTGACCGTGACCAGCTTAGAGCCATGGTTCATAAAGATAGAGAATCGTTCAAAGAGTATGCACAAAGATGGCGTGAAGTGGCTGCACAAGTGATTCCTCCCATGGAGGAGAAAGAAATGACTAAGATTTTTCTGAAGAAACTAGGCGCTTTCTACTACAAAAGAATGGTAGCAAGTGCCCCAAGTGATTTTACAGAGATGGTAGGAATGGGTGTCCGCCTAGAAGAGGCAGTAAGAGAAGACCGTTTGACAAAGGGTGAAGGATCCGGAGGGGTGAAAAAGCCAGCTTATGGGTTTACAAAGAAGAAAGAGGGGGATACAAATGCTGTTATGCAAGAGAGAAGGGTAAACACTCCTAGAAAGAATTATCAGCGTCATCAGCAAGTCGCCTTAGTTACTCCTGTTATAAATGCCGCTCTGACTACCGTTTCTTATCAAAGACCGTCCCAGCAGGGGAATCAAGGGTATAATCAGAGAAGGGAGAACTATAATCCTATTCCCATGATCTATACAAAGCTACTACCAGCATTGATTCAGAAGAAGTTGGTCCAGACATGACCACCTCCCGCCATACCATCACCACTGCCTTTGTATTACAAAGCAGACTAGACGTGTGCCTTTCATCAGGGAGAACCAGGGAATAGTGTTGAGAATTGTTATCCTTTGAGGACTTAAGTGCAAAGGTTGGTGAAGTCTGGAATTTTATCTTTCAAAGACGTGGGACCAAATGTGAAAGACAATCCTCTACCCAAGCACTGGGAAGTGAATGCTGTAAATATGGTGGTCGATTGTCCAGGCGACTTTCGAATTTTTGACATTAATCTGGTTAGAGGAGATTTGGTGAAGATGCACGCAGACCTGTGTGAATTCATTTATTATACGCATGACCATGCCGGTTGTGCTATTTGCAGTACATATATACAGGGTTGCGAGAAGATAAAGGCTGATTTACAGGAGATGATGGATGAAGGTTTAATCCATATAATCAGACCTAGGGCGGAATATGAAGAGGAAGTGAATATGGTTTCTGGATGTCCGGGTGAATTCATAATTTTTGATGTGGATCATTTGAATGAGGCTCTCGTGCAGTTGCATGCTACCTTCTGCCGTACTGCTAGTCAGGTGGAACACCAATATGGATCTTGCATAGTTTGTTGTCGAAACCCCCGAGGATATTCTATTGTGAGGGAAGGTGTTCAGTTGCTTCTAGACAATGGAACTATCAAGATCACAGGTCAGAGAGATGATTATCATGAGATTGATATGGTTGAAGTTTGTTTGATGGAAGAAGAGTCAGAGGAAGAGTATGCCTCCGCAAATGAGTATTTCTCTTCAGACAAAGATTTGTTTGCCATAAATGACTTTTTGATGGTTGATTGTGTTGAGGAACGGGTAAACGTCATTGTACCTTGTTTTGGTGCACCCGCTCATCTTGAGGTGGAGTACCATAGCAAACCAGTTGTTACCCCATTGATAATTAGTCTGCCAGGTCCTGTTCCCTATGAAGCAGACAAGGCTGTGCCTTACAAATACAATGCTACAATCTTAGAAGATGGGGTGGAGATTCCCATCCAGCCAATGCCAGATATTGGAAATAAAGTTGATAATAGCAGGGTGACCCGTAACGGTCGTGTGTTTGTGCCTGTTATTCGAAGAGATGTTGTTGCTGGAAAGAAAATTGCTGAGAATGATGAGCCTAAGAAGGCTGCAGGAGAGACTAGTGGAGCTACATTAGAGAAAGAAGTGGATGATATTTTAAAGATAATTAAGATGAGCGACTACAAAATTGTAGATCAGCTATTGCAGACTCCTTCTAAGATATTTATCCTAGCTTTATTAATGAATTCCTCTGCTCATAGAGAATCACTGATGAGAGTACTAGACCAAGCTTTTGTGGAGAATGGCATGCCATTAGATTAATTCAGCAGCGTAATTGGAAACATTATGTCATGTAACAATTTGAGTTTCTACGATAATGAGTTACCAGATGAAGGGAAGAATCACAACCTGGCCCTCCACATATCTATGAACTGCACGAATGATTCACTGTCCAATGTGCTAATTGATAATGGATCCACGCTGAATGTTATACCGAGGAGTACCCTCATGAAGTTAAAGTATCAAGGAGCACCTATGCGTCCGAGTGGCATCATTGTGAAGGATTTTGATGGGTCGAGGAAATCTGTCATCGGTGAAGTGGACTTGCCCATCCATATAGGACCACATTTGTTCTTGATAACCTTCCAGGTCATGGACATTATTCTCGCATATAGTTGTCTGCTAGAACGGCCATGGATACACGAAGCAGGGGCTGTCACTTCAACTCTGCATCAGAAGTTAAAGTTTGTGCGCAAAGGGAAGGTGGTGATCATAAATGGGGAGCAGACATTGTTGATATCCCATCTATCCTCTTTCAGTATTGTAGAAGCGGATGAGGCTGCTGTTGGAACCCAGTTCTAATCCCTATCTATTGATAACATAAGGAGGAATGAGAATTATGTGGTTTCGCTGAAGGACGCGCAACAGGTTGTGCACAATGGTCATAATGCAGTTTGGGGACAACTTGTGGATCCACCCGTGAACAAAAATAGAACTGGTTTGGGTTTCTCTTCGAAGAATCAAAGGCGAAAGTTTGAAGTCAAAGTATTCTGTGAAAAGTTATCATTATGTTTTCCGCAGCGGAGGCTACCTCCATCCAATTGGTTCTGGAAATAATGCTGTTGAAGAGGATGAAGCAGAGCAGGAAGTACTGAATTATGTGACGCATGGAGTCCGAGTTCAGAACTGGGTCACCATTGGTGTTCCTTATGCATACATATTTCAAAGTAATTTGTTTTGTTAATCTGTTTCTTTCTTTTGAAAAGCTTTCACTCTGCCCAAGGTGAAAGTATTATATGGGCTTATCTGTTTGCTTTGATTTTTAAGATCAATAATAAAAGTTGTCTTTGCTTCCAAAAATATGTCTTTATTTTCTGCTTTTTCTTGGGAAATGGTAATTAAAAAAAAAGAACCCTTTTCAAAATAAATAACAACTGAAAATTAATCTGCATGATCACTTGTTATATGTGTCAGTTTCTAAAAGCAATCATAAATCACATGTGCAGATTAATTAAAAAACCCGTTGAATACAATGACCCTGCACCCTCTCCCAACTTTGATTGTCCTGTGTTTGGAGCTGAAGAAGAACATTATGATGAGATTCCAGAAGAGGTCTCACGGTTGCTTGAGCACGAGGAAAATACCATTCAGCCAGATAAGGAGCCTTTGGAAGTGATTAATGTGGGTTCAGAAGAAGATTCGAAGGAAATTAAGATTGGAGCATCGTTGCATCCTGATGTGAAGAGCGGGTTGATTGAGTTGTTGAAAGAGTATGTGATTATTTTCCCTTGGTCTTATCAAGATATGCCTGGTCTAGATACAGACATTGTCGAGCATTGTTTTCTGTTGAAGCCAGAGTGTCCGCCAGTTAAACAAAAGTTGAGAAGAACCCACTCAGATATGGCAGTAAAGATCAAAGAGGAGGTCCTAAAAGAGATTAATGCTGGTTTTCTTGTGACGTCAGTGTATCCTCAATGGATTGCCAATATTGTCCCAGTATCGAAAAAAGACGGAAAAGTCCGCATGTGCGTAGATTACAGAGATCTAAATAAAGCTAGTCCGAAAGATGATTTTCCATTGCCTTACATTGACATGTTAGTGGACAGCACAACAAAATTCAAGGTATTCTCGTTCATTGATGGATTTTCCGGGTATAATCAAATAAGAATGGCTCTAGAGGATATGGAAAAAACAATGTTTATCACACCCTGGGGAACATTCTGTTACAAAGTGATGCCCTTCGGGTTGAAGAATGCTGGTGCAACGTACCAGAGGGCTATGACAACCCTATTCCATGATCTGATGCACAAGGAAATTGAAGCATATGTTGATGATATGATTGCAAAATCCCAAACTGAAGAAGGGCATATACAAGATTTTTTGAAGTTGTTTCAGCGTTTGAGGAAGTTTCGTCTCCGCTTGAATCCAAATAAATGCACCTTTGGAGTTAGATCAGGGAAATTGTTGGGTTTTATCGTTAGCCAGAAAGGAATTGAAGTTGAACCTGATAAAGTCAAAGCAATTCAAGAAATTCCAGCACCAAGAACTGAAAAGCAAGTCAGGGGTTTCCTCGGGCGTTTGAATTATATTTCCATATTCATTTCCCACATGACTGCAAAGTGTGAACCGATCTTTAAGTTGTTAAAGAAAGATCAAGGTTGTGTGTGGACGGATGACTGCCAAAAGGCATTTGAGAGTATTAAAGAGTATCTGCTTGAACCTCCTATCTTGCTCCCTCCCGTAGAAGGAATACCGTTGATTATGTATCTAACAGTGTTAGATAAATCCATGGGTTGTATTCTGGGACAATAGGATGAAACAAGGAAGAAAGAGTTCTCCATTTATTATCTCAGCAAAAAATTCACTGATTGTGAGTCGCGGTGTGCCATGCTAGAAAAAACGTGTTGTGCTTTGGCCTGGGCGGCAAAGCGTTTGTGGCAGTATATGTTGAATCGTACCACTTGGTTGATCTCCAAAATGGATCCAATCAAGTATATTTTTGAGAAGCCTGCTCTTACAGGGAGAATTTCCCGATGGCAGATGTTGTTATCTGAATATGATATTGAGTACCGCACTCAAAAAGCTATCAAAAGTAGTGTGTTGGCATATTACCTTGCTCACCAGCCGGTGGAAGATCATCAGTTTGCAGAATATGAATTCCCCGATGAGGATGTGATGTTCCTGAAAGTGAAAGATTGTGATGAACCATTGCCCGAGGAAGGCTCCGACCCCGAATCTAGTTGGAGTATGATATTTGATAGAGTGGTGAATGCTTATGGTAAAGGAATTGGTGTTGTGATCGTCACTCCTCATGGATCGCACATTCCTTTTACTGCAAGGTTAATATTTGATTGCACTAATAATATGGCGGAATATGAGGCTTGCATCATGGGTCTTGAGGAAGCTATTGATCTCAGAATAAAAATTCTAGATGTGTATGATGATTCAGCTTTGGTAATAAATCAGATTAAAGGAGAATGGGATACTCGTCACCCTGGCTTGATCCCTTACAAATATTATGCTAGAAGATTACTACCCTTCTTCAATAAAGTTGAATTCCATCACATTCCTAGAGATGAAAATCAAATGGCGGATGCTCTGGCAACTCTGGCTTCCATGTACCAAGTGAATACTTGGAATGATATACCCCGTATTACAATTTGACGGCTGGATAGGCCCGCTCATGTGTTTACGACAGAGGAGGTAGAAGATGAAAAACCATGGTATCATAACATCCAGCATTTTCTTCAGACTCAGGAATACTCGATTAGTGCGTCGAGGAAAGATAGAAAGACACTGAGAGGATTGGCAGGCAGTTTCTTCCTCAGTGAAAATGTGTTATACAAGAGAAATTATGACATGGTCTTGCTCAGATGCGTGGATAGACACGAAGTAGACATGTTGATGCATGAGATTCATGAAGGTTCATTTGGCACTCATGCTAATGGGCATTCAATGGCTAAAAAGATGCTAAGGGCAGGCTATTATTGGTTGACAATGGAATCTGATTGTTACAAATTTGCAAAGAAGTGCCATAAATGCCAGGTTTACGCAGACAAGGTCCATGTGCCTCCGACACTTCTCAATGTGATTTCCTCCCTGTGGCCTTTCTCTATGTGGGGTATAAACATGATCAGGATGATAAAACCCAAAGCTTGGAATGGACACCGTTTCATTTTGGTAGCAATTGACTACTTTACCAAATGGGTAGAGGCTGCTTCTTATGCCAATGTTACCAAACAAGTGGTTATGCGTTTCATAAAAAACAATCTTATATGCCGGTATGGTGTGCCGAGTAGAATCATCACTGACAATGGCTCGAATTTGAACAACAAGATGATGACAGAACTGTGTGAAGAATTAAACATTGTCCATCACAATTCATCTCCATACAGGCCAAAGATGAATGGAGCTGTTGAAGCTGCTAATAAGAATATCAAGAGAATTATCTAGAAAATGGTTGTTACTTATAAGGATTGGCATGACATTCTCCCTTTTGCTCTGCATGGATATCGAACATTTGTCCGCACTTCAACAGGAGCAACCCCGTTCTCCATCGTATATGGAATGGAAGTTGTACTCCCTGTTGAGGTAGAGATTCCCTCGTTGCGTGTGATAATGGAAGCCAAGTTGATAGAGGCTGAATGGGTCCATAATAGGTTTGACCAATTGAATTTGATTGAAGAGAAGAGAATGACAGCTTTATATCATGGGCAGTTATATCAGAAAAGAATGAAGAAAGCATTTGATAAAAAGGTCAAACCTCATAAATTCAGAGAAGGCGACCTCGTGCTCAGGAAGATCATGTCTTTTAACACTGATTCTAGGGGCAAGTGGACTCCCAATTTTGAAGGCCCGTATGTTGTCAAGAAAGCGTTCTCTGGTGGTGTATTAATTCTTGAAACTATGGGTGGCGAGGAGTTCCCACGTCCCATGAATGTTGATGCAGTCAAGAAATACTTTGCCTAAAGAAATAAAAGAACAACTCGCTAAGTTGAAAACCCAAAAGGGCGGCTTAGGCAAAAAAGAGCGTCTCGGTAGGCTGAAAACCCGAAAGGGCAGTCTAGGCAAAAATTAGATACATAAACAGAATAAATTTCCTGCTAAGTTGAAAACCCGCAAGGGCAGCTTAGGCAAAAGTTAGGGATTTTTATTGGCAAGTAATTACGTCAGACAAGACTTGATCGTTGAAGCAACAATCTTCTCAGATCCTCACCATACTTCAACAAAAGCTGCTGCTCGAGATTTCAAAAGTTGTTAGGGGGAATGGTGGTCATTGTATCTCAATGTATCTTTTCCATTATATATTACCATTTCCCAAACTTTGTAATCATCCATGGAGTCTCGCCATTCGCAGACTACGATTCTATTAATGAAATTTGAGCTTTTGCCCAATTCTTTGTGTTCTTATTTTTATTTAGCTTGCAAAGACTCCATTTATTATTGATAATAATTTTTAAAGCAAAAAGATTAAAAAGCAAAATTGACTTTTAAAAAAAAAAGGGAGATCTTCACAATTCAATTTACTTTGGGATTTGTGATGAAACAATAACAACAAAAATGGCGATCCCGGGAATGAACAAACTCCGGTTGTCTTAAGAAGATTTACTTCCTTCATGAAGGTTTTTCTTAGGTCATCTTGTTGGTATGTGTGCAATGTTTGTGTGTTTCTCATATAGTTAAAGACGATACCAGTGGGTGCAAAGTAGAGTATTAGGTTTGTGATTCCATTATCCTCGTCCAAGTCTTGGTTCACTTTTGATTTTGGGTTTGCATGGTCATAAGCCTCCGTCCCAGATTCCCCAGCGAAGTTTTCCCTCATATGATGAAAGGTTTTATTCCCTTGGTGTGCTAAGATATCGCTCTTTTTGAAGTATTGGCATTAGTGTTGACTTATTTATTTCCCGAGAAGGTTATCCCAGGGCATCTCTTGTTGGAATGAGTATTTGTGTTGAAAAGTTTCAATCTGCATCTTTCCCCAGGGGGGTAGACTTGAATTCCCCAGTGAGGTTTGATTGTCTCGGCGTCAGTCTGCTTTATTTGAGGCTGGTCTTGCTATCTCCAGTAGGTATGTTGCTTTTGAAAAACTGGTTTCTCCAATGAAACCGGAAGAAAGATGTTCTATCCCGGTATCTGTTTGATTTAGCTACATCCGGATTATGTTTCTCCTCAATGAAGTTAGGACATGCAATAGATTTGGTTTCCGCAGTTGCTTTTACCTTTCTTGGATTGATCTTTCTGGTTGAAGTTTAGCCCAATGTTGTTGGTACTTGGGGCGGTTTTGTTTGTTTGTACTGATTATGTATCCTTTTACCATCATATGCACGATGTCACTAATACATTCATACATGCATCATGCATACAAATCATTTTTTATTGACATTATGTTCTAACTTTCCCGCAGTGCTCCTTGCTTAAGTGGATTTGGTTTTCCCTCTTGAGTTTATTTCTCAAAGGATGTATCTTCGTTGGCCGTCTTGCTCCAGTTTGTTTCTAATTGGATTCGTGTTTGCATGAAGATATTATTTACTTTGGATTTCTGAGAACTTTGAGTTTTGGTTTGTGCATTTATTTTGCACGAGAAGACTTTATCTCCTCAGCAGGAATAACGTGGCATTTCCCCAGGAAGTCATATCCATTTCCCCAGGAAGTCATATCTCTTTCCCCAGGAAGTCATATTTTTATCCCCAGGAAGCCATATTTCTATCCCCAGGAAGTCATATCTCTTTCCCCAGGAAGTCATATCTCTTTCCCCAGGAAGCCATATTTCTATCCCCAGAAAGTCATTTCTCTTTGCAATTCCCCTTGACAATGAGTGGAAGTCACTTTATTTGAGATAAGCTTACATATTACCCTTTCCAGGCAGAGTGCCTTGGTTAAAGAAGAAGTTGAGACCCATTCTAGGTGAAACACCAGAATTTTGGGAAAAACTATGATATATTTTCTCTCTACCTTCAGTGAACGTTGGTAGTACATCGGCAGTGAACGTTGGTGTTTCTTATCTTTTTGCTATCATCAGTGAACGTTGATAGTTCATCGTCAGTGAACGGTGATGGTATGATATTTTCTCTTTACCTTCAGTGAACGTTGGTAGTACATCGGCAGTGAACGTCGGTGTTTGTTATCTTTTTTCTATCATCAGTGAATGTTGATAGTTCATTGTCAGTGAACGGCGGTGGTATGATATTTTCTCTCTACCTTCAGTGAACGTTGGTAGTACATCGGCAGTGAACGTTGGTGTTTCTTATCTTTTTGCTATCATTAATGAACGTTGATAGTTCATCGTCAGTGAACGGTGATGGTATGATATTTTCTCTTTACCTTTAGTGAGCGTTGGTAATACATCGGCGGTGAACATCGGTGTTTGTTATCTTTTTGCTATCACTAGTGAATGTTGATAGTTCATCGTCAGTGAACGGCGATGGTATGATATATTCTCTTTCTACCTTCAGTGAACGTTGGTAGTACATCGACAATGAACGTTGGTGTTTCTTATCTTTTTGCTATCATCAGTGAACGTTGATAGTTCATCGTCAGTGAATGTCGATGGTATGATATTCTCTTTCTACCTTCAGTGAACGTTGGTAGTACATCGGCAGTGAACTTCGGTGTTTCTTATCTTTTTGCTATCTTCAGTGAATGTTGATAGTTCATCGTCAGTGAACAGCGATGGTATGATATTTTTTCTCTACCTTCAGTGAACGTTGGTAGACATCGGCAGTGAACGTCGATGCTTGTTATCCTCCTCTCTGATTCAATTCTTTTGGTCCACCAGTGATTTATTTTCCTGGTGGGGTTGCTCCTTTGTTTCTTCATTTTTGTGGCATCCTCAGTGACACTTTGCGTCTCTTTTGTTTTGTTCATATGCATTCATAATCATAAGCATTGCATGGCATCTTAGAGACAAAAATAGGGCTTGTTTTATATTTAATTATCTTCAATCGTGTTGACACGAAGATTTTTAACCTTGGTATCTCCGTATAGAAGACACTTAAATAAGGGCAGTTGTTGTACCCCAATTTTTGCCCCTAAGATTCCCCTATCATATCATGTAAACTTGATCATAACAAAATCACATTAGGGTTGGTTCTTCCTTTTTTTTCTATCTCCTATCTTTAAGTTTTCTCTTGAGGAATCTCCAAGCACTTTAGTTGTGTATTTTGTATATGCGTTGATAATTAACCTCTAACCAAAATACAAAAAAATATTTGTCTTTGTCTTTGCAAAATTGTGTTTTGTAGGTACCGAGTCAAAGCATCCGACAAATAAGGTTTTCCGGTATTATTTCCCTAAAATCTCTATTTTCAAAAAAAAGAAAAAAATAATAATTAAAATTTTTCATTTTTGTTTCCTGTACAATTGATTGCTTCCATAGTGCAATCGATTGCACAATGTATTGTGCACAACCTTTGAAAAAAAACTGTGTTTTCAGCCTTCAAAAATAAAAAAAAATTTAATATGTGTCGACACATACGTGTTATGTGTCGACTCATCCTACTTTGTATAACTAGCATGTGTCGACACATACATGTTATGTATCGACTCATGCAAGTTGATTTGATTATGTATTGTGTCGAAAGACAGCATGCATCGACCCATAAAGGCATGTATCGACTCCTCCTGCTTTGTATAACTAGGATGTGTCGACATATACATGTTATGTATCGACTCATGCAAGTTGATTTGATTATGTATTGTGTCAAAAGACAACATGCATCGACCTATAAAGGCATGTATCGACTCATCCTGCTTTGTATAACTAGTATGTGTCGACACATACATGTTATGTATCGACTCATGCAAGTTGATTTGATTCTGTATTGTGTCGAAAGACAGCATGCATCGACCCATAAAGGCATGTATCGACTCATCCTGCTTCATACAACTAGGATGTGTCGACGCATACGACTCTTGTGTCGACTCATAGCAGCAAAATACACGTGATTTTTGAAAAAAAGCCAGCAATTTCAAAACTGTCATCTTTTTTGCTTCAATTTTTTTCCTGCATAATTTGAAAATTATATCATTAATTCAATTTTGGCTCCAAGAATTAATTACCAAATTACCACTAATCCAAATCCTAAAACTCTATAAATAGAGACCTCATTTCATTCAAATCACAAGCTTTTGATAGCCAAACTCATCTTGCTAAAAAATCTCTTAATTCTCTCCATCTACCATGTTCACTCAAAGCTCCATTTAAAAAAAAAAGAAGAGGATAGTAAGCTTTGCATTGAAGCTTACTAATCTTTGAGCTAAACCTTCATCCAAACACTTTTTCTTCATCAATTCTTTACATCCAAGCTTTGGTAATTGATTCTTGTGGTCGAATTGCAGCAAATTCTGGAAGTTGTTTGATAATTCTCTAATTCTACATTTGGTAAGTTGGATCATGATCTTTCACAATGTGATCTCTTGTGGATTTCTGGTTTTGATTCATTGAGCACTGTTTTATGATTCCATTAGTGTTATTTTCTCATAATTTGATAGAATTTTCATGCTCAATTGGATCCATGATCATAAGGTGTTTGATGAAAAGTTGGAACAAGAATTTGATCCTTGAAATGCTGTTTTCTACTGATTTTAACAGGTTGCAATCAATTGTTATAACATTGCAATTGTTTGTCACAGAAAATTGATTTAAAAAAACTGCACTGATGCAATAGGTTGCTGTCGAAGCACAATCGATTATAACAGTTCCAAAAATACTTTTTCTGCCTTATTTTGGGGCTGTTTCGACTCCAATACTTTTTCTGCCTTATTTTGGGGCTGTTTCGACTCAAATATTTTTCTGCTCACTCTCTTCGATGGATAACTTGGATTGCAATTTTAAATGTCCAATTTGTCTTTAAACTCAATGGACTTTGTGATGTAGATGAAGTTGGATAAATGTTTATCAATTCAAATCTATCAGAGTGAATTATTTAATTCATTTTTGGTGCTTTAGATTAATGATATATTTAGTGCTTTAATCGATCTAGAGGAGTGGTTTAATTTAAAGATGGAAGAATTTTGAGATGGTGATCCAAATTAGCTTATCATTCCCCTCCCTCTTCCTCTTATCCCTTTCTTTTTTAATTGTGCTACATGTTAAGGGATGGTGATCTCTATATCATTTATCCAAACATGAAGTACATAGATTGATATTGACCGGCCTCAAAATAGGTGCGACTTCTATATAAGTCCACTTACGATTGCTTAACATAGCGCTAAATTTCATCCCGATTCGAATAAATGATCATTCATGGCCCAAACTTATGATTGCAAACCCAAGTATGTTAATTTGATCTCTTTGTTCCAATAACCTTGAGATTCATTGTTTGGAGGTTTTGGTTCTACCAATCCTCTAATGGATCTACAACACCTTTGGTCAACGCGGATCACTTAAACATCGTTGATCATTAAATGTTACTTTTGAGGATTCCAAAATGGATGATATACTTGACAAAAAGCAAATGCAACTTGTTGTGTGGAGGCTTTGGTTCTACCAATCCTCTAATGAGTTCAAAATGCAAGTTTCAAGATGGTCATTGAACTAACCACTAATTTCTAACAATTGACTTTACTTTATGCTTTTATTTTTTATGCTTTATGTACCATTTAATTTAAGCATTTACATTTCATATCTTTTTTTTTATTTTTGCTCACTTGAGCATTTATTCTTATGCCTTTTTTTTTTAATTTTTCTCACTTGAGCATTTACTTTTATGTCATTTTTATTTTGCTCACTTGAGCTTTTCTTTTCCTTTTAAAGACACCTAATAATCAACATGAACCATAAAAAATCTTTAATGATACTTGGACTATTTGGTTACTATCCTTGGCATTATGGAATAATTGGACTTCTTGGACTTAGGATTAGAGACCTTGGCCTATCTTGGAGACTTTGTGACTTTATTTGATATTTTGTCTGGAGTTATTGAGGTTTACCTCAAGACATTGGGTTGTTTGTTTGTTTTGTGTGCAGGTTATTGTGATTACATACTTTATTTGTAATCTGGAATTCACCCATATACAGCCGTTACTCTGCCCAATTTTTGCGAAGACTTAATACACTTGAAGTTTGGTTCTCTCAAGAGGTCTAATATCTTTGCTTGCTTGGTTTCAATCCGAAGAATGGGAATTCTATATTGACTCATAATGTCAAGTATTGGCTTCTTTTTAAGTAAATTGTTCTTATCCCTAGCTTTTAACTTATGCTTTAGGATAATCTCTTCATCCCCTCCCATCTTCTTTAATTTCAAAAATCTCCTCCCTCCTTTTAAAAACTCTTCTTATTTCTAAACTTGAAACACTTTCATAATAAACTTGGACTTAGGTCCATGCATTTTTAAAACATTTTCATAAATAAATTTCAATCAATTTAATAATACCTTGACATTTTTGTGAGAAGACTAAAGTCAATCAATCTCATTTCAAACTATTTTTGCCACTTTTGGCTTTTTTTTTATTTTAAAAAACTTTTCTTAAAAGATTAGACTCTTGTCAATCCTTGTAGTGATGCAAACAACTATACTTCTACAATATGTAGTAAAGAGAGATATTTTCCACTTGGGTGTTCAGTGAGGCATTGTTGATTTTAAAATCCAATCCATATCCTCCACTTTGAGATGATGAAAATTCTTCTTTCTCATGATCGTGGGTGGTAAGTATATTTTCCACACGGACAATGACGATGATGTCTTATCTCATAAAATTAACCAACACACTTGTATTTCAAATTTTTAAAAGAGGAACTACGTGTACCCTGATCCCCTATTGCACGAAAGGTGGTACGTAGGCACTAAAGGTTCACAACCGCGGCGGGTGCAAAAATCATAAAAAAAATATTTCTTTTCTCACCTCCACCATCCATTTTATATACAACACATTTTTATAGCCAAAATATACAGATTTTTCAAAGAGGTTCATGCGGAGTACCGTAGATGTTTAGGGTGCTAATACCTTCCTTTTGCATAACCAACCCCCTTACCTTGAATCTTCCCCCTTTTTTGGGTTATTCGCTCTTTTCCCATTCATTTGGAAACAATAAAGCGCGGTGGCGATTTTTATTTTGATTTGTATAAAGTCTAGTCAATCCAATGGCTTAGTCGTGAACATTTCTACTTCTACAGTGACCTTACGAGACCCCCCTTCCAACCCTAATACTACTTCTCCAAAATACAACCCTAATGCCAAATCTGCTTACCACTGAAGCAGTCCCGGACATGATACCAATGATTGTTGGTCTCTCAAAAATAAAATCCATGACCTAATTGAACAAGACAATTGAATTCGACCCTCCGCCAACTCCTAACTTAATCACCGCACCCATTCCAAATCATGGTAAGGGTGTCAATGCTATTGAATATTCATCTTTTATTGCCTCCATCAATGACTTGACCACTCCTTTGAAGATTATTAAAAAGAATTTGTTGAAAGCTGGGGTATTCCCTGGCTGTCTTGAAGACTGTTGTTGTTGTACTGTACAAATTAATGGTTGTGAATGGCTGAAGAAAGGTGTCCAACACTTGATGGATAGCCATGAGATTCTATTTGAAAGAAGTTCATATGTGAAAAGTTATACCGAAATTGTATCTCAAGAATTTGAAGACGTGTCCATCATCACTATCTCAAACAAACCTATTAGGATTGCCTCAAAAGGTCCTATTATGGTTCCCAATGAACCAAAAATAGCTCCACTAATTATCACCATACCAGGGCTAGTCCCTTACTCTTATGATAAGGTTGTGCCCTGGAATTATGGGGCGGAAGTGTTCTACCATGGTATCAAACAAGGTTCGTGGATTGATGAAGATGAAACTGTTAACATTACAACATTGTTGGATCAAGTAAAGTTACTAGGATGGGGAGGATCTTATCTCCAAAGATTTCCCCTCCTACAACAACAACTACACTCGTTTGCATTACAGCTATCAAACTTGTTGCTGATACTCGAGGAAAGTAAAAAATGACTGAGCCTGCCAGGACAGAGGCGCCCATAAAACATATTACCATTGAAGACCCATCTACCCAAGAGATGGAGGAGATTCTAAAAATCATCAGAAAAAGTGACTATAAGATAGTGGAACAGTTCGGGCAAACACCCTCGAAGATTTCCATGTTGTCTTTGTTGCTATGCTCTGAGGCCCATGCTCAAGCACTGATAAAATTCTTGAAAAATGCACATGTCCCACAAGAAACTACGTCCGACCAATTTTAAAATTGTGTAGCAAGCTTGACTGTCGACAATGGTTTAAGGTTCTCTGATGCAGATCTGACCCCAATGGGGAAGAATCACAACAAAGCTCTCCACGTCTCCATATAATGCAGAGGCACTACCACGGCACATGTATTAGTGGATATTGGATCTTCTCCCAATGTCTTACCTAAAGGAGCTTTGGATAGACTAGATTATGATGGACTGGTGTTGAAACCTAACGACATTGTAGTAAGGGCTTTCGATGGTTCTAAAAGGATGGTCCATGGAGAGGTTGATCTCCCTATCAAGGTTGGGTCTCAAGTCTTCAACTCAACATTCTATGTGATGGATATCCTTCCTGCTTATTCTTGCCTGCTTAGACACCCATGGATACATGGGGTAGGTGCAGTGACTTCCACACTACATTAAAAGTTGAAATATCCGGTCAAGGGGAAAATTGTTACCGTCTGTAGTGAAGAAGAGTTTATGATTAGTCATCTAAATTCATTCAAATATGTTGAAAAGGATGGCGAGTTCATTGAAACTTCTTGTCAAGCCTTTAAAGTGGTCTATCCCATGGTTGATGTTGCCAAGGGCATTCTTGACAATCTCGAAGTTGGTAAAGATACACCAAGTATGGCTTCTCTCAAAGATGCTCATGTTGTTGTTGTTGAAGAAGGAGGTTGCACCATTTGGGGACAACTTCCTGATTTCCCTTTCAATTCAGACAAACTTGGATTGGGCTTCACCTCCTAAGCTCAGAAGGAGGTTCGACGTGCTCGTGCAGGGAAACCACCTCTCTGCATTACTAACCATGAGGTTAATGCCCTTGAAGACTCTGATGCTGATAGAGACTTTGACGACTGGATCTACCCGACTACTGGTGGAGGACTCAACAACTAGCAGACCAAGGAATTCATTCCAATCTCCTATAGCCAGGAGTAATTTCCATTTACTGTTTTATTAATTTTAAGAACTTTGTCTGTAATTTTTATTGAAACAATGACTTTAAGTTATGTGCCATGCCCGAGGCACCATGGTCCATTTGTTAAGGGTTTGTTCATTTTCATATTCCATATGATCATTCTAATGAAAAACATTGGACTCTTTTGCATTAAAATTTTGTGCTCATTGTCTTTCTTTCACTTTATTAGATTTTCAAAATAGCCATGTGAACTTACATACACACACACACATTTGCAGATCCGCGTCCACTCTGGATCACATTGACAACGACTCTGCCATTGCCATCTATGATTTTGAACATCCAATCTACCAAGCCGAAGACGAAGGGGAAGAAGATTGTGAAATACCTGGGGAACTAGCCAGACTTCTGATGCAAGAGGAAAAGGCCATTCAACCGCACGAAGAACCAGTTGAAGTGATCAACCTAGGTACTGAAGCAAACAAGAGGGAAGTCAAGATTAACACCAACTTGGAAGATGGTGTCAAGGGCAGATTGGTCTAGATTTTTCACGACTATGTAGAGGTGTTCGCTTGGTCATATGAAGATATGCCAGGACTTGATACTGACAACGTAGTTCATCGTCTGCCAATGAAGGAAGATTGTCCTTTGGTCAAGCAAAAGTTTCGTCGCATGGGGCCAGACATGTCTGAGAAAATAAAAGCTAAGGTAATGAAACAATTCGATACAAGTTTCCTGACAGTGATGTCATACCCTCAATGGGTGGAAAATGTTATTCCTTTACCGAAGAAATACCGTAAAGTCCGTATGTGCGTAGACTATAGGGATTTGAATAAGGCAAGCCCCAAGGATGATTTCCCACTACCTCATATTGATGTCTTGGTCGACAATACTGCTCAACACAAAGTTTTCTCCTTCTTTGATGGATTCTCTGGTTACAACCAAATCAAAATGGAACCCAAAGACATGGAGAAAACCACTTTTTTTTACACAGTGGGGCACCTTCTATTATAAGGTCATGCCTTTCGGTTTGAAGAATGCAAGCGCAGCATATCAACGGGCTATGGTAGCTTTATTTCATGATAAAAGTGCATATCTCCAGCTTGGAATGGTGTTTTGGGTTGATTCTTGAGGTTTTGAAACTGCCTCGATGTTCTCTTCAATTTTCGTCTTCAGAACAAAAGCTAATTCTCAAAGGAAAGTCTCCGAATACGCGGTTCTTTTAGAAGTTATATGGTGAAAAGTACAAAGAAAAGGTGCTGAAGGTGCAGTTTTGGAGCACTAAAAAATTCATAACTCGAAGCCTGTGACTCAATTTGATCCTGTTCCGATGGCCAAAATTCCTTCTTGGTGTTACCTATAGTTTGTATCTCACGTTCGTAAGCCAATTCTGCTCAGAAAGTCTTCGAATATATGAATTTATCAAATATGTTCGCACAAGAAAATTGTGACAAATGTTCACCGGCTTCATCTTCAGAAAATCATAAGTCGGTTGATTCTTATTGTATTGAGCTGGTTTCGGTGGCATTGGTTCACAAATTGAGTTGGATAAATATTGCTTCCAGCTTTCCAATTCAAATGGTATCTTGAAGACCTTTGTTTTTGGTCCAAAACGCGTGCAACACATTTGAAAATCCTGAACCGAGAAATATTTTCATCTGAGATGAAACTTAAAAAAATCATAACTAAATCACCGTTTATTAGATTTATCCCATCTTCGGACACAATGTTTTCCTTGACATTGGATACATTTTAGTTTCATATTTCAACTACGAAATTCGCTCCGAGAGACCTGCGAATTTGACCTTAAGGTGTCGGACTCTAATGAACTGAAAATTTGCACATTTACTTGTGTTTATTGGAGGCTCATTCATTAAAAAAAAAGGGTACACTATATATTCTTATTCACTCCAATTTTCAAGGGGACTCTCATAATTGACCAATTCTAAAAAAACACTCAAAAACTTTCTCTTATCTTGCTCAAGGATCAAAGAGCAACTTTCTCTCATTTTCATCAAGAACACCAACAACTTTTCCAACAACTTCTTGAAGATCCAAAAGTCAAAGAAGCTCAATTCTTCTCTGATCTCGAATCTGATTATTGCAATCTCTATACCTAAGCTTCCTCTTTAATTCTACGGTAAGCTTTTCTTGATTTAAGCACTTTTCAAATAAGTGATTCTTAAATAAGCACTTTTATGGATCAATAAATTTAAATTTGATCTAATTTAAATTGATGTGAATTTGGTTTTTGATCCGATAAAAATACGTCGAAACTCATGAAATTGGATCATGAATTCACATGTCGATCGTGCTAAGATCGGGGAATTTGTCGTATAATTTCTGTTGTTTTGGTTCCCGTTTCGTGTCGTGGATATTCTATGATTTTCAAGCTTTCCAATGATTCAAACCATGTGCGAAACGGACACTCGATGAAAAAGTTATGTTGCTTCAAAGTTTCAATTGAACAAGACTGCAGTTGAGTCGATGCATAGCCTTTTTGAGTCGACGCAAACAGTTTGGACCATACACGGGAAGTGTTACACCGACCCCCCGATCGATGCAAACTGAGAAAAATCCTCGGCATGAGTCGACGTATAGCCTGTTGCGGTCGATGCAAACATTCTTGTCACATGCAGGAAGTGGTGCACTGACCCACCGGTCGATGCAAACTGAGAAAATTTCAGGCATGAGTTGACTCAAGCCCTGTTGCGGTCGAGGCATCTTTTCCAAATTGTTCCAAATTAGAGCCTTATTTTAAGTGGGTACGAGCACGTGCTTAAAATCTTATGATACCTTATCCTGCCATCCTACCTATCATAATGGAACTCGTTGCTGATGAAGAGGTACCTTATACCATTCTCCATCCTGACATACCGACTACTCTCGAATAGTTGCAAAGATATTGGATCTAGCTCAAAGAGGAGCGAGATACCTTTGAAGCCCAGTTCTATGCAAGAGAGAAAAAGACTTTGGAGCTTAAAAGACGATTGCATGAAGAACAGAGTTTGAACACCTATATTGCACCAAAGAGGATGCGCCCATGGGAAGCCTGAGTCCTGTCTAATTTATGAGTTTTGTTTTATCTTTGTTTCTTCTATTGTAAAGCCCAAAAGGCATCTTTGTAACAATTCAAACTATTGAATGCAATTAATATTTGTTCTTTTTTGCTAAGCAAATGTAAGATCTTAAAAGTCCTTGAAAACATTATCATGTATTTCATCGCATAAGCAGGTTTTTCAAGACATGTTTCTTATTTTCTCTGCTTATTTCAGCAAAAGAAATGGCTCTCGAACAGACGGTGAAGGACCACCAAGCTCATAACGCTCAATTTCAGCAAATGTTCCTGGCTCTGGACCAGGGACAAGAAGATATGAAAGCTTTAATCATCAAAGAGAAGACCTAGAAGCCAAAGACACCAGTTGGTGTAGTGAATTTGGGAAGAAGGATCAGAGGACCGGTTAAGCGGGCTATAGATTTCTAGACCCCGTCAAATGAGGGGGACAATCAAGAAGAGAAGCATGTGGAAGAAAACAACAATCCAGGGTCTGAGGAAAAGGAACCTGACTATTCTAAGGAGCAGTATCCTCCCGCTGATGATAAATACAAATAGTTGGAGGATCGACTCAATGCTCTGGAGACCCAGAGGATACCTGGGATTGATTTTGAGGAGCTAGGGCTGATTTTAGGGGTGGCCATCCCGTAAAAATTCAAGGTCCCTACTTTTGCTAAGTATGACGGTGTCTCCTGTCTGAAGCTTCATTTAAGGTCGTACGTCAGGAAGATTCAACCCCACACTACTTATAGAAATCTGTGGGTACATTTCTTCCAAGAGAGTTTGTCAGGGACTCAGCTGGAATAGTTCTATCAACTGGAGAGAACCAACGTTCGCAATTGGGAAGATCTGGCTGCTGCTTTCTACAAGCAGTATCAATATAACACTGACCTTGCCCCGACTCATACACAACTGTAAAGTATGTCTATGGGTTTCGGCGAAGGTTTTAAAGATTATTACCAAAAGTGGAGAGACCTTGCGGGAAGATTCCAGCCTCCGTTGTCTGATAAGGAGCTGGTGGACATGTTCTTGGGCACGTTATCTGGGCCTTTCTTTAACCATCCGATTGGAAGTTCTTCTGTTGGGTATACTGAATTCATACTGAATGGTGAAAGGGTAGAAGCTGGCATTAAAAATGGTAAAATATAGAGATATGCATCCTCCAGTGCTTAAAAGAAACCTCACAGGAAAGAAGGAGGTCAGTGCTTCTTATAACCAAAGAAATCACAACAAAACTGAACGTCGTCTGACTTTAGGGTCCTGTTATGATTTCCAATCCTGCATCAAACCAGCAACAAAACATTCAGTGTAGACCAGATGCGCCTAGAAGACATTTTACCCGGATCAACATGACCTTATCCCAGGTTTTACCACATCTGCTGAAGTCCAATCTGGTGACTCTGAAGGAGGCCCCGAAGAATCCTAATACTGCCTCTCCCCGCTACAACCCGAATGCTCGATGTGCCTATCATTCTGAGACTCTGGGGCATGATAAAAATGACTATCGGGATTTAAAGAATAAGGTACAAGATCTCATTGAGGCGAAGGAGATTCAGTTTGACCTTCCCGAGACACCTTATGTAATAATTGCACCAATGCCCAAACATGGCCAAGGTGTCAATGCTATTGATGATGACCGCTTTGTTTCTTTCATGGATGAATTAACTAATCCTCTTTTGACTGTTAAAGAAAATCTATTGCAAGCCGGTTTATTTCTAGGCTGTGGTGAAGGTTGCCACCCATGCATGTCTCTACCAGATGGCTGTTTGTTACTGAAGATGGGCGTCCAGCGCCTGATGGTTAACAAAGAAATCATGTTCGAGAAAGTTCCTCTTACCAGAAATTCATGTGAAGTTGTTTTGATAATCACCATTTCCGACAATCCTCCCAGAGTCTCCACCAAAAGACTCGTCAAGATTAAATTTGTTACAAAGTTTTCTCCCCTGATCATCACCATGTCGGGGCCAATACCATATTCCTCCGATAAAGCTGTTCCCTGGAATTATGGGGCTTACGTCCATTACCATGGCATCAAGCAAGACTTGTTGGCTATTAAAGACAAAGTTGTTGAAAATACTGATCCTGACATCGACAATATTTTTGGGACCAGTAAAATAATGAGAATTGGGAGAGTTTTCTCCTCCGAAATCTCTCCAAAGACCATTGCTACTCCTGTGATCATCCCTGCTTCTACTCTTGCTAGTACTCCTATTACTACTCCAGTGATTATTTATGTTGCTTCTCCTGTCAGTATTCCCATGGCTACTACTACTGTTAGTCCTACTGTTATCCCTGCTACTGAGTCGGACGAGACTCGGGGAAAAGAGGTATTGGTTAAGTCTGTCCGGACAAAGGCGCATCCAGAATCCATTCCCGAGGCTTCTAAAAAGTTGATGGAAGAGATATTGAAAATAATCAAGAAAAGTGATTACAATGTCGTAGAACAATTGGGGCATACCCCTTCAAAAATATCAATGTTGGCCCTATTGCTGTGCTCAGAAGCCCATGCCAAGGCTTTAGTTAAATTCCTGAAGTCTGCCCACGTGCCTCAAGAGACCTCCGTTGATCAATTCGAGAATTACATGGCCAGCCTGGCTGCTGATAATGGCCTGGGATTCTCTGATGCAGATTTAACTCCTAAGGGAAGGAAACACAATGATGCCATGCATGTCTCCATTGAGTACAGGGGAACTACATTAGCCCATGTTCTGGTGGATACAGGTTCATCACAGAATGTCTTACCCAAGAATGCTCTAGACAGGTTAGATTGTGAAGGGCTCACCCTAAAGCACAATAACATTGTGGTGAGGGACTTCGACGGTTCTAAAAGAATGGTTCATGGGGAGGTGAACATCCCTATCAAAGTGGGTACGCAGAATTTTAATTCCACTTTATATGTCATGGACATCCTCTCATCTTACTCCTGTTTATTGGGTCGACCCGGGATCCATGGGGCTGGTGCTGTGACTTCCACCCTACATCAGATGCTGAAGTACCCAGTCAATGCAAAAATTATCACAGTCCATGGGGAGGAGGAGTACATGGTGAGCCACCTGAACTCTTTAAGGTACTTTGAAATGGACAGCAAGTTCATTGAGACACCCTGTCAGAACTTTGAGGAGGTTCCACATACCGTTGCTACAACCAAGACCACTGCCAGTGTTCCTACGACTAGTAGGCCTCCGCTGAAGATGGCTTCTATGAAAGATGCCAAGGCAGTAATTGAAGAAGGTGGGTGTACTATATGGGGCCAACTTCCGCATATTCCCTACAAATCTGAAAAATTTGGTTTGGGTTTTACTTCAGGAGCCCAGAGAGTTGTTCGTCGTGCTCGCACCGGGGGACCACCTTTGCGGATCAGAAACCATGGAGTTAATGCTTTGGAGGACAATGATAGTGACCATGGCCTGGACAAGTGGATCTTCCCAACCATCAGCGGTGGACTCAGCAATTGGGAGACTAATAATTTTGTGCCTATTACTTTCATTCAAGAGTAATTTGTCTTTTTGTTTTGAGGATATGTAATATTTGAACAATTGAAAATTTAAAGCCTTGTGTCTTACCCGAGGCACAATGGTCTATTTGTGAGGGTCATTGTTTCATTTTCATATGTCATCAATAAAACATTGGACGTTTTGCATGCAAATTTTGTGCTCTTTGTTTTTCTTTTCTGCCTCCTTACTTTATCAAAATATACAGCTATGCTCTTACACACACCCACATATCAAACTACAGATCCACATCCACTATGGATCCCATTGATAACGGTTCTGCTATTGCTCATTATGACTTTGAAAATCCGATCTACCAAGCTGAGGACGAAGGTGAGGAAGGTTGTGAGGTACCAGGAGAGCTTTCCAGACTGTTACAACAGGAAGAAAAGGCAATACAGCCTCATGAAGAGCCAGTTGAGACAGTTAACCTGGGTATGGAAGAGGACAAGAAAGAAGTCAAGATAGGTACCAATTTGGAGCATAGTGTTAAAAAGAGGTTAATACAGATGCTACATGACTATGTTGATGTTTTTGACTGGTCGTACAAAGACATGCTGGGACTTGAACCTGATATTGTGGTTCATCGCCAACCTATAAAAGTGGATTGCCCTCCAGTGAAATAGAAGGTTCATCATGTGTGGCCAGAGATGTCAGAAAAGATCAAGGCCGAAGTCATGAAACAATTTAACACTGGTTTCTTAGCTGTCACCTCTTATCCAAAATGGGTTGCTAATGTCGTTCCAGTACCTAAGAAGGATGGTAAGGTACATATGTGTGTGGATTACAGAGACCTGAACAGGGAAAGCCCCAAGCATGACTTTCCTCTTCCACACATTGATGTTCTGGTTGGCAACAACGCACAACATAAGGTATTCTCCTTCATGGATGGATTCTCTGGGTACAATCAGATAAAAATGGCACCGGAGGACATGGAGAAAATGACCTTCGTCACACATTGGAGCACTTTCTGTTACAAAGTTATGCCATTTGGGTTAAAAAACGCAAGGGCAACCTATCAGCACGCCATGGTAGCTTTGTTTCATGATATGATCCATCACGAGATAGAGGTCTATGTTGATGATATCATAGTCAGGTCTCAGAGTGAAGAGGAGCACCTTGATCACCTACAAAAGATTTTTGAAAGGTTAAAGAAGTAAAAGTTGAGGCTGAATCCGAATAAGTGCACTTTTGGAGTAAGATCCGGTAAACTCTTAGGATTCGTCATCAGCGGTAAAGGCATTGAAGTGGACCTTGCAAAGGTCAAAGCTATATAAGAAATGCCAACTCCTTGCACCGAGAAGGAAGTTAGGGGATTCTTGGGACGCCTAAACTACATTGCCAGATTCATTTCCCATCTGACCGCTACTTGTGAGCCAGTCTTCAAATTATTGAAGAAGGATCAAGCAATGAAGTGGAATGACGACTGTTAGAAAGCCTTTGACAAGATCAAGGAATATCTTCAAGAGCATCCAATTTTGATGCTGCCAGTTGAAGGAAGACCTCTGATCATGTACTTAACAGTATTAGAAAACTCAATGGGGTGTTTGATGGGGCAACATGACAAGTCTGGTCGAAAAGAAGATGCAATATACTACCTTAGCAAAAAGTTTACCGACTGTGAAACAAGATACTCACTGCTCGAGAAAACTTGATGCGCTTTGGCATGGGCTGCTCACTGACTGAGACAGTATATGTTGACTCACACTACCTTATTGATATCTAAAATGGACCTGTTGTACCCTAAAATTTTCCCTCTCATTTTACTCAACACATGCCCATTGAGGTCCTCAAGTTGCTCAAGAATGCCCAAGAGTTGACCAGACAAACTCCCTCCTAAGGCAATGTACCTCAAATTAGGGTTTCTATCTTCATCAGGGTGTGGGACCTACAAAGGTCCCAAATTCATTCCATGGTCCCAATATGTTCTCAAGATCATCCATGTTAAGTTTTATGCCTTGCACAAGAGGTTTGCTCAGTCAACTACTCAGATGCCTAAAAATCAACTATACTAGGTCAAACGTCAATTGTGGCCCACATACATTCAAAATTCAAGATTTTTGGTCAACATCAACATTTTGAAATGATATTCATCATTTGGTCAAGGTTTGATCATGATTCCCCAAGGAATTCCCCAAATTCATCAAAATCCAAAAGTTGCTAAATTAGGGTTTCTCAGGAAAAGTCAACCAAACTTTGACCAAGCCTAACTTCCTCATACTTTATCAGAAATTTTCCATCCAAGGCTCATTTTGAAAAGGATGCAATTCCATACAATTCATCTTCAGCCCTCAAGTTCAAAATATGCACTCATAAAAAGATATGAATTTCACTTTGCAGATCTTGTGCTTCTCTCATCCAAACGCTTACCATATGCCATCACCATCCAGCCAATGGATCACAACCTCTCCAGATCCAGCGCCTCCAGCAATGAAGGATCATGGTGTACTCTCAAGTCAGCACCACATGGGTCAAACGTTGACTGGGCTGACTGGCTTCATGGGCCTGGATAATTTCACAATACACCCCCCCTTCAGCAAACACGCCCATTCTATCTTTATTTTTAATTCTTTTAATTATTTTTCTAACTATTCTTTTTTTTTTAAATAACATCAAATTATTTATTTTTATTATTAAATCAAAAACACAAAAAATACCAAAAATCATTTTTTCATAAAATGTTTATTTTCTTTAATTAATTAATTTAATTAAAAATTAGGATAATTTAACTCTTTTTTTCTAATTAAAATCAATTAGAAATTAGGGTTTAATTTTGTATATAATTAATTTTTTCTTCAAAAAATAACTTAAATATTTTCTCAATTAGATTTTTAGGTTTTATAATTATCCTCGCATTTAATTCGTCGCGTGCATTTTAATTACTTTTTTATTATTTTTGTAACTGCTCCGAGTTTGTAATAGCTTTAATTAGGTTTTAATTCCGACTTTTATTTTACAATCAAAAATAATTATGTATCTGCATAAGCCATGTAATAGCTAGAACTTTAAACTTTTTGCATTTTAATTCCCGCAATTATAAACTGCCTAGATGTATGTTAATAGGATTGTATGGAAAGACTAACTGAAAATTAATACGGTAGAAAACCATAAATGTGCAAAGACAAATTAACTGAAAAAATTCACTCACACATGCTCACTCCTAGGGTTTACTCCACTCTGGTTTCCTTCGGTTAAACGGTCATAAAGTATAGGGTTTATTAGCGGTCGTCCTCTAGCCCCGAAAGATCTAAATGACCCATTCGGACGTTGCCTCGGAAGAGATCTTTAAGGCTTTAGGAGGATTACTAAAATTCCCTAATATTCCTTTTGTGATTGTATCTGTCCCTTCAAACGTCCCTTAAAACTCCAATGACGGTGCTACCTAATCCTTAATAATGGGATAGCATTGTCTAAAGGAAAACAAACAGACTTTTTTGAGTAGGTAGATTAGTTCCGAGGTACTTGCTCAAATAAATTTTTCACACAAACACTTTTCAAAACAAGTTTCAAAACAACTTCGTCACACTCTTGAGGACTGATACAAGGGTTATCACGAAGTAAAACTTTTTCAAAACAAGCACACACACAAGCAATTTCAAAATGAGCCAATACCTAAGAGCCCGTGGAAAACCACGGATAGAAAGGGTACTAACACCTTCCCTTTCTATAATCTACCCCCCCGTACTCAGAAACATCTCGAAAAATATTTTTTCTGTTCTTTTTCCTTTTCTTGATTGGATAAAATAAAAGTCGGTGGCGACTCTTGCTTACTGCGACATTTGCAAATACAAAATGCAAACCAGTATTAACAGTCGGTTATGCCACCGTATCACAGAATTTGTGACTTTGCTAGGGACAATCAATAAACTGGGGTTTACCTTAGGATCTAGATCATTTTAAAATTGCTTTCTTGTTTGTTTTATTTATTCTTAAAGGGTTTTGATTGGGTTACTATAGATCCTACACCCGGATCTGGGGGCACTTTTTAGGTAAACAGCAATAGATCGTGGAGACTGTACGGTATAGACCGATTTGGTTTAAGCGATGGTTGTGCTGGTGTGGCACTTTGGTTGGTACCAGTATCCTTCATGGGGAAACGAGGAGAATACGGGTCCGCCGCATGGTGTCATGAAGCACTAACGGACCTTAGAACCTTAGTTGAACAAACTTGGCCATTAGAAAGTAGTGAGATAGCCGGCCTTGGTATAGAGCTGAGGATCAGTCGATACTCGATGCTACACTCATTGAGATCATACTTTCAGGATATTTCGGCTGTAAGAAAAGATTGCTTGAGCTAAAACAATGCCCGATAAAGGATGATCAGTGATATTGAGATCCCTTTAGAACCCGGTTACATATTTATAGGACAGGTTGAACCAATCCAGCTTCAAGAGGGTATGACCTTAAAACTCGAGCAGACCTTAAACCTAAGGACTTGGTGTGATTTGTCTGTGTTTGCTATACTTGTGGTTTATCATGACATCATGCATCATAACATAGCATCCATTCTTATTGAACTAACCATTTCAAGGACCAAGGGAATTTATCTTTGTTCTGTTATGCAGATCATGGCTTCCGTTCGTAGAAACACTATCTGAATCAACTTTGTGAAGATACCTTCCCAACTCAAAGAGCTAGTATCAAGGGTTTCTGAAACTTCTGCGTCCACCAAGATACATGGTCGACTTCTCAACCTTGGTTACTTTAAACTTTGATGAAAAGATGATGAGTGTACTCTTTCAGTTCTTTGATCCCAAACACCATTGCTTCACCTTTCCAGACTATCAGTTGGTGCCTACCATGGAAGAGTTCTCTCAGTTGTTGGATATATCCATTCTTCAACAGCTGCCTTTCACAGGTATGGAAGAAGTTCCTAAGCCAGAAGTCATTTCCTCAGCCTTACACCTGAAACGGGTCGACGTGGTATCCAATTGGGAAACAAGAAGCGGAGTCAAGGGTTTTCTGGCCAAGTTCCTAATAGACAAGGCCCAGTTGTTTTGAGATGATATGGATTTTCAGGGTTTTGAGGAGGTCTTGGCCCTTCTAATCTATGGTTTAGTACTATTCCCTAATCCAGACTCATTCATAGATGTGAATACTATCAAGATCTTCCTCTCCCGCAACCCCGTGCCTACCTTGCTCGGAGACATTTTGCACGCTCTCCATACTCGTACCATGAAGAGAAGAGGGGTTCTTATGTGTTGCATACCGTTGCTGTCGAGGTGGTTTATTTCTCACCTCCCTAAGTCTATACTGAAGAATGAAGAAGGTTTGGGTTGGTCACAAAGGATAATGTCACTCGCTGGTGTTCCCGAGCTATGGAAAACACTGCTATTATTGACCGCTGTGGGAATACCCTAATGTCCAGTTACTCGGCATCAGAGGGGGTATAACCTACAATCCTTGTTTAGCTCTGCGACAATTTGGTTACGCTCGAAGGAATGGTCCCCATGAGTTGCTTATCGAGGGCATTGTATTCAACTATGAGGATGATGTTCAAGAGTATCGTCGAAGGTTCATACGAGCTTGGGTCATGGTAAACAGATATGGTGCCAAGGCTTTGGGGCCAAAGGCTTCCATTCCTATGGAACCCTATCTCCAATGGGTACGAGCTCGTGCCCAGAAACTTATAATGCCCTATATGGCCGTTATACCAGTGATTATGGAACCCACTACTGAAGGGGGTATTCCTTACACGATTCTCTATCCTGATATGCCCACTGATCTTGGAGAACTACAGAGGTCGTGGATTCAGTTGAAGAAAGAGCGGGATACTTACAGGGACCAGTTCTGTGCCCAGGAAAGGAAGGTTTTAGAGCTTACAAAATAGCTCCAGGAGGAAAGAAGACTTAATGTCTATCTCGGCACAAAGAGGAAGCATCCATGGGATTTTTGATTTTGTTTTCTAGTTTTTTAGATTTGTTTTTAATTGTAACGCCTAAAAGGCATTTGAACTTTGAATCTATCTAATAAAAGCTTTGTTTCATTTTGGTTCACAAAGTTAAATTTCCCAAAGTCTTTGAAAAAATTGAATACATATATCATACATATCATTGCATAACGGGATTCATAACAGGTTTCTCATCACATCCGCTGTTTATTTCAGCAATGGCTCTTGAACAAACTGTGAAAGATCTTCAGACTCAGAATACGCAGTTCCAGTAAATGATTGTGGCTCTGGCCAAAGGACAGGAAGAGTTGAAGGCTCTGATTACTAAGAAAAACAAGAAAACCAAGAGGACAACTGGTGTGGCATATATGAGTAGGAGGTTCAGAGGGCCGCCAAGACGGGTTATTGAACTAGCTTCTTCATCTAAAGAGGGAGAGAATCAAGAGGTTGAAGACAGAGAAGAGGACCCTAGTCCTAAAGAGTCTGATAATCAAACTGATTACAATGAGGAGCAGTACCCTCCGGCTGATGAAAAGTATAAGAAGTTAGAAGAGCGTTTGAGCGCTATGGAAATCCAGAAGGTTCCTGGGCTAGATTTTGAAGAGTTGGGTCTGGTCTCCGGGGTTGTCATCCCCCCAAAGTTCAAGGCACCGGTATTTGCTAAGTATGATGGGGTCTCTTGTCCTAAAATTCATCTCCATTCTTATGTGAGGAAGATACAGCCTCACACTTCTCACAAAGACCTGTGGGTTCACTTCTTCCAAGACAGTCTATCTAGAACACAACTGGATTGGTTCTATCAGCTGGAAAGAGCCAATGTTCGTAACTGGGAAGACCTTACTGCTGCATTTTATAAGCAATATCAATATAATGCAGACCTCTCTCCCACCCGTACACAACTCCAAAATCTGTCTATGGGTTCGAACGAGGGTTTCAAGGATTATGCTCAGAAGTGGAGAGATTTGGCAGGAAGAGTTCAACCTCCCTTGGCTGACAGGGAGCTCGTGGATATGTTTCTGGGGACTTTGACAGGGCCATTCTTCAACCACCTGATTGGAAGTTCATCGGCGGGTTTTACTGAACTAATCTTAACAGGAGAAAGAGTGGAAGCTGGAATCCGAAGTGGAAAAATTTAGAAGGATGCCTCTTCGAGTGCTGCAAGGAAGCCGTTTGCAGGTAAAAAAGAAGTCAGTGCCGTCTACAACCAAAAGAATCAGAATCGAACCGAGTGTCGTCCAGCGGTAGGGGCTGTTATGATTCCCAACCCTACACCTGCTCAACAAAGAAATAATCAGCCGAGAGCAGAAAGGCCAGCTAGACAGTTCACTCGGATCAACATAACGCTGTCTCAGGTTTTACCTCAGCTGCTGAAGTCTAATCTGATTACTCTGAGGGAAGCTCCGAAGAATCCGAACACCACCTATCCCTACTATAAACCAAATGCTCGTTGTGCTTACCATTCAGAAAGTCCAGGCCATGATACCAATGACTGCTGGGCTTTGAAGAACAAAGTGAAGGATCTGATTGATGCTAAAGAAGTTGAGTTTGATCCCCCCAAGATTCCTAATATCATAAATGCTTCTATGCCCAAACATGGTTCGAGAGTCAATGCTATTGATATTTTTTCTGCTACAGGTGACAGTGATGGTGATTCCGACATTGACAGTTGGATCTTCCCGACTACCAACGGTGGAATCAGTAACTGGACTACCAAGGAATTTGTACCGATTACTTTTGTTCAGGAGTAATTATCTTTTTGATTTTTCGGATATGTAATTTAAAAACAATATAAACTCTATAGCCATGTGTCTTACCCGGGGCACAATGGTTCTATTTGTGAGGTTTATCATGTTTCATTTTCATATGACATTAATAAAGCATTGGACATTTGCATACAAATTTTGCGCTCTTTGTCTTTCTTTTATTTTATTCTGTCTATACAGCTATGCTCTTACATACACTCACGTATCCAAATGCAGATCCATATCCACTCTGGATCCCATTGATAACAGTTATACTACTGCTCATTATGACTTTGAAAATCCCATCAACCAAGCCGAGGACGAAGGTGAGGAAGATTGTGAGGTACCTGGAGAACTTGCTAGACTATTACAGCAAGAAGAAAGGGCCATACAGACTCATGAAGAGCCGGTTGAGACAGTGAACTTGGGTACAGAGGAAGACAAAAAAGAGGTTAAGATAGGTGAAAATCTGGAGCTTAGTGTCAAACAGCGGTTGATACAGATGTTGCATGAGTATGTTGAAATCTTCGCCTAGTCATATGAAGACATGCCGAAACTAGACACGGATATAGTGGTTCATCGTTTGCCGACTAAAGAAGACTTCCCTTCGGTAAAGCAAAAGGTCCGTCGTATGTGCCCTGAGATGTCAGAGAAGATTAAAGCAGAGGTTATGAAGCAGTTCAACACAGGGTTCTTAGTTGTCACCTCCTATCCGCAGTGGGTTGCTAATGTGGTTCCGGTACCTAAGAAAGATGGTAAAGTACGAATGTGTATGGATTACAAAGACCTGAACAGGGGAAGCCCCAAGGATGACTTCCCGCTTCCCCACATCGATGTGTTGGTTGACAACACCATACAACACAAAGTATTTTCCTTCATGGATGGTTTCTCTGGCTACAATCAGATCAAGATGGCACCTGAAGACATGGAGAAGACAACCTTTGTTACACAGTGGGGCACTTTTTACTACAAGGTGATGCCGTTTGGGTTGAAGAATGTTGGGGCAACTTATCAGCGAGCTATGGTAGATCTGTTCCATGACATGATTCACCATGAAATAGAGGTTTACGCTGATGACATGATAGCCAGGTCTCAAACTGAGGAAGAAAATCTTGATCATCTACACAAGTTGTTTGATAGGTTGAAAACATATAAGTTGAGGTTAAATTAGAACAAGTTAACCTTCGGGGTAAGGTCTGGAAAGCTGCTAGGATTCATCGTCAGTGATAAAGGTATTCAGGTAGACCCCGAAAAGGTGAAGGACATACAAGAGATGTTGGCTCCCTGCACTGAGAAGGAAGTTATAGGTTTCTTGGGATGCCTAAATTACATTGCCCGATTCATTTCACATTTGACTGCTACTTGTGAGCCGATCTTCAAGCTTCTGAAGAAAGATCAAGTGGTAAAGTGGAATGAAGAATTCCAGGTAGCCTTTGACAGAATCAAACAATATCTCCAAGAACCTCCTATTCTGATGCCTCCGACTGAAGGAAGACCTTTGATAATGTACTTAACAGTGCTAGTTAACTCAATAGGGGTGTGTGTTGGGGCAGCATGATGAGTCTGGTCGAAAAGAGCACGCAATATACTACCTTAGCAAAAAGTTTACCGACTGTGAAACACGATATTCACTGCTCGAGAAAACTTGTTGTGCTTTGGCATGGGCTGCTCGCCGACTGAGACAGTATATGTTGACTTACACTACTTTGTTGATATCTAAGATGGATCCAATCAAATACATCTTTGAGAAACTCGCTCTCTCCGGAAGAATAGCAAGATGGCAGATGATCTTAACCGAGTACCACATCCAATACACAAACTAAAAAGAAACAAGGGAAGTGTGTTAGCTGATCATTTGGCGCATTGGGCCGTGGACGACTACCAGTTTATGAATTTTGAGTTCTCGGATGAGAATATCATGTTAGTTACCGATTGTGAAGAACCTGGACCGGATGAAGGAGCTGAGGAAGGATCCCGATGGTCTATGTATTTTGATGGAGCGTCAAACGCACTGCGTAATGGCATTGGCGCTGTAATCATATCTCCCGAGGGCTGCCATACTCCGTTCACTTCCCGATTATGTTTCAACTGTACCAACAACATGGCGGAGTATGAAGCATGTATTATGGGTCTTCGAGCTGCTATCGAACTAAGGATCAAGTTCTTGAGTGTATTCGGCGATTCTGCTTTGGTGATAAGTCAGATCCAAGGCGAGTGGGATACGAAGCACCCGAACCTTATTCCTTACAAAGAGTATGTACTGACACTGCTACCGTATTTTGAAGAGATCACCTTTGAACATTTCCCACGAGAAGAGAATCAGTTAGCATACGCGCTAGCTACTATGTCGTCAATGTTCAACGTTAGGTGGGACAATGAAGATCCCCAAATCACTATTTAGAGGTTGGATGAACCGGCATACTACTGTGAGATCGATACTGAGGAGGTAACCGACAAACCTTGGTTTCATGAGGTGAAAAGTTATCTCGAGGCTCAAGAATACCCCGATGGGGCATCTGTCAATGACAAGAAATTTTTGAGAAGGTTTGCTGCAAAGTTCTTCCTCAGCAATGGAATCCTCTATAAGCGCAACCATGACTCTACCTTACTGCGGTGTGTAGACAAGAGAGAGGCAGTGAGGATCATGGAAGACCTACACGAAGGTACCTTTGGCACTCATTCTAGTGGACATACCATGGCAAAGAAAATCCTTTGTGCAGGATATTATTGGTCCACTATGGAAGCCGACTGTTATCAACATTCTCGAACCTGTCATAAGTGCCAAATCTACGCTGATATGGTGTGTGTACCTCCAGTTCCTTTGAATGTTTTGACGGTTCCCTGGCCTTTTGCAATGTGGGGAATTGACATGATCGGCGAGATCAGACCTACCGCGTCCAATGGGCATCGCTTCATCCTAGTGGCCATTGATTACTTTACGAAGTGGGTTGAGGCTGCCTCCTTTGCTACGGTTACTAAGAACATGGTGGCACGGTTCATCAATTATAAACTGGTGTGTCGTTATGGTATCCCTGAGAGAATCATCTCAGATAATGGTACTAACCTCAACAACTCAATGATCACTAAACTCTGTAAGCAGTTCAAGATTCAGCATCACAACTCTTCTCCTTACCGGCCAAAGATGAATGGGGTTCTTGAAGCTGCTAACAAGAATATCAAAAAGATCATACAGAATATGACAGTGACATACAAAGACTGGCACGAGATTTTACTATTTTCTCTTCACGGGTACCATACTTCAGCACGTACGTCGACGAGGGAAACACCATATTCTCTATGGATTATGAAGGATGCGGGTTTGAGAGAAGATGATTGGATCCAAACTCGACTTGATCAATTAAACTTAATCAACGAGAAAAGACTTACTTTTGTATGCCATGGTCAAATGTATCAGAAACGGATGATCAAGGCCTTCAACAAAAAAGTCAGACAACAAGCGTATCAAGTAGGGGATCTGGTAATCAAGCGCATCATACTACCGCAAGGTGATCCCAGGGGAAAATGGACTCCCACCTATGAGGGACCTAGTCAAGAATATATTTTCTGGTGGAGCCATGATTCTGACCACCATGGACGGTGACCACCTTCCACACCCTGTTAATGCGGACATAGTGAAAAAATACTACGCATAATGAAGACCCGCTAGGTTGACATACCTAGGAAAAAAATAATGGCATCCCGGAGAACCAAAAGGGTTCAAGCAAAAATTAGGGATAAAAATTAAAAATCTGTACACCCGACAAGTCGAAAACCTGAAAAGGCGGCTTGGACAAAAAAGGGTATCCCGGTGGACTAAAAACCCGAAAGGGAGGTCCAGGCAAAAGTTAGGGATTAAAGCGTATCACTATGTCCCATTGGATCACCTTGCGATCAGACCTCAGTGATCAGTAATCAAGCTCAAGCAGTACCGATCAAACCAGTCAGCTTCGGACAAGCAGCAAAGTGATGAGATGCTCGAAGACATAGGGGCAATAGCAGAATTGAAACTCAATGGGATCACTACACATAGTTGTTTTCTTTTTGTACACAATTCCTGTAATGATTTCCATTTTTACGGCGACGTTCTCTTACTAGAGCGTCAGCCTCCTTGTAAAAAATGCCTGTTATTGGAAAATTTCAAATCAATACAAAGCGTCTTTTAAGTACAAAATCTGTGTTTGTTTTTCCGTTTTCTATTTTTTTTGCAAAAACGTCCAATGTTTTATTCTTGACATATGCATTTGAATAGGATTACTGTTCACAAATACCTGCATATAAAACAGAAAGACAGTTACTTAGAACTCAAAGAAACTGGTGCAAAACCTAAATACCGACAGTTACCCCGTCTGTCATGGTACAAGGGGCAGAGACAGTTGGAAGCGAAGTCACTATCACATACAAGCCAGTGATATCTATATTCCCCACAGAGCCTAGACAACCAAGGTCCGACCTCCGTGTCCCCAAGCAGAAATTCCTTCCCTAGCAGGCTCTTTCAGAAAGCCAATATCTGTATTCCCCAGCCGAGCGATATAATCATAAATAGTTTATAAAGTTTTTCTCCCGAGCAGAGTTTATTTCTCTGACGGCAGAAGCTCGATCCAATAGAGCTCTTCTCTCCAGCAATGGAAGTTCATCCTCAGCTGAGTTTATTTCTCCAAATCAGTAGATCTTCCAACAAAGTATCTCCCTTCCCCACAGAGTCATTACCCCGCAGGATTGTTCTCAGACAAAGTCTCTCCCGACAGAATGTTCTCAAGCAGAATGGATGTAAATCTCCAGCTAATCATCTTCGTTCACTATCCCCAGCGGAAACGAAGAACTCAAATTCTTATACTCTCCAACAATAGTCCAGGATTTATTCTCCCCAGCTAGAGAGTATCACAATGGCATTACATATCCATACATCATGGCATGCACATACATATTATACAGCACAATCTAATTTATTTTGAGAACATCATTACTCAATACATTTCATACATCATGACATTGCATACGACTAACCCTTTTCCTTTCAGGGAAGGATGCAATCATGTTCTCACGATTTTTCTCTGGTTCAGTCAAACCGATACCAAGGTTCTTATTCGAGTTGAAGATATTCCAACATTTTTTATGGTTCAGTCAAACCGCCACTAAGGTTTCTATTCTAGTTGAAGATGTTTTAAGACTTTCGTCTGGGTCAGCCGAATCGCCACTAAGATTCCCCTAATTTCTATGCCAGTCAAAGTTAATCCGAGACCTCTCCCAAGATCAGTCAAATTGATACTAAGATTTATCTCCTAGTTGAAGTTCTCACGAATTTTCTCTGGTTCATTCAAACCGACACTAAGGTTTCTATTCTAGTAGAAGATGTTTTAAGACTTTCGTCTGGGTCAGCCGAATCGCCGCTAACATTCCACTTATTTCTATGCCAGTCAAAGTTAATCTGAGACCTCCCCCGGGATCAGTCAAATTGACACTAAGATTTCTCTCCCAGTCCAAGTTCTCACAAGTTTCCCTGGGCCAGTCAAATTGATATTAAGATTTCTATTCCAGTTCAAGCTATGAAGCCCAGAAATCGACCGGATAATATCTTGATTTCTCCAAGATACTACGAAGCCTGGAATCGACCAGATAGTGGTATATCTCAAGTTCAATGAAGCTCAGAAATCGACTGGAAAACTGCTTAATCCCCAGCAAGTTACTGTGAAGCCTGGAAATCAACCGGATAAAAGTACAAGATACTATGAAGCCTGGAATCGAGCAAATAGTGGTATAAGACACCGCGAAGCCTGGCGTGCGACCAGATAACGGCATAAGACACTTTGAAGACTGGAGCACGACCAGATAGTGGCAAAAGACATTGTGAAACCTGGGACACAACCAGATAACAATATAAGGTACTGCAAAGCTTGGAATTCGACCAAATAGCAGTTTTTCTCGGCCAATTACTATGAAGCCCGAAAATCTACCGGATATTAGTATGCCTCAAGTTCAAGTTGAAACCCGGATGCGACCGGATAACCACTTAAATCCTTCTGAAGCCCGGAGCACGACCAAATAAGAATTGAGAAATTTCAAAGTCTGGAGAACGACCAGATATCAAGTTTAATCTCATCTCCCCAGTAAGTCACCGTGAAACCTAGAGCGCGACCAGATAGCATTTAATCTTATTATCCTCAACAAATCACTGTAAATCCTGGAGCACGACCAAATAGCAGTTCACTTTCACCTCCTCGACTAAAAGAGGATTCCCTAGTAGAGTAACAGACAACTGAGGCTCCCAAAATTCTACTTCTCCCAAACACAGAGACCGACACTCCTCAGAAGATCCCTCCTCAATGACAGGAAAAGGAATCCTCATCGAAGGAATATCTCACGAAATCAACAATATTTTGGATGCCATCTTTAAGCCCATCCCCGATGCTTCGCCGTCACCGCTGCCGGATGGCATATTTAAGCCCGTCTCTGACGATTCTCCGTGATATTTTCCAAATGGAATCTGTCAGCCCATTCCCGATACTACTTACACAGTCTCGCACCATCTCAGACGAGTGCAAATTTCTGGGCACTTAGTGTTCAATCATCTTCCACCTTCAGATTACGAAAGGGCAGACAAGCCAATCTACATCCTCGGGTTTAAGAAGATTGAACAGGGGCACTATTGTACCCCAAAATTTGCTTTTTCATTTTACTCAACACATTCCCATTGAGGTCCTCAAGTTGCTTAAGGAAGCCCAAGAGTTGACCAGACAAACTCCGTCATAAGGCAATGTACCTCAAATTAGGGTTTCCATCTTCATAAGGGTGTGGGAGCTCCAAAGGTCCCAAATTATTTCCATGGTCCTAATATGTTCTCAAGATCATCCATGTCAAGTTTTATGCCTTGCACAAGAGGTTTTCTCAGTCAACTGCTCAGATGCCTGAAAATCAACTATATTAGGTCAAAAGTCAATTGTGTCCCACATACAGTCAAACTTCAAGATTTTTGGTCAACATAAACATTTTTAAGTGATATTCATCATTTTATCAAGGGTTGATCATGATTCCACAAGGAATTCCCCAAATTCATCAAAACCCAAAAGTTGCTAAATTAGGGTTTCTTAGGAAAAGTTAACCAAACTTTGACCAAGCCTAACTTCCTCATACTTTATCACAAATTTTCCATCCAAGTCTCATTTTGAATAGGATGAAATTCCATACAATTAATCTTTATACCTCAAGTTCAAAATATGCACTCATAAAAAGATATGAATTTCTACATTATAGGTCCTTTTGAAAGGTCAACAAAAAAACACTTTTGGGTCAAAGCTTCTTACATGAACATGGAAGACACAATTGAGATGAGACCAAAAGGGTTGTTTAGGGGACATCCTAAGATTTCTAAAAAGTCCAAGAACACCTCTCTAGGGTTAAAATTGGAAGAGATATGCCTTGTCAAAGTTGACCATTTTTGCAAAATTGCCAAAAGTCAAATGTGCTGAAAAATGCATTTTTTGCCAAATGGGCTTAAATTTTTATGCTTGCACCTCACTCATAATGTGGTCCACAACCCAATTACTTACCCACATGTTATTTTCTTCATTATTTATTTTATTTTGATTTTTTATTATTAAAAATTCAAATTAAATCAAATAAATGACAAATAATAGCAAAGATTTGTTTTGATCTGATTTTATAGAATCCAAATCTAATTATGCTGGCATATAAGGACCAATTCATACCAAGGGTGATTGGAGCAAGAGTGGAATGATTTGGCCTAATTTGGAAACAAATCATACAAAAGAAGAATGAGATCAAATCTTCAAAAAATTCAAAGATACATGCTGTTTTTATAACCCTAATTCATTCAAGGGTATACATGGAGCATGAACAAGCACGAAAACAAGGGCTAGCAGTCATGGAAAGCACAAAGAAAAACTCAAATTTTTGGCAAAAGTTGGTGAATCGGATTTCAACATAGAGACCAATTCAGACCATTCCAAAGCTCATAAACGATTCTTTGACATCTCCTAGAACTAACAGGATCAATTGCACGCCTCCTCACGCCCAGAATCAACCCCTGAACCCCACACGGTTTGCTTGCTTTTTCAAAATTGGTTACGACAATTCTTGCATCATTAGCATATCTTAATGGAATATTTGTGATCATTGATGTATTTTGTAACATGTCTGAATAATTTAATTGAAGTTTTGATGCTTGTAGGCGTGTTTTCCATTGTTAGAGTTTTCGTGGTTGTTTTAGGGTTTTTATCCACAAGTAAAATTAGACCAAGAACAAGGCACCATGATGATCGTGGCATCAAGACCAGTTGAATCATGGCCTTCAATTTCATTTATCATGCGTTTTATGAGTTTTTGAAGTTGGCAGGGCTATGGCTACAAATGTTTGACTGTAGGTAAAAAGCTTGATACCTAATACGACGGATGAGGAGGAAGACGACAACGTGTCTGAACCCCATTGGACCATTTGAATTTTGCGCTTCTTTCCAGCTAACCACTTTGTTTCATATATTATATTTTGTTATTATTATGTTAACAAATAAGAACAACAGCTCAGATGGCAAAGCTTGTTGGTGGTGAGTATAAGGACCTGGGTTTGATCACAGGTCCCAGCGTTTTCTTTATTTTAATTTCACTTTGCAGATCTTGTGCTTCTCTCATCCAAACGCTTACCATATGTCATCACCATCCAGCCAATGGATCACAACCTCTCCAGATCCAGCGCCTCCAACAATGAAGGATCATGGTGTACTCTCAAGTCAGCACCATATGGGATCAAACGTTGACTGGGCTGGCTGGCTTCATGGGCCTGGATAATTTCATAATACACCCCCCCCTTCAGTAAACAGGCCCATTCTATCTTTTTTTTATAATTATTTTAATTATTTTTCTAACTATTCTTTTTTTTTAAATAACATCAAATTATTTCTTTTTATTATTAAATCAAAAATCACAAAAAATACCAAAAATCATTTTTTCATAAAATGTTTATTTTCTTTAATTAATTAATTTAATTAAAAATTAGGATAATTTAACTCTTTCTTTTTGTAATTAAAATCAATTAGAAATTAGGGTTTAATTTTGTATATAATTAATTTTTTTCTTCAAAAAATAACTTAAATATTTTTCTCAATTAGATTTTTAGGTTTTATAATTATGCTTGCATTTAATTCGTCGCGCGCATTTTAATTACTTTTTTATTATTTTTGTAACTGCTCTGAGTTTGTAATTGCTTTAATTAGGTTTTAATTCTTCCTTTTATTTTACAGTAAAAAATAATTATGTATTTGTGAAAGGCATGTAATAGCTAGAACTTTAAACTTTCCGCATTTTAATTTCCGCAATTATAAACTTCCTAGATGTATGTTAATAGGATTATATGGAAAGACTAACTGAAAATTAATACGGTAGAAAACCCTAAATGTGCAAAGACAAATTAACTGAAAAAATTCACTAGCACATGCTCACTCCTAGGGTTTACTCCACTCTGATTGTCTTCGGTTAAACGGTCATAAAGTATAGGGTTTATTAGCGGTCGTCCTCTAGCCCCGAAAGATCTAAATGACCCATTCAGATGTTGCCTCGGAAAAGATCTTTAAGGCTTTAGGAGGATTACTAAAATTCCCTAACATTGATTTTGTGATCGTATTTGTCCCTTCAAACGTCCCTTAAAACTCCAACGACGGTGCTACCTATTCCTTAATAATGGGATAGCGCTGTCTAAAGGAAAACGAACAAACTTTTTCGAGTAGGTAGATTAGTTCCTAGGTACTTGCTCAAATAAACTTTTCACACAAACACTTTTCAAAACAAGTTTCAAAATAACTTCGTCACACTCTTGAGGACTGATACAAGGGTTATCACGAAGTAAAACTTTTTCAAAATAAGCACACATAAGCAATTCCAAAATGAGCAAGTACCTAAGAGCCCGTGGAAAACAACGGATAGAAAGGGTGCTAACAGCTTCCCTTCCCTTGCTAACATCTCGAAAAAGGTTTTTTCTGTTCTTTTTCTTTTTCCTGATTGGATAAAATAAAAGTCGGTGGCGACTCTTGCTTACCGCAATATTTGCGAATACAAAACACAAACAAGTATTAACAGTCGGTTCTGCCAGCGTATCACAGGACCCTATCAAGTACATCTTTGAGAGGCCCGCTCTCTCTGGAAGAATAGCAAGATGGCAAGTGATCCTGACTGAATACGACATTTAATACTTGCTGATCATTTGGCTCATCAGGCTGTGGACGAATACCAATCTATGAATTTTGAGTTCCCGGATGAGAACATCATCTTGGTAACTGATTGTGAAGAACCCGGACCAGATGAAGGACCTGAAAAAGGATCCTGATGGACTATGGTTTTTTACAGAGCTTTCAACGCTCTTAGTAATGGCATTGGCGTTATGATCATATCTCCTGAAGGCTGTCATACTCCCTTCACTTCCATATTATGTTTCAATTATACCAACAATCTGGCCGAGTATGAAGCATGCACCATGGGTCTCAAATCTGCTATCAACCCGAGGATCAAATTCTTGAGTGTATTTGGAGACTCAACTTTAGTAATCAGTCAAATCAAAGGAGAATGGGACACGAAGCATCCTAATCTCATCCCTTACAGAGAGCATGTGTTGACGCTGATTCCATACTTTGAAGAAATTACCTTTGAGCATTTTCTATGAGAGGAAAACCAACTAGCGGACGCGCTAGCTACAATGTCGTCCATGTTCAAAGTCAGATGGGATAATGAAGCTCCTCATATCACTATTGAGATGATGGATGAACCAGCATACTGTCACGAGATTGGTACTGAAGAAGTAGTGGACAAGCCTTGGTCCCATGAAGTCAAAATATATCTTGAAGCCCAAGAGTATCTTGAGGGAGCATCAGTCAATGATAAGAAGTTCTTAAGAAGGTTCTCTATTAAGTTCTTTCTCAGTAATGGGATCCTCTATAAATGCAATCATAATTCCACTTTGCTTCGGTGTGTAGACAAGTGTGAAGAAAAAAGGATTATGGTTGATTTACATGAAGGTACCTTTGGCACCCACTCCAGTTGGAACACGATGTCTAAAAAGATCCTACAGGCAGGATACTACTAGTCCACTATGAAAGCAAACTATTATCAGCATTCGCGGACTTGTTACAAATGCCAGATCTATGCTGACAAGGTGCATGTGTCTCCAGTTCCTCTAAACATACTGACTGCTCCTTGGCCATTTGCAATGTGGGGCATCGACATGATCGGAGAGATTAGGCCTACATCTTCTAATGGGAACCGTTTCATCCTGGTATCCATTGATTACTTCATGAAGTGGGTCGAGGAAACTTCATTTTCTTCTGTTACCAAGAACGTGGTGGCCCGATTCATCAGACACAACCTTATCTGTCGGTACGGTATTCCAGAAAGAATCACTACACATAATGGTACCAATCTTAATAACACTATGATCACCGAGCTTTGCACGTAATTCAAGATCTAGCATTATAACTCTTCTCCTTATCGGCCGAAGATGAATGGCGCTGTTGAAGCTGCTAACAAAAATATCAAGAAAATCATACAGAAGATGACGGTGACATACAAAGATTGGCAAGAGATGTTACCATTTTCTCTTCATGGTTACCGCACAACAATTTGCACATCAACAGGGGAAACTCCTTTCTCTTTGGTATACGGTATGGAAGTTGTCCTGTCCATTGAGGTCTAAATCTCTTCCTTGAGGATCATGAAGGATGCAGGTTTGAATGAAGACGAATGCGTTCAGACTCGACTTGACCAATTAAACCTGATTGACGAAAAGAGGCTTGCGGATGTATGTCACGGTCAGATGTACCAAAAACGTATGATTAAAGCTTTTAACAAGAAGGTTAGACGTCAGGTATATCAGGCTGGTGACCTGGTAATCAAGGGCATCATACTGCCGCAAGGTGATCCCATGGGCAAATGGAGTCCCACATACGAAGGACCATTTGTGATCAAGAACATATTTTCTGGTGGATCCATGATCTTAACTACTATGGACGGTGACGACCTTCCACACCCGGTAAACACGGACATAGTTAAAAGATACTACTCATAAACAAAGACCCACTAGGTCAACTGGACTAGGTAAAAATTAGGGCATCCCGATGAACCAAAAGGGTTCGGGAAAAAATTAGGGATATACATTAAAAAATCTGTACACTCAGCAAGTCAAAAACCTGAAAAGGCGTCTTGGGCAAAAAGGGGTATCTCGGTGGACTGAAAACCCGAAAGGACGATCCAGGAAAAAGTTAGGGATTTAAAGCGTATAACTATGTCCCGTTGGATCACCTTACAGCTAATCTTCAGTATCAACTATCAAGCTCAAGCGGTACTAATCAATCCAATCAGCTTCAAAAAAGCAGCAAAAGGGATGAGACGCTCAGAGACATAAAGGCAATAGCAGAATGGGAACCCAATGGGATTATTTTACACAACTGTTTTTCTTTGTATACTATTTTTGTATAATTTCCATTCTTACGACGACATTCTCTTACTAGGATGTCCGTCTCCTTGTACAAAAACACTTATTCAAATTAATACAAAGTTATCTCTTTGAAAGTGCTAAACGCCTGTTTTTATTTTTCTGTTTTGTTTGTAAAACATCCAGTGATTATGTTTGAACATAAGCATTTGAATGTAATTACTGCTTACAAATATACGCATAAAAACAGAAAGACAGTTACTAATGACTTTAAGAAACGAGTCAATATTTAAGGGCTATCCACAAAATCCTCGCAGATGTTTTCCCCGACAGATATTTTCCCCAACAGGTACAGAGGCAGAGATATCCTACTACAAGGTCACTGCATGTTCTCAGTATGCAGCCTAATGGTGTCGGGTTCTCATATCCCCGGCTGGGCAAGAATATCCAATTACTTCTCTAGCAAAAAAAATCCCTAGTGAAGTCCCCAAGCTTCTCAGGATTCCCCAACGGGATTTCACGAAATCCCCAAGCAGTTCACGGAGTTTTTCCTTCCCCAAAAAAGTTTATTTCTCTAACAACGGAAGTTCATCCCCCAGTGTTTCAACTTCAACAAATTTGAAGACCTACATTTCTTCACTCCCAGCAACAATCAGGGATTTATTTTCCCTAATTAAATAATACAGCAATAGAACAGTCGATACGTTCATACATTGCATTCATACATCATTTTTACAAACATCATAGCATGCATATATCACAATCTCATTTATTTTGAGAGCATCATACAATTCATACATAATGACATCGCATGAAACTGACTTTACCTTTCCTGGTTGAGTTTGCAGAAAGACAAACACTATCAACTTATACAGCATGTCAAAGATTAATGCCCAAAACTAGACGGGAAAACTATCTACATGACCAAGTGGTATGAACTCCCAAAGCAAGACGGGTTTACTAACAAATACAACGGGCCATAGATTAATGCCCGAAACCAGACAGGGAAATTATCTATGTGACTGACAACTTTCAAGTTCCAGATTAATACCTGTAACAAGCCAGGAGAATGATATGTGGACGACCGACTATGGATTAACACTTGTAACAAGCCAGGAAAACTATCTACATAAGGATATTGAAGATTAATACTTGTAACAAGCCAGAAAAACTATCTTTCTTTCTCAGATCAGAGATTAATACCTGTAACAAGCCAGGACAACTATCTCGATGACCGATAAAAACCAAGTTCCAGATTAATATCTGAAACCAGCCAGGAGAACTATCAGTGGATGACCAACTGTGGATTAACACCTGTAACAAGCCAGGAAAAATATCTACATAAGGAAGGTGAAAGATTAACACCTGTAACAAGCCAGGAAAACTATCTTTCTTTCTCAGGTCAGAGATTAATACCTGTAAAAAGCCAGGACAACTATCTCAGCGGCCAACAATTTTCAAGTTCCAGATTAACACCTGTAACAAGCCAGGAGAACTTTCTGTGGATGACCTTTTGTACATTAACACCTAAAACTAGATAGGAAAACTATCTACACGACCATCCTGAAGCAATCTTACACGAATTCCTTCTCGTCATCCAGATGCAGTCTAACATGGATTCATCCTGAAACAGCCCTACACAGGCTCTTTCTAATACATTTTCAGATAACGCTTAATTCCATTATCCCTAGCAAGTTACTGTGAAGCCTGGATTTCAACCAGAAAAAAACAAACTTTCATCTTTCCAGTATAGAGATAACTCTTCAACAGAGCCTTGGACAACTGAAGGAACATGAACCAGTGGACTCCTCCTCAGACAGCAGGAACATGAACCCCCAAAGAGACCTCTTAGGAAGTCATCATCTACTTTGGATGGCATCTTTAAGCCCATCTCCGACGACTCTCTGTCATCTTTTCCAAATGGAATCTGTAAGCCCATTCCCACCATCATCAACCATCAGTGTTACTACATGCGAATGCAAATTTCTAGGCACTCTAGTGTTCAATCCTCTTCCACCTTCAGATCACGAAAGGTAGACATGCTAATCTAAATCCTCAGGTTTAAGAAGATTTAACATGGGCAGCTGTTGTACCCCAAAATTTGCCCTCTCATGTTTCCCAAGGTTCCTTTTACATGGGTGGTTACAAACACTTGCCAAAAGAAAAAGTGAAATTTTTTGAATGATAGAAAAGTGTCTTTCGAATGTCATGCCAACAATGTCTTTCGATTGGCATCTGAGTAATGTCCTTCAATTGGAACATCAGAGAAAAGGGTCCTTCAGTTGGAAGGTAAACAAGCTTCGATTGGGCGTCTAAAACCCTTCGACCAAGCATTGGCCCATCAGCTTCGATTACGTGTTGGTTCCCCTTTCGATCAAACATTGGTCCAAGTTTCATTTAGGCAGGAATCCCCTACAAGTTCCCTTTGATCCACAAGTACTGGCCTCATGCATGTGTATTCTGATTCACTAGGCAAAAACTTCCTCATGCTTGCCTTGGTTTCACAAGGCAAAGACCCATCAGCTTGCCTTCGATCTACAAGGGAAAATGCCCCTTTTACTTGTCTTCGATTCACAAGACAAAGGGTTTCCTCAGACATGCTTCGATTCACTAGGTGATGGCCTCTTTTACGCTTGCTTTGACCTGCCTCGTGCTAGCACCCACAAGGCATTGGCTGCCTTTGTGCCAGCTTCGACTGGGCAATGGTCCCCTTTGAAGCAGTTTTTCACACTTCGACACGCATGTTAGTCCCTTCAAAGGCGCATTCATGAGGTCCCTTCAAAGAAGCATTCATTAGTCCATTCAAAGGACACATGGTTACTGAATACAAGCTTGTCTTATGATGGGTCTTGGTCCTACATGTGGCCAGGCCCAGGGCTCTTGTGCAATGGCATTCGAAGGTGGTGACAAAGGAGGTTTCGATTGGCCAGAATGAAGTTTTCGTCTGGGTTATTTGAATCAAGCAGCAAAGGCAAGTAGATAGACTCAATCAGAGAAGCTATAACTATGGTCCATTCTAAGGAGACAACTCTCGGCCAATCGAAGAGCAAGGATAAGGTGTACTTTGAAGGCATGTTAACAAAGTGTCCTTCAATTGGCATATCAGAGCAAGATGTCTTTAGATAATCAAGCAATCAATGCAGAAGTTGACTGATCGAAGAAGCTCTAATAAAGAAATTTCTGAACACTTCGAATCAAAACTCTAGGCTAATCGAAGAGCAACGCTGAAGGGAATTCGAAGGAGCCAAAGTGTCCAGGTTCATGCAACCTACGAAAATGGAAAGAATGTAACATAAATGGATGATTTTAAAATTCTTGAAGGCCGTGTTAGAGACTTTATTCTTTCCATATTTATCAAGCTTCGACCAAAGTTGTCCCAGGCTTTCGATTCCCATCAGGTTGGAGGCCTAAAACAACTCAGAGCAAGCTGGCAGAAACGCATGATTGGACCAAATATGGCAAGTTTTCATGAAAAAATCAAATCAAATCTCTCCCTCATGATGACCAAATATTTGGTACACAAATGTTGACTTAAATATTTGCCTATATAAACCCATCAATTCCAGACGCAAATGGATCATACACGCATATACCCTGCCAAGAGAGCTACAAAAAATTGCCAAAAATCTAGCGAAGTAGTTCGAACAGCCAATTCCAGCCACATTCAGTCCATTCTAGGCGTCCCATCACCACCTTGAGGATCCCCGGAGTGCCTACCATCCCTCCTTGATGTTTATAGCATCTTAAAACAAGCAGGTTTCGTTGCTCCGGTAGGGTAAAATTCTCACGCTCCAATCTCTCAGTTCATGCAATTTAAATAAATTCGATGCAGAGATCCATACTCATGTTAATTTTTAGATTTGTTTTGAAATAGCACATTCCAGGTTAAAGAAGGAATCCAGAAACACCATTGTTAGGGTAGCATGCGATGTTTTAGTCGTATCTCTCTGTGCAAACACCTTTAGTCTAAATCAGTGCCATGGTTTTAACAACTTAGTATTTTATGATATTTTCAGATATATTGTTTTCTTGTTGTTTGTCTTAATGGTTGAACAGATGGCCCAATGGTGAAGGATGTGTGTTTGAGCTAGGAAATCTTGGGGTTTGACACCAGGCCTAGATCGAAAAGCAGTGTACCCCCCCCCCCCCCCCCCCCCCAGATCGAAAGGGATAGGTTTCTTCTCTGGATCGAAGGAGACATATTCATATCCTGGATCGAAGGAGACAAATTTATACCCTGGATCAAAGGAGACAGATTCCTTCTCTGGATCGAAGGAGACAGGTTCCTTCCCTGGATCGAAGAAGACCCTTCCTCCCTTAGATCGAAAAGCCTTAGCCTTTATCCATTTTCTTATTTTTTGGTTTTTGTTTATTTCTTTTATTTTCTAAAATCACAAAAAAAATTAGGTTCTAGTCTTTTTTTTATTAAAACTAATTTTTTTAATCAATTATTAATTACTTTAACATTTTTTTCCTCAAAAAAATAAAACAAAACAAACAAAAAGATTTATTTTCCTTAGGATTTAGACGTCCCTTTTAATTCATTTGCGTATTTATTTACTTTCGCATTTTTTCTTCATCTTATTATAACTGCTTCCCAGTTTGTAATAGTAACTAGGACTTTACTTTTCGTATTTCTATAATGTACCTCTCACAAAGCCATGTAATAGAGTAGGATTTACATTCCCGCACTTTACATTTCTTCACTTTAAATTACTATATATACTACTGTTAGTAACTTGACTTGTATGGAAAGACTAATAACAAAACGTTAGCAAACCCTAAATGCACAAGATAAATGAATTGAATTGAATCACTTGCACATGCGCACCTCTAGGGTACCCCACTTTGGTTACCTTCAGAAAAAACAGTCATGTCCCTCGAAACGGGTACGCTTTAGCAAAGACCCGTAAATCAAAAGATCATAGTCCCTCGATGACCCTACAATTGCCTTTTGGTAAATGATCTAGTCCCTAAACAGAAATTTCTAAAGTGTCTTTACATGTTGCTTTTATGAATGTACATCCCTTTGAATGTTCCTCAAAACATCCAACGATATGGCTACCTACTCACTAATAGTAGGATAGTACTGTCTAAAGGATAGGAGGAAGAGAACGACCTTTTCGAAAAAACAACTTTCAAAAGTATTTGCTTTGTTATCACTCTTGAGGACTGACACAAGAGTTATCACAAAGCAAATTGCCGCACTAAGGCACTTTCAAACTTCTTTTCAAAAAACACACAAAGCACAAAGGTATTTCAAAAATGAGCTAAGCATCTAAGAGCCCAAAGAAAACTACGGATGTAAAGGGTGCTAACACCTTCCTTTTTCATAATCTACCCCCCTTACTCAGAAAACTCTCGAAAAGGTCTTTTTCTGTTCTTTTCGCCATTTCCTTAATTTGGATAAAAGAAAAATCGGCGGCGACTCTTGCTTACCGCAACATTTGCAAACACCAAATGCAAAACCAGTATAACAGTCGGTTCTGCCACCGTATCACAGTAGCAGTTGTCTTTTGATCTGGTTCCCTTCATAACCACTTCACTCTTAACTTTTATACCTTGATAACATAGTTGACTGATACTTATCATATTTCTAGTTATCTCTTTTACAAATAATACATTAGCAAGACTAAGTTGTCCTGCATAGTCCACCTTTCCAACATCTTTGATTTCACTTTTTGACCCATCTCCAAAAGTAACATAGCTAGTGGCATGTGGCTTAATGTCCACTAGGAATTTCTTAACACCGGTCATGTGTCTAGAACAACCAATATTAAAATACTAATCCTCTCTAGTTGAGGATTTGATAGATGTGTAAGCTATGAGTCCATAAGAATCATGGTGAGGAGCTCCTCTTAAGTTTGCCTCAGTATTAACATATTTTCTTATGTAAGTTGTCATATGGTTGAGATAGCCATATAGTTTTTAACAAGAGGACTTTAAATGACCAAACAACCCACAATAATGACATCTCCATGGCTGATACATGGGACTATAATACCTTCACTGATGTCTCGGCTGATGTTGGTACATGTGACTTGACATCTTTTACTCTTGTTTAACCTTTTGAGGAACAAACTCTGCTACTTGCTTATTGTTCTTCACAACTTGGTTATTATAACCAAGACCCTTCACATTCCGAGCATTCTTCCAAATTTGAAGAATCTCATCCAGCACAGTAGAGCCATTGTTTAGCCTTCTTACAGTTTTGGTAAGATTGTCAAGTTTTTGTTTTTGAAATACTACCTCTTCTTTAAGATTATCAATGATAGATAAATGTTCTTCTTTCTCAGCCTCTAGTTGAGCAATAAATAACTTTTGCTCTAATATTGTATGACGCGTTTTTTCGTTCTTGAGGCATATCTATGTGAACCCAACTACCAATTCACTAACATTGAGTTCTCCAACATATGATTCTTTATCAAACTCACAAGTTTCTTCATCAGACTCATAAATTCCAGTCAAGACAGTCACTTGCTTGGTTAATTCTACTTCATGATCACTTTCAGATTCTCTCTTTGACCATGATACGGATAAGTTCTTCCCTTGATTTTTGAGATAGGTGGCACATTCAGTTCTTATGTGTCTATATCCCTCATATTGATGGAATTGGACACCTTTACCTTGGTTTGGCTTCTATTCAAATCTTGACTTTCTTCCCAGGTCCTAGTTTTTGTTGATGTCGAATGACATGTTTTTAGCATTTAACCTGGACTTCATCAACACCCTATTGAGTTGTCTTCCCATTAGCACAAGATCCTCATGTACTCCTTATGAGTTCATATTTCCTCTATCCTATGAGTCTTAAATACTAGAGGAAAACGCTATACTCTTCTTCTTTTCAGACCTTTCGTTGATAGCAGACTCAAAAGTCTTAAGATAACTTACAAGTTCTTCCTCTGTCATAGTGCTTAAATCTTGGGATTCTTCAATAGCAATCACCTTCATGTCAAATCTCTTTGGAAGATATCTGAGCATCTTCGTGATCAGCTTATCTTCTGATATATTTTCTCCCAGATCTTCTAAGTCATTTGCAGTATATAGAACATTTCCATCAGTAACCTTTCCAAGTGCACCCAGAACCTTTAGTGGATCCCATTCTTTGACAACATTTTTCCAGGCCTTGTTGCCCAGGGATTTTATGCACATTTCCATACGAGGTTTCCAACTGCCATAGTTGGTACCATTCATAATATGTATTTTAACCACAATTCCATCATCATTGTCCATTGTACCAGAAAGTTACTTCCCTAAATCTCACCCAGAGTCAGAGTAAGATGCCTGCTCTGGTACCAATTGAAATTTTGGCTGTCAGATCCCGGATGTCCTAAGAGATATCGAGACACCGAATCCTACTTCAACATACAACATCAGGATGTACAAAACAAAACAAACAGTGCTAAAGGTAAATAGCACACATATATGTTTACCTAGTTTAAAGCAACTCTCCTACTCTAGGGGCTACCAAACCAGAGACAAAATCAACTAGATAGTATCAATTTGTAGACCACACAGCAAACATATCAGTTTATAATCTACGCACTTAATTACTACCATTTTCTTAACTTCTACCTAAGACACACCTAGGTACGAGGCCCTCCTCAAATCCATCTTCAATCAAACTCAACGATTGGAGAAACTCTAAACACAATAGAGAACAAAAAAAGGAAGTCACTCTTCCAAGACACACAATCCTCAATGCTTAAAAGCTTATGAGAATGACACATAAATACTCAATGCTTAAAAGCTTATGAGCATATGACACATAAACATCCAATGCTTAAAAGCTTATGGATGCTTGACATAATTTACAACCCAAAGTAGTCATACTCTTCTATCAAGATGATATTAGAGAAGCTCACAAATAAGTATTCTAAAACCCTAAAATAAATACACGTAAGTTCTACCTAAAATTAGGTATACATTAGTCTATATATAACATTATTCTAGACTGGGCTGGACTTCAAAGTCGCAGCAGTGAGGTTGCACAAAGTCTGCAAAATCTTCTCCAAGAAAATAAGTCTTCAATCATTTGTTTCCTAATGTCTCCATATTTAGAAACTTTTCTTATCTCTGAAAACCAACATAAAATCTCTTATTTGTCAATCTTGGACGCCACATAAGCTAACTAAATATTCCCTGAATATTCAGTAACTAACATATTAACTGAATCATAATTGTCATCTGCTGTAAACACAATGTCATATCCTCCTGGTTGGGACATCTTATTCGATGTTTTGAAAACTGCAAGTTGGAACATCTTGTTCAACATGTTGCTGTCAAGTTCGTTTTACCAAGATTTATGCCAATCATAATTTCATAGAAATAACAAAAACTATTTTTAGAAGGAGAATGTGTGAGATATGAGAGTAACGAGATCTAAAAATTTGTGAATTAGGAGTGAGCACAACACTTCTTATATATAAAATATGTTATCTCAAAAAGAAAACAATCCATGGCCCTGACCACTCTTTAATTGATTAGGTTGTGGCACTAATCGACTATATGAACTATTTTCTCATCTTGATGATCTATCTAATTCTATAAAATATTTATAAAATTAAATTCTAGGATAATATATAACTCATATAGTACAATTACATATTGATATGTAATACAACATAACAACTCATAAAACAATTGAGCTATTACAAACAAAACAAAATTGAGTCATAGTAATAAAAATAATAAAGTTGCCGTTAAAAAATATGGAGAAATTCTAATAAGGTGATAAAATTAATGTATAATTTTTGTTAAGAACAATTTAGTATTTTAATAAAAAAATTGAGGATAATTTCGTCAAAATAACAAATAGTTTATCATAATTTCTCTCCCTCCCCTCCTCTCCAAAAAACCCCAATTTGGAGGGACGAAAATCTACTTCGGGAGGGATTCTGATTAACTTCAATCCCCTCCCTTTCTCTCGTAAAAAATTGAACCAAACATATTTATTTAAAATATTTCCTCCCCCCCCCCCCCCCCCCCTCTCTCTCTCTCTCTAAAAAAACCCAACCAAGAGAAACAATCATAGTGAACGAATCTTGATTAAATCATTAATTACAAATAAAATATCATAATAAAGATTTTAAGAATATCTCTTAAAGTGTGTTTTAACTTTGATCACGAACACGGAAGATACCAGTGTCTCTACGAAGTCCATGCAAAAACAAAATGAATGCAATACTAACCATTATTTGAGAAAGACGACAATTAGGATTAATAAGGGAAAGAGTTCACCTATTTATAAAAAAGCTACTAAAATCTTAATTATATTATTATAATTAATTTAATTAATGTTAATTCTCATTTATTTAATTAAATAATATTTAATCAAATAAATTATTTTTGTGTTAATGTATTAAATAATACAATTAACATTTAATTAAATTAAATCTTATTCAATTTAATCATTCATTTCATTGTCAATACTCTGTCTATGTGATCCTCAAGGTTCTCATAACATTGAAAATAATATTAAGTGATGTATCTAATATTATAAACAATGAATGATATTTAGTAGCACATTACTATTATCCAAGTAACAAGAAAGTCATGTGATATACATAACCTTTTTATGATAACAATTGTGTGTATAATTACACTTTTGCCATTATATTTATATTGACACAAAACATAGAATGTGTCACCCTTGTATAATCTAATATTATATTCCTTGATACTTGAGTATGCTTGATAACAACAAATAAGCTCAATATCTTATATTGACTTATTTGAGCACGACCATACATTTTATTGTCATATCGATCAAGGGAACCATGATATTGCTCATGTATATATAGGAGAGCAAATATTATATAAGTCATTCATGTCCATCAACCTTATTAATGGATTATCCACCAATCATCTTTAAGGTCATCCTGTTATGAACAATATTTGAATGAGAATAAAATTCTCAACTCCAACTCTAAGCCATAATGGTTTTAGGTAAAAGAGTGGTATACATCACTGTCACTATGAGAATAACGTATGACACTGACATAAAAAAAAGTAGTATTATCATGGTGGGTTAATCTAGTATAAATATTACTCCTAAAATTTATATCTATATAAAAGACTTAATATCTCTTATCCATGACCGCGAGATACGACCATCAGCCTACTCACATAATTGTTTAAATTTGTTAGTGTCGTCCTATATAACCGTAAAATTTGACTACATAGACTTTAAAACTAATGTCCTTATGTTTAATGAAGTCTCGCAATTAAGTGAGACTTAATGTTGAAGGTATAAGAAACATAAGAAAGGGGGGTTTGAATTGGGTTTCTAGAAATAAATTATTTTCGAAACCAACCACAAGAAGTTAGCACAAGAACAAAATAAATGAACAAAAATATTTTTATCCTGGTTCACTATTAACGAAGTTAATTCAGTCCACCCACCAAGGTGATATACCTTTATCAATAAAGGACTTAATCCACTATAATCTAACGGATTACAATCAACAAAGACCAATTGTCAATGTCTTCTTGAGAATCCTGGCTAAATCTCTAGTCTCTCAAGGAACATAACCTCAAAGATAAATTGTCAATGACTTCTTGAGTATACAGACTTATACTTAATCACTCAAGGAACAATACCTTAAAGACAAATTGTCAATGACTTCTTGAGTATACATACTAACACTTAGTGACTCAAGGAAAAAAACCTCAAAGACAAATTGTCAATGACTTCTTGAGTATACAGACTAACACTTAGTGACTCAAGAAACAATCAACTCATTGTTGGATACAAGCTTTTGTGTTTACAAGATTTCTTCTCAAAACCATATTACACAAGATTGAAGAAAAAATATTAACACAATAGTGTTAAGCAAGTTAAAGAACAAAAGTTCCTTGCTAGCAAATTAATGAGCAACAACTCCTTGCCTTACAAAAACTACAGATTTATTTTGGTAGCGTCTCAGAAATTTGAATTAGCATGAGTTTCTTCAAGATTGTTCAATGATTCCAATTCTTCCAAATCTTCCTTTTATAGCTGAAAAGAAATTTGTTGGAGGGTATCATAGGAATACCAAAATTACAAATGTCTTCTTGTAATGGTCAGTGTTAGTGGTAGACAACATAGTACCAATAGTACAATCCTTGCGCCATAATAGCAGAGTAGTGGAGGCAAGGTGATGTTGTACCTTGTACTATTACACACATGAAACCTTTTGATCTTCTCTTCTAATCTTCAGAGGCTTATGGATGTATAATGGTTGAAGAATGTGTAGAAGGATCAAAGTTAAGTCTCTAGAACCATGTCATCAGTGTCTTCATAACTTGTTCAAGCTGAACCTTGTCTTTAGAGTCTTCAGCACTTGGTCTATAGAGTTTTCACAACCTTTTCTTCACAGTCTTCACAACTTCGTTAAATATAACCATGTCTTTAGAGTCTTCATAAATTGGTCTTCAAAATATTTTGAACTCGTTCAACAGAACCTTGTTTTCAAAATCTTCAGAACATGGGAAAGAGAACTTGGAATCTTCAGAGTTTGAGAACATATCAAAAGCTCTATCATCGGAGTCACAGTCATAAGATTCAAAACTAACATTCTATCATAATCGTTGTTTTAGAAGCATTAAAGCTATGAACCACGAACTTGTATACCTAAGTGTGTTGAGTCCATAATTTGGTGATGTCACACGTAAATTCTTCAGAGTCAGAACCTGTTATAAAAAGAGCACTAAACAAACCATTAGGGTACTAAATTGTTATCTAATAACTCATATAATTTTATCATCAAAACTCAAGGCCAGGTGCAGAACCAAATCTTGTTCTTACAATCTCCCCATTTTTTATGATGACAAAACCATATATTTTGGTAAAAAATTTATATCAGTTTAATCACATAAAAACAATTATGATTTATCTAAATAACTCCCCCTGGGTTCTATATTCCCATAACTTGTTTAATCTTGTTCAGAGTTTCCCCCTGAGTTTAAGACTTAAAGAAGTTTTGAGAAAATAGCACGAAATAATCAGAACGAAGGAATACTTCCCCGATTGATATACCATCAGAGTCTGACTAGCGATGTAGAAATCTCCACCTCGGATTCTGGCTTGCTAGTAGAGTTTGATGAGGTATCTGACCTGGTTTACTATTAGAGTCTGAATAGTGTTGCATAAATCTTCATCTCAGATTCTGGCTTTACTTTCAGAACACTATGGTGCACAGAGTCTTGTTGAACTTTTTCATATCCTCATCAGAGTTTGGTTTATGGTATCAGAGCCTTGTATCATAGTCTGGTTGAATTTTCTTCTTGCAGAAATCTTACAAGCCATGACTTTTGGATCTCTAGCTTCTGAATCTCCTTCAGAGTCCCAGAATTTTCCTGTTAAGAAAAATTCAGTGAACTTTCTAAAAGTTCCTGAGTCAAATAAAGTTAGTGGCAAAAACATCTGAACATGTTTGGGAACAAGATTCAGAGAATAGATATATCAAAATCATGTCACTTTCTTCCCCTTTGTCAGAAATCAAAAAGATTTAAAGAGACAAAAGTAAAAATTTTATTAACCGAAGACCAGTTGTACAAGAATTTTAGAAACGCATAAAGAAAATTTCTGGAGTTCTAAAAAAACAAAGGTAAAAATAAAGGTCTAAGGGTTTGGTGGAGGTGGAGGCAGAATCCTGACCATGGATTTCTTCATCATTTTGGCAAGCAAAGTGATAGCTGCATCATAATGATCAACTCTTTCATCTTGCTTGTCCAAACAAGTTTTGATTAAAACATTAGTCTTCTTCAACTCATCTATAGTTTCCTTTATCCCATAACGATTCTCTTCAGCAGTAGCAGTCTCCAACAACCCAAAAGACAAACCGTTGTTATACCCCAAATTTGTCAGCCATGTTTCTACCTATTAAATTATTTTTAAGCTTCTGTTTAATAAAAAATTTAGTTTATTTTTACTAATTTTTTAACACTAATTTATTTTTCTTATTCAAAAAATTTATAAAAAAAAGTTTGTTTGTTTAAAATAGCAAATATGCTACCATCCTTCTTAATTTTTAAATGCTACTTTTATTTCGAATAATTAAGATAACACAGTTGGTAAGGGGGCACAATAAGAATATTGAACATAAGATTTCGCATTTGATTCTCATTACACTATTTTTTATATTTTATTCTTTTTGTGTTTTTTCACTTAAAAAGGATAAAATGTCATTTTTAGATTTTTTGTTTGTTTTCTATTTTAAGGTTATTTTAAAATTATTTTTTATTTTTCAAATATATGATTTTTATGCATTTAATAGTAAAATTTGTAAATAAATAAATAAAATCTTTTCAAATCAATCTCAATATTGGAAATAATCATGAACAATACCAGATTTGTGATCTTGATCACCAAGTCATGAATCAGATCTCGATCAATTGTCAATCTTCATAATCATGCCATAATTATATTGTTGTACCCCAAAATTTTCCCTCCAATATTTCTCAAAACATTTCAAGTGAGATCCTCAAATTGCTCAAGGAAGTCCAAGGGTTGACCAGACAAACTCCCTCCTAAGACAGTCTACCTCAAATTAGGGTTTCATGTTGCATCAAGATACTTGAGCCCAAGGGATCCCAAATGCTCACCATTGTCAAGTTTCAAGCCTTGCAAAGGAAGTTTGCTCAGTCAATTGCTCAAAGGCCTGAAAATCGACTGTGCTAAGGGAAAAGTCAATTGTGGCCCACATACAGTCAAACTTCAAGAATTTTGGTCAACATACTAATTTTGAAGTGTTATTCATCATTTGATCAAGGGTTGATCATGACTCTTCAAGGATTGCTCACAATTCATCAAAACCCAAAAGTTGCTAAATTAGGGTTTTGTAGGAAAAGTCAACTCAACTTTGACCAAGCATAACTTTATCATACTTTATGATAAATGACCCATCAAAAGCTCATTTTGAAGAGGATTCAATGCCCTACAATTCATCTTCATCTCCCAAGTTCAAAATATGCACTCTCAAGAATTTATGAATTTGGACATTATAGGTCATTTTGAAAAGTCAACAAAAACACCTTTTTTGTCAAAGCTTCATACATGAACATGGAATACCAAATTGAGATGAGACCAAAAGGGTTGCTTAGGGGACATCTCAAGATTTCTAAAAAGTCCAAGAACACCTTCAAAGAGTCAAAATTTAGGAAGTTATGCATTGGTGAAGTTGACCTTTTTTTGCAAAATTGCCAAAAGTTAAAAATGCCTCAAATTGCAATTTTTGCTAAATGGGCCTAACTTTTTGCACTTATTTTGAGTTGGTAGCATGGTCCACGAGCCCTAGATCTTCCCATTTGTATTTATCCTATTTTTTCTATTTATTTTGATTTTTTATTACAATTAAATCAATTTAAATCAAAACAAATCATGAAAAAATCCAAATCATTGAAATCTCAAGATCTTGCGCATATTTCAGGTCCTATATCCAGCTAGCAAGTGAATCAATTCGTGCAAGGCATGGGTGGGCACAAAAAGATTGATTTTTGACCTATTTTGGAAAGATTTTCAAGTGAATCAAATCAAGATCAAAAGCCATAATTGATAAAGATTGAATGGAGTTTTGTAAACCTAATTCATTCAGTAGTATATAGTGAACATTTGCAGACCTAGAACACAAGGTTTGGAGGCGTGTGGAAAGAGAACAAAACTTAAAAAAATCAAAGAAAAGTGGTAATCTGTTTTGCTACTTCCAGACGTTTTCAAGGTCCCCTAGCCATCTCATTCGATTCCCGGGATTGCAAGGAAGTTGTACCAATCCAGAACAAGCACTTTCCAGCGTTAGAACTCTCTGTAAGTCAGCCACGACCATGGCTTCTTCTTGAAATCGAATTGCATGATTCTGGCACTTATAGCATGAAATACTTACATATTATTATTCCTTGAAGCATTTTCAAGCTATCTATAACATTCAATTGCATTTTTGTGGACTGTATCAGAATTTACCATTATTAGGGTTTTATGCTTCATTTTAGGATATTTTGGTACAGGTGAAATTGGTCCACAAGAAGGGTACCATGATACTCAGCAAGCCAAGACGAGTTGATTCATGGCATTAGGTTTCATTTTTTATGCATGTGTGTGATTTTGAGATATGCAGGGTGTATAGCTACAGGCATTCGTCTGTAGGTAAAGGTCACTGAACCTTTTAGCCACGGAGAGAGGACATGGATGAAGGCGTGGCAAGCAACCATTCGCCCGTTTGAAAATTTGCGCGCTGAATTAATATATTATGTTTCCTTAATATTTAATGATTATTTTGTCCTTGGTATACAACAAAAACATGCAGCGTAGTTGGTAGCAAGGCTAGTGGAGAAATCCATGGGGCCTGGGTTCGAATCCCAGGTCCTCCCATTATTTCATTTTTTTTTTCATTGTTTGATCAGGCGCATGCATAGATAAGAAGTCTACCATGTAACCTCAAGGTTCCTCCATTGGGTCTCTAGATGGCCAGATCTAAAGGCCATCAGATGAAGGAGCATCATAGGCCTTGGTCAACATGCAGTAGGGAATCTGGGAAGTCAAACGTGGACCTCTAATCTTGGGCCAAGAATTACTAGCAGCACACCCCTCTAATTGTTGTCCACAGGCCCATTTTCTAGTTTTCTTTTCTTTTTATATTTTCCTTATTTAATTTATTTAATTAGTTTATTTAATTTTAGGATAACTTTAATCCTTTTTGTAAATAAATTAAAAATAATTAGAAAATTAGGGTTTTAGTTTAATTTAAATTCTATTTTCTTTTTTTCTTAAAAAATAACCAAAAGTATAAAAATAGGTCATGTAAATTATTTTCTTTAAATTAATTAAATTACTAATTAGATTTGTATTTATTTTTAAAAGCCTATCTTCTTTTTTCTTAAAAATAATCAAAACAACAAAAATAATTTTTTTCTTTTGATTAGGTTAGACGGGGTCAAAACCGTAGTTCTCTCTCGTTCTCGATTCATCGCGTTTACTTATTTTTACCATATTGATGTAATTGCTCACAAGTTGTAATAGATTAATTAGGACATTTTTCCCTTCATTTATCGTTTGTTTTACGGGTTGTTTTTTGGCTATGTAATTAATACCCGAAGCCTTGTAATAGCTTAGCTTTACTTTCCGCACTTTAAATTCTGCAAAATATTAACTGTTAGATGTATGAATATTAGGGTTGCATGACAAGAATGTATGTAAACTTTAAAATGGTTAGCGAACCCTAAATGTGCGAAGATAATAAACTTGAAATTGAATCACTCGCACATGTGCACACCTAGGGTATACTCCCACTTCGGTTGCCTTCGGTAAACGATCATTAAGTATAGGGTATTTTAGTGGTCACTCTTTTGTCTCAAAGATCAAAGTTGCCTCGGAAAGGTTGCCTCGGAATTGTTGCCTCGGATATTGATCTTAAGACATTAGGGTTATTACTAAGACGTCCTAACGTTGCTTTAGTGACCGTACGTCCCTCTTCGAATTGACCCTTAAAAATCCAACGACGGTGCTACCTAGTCACTAATAGTGGGATAGCGTTGTTTAAAGGAAACAAACATAGAACAATTCTTTTTTTCGAGTAGGTAGATGCTAGTAGGTACTTGCTCAAAACAAACAAACTTTTCACACTTACACTCTTTACAAACAAAGTTTTCAAAAACACTTTGTTACACTCTTGAAGACAGAATCAAGGGTTAAATCGAAGTAAAACAAAAACTTTTCAAATCACACAAACACAGAAGCAATTTTTAAAATGATGAGCAAGTACCTAAGAGCCTGTAGAAAACTACGGATAGAAAGGGTGCTAATACCTTACCTTTCTATAATCTACCCCCCGTACTCAGAATATCTCAAAAAAGGAATTTTTCTGTGCTTTTTTCCTTTCCAGTTGGATAAAATAAAAGTCGGTGGTGACTCTTGCTTAACGCGACATTTTGCAAACACAAACGCAAAACGAAAACCAGCATCCAAACAGTTCCGGTTCTGCCACCGTATCACATATATCAATCTCATTCAATACTTAACATAATTATATTCTATAAAAGCTCTATAGTTTCACATTGTAGAGGCATCCACAATTCACTAAACTACTCTCCCAAAGTTGTTACTTTTTACATCGAAGAAGAAGAACAACAACAAAACCTAAAGCCTTCATCAATCTGAGAAGGATTTTCGTGCCAATGAAAAAAAGTAAAGAATTCAACAGGATCAAGAAGTAGGAAAGAAAAAAATTTAATTGAGTCATGACATTAGAGGTTGATACTATTTTCTTCCGTATTCCTGACTATGTATTTAAATCTGATATTTGATGTAGGTTAAAACCATTCATGTTTAAGTGTGGTTCATTTGCATATTCGACTTAATATGAAATTTTGATTCTATTGTTGTGTGTTTATTTCCTATTTAATTTGTTCTAATTTTGCTTTAACCTTTGATTTATGCCAATACTTACTTTCGTGAAACAAAATTTCACATTAAAAGAAATTTACTTTACAATAATATAAAAATGTATAAGGAACTGGGTTTCAATATAATTCTTAAACGACTGAGTCTTACATGTTTTTTCTCTGTTGAAAAAAATTTGGTATAATGTTGTGTAACTCTAAGGGTCGGGCGCATTGCTTAGTCCATTCCATTTTTTTGCGTATAAATCACTAATTCTCCATATAAGCTGCATAAGTATTCATGAATTTGCACTTGTCTCTTTGTTTTAAAAATATAATAATATGTGAATTATTAAATGGTTCATAGTAGTATATATTTAGTAGGGTTAAATATACTTTACCCCCTTGCAATAGTAGTGAGTTTTGATTTATTCCCCTACTAAAAAAAATTTCTTTTCGCCCCTTAAAAAATATAGATTCTCAAACAGAAAACCTTGTACCCCATGATTCCCTATGAGTTTCATACGTGGCATTAGATTCTTTGCTGACTATGTTATTAAAATCCATACAGAGTCAACCATTTTACATGAGTCGATACATAACACGTACATGTCGACACATAATGAATTGAATTTTTTATTTTTGATGATAAAACGTGTTATGTGTCTATGGATGGAGTTATGTATCAATGCATACAAGTTGAAAAATGTTTTCCAGGGACATCAACATATCATGTGTCGATGCATGAAGTTATGTATCGATGCATAAAGGTTGGAAATTGTATTCCAGGAGCATCAACATGTTATGAGTCGATGCATAGCATGGATGTGTCGACTCATACTGAAGCAGAATCGTTTTTATGATTCTTTACTTAAGTATGTGTCGATGCAAAGCTCTTTGTGTCGACTCATAAAAGTATTTTATGTGTAAAACACATTCTTAACTTTTTTTTAAACATGTTATACTATATTTTTACAATGCACACATATAGATAAAATCATTTTTAACATTCATTGATTATTTCACACATATTTGCTATCATTCAAAACTAATTATGTGAGGGGTTGCTCACAAAGGATTCATTACATGAAGGCATAAGTAGAACAAAATGCCAATGTCATTACAAAAGAGCATAATAGCCTAACAAACCATAAGGACACAAAATGTCAATGTCATTATAAAAGGGCATAACAGCCTAACAAACCATAAGGACACAAACAATAACTTAATGCCAAAGTATCAAAAGAGCATAATAGACAGTACAAACATAAGACTACTTCTTCTTAGATTTCTTCATTGCATGTTTAAAACCACTTCCTTCTTCTTCTGTCAAATACATAGGTTGCTCGGGGTTTGAACCTGGCCCTTTGATTGGTTTTTGAAACCACTGGTTTTTGAAATTACAAGTACATGATCTCTTACGGATGGCATATCAAAAATCATCTAGGGAGTTGAATTGCATACCCCACTGAAATTTAAAATCCTAATTTAAATTCTCTTTACTAAACTTTTCAAACTTTGGCACTTTCTCTTTATCACTATCAGATAAATCTGGGTCAGAGCTATCCAATTCATCACTCACATACTCTTCATCCTTTCAACTTTTCTGCTTGGACCCACTCATAAATTCAGCAACAGAAGTACTCTAATTGATGGGTTTAGTTACATCAATCCCTTCAAAACCATCTAGAATAGCAGTGACCCGTTCATCCTCACTATCACCCAACCCTTGTACGAAATGGTCATCACATCCTTTCATCTTAACATTCTCATTGACACACCTTGGACTACTTACTAAGGCTCCAATATGAGTAACATCATGCTTCACAAAAATTTCTCCGTCTAGTTGGGTCGCACACGCGTATGCAGCAAAATCATAACATCCATCATCCTTCCTAATCTGGAAATAATTTTCATCTATTTCACGAATTAAAGTCCATGTTCTATAAGTTCCCTGCTTGTAACCCCAACCGGTAACCAGCCCATGGGTGCTAAGTGTAACACCTGTAATTTAATTAATTATTTAATTAAATTATTTTTGGAATATTTGTGAAGTTGTATTGTGATTAGTTGGATTTAATTATTTTATTAAGTGGTGAAATAATATTAGAAGGGTGATATTATTTGATGTGGGCTTGTTTTAAAGGAATAGAAGTAGTAATAAGGGGGTGTAGTAGTCTTAAGCCCATTAAGGCATAAAGAGAATAATAGGGTTATTTTATTATTGTTAGAATAAGGAGAAAAGAAGAAGCAGTAAGAAGAATAAGGGTTGGAAGAAGGAAGAATGTGAAAGATGTTGGAAAAGAGGAAAAGAGGCAGAACGGAAATTCAACGGGAAAAGTTATAGTGCAACCTTCAATCCAAGGTAAGGGTGGGGTTCTGACTCTATAATAGGGTTTATGATGATTGGTTTATGGGATTAGATGTGAAAGTGTTGTTTTGTTCATGATTGAATTATATGTTGTTATATGATGAGAATTGATGATTGAAAGATGAATAATGATGTCCCAATGCTGTATAAATGATGTAGAATTATAGGATAATTATAGTTGATGATTATCTATGATTAGATGATGTTTTTTTGGCTTAAAGTACGGAACTCGTAGTTAAAATGCAGAGAAATCGCAGAAATTATTCATGACAGAGAAGTATGTGTCGACCCCAAATGTTATGTGTCGATACAAGAAGGCTTGTAGACTCAGGATCAGTCGACACGAAGGAGTCATGTGTCGATACAAGAAGGCTTAGAGACTCAGGATGAGTCGACACGAAGAAGTCATGTGACGATACATGAGTACTTTTAGACTCAGGATGAGTCGATCCGTAGGAGCATGTGTCGATACATGCAGTGTTGCAGACTCAGTATGAGTCGATATAAGAGAGTATGCATCGAATTATGTTGCATGTTCAGTTCAGTAAGCGTCGACCCAAGGCGTTATGCATCGATCCATGTTGTCTGGTTTTTGGCAGAATCGTTTGGAAAAGGCTGTAAGTTGAGTTTTCGGACTCCGTTTGAGGTACCGTTCAAAGTGTTAAATAGCTAACGTGATGAACTTTATTCTTAAGGATTAAAATGAATAATAGGAAGGGTAATCCTAGTATCCAAGTTAGGAATCTGATTAGTTCTCGTGTTGATCTTTATGTTGATTTTTGTGAAGAATGATGAGGATGAGATGATTATAGATTGTTGTTTGGTTTGTAACAGTAGGATTAATGATGATAATGATGTAGTATTACAGAATAGTAATATGAAGAGGTTTGGTAATTTATAAGTAAGCCTTAGTTGATTAATTAGTTATATGCGAATCATGTTGTAGGCATATGGCCAGCGTTGCATGATTGACGAATTGTTGTTGTAATGTTGTTGTGGATGAATTGCTGTGAATTATGATGATATATGATGTTTGATGAATTACGATGATATATGACATTTGATGAATTATGGTGATATATGATGTTGATGAAAGATGTTGAGATGCCTCTAATAATTGGCAACTATTAAGATGTAGGCTTATGGCCAACGATGATGTTATGTTGAGATGTTGTTAATTAATGGTGTTGTTATTACATTCATGATTGTGTCACATACATTGCATTTCAAGATGGAGCTTATGCTCGTTAAGATGGCCTGTATTGGCGAATATTAAGATAAAGGATTATTCCTTGTTGATGCCTCTATTTATTGGCAGATTTTTAAGATGGGAGTTCTGCTCCAATGGTACCACATGCATTTGCATAGTATTGAATCACATTATATGATTTCATAAAGAAGTTGTGCATTGGTGTTGTGAATGTGTATTATTGTTTCAATTATTGTTGATTATAAGATGAGAAGTGGTGATGTTATGTGATCTAATTTAATATATTAATTATCATACGCTTTATTATATTGTTAGATATCTCACCCCTTCTGTTTGAATGTTGCCCTTATGTTGGTAACATGCAGGTAATCGAGAGTGAAGGTTGTATACCTTCAATAGTTTGAGTCGGTGTCATTGCTCTGATATGTAACACTTGGGGGGATGAACGCTTGTTGCTTTTAATTGTTGATTATCCAGTTGTTGGACTTTAAGATGATTATTATTAAAATTGTGTTGTTTTGAAGTTGTTGTATCAATGATAAAGATGTTATTAAGAATTCCACTGCGTAGATGTTTAAATTGTTGAATTAAGAGATTAAATTGCTATGCTGATGGTTCATCCGAAGTTTTAAAGTGTTATGTATCCACGATGAATGCAATGAGTTTTTAATGATGAATTTGTGGCATCCCGATTTGTTTGCGTGAATGATTTTATTACTATGATTTATTTATATAATTACCGAGCAGAATTGGGGTGTTACAAAGTTGGTATCAAAGCAAAAGGTTGGTCTGACCTTGTTGTCGAGTCGTAGTTGTCTAACAATCGAGTATTGTTAATTTGAGTTCTAGCCGTTGTTTATGTTGTAGTGATAAGTTGAGATGGCTGGAAGGAATAATGTTGCACTTGTTGTTGCTCTATAAGCAATGGCTCATGCGATGGAGAATCAGCCGAATGCTGACGGGAATGCTGGATCTCGTAGTTTGGCGACTTTCCAGAGAGAGAATCCACCTACGTTCAAGGGAAAGTATGATCCTGACAGAGCATTGGATTGGTTGAAAGAGATTGAGAGAATCTTATGTGTGATGGACTGCACTCCAGCGCAGAAGGTTCGATATGGTACTCATATGCTAGAAGTTGAGGCTGATGACTGGTGGCTAGAGACCTGTCAGAGATTGGAAGCTGCAAGTGAGAATGTCACTTGGGTTGTGTTATGTAGGAAATTTCTGAGGAAGTACTTTCCTAAAGATGTTCGGGGTAAGAAAGAGATTGAGTTCCTTGAGCTAAAGCAAGGAATTATGTCGGTTGTTGAGTATGATTCCAAGTTTTCTGAGTTGGCTAAGTTTTATGCGCACTATGCTGAGGCAGATGCTGAGTTTTCGAAGTGTATCAAGTTTGAGAACGGGTTACGCCCGAAGATCAAGAAGGCTGTTGGATACCAGAAGATCCGTGTCTTTGCTGATTTGATTGATAGTTGCAGAATTTATTAGGAAGATAATAATGCTCATTACAAGATTATCAGTGAGAAGAGGGGTGAGCACCAACAGAATTATGGTAAACCTTATGATACCCCAACTGGTAAAGGTAAACAGAAAGTTGCTCAGGGTCAGAGGACTAGTGGGGGAGATGCTCATGCTGGTGTGGTTTATTTCAAATGTGGGAAACTTGGGCATAAGAGTAATGTGTGCACTACTGAAGTGAAGAGGTGTTTCCGTTGTGGTAAGAACGGACATGTTGTATCTGAGTGCAAGCATAAGGATGTAATTTGTTTAAACTATAGTGAAGAAGGGCACATTAGCAGTCTGTGTCAGAATCCGAAGAGGGCGCAGATAAGTGGTAAAGTGTTCGCTTTGGTTAAGGATCAGAAAACTATTAAGGACTGACTTATCAGAGGTACATGTTTCATTAATAGTACTCCTTTAATTACTATTATTGGTACCGGTGCTACTCATTGTTTTATTGCTGCTGATTATGTTGAAAGATTAGGACTTATGTTGTCTTCTTTGAATGGAGAAATGGTCGTCGATACTCCAGCCAAGGGGTCGGTGACTACTTCTTTTGTGTGTTTAAAGTGTCCCTTGTCGATCTTTGACAGAGACTTTGTTGTTTATTTGGTTTGTTTACCGTTAAGAGGTTTAGATGTGATTTTTGGTATGAACTGGTTAGAGCATAACTGTGTTTATATTAACTGTTATGACAAGTCTGTGAGGTTTTCTACTCCTTAAAAAGAGGAAAATAGTCTGTTGTCTGCTAAACAGTTGAGGAAGTTGATGCAAGAGGAAGCACAAATGTTCTCGTTGATGGCGTCACTATCTGTAGAGACTCAAGCTATAATTGAGGAATTGCAGGTGGTGTGTGAATTTCCCAAAGTTTTCCCTGATGAAATTCCTGATGTACCGCCAGAGTGGGAAGTTGAATTTGCAATTGATCTTGTACCTGGTACCAGACCTGTGTCTATGAAACCATACAGGATGTATGCATCTGAATTGTCAGAGTTGAAGAAGCAATTAGAAGAATTACTTGTAAATAAGTTTTTAAGACCAAGTGTATCTCCGTGGGGTGCTCTAGTGTTGTTAGTGAAGAAGAAAGATGGAAGTATGAGGTTGTGTGTTTATTATAGACAGTTGAATAAAGTGACGATTAAGAACAAGTATCCGCTTCCAAGAATAGATGACTTGATGGATCAATTGGTGGATGCTTGTATGTTTAGTAAGATGATTTGAGGTCGGGTTACCATCAGATTAAGATGAAAGCTTCCCAAAGTAGACAGAAGTGTTATCATGACAAGTGAAGGAAAGGTTTAGAATTTCAAGTGGGTGACCATGTGTTTTTAAGAGTTACACCTGTGACTGGTGTTGGGCGAGCATTGAAGTCTAAGAAGCTCACTTCTCGTTTTATTGGACCATATCAGATTTCGGAGAGAGTGGGGAATGTTGCTTATAGAGTGGCTTTACCGCCTGTGATACGGTGGGAGAACTGACTTGGCTGTTTTGCATTTTATCACAAATGTTGCGGTTAGCAAGATTCTCCACCGTTTTTTCTTTTATCCAAAAGGAAAGGTGAAAAAGCACAGGAAAGACCTTTGAGATTATTTCTTGAGTTCGGGGGGTAGATTATAAAAAGGGAAGGTATTAGCACCCTTTTCGTCCATGGTTTTCCAGGGGCTCTTAGTTACTTGCTAGATCACTTGCTTTTGTTTGAAAATGTGCTTTGTGTGGTTTTTGAAAGTATTTTGTAAAGATGACATTGTTTAGGAAATATTTGTAATGATTCTCGTTCGTAGGAATGTATACAAAGATGTTGATCTTTTTGAAAATGTTTTCAATTTTGTAAGATGTTTGGAAATGTGTGTGTTTATTTTGGAAATAGAAAGGATATTTGTTTTGAAATGAAGCAAGTAATTAAGAGCAATCTACCTACTCAAATATCTTTCTTGTTCATTTTCTTTTCCTTTGATATTGCTGTCTTACCATTGATTTGGTAAACAACCCTATCTTTGGATATAAACAGTACGGGCGAGGGTCATCGTATAACCATGATTAGCAATATTGCAAGGTATCTTAGCATTCTTTTGTTTGAGGGACTAAGATCATTTTTAAGGCAACTTTAGATAGCGTCATCGAGGGACTATGATCTTGTATTTGTTTGTTTTTGCTAAGACACCTTACATGCATAATATGACCATTTTGTATAAGGCAACTAAGTGGGGTAACCCTAGGGGTGCTTGTGTGCAAGTGTGTCATTTTCATGCTTGATTTTGTCTTGCATTAGGGTTTTCTATTTGATTGGTTTTATCTTGCCATACAAATCATAGTTACTAGCATGTTATGTAAAAGCGATAAATTGCGAAATTTAAAGTTACTACGCTATTACAACATTTGTGGGAGGGGGATATACAATTTATGAATGGGGATTGCAATAATATAAACCTAATTAATCTATTACAACCAAATTGAATATGTACAAATATTGGAATAAATAATATACAAGATGAGTTAAATATGCAAAGATGTGTAAATGCAAAGAAGAGTTTTGTTTGTTTTTTTTTATATGGAAAAGCTTTAACCTAAAACCTAATTAGAAAATAAGTAAATCAAGATTAACTTAAATCAATTAAGAAAAGAAAATATTTTTAGAAAAGATTTTTGAATGAATCCTAATTCTATTTGATTAAAAAGAAATAAATTTCTTTAAGAAAAAGTAAGTATTTTTGTATTTTTTTATCTTGAAAATAATATATGGCATTATGAGATATTTTGGTATTTTTTATACTAAAATAATATGTTTAATGGGTGTGAAGAAAAATAAATATTTAAACAGTTCTAATTTTAATTTACAAATTTAATTAATAAAAATGGATAATATATAACTAAATAGAAAAAAAGAATTTGTGAGAAAAATAAAATAAAGTAAGCTAAAATATAAATCTATCATTTTTATATTTTTTATGATTTTTAATATTAAGAAAAATATATTTAAGAAAATAAAATAAAAATAAAAATAAATAAATAACATGATATGGGTTAGGGGTGTCATAAGCAGACAGGATGTAGGCTGTTAGAAAAAATCACAAGGCCCATGCAACTGAAGCCCATGCGCTGCAAAAGGACAAAAAATGGAAAAATGTGAGAAAATTGCAAAAGGCATCGCGCTGAGGCTCGAACCCATGACCTCTAGCATTTTTGTGTGCTGCCTTACCACTGGGGCGGCTGTACATCTGTTTATATAAAAAAAAAGCACAAATATATATTAGAAAATGCCTCCTGAAGGCAACTTCATCTTCAACCTTGAGCCATGACCGGGTCACCTATATCTCTCTCATTTCTCCATAAAAATGGAAAGTCCAAACATGAAAATTATGGTGTTTCTTCCCACGAGTTCAACCATATAATTTATGTAAATTAACAGTCAAAGATCAAAGCTAATTTTACTTTCCCTAATTTGAAACCTAATTTTTACATAAATTTCAAATCCAAAATTCTCTATACACAGTTAATATAAATGAAAACTATGAACATGGTTAGCTTTAGGGCAAGGATATCTACATTTTACTTTCAAAAATCAGGACCAAATGATGCTTGTATGAAGAGATAAAAGTTTGATTTTTTACCTCTTTCAGCTGGAATCGTGAATGGAGTTTGAGCGAGTCTTGAGAAGGCCTGAGGATCCGTTTAGCTTGCCTGGACCTCCCTGAGTGTATTCCAATCCTTACTTTGTCTTGAAAGTCCATGAATCTCCCTACTAAATTCAACCGGCAAGCTCAATATTTGAAAATGGTGGATGGTGCAGGAGGAGTTACAATGAGGGAACAAGGGTCTGGATCACTTAGATATGAGGTATATTAAGTGTTTGGGTGGTTAAAACTCAATACGCACGAGTGGATTTAGAGATGGTTGTGTAAGGTTCAAAACTGTCAAGTTATGGCAGATTTTCAGTTGCAAAGTTTTTTGGAGTCTTTCTGAGTCTTAGCATTTGTGTGTTATGTTGCAATACATTTGTGATATGTGTATGGAAAAGGTTAGAGATCAACTCCACTCCAGGTTTCTGAGTTATAGCCTTTTGGCTCTATAACTTGCTTTTGAAGAAAAGTGAGGAGACAAGTCTCTAAGTATGGTACAAGCCTGATCTGAGTTGGTAGAGGCTTTAGGCAAGTTGATTTTGGTTTTGACTTTGCTTGTGTGCAGAGAAAAGAATTGAGAGGCTCAAGAAGTTGAAAATTGCAAAAGTAATGCTTTATCAAAATGGAAATGGCAACTTTGTGCCAAAAATGGAATTGTAACTTGGATAAAGGCTCCAGTGCTTGGATTAAAGCTCTATCAGCTATGTAAACATTTAATTATGGAGTAAGAAACAATTTTGAGGCCAGAAAAGCAAAGATTATGCAGCCTAGGCTTGGATTTGAATTTTTGTTCATCATGAGATGGCTTGAAATCAAAGTGATAAATCAACAACTTCATCTCTTCGATTCTCCCTGCTCAGAAATGATCTCAAGGAGTTCTTGGACATTTTGGAAATCTTGCAATGTTCTCTACAACTCATATTTGAATTTCTTTTAAAAATTCCCTTTGGAACTATGTGAAAAAATGGCATGAAGTTAGGTCAAAAATCTGCCTAACTAGGGCAAAATTTCACTAAGTTATTTTAGTTCATGAGCATGTATTCACAAAATTATATCTTGAGATCCAAGCATTTTTAGGAGAAATTGTGTGAAGTAAAGTTGTAGATTTCATGGATATCTACAACTTTCATATTGGAAGTTTCCTTTGAATCATCTTACATCATGGCTCAAAGTTGAGAAAAAATAAGAAATTTTCTATACTTAGAAAAATTTCTAAGTTAAGAAATTTCAACTTTTCACAAAAAAAATCTTAAATCCTTGATTTCTTAATGAACAAGTTTCACATTTTGACATGTTTTGATGAATTATGATCTTTGGCACTTGATTTTGACCAAAAAGTTAGAGTTTGACTTTTCAGTATACAGTTGACTTTTGATCAGTTGACTGCAAAATTCATTTGAATTCCAATGGATTTGTAATGTTTTGAATCATGTTATTAGGTCAAGATGATGCAATTGAACTCTTGAAATCATACTTCAAACCAAATGACCATTTGCTAGGTCAAAAATCAGAAATTGCCATGTTGTTAGTCAAAACCATAATTTTGACCATTTTGCCCTTTTGATGATTTGATCAAATTTCTTGAGGAATTGTGGTCCAAACTTGATCAAATGATACATATGAGTCTAAGATGTTGATGTGGATAAAACATTATGAAGTTTGACTGTAAATTGGACATGGTTGACTTTTTTTACCAATACAACTGATTTTTAAGTCAACTGTTCAATTGACTGATCAAAAGTGTGATTTAGGGCTTGAAACTTGACATGATCAATCTTGGGGGTACATAATGATCCTTAAAAGTCATATGAAGCGTTGATAGTCCAAAAATCCTTGTGCAAACTCAAACCCTAATTTTGGTCATCAGTGCATGAGGAGATGTCTTGAGCTGGTCAAATCTTAATCCAGTCTTGAGTCAAAGAGATCTTATGAGAAAATTCTTGATAAGTGAGAGGGAAAATTTTGGGGTACAACAGCTACCCCTGTTCAATCTTCTTAAACCTGAAGAGTTAGACTGGCGAGTTTTTCCATTCGTGACTCTCAGGTGGAAGATGATTGGACACTAGAGTGCCCAGAAATTTGCACTCGGTGATGCGATGGTAGAAGGAGTGGGATTATAGATGCCATTTGGAAAGGTGATAGAGAGATGTGGGAGATGGGATTAAATATGCCATCCAAGAGTGGTTGTTGAATTTTAATTTGTAAGTTGAAAGAATGAGTATCAGAATTGCGTCCGTGTTTGGAGCGTGTCTGAACTGTATCTGAAAGTTGACTTCTGAATGAGTTATCAGAATGGAATCCATGTCTGGAGCGTATCTGAACTGTATCTGAAAGTTGAATCTGAATGAGTATCAGGATGGAATTTGTGTCATGGAGCGTATCTGAACTGTATCAGAAAGTTGAATCTGAATGAGTATCAGGATGGCATTCGTTTCATGGAGCATATCTGAACTGTATCTGAAAGTTGAATCTGAATGAGTATCAGGATGGCATCCGTGTCTGGAGTGTATATGTACTGTATCTGAGGAGTTAAGTCTGAATGAGTATCAGGATGGCATCCGTGTTTGGAGTGTATCTGTACTGTATCTGAAAGTTGAATCTGAATGAGTATCAGGATGACATCCGTGTCTAGAGCGTATCTGTACTGTATCTGAAAGTTGAATCTGAATGAGTATCAGGATGGCATCCGTGTCTGGAGCATATCTATACTGTATCTGAGAAGCTGAGTCTGAATGAGTATCAGGATGGCATCCATGTCTGGAGCATATTTGTACTGTATTTGAAAGCTAAGTCTAAATGAGTATCAAAATGGCATCCGCGTCTGGAGCGTATATGAACTGTATCTAAAAGTTGAATCTGAATGAGTATCAGAATGCCATACGGGTCTGGAGCGTATCTGAATTATATCAAGAAGTTGAGTCTGAATGAGTATCAGGATGGCATCTGTGTCTTGAGTGTATCTGTACTGTATTTGAAATCTAAGTCTGAATGAGTATCAGAATGGAATCCGTGTCTGGAGCGTATCTGAACTGTATCTGAAAGTTAAATCTGAATGAGTATCAGAATGGCATCCGGGTCTAGAGCGTATCTGAATTGTATCAAGTTTTGAATATTGTTAATGGTAGCTATTAATCTTATCCTGAAAAGGGTAAAATGTTAGCTAAAATGCAAAGTCATGTTGCATGAAATGTATGATGTGATGCATTTTCTTTATCAATGTTTATGATATAAGGATGCAATGTATGCGTATGTGAGCTAATTTGCTGCATTTTAGTTGGATTGGGGAAAATAAATCCCTGACTGCTATTGAGGATATGTAAGTCTTCATGCTTTGAAGTCGAAGTGTTGATGAATTTCCGCTTTGAGAAATAAACTCTGTTGTAAGGGAAATGCCATGTGCTGCTTGTAAAATCCTATTGGGGAATCCTGAGAAATTTGACGACTTCTACCGGGGATTAATAATTTGAAACTTTGTTCCGCTGGGGATTTAAATGACGCATTGTATGGGATTACTTATGGGATAGCCTAGAGGTATTTCCCTATCTTTTCAACCTATCAGTAATTGCCTCTTTTCATTTTGTTTATTTGTAAACAGCAATTATGTTCAAATGCATATGCTCAACAATGAATCATTGGACGTTTTTGTAAACAAAACAAGCGTAAAGAAAAGATAAATACTTTTTTCACTTTCAAAGGAATATTTTGTATTGACTTTGAATAAGTATTTTTCGTACAAGGAGACAAACATTCTAGTAAGAGAATGTTGTCGTAGAAGAGAAAATTTTGATACAAAGGAAAGATAGCTATGTGTAATAATCCCGTGGGGTTTCCATTCTTCTATAGCCTTCGTATCTCTGAGCATCTTGTCTATTTGTTGCCTCGTCCGAAGATGATTGAATTGATCAGAACCTCTGAGTTTGTCAGTGGAAGCCAAAGTTTGTCCATGAAGTGATCCAACGGGTCATAGTCATACGCTTTGCATTCTCTAATTTTTGCCTAGACCGCCCTTTCGGGTTTTCAGTCCATCGGGAAACCCTTTTTTTGCCAAGTCGCCCTTTCGAGTTTTCAACTTGCCGGGTGTACAAATTTTTGTTTTTATCCCTAACTTTTTCCCAAACCCTTTTGGTTCACCGGGATGCCCTTGTTTTGCCTAGGTATGTCAACCTAGCGGGTCTCTTATGCGTAGTATCTTTTGACTATGTTCGCGTTCGCAGGGTATGGCAGGTCATCGCCATCCATGGTGGTCAAGATCATTGCCCCACCGGAGAATATGTTTTTGATTACAAATAGTCCTTCATAGGTAGGAGTCCATTTTCCCCTGGTATCACCTTGTGGCAAGATGATGCGTTTGATCACTAGATCCCCAACTTGATACACTTGGCGTCTGACTTTCTTGTTGAAAGCCTTGATCATCTATTTTTGATATATTTGACCATGGAAGACAGCAGTAAGTCTATTCTCATCAATCAAGTTCAGTTGATCAAGTCGAGTTTGGATCCAATCATCTTCATTCAACCCTGCATCCTTCATAATCCTCAGAGAAGGGATCTGAACCTCGATAGGCAAGACAACCTCCATGCCGTAAACCAAAGAATAGGGTGTTGCCCCGGTTGATGTGCGAGTCGTGGTACGATATCCATGGAGAGTGAATGGTAACATCTAATGTCAGTCTTTGTATGTGACTGTCATTTTCTGTATGATCTTTTTAATGTTTTTATTTACAGCTTCGACAGCACCATTCATCTTTGGCCGATAGGGGGAAGAATTGTGATGTTGAATCTTGAATTGCTCGCACAAGGAGGTGATCATAGTGTTGTTGATATTTGTACCATTGTCAGTGATGATCCTTTCTGGGATACTGTACCAGCAGATGAGATTTTGCTTGATGAAGAAGGCAACAACGTTCTTGGTAACGGAAGCGAAGGAGGCTTCTTCAACCCGTTTTGTAAAATAGTCAATGGCCACTAAGATGAAGCGGTGTCCATTGGAGGCTGTCGGCTTGATTTCCCCAATCATATCAATTCTCCACATAGAAAAGGGCCAAGGAGTCGTCAAGACATTCAGCGGAACTGGAGGTACGTGCACCTTATTTGCATAAATCTGGAATTTATGGCAAGTTCGAGAGTGTTGATAACAATATGCTTCCATGGTAGACCGGTAATAGCCTGCCCGTAGGATTTTCTTTGACATCGTATGGCCGCTGGAATGGGTGCCAAAAGTTCCTTCGTGTAATTCAGCCATGATCCTTTCAGCTTCAACCTTATCCATTCACCGAAGTAACACAGAGTCATGATTGCGTTTGTACAGGATGCCGTTACTAAGGAAGAACTTAGCAGAGAATCTCCTTAAGAACTTCTTATCACTGATTGAAGCTCCTTCTAGATATTCTTGAGCCTCTAGATACCTCTTGACTTCGTGAAACCAAGGCTGGTCCACTACTTCTTCAGTATTAATCTTATGACAGTGTGTTGGTTCCTCTATTCGCTCAATGGTGATCTGGGGAGCCTCGTTACCCAATTAAGTTTAAACATAGATGACATTGTAGCTAGAGCGTCTGCTAGCTGATTTTCTTCTCGCGGGAAATGCTCGAAGGTAATTTTCTCAAAATGTGGTAGCAATGTCAAAACATGTTCTTTGTAAGGGATATGGTTTGGGTGTTTGGTGTCCCATTCCCCTTTGATATGGATGATGACCAAAGCTGGATCTCCAAACACATCTAAGGATTTGATTCCCAAGTCTATGGCAGCTCTGAGACCGAAGATGCACACTTCGTATTCCGCCATGTTGTTTGTACATTTAAAGCAAAGTCTGGAAGTAAAGGGAGTATGACACCCTTCTGGAGATATGAGTACAGCACCAATACCATTGTTGAGTGCATTGGAGGCTCCATCAAAGAACAGGGTCCATCGGGATCCTTGTTCAGGTCTGTCATATGGCTTGAATTCTTCACAGTTGTCTAATGTCATGATGTCTTCATCCGGAAATTCGAACTTCATGGACTGGTAGTCTTCTACAGCTTGGTGAGCAAGGTGATCAGCTAATACACTGCCCTTTATCGCTTTCTGGGTAGTATGATGTATGTCATATTCCGTCAGGATCATCTGCCACCTTGCTATTCTCCCAGAAAGAGCAGGCTTCTCGAAGATGTATTTTATCGGATCCATTTTAGATATCAACAAAGTAGTATGAGTCAACATATATAGTATTAGCCGGCGAGAAGCCCATGCCAGAGCGCAACAAGTTTTCTTGAGCAGTGAATATCTGGTTTCACATTCGGTAAACTTTTTGCTTAGGTAATAAATAGCGTGCTCTTTTCGGCCAGACTCGTCATGCTGCCCCAATACACACCCCATTGAGTTTTCTAAAACAGTCAGATACATGATCAATGATCTTCCCTCGACTGGTGGCATCAACACGGGAGGCTCTTATAAGTATTCTTTAATTTTGTCAAAAGCAACTTGGCATTCATCGTTCCATTTGACTACTTGATCTTTCTTCGTTAGTTTGAAGATTGGCTCACAAGTACCTGTCAGGTGAGAAATGAATCTGGCAATATAGTTCAAATGTCCCAAGAATCCTCTGACTTCTTTCTCAGTACAAGGAGCAGGCATCTCTTGTATTACTTTAACTTTGGCAGGATCTACCTCGATACCTTTGTTGCTGACGATAAAGCCTAGGAGCTTACCAGACCGTACCCTGAATGTGAACTTGTTTGGATTCAACCTCAGCTTGTACTTCTTCAGTCTCTCAAACAGTTTTTGTAAGTGATCAAGATGCTCTTCTTCTGTTTGAGATTTGGCTATCATATCATCTATGTAGACCTCTATTTCGTGATGTATCATGTCGTGAAATAAAGCTACCATGGCACGCTGATAGGTTGCCCCAGCATTCTTCAGTTCGAATGGCATCACCTTGTAACAAAATGTGCCCCATTATGACAAATGTTGTTTTCTCCATGTCCTCAGGCGCCATTTTGATTTGGTTATAACCTGAGAATTCGTCCATGAAGGAAAACACTTTGTGTTGTGCCGTATTGTCCACCAGGATATCAATGTGGGGGAGTGGAAATCATCCTTAGGGTTTTCCATATTCAAATCTCTGTACTCCACACACATTCGCACCTTGCCGTCATTTTTGGGTACGGGAACAACATTGGCAACCCATTGGGGGTAAGAGGTGATAGCCAAGAATCCAGCATTGAATTGCTTCATGACCTCTGCTTTAATATTTTCTGACATATCAGGCCTCATGCGGCAGAATTTTTGCTTTACTGGAGGAAAATCCTCTCTTGTAGGCAGACGATGTACCACAATATCTTCATCAAGTCCTGGCATGTCTTCATAAGACCAGGCAAAGACTTCGACATAATCGTATAACAACTGAATCAGACGCTTCTTGACACTAGGTTCCAGATTGGCACCCACTTTGACCTCTTTTTTATCTTCTTCGGTACCTAGGTTGATCGTATCCACGGGTTCCTCGTGAGGCTGAATGGTTCTCTCTTCTTGTTGTAGCAATCTGGAAAGTTCCCCTTGTACTTCACAATCTTCCTCACCTTTGTCTTCGGCTTGGTAGATTAGATTCTCAGAGTTACAAAAGGCCATAGCAGTATCATTACCCATGGGATCCTGAATGGATGTATACCTGCATTATGATTGTGGATGTGTGTAAGGGTATAGCTATCTTTGAAAGAAAGTAAAATGTAAAAGAAAAGCAATGAGCACAAAAGTTTGTATGTGAAAACGTCCATGATTCATTGATGTCATATGAAAAATGAGATAATAACCCTTACAAATGGACCATTGTGCCTCAGGTAAGACACAAGGTTTTAAGAGTGCGAATTGTTTTGAATATTATAGATCCAACAAAATGTAAAGACAAATTACTGAGGTATGAAAGTGATTGGTACGAAGTCTCTAGCCTCCCAATTGCTGAGCCCTCCATTGACAGCCGGGAAGATCCATTCCTCTAGGTTGCAATCATCTTCACCATCTTCCACTGTGTTGACTTCGCGGTTGCTGATCTTCAAGGGTGGCCCTCTAGCACGGGCACGGCGTACAGTCTTTTGAGCATTTGAAGTAAAACCTAGGCCAAACTTGTCAGACTTATATGGGATATCCGGGAGTTGTCCCCAGATAGTGCATCCACCTTCTTCCACCACTGCTTTAGCATCCTTCAGTGACGACATCCGGAGTGGGGGCCTTGTAATCTTGGGGACAGCCTTAGTCACTGCCACCTCTTGAGGGACCTCTTCAAATTGTTGAAATAGAGTTTCAATGAATTCACCATCTGATTCCACATATCTGAAGGAATTGAGATGGCTGATCATGTATTCTTTCTCTCCATGTACAGTGATAATCTTCCCTTGAATCGGATATTTCAGCATCTGGTGCAATGTAGAGGTAACAACGCCAACATTGTGGATCCATGGTCGGCCTAACAAGCAGGAGTATGAAGGGCGGATGTCCATCACATAAAAAGTTGAATTGAAGGTTTGGGTTCCCACCTTTATGGGAATGTCTACCTCCCCATGTACCATCCTCTTCGAACCGTCAAAAGCCCTTACCACTATGTTGCTTGGCTTCAAAGTCAACCCCTTACAGTCAAGTCTATCAAGAGCTTTTTGGGGAAATACATTCAAAGATGAGCTAGTGTCCACCAAAACATGCACCAGAGTGGTGCCCCTACATTCCACTGAGACATGCAATGCCTCATTATGCTTTCTTCCCTTCGGCGTCAGATCAGCATCTGAAAAACCTAAACCATTGTCCACAGTTAGGCTGGCCATGCAGTCTTGAAATTGATCAGCAGATGTCTCTTGAGGTACATGGGCGGTTTTTAAGAACTTCACCAAGGCTTTTGCATGTGCCTCGGAACATAGTAGTAATGCCATCATGGAGATCTTAGAGGGAGTTTTCCTCAGTTGTTCAACTACATCATAGTCGCTTCTCTTTATAATTTTTAAGATCTCCTCCATTTCCTTCTTGGAGGTCTCAGGGATAGTCAGTGATTGAGCCTTCGTCCGGACAGGCTCAACCTGAATACCTTTCCTCGAGTCTCGGTAGAGGGAGTGTTGGTAGGAATGATAATAGGGGTTGTAACGGCTTCATCAATAGGAGTACTTGCAGAGATGATTATGGGTATGGGAGCAGCCATAGGGATAATTACGGGTCCAGAAACTGCTTTTGGGGGAGCAATTTCTGGAGAAAAGATCCTATCACTTTGGGTAATTTTGCTAGTTCCGGCAATATTACTGATGTCGAGTCTTCTTTCTCGGAATTTATCTCTTCGGCGGCAAGCCAGTCTTGCTTGATGCCATGGTAGTAGACATCCCCTCCATAATTCTATGGTATGGTTTTGTATGACACATAGGGGACTGGCCCAGGCATTGTGATTATTAAAGGAGCTGCTTTCGTAACTGATGTAATTCTAACGGGTCTTTTGGTGGAGACCCTGGAAGAATTGGCGGAAATGGTAATGATAGAAACATCTTCAAAAGAAACAGGTGTAACAGGAGTCTTTTCAAACAAAATCTCTTTGTTATCCATCAGACATTGAACGCCTACTTTCAACAAAGGACAGCTAGTCGGTGAGGATAAACAGAAACGACAGTCTTCATCACAACCCGGGAACACGCCGGCATTCAACAAGTTCATTTTAACAGTCATAAATGGGGTCATGAGTTCATCAACTGAGGTAACAAATAAATCTTCTTCAATGGCATTAGTATTATGGCCATGTCTGGGCATAGGAGCAGAAATGACATTTGGCTTCTCGAGCGCATCGAACTCAATTTCTTTAGCTTCGATGAGGTCTTGTATTTTGTTATTTAGATCCCAACAATTGTTAGTATCGTGACCAGGAATTTCAGAGTGATATGCGCAACGGGCATTGGGATGATAATGAGGGGATGTTGTATTGGGATTTTTTGGAGCTTCAAGGTCACCAAGTTGGATCTTAGTAAATGAGGTAATACTTGAGACAGAGTCATGTTGATTCTGGTAAACTGCCTGACGGGCCTTTCTATCCTTGGTTGATTATTACTTTGCTGATCAGACGCAGGCTTTGGGATCATAACAGCCCCCACCATTGGTCAGCGTTCGGCCCTATCTTGGTTTCTTTGCGCATATACGGCATCCACCTCTTTCTTTATGATAAAGGGCTTCCTTACAGCTGTAGAAGAGGATGTGTCTTTCTGGATCTTTCCATTCTTAATACCGGGTTATATCCTCTCTCCGGTCAATATTAGTTCAGTGAAGCCTACAGATGAACTTTCGATTAAATGATTGAAGAAGGGACCAGACAAGGTGCCCAAGAACATGTCCACCAATTCTCTTTCAGATAGAGGGGGTTGAACTCTTCTAGCAAAATCTCTCCATTTTTGTGCATAGTCCTTGAAACCTTCATTGGACACCATGCCCATACTCTGGAGTTGAGTACGGGTAGGCGGCAAATCAGTATTGTACTGGTATTGCTTGTAGAAAGCTGCAGCAAGATCTTCCCAATTGTGAACATTATCTCTTTCTAGTTGGTAGAACCAGTCAAGTTGAGTCCCAGACAGACTATCTTGGAAGAAATGCACCCATAAGTCTTTATCAGCGGTATGGGGTTGAATTTTCCTCACATATGATCGGAGATGCATCTTAGGGCATGAAACTCCGTCATATTTAGCGAATACAGGTGCTTTGAATTTCGGAGGAATCACAATCCCCGACACCAAACACAATTCCTCAAAGTCCAAGCCTGGTACCTTTTGGATTTCCATCGCACTCAATCGCTCTTCGGAATGTTTATACCTATCATCAGCTGGAGGGTATTGTTCCTCAGAGTAGTCCTCTTCTTCTTCCTCCTCTTCCGATTCTAACGGGACAACTATTTCCTTGCCTTTCCCTTCTCCTTCACCAGATGTTATTGCAAAGTCCAAAGTCCTTCTTGTCTGCCCGTGAAATCTTCTTCCCATGTTTAGGACTCCGGTTACCTTCTTTGTTTTCTTTTTCCTCTCTTCAGCCAGCAGAGTCTTCAACTCCTCATGTCCCTTGGCTAGGGTCATGAGCAATTGTTGAAATTGCGTATTCTGAGCTTGGAGATCTTTCACTGTTTGCTCGAGATCCATCTTACTGAAATAAATAGTAGATAGATGAGGATACTTGTTGCAAAAGACCTGTTTATGTTATGATGGATGATATATGCATATGCAATGTTTTCAAGGATTTCAAAGATTCAAATTTATTTTAGACAAAAAAGGAAACACGCGTTATATTAATAAGATAAAGTTTGAGTACATCAATTCCCCTTGGGAAAAATAATACAAAAACTCTAAGATAAAAAGGTAGTGCACATCCTCTTCGGTGCAATGTAGGCATTCAGAGTCTGCTCGTCATGAAGTAGCATAGTGAGCTCCAAAACCTTCTTCTCGCTTGCGTAGAATTGGGCTTCAAAAGTATCTCGCTCCCCTTTGAGTTGTATTCAATCCCTTTAGAGGTCTTCAAGAGATGTGGGCATGTCAGGATGTAGGATAGTGTTTGGAAATAGCAAGGATATTTATTTTGAAATGGAGCAAGTAATTAAGAGCAATCTACATACTCAAATTTCTTTCTTGTTCATTTTCTTTTCCTTTGATATTGTTGTCTTACCATTGATTTGGTAAACAACCCTATCTTTGGATATAAACGGGACATGCGTGGGTCATCGTATAACCATGATTAGCAATATTTCAAGGTATCTTAGCATTCTTTTTTTAGGGACTAAGATCATTTGTAAGGTAACTTTAGATAGCGTCATCAAGGGACTATGATCTTGTATTTGCTTGTTTTTGCTAAGACACCTTACATGCGTAATATGGCCATTTTGTATAAGGCAACCAAGTGGGGTAACCATAGGGGTGCATGTGTGCAAGTGTGTAATTTTCATGCTTGATTTTGTCTTGGATTAGGGTTTTCTATTTGATTGGTTTTATCTTGCCATACAAACCCTAGTTACTAGCATGTTATGTCAAAGCGATAAATTGCGAAATTTAAAGCTTCTATGCTATTACAACATTTGTGGGAGGGGGATATACAATTTATGAATAGGGATTGTAATAATATAAACCTAATTAATCTATTACAACCAAATTGAATATGTACAAATATTGGAATAAATAATATACAAGATGAGTTAAATATTGAAATATGTGTAAATGCAAAGAAGATTTTTGTTTGGATTTTTTTATATGGAAAAGCTTTCACCTAAAACCTAATTAGAAAATAAGTAAATCAAGATTAACTTAAATCAATTAAGAAAAGAAAATATTTTTGAATAAACCCTAATTCTATTTGATTAAAAAGAAATAAATTTCTTTAAGAAAAAGTAAGTATTTTTTTATTTTTTTATCTTGAAAATAATATATGGCATTATGAGATATTTTGGTTTTTTTATACTAAAATAATATGTTTAATGGGTGTGAAGAAAAATAAATATTTAAACTAGTTCTAATTTTAGTTTACAAATTAAATTAATAAAAATGGATAATATATAACTAAACAGAAATATTTTTTTGTGAGAAAAATAAAATAAAATAAGCTAAAATATATATCTATCATTTTTATATTTTTTATGATTTTTAATATTAAGAAAAATATATTTAAGAAAATAAAATGAAAATAAAAATAAATAAATAAAATGATATGGGCCAGGGGTGTCATAAGCAGACAGGATGTAGGATGTTAGAAAAAATCACAAGGCCCATGAAACTGAAGCCCATGCGCTGCAAAAGGACAAAAAATGGAAAAATGTGAGAAAATTGCAAAAGGTAGCGCGCTGAGGCTCGGACCCATGACCTCTAGCATATTTGCATGCTGCCTTATCACTGGGGTGGCTGTACATCCGTTTATATAAACAAAAGCAAAAATATATATTAGAAAACGCCTCCTGAAGACAACTTCATCTTCAACCTTGAGCCATGATCGGACCACCTGTATCTCTCTCATTTCTCCATAAAAATGGAAATATCAAACATGAAAATTATGGTGTTTCTTCCCACGAGTTCAACCATATAATTTATGTAAACTAACAGTCAAAGATCAAAGCTAATTTTACTTTCCCTAATTTGAAACCTAATTTTTACAGAAATTTCAAATCCAAAATTCTCTATACACAGTTAATATAAATGAAAACTATGAACATGGTTAGCTTTAGGGTAAGGATATCTACATTTTGCTTTCACAAATCAGGACCAAATGATGCTTGTATGAAGAGATAGAAGTTTAAGTTTTTACCTCTTTCAGTTGGGATCGTGAATGGAGTTTGAGCGAGTCTTGAGAAGGCCTGAGGATCTGTTTAGCTTTCCTGAACCTCCCTGAGTGTATTAAAATCCTTACTTTGTCTTGAAAGTCCCTGAATCTCCCTACTCAAGTCAACTGGAAAGCTCAATATTTGAAAATGGTGGATGGTGGAAGAGGAGTTACAGTGAGGGAACAGGGGTCTGGATCACTTAGATATGAGGTATATTAAGTGTTTGGATGGTTAAAACTCAATACGCACGAGTGGATTTAGAGATGTTTGTGTATGGTTCAAAACTGTCAAGCTATGGCAGATTTTCAATTGCAAAGTTTTTGGGAGTCTTTCTGAATCTTAGCATTCGTGTGTTATGTTGCAATACATTTGTGTATATGTATGGAAAATGTTAGAGATCAACTCCACTCCAAGTTTCTGAGTTATAGCCTTTTGGATCTATAACTTGCTTTTGAAGAAAAGTGAGGAGACAAGTCTCTAAGTGTGGTACAAGCATGATCTGATTTGGTAGAGGCTTTAGGAAAGTTGCTTTTGGTTTTGACTTTGCTTGTTTGCAGAAAAAACAATTGAGAGGCTCAAGTAGTTGAAAATTTCAAAAGTAATGCTTTATCAAAATGGAAATGGAAACTTTGTGCCAAAAATAAAATTGTAACTTGGATAAAGGCTCAAGTGCTTGGATTAAAGCTCTATCAACTGTGTAAACATTTAATTATGAAGTGAGAAATAATTTTGAGGCCTGCAAAGCAAAGATTATGCAACCTAGGCTTGGATTTGAATTTTTGTTCATCATGAAATGGCTTGAAATCAAAGTGATAAATCAACAACTTCATCTCTTTGATTCTCCATGCTCAGGAATGATCTCAAGAAGTTCTTGGACATTTTGGAAACTCTAGTCATGATTGGTAAATCAAAGTGATATACCAATCATGACTAGAGTTTCACATTGTAGATTCAAAGATTCCACAAGCTTACTCTCAATCAAAATATTAGTGATTAATCTCCGAAAAGGAATCCAATTCCTTTTCTTCTTACTTCTATATCTGGAGATAGTGATGACATCTTGAAGATGATGAAAGACACTAGCGGGTAGATTTATCTTCAATCACTTAACTAAGTAGTGCAACATATACTTTTGATCCAAAGAGATACGATTAGCGGAATTAGTTCCTTCCTGGAGGTGAATGGAACCATTAAAGATTCTGAACCAGACTCTTATGATCTTGAAAATATATGTTGCCTTACTCGAATCCTTTTTTATCTTTGAAGATAGACGGAGTAATCTCAACCATACTGTCTGAAAAAGCCTGATTGTGCTTTTGTAACACAACAAACTCATTGTTGTAGCATCGAACGCCAGTACCATCATGTTGAATCAATTTAGCAATATCATCTTCAATGATGCAAATGTTATGGCCCATAACACTTGAGAAAATAGACAAACCATTTGTTAAATAAGCATGAACCTGAAAATCCTTAACCAGTTTAGGATAAACTGGCACTTTCAATCGATCAAAGTAAGTTTCCCAACCTTGAAACTTAATAACATCAGAGAGATTGAACCATTAGCAGCAAGATTTTCAAAGTCTACTATCAATTCAGTAAAAATAGATAGTTGATAAATAGGAATGAAATAATGAAGATCAGGGAGTCCATCATTCACTTGTTGTTGTTTTTGTAGAAGAGACTAAGAACCTTGAACATCTTGTTGACTAGTTGGTTGTTGATGTTGAGAAGAAGTCATTGTTGAATAACGAACAAGAATCGAAAAGGGATTTATGTTTCAAAGAACTTGGCTTGAAAGAGGGAAAATGTGGGATAGTGGTAGTGAAAGTGTGTGAAGTGGAGTGAGTAAGTTTTAAATATAGTTTTCATAATGATGAAAAAATATTGAATAGTTTAAAAATCCTTACAAGGGGTAAAGGGTAAATATTTATACCTAATCCCAATACGATCTCGTCTCCCAATGAGTCACATCAAGTGCTAGGTGTGTTTCAAAAAAGACAATTGTATTATTTTGAATCACCAACCTTTCACTATCCTAACACCTCATTAATGAAGTGAACTCTTCAGCTTCCAACAGACAGAAGCATTCTAGAAAGAAGATTCTAACCTTGGATACTTCTTATACATGATAAATTCACTCATTAGAAGCCTCATATCCCAGAAGCAACGAAAACAACAATTAAACCTTAGAGTCTAATTTTCTATTCTAGAAAGCTAACATTCTAAGACTGCATCTTTTTCATTCTGAACCACAAAACCATTTTTAAATGTTTCATAATGAATACAAGCCTATCTTTGGTAAGGGGTTTTATAAAGATATCATCCCATCGATGGTCTGTATCTATGAATTTTAAAGATAAAATTCCCTTCTAAACATAGTCTTTTATAAAATGATGCTTAATCTCAATATGTTTAGCCTTAAAATGCAAAATTGGATTCTTGGACAAATAAATTGCAGAAGTATTATCGCAGAAGATAAAAATGTTACTCTCAAATATTTGATAGTCTTCTAGTTAACTTTTCATCTAGAGAATCTGGGTGTTGTATCCAGAAGCAGAAATATATTCAGCTTCTGCGGTTGAGAGCCCTATCGTTGATTACCTTTTGCTAGACCATGAGATCAAATTATCTCCCAGAAACTGACAACTTCCAGAAGTACTTTTCCTCTCTAGTCTATCTCCAGCATAATCAGAATCATAATATCCTACTAACTTGTATTCACTTGATTTTCTATAACACAAACTAAGGTTAGTAGTACCTTTTAGATACCTAAAAATCCTCTTAACAATAGCTAAGTATGATTCTCTAGGATCTAATTAGATGCGAGCACACAAGCAGATACTGAATAAAATATCAAGCCTAGAAACAATCAAATATAATATAGAACCTATCATACCTCTTTACATATTCTGATCTACCTTACCACTTACCTCGTCCTTCTCCGGAATGCAAGTAGGAATGCATAGGCGTCTTTGTTGTCTTGAATTCAGACAAGTTAAACTTCTTTAGAAGTTCTTTGGTGTACTTGCTCTGATGGTTTAATGTCTCTTCTAGTCCTTGATTGGATTTGGATTCCTAGAAAGAACTTGAGTTCTCCCATTAAGCTCATCTCGAACTCAGCCTGCATAGACTTAGCAAATTCCTTGCACAAAGTGGCATTAGCATAACCAAATATAATATCATCAACATATATTTGAACTACCAGAATGTTATTTTTGAAGGACTTATAGAACAAGTTGTATCGACCTTTCCTCTAGTGAAATCATTTTCCAAAATAAAATTGCTTAATTTTTCATACCAAGAACTGGGAGCTTGTTTCATACCATACAATGATTTCAAAAGTTTGAAAACAAAATCTGGATTTTTATGATTTTCAAAACCAAGAGGTTGGTGTACATACACTTCCTCGGTAATATAGCCATTCAGAAATTTGCTCTTAACATCCATCTGATACAAGATGATGTAGGATTAACAGCAAACAAAATTAAGAGACGAATAGACTATAACCTGATAACTAGTTTAAAGTTTTTTGTATAGTCAATCCCTTATTGATGACTATAACCTTGTGCAAATAGTATAGCCTTGTTTCTTACCACATTTCCATTTTCATTGAGCTTGTTTCTGAAGACCCATTTGGTTCCAATCACATGAGTTTCTTTAGTTCTTGGCACAAGATCCCATACATCATTGATGGAGAATTGATTCAACTCACCTTGCATATTCAGAATCCATTATGTATACAGAAGCGCTTTATCAACAAATGTAGGCTCTATAAGAGGCTCCATACCCAGAAGTGTATCTTCAGAAGGTTTGAAGGAGGATCTGGTTCTGACTAGTTCAAATTTATCACCAAGAATCATTTCTTTAGAATGTGAGGATCTGATTTTGTACTTCCTTAGAGGAGTCTGAGCTTCAACCTCTTTTGGTTAGACTTCTTCAAATTCCTTCTTCTTAATATCTTTACTAGTAGCATTATCACCTTCTGAGTCTAAAAAGGTAATCTCTAAATATGCAAACTTTTTAACTAGCTTTGACATTTCAGGGTCAAGCTTATCATAGAATCTAACATGAATAGATTCTTCAACAATAAGAGTTTCATTGTTATACACTTTGTATCCTTTTGAGCTTTTAAAGTAGCCTAACATGATACACTTTTGTGCTTTAGAATTAAGCTTGTTAAGATTCTCAATTATTCTGGAGCCTGTGATATTCCCTTTTTAATCACCTCTGAAATCCACAATGCCTCGAGGCTTAAGTTTCAGGATTTGAAACATATTCCTTATTCCTATCATATGTCGCGAGCAGCCAGAGTCTAGGTACCATGATTGGTGTCTCAACATTGCTGCTAAGGATATCTAGAATATAAATTATCTACTTCTTAGGCACTCACAACTTCTTGGGTCCTTTTTTGTTAGTTTTCCTAGAGTTGTTTACAACCTTAGGTTTGGGAGCAGGATAAACATATTTAATTGCATTATTGAAAAGAGACTTTGCTTTAGGATTAGCTTTAGGAATATAAATGTTTTTACCCTTTTCTTTTACCTTAGACTTAGAACCAGCAGAGACAAAATAAGAATGAAGATTATTTGGGTTATCTTCTTTTTCAGAATCATATTCTTCATAAGAATTATAACAAATACCTTTTGTGATACGGTGGGATAACTGACTTGAGGTTTTGCATTTTGTCGCAAATGTCGCGGTTAGCAAGAGTCGCCACCAACTTTTCTTTTATCCAAAGGGAAAGGTATAAAAGCACAGGAAAGACCTTTGAGATGTTTTCTTGAGTTCGGGGGGTAGATTATGAAAAGGGAAGGTGCTAGCACCCTTTTCATCCATGGTTTTCGATGGGCTCTTAGTTACTTGCTTAGATCACTTGCTTTGCTTTGTTTGAAATGGTGCTTGGTGTTTGGTGTGGTTTTGAAAGTATTTTAAAAATAGGCCATTCGTTTAGGCAATCTTTGTAATGATTCTCGTTCGTAAGAATGTATACAAAGATGTTTGTCTTTTGAAAAATGTTTCAATGTTTTGTAAAATGTTTTGAAATGTGTGTGTGTTTGTTTTTGAAAATAGAAAGGATTGTTTTAAAATGGAGCAAGTAACTTAGAAGCTATCTACCTACTCAAATGTATTTCTTGTGCATTTTTATTCCTTTGACATTGTTGACTTACCATTGATTTGGTAAACAACCCTATCTTTGGATGTAAACGGGACGGGCGTGGGTCATCGTATGACCATGATAGCAATGTTGCCAAGTATCTTAGAATTTTTGAGGGACCAAGATCATTTTGTTTTAGGCAACCTTTTGATAGCGTCATCGAGGGACTATGATCTTATTTTTGTTTTGTTTTGCGAAGATACTTCGCATGCGTAACATGGCCATTTTATTTTAGGCAACCAAGTGGGTGAAACCCTAAGGGTGCTTGTGTGCAAAGTGTGTCATTTTTCATGCTTTTGTCTTGCATTAGGTTTTTTCTATTTGTTTGGTTTTTGTTCTTGTCATGCAAATCCTAGTTTACTAAACATGGTATAGGAAAGCAATAAGTTGCGTAAAATAAACTAAGCTATTACAACAATTATTATGGGAGGGAGGATACAAGTTTTGAATGGTTTTTTTTGCACAAATATAAACCTAAAAATATTATTACAACCCAATCGAATATTGTGCGCATTAAATAAATAAACAAGTATTTAAAATGCAATGCAATGTACTTATGTAAAAATGTTTTGTATTTGTTTTTTGTATGAGAAAATAATTTATTTAAACCCTAGAAAAAGGAAAAAAATATTATTTATTTTTGAAGGGATGAAACCCTAGTTTTTTAATTAAAAGAAAATAATATTTCATATTAATATTTTGTCCATTTTTTGTACAAGAAATAATAAATAATATTATGCTTAAATATTAAAAATTAAATATGTATAGAAAATAAATATTTTATGAGTATAAATAACATAATAAAAATATTAAGTATTTTAAAATATATTTACAAGTTTATTTAGGAAAATAAGTTCTATTCTATTAAATTAATTAATTTTTCAAGTAAAAAAATAATAATAAATAAAATAAAATTGCAAAAAATTATTTAATTATTTTTAGGATTTTTTATTGTTCAGAAAAAATAATCAAAAGCAATAAATATAAAAATATGAAGAAATATGAAAAATATAATAAATAAAGCCAGGGGGTGCAAATAGTGGGTTGGGAGGGTGTGAATAGCAAAAACAAAAAGGCCCAAGGCGCCAAAAAGCCCAAGGCTTCATCCCTGTCCTCCAACCATCTCTTATGCGCGCGCTTTTCCCTTCAAACTGTAACTTTCACATGCTTGCACAAAAACAGAAACTCATAACATGGAACTTGTGGCATTTGAGCTCACGATTCCAACCATATAAATTATGTGACCTAACTCTAAAAGATCAAGGAGAATTTTGATAGTCCTAATTCGTGACCTAACTTTTTCATCATTTTCAAACTTCAAATTCTCTCAGCTCAGTTAATATAAATGAAAAGTATGCATATGTACAGCTTCACCATGTTATGGATTACATTTTTTCCTCACAAATCGTGGCTTGAGGATGCCTATTCAGAGAGATAGAGTTCAATAAAATACCTCCTTCAGTTGGATTTGAGTAGAGCAATGTAGGGACTTTAATGGGGGACTGAGGATTGTGTGAGCTTCCTTGAACTTCCTTCAAGTTATTCCAATGCTTATCTTGCCTTGAGAATGGCTGGAACTTCCTGCACAAGTCAAGCTGTAAGCTTCAAGGTTGAAAATGGAAATGGCTGAAACAGGGGTTACAGAACCAAGGTAAGGGCTTGGATAGCTTTGGTATGATGTGTATGAGGTGTTTCAAGTGTCAAGCCACAAAACGCACGAGCCAAAAATTAGTTGGCAATGATTTTGCAGAAATGCTGTGTTTGGACAGAATTTTGGAGTTTTTCAGTTTTAGAGAGTTTTAGATGTTAAGAAATCGTGTTTTGCATTGTGACAAGTTTGTATATTTGTATAGAATGGATACAAAGTCAGCTTCTCATCAGATGTGCAAGCTTTGACCTTTTCACCAACTTTCTTGCTTTTGAAGTAAAGTGAAGTGACTTATGCTACATGCTTGTCCTTGCTTGCTTGAAGCCTGGAATGAACTTGTACTAACTGCTTGAGTGTTGTGTAAGTTGCTTGCATCAAAGAGACAGGTCCAAGGCTCAAGATTGATAAAGTTACAAAAGCTTCTCTTTATGAAAATGGCATTGTGCACTTTTGGCCAAAAATGGAAATGTAACTTGTAAAAAGCCTCGAAAGCAAGGATAAAGTCTTTATCTTTTGAGTTTGCATTTAATTATGGAGTGTAGAATGAGTTTAGGACCTGTAAAGCAAGATTCAAACATCAAAGATCTGATTTGCAACTTGATGCTTTGTAAAAATGGCTTGATCAAAAGTGATAAAATGCCAAATTCCCTTCTTCGATTCTCCCTAACCAAAAATGATCTTGGGGAGTTCTTTGACATTTTGGAAAGCTTGCAATGTGCTCTATAATCCATATTTGAAATGAATTTTGAGATACTTCTTGGAACTAGGTGAAAAATGTCCATGAAGTTGGGTCCAAAACCTGCCTAAATTAGGGCAAAATTTCACTAAGGTATTTAGTTCATGGACCTATGTTCACAAATTCATAACTTGAGATCCAAGCATCTTTTGGAAAAAGTTTGTGAAGCAAAGTTGTAGATTTCATGGAGTACTACAACTTTCATGTTGGAATTTTTCTTTGAATCAAAATTCATCATGGTGAAAAAGTGGTGGAAAGTTGGAAAAAAATAAGAAAATTTGCATACTTAGAAAAATTCTAAGTTATAAAAATTTTCAAATTCAAAACCCTAATTTTCAAAATTGGTTTTCTTGGTGAACAAGTTTCATATTTTGACATATCTTGATGAATTATGACCCTTGGCATTTGATTTTGACCAAAAAGTCAAAGTTTGACTTTTCAATGTATAGTTGACTTTTCATCAGTTGATTGAAAAATTCATTTGTCAATCCAATGAACTTGAGATCTTTTGAACCATGTAATTAGGTTAAGATGATGCCATTGAATCCTTGAAATCATGCTTGAACCTAATTGGTCATTGGCTAGATTAAAAATCAGAAATTGGCCTTTCTCAGTCAAAATCCTAGTTTTGACCATTTTGCCCTTTTGATGATTTGATCAAATTTCTTGAGGAATCGTGATCCAAACTTGATCAAATGATACATATGAGTCTAAAATGTTGTTGTGGATAAAAAATTATGAAGTTTGACTGTAAATTGGCCATGGTTGACTTTTCCCCAATACAACTGATTTTTAGGTCAACTGTCCAATTGACTGATCATAAATATGGTTCAAGGCTTGAAACTTAACATGAGCAATATAGGGGTCCAAAATGGTGTATGAAAGTCACATGAAGCATTGATGGTCCAAAAATCCATGTGCAAACTCAAACCCTAATTTTGGGTTATCAGTGCAGGATGAGGTGTCTTGAGTTGACCAAACCCTAATCTTGTCTTGAGTTCAAGAAGTCTTGTGAGGAAAATCTTGATAAATGAGAGGGAAAATTCTGGGGTACAACAGCTGCCCCTGTTCAATCTTCTTGAACCTGAAGAGTTAGATTGGTGAGTTTTGTCGTTCGTGACTCGAAGGTAAAAGTTGATTGGACACTAGAGTGTCCGTAAATTTGCACTTGACAAATTGTAGTTGAGGGAATGGGCTTAAAGATGCCATTTGGAGAGGTGATAAAATCTTGTTGGAGATGGGCTTATAGATGCTATCCAAGAATGTTTGTTGAATTGTAAGTTGTAAGTTAAGAGAATAAATATCAAAATGGTGTCCGTATTTGGAACGTATCTGAATTGTATATGTATAAGCAATAGAATAGCATTCGTGTCTGGAGTGTATCCGAGTTGTGTCTGTATTTGAATCTGAATGAGTAACAGAATGACTTCTGTGTCTAGAGTGTATCTGTACTGTATCTTGAAATTGAATCTGAATAAGTGACAGAATGGCATCCGTATCTGGAGCGTATCTGGACTGTATCTTGAAATTGAATATGAATAAGTGACAGAATGGCAACCGTATCTGGAGCGTATCTGGACTGTATCTTGAAATTGAATATGAATAAGTGACATAATGGCAACCATATCTGGAGCGTATCCATAATGTATCTGAAATCTGAATCTGAATGAGTAACAGAATAACTTCTGTGTCTGGAGTGTATCTGTACTGTATCTGTATAAGTGACAGAATGACTTCAGCGTCTAGAGTGTATCTGGACTAGAAATCTGAATGAGTAACAGAATGACTTCCGCGTCTGGAATGTATCTGAACTGTATCTGAAATATGAATCTGAATGAGTAACAGAATGACTTCCGTGTCTGGAGTGTATCTGTGCTGTATTACAAATCTTTGAACATTGTTAATGATAGTTGTTAATCTTATCCTGAAAAGGGTAAAATGTTAGCTGAAACACAAAGTTATGTTACATGAATTGTATGATGCAATAAATGTGCTTTATCAATGTTTATGATTTATGGATGTAATGTATACGCATGTAAGCTGATTAGCTGTATTGCTGAGGAAAATAAATCCTTGACTGCTGAGGATAAGAAATCCTTGGCGACTTCACTAGGGATATAGGGATCCTTCATGTATTGAAGTTGGAGTATTGACAAAAAAATTCTGTTGTGAGATTAATGTCAAATACTTCTTGGGGAATCCAGAGAATTTTGATGACTTCTGCTGGGAATTAATAAAATCTCTGTGGGGAAGAAAACTTATCCCTGTTTGGAAAAAGTTCAGTAGTTTGGGTTGTCTGCCACTCTACTGGAGAGTTATCAGAAGTTGTTGTCTGGTTGGTTTTCAGGCTTCAAGATAACTTGCTGGGGAATTTTAAGCAACTGAATGGTTTCCGTTGGGGATTGGTAGTTGGAAGTTTCAGCTCCACTGGGGATCTGTAGTTCAAAGTTTTGGCTCTGCTGGGGATCTTAATGACGTACTGTAGGGATTGTTCATGGAATAGCCTAAAGATGTTTTCCTATTCTTTCAACCTGCCAGTAATCATTCTTTTCCATTTCGTTTATTTGTAAACAGTAATTATGTTCAAACACATATGTTCATTAATGAATCATTGGACGTTTTTGCAAATAAAACACAAGTGTAAAAAAGAAAAGGACAAACAGTTTTTTTTGTACTTTAAAGAGATATCTTTGTATTTACTTTGAATAAGTATTTTTGTACAAAGGAGACAGACATCCTAGTAAGAGGATGGTGTCATAAAATGAGAAAAATTTAATACAAAGAAAGATAGCTATGTGTAAAAAATCCCATGAGGTTCCCATTCTGCTATAGCCTTCGTATCTCCGAATATCTTTTCCATTTGTTGCTTCGTCCGAAGATGATTGGATTGATCAGAAGCTCCAGGTTTGTCAGTGAATAGATTGTCCTTAAAGTGATCCGATGAGACATAGTCATACGCTTTAATTCCCTAACTTTTTCCTGAACCGCCCTTTCGGGTTTTCGATTCACCGGGAAACCCTTTTTTGCCCAAGTCGCCCTTTCGGGTTTTCAACTTGCCGGGTGTACAAATTTTTTTTATATTTTATCCCTAATTTTTGCCCGAACCTTTTGGTTCTTCGGTATGCCCTTGTTTTTCCTAGGTGTGTCAACCTAGCGGGTCTTTTATGCGTAGTATCTTTTGACTATGTTTGCGTTCGCAGGGTGTGGCAGGTCGTCTCCATCCATGGTGGTTAAGATCATTGCCCCACCAGAAAAGATGCTCTTGATTAGAAATGGTCCTTCATAGGTAGGAGTCCATTTTCCCCTGGGATCACTTTGTGGCAAGATGATGCGCTTCATCACCATATCTCCAACTTGATGTACTTGGCGTCTGACTTTCTTGTTGAAAGCTTTGATCATCCGCTTTTGATACGTCTGACCATGGAAAACAGCAGTAAGTCTCTTTTCGTCAATTAAATTCAATTGATCAAGTCGGGTTTGGATCCAATCGTCTTCACTCAAACCTGCATCCTTCATGATTCTCAAAGAGGGGATCTGAACCTCAATAGGTAAAACAGCCTCCATGCCATAAACAAAGAATAGGGTGTTGCCCCAGTTGATGTGCGAGCCGTGGTACGGTACCCGTGGAGAGCAAACAGTAGCATTTCATACTAGTCCTTGTAGGTGACTGTCATTTTCTGTATGATCTTTTTAATGTTTTTATTAGCAGCTTCGACTGCACCATTCATCTTTGGCCGATATGGGGATGAATTGTGGTGTTGAATCTTGAACTGCTCGCACAAGGCGGTGATCATAGTATTGTTAAGGTTTGTACCATTATCAGTGATGATCTTTTCTGGGATACCGTACCGGCAAATGAGATTCTGCTTGATGAAGTGGGCAACAACATTCTTAGTAACGGATGTGAAGGAAGCTGCTTTGACCCACTTTGTGAAATAATCAATGGCCACTAGAATGAAGTGGTGTCCATTGGAGGCTGTAGGCTTGATCTCCCCAATCATATCGATGCCCCACATAGCGAAGGGTCAAGGAGTTGTTAAGACATTTAGAGGAACTGGGGGCACGTGCACCTTGTCTGCATAGATTTTACACTTATGACTGGTTCGGGAGTGCTGATAGCAATCTGCTTCCATGGTAGACCAGTAATAGCCTGCCCGTAGAATTTTCTTCGCCATCGTATGCCCGCTAGAGTGAGTGCCAAAGGTACCTTCATGCAATTCATCCATAATCCTTTCAGCTTCAATCTTGTCCACATAACGGAGCAGAATAGAATCATGATTGCATTTGTACAGGATGCCATTACTTAGGAAGAACTTAGTAGAGAATCTCCTTAAGAACTTTTTGTCATTGACTGAAGCTCCTTTAGGATATTCTTGAGTCTCGAGATACCTTTTGACTTCATGGAACCAAGGCTGGCCCATTACTTCTTCAGTATTAATCTCGTGACAGTGTGTTGGTTCATCCATTCGCTCAATGGTGATCTGGGGAGCTTCGTTATCCCAATTAAGTTTAAACATAGATGACATTGTGGCTAGAGCATCTGCTAGCTGATTTTCTTCTCGCGGGAAGTGCTCGAAGGTAGTCTGCTCGAAATGTGGTAACAATGTCAAAACATGTTCTTTGTAAGGGATAAGGTTTGGATGCTTAGTGTCCCATTCTCCTTTGATTTGACTGATGACCAAAGGTGAATCCCCAAACACAATAAAAGATTTGATTCCCAAGTCTATGGCAGCCTTGAGACCAAAGATGCATGCTTCGTACTCTACCATGTTGTTCGTACAGTTGAAGCAAAGTATGGCAGTAAAAGGAGTATGGCAACCTTCTGGGGATATGAGTACAGTGCCTATACCGTTACCAAGTGCATTGGATGCCCCATCAAAGTACAGGGTCCATCGGGATCCTTGTTCAGGTCTGTCATATGGTCTAATTCCTTCACAGTTGTTTACCGTCATGATGTCTTCGTCGGGGAACTCAAACTTCATGGACTGATAATCCTCTACAGCTTGATGAGCAAGATGATCAGCTAGCACACTGCCCTTTATAGCTTTTTGGGTCGTGTACTGTATGTCATATTCTGTTAGGATCATCTGCCATCTAGCTATCCTTCCAGACAAAGCAGGCTTCTCGAAGATGTACTTTTTCGGATCCATCTTAGATATCAGCAAAGTGGTATGAGTCAACATATACTGTCTTAGCCGGCGAGCAGCCCATACCAGAGCGCAGCAAGTTTTCTCGAGCAGTGAATATCTGGTTTCACAGTCGGTAAACTTTTTGCTCAGGTAGTAAATAGCGTGCTCTTTTTGGCCAGACTCGTCATGCTGCCCCAATACGCACCCCATTGAGTTCTCTAAAATGGTCAGATACATGATTAACGGTATCCCCTCGAATGGTGGCATCAAGACAGAAGGCTCTTGTAGATACTCCTTGATTTTATCGAAATCAATCTGACAGTCATCATTCCATCTAACTACCTGATCTTTCTTCAGCAGTTTAAAGATTGGTTCACAAGTAGATGTTAGGTGAGAAATGAACCTGGCAATATAGTTTAGGCGTCCCAAGAATCCTCTGACTTCCTTCTTAGTGCGAGGAGCAGGCATTTCTTGTATCGCTTTGACTTTGGCAGGATCAACCTCGATACCTTTGTTGCTGACAATGAAACCTAAGAGCTTATCGGACCAGACTCTGAATGTGCACTTGTTTGGGTTCAACCTTAGTTTGTACTCCTTCAACCTGACAAACAGCTTTTGCAAGTGATCAAGGTGTTCTTCTTCAGTTTGTGATTGGGGTATCATGTCATCTACGTAGACCTCTATCTTATGATGTATCATATCATGAAAGCTACCATGGCGCGTTGATAGGTTTCCCCGACATTCTTCAGTCCAAATGGCATCACTTTGTAGCAGAACATACCCCACTGTGTGACAAATGTAGTTTTCTCTATGTCCTCAAGCACCATTTTGATCTGGTTATAGCCTGAGAATCCGTCCATGAAAGAAAATACTTTTTGCTGAGCTGTATTGTCAACCAGGATGTCGATGTGTGGAAGTGGAAAATCATCTTTAGGGTTGGCCCTGTTTAAATCTCTATAGTCCATGCACATTCTTGCTTTGCCATCCTTTTTAGGTACGGGAACAATGTTAGCAACCCATTGTGGATAGGAAGTAACAGCCAGAAATCCAGCATTGAACTATTTCATAACTTCTACTTTGATCTTCTCTGACATGTCAGGTCTCATGCGGCAGACTTTTTACTTCACTGGTGGACAGTCTTCTCTTGTGGGTAGACGGTGTACCACAATGTCTGTATCGAGTCCCGGCATGTCTTCGTATGACCAGGAAAAGATTTCAACATAATTATGCAACAGCTAAATTAGGCGTTCCTTGACACTCGGCTCTAGATTGGCACCCACTCTGATTTCCTTTTTATCTTCCTCAATACCCAAGTTGATTGTATCCAACAGCTCCTCATGAGGTTGAATAGCCCTTTCCTCTTGTTGTAGTAATCTGGCCAATTCCCCTGGCACCTCACAATCTTCCCCACCTTCGTATTTGGCTTGGTAGATCAGATCTTCAGAGTCACTGAAGGCTATAGCAGTATCGTTACCCATGGGATCCGGAATGGAAGGGTACCTGCATTTGTGCGTGTGGGTGTGTGTAAGGGTATAGCCATCTTAAAATAACAAAATGTAAAAGAAAGACAATGAGCACAATAGGTTTATATATGAAAAAGCGTCCATGATTCATTAAATGACATATGAAAATGAAATAAAAACCCTTACAAATGGACCGTTGTGCCTCGGGTAAGACACAAGGTTGAAAATGTACGAATTGTTTGTGAGTTATTACAAGTCCAATAGAAATGTAAAAGATAAATTACTGCGATATGAAAGTTATTGGGATGAAGTCTTTGGCTTCCCAGTTGCGTAGTCCTCCGCTGACAGTAGAAAATATCCAATCTTCCCAGCTGCCATCTTCTTCACCATCTTCCACTACATTAACCCCTTGGTTGGTAATCTTCATAGGTGGCCCTCCGGCACGGGCGCGGCGCACATCCTTCTGAGCAGTCGAAGCAAACCCCAAGCCAAACTTGTCTGATTTGTACGGGATGTTTGGAAGCTGCCCCCAGATGGTGCATCCTCCCTCTTCCACTACTGCCTTTGCATCCTTTAGAGATGACATCCGAGGCGGAGGTCTTGTGATCATAGGAGTTGAGGATACCGCTTTGGTCGCCGCTATCTCCTGAGAGACTTCTTCAAAATGTTAGAAAGGGGTCTCAATGAATTCGCCATCCAATTCCACATATCAGAATGAATTCAGATGACTAATCATGTATTCCTCTTCCCCATGGACAGCTATGATCTTCCCTTGGACGGGGTACTTCAGCATCTGATGTAAATTGGAGGTGACAGCACCGGCATTGTGAATCCAGGGGCGTCTCAACAGATAGGAATAAGAGGGACGAATGTCCATCACGTAGAATGTTGAATTGAAGGTATGAGTACCCACCTTGATCGGGATGTCCACCTCCCCATGGACCATCCTCTTAGAGCCGTCAAATGCTCTCACAATTATGTTACTGGGTTTTAAAGTCAACCCCTCACAATCTAGTTTATCAAGGGCTTTCTTTGGTAAGACGTTCAGAGATGAACCAGTGTCTACCAAGACGTGGGCTAGGGTCGTTCCTCTACACTCCACTGAGACATGTAATGCCTTGTTGTGTTTTCTCCCTTTGGGGGTCAAGTAAGCATCAAAGAAACCCAGGCCATTGTCAGCTGTCAAACTGGCCACACACTCTTGGAATTGATCTGCATACGTCTCTTGCGGCACATGAGCTGTTTTCAGAAATTTTACCAAAGCTTTAGCATGTGCCTCAGAGCACAGCAGCAATGCTAACATAGAGATTTTGGAGGGGGTCTGCCCCAGTTGTTCAACCACATCATAATCACTCTTCTTTATGATCCACGGGATGTCTTCCATCTCCTTCTTGGACGTCTCAGGAATAGCTAGTGATTGAGCCTTCGTCAGGACAGGCTCCTCTTGAACGTTCTTTCCTGTATTCTCAGCAGTGGAAGTAGGGATAGGAATTGTGTTGTCTTTGTTGGTAGGTACGCTTGCAGGTACAATCACTGGTACAGAAGTAATCTTCGGAATGGCCACGGGTCCAAAGACTGCCTTTGGAGGGGAAATCTCTGGAGAGAAAATTCTCCCACTACGGGTAATTTTGCTTGTTCCGGCAATGTTACTGATGTCGGAATTGTCCTCTTCGGAGCTTTCTTCTTCGGCCGTCTGTTCAATTTGTTTGACGCCATGGTAGTAGATTTCTCCACCATAATTCCATGGTACCGTTTTATCTGATTTGTATGGGGTTGGTCCGGGCATTGTAATCTTAAGTGGAGTAGTCACTGGAGTAGATGTAATCCTAACGGGTCTTTTAGGGACCCTGGAAGGATTGGCGTAGATGGTTATTATTGAAACTTCTTTCACTGGAACGGGTGAAACAGGAGCTTTCTCAAACAAAATTTCTTGGTTATCAATCATTTGTTGGATACCTTTTTTCAATAGAGGGAAGTCAAATGATGAGGATAGGCAAATATGGAAATTTTTGTCACATCCTGGGAACATACCATCCTTCAACAAATTCAGCTTGATGATCGGGAGCGGAGTTAACAGTTCATCCACGGTGGCAACAAATAAGTCTTCTTTCCTCCGAAAGTTTTATTCTGGGGCTTGTCCTTCTTGAGCTTGGGACAATCATTCTTGTAATGACCTGGCTCATTACACTCGTAGCAAGTGACATTCTTGCTGCTACTAAACTTCCTTTGACTAGAAGTAGACTTAAAGCGGTCACAAGTCCTTCTAGCTCTTTTAAATATGTTTCCTTTCTTTCTCTTTAAGAGTTGGTTGACCCTTCTAGACAACAGTGATAACTCATCTTTATATTCATCAGAATCTTCTTCTGATTCCTCGATCTCTTCTTTTTGAAGAGCTCTCGTCTTCTCAGATCTTCTAATGGATTTAAGAGCAACATATTTTCCTCTCTTCTGAGGTTCATCTTGTTCCAGCTCTATCTCATGACTTCTTAAAGAACTCACCAGTTCTTCTAGAGAAGTGTTGTTCAGATCTTTATCCAATTTAAGAGTAGTTACCATAGGCCTCCATTTATATGGAAAGATTTTGATAATCTTATTCACATGATCTGAATTAGAGTATCCTTTGTTCAGAACCATAAGTCCTGCAACCAAGGTTTGAAACCTTGAGAACATAGTCTCAATTGTTTCATCTTCTTCCATTTTAAAGGCTTCATATTTCTGAATCAAATCCAAAGCTTTGGTCTCCGTGTATCCTTCATGAGTCATTTTCTAAAGAATCAAATATATTCTTAGTTGAGTCTCTATTTGTTATCTTCTCATACTCAATATAAGAAATCACATTCATCAATATAGTTGAGTCTCTCAAGGAACAAAACCTCAAAGACAACTGTCAATGACTTCTTGAGTATACAGACTAACACTTAGTCACTCAAGGAACAATACCTCAAAGACAAACAATCAATGACTTCTTGAGTGTACGGACTAATACTTAGTCACTCAAGGAACAAAACCTCAAAGACAAATTGTTAATGATTTAATGAGTATATAGACTATCACTTAGTCACTCAAGGAACAATCAACTCACTATTGAATAAAAGCTTTTGTGTTTACAAGATTGCTTATCAAAATCATATTACACAAGATTGAAGAAAAAATAATAACACAATAGTGTTAAGAAAGTTAACGAACAAAAGTTCCTTGCTAGCAAGTTAATGAGCAACAACTCCTTGCTTTACAAAAACTACAAATTTATTTTGGAAGCGTTTCATCAATTTGAATTAGCATGAGTTTCTTCAATATTGTTCAACGATTCCAATTCCTCCAAGTCTTCCTTTAATAGCTAAAAATAAATTCGTTGGAAGGTAGAATAGGAATATAGAAATTACAGTTATCTTCTTGCAACGGTCAGTGTAAGTGGTAGACAACATAGTACCAATAGTAAAATCCTTGTGCCATGATAGCGCAATCATGGATGCGAGGTTATGGTGTACCTTATATTATTACTCGCGTGAAACCTTTTGATATTCTCTTCTAATCTTCAGAGGCTTCTAGATGTATAATGGTTGAAACATGTGTAAAAGGATCAATGCTAAGTCTCTAGAACCATGTCATCAGAGTCTTCAAAACTTGCTCAACCTGAAACTTGCCTTCGGAGTCTTCAGCACTTGGTCTACATAATCTTCACAACCTTTTCTTCAGAGTCTTCAGAACTTCGTTCAATAGAACCATGTCTTCAGAGTCTTTAGAAATTTTTCTTCAGAATCTTCAGAACTCGTTCAACAGAACCTTGTCTTTAGAATCTTCAGAACTTGGAACCTCCAGAGCTTGAGAATATATCAAAAGCTATATTATCAGATTCACAGTCAAAAGCTTTAAAACTAATGTTCTATCAGAACCGTTGTTTTAGAAGAATTATAAGCTATGAAACACAAACTTGTATCCCTTAGTGAGTTGAGTCTGAAATATGATTATGTCACACGTCAATTCTTCTGAGTCAGAACCTGTTAGTAAAATCTACACACTAAACAAACCATCAGTGTACTAAATTGTTATCTAATAACCCATATAATCTTATCACGAAAACTCAAGGCCAGATGCAGAACCAAATCGTGTTCTTACAAATGTATCATTAAACAAACTAACTATTCTAAGTACTTTATTATGTCATATACAAATAAATTAATATATATAGTATTATAATTGTGAAAGTCCTAAACCAGGGAGCCCTCAACCAAGATTCGTGTCTCCCAGACGACTACCCAGATACCCTCCCAGAGGTGACTTTGATGTGTGAGTCAAGAAAGAAGGAGAATCCACTAACTCCTAAAATATATATAGTCAATAACTTCCACTGAGAGGAAGGGAGCGATTGACGCCACTAAGGGTGACTCAAACCCTATTTCCTATGGACCACTATAAATATATCTCCCCTTAAGGGGAGAAGAGAGAAATCCTAAGTAATACATATTTTCTACACCCTAAGAGCACAACACTCACTACAATATTAACACACAAGTGCCTGTAACTATACGTTTTCTACCAAGCATCACCGGTCATCATCAGAGCCTCTCACCCTACGTGAGAAGGTATCCTAAACTACCTCAAAAATACCACCATACGGGGCTTCTCTCCATCATGGATAAGCCCTAACCACATCATGTTATAAACCTACTAAGGCCTCTGAGCCTTAACTCCCTTACAAGAGGAACATGCACACATGTACTTTTTGACTAGTATAGTGACTCTCACTGTGGGCCCCAATAAAACTATCATGGGACACACCCTATTTCATAATCATCATTGTTCCCGCTATTACCCTTCACTTATACATTTAGCCAACTTCATTGATAATTAATAGGAGAGCTCTATCCCTTATGCTAGAAGGCACCAACGATAGTGGTGATGTCGAAGTCCTGGCATAAATGTGTGTCGCGTGGAAGAATTACATCGCCATACCCAAGCGTTTGAAGACGATGTCCATAGCATCAGACATAGCCGACAAGATTCCAACCATGTAAAGGAAATTGAATTTTTGGACCCATAACCACTCACAGACGAGATATAGGGGGCACCAATCCTAGAAGGTTTCAAACTTCCCTCCTTATTCAAATTTGATGGGTGCGGTGATCCTTATGAACACGTTGGCTCCATCAATAAAAAAATGACTATCACAGGAGCACTCGACTTTCTAAAATGCAAGGTGTTATTTCGAACTTTTAAGGACACCACACTCATATGGTATATGAGTTCACCTCGTGCTTTTATTAACAATTACCAGGAGCTGGTAAAGAAACTGGTACAACAGTTTATCACCAGGCCAACCGCCACAGAAAGATTTTTTCTACTAGTCTATTTAATATATGCTTGGGTCCATCGGAGTTGTTGAGGGATTATCTCGCCTGCTTCAATGAGGCCACCATAGGGGTCATCTCACCAAACCAAGAAATGTTCGTGGGTGAAATTCTGGTTGCAGATACTCAATGTCACATTCAATGTTATGACACCGTATCTGACTTATTATATGACAGTAAATACAAAAACAATAAAGAACACATTCAATTATTTACCCAGTTCAGTGTGCAACAACACCTACTCTGGGGGCTACCAAGCCAGGGAGGAAATCCACTATAAGAGATGTTAATTCAGGAATAAACCAACCAGTTTATCTCCTTCACTTAAGACCTACCCAATGCAATTTCAATCTAAGTACAACTTAAACCTGAGTTCCTACTCACTCCCCCTCAATCACAGCAGTGATACATAAAACAATTTGACTAATGAATTGATGAAGACACTCTTCAAAAAACATACACTTGATTAAGCTTCACAGCTTTTTAATCAAGCAACACAACCACTCTTGCTTCACAGCTTTGAGTGATACACACAACTAACTTGACTCTGCTTCACAGCTTTAGTCAAGAAACATTCAAACACTCTTGCTTCAAAGCTTTGAGTGCTACACAACCCTTACAATTAAAAACTTATTCCAAGTCACTTATCACAATGATAATTGCTTGAAGTACAATAATTAAACCTATACAGTTTACAAATGATCTTTTGACCAAAAAGGGATTCCTTGCAAAACAGCAGCTCTGTTGAATATATAGCAGTTGCAACTTCAGTTAGGGTTTCCACAAAAACCTAGGGTTAATTCTGTTTGACCTTAAGACTAGGTCACATGACTTTATTAACCAGGTTAGGGTTGAGCTAGGTTAACCCAAAGAAAACGCAGGATTCTGTTCTGGAAAGACTGAGTTATTTTCCTGAAAAAACTCAGAATTAACCAACCTGCATACCTGTTAGTTCAGAACAGGATGTCTTAACATCTGTTATGACATCTGAAAAACCTGTCTACTGATTTAGGAAAATGTGATCATTTTGCAAAATGCTCAGATACACACTTATAAACATCAGTACCTGAATGACAATATTTTTCTACAAAGGTACCTAATGAATCAGTACAAACTAAACTAGAATGTTATGACATCAGTCATGACATTCACACACACACACTTGGGTTTTACCAAAAATGCAAGCCAATAACTAAACAACTACAAACTCCCCCTTTGGCAGATTTTTGGCTAAAGACCCTAAGCAATCAGAGATAGATAGCAGCAGAAAGAAATGACTGCAGAAAAATAGAATGTCTAATTAAGCAGGTACTAATTAAGTAAGTACCAAAATATTCTCCCCCTCTTTAGCCATAAATGGGCCAAAGATACAAGTTCATAAAGATTATACAGTTATCCAAAAAAATAAGAGCAGCAGCAGAAAAAAAACTGAACACACTTCCAAACTCCACCAGGTACCAGCACCAACCAGCAACACCACCAAACAGCAACCAACCTTCAAGTACTGTCATCAGACTCAGAGGATTCGGGCTTCTTCCTTTTCTTGTGAGCAATGTCAGCATTCTTCTCTTTGTCTGATGTCTCAACATCCTTAGAGACATCTGGATTTGTTTCAGCATTTGAACTTTCTTGATTCAAAGGAACAGAAATGCCAGGAACTGAGTGGTTCTCGTTCAGAATTATTGAAACAATTTTTGCTATTGCTTGATTAACATAGGCTGACCCTTCCCTATTTGCAATTTCAGGGGGAACTGAAGAAGAAGGATGAGATGGATTACCAGAGGCAGAAGCTTGGGACTTTCCTGCATGTCTTGTTCTCAACTCTTTGACCTTGGTGGGGTTAGTTCCCACTTTTCTACGAGAAGAGATCTCCAGGACTTCAGAGTCCAGACAGGAAGAGATTGTCCTAGAATCTTGATCAGAGGAAGAGGTTGAAATAGTCGTATTGGATGATGATGGTGTTTGAGACATTTTGACAGTCTTAGAGGACCAACAGCAACTGAAGAGAAAATTCTGATTGAGAGACTGGGTTTTGATGAGGAGACGAGGGGGGAAGGAAGAAAAGGAGTGTCTATTCAACTTCTTAAAAGAATTGAAGGAAATGGGAAAATATAATTTTAACCCAATCAGAACAAGCATAACTCCTTTAATCCTTGTTTTAAGCAAAATTAATTGCTACAATTCCTCATGTTGGCAAATACCCAACTTACCCCTCAAGTTTTCAAATTGATTTGCATCCAGAGCCTTGGTAAAAATGTCATCCAGTTGTAGCTCAGTGGCAACATATTCCAATTTGATTGTCTTCTCTTCTACAAGGTCTCTGATAAAGTGATGTCGTATGTCAATATGTTTGGTCCTACTATGCTGAATGGGATTCTTGGAAATGTTGATTGTACTCAGATTGTCACAGTACAATGTCATAACATCTTGTGTGACATTATACTCAGTGAGCATCTGTTTCATCCAGATCATTTGAGAGCAGCTACTACCAGCTGCAATGTATTCAGCTTCAGCAGTAGAAAGAGACACACAATTCTGTTTCTTGCTGAACCAGGAAACCAGATTATTTCCCAAGAAGAAACATCCTCCAGAGGTGCTTTTTCTATCATAAGCACTACCAGCCCAATCAGCATCACAGTAGCCAGTCAGAGCTGGTTCACAGCCATGAGAATACATCAACCCATAGTTGTAAGTTCCACTCACATACTTCAAAATTCTCTTCACTTGGTTGATATGACTGACTTTGGGATCAACTTGGTATCTTGCACAAACTCCAACTGCAAAGGCAATATCAGGTCTGCTGGCAGTTAAGTACAACAAGCTTCCTATCATGCTTTTGTACAGACTTTGATCCACCTTAACCCCACTTGAATCTTTGGAAAGCTTTAGATGAGTAGGAGCAGGAGTCCTTTTGTGACTTGCATTCTCCATACCAAACTTCTTTACAATGTTCTTAGCATACTTGCTTTGAGATAAGAAGATTGAGTCCTCCATCTGTGAGACTTGCAGTCCAAGAAAATAAGTTAGTTCTCCCATGAGACTCATTTCGAATTCAGCCTGCATCTGGTCAGCAAAGTGTTTAACCATATGTTCTGACATTCCTCCAAACACTATGTCATCAACATATATTTGGGCAACCATCAACTTCCCTCCTTCAGTTTTGACAAAGAGAGTTTTGTCCAAGCCTCCTTTTCTGTAGTCTTTGTCTGAGAGAAACTTTGTTAACCTGTCATACCATGCTCTAGGAGCTTGTTTCAGGCCATATAGAGCTTTTCTCAATTTGTAGACATGATCAGGGTGGGTTGGATCCACAAAGCCTTTAGGTTGTTCCACATAAGCTTCCTCATTTAAGTACCCATTTAGAAAGGCACTTTTCACATCCATCTGAAATAACTTGAACTTCAGAAGACAAGCAATTGACAATAGGAGTCTGATTGATTCCAGCCTGGCTACAGGTGCAAAGGTTTCATCAAAATCAACCCCGTCAACCTGGGTGTATCCTTGAGCAATAAGTCTTGCCTTATTTCTGGTGACAACTCCTTCAGCATCTGACTTGTTCTTGAAAATCCATTTTGTCCCAATGATGTTAGTTCCTTCAGATCTAGGAACCAGTTCCCAAACTTCATGTTGCTTGAATTGGTTCAGTTCATCTTGCATTGCACCAATCCAGTATTCATCAGTTAGAGCTTCCTTGACATTTCTTGGTTCCATTTTGGACACAAAACAAGAGTTTGAGATGATTTCTCTAGATCTTGTAATGACTCCACTGTTGGGATCTCCTATGATGAGTTCTTTTGGATGATCCTTCTGAATTCTGATGGAAGGGATCTTGCTAGCTTCCTTTTATTCAGATTCTGTTGTGGTGGAGTTGGGTAGATCATTCTGTTGGGTTGAGGTCTCAAAGAATGTCTCAACAGTACAAGGAACATCTATTTCTTCATGATAATCATCAATTATAACATTTATTGATTCCATCATGTCTTTGGTTCTGGAATTGAATACTCTATAAGCTCTGCTATTTGAGGATTATCCTAGAAATATGCCTTCATCACTTTTAGGGTCCAGTTTTCTTCTTTGTTCACGATCAGCCAGAATATAGCATTTGCTGCCAAACACATGGAAGTACTTCACAGTAGGTTTTCTTCCTTTCCAGAGTTCATATATGGTGGATGAGGTTCCCTTTCTCAAGGTGACCCTGTTATGAACATAGCAGGCTGTATTCATAGCTTCAGCCCAAAAATACATAGGAAGTCTTTTGGCATGTAACATTGCTCTGGCAGATTCCTGTATGGTCCTGTTTTTTCTTTCCACAACTCCATTTTGCTGAGGTGTTATAGGAGAAGAAAACTCATGACTAATTCCTTCTGAAGAACAGAAATCATCAAACTTGCTGTTTTCAAATTCCTTTCCATGATCACTTCTGATTCTGACAATACACCCTTCCTTTTCTCTTTGAATTCTTTTGCACAATTCTTTAAAAACTTCAAATACATCAGATTTTTCCCTAATGAAATTAATCCAGGTGAATCTGGAAAAATCATCCACAACCACATAGGCATATCTTTTTCCACCAAGACTCTCTACTTGCATTGGTCCCATCAGATCCATATGAAGAAGTTCTAGAACCTTAGAGGTGGTCAGATGTCTTGACTTTGGATGTGACATCCTAGTCTGCTTACCAACCTGACATTCACCACAAACTCTTTCTTCATCAATTTGCAGTCTTGGAATCCCTCTGACTGCCTCCAAGGAGATAATCCTCTTCATACCTCTTAGATGAAGATGGCCAAGTTTTTGGTGCCACAGTTTCACCTCTTTTTCTTCTTTTGCAATGGAACACACAGATGAGAAATTAGTGTTCTCAGGCTCCCACAAGTAACAGTTGTCTTTGGATCTGACTCCTTTCATTACTATCTCTTGTTTGTCATTGATTACAAGACATTCAGATTTTGAGAAATTGACCTTGAATCCTAGATCACACAATTGACTGATACTAATGAGATTAGCAGTCAGCCCTTTTACCAGCAGTACTTCATTCAGACTTGGAACTCCAGGGCAGTCCAAATCACCAACTCCTTTGATTTTACCTTTAGCACCATCTCCAAAGGTCACAAAACTGGTGGTGTGAGGCTTAACATTATTGAGGAGGTTCTTGATTCCAGTCATGTGTCTGGAACATCCACTGTCAAAGTACCAGTCTTCCTTTGCAGAGACCCTCAGGGAAGTGTGGGCTATCAGGGCAGTAGCCTTTTTCTTCCATTTAAGGAGCATGTGGTACTTTTTTAGACTTAGGTTTGACACCTGAGTTCTGATTAGGGTATCCATGCAATCTGAAGCAGAAGGGCTTTATGTGGCCATACCTCCCACAATGATGACATCTCCATCTTTGGTATTTTTTCTTCATGTATTTCTGATGTTGAGAGTTGTGTTGAGACATCTGCTTTGACAATTGTTTAACATGCCTGATCTTCTTGTCTGCACCAGATTTCTTAGCTTCCACAAATCCTAGACCAGATTTGTTTCCCACATTTTGTCCAACTTGAAGAATCTCTTCCAATTTATCTGATCCATTGGTCAACATCTTGACAGATTTTGTCATTTGGTTCAGTTGTGAGTTCAGTAATTGAACTTCCCCTTCTAGGTGACTTATAGTTTCAAGATCTGCCCTTTTTTCAGCCTCCAGCTTTATAATGAGTTTTGATTGTTTCTCATTCTGCACACAGACTTCAGCACTTCTGATACACAATTTCTTGTAGGTATCATCCAGTTCTTCAAATGTCACTTCTTCATCACTAGTGTCACTGTCAGAGGTACAAACACTAGTTAGAGCAGTAACTAGTTTGGCAGATTCTTCTTCAGAATTACTTTCTGAATCACAGTCAGACCAAGTAACAGTCATTCCTTTCTTTTGTTTCTTAAGAAAGGTAGGACATTCAGCTCGAATATGTCCATAACCTTCACAGCCATGGCATTGAATGCCTCTGCCTTGGTTTCCCTTTTCTTCTGACCTTGGTCTTCTGCTGGAACTGTCAATGTCAGAGGGAATGTTATGAACATTAGACCTTGACTTTGGATCCATTATTTTGATGAGCTTGTTGAACTGTCTTCCAAGCATGGCTATAGCTTCTGAAATATTTTCTTCTTCATCCTCCTTGTTTTCAACATCAGTGTTGGATACAAGTGCTATGCTCTTGTTCTTCTTGTCACCATTATCATTGATTCCCATCTCAAAAGTCTGAAGAGACCCAATAAGTTCATCCACTTTCAACTTGCTGATGTCCTGGGCTTCCTCTATGGCAGTTACCTTCATTGCAAATCTTTTAGGCAAGGATCTGAGAATCTTCCTCACCAGTTTTTCTTCTGACATCTTTTCTCCCAGTGCTCCTGAGGTGTTGGCAATCTCCAAGATGTTCATGTGAAACTCATGAATGGTTTCATCTTCCATCATTTTTAGATTCTCAAACTTGGTAGTCAACATCTGAAGCCTTGACATTTTTACTTTGGAAGTGCCCTCATGAGTAGTTTTGAGAGTGTCCCAAACTTCCTTGGCCAGTTCATATTGATGTACTAGTCTGAAAATGTTTCTATCAATTCCATTGAACAAGGCATTTAAAGCTTTGGAATTTCCCAGGTCTAACTCATCTTCTTCTTTACTCCAATCTTCCTCAGGCTTCAGACTGATTGTCCCATCTTTCTCAGTTATGGTGGAATGGATCCATCCTTTGTCAGCAGCTTTCCAAGCCTTTTTGTCCAGAGATTTTAATAAGGCAATCATACGAGGTTTCCAGTAGTCATAATTAGTTCCATCCAGAATGGGTGGTCTATTTCCAAAAACTCCTTCTTTGTCCATAGTGCCAGAAAGTGATATCCCTAGATCTCACCCAGTAATACAGGCAGGGTGCCTGCTCTGATACCAATTGAAATTCTGGCTGCAGATACTCAATGTCACGTTCAATGTTATGACACCGTATCTGACTTATTATATGACAGTAAATACAAAAACAATAAAGAACACAGTCAATTGTTTACCCATTTCAGTGTGCAACAACACCTACTCTGGGGGCTACCAAGCCAGGGAGGAAATCCACTATAAGAGATGTTAATTCAGGAATAAACCAACCAGTTTATCTCCTTCACTTAAGACCTACCCAATGCAATTTCAATCTAAGTACAACTTAAACCTGAGTTCCTACTCACTCCCCCTCAATCACAGCAGTGATACATAAAACAATTTGACTAATGAATTGATGAAGACACTCTTCAAAAAACATACACTTGATTAAGCTTCACAGCTTTTTAATCAAGCAACACAACCACTCTTGCTTCACAGCTTTGAGTGATACACACAACTAACTTGACTCTGCTTCACAGCTTTAGTCAAGAAACATTCAAACACTCTTGCTTCAAAGCTTTGAGTGCTACACAACCCTTACAATTAAAAACCTATTCCAAGTCACTTATCACAATGATAATTGCTTGAAGTACAATAATTAAACCTATACAGTTTACAAATGATCTTTTGACCAAAAAGGGATTCCTTGCAAAACAGCAGCTCTGTTAAATATATAGCAGCTGCAACTTCAGTTAGGGTTTCCACAAAAACCTAGGGTTAATTCCGTTTGACCTTAAGACTAGGTCACATGACTTTATTAACCAGGTTAGGGTTGAGCTAGGTTAACCCAAAGAAAACGCAGGATTCTGTTCTGGAAAGACTGAGTTATTTTCCTGAAAAAACTCAGAATTAACCAACCTGCATACCTGTTAGTTCAGAACAGGATGTCTTAACATCTATTATGACATCTGAAAAACCTGTCTACTGATTTAGGAAAATGTGATCATTTTGCAAAATGCTCAGATACACACTTATAAACATCAGTACCTGAATGACAATATTTTTCTGCAAAGGTACCTAATGAATCAGTACAAACTAAACTAGAATGTTATGACATCAGTCATGACATTCACACACACACACTTGGGTTTTACCAAAAATGCAAGCCAATAACTAAACAACTACAGTGGGGAATTCTAAATTGGACTTAAGGAGGGACAATTCAACGAGTCTCTCGCCCAAAAACCAGCGTTATCACTGATAGAAGTGGTCACTAGAGCTGAGCGCAACATAATGGGTGAAGAAAGAAACGCCAAAAAAATGCATGTGGCGTCAAGGAGTGTTTTCCCAATGCCAGGAGATCTGTCCATCAAAGGAAGAGCAACTATACCTCGCCCATAAAGGACAAATCAACATTTAAAAGGGTAGGTAAGACGATAGAGAACTTCACACCTTTGAACACTCACATCAAGCAAATATGGCGTGAGGTACTCCACTTTCACAACATCCATACATTGTCTTCTCCTAAGGCGGATGTGACGTGTTATGGACTAGGAAGATGGTGCCAGTTTCACAAGCTACGGAGACGTCACACTAAGGACTGTTATCAACTCAAGAAGGAAATTGAGAGTCTAATACATGAGTGGCACCTCAAGAAATATGTGAACGAAGACTCCTCATATTTGTCAAACAAATATAGCTCGTGTAGGTGATACGATGTAGAGAGATTAAAAGATTTCAGACCCAAGAAATCCAAAGAGTCGCATCAGGGCGAAGACAGCAAAGCCATGTGTCACACACTAAACACTATAGTAGGAGCATTTGTAGGAGGCAGGGAAACTAGATCTACCAGAAAAAAGGTACGCTCGCCAGATCCCGAGTGTTGAAAACCTTTCTGAGGTCAAGATTAAAGAGGATCTCCTAGAATTGGAAGCCTCGATTGCCTTCTCGAAGAAAGATGCAGTTGGCATCCACCCTCATAATGATGACCCCATGGTTATTCCCGTAAAATATGAAAACTGGGAGATTAAAAGAGTTATCGTTGACCAAGGAAGCTTTGTAGACATATTGTACTGGGAGGCGTTTGAAAGACTTTGCATCGACCAAGAAGACCTAAAACCCTTCAGAGGATAACTGATTGGATTCTCAAGAGAATGCATACAGGTAATGAGATATAGTACCTTTAGGATCACCTTTGGATAAGAAGATCAAGATAAGGAAATAAAGGTTAGGTATCTAGTTATTGATTTCTCATTTTCATATAATAAGATTATAGGGCGAGCAACCTTTAACAGGATGGGCGCCACCTTGTCTACTCTGTATTTGTGCATGAAATACATGGTCCAGAGTCGGAGCCAGTGGTAACACTGACGAGGAGGTGTGTGGAGGAGACAAGTAGCATAAGACTTGAGACCACCACACCTGTCCATGTGATACTTTATCCTATTTAGCTCTTTTGTTGAGTTAATTAATGAAATTCTTTATAAGAATTTTTAAAGTGAATGATACTTTTATATGGAATTATTTCGCATGTATTAATTACTCATTTCCTCTCTAACATATTTTATTGTCTTTTTAGAACACACTCATATTAATTATTATTGTTATTAATTACAATAAGTAATATGAGTTTCTTTCTTTAAATTAGTTGTATAGTCGTCCCTACCAACATAAGTCATTGGAATTCCTTAGTATAAATATCTAGGTTTTGAAAATAAATTATAGTACTTAAATAATTATAATAATTTTGGATTTAATAGTTAAAAGACTTAAATTAGTAGTCTTGGTAGTTTTTTTTACTTGAAAGCCTTATTCTTATTCTCTATATGAGCTTAGAGTAATTTGAGTGGCCTTGACTTTGCGATATAGTGTTTATGGTAGTCTTTCTAGATGATACTCTTTTGGTGTTAATGGTCTCTTTTGATGATTCCTTCTAATTTCTTGTTTTTTTAGTTGAGCCATGACAAACAAACTCATAGTCTACAACCTCAAAAAATGAAGCTTCAAAATTTTAGTCAATGAACTTTGAAAATTTAATAGTAATATTAAATTTAATATATTTCAACATCACTACAAAGCGGTCAAATTGGTCTAGTGTGTGTGATTGAGATTTGAGGTAATGAAGATTGGAGTGCCAGGTTATAGGTTTGCTATCTGCTTTTGTTTTTTTTTTTCAATTCAATTGTTTTAATTTCACAATTAAATTATTCTTATAAAGACTTCAAGTTTAATCACATTTTAAAACCACTGCAATTTAACCTAAATTTTTTATAAAACACTTAAAATTATGTTTTAGATATTTGTGATCCTATAATAAATAAAGTGTAACTTATTTTATATTTTAAATATTCTATTTTATTTTAGATTTTAAAATATCACTTAAATATAATGTTATTTTAAATAATTTTTAAAAAAAATTAAATATATCGTTTAAAAATTATGTGATTTTGGTTATATTATAATATTTAATGATAAGTATTTAAATAATTAAATGTCAAAATTATTCTTTTAATTTATAAAATGTAATTGAAATAATATTTAATATTTTTTCAAAAAAATTCTCATAAAATCATTAAATATTTTAAGACATGTTAGAACTTTTGTGTTTGACAAATATCTAAGAGTTAAGAATTTGAATCAGAAAATTGATCTAATCCTTAAATCAAAAGATTGAAGTGATTGTGATTTTCAGAAGAAACCAAAATCTAGGGAAGAAAAAGTCATTGAAAAGCTCAACAAGTTAGTTCAAATGTTAAAGGATGAAGGGATGACTTCAAGATGTCGCGGTAGGAAAATATTTGAGAGTAAGCTATTGATTAACTCATCTCAGCAAAAATAAGCAAGGGTTACCACCGAACTTTATTGTTTTCAAAGGAATGAAAAAAAGATCGAATAAAACCCACAAAAACACGCAAAACAAAAAGAAAGGCAAAAAAGAAAAGCAAAAAGAAGAGCACAGAGAGATCAAGGTACGGGGGTTGGTTATGAAAGAGAAGATATTAGTGTAACACCCTTCTAAATCCCACAAGAAATTACGAATAACTAAAACTAAAAATCACCACTCAAGGGTATCACATCGTCATAAAACATCATATAATTCAATCCTGCTCCGTAACACGGATTACACCAATTTAATACATACATCTGATAATAAAATAACACATCATCTAAATACATCGCAACGGAATTATTGTCATAATAAAATTCTCCATAAAACCAAAGCTTGTAGTATTTTAGTCTCATCAAAAGTTGGTATTAAACCTCACTTTAACATCCAAAAATATCATAAAACATGTTAACAAAAGTAACGTAACATTCGTAAAACATAGTGTTCTCATCCCGATGTTAAATATCAGAGAAAGACACCACTAATTAATGGAAACTAAATAAAATACTCTGAAGTTATCTTCAGCGCTTCTATAACTACTCCTGATCACCTGCGCGTTACCCACGTGGAGGAAACATTCAAACAGAAAGGGTGAGTAATTACAGTTCATTATGAAATATATAAGGACATGATTAGTAGTTACAAACATCATCATATAATCAACGCATATTATTCATCAACGCTTCATACTCACCGGTACATCATAAAACACATAAAAACTTCTCATACATCAACCATCATATAATCATATGGTTCACAATTATCATCAAGCACAACTCATCAACAAAATCCATGCAATGTCACATAGAATATTAATGCAACAACGCTGACTCAATGCATGTGGTACCAATTTTGTGAACACCTGGTTCATCACCTTTATCCCCACCATAGGATTGATTCCCTCTTGGAACTAGAGCATATCATAAACGCACTCAATCCTCACAATGAGATGGAGGCTCATCACAAGTGGGTCACCGTCCAAAAATACTATGAATACATGATGCACAACAACGTCACATAGAAATTCGACCACAACTAATTAATTGTAGCATCATTCACATAAACATCAGAGAGTCATTCTTCACATAGCATGCTTACATATTTAAACATGTAAATCATTAAAACATCGTCACATATACATCACTTACATCATAGCAACACAATAGTAACTTCACAGTATCATCAAGTTCATCATTCAAATAAATCATCTAAGCATATCATACATATAACAATTCAAATTCATAAATATATAGGTACTGGAATAATGCATCAATTTACTCATATTATTTTTTTCATAAGGTAGTTATGTGCATCAGCTTCCCAACGCTTCGAATGGTACTCGATTTGGACTTATGGTTCAAAAGCTATGGCCAAAACGATTTCACAGTACAAAAACCAAGAAGTTGCTACGGCCACCCGTAGTGGCTATTACTATCAGTAGCGCTCCCAGCCCATAATTCCATTTTCACTCGTTTATTGTACAAAAATATAGAGGGCCACTACGGCCACCCGTAGCAGCTCCTACGGCTCGTAGTATAGCCCAGAAAACCCCTTTTCATGCGTGATTTTGTGCGATCTCTCTTGTTTTTCAGCCTTTCAACAGATCCCAAACCCCAAGTTTTGACCTCTAACAAACCCAAAACATATCATATCATATGGAACATGAATCAAGGAATTTAAACACATCCCAACATCAATTATCATCATCAAATCATCAATTATCATCATGAATTCATCAAGATTTACAACACAATAATTCATCAATCAAATTGTCGTCACAGGAAAAAAATATAGAGTCGCCACCATTAATTTTTATCTTAAGACGAGAATATAACGAAATAATCCTAACTGATGATACAAAGATTCTATGTTCTTGACTCGCTTTAGACAGAGGGAATGTGTTAGGCACCCTTCATCTACCTTGTTCACAAGGATACTAGGGTTTAGGTTTAAGGTTCAGGAATAGGGTTTTAATTTTTTTATTAGGGGACTCGCCACAGTTTTTAAGTCGCATGCCTATGTATCTTCTTATGAGGAATCAGAGTCTCATTTCGTAGTTCATATTTGGTTGTGTGTTTTATAGATTGTGGAAATCCCTTAGATTCTCCGTGAACCAAGTCTGAGTTTGAAGTTAGCAGAATCGTAAACAAAGTTCACAATCGATAAAAGAGGTATCCACAATCCTTTTTGAAAAATATCTTGATTTTTATATGTTAGTAAAAAGGGGTTAGTATTTGGTTGGTTAGCTATTTTAAATGTGTGATGCAATATGCAAAAATAAGTTAGAATGAATGCGAAAATATTTAATGCAATTTAAACACGGGTTAGTATTTTAGAAAAATAATGTGATTAATAAATGACTATTTTATAGTTTATAAAAAATATATATTAAATATTTTTAAATAAATAAAAAATATAACTGTTATTTACTAATTATCCAAAAATAATTTTTACGTAAATGCTAAAAAGAATATAAATTAAATAAATTAACTAAATTAAATTAATTAAAATAATTATAAAATTAATTATTTAAGCTTAAGGTGGTGCAAATTTTAAGGCTGGATGGTGTATGAGAAATTAGTTTAGGTCCAAAAGAAAATCTGAGCCCAAATTTGCTGGGGGTGTATTTTGTAATTGGCAAGCAATATGGGGGGTCTTGCAAGTAAGGGCCCAAGTTCGGATGTTGAACTGGGCCCAAATGCATGTAGAGGGTACGCTTTCAGTTACGAAGTAGAAACAGGGGGTGTTAGAATAATTGGGCTTGACCCAAACGAAGTTTGTTTGAGGTCCACTTGGATTGCACGTGGTGAGGTGCATGGGGCTACCATGGGGTTGCGCTATCTGGGGCATCTGATTCTGATCAAAGAGTCGAGAGTGAGGGTGCAAGGTGAGGGTGCAGGGGATCACGTGGCCAGATATTGGCCACGTGTTGCAAGGCGAGATCGAGGGTGGAAGGAGTATAACACACTTTTCTTCTCTCTAACTTTCTCCTCTCGTCTCTGTTTTCTCTTCCTCTTCAAAATAGAAACAAGAACAACCACACTCAGAAACCTAAAACCCAGAACGCCACCACCCTAGCCGGCGGCGCTACCCTTAAAACAAACCTAAATCCGACCTTAACCCCAAAATCTCCTCAAAATAAACACAAACAACATCAATCGCAAAGAAAATTGAAAGCTAAGCACAACACCTACCTTTATCCTCCGTGACTCTTCAAATTTCTGGTTTATATGATCGCTAATCTTCTTTCCTTCTTGTTTCATAGGTTTCAGAGATGATGGCACGGCGGCGATCTTAGGCTTGAAGTCAATGGTGGCGGCTATCAGATCTAGGGTTTCAGAAATTGAAATCCAAATCTCTCTTCTACTTCTTCTTAATCACTTCTTCCTCTGTAAAAAATTTCGTCCCTCCAAAATCGTCCTCCTCCGGCTTAGAGTTTTAGGGTTTATTTATAGGTTTTTAGATTAGTTAATATAGGAAATTTCTGTTTGATTTGGCGTTATAATTAGATTATTGAGAAAATTAGGTTTAGAATTAGTTTATATTTTAGAATTATAGAAAGATTTGATTGTTGTAATTTGATATGATTTTGTGTAATAAAATCTGATTTAGTTAATATTTTGATTTGTTTGAGTTTTTGAAGATTTGATTTTGTTTATATTGATTCATATCTGGAAATTTGATTTGAACAGTAATTGTTGATATGATTTTGATTTGAGTTTGGATATGCGTATCTGGGCTTAGGAATGAATCTGGGTATCTTAGCAGCAAAGAAGATGAACACAATGCGTAGTTTAGAGAATTACGGTTTCATCCCCTTGCAGCTGACTCGGTCAACGATTTAAAAATAATAATAATAAAATAAAAATAAAAATAATAATATTAATAAATAAATAACCAATAATTATAATAATATTAAAAGAAAATAACTAAAAGTAATAAAAGACTAAGATCTGATACTTGACTCTGGTCAACATTAAAATGGATGGGCCTTAGGGATTTCTTAATGGGCCAACGGTTATCCAAAAACACACCCCTCTTCTTATACCCTAATGGGCCAAAAGAACTTAAATGTGCCATTCTACAAAAATGAAAAAAATACACCCCTACTTCTTAAAAATGGATCTTAAAATCCTAATGGGCCATCAGATTTTGATGGTCCATTTGGAGTAATGCACCTCCCTCAACTTTAAACCCCTATCAGCAAATTTAAATAATACTTTTTATAAATTAGAACCATAGTAACACTAATATTCAAATAATATGACCGTTAAAATTGATGGGGAGAAATTTGGGTATGACACAAACCCACACATACAACAAATCTACATCTACCTTAACCCTCTATCAATCATAATAAATAGAGATTAAACCCCTTATCTTGTTATCCTAGCAGTTTTGGTTTCTTCCTTCTTTTCCTCTCCGAGCCCTAGCTTCTCTTCTTCGAGTTCTCTCAATTCTATGATCGCACCAAATGATTCCTCTCTTCCTTGTTTTACTTGTTTAACCCTTGGACCCTTTCAATGTTATTCTCATTATGTCTTCACTTATCCCACACACACTTACCACTATGCCCCTATCCTCCTTTTCACCTTATTATTTTATTTAATTATTATTCATAAATCTAAATAATAGAAACTCAATTATTTAAATTTAAATATTTCTTAGTATCACCTCTATTCCCATTTACTACCCATAACATATCATCATACATCACATAATACTCATTATAAATCACAAATAATTAATTAAAAAATAATTCTAAATTTGGGTTGTTACAATTAACACCCTAAACATTCATAATACCCCATTGGAACCTTTTGAAAATATTTTTTTGGCTAAAAGAGTTTGTTTGCAAAGATTGGGGAGATGAGGAAAGAATTATTTTTTAATATTTTGATTTGGAAAAAGTTTCAAGAGCTCTGTGCCTACGTACCTCTAATGTGTAATGGTGAAATCTGAACCACGTAGTTCTTCTAAAAAAGAATAAAATTATTTGTTTGGTTGATTTCAATGAAGAGATAAGTTGTCTTATCTGAGTGGAAAACACAAAATACTATCAACAACTATGAGAAAGTGAGCATCTGTATCATCTTAAATATAGTGAACTTATAACTTGTATTTAAAATCAACAAGTCATATTGTTGTACCCCAAAATTTTCCCTCTCATTTTTGAAGACAACTGATTCAAGACACCTCCTCGTGCTCCTAGGATTCTCAATTGCTCAAGAATACTCAAGGGTTTGAACATACAAGCATATCTCCTAAGCAATGGCCTACAATTAGGGTTTTGTGTTTCTAAAATAAAATTTAGTTTCTAATGTCTCAAGTGAGTTTAATTGTTCCTCATATGCTTCAAGGTATCCTCATGACAAGTTTCAAGCCTTGCATCACAAGTTTGCTCAGTCAATTGCCTAGATGAGTGAAAAATAACTCTATTGGACAAAAAGTCAATTGTGGTCAACATACAGTCAAACTTCAATATTTTTGTTCAACATCAATATTTTGATGTCACATTCATCATTTGATCAAGGGTTTATCACGATTCATCAAGAAAACTCAAGATTCATCAAAAGTAAAAAATTGCTAAATTAGGGTTTTCTTTAGCAGAAGTAAACTTAACTTTGACCAAGCATAACTTTCACATGTTTCATCATAAAATTATCAACCAAAGCCCATTTTGATGGAAATTCAATTCTCTACAACTTTGTATCTCTAAGCTCAAGTCCAAAAAATGCTTCATTTGAGAGATATGAGCCAAAATATTACAGGTCATTTTGAAAGTCAACAAAAACACATCTTTTGTCAAAGTAATTTACATCAAGTTAAAGATTTCAAATGAAAAATTTACCAGCAAGAGAGTTGTAGTGGACATCTTGAGCTTTCCAAAAAGTATAAGATTACCTTCATATGACAAAAATTGAGTAAGATATGATTGATGCAAGTTGAGAAATATTTTAGAAATGTATGAAATCTCAATTGAGAAATTTTGAAATTTTGGACTAGTGGACCTATCTTTTAAGGTCTAAACATGTTCATGACCTTATAGAGGACTCCTAAACTCATTAATACCTTATCGTGATTTTTTATTTATTTATATTTATATTTATATTTATATTTATATTTATTCAATTAAATACAAAATCAATTAAAAAAAATAACAAATGATGGACCAAGGCATGTGGGCTTGGTTTTGGATCAGATTTGAGGCCCAAGAATACATATCCAACTTACCAAAACTGTGTTGCCTCAATATGGGAAGAATTTCACTTGTTTTGGAAGGTTTTTAATTGCTTTTGGAAATAAATCATGTCATAATTACATATGGTTCCATACCACATTTGTTGACCTAAAATAATTGGCTTATAAATAGACAAACATCAAACCAAGAGGAGGACCACGAAATTCTACCTCAAAATCTAGTTCAAAAAATCACTAAAAAGTCAGGAATTAGGGCATATTCGAATTCCATTTTTTAGTGGTTTTCAGTCCAAACCAAGGACTGAACCATCATCCTGACATTCCCATGAACACACCCAGATCAAGAACTAAGCAATTCCACGACCAAGATCATCATACTCACACTCACCATTTGGGTAGGGTGTTGAAAATTCAAATCTATTAATCTATGCATGCTTAACTATTTTTGTATGTTCAGACATATTCTACAGGATGATTAGAACAGGTTTGAGCCAAAACATGCAAGGTTGAGCGCATGAATCGTGACTTGCCATTTCTAGGGCATAGTCACGGTGAAGCTTCAAATCGCTACTCACAGGCACTTTCAGGCTAAACGGAGGGTGCCATTCGATTCCCACCCCATGCAATTTCTTTTAACACTTTTTCTAACCTTTTTCCTTTCTTATATTTCTTAATTTATTTCTTTTTTACAATTAAAATCAAAAGACAATAAAAAAATCAGAAAAAAACTTATAAATAAATAAAATAAGGTTTTAGTCTTTTTTTATATCAATTAATTTAATTAATTTAGAATTAGGTTTTTGCAATTAAATTAATTAATTTGAAATTAAAATTAGACATGAGGTTTTTATTAATTATTAACATATAAAATAAATAAAAAATACAAAAAATATCTTTTAACACCTAGAATTTTTAGGACTTTAAAAAATCTTTCTAATTTTTTGTATTTATCTTTTGCATTTAAATTCCTAGAAACAATTTATAGGTCGCACGGGATTTTTTTGTAATAGCTTAGTTTTAATTTCTCGCAAAGTTTTAATTATTATGTAACTCTCCCGAGGCCATGTAATAGTGTTAGGTTTTATCTTTCGCACTTTATTTTTTTTCCACACTTATACTTTATGCCTTGTATATATATAATTGTGTAGTAAATAGGCTTGTATGGCAAGATAAATCGGTAGATAACCTTAAAAATTTCCAAGAAAACATAACAGAAACCAACACACTTTGCACACTTCACCTCTAGGGTAACCACTCTTCATTGTCTTGTGATACTAATGGTCACGTCCCACGAAAACGGGAATACTTTAGCTAAGACCCTCAGTTAAACAATATCATCATGGTCCATTTCGAATAAAGATCATAATCCCTCGATAACCCTTCTAGTTGCCTACAAAATGATCTAATCCCTTCGATGACCCTACGAGCAAAATGACGATAGTTCCTTTAATACAATTGCTAAAGTATCCTTACATGTTGCCTTCTATGACCATGCGATGACCCTTCGCATGTCCCTTCACATCTAATAGATATGCCTACCTACCAACTAATGGTACGGATAGCACTATCTCTAAAGGAGAAGGAAAATAATAATCACGATCTTGAGTGAGTAAGAACTTTTAATCTCTTACTCACGACTCTTTTCTTAAAAATAAACACTTTACATTACGCTTTTCAAACAAAACATTTTTCAAACACTTTATACGTATTCTTAAGGACTGATACAAGAATCATTACAAGATTAGCCGTACTTTGACTTTTCAAAAATATTTTCAAATAACACACACAAATAAAATTTCAAAAAGTGAGCTAGCGATTAAGAGCCCGTAGGTAACTACGGATGAAAAAGGTGCTAACACCTTCCCTTTTCATAACTTACCCCTCGAACTCAAAATCTATCAAAGGTCTTTCCTGTTATTTTCACCTTTCCTCATTGAATAAAATAAAATTCAGTGGCGACTCTTTCTATCCGCAACATTTGCGATAAAACACTAAACAAGTCAGTTCTCCCACCGTATTATAGAACTGACGACTCTGCTGGGGACTAAATTAAAAGAGGGGTTACCTTAAGAGTTTAGATCACTTTACTTGCTTAAATTGTGTGCTTTGTCTGCTTTAAACTTTAAGGGCTTGTGTGGGTTTATTATTTGAAAGGTCCTACACCAGGATCTAGGGATGCCTTAGGTAAGTAGCAATAGATCATAAAGATTGTACGGCATAGACCGATATGGTTAATATGGTGTCTACAATTAGTGTGACACTTTGATTTGTACTAATGTCCCTTGAGTCAGTCAAGGATAACATTAGGCTTCCGCGTGGTGTCATTACCACTAACTTACTTTTAGAACCTTAATTGGCCCATCTTGGCCATTAGAAGGTAGTGAGATAGCCGGCTTTGGTGCAGTCCAAGTTGGTTGATACTCGAAGCTACGCTCATTGAGATTTGACTCTCGGGATGTTTTGGTGGAAAATCAGTTTCCATACTAAAATAAAACCTTTGAGAAAGATCCATGATATGAGATTCTTAGAACCCGGTTACTATTTTAGGGCAGGTTGAGCCAACTAAACTTCAGTTGTGGGAAGGGTACTTACCTATTGACTTCATGAAAGCCTTTAAAACTAAGGCTAATTGTATGACTTGTTTGTATTCACTATCTAACAACTTGAATTCCTCACAGGATTTGTTTGTATAAACTCATTTATTCTCATCACATTACGCTTTTGCTTAGTGCATAGCATACATATAATGTCATTTCATAACATTGCACTGTTACTAACCATTTCAAGGATCTTAGGGATTTATGGTGCAATATTTGCAGGATTGTTATAAGCCAAATTTCTATCAATGGGAAAGAGAATTTATTTTCCTTTAGCCAGATGTCGTTAAGATCAAAGTGCATTTTCTTAAGTCGGAGGTTATGACCCACTTGATATGGTAAGCTTGATTCTTATAGAAGGGCGTTCAAAGATGAAAACTCAAAGTTCTTCAGAAAAAGCTACAACTAAATTCAATTTCTAATGTTTCAAACTAGATTCCCTAAAGATCCTTGAAAATATTGCATATGCATCTACATACCATGTCATTACATAACAGGTTTCTAAGACATGTTTCTCATCTCCCTGCTGTTTATTTCAGCAGAAATGACTCTCAAACAGACAGTGAAAGGTCTCCAGGCTCAAAATGCTCAGTTGCAAGAGATGTTCCTAATCTTAGCCAAAGGGAAAGAAGAACTGAAGGCACTCATCATCAAAAAAAGAAGAAAAAGACAAAGAAACCAATTGGCATTATAGGGAGAAGATTCAGAGGAGGTCAAGGAGATCTAGATCCCAAAGGACAATGATAATGAACAGGATGAAAATGATGAAAGTGATAAGCATGAGGAAAATATCAATCATGGTTCTGTCAAATACTCTATTGAAGAGGAAGAAGAGTATTTAGATGAAAAATATCCCCTGCTGATGAGAAATATAAGCTGTTAGACGAGTGTCTGAAAGCTATGGAGATCCAGAACGTACTTAGCTTGGACTTCAAAGAATTGGGTTTGGTCTTAGGAGTCGTCATTCCTCCCAAGTTCAAAACTCCTAACTTTGCTAAATATGACGGTGTTTCTTTCCCGAATCTGCATTTGAGGTCATATGTTCGGAAAATTCAACAACACGCTACTTACAAGAAATTATGGATTGATTTCTTCCAAAAGAGCCTATCTGGGACACAATTGGAATGGTTATATCATCTAGAAGGGACTAATATTCATACCTTATAAAATTTGGATGTCGCTTTCTATAAGAAGTACCAGTATAATGCTGATCTCGCACCAACTTGTATGCAATTGCAGAGTATGTCCATGGGCTCTAATGAAAGCTTCAAAGAGTACGCCTAGAAATGGAGAGATCTCGCAGGAAGGGTTCAACCTCCTTTTAAATGATAGCGAATTGGTTGACATGTTCATGAGCACGCTGACAAGTCCTTTTTATAATCATCTACTTGGAAATTCTTCAACCGTTTTCACTGAACTTATATTGACAGGGGAACATGTTGAGAATGGAATCAGAAGTGGTAAAATCCAGGTGCCTACCTCTTTTGATACTCATAAGAAGTCATACAACGGGAACAAAGAGTCTAATGTTGTGTATGGCTGGAAGGGTCGTAATCTCTAATCATACACCAATGCAACAACGACAACAGGGTAATCAGCGTAAGCAGGATACACCCAAAAGACAATTTACCAAAATCAACATGTCATTGACTCAAGCGTTGCAACACATGTTGAAGGCATAATTAATTATATTAAAGGATCCTCCTCAGAATCCCAATACTTCTTCTCCTAGCTATCGTCCTAATGCAAGGTGTGCATACCATTCTAATAGTCTTGGACATGATACGAATGGTGGTTGGGTGTTGAAGAACAAGATTCAAGATATGATTAATGCTAAGGATATTTAGTTTGACCCTTCTGAGACTCCTAATGTGATCACTGCTCCCATACCAAATCATGACTAAGATTGAGAGCATCCAATTCATTTGAATTTTTAGTTGTAATTTCTTTTGTTTGTTCAAACACTTATATTTAAGTCAAACTTTGTTTTTTTTCCATTAATGCAATCCATATATTTGCCTTAAATTAATCCATTCATTTTCACTATATTTAAACTGTGCTTTTTACTTCCTTTTTGTGATATTCAACTCTCGTTAAAAGCTAAAAGCCTTTAGAGGGAGGATGACGAAAAAGATACCATAATCTTATACAATATGCTTTTGAACAGACCTTGTTGACGATGTACAAGCGTTGCTTCAATTCCTAAACAGTGGAGATATAAGGAAGTTAATCCCTAGTCAACCCCTTTGAGCCTAAGAAGTAGGAGTTTTCTTTTTCACGCAAATTGAAACCCGTAATCATAAACGGTGGCAGGGTTGTTTCTTAGTTAATTCAATTGTGCATTCAATCACAAGCTTTTCCTTTGTACACAACAGGTAGTATCGAAGACATCCTTCCAAATCAAAATTCGGTGATGGTTCCATGTAATCATTAAGTCGGGAAGTTATTATCTTTCAAAATAAAAGCCCACTAAGTTGAAACCTATGAAGGAGACTTAGGGAAAAAACTGGGCATCCCGCTGACTATAATCTCAAAAAAAATAGTTCAGGCAAAAGTTAGGGATAATAAAGTCAAAAAGAGGTTGCTACAAATCCTCAACAAAAGAAAGATGTTACAAGAAAAAATGACTGCCTTCTCAAATAAACTTTTAGTTTCTAAACCATCACCAAGTATCAGTGCTATAATTCTAAACTCTATTGGAACCTAAATGCATAATTAACTGAGTATAGGACTGAAGAACATCATGGAGAATGGGTTGGGTACAAATAAACTTTGATTCTTCATCCTTTGTTTCTTAAACCGGGAACCAGGTCACGTTACAACCCTTCAAAGTCCTAACTGAATCATGAGTTAGTTCGAAAGCATATTGTTACAAAAAGGTATCCTGACTGCTATAAGGCTTACTATAAATCCTGAGTTGATATCACATTCTTACAAATTTTGTTTTACTAAAAAATGCATATTTTAAACTTCAAGACAGACACAAGCTTTGCATTTTAATACAACTGTTTGCATATGACTAAGTGTTTGATAGCAGAGAAATTCGCATGACGAATATTCAATGAATGAAAATCCTCCCAATGGACATAATTACTTCATAGGATGGGTCAAAGAGAAAGACACTTCCAGTAACATGCCTTTCATGGACACAGTTGGTTATAAATCAAAGGGCATGACATGTTATTGTCCAACTCATCTGTGGCGATCAAGTCAAGATTCACAGAATCTCTCAAAAGTGTTGAATAGCCAGGGTAGATCTTCGTCTGAATCACTTGGGACATGTTACATTGATCATAAGATTCAGCAAAAGCCACTATGAAAATTGAGTCTTCGGTATCACCAAATTTATTGTCTATGTCAACAGTATCAGATGGTGTCATTCTGCCGTAACAGTTCTTAAAAAAATACTGAGGAAGGTCAAGACTATAAGAAACCTAGTAATTAATGGTTGATAAATAACTTCAAACATCGGGTACACCAGACTAATCCCAGAGGAAAAATGGACTCCCGAATATGAAGAGCCACGTATGATCAAGAAAATATTTTCTGGCAGTGCTACAACACTTACTACCACGGACAATAAAAATTCCCTGCGCCCTGTGAAAGCGGACATAGTCAAAAATACTACGCATGAAAAAGAGACCTTCTAGGTTGATTTGCCTAGGAAAAAATAAGGGAATATCGACGAAACAAAAAGGTACGGGCAAAAATTAGGGACATATAAATAAAATTGTACACCTGGCAAGTCGAAAACCTGAGATGGCGGCTTGGGCGAAAATGGGTATCCTGGTGGACTGAAAATCTGAAAAGACAGTCCAGGCAAAAGTTAGGGACTAAAGAGTATGACTATGTCTTGTTATCTCATCAATTGTTTAACAGTAGAAGATTTATCACTCTAGGATTTGGGATAATGTTCAAAGTTATCCACAAATCACTACAGAGCAATCTACATAGAACTATCTCTACAAAGCTATCTTCGCAAGCTCATCCCCGAAAGAGATATATTCCCCAGCCAGTCTAATATGCCCTCAGGCATAAATTGGGGCATTTTCCAGCAGTTCATCTCCATATCCCTAATGGATAGCTTGGCCTGATCATCATCCCTAATAGATCCCCTAACGGATAAGGAAGTTTGATCATTTCCCCAGCATACAATGGAGACTTCCTCAGCACAGACTATAAAATTCCAATCCCCATATGAGTTTATTCCCTCGACACAATTTACAGGAATTTAATTCCCTAATGGAGTTTACTAATCCAACACCGTAAATCCCTAACAAAATTCTCTTTTCCAGCAGGGTTTAATCAAGGTTGCTATCCCCAGAAGAGTTGCTACGATATCTGAAACCTGAACAAATAGCACACTGGAGGAATAACCATCTCTTTTATCCCCAATCAGGATATGTAAGAATCAAATCCTTCAATAAAAAGAACAGAGAACAACCGACTCTACTTGAATGCTTCTATCCTCAAGCAGAAGTCGAAGATCCCCAGCGAAATATCCTCAAACAGAAAGCAGGAATCCCCAGCAAAATCGTTCCCAGCAGAAAGTGAAGAATCACTTTCTTCATCCCCAACAATAATTCAGGTTTTATTTTCCCAGCTAGACATTGTTACAAGGAGCTACCAATATGCTTCAACGACATATTGCATCCATACATCATTTCACAATACATCATAGCATATGCATACTGAAACGCATATGACGTTCTCATTTATTTTGAGAGAATCATTATGCAATGCATTACATACATCATGACATTACATAAAGTTAATTTTGTCTTTTCAGGAAAAGTTCACAAACAGACGAATATCATCAGCAATTTTCAAACAGGCCAAAGATTAATTCCCGAAAAAGGACGGGGAAACTATCTATATGACCAGGCGGTATGAATTCCTGAAACAAGACGGGTTTACTAACAAAAAAACATGCCACATATTAATTTTTAAAACAGGACGAGGCAACTATCCATATGACCAGGCGATATGAATTCCCGAAACAGGATATGTTTACCAACAAAAAAAAGGGCCTCAATTAATTCCCGAAACAGGATGGGGAAACTATCGATATGACCAAGAAATATGAATTCCCGAAACAGGACGGGTTTACCAACAAAAAACAGATCGTGGATTAATTCCCGAAACAGGACGGAGCAACTATCTATAAGACCAAGTAGTACGAATTCTCGAAACAAGGTGGGTTTACCAACAAAAAACAGTTCAGATATTAATTCCCAAAATAGGACGGGGAAACTATCTATATGACTAGGCGGTATGAATTCACGAAACAGGATGAGTTTACCCATGAAAAACATATTGTAGATCAATTCCCAAAAAAAAGGATGGGGAGACTATCTGCATGACCAAATGATTTCCTTCAGAGACTAAATTCTGACGAGCATTCCCCCCAGAGACTGAATTTTGACGAGTATTTCCTTCAGAGGTTTATTCTGAAAAGCATCTCCTTCATGGCTTCATTCTAAAAAAGCATCTCCTTCAGAAGTTTATTCTGGAAAGCATTCCCCCCAGAGACCGAATTTTGGCGAGCATTTTATTTCTGAAAAGCATCCTTAGGATAAAGTCAAGCGTAGACTAATTATGATACTCCAATCAATAGTTATTTTGGAGGGCATCTGTAAGTTGATCTTCAACGACACTCTATCACCTCTCTGAATGGCATCTTCAAGCTCATTCAAGCAGTATAATCAACTGTTGTACCCCAAAATTTACCCTCTTAATTTTCATTATTACATACACGCATATCATTGGTTTTATGGTTATGGAATCAAGGTATATTTAGCAAGCTTTGTCAGGTTACAAGTGACGTTTATTTTTCCAATGGATGTTCTTAGAGTATTTTCTGTGCTGAAGATCGGTTCGCAGTTTCGTAGCGATTCGGGGTTCAAAGATTCACAAGTCCAACCCGGCGCTTCATATTTAGATGTTCTTTCGCCAAGATATCCCTGATAACATATTCTCAAATTCATGTTCGGCTCGAGAGCCAATTCTTTAAAGAAGGTCTCCGAATGTGTGATTTTTCTCGAAGAAATATGATGAAAAAGTGTGCTTAAAGTGCAGTTTTTACGCACTAAAAAATTGATAACTTGAAGATCGTGGCTCGTTTTAAACCCGTTCCGGTGGCCAAAATTCTTTCTTGACATCATCTACATTTTCATCTCTCATGGATGGTTGCCAATTTCGATCAGAAGATCTTCAAAAATACGGATTCATCAAGTATTTTCGTACAAAAAATTTGTGACAGAAGTTTATTTGCGTCATGTTCAGAAAATCATAACTTGGTCGATTTTCATCGTATTGAGATGGTTCCGGCGCAAAATTTTCACAAATTTATTTTGCTAGGTTATCACAGGAGGTATCGAGTTCGAACGATATCCAAAAGGCCTTCATTTTTTTCCTAGAGAGCGCGTGACGCGCCGAAAATCCTGAATGCTGAATATTATTTCATCTGGGTCGAAACTTCAAAAATTCATAACTCGGTCAATTTTTATCGGATCGGGCCCATCTTTTTACAAAAGGTCACTGACTCAGAGATCTATAACTTTGCTTCCAAAATTGAGACCGGATTCTGCTCCTATCAATACCAGTTTTTTATTGAAGAACGTGTGAGAGTTGACACTAGAGCCCAAAATAAGTTTGTCTGAGGCGAAACTTCAAAAATTCATAACTAATTCACTGTTTATCCGATTGAGCCCATTTTCGGACATGAGTTTTTTCTCGATGTCGGCTACATTTTTCTTGTCACATTTCAACTTCAAAAATGACACTTAAGTCCCTGCAATTTAGCCTGGAACGTGACAGACTCAAGTGAATAAAAATCTTCACTATTGCTTGTGGTTATTGGAGGCCCAATTGCATATTTAAGCTCATATCTTTGCTCTAATTTCCATTATATAATCTCATTATTTTCACATAAACAGGGAAAAAACCTTTGCCGCAACCTTGTCAAAATATCAAATCCTTTCAAGAACCCTAGAAATCTTGAAATCCTTGTTACAAACCCCCATCTCACTACAAACAAATCATCCTTGTTACAAACCTTCATCTCACTACAAACAAGCCATCTCATTCTCCAGTAAGGGTAAGGCTGGTTTGATTTCCATTATCAAAAGGTGTAGAAACATTCATACATGCCAGATCGGTTTTAACATTACAAAATTTCATATATTTGCTTTCTTTGTATTTCATGATATAATAATTTATTTAATGTGTTCATGAGATTCAACGCTGCAGATTTAGACCATCTAATACTCTCATGCAGGTTTATTATAAAACGTTGAGGCCAAAATAGAACAACAACCCTTGCATGGCTCATGGCAAGGCAGACATCCTGAGGAGGCTAAAGAGCGTGGGTTCAACATCCACCCCTATTGGTTTTGGTTTTCTTCCATTCTATTTATCCTTTTACCTATTTTCCTTATTTCTGTTTAAAACTTTTTTCATAAAACCTAATATTTTTCACAAACCTTTGATTTTTCATAATAAACTCGATTAATTAATTTTAGATTTTTTAATTTAATTTTAGGTTTTAAATTAATTTTTGGTTCAACACCCACCCCTGACATTTGCATTACTTGTATTTTCTAATCCTATTTTCCATTGATGCTTCTTCCCCTATCTATTTTTTAGCAAACATAATTCTTTTTTGTTAATCATTAAACATAATATTTTTTTAAAACATTTTTTTTAATTAAAATTAATTAGGTTTTAGGTTTTTTTTAATTAACCTTTTTTTCAAAATTAACCTTTTTTATTTTTAATTAAAATTAATTAGGTTTTAGGTTTTTTTTATTAACCTTTTTTTCAAAATTAACCTTTTTTTTATTATTAATTAAAATTAATTAGGTTTTAGTTATTTCAATTAACTTTTTTTCAAAATTAATATTTTTTATTAATTAAAATTAATTAGGTTTTCTAGGTTTATTTAATTAATTATTATAAATCATTTTTTTAAAAAAAAAATCACCATAACATTTTCTTTGCTATTTTCATCTTATTTTTATTTTCCTAGTAAAGTGTATAGGGCGTGTGCAACTGTAATAGCGTAACTTTATTTTTCCCGCTTTTTTATTATTATCATGTAATTGCTTCTAGGATGTAATAGTTTTATGATTTCTTTTCTGCACTCTTTACTATTATGTAACGGCCCTAAAGCTCTGTAATAGTCTAGGTTTACATTTTCGCCATTACCTTCAGCTACTATATTTTATACAATGAGATTAATAGGATTGTGTGGAAAGATAAAAATGAACGATAGGAAACCCTAATTTTAAGATAAATAACCGAACTGAATCATTTGCACACTTGCACCTCTAGGGTAACCTCACTTATTGCCTTCGAAAAATAATGTCCATGTCCCTCGAACGTAGGGATATCATTAGCAAAGACCCTCGGTTAAAATCATCATAAAAATCATAGTCCCTTAATGTCCCTCGAGTTTCCTACGAGAAATGATCTTGTCCCTCGATGTTGCTTACGAATATATGATGACAGTCCCTTAGAACTACTAAGGTATCCCTATATGTTGCATTCTATGATCATAACGATGACCCGCGCTTTTCCCTCATACATCCAACGATACGGCTACTTACTCACTAATAGTAGGATAGCATTGTCTAAAGGACGGGGAGAAAAGAATGACCTTTTCGAGTATAAGTAGATAAGTTCTTAGATGCTTGCTCAAAACAACTTTTTGCACCTACATAAAAATATTTCAAAACACTTTCACAAACATCCGCCTTGTCAACACTCTTGAAGACTGATACAAGAGTTATCACAAAGCGAATCGCCACACTAAGGCATTTTCAAAACAATTTTCAAAACACACGAACACTAAAGCAATTTTCAAAACATGAGCTACGCATCTAAGAGCCCATAGATAACTACGGATGGAAAGAGTACTAACACCTTCTCTTTCTATAATCTACCCCCCTTACTCAGAAAACTCTCGAAAGGTCTTTTTTCTGTTCTTTTCACCCTTTCCTTTGTTGAATAAAAGAAAAGTCAGTGGCGACTCTTGCTTACCGCACATTTGCGAATACAAAATGCAAACCAGTATTAACAGTCATTTCTGCCACCGTATCACAGAACGGGCGACTCTGCTGGGGATAATTATAAAGTAGGGTTTACCTTAGGGTCTAGATCATTTTAAAATTGCTTTCTTTATTTACTTTGATTGCTTTATCTTTGAGGGTTTGTTGGGGTATTCTTGTAAAGATCCTATACCCGGACCTAGGGCATCTTTTTAGGTAAACAACAATAGATCATGGAGACTGTACGGCATAGACCGGTATGGTTGAAGCGATAGTTGTGTTGGTGTGACACTTTGGTTGGTACTGGTATCCCTTGTGGGGATAGCGTGGTGTCGTGAAGCACCAACGAACCTTAGAATCTTAGTTGAACAAACTTGGTCATTAGAAAGTAGTGAGATAGCCAGACTCGGTGTAAAGCTGGGAATCGGTTGATACTCGATACCACACTTATTGAGATTGGACTTTTGGGATGTTTCGGCTGCAAGAAAAGATTGCTAAGCTGAAATAATGCTCGATAAAGAATGATCAGTGATATTGAGACTCCTTAGAACACGATTACTATTTCTAAGACAGGTTGAGCCAACTAAACTTCAAAAGGGTACTTACCTGTGGAATCCATGCAAGCCTAAACCTAAGGCAACTTGTGTGACTTGTTTTCTTTCTTTGCCTAACAATTTGAACTCATTGCAGGGCTTTGTTTGCATTCCTTGCAGGATCTTGTTTGTATAAATCCAATAAATTGGTTTCTTACCCTGCATTTTTGCTTGATGCATAGCATAAACATCATAGCATCATACCATAGCATTTCCTTAACCATTTCAAGAATCTCAAGGGCCTGTGATGCAGGTTATGATAAAGCAGGCGTCAAGTAAGGGGCAAGGGGATTCATTTTCCTCTGGCCAACACTGTCAAAAGACCAAAGTGACAACTTGAGTCAGGGGCTATGATCCACTTGATATGGTGAGCTTGACTCTTGTAGAAGGACCTTCAATGTTACGAAGTGCTTCAATAAAAGCTGTAAAGTTCAACGCCTAACATTTTTCTTGTTTACCCCGCGAGATCCTTGAAAATATTTGCATATCATACATGTCATTGCATAACAGGTAGTTTCCAGTATAGGTCTCTCATGTTCTCGCTGTTTATTTCAGCAATGACTCTCAAATAAGACAACAGAGATCTCCAAACTCAAGAGGCTCAGTTTATGGAAATGTTCCTAAACCTATACAAGGGACAACAAGAATTTAAAGCACTCCTCGCTGGGAATCTGACCAAGAAATGTCCTGACAACTACAAAGATGGCCAGGTTGAACAACTGCAAGCTAAGATGGAAAGGATGAGGACCCAGATGATAAGTCAAATGGCTCTTATCCAAATCCTGGCCCGGGGACAAGAGGAGCTAAGAGTCCTCGTCAACAAACTTCATCAAGACGGTCGCAACTGTATGAAACAAACGATCGAGGCTGAGGATCAAGTCGTTAATCAGCCCCGGATGAGACAAGGAGTTGGCTTAGTGAAGAGTAGACCTTTCCAATTTTTTGCTACATCACGAGCCCAACCACAACCTCGCCAATAACCACAGGGTAATCGGAATAAGCGGGATACATTCACTAGGCAATATACCAAACTCAGCATACCAATGTCGCAAGTCTTGCAACACATGTTGAAATTGAATTTGGTCACGTTGAGGGATCCTCCTACAAATCCCAATAATGCCTCTCCAATGTAAAATCCAAATGCAAGGTGTGCATATCACTCCAATAGTCCAGGGCATGATACTAATAGTTGTCAGACATTAAAATACAAAATTCAAGACCTGATCGATGATGGAGAATTAGAATTTGCACAAGATGGTCAACTGGAATTCTTTTGTTATCCCTCAAAGGCACACCACCTGAAGTGACAAGATCAAACAAAGAGGCTTTTGTTCATTAGAATTTTCAATTTGTAATTTTCTTTTGATTGTTCGAACATTTATTCATATCAAACCTTGTTATTTCATCAATGCATTACACATGTTTGTCTTGAATTAATTTGTTTGCACTATGCTTGAACTGCTTTATTACTTCCCTTTTGTGATATTCAACTCAATTAAAAGCTCTAAGCCTTTAGAGGGAGGATGACGAGAACGATACTATAATCTCTATAGTATTCTTTTGAACAGACCCCGCTGACAATGTACATGCGTTGTTTCAAATCCTAAACAGTGGAGTTATAAGGAAGATAATCCCTAGTCAACCCCTTTGAGCCTAAGAAGTAGGAGTTTTCTTTTCACACAAATTAAAACCCTTAATCATAACCTGGGGCAGAGTAGTTTTCTCAGTTAATTCAGATGTGCATTCAGTCGCAAGCTTTCCCTTCATACACGACAAATAGTGTAGAAGATGTTGATGGTTCCACATAATCATTAAGAACAGGCAGTCATTATCTCTCAAAATAAAAGTCCATTAAGTCAAAACCTATGAAGGAGACTTAAGAAAAAATTGGGGGCATCCCGCTGGCTGTAATCACAAAAGAAACAGTTCAGGAAAAAGACAGGGATATCAAAATCAAAAAAGAAATAGGTCCTACAAATCCTCAACAAAAAGAAAAGGTCACAAAAATGACGACCTTCTCAAACAAACGATCAATTTTTGAGCCATCACTGGAATATTGGGGCCAGCATTCCAAAACTCAACTGGGATTCGAAATGCATAATTAACTGAGCATATGACTGAAGAACATCACGAAGAATGAGTGGTTATAAATAAATTTTGAGACTTTATCATTTGTTTCTTAAACCGTGAACCAGGCCACATTACAACTCTTAAAAGTCTTAGCTGAAGCATGGGTTAGTTCGAGAGCATACTGTTACAAAGGTATCATGAGTTGATATCACATTCTTGCGAATTTTGTTTTACTACAAAAAATGTATTTAAAAAAAAATTCAAGACAAACATAAGCTTTGCATTCTTTAAATGACATTGTTTGCATATGGTTAATTATTCAAATGGCAGAGAAATTCACACAATAAATATTCAGTGAACGAAGACCCCCTCAATGGACAGAATCACCTCAGACGGAAAAAACATTCCCAATAACAAGCCTTTCATAATCAAGGGGCATGACATGGTGTCTAATTAATCTGGGGCAGTTAAGCTAATCTGCAAAGAATCTCTCAAAAATGCCAAATAGTCAGGGGCATAACTCCATCTGAATCACTTGGGGCATTGGACATGAATTCCAACAATGAATCTTGTACGATTAAACAAACATCTTCTGGTAGTGTGGTGACACTTACTACTATGGACAATGACAATTCTTTGTATCCGGTGAACATGGACATAGTCGGAAAATACCACGCATGAACAAAGACCCGCTAGGTTGACTGGCTTAGGCAAAAATAAGGGCATCCCTGCGAACCAAAAGGGTTCGGGAAAAAAAATTAGGGATATACATATGGAAAAAACTGCACACCCGGCAAGTCAAAAACCTGAAAAGGTGGCTTGGGAAAAAAATATTATCCCGATGGACTAAAAACCCAAAAGGGAGGTCCAGGCAAAAGTTAGGGATTAAAAACGTATGACTATGTCCCGTCATCTTGTCATTTGTTTATCAGTAGAAGACTTATCATCCTGATCAGCATTTACCAAGCACCCTAGGAGTTGGGATGACACTTAAACCATCCACAAAGTCTCCACATGTACTTTTTCCATCAGGTACAGAGGCATGGGCATCTTACTAATAAGTCGCCACCATATCCTCAGCTTACAACCTAGTGATGTCAGGTGTTCTTGTATCACCGCTAGAACATGAATTTTCAACTACTGCTCCGACATCATGTTTTCCCCAATAAAGTCATCAAACTTCTCAGGATTCCCCAATAGGATTTCACAAAATCCTTAGGCAGTGCACAGAGCTTTCCTTCCCCAAGAGAGTTTATGTCTCTAACAACAGAAGACCATCTCCCAGCAGTTTAGCTTCAACAAAATCTGAAGACCTACATTCTTCATCGCCAGCTACAATCAGGGATTTATTTTCCCTAATTCAACAAAACTGCAATAGAACAGCTGATACGTTCATACATTGCATTCATACATCATTCTACAAACATCATAGCATCTACAGTACAAATGCATACATCCCAATCTCATTTATTTTGAGAACACCATTACACAATACATTTCATACATCATGACATTTCATACAACTAATTCTTTACCTCTTCAGGAAAGATCAATCAACAAATATTTATCATCAACAATTTTCAACAGGTTCAGGATTAGCTCCTGAAACAAAATAGAGTAATTATTTGTGCGTCCTAATACAGCTTTACACAGGCTCATCATGAAGCAATCTTACATGAGTTTCTTCTGACTTCAAAATACAGCTTTATACAGGCTCTTCATGAAGCAATCTTACACGGGTTTCTTCTGACTTCCAAATACAGCTTTACACGGGCTCATCATGAAGAAATCTTACACGGGTTTCTTCTGACTTCCAAATACACTTTACACAGGCTCATCATGAAGTAATCTTACACGGGTTTCTTCTGACTTCCAAATACAGCTTTACAGGGGCTAATCCTGAAGCAACCCTACCCATGTTCCTTCTCACAATCTCCAGATGCAGTTTTACACTGACTCATCCTGAGGCAACCCTACCCAGGTTCCATCTCTTGAATTTCCAGATGCGGTTTTACACTAACTCATCCTGAGGCAACCCTACCCAGGTTCCTTCTCTTGAATTTCCAGATGTTACACTAACTCATCCTAAGGCAACCCTACCCAGGTTCCTTCTCTTGAATTTCCAGATGCAGTTTTACACGGACTCATCCTGAGGAAACCCTACCCATGTTCCTTCTCTTGAATTTCCAGATGCAGTTTTACACTGACTATTCCTGAGGCAACCCTACCCAGGTTCCTTCTCACAATTTCCAGATGCAGTTTTACATGGACTCATCCTGAGGCAACCCTACCCAGGTTTCTTCTTACAATTTCCATATGCAGTTTTACCCTGACTCATCCTGAAGCTGCCTTACCCAGGCTCCCTCTTATATATCTCCTAAAATATCCCTACCCAGATTCCTTCTCATACACTTCCAAATGAAGTCTTACCGGGACTCATCCTGAAACAATCCTACATAGGTTTCTTCTGATACATTTCCAACTAGCAGTTAATTTCATTCTCCCCGACAAATTACTGCGAAGATTGGATTTCAACCAGAAAACAACAAACTTTCATCCCTCCAATCCAGAGATAACCCCTTAGTAGAGCCATGGGTAACTGAAGTTCCTAGACTCTATTCCCCACAAAGTTATCCTCAAACAGGAAAGCAACAAAAATTAACATCCCCCAGTGGACTCCTCCTCAGACAACAGGAACATGAATCTCCATAAAGAGACCTCTTATGAAGTCAGCATCTACTCTGGATGGCATCTTTAAGCCCATCTCCGACGACTCTCCGTCATATTCTCTGGATGGCGTCTTTAAGCCCATCTCTGGCGACTTTCTGTCATCTTCTCCAAATGGCATCTGTAAGCCCATTCCCGATTATCATCGACCAACAGTGTTACTTCATGCGAGTAAAAATTTCTGGGCACTCTAGTGTTCAATCCTCTTCCACCTTCAGATCCCGAAAGGCAGACAAGCCAATCTAAATCCTCAGGTTTAAGAAGATTGAACAGGGGTAGCTGTTGTACCCCAAAATTTACCCTCTAAATTTTCATTATTACATACACGCATATCATTGGTTTTATGGTTATGGAATCAAGGTATATTTAGCAAGCTTCTTCAGGTTACAAGTGACGTTTATTTTGCCAATGGATGTTCTTAGAGTATTTTCTGTGCTGAAGATCAGTTCGCCATTTCGTAGTGATTCGGGGTTCAAAGATTCACAAGTCCAACCCGGTGCGTCATATTTATGTGTTCTTTCGCCAAGATATCCCTGATAACATATTCTCAAATTCAAGTTCGTCTCAAGAGCCAATTCTTTAAAGAAGGTCTCCGAATGTACGATTTTTCTCGAAGAAATATGGTGAAAAAGTGTGCTGAAAGTGCAGTTTTTACGCACTAAAAAATTCATAACTTGAAGATCGAGGCTCGTTTTGAACCCGTTCCGATGGAAAAAATTCCGTCTTGAAGTCATCTACATTTTCATCTCTCACGCTGGAAGCCAATTTCAATCAGAAGGTCTTCAAAAATGCATATTTACCAAGTATTTTCGTACAGAAAATTTGTGACAAGTTTATTTGCGTCATGTTCAGAAAATCATAACTTGGTCGCAGCGCCAAAATTTCAAAAATTGAGTTGGCTACATTTTCACAGGAGGTATCGATTTCGAACGATATCCAAAAGGCCTTCGTTTTTTTCCCAGAGTGCGCGTGACGTGCCGAAAATCCTGAATGCAGAATATTATTTCATATGGGTCGAAAATTCATAACTCGGTCAATTTTTATCGGATCAAGCCCATCTTTTTACAAAAGGTCACTGACTCAGAGATCTATAACTTTGCTTCAAAAGTCGAGATCGGGTTCTACTCCGATCAATACTAGTTATTTATTGAAGAACGTGTCAGAGTTGACACTGGAGCCCAAAATAAGTTTTTCTGAGGTGAAACTTCAAAAATTCATAACTAATTCACCTTATATCGAATGAGCCCATTTTCGGACAGGAATTTTTTCTCGATGTTAGCTACATTTTGTTTTCACATTTGAACTTCAAAAATTGCACTTAAGTCCCTGCGATTTAGCCTGGAACGTGACAGACTCAAGTGAATAAAAATCTGCACTATTGCTTGTGGTTATTGGAGGTCCAATTGCATATTCAAAGCCCATATATTTGCTCTAATTTCCATTATATAATCTTATTATTTTCACATAAACAGGAAAAAAACATTTTCCACAACCTTGTCAAAATATCAAATCTTTTCAAGAATCCTAGAAATCTTGAAATCCTTGTTACAAACCCACATCTCACTACAAATAAGTCATCCTTGTTACAAACCCTCATCTCACTACAAACAAGCCATCTCATTCTCCAGTAAGGGTAAGGCTGGTTTGATCTTCATGAACAAAAGGGTGTAGAAGCATTCATACATGCCATATTGGTTTTAACATTACAAAATTTCATATATTTGCTTTCTTTGTATTTCATGATATAGTAATTTATTTAATGTGTTCATGAGATTCAACGCTACAGATTTAAACCATCTAATGGTCCCATGCAGGTTTATTACAAAATGTTGATGTCAAAACAGAACATCAATCAATGCATGGCTCATGGCAAGGCAGGCATCCTGAGGAGGCTAAAGGGCGTAGGTTCAACACCCACCCCTATTGGTTTTGGTTTTCTTCCATTCTATTTATCCTTTTACCTATTTTCCTTCTTTCTGTTTAAAACCTTTTTCATAAAACCTAACATTTTTCACAAACCTTTGATTTTTCATAATAAACTCGATTAATTACTTTTAGGTTTTTTAATTTAATTTTAGGTTTTAAATTAACTTTTGGTTCACCACCCACCTTTGACATTTGCATTATTTGTATTTTTTAACCCTATTTTCCATTGATGCTTCTTCCCCTATCTATTTTTTGGCAAACTTAATTCTTTTTTGTTAATCATTAAACATAATTTTTTTTATAAAAACTTTTTTTAATTAAAATTAATTAGGTTTTAGGTGTTTTTAATTAACCTTTTTTTCAAAATTACCCTTTTTTTATTTTTAATTAAAATTAATTAGGTTTTAGGTTTTTTTTAATTAACCTTTTTTTTTCTTCAAAATTAACCTTTTTTTATTATTAATTAAAATTAATTAGGTTTTAGTTATTTTAATTAACTTTTTTTCAAAATTAACATTTTTTATTAATTAAAATTAATTAGGTTTTTTAGGTTTATTTAATTAATTATCATAAAGCATTTTTTTCATAAAAAATCACCAAAACATTTTCTTTGCTATTTTCATCTTATTTTTATTTTCCTAGATAAAGTGTCTTGGGCGCGTTCAACTGTAATAGCGTAGCTTTACTTTTCCCGCTTTTTTTTATCATTATCATGTAGTTGCTTCCAGGATGTAATAGTTTAAGGATTTCTTTTTCGCACTCTTCACTATTATGTAACTGCCCCAAATCTCTGTAATAGCTTAGGTTTACATTTTCGCTTTTACCTTCAGCTACTATATTTTATGCAATGCTTAGATTAATATGATTGTACGGAAAGATAAAAATGAACCATAGAAAACCCTAATTTCAAGATAAATAATTGAACTGAATCATTTGCACACTCGCACCTCTAGGGTAACCTCACTGGTTACCTTCGGAAAAATAATGGCCATGTCCCTCGAACGTAGGGATACCATTTGCAAAGACCCTCAGTTAAAGTCATCATAAAGATCATAGTCCCTCAATGTCCCTCGAGTTTCCTATGAGAAATGATCTTGTCCCTCGATGTTGCCTATGAATATATGATGACAGTCCCTTCGAACAGCTAATGTGTCCCTATATATTTCCTTTTATGACTATAACGATGACCCGCGCTTGTCCCTCATACATCCAACGATATGGCTACCTACTCACTAATAGTAGGATAGCATTGTCTAAAGGATAGGCAGAAAAGAACTACCTTTTCGAGTATAAGTAGATAAGTTCTTAGATGCTTGCTCAAAACAACTTTTTGCACGTACACAAAAATATTTCAAAACACTTTCAAAAACATTCGCCTTGTCAACACTCTTAAGGACTGATACAAGAGTTATCACAAAGCGAATCGCCGCACTAAGGCATTTTAAAAATAATTTTCAAAACACACGAACACGAAAGGAATTTTCAAAACATGAGCTAAGCATATAAGAGCTCGTAGATAACTACAGATGGAAAGGATGATAACACCTTCCCTTTCCATAATCTACCCCCTTACTCATAAAACTCTTGAAAGGTCTTTTTTCTGTTTTTCCACCCTTTCCTTTGTTGGATAAAATAAAAGTCGGTGGTGACTCTTGCTTACCGCATATTTGCGAATAAAAAATGCAAACCAGTATTAATTGTCGGTTCTGCCACCGTATCACATCAACCAACAGTGCCACTTTGTGCACATGTAAGTGCAAATTTTTGGGCACTTAAGTGTTCAATCCTCTTCCACCTTCAGATCATGAATGGCGGACATGCCAATCTAACTCTTCAGGTTTAAGAAGATTGAACAGGGGCAGCTGCTGTACCCCAAGATATCCCCTCCCATTTTTGAATACAATTGATTCAAGACACCTTCTCATACTCCTAAGGTTTCTCAATTTCTCAAGAATACTCAAGGGTTTGAACATACAAGCATCTCTCCTAAGCAATGGCCTACAATTAGGGTTTTTTGTTTCTCAAAGAAAATTGAGTTTCTAATGCCTCAAGTGAGTTTCATGGTTCCTTATATGCTTCAAGGTACCCTCGTGACAAGTTTCAAGTCTTGCATCACAAGTTTGCTCAGTCAATTGCTCAGATGAGTAAAAATCAATTTTATTGGACAAAAAGTCAATTGTGGTCAACATACAATGAAACTTCAAGAATTTTGGTCAACATCAATATTTTGAGGTCACATTCATCATTTTATCAAGGGTTGATCATGATTCATCAAGAAAACTCAAGATTCATCAAAAGTCAAAAATTGCTAAATTAGGGTTTTCTTTACGAGAAGTCAACTGAGCAATTTTTGAAAATTTTGAGAAATGTATGAAACCTCAATTGAGCAATTTTGAAATTTTGGACTAGTGGACCTATCTTCTAAGGTCTAAACATGTTCAAGATTTTATATAGGACTCCTAAACTCATTAATACCTTACCATGATTTTTTTAAAATTTATTTATATATATTTTGATTTTTATTTAATTAAATACAAAATAAATAAAATAAAATAACAAATGATGGACCAAGACATGTGGGCTTGGTTTTGGATCAGATTTGAGGCCCAAGAACACATATCCAACTTGCTAAAATCGTGTTGCCTCAATAATGGAAGAATTTCACTTGTTTTGGAAGGTTTTTAATTGGTTTTGGAAAGAAATCATGCCATAATTAAATATGGTTCCATACCATATTTATTGACCTAAAATAATTGGCTTATAAATAGACAAACATAAAACTAAGAGGAGGACCACGAAATTCTACCTCAAAATCTAGTTCAAAAAATCACCAAAAAAACAAGAATTAGGGCATATTTGAATTCCATTTTTTAATGGTTTTCAGTCCAAACCAAGGACTGAACCATCATCCTGACATTCCCAGGAACACGCCCAGATCAAGAACTAAGCAATTCCACGCCCAAGATCATCATACTCACACTCACCATTTGGGTAGGGTTTTAAAAATTTAAATCTATTAATTTATGCATGCTTAACTGTTTTTGTGTGTCCAGACATATTCTACAGGATGATTAGAACAGGTTTGAGCCAAAACATGCAAGGTTGAGCGCATGAATCGTGACTTGCCATTTCTAGGGCATAGTCACGGTGAAGCTTGAAATCGCTACTCACAGGCACTTTCAGACTAAACGGAGGGTGCCATTTTATTCCCACCCCATGCAATTTCTTTTAACACTTTTTTCTAACCCTTTTCCTTTCTTATATTTCCATTAATTCATTTATTTCTTTTTTACAATTAAAATCAAAAGACAATAAAAAAATCAGTAAAAAAACTTATAAAATCAAAAAATTAGGTTTTAGTCATTCTATATTAATTAATTTAGAATTAGGTTTTTGAAATTAAATTAACTAATTTGTAATTAAAATTAGACATTAGTTTTTTTTTAATTTTTATTATTAACATATAAAATAAATAAAAAATATAAAAAATATCTTTTAACACCTAGAATTTTTAGGACTTTAAAAAATCTTTCTAACTTTTTTTATATATCTTTTGCATTTAAATTCCTAGAAACAATTGTATAGGTCGCACGGGTTTTGTTTGTAATAACTTAGTTTTAATTTCTCGCAAATTTTTAATTATTATGTAACTCTCCCGAGGCCATGTAATAGTGTTAGGTTTTATCTTCCTCACTATTTTTTCCACACTTATACTTTATGCCTTGTATCTATATAACTGTGTAGTAAATAGACTTGTATGGCAAGATAAATCGGTAGATAACCTTAAACATTTCCAAGATGACATAACTGAAACCAATACACTTTGCACACTTCACCTCTAGGGTAACCTCTCTTTGTTGCCTTACGATACTAATGGTCACGTCCCACAAAAATATGAATACTTTAGCAAAGACCCTCAGTTAAACAATATCATCATGGTCCCTTTCGAATAAAGATCATAATCCCTCGAATACCCTTTGAGTTGCCTATAAAATGATCTAGTCCCTTTGATTACCCTACGAGCAAAATGATGACAGTCCCTTCGATACGATTGCTAAAGTATCATTACAAGTTGCCTTCCATGACCATGCGAAGACCCTTCGTCTGTCCCTCACATCCAATAGATAAGGTGTTGTACCCCAAAATTTTCCCTCTCATTTATCAAAACTTTTCTCACAAGATCTCTTTGACTCAAGACTGGATTAGGGTTTGGTTAGCTCAAGACATCTCATCATGCACTGATAACCCAAAACTAGGGTTTGAGATTGCACAAGGATTTTTGGACTATCAATGCTTCATGTGACTTTCAAACATCATTATGGACCCCTAAGATCACTCATGACAAGTTTCAAGCCTTGAACCACATTTTTGATCAGTCAATTGGATAGTTGACCTAAAAATCAGCTATATTGGGGAAAAAGTCAACCATGGCCCATTTACAGTCAAACTTCATAATTTTTATCAACATCAACATTTTAGACTCATATGTATCATTTGATCAAGTTTGGATCATAATTCCTCCAGAAATTTGAACAAATCATCAAAAGGGCAAAATGGTCAAAATTAGGGTTTTGACTAAGGAAGGGCAATTTTTTATTTTTGACCTAACAATTGACCAATTGAGTTGAATCATGATTCCAATGGTTCAATGGCATCATCTTGACCTAATTACATGGTTCAAAACATTTCAATATCATTGATAGAGAGATGAAATTTGTAGTCAACTGATCAAAAGTCAACTTTACACTGAAAAGTCAAACTTTGACTTTTTGGTCAAAATCAAGTGCCTAGGGTCACAATTCATCAAAATATGTCAAAATGTGAAACTTTTTCATCAAGAAATCAAGGATTTAAGATTAGGGTTTAAAATTGGAAATTTTCTTAACTTAGAAATTTTTCTAAGGATAGAAAATTTCTTATTTTTTCTCAACTTTAGGCCATTTTTTCACCATGATACAAGATGATTCAAAGGAAGTTCCCAATATGAAAGTTGTAGACCTCCATGAAATCTACAACTTTTATTCACACACTTTTCCCTAAAGATGCTTGGATCTCAAGATATAAATTTATGAATACAAGGTCATGAACTAAATAACTTAATGAATTTTTTGCCCTAATTTAGGCAGGTTTTGGACCCAACTTCATGGCAATTTTTCACCTAGTTCCAAGAGGAGTCTTGAAATGAATTTCAAAGATGAGTTATAGAGCACATTTCAAGCTTTCTAAAATGTCCATGAAATCCTCAAGATAATTTTTGAGTAGGGTAGAATCGAAGATATGAAGTTGACAATTTCTCACTTTTAATTCAAGCCATTTCATGAAGAACAAAGTTCCAATCAGTACCTATGCTGCCTAATCCATGCTTTACAGGTCCAAAACTTTTTTCTTACTCCTTAATTTAATTCTTACTCAGTTGACAAAGCTTTAATCCAAGCCTTAGAGCCATTACCCAAGTTGTAATTCCATAAATGGCATAAAGTGGCCATTGCCATTTTGAAAAAGCTCCAGTTTTGCAAACTTTACAAATCTTGAGCATTGAACCTGTCTCCTTTGCACATCCAAGTACCATATACCTAAGGCAACTTGTATAGAACATATACCAACCCTAAACAAGCCAGTACAAGCAGTTAAGGCCTTGTCCCTTCACTTTGCTTCAAAAGAAAGAAAGTGTGCCAAAAGCCTATAACTCACAAACCTGTGAAAGTGCTGACTTAAGACCTTCTCCATACTAATATACAAACACATTGCAACATAACACACGATTACTAGAAGCCTGAAAAACTCCCAAACTTCCTTTCACCAAAAAACTGTCAAGACTTACAGTTTTTGCATAAGCATAACAATCCCTCATTTGGCTCGTGCGTTTTAAGTCTTAACCATTAAAACACTTTACCTACTTGATATCTAACTGATCCGGACCCTCATCCTTATACTGTAACTCCTTCTCTATCATCTGCCATTCTTGTTTTCAAAGCTTGCAGGTTGACTTGGATAGAGAGTTCCAGGCACTTCCAGAGCAAGGCAAGGATTGGAACACACTTAGGGAGGTTCAAGCAAGCTCAAGCAATCATCAGGCCTTCATAAAACTCACTCCAACTCCATCCACGATTTCAACTGAAAGAGGTAAAAATCTCAACTTCTATCTCTTCATACAGGTATCCATTGGCCACGATTTCTGAATAAACAATGTAGACCTTATTGCAACGAAGTTGTACATATATATATCTTACATTTATTTGGCCTGAGTTAAGAGAATTTTGAACTTGAAGTTTTTGGAAAAATTAGGTTTCAATTTAGGGCTTTTAAAATTCATTCTGATCTTTGATTGTTAGCTTACATGATTTATATGGTTAGAATCGTGAGACAAAATGCTACAATATTCATGTTATGAGTTTTCATTTTCATGAAGAAATGAGAAAGTTACAGTGCATCTGGCTGGCTAGAGGAAGAAGACGAAGTACAGGGCAAGGGCTTTTTTTGTGTTATGTTATTTTTGTTTTATATTAATCAACGGATGTATAGCCACCCTAGTGGTAAGGTAGCACGCTGGTGAGACCCATGTCCTGGGTTCGAACCTTGGCGCAACCTTTTATTTTTTTCACATTTTTCAGTTTTCATTTTTGGCTTATTTTTGCAGGATGGGCTTATTTCTTTGGGCTTTAGTGTTTTTGCTAACATGCTATTCCCTGTTTCCTTACAACACCCGTGGCCCAACTATTTTCATATGTTTTACTTTCTTTTTTTTTTCATTTTTATTTTATTAAATATTTTCTTTAATACATAAAAATCCTAAAAAATATAAATATAATAATATTGCATTTTATTTTATTTTATTTTTATTTTCACATGAAAGACATATTTTATTTTCAATATATACTAGTCATTTTTCTTAAATAAATTGGTAAAAAATATTGAACTTAGATATACTCTTATCTTTTCTTTTATATTTTTATACATATTTGTAAATATTTATTTTAACATATAAAAACTAATTATTTTCATACAATATTATTTATCATATTTTATACAAAGAATACACAAATAATAATACATGAAAACCTTATTTTCTTTCAAACTAGGAATTAGGGTTAACCCCTTTTTTAAGAATTAATTTATTTTCCTTATATTTTTAGGATTAGGTTAAAATTTCTTTTCACACAAAAAATAAAACAAAATCTTTTTCTTGCATGTACATAATATTGCATATTTAAATATTGTATATTGTTTATTCTAATATTCGTACAAATTCAATTTGGTTGTAATAATTTATTTAGATTTACATTCTTGCAAATCCCCATTCAAATTTGTATTCTCCCTCCCATAAAATAGTTGTAATAGCTTAGTAATCTTTACATTACGCAATTTACCGTTTTACATGCCATGTTAGTAATTAGGGTTTGTATGGTAAGATCAAAACAAAGAAAATAGAAAACTCTAATGCAAGATGAAATCAAAACATAAAAATAACACACTTACACACAAGCATCCTTAGGGTTTCTCCACTTGGTTGCCTTATATAAAAATAGCCATATTATGCATGCGAAGTATCTTGGCAAAACAAACAAATATAAGATCATAGTCCCTCGATGACGCTATTCAAGGTTGCCTTACAAAATGATCTTAGTCCCTCAAAATGCTAAGATACTTTGCGAACATTACTAATCATGGTTATACGATGACCCACGCCTGTCCCGTTCACATCCAAAGATAGGTTTGCTTACCAAATCAATGGTAAGACAACAATGTCAAAGGAATAGAAAGTGCATAAGAAAGACATTTTGAGTAGGTAGATTACTCCTAGTTACTTGCTCTATTTTCAAACAAATATCCTTGCTATTTTCCAAAACAAACACCACATATTTCAAAAACATCTTACAAATATTGGAAACATTTTCAAAAGACAAACATCTTTGTATACATTCTTACGAAGGAGAATCATTACAAAGATTGCCTAAACAATGGCCTCTTTTACAAAATACTTTCAAAAACCACACAAAGCACAATTTCAAACAAAAAAGCAAGTGATCTAGCAAGTAACTAAGAGCCCATGGAAAACCATGGATGAAAAGGGTACTAATACCTTCCCTTCTCATAATATACCCCCCAAACTCAAGAAAACATCTCAAAGGTCTTTCCTGTGCTTTTTCACCTTTCCTTTTGGATAAAAGAAAAGTCGGTGGCGACTCTTGCTAACCGCAACATTTGCGATAAAACGCAAAACCCTCAAGTCAATTCTCCCACCGTATCACTGGAGACTCTGTTGGGGAATTAAATAAAAGTGGGGTTATCTTAGGGCTAGATCACATTTATTTGTTTACATTGTTTGACTTGTTTGCTTTATATTTTGGTTCTTTGTTTGGGTTTGAATCCTCCACCCGGATTTGGGAAGCATTATAGGTAAATAGCAATACGTTGTGGAAACTGTGTGGGGTATACCGACATGGTCTAAGCAATAGCTATGTTAGTGTGACATATTTATGGGTACTGGTATCCTTTGAGTCAATCAAAGAGAATACAGGGCCGCTGAGTAATGTCATGAAGCACTAATGAACTTCTAGAACCCTTTACTTGACCAACTTGGCCTTTAGGATGTAGTGAGATGACCAACTTTGGTGCAGCCCGAAGTTGGTAGATACTCGATACTACACTCATTTAGGGTTGGTTTCTTGGGATATTTCGGTTGCCATTAAAGAGGCTTGAGCTGAAACAATGACCAAGGAAACAATTCGGTGATATTGAGCTCGTTAAAACCCGGTTACTATTACTAGGACAGGTTTAAGCCAACTAAACTTCAAGAGGGTACTTACCTATAAAACCCCATGCAAGCCTAAACTAAGAACTTATTTGTTTTGCTTGTATATACATACTTGTACATAACATCATGGACATCATGAACATCATATGCATTCACTAACCATTTCAAGGATTTTGGAGATTCATCTTTGTTCTTGTTTTGTAGGATATGGATTCACTCCGTAGGAAAACTATCCAAATCAACCTTGTAAGAGTTCCTCCACAACTCAAGGAGCTAGCTTCAAGGATCCCTGAGAACTCTCCATTCACCGAGAGGCATGGTCGTCTACTCAACTTGGTCACCTCCAACACAGAGGAGGATATGATGAAGGTGCTCTTCTAGTTCTTTGATCCTTTACACCATTGCTTCACATTTCCTGACTATCAGCTTGTGCCTACTTTGGAAGAATTCTCTTAACTCTTGAGGATTCCCATTATCAATCAACTATCTTTCAATGGTACGGAAAGAGATCCAAAGCCAAAGGAGATTGCTCAAGCTCTGCACTTGCACTCATCTGATGTCACAACTCATTGGGAAACTAGAAGTGTTGTCAAAGGCTTCTTAGCAAAGTTTCTGTTTGAGAAAGCCCAAAGCTGTTGGAATGCCTTAGACCTGCAAGCTTTTTATGAAATTGTGGCTCTCCTCATATATGGGATGGTCTTGTTCCCCAATCTTGACCAACTCATAGATGTGACTTCCATCAAAATCTTCATGTCACGCAATTCGGTGCCTGCATTGCTAGGGGATATCCTACACTCTTTTCACACTCGCACAATGAGGAAAAGAGGTGTCCTTATGTGTTACAATCCTCTCCTGGAAAAATGGTTTATTTCTCATCTTCCCCAATCAGTCTTAAAAAATGAGCAAGGATTAAGGTGGTCACAAAGGTTAATGACGCTCAAACATTCGGATATTCATTGGTGCTCTCGATCCAAAGAGAATGTTATCATTGTTGACCGTTGTGGGGAATTCCCTAACGTCCCTCTACTTGGCATTATGGGAGGCATCACCTACAACCCATACTTATCTCTAAGATAGTTTGGTTATGCCCTAAGGGATAGCCCACATGAGATGTTGATTCAAGGCTTGGTATTCGACTACGACAACGACGATCAAGGTCTTCGCCAGAGATTCATCCGAGCTTGGAGGATGCTAAACAAGGTGGATAGCAAGACTTTGGGACACAAGAATTCCATCCCTCTTGAGCCTTACCTCAAGTGGGTACAAACCCGCGCTCAAAGTCTTATGATGCCTTATCCTTCCATTCTTCCGGTAATCATCGAGCCTGTTAAGGAAGGAGAAGTTCCATACACTATCCTACATCCTGACACCCCCACATCTCTTGAAGACCTACAAAGGGATTAGATACAGCTCAAAGGAGAACGAGATACTTTCGAAGCCCAATTCTACGCAAGTGAGAAGAAGGTTTTGGAACTCACTAGGCTACTTCATGAGGAGCAGACTCTAAATTCCTACATAGCACCAAAGAGGATGCGCACTACTTTTTTATCTTAGAGTTTTGTAATATTTATCCCAAGGGGAATTGATGTACTCAAACTCTATTTTATTAATATAAAGTGTGTTTCTTTTTGTCTAAAATGAACTTGAATCTTTTTATAATCCTTGAAAGCATTGCATGTGTACATATCATTCATCATAAGATAAACAGGTCTTTTGCAACGAGTTTCCTCATCTCTCTACTGTTTATTTTAGTAAGATGGATCTCGAACAGACAGTCAAAGATCTTCAAGTTCAAAACATGCAGTTTCAACAGTTACTCATGACCCTGGCCAAGGGGCAAGAGGAGTTGAAGAATCTGTTGGCCATGGAGAAGAAGAAGAAAGAGAAGAAACCAACTGGTGTTGTAATCATGGGGAGAAGGTTTCAAGGACAAACCAGAAGAACCTTGATTTTCACAGCAACATCTGATGAAGGAGAAGGGAAAGGAAAAGAAATAGCAGTTCCGTCAGTATCTGAAGAGGAGGAAGAAGAGGAAGACTATTCCGAGGAACAGTATCCTCCGGCGGATGATAAGTACAGACATCTTGAAAAGCATTTGAACGCTATGGAAATACAAAGGGTACAAGGTCTAGACTTTGAAGAATTGGGGATAGTGTCGGGAATTGTGATCCCACCAAAGTTCAAAGTGCCGTTGTTTGAAAAATATGATGGGGTGTCATGTCCTAAGATGCACCTCCGATCATATGTGAGAAAGATCCAGCTGCACTACGCTGATAAAGACCTTTGGATGCATTTTTTCCAAGATAGCCTATCTGGAACACAACTCGATTGGTTTTACCAATTGGAAAGGGCCAACGTCCACAAATGGGAAGATCTTGCCGCAACTTTCTATAAGCAATACCAGTATAATGCAGATTTGGCGCCTACCCGTACTCAACTTCAGAGTATGGCTATGGCTTCAAATGAGGGTTTCAAGGATTTCGCACAGAAATGGAGAGATCTAGCTGGGAGAGTGCAACCCCCCTCTGTCTGAAAGGGAGTTGGTGGATATGTTCTTAGGCACTCTATCAGGCCCTTTCTTCAACCATTTTATTGGGAGCTCATCCGCTGGATTTATTGAGTTAATACTAACCGGAGAGAGGGTGGAAGCTGGCATAAAAAGTGGAAAGATTCAGAAGGATTCGTCTGCCTCTACAACTGTGAGAAAGCCTTTCACTGGGAACAAGGAGGTATGTGCTGTTTACCCACAAAGGAACCAAGGGAGAGCTGAGTGCCGACCAATGGTAGGGGCCGTTATGATCCCAAAGCCTACATCTGATCAACCAAGAATTAACCAACCGAGGGTGGAAAGGTAAGTCCGGCAATTCACCAGAATTAATATGACTCTAGCCCAGGTTTTACCGCATCTTCTGAAATCTAATCTGGAAACTTTAAAGGAAGCTCCAAAGAACCCTAACACTGTGTCCCCTCATTATCACCCAAATGCCAGATGCGCGTATCATTCAGAAAGTCCGGGTCATGACACTAACAACTGTTGGGCCCTGAAAAACAAAATTCAAGACCTTATAGATGCAAAAGAGATTGAGTTTGATGCGCCCGAGAAACCAAACGTCATTTCCGCTCCTATGCCTAGGCATGGTCACAATACCAATGCTATCGAAGAAGATTTGTTTGTTACCACAGTTGATGAAATCTTGACTTCGCTCCCAATCATTAAGATAAACTTGTTGAAAGCTGGTGTATTCCCGGGTTGTAATGAAGACTGCCATCTTTGCTTATCCTCACCAATTGTTTGCCCTTTGTTGAAGACAGGAATTCAACACTTGATAGACAACCAAGAGATTATGTTTGAAAGTGCTCCTGTTGCACCTGTTCCTGTTGAAGACGTTTCAATCATAACCATCTCCGCTAATCCTTCCAGGGTCTTCAAAAGACCCGTTAGGATTACATCGGTTCCAAAAACTACTCCTCTTATAATCACAATGCCCGGGCCGGTCCCGTATGAATTAGACAAAACAGTGTCGTGGAATTACGGTGGAGACATCTACTACCATAGTATCAAACAAGATGGGATGGCCGCCGAAGAAATAAGCTCCGAAGAAGAAGACTCTGACATTATAAATATTTCTGGAACTAGTAAGATTACCCGTAGCGGTAGAATCTTCTCTCCAGAAATTGCCCCTCCAAAGAAAGTTTTTGGACCCGTGACTGTTCCAAAGGTTACCTCTGTACAAATAATCATATCTGCAAGTGCTCCTGTTAACGAAGACGACACAACCCCTACTGTTATCCCTACCAATACTTCTACTGCTGAAACTCGAGGGAAAAGTATTCAAGAAGAGCTTGTCCAGACGAAGGCTCAACCACTAACTATTCTCGAAACCTCCAAGAAGGAAATGGAGGAGATCCTGAGAATAATAAAGAAGAGTGACTACGACGTGGTTGAACAGTTGGGGAAAACTCCCTCCAAAATCTCCATGCTAGCATTGTTGCTGTGGTCTGAGGCACATGCGAAAGCTCTGGTGAAGTTTCTGAAGACAGCCCATGTGCCTCAAGAGATGTCTGCTGACCAATTTCAAGATTGTGTGGTCAGCTTGACAGGTGATAACAGCCTAGGCTTCTCTGATGCTGATTTGACACCAAGAGGGAGAAAGCACAACGAGGAATTGCATGTCTCTGTGGAATGTAGAGGAACAACTTTGGCCCATGTCTTGGTGGACACCGGCTCATCTTTGAATGTTTTACCGAAGAAAGCTCTCGACGGATTGGATTGCAAAGGACTGACATTGAAACCCAGTAACATAGTCATGAGAGAATTTGATGGCTCAAAGAGGATGGTCCACAAGGAGGTGGACATCCCCATAAAGGTGGGGACTCAGACTTTCAACTCAACTTTCTATGTAATGGACATCCGCCCCTCTTACTCATGTCTGCTATGACGGCCCTGGATCCATAATGTCGGTGTTGTCACCTCTACACTACACCAGATGCTGAAATACCCGGTCCATGGAAAGATTATCACTGTCCACGGAGAGGAAGAGTATATGATTAGCCACCTCAATTCTTTCCGGTATGTAGAGTTGGACGGCGAGTTCATAGAAACTCCTTTTCAACATTTCGAAGAAGTCTCTCAAGAGGTAGCAGTAACCAAGACGGTATCCCAGATCCCCAAGATCACAAGACCTCTGCTCTGGATGTCATCTCTGAAGGACGCCAAGGCAGTAGTAGAGGAGGGAGGATGCACCATCTGGGGGCAACTTCCGGACATTCTGTATAAATCTGACAAGTTTGGCTTAGGGTTTACTTCAAGTGCTCAGAAGGCTGTGTGCCGTGCCCGTGCTGGAGGGCCACCTTTGAAGATTAGCAATTGAGAGATTAATGCAGTGGAAGATTGTGAAGAGGATTGCAGCTTGGAAGATTGGATATTTCCTATTGTCAATGGAGGACTTCGCAATTGGGAAGCCAAAGACTTTGTCCCAATAACTTTCATCCCTCAGTAATTTATCTTTTTCATTTCTGTTGGACTTGTAATATTCACAAACAATTCGCACATTTAAAAACTTGTGTCTCACCCGAGGCACAATGGTCCATTTGTAAGGGTTTTCATTTCATCTTCATATGACATTCAATGAATCATGGACGTTTTTCACATGCAAACTTTTCTGCTCATTATCTTTCTTTTACATTTTATTGTTTAAAGATGGCTATACCCTTACACACACCCACACTCACAAATACAGGTACCCCTCCATTCCGGATCCCATGAGTAACGATACTGCTATGGACTTTAGTGACTCTGAAGATCTAATCTACCAAGCCGAAGACGAAGGTAAGGAAGATTGTGAAGTACCAGGGGAATTGGCGAGACTACTACAACAAGAGGAAAGAGTTGTTCAGCCTCATGAGGAACCGATGGATACAATCAACTTGGGTACCGAGGAGGATAAAAAAGAAATCAAGGTGGGTGCCAATCTAGAGTCGAGTGTCAAGGAGCGTCTGGTTCAGCTGTTGCATGATTATGTTGAGATCTTTTCCTAGTCATATGAAGACATGCCAGGAATTGATACAGACACCGTGGTACATCGTCTACCCACGAGAGAAGACTGTCCACCAGTAAAACAAAAAGTCCGCCGCATGAGACCTGACATGTCAGAGAAGATCAAAGCGGAAGTCATGAAACAATTTAACGCTGGATTTTTGGTCGTCACTTCCTATCCCCAATGGGTTTCCAACATTGTTCTCGTGCCTAAGAAGGACGGCAAAGTACGAATGTGCATGGATTATAGAGATTTGAGTAGGGACAACCCTAAAGATGATTTTCCACTTCCCCACATCGATATCCTGGTTGACAATACGGCCCAACACAAAGTATTTTCCTTCATGGACGGATTATCAGGTTATAACCAAATCAAAATGGCGCTTGAGGACATGGAGAAAACTACATTTGTCACACAGTGGGGCATATTCTACTACAAGGTAATTCCATTCAGACTAAAGAATTTTGGGGCAACCTATCAACGCGCCATGGTAGCTTTGTTTCATGATATGATACATCATGAAATAGAGGTCTATGTAGATGACATGATAGCCCGATCACAAACTGAAGAAGAGCACCTTGATCACTTGCAAAAGTTATTTGAGAGATTGAAGGAGTACAAGTTAAAGTTGAACCCAAACAAGTGCACATTCGGAGTATGATCCGGTAAACTTTTAGGTTTTATTGTCAGTAACAAAGGCATCGAGGTTGATCCTGCCAAGGTTAAAGCGATACAAGAAATGCCTGCTCCTCGTACTGAGAAGGAAGTCAGAGGATTCTTGGGACGCCTGAACTATATTGCCAGATTCATTTCTCACCTAACAACTACTTGTGAGCCAATCTTCAAATTATTGAAGAAAGATCAAGTAGTCAGATGGAATGATGAATGCCATATTGCTTTTGACAAGATCAAAGAGTATTTACAAGAGCCTCCTGTTTTGATGCCACCAGTCGAAGGAAGACCACTGATCATGTATCTGACCGATTTAGAGAACTCAATAGGGTGTGTATTGTGGCAGCATGACGAGTCTGGCCGAAAAGAGCACACCATTTACTACCTGAGAAAAAAGTTTACCGACTGTGAAACCAGATATGCACTGCTCGAGAAAACTTGCTGCACTCTGGCATGGGCTGCTCACCGACTAAGACAGTATATGCTGACTCATATTACCTTGTTGATATCTAAGATGGATCCGATAAAATACATCTTCGAGAAGCCTGCTCTGTCTAGGAGGATAGCTAGATGGAAGATGATCCTAACAGAATATGACATACAGTATACTACCCAGAGAGCTATAAAGGGCAGTGTGCTAGCTGATCATCTTGCTCATCAAGCTGTAGAAGATTATCAGTCCATGAAATTTGAATTCCCGGATGAAGATATCATGACATTAGACAACTGTGAAGAAATCAGACCATATGACGGACCTGAACAAGGATTCCGATGGACCCTGTTCTTTGATGGGGCCTCCAATGCACTTGGTAATGGTATCGGCGTTGTACTCATATCTCCGGAAGGGTGTCATACTCCCTTTACTGCCAGACTTTGCTTCAACTGTACGAACAACATGGCGGAATACGAAGCATGCATCTTTAGTCTCAAGGCTGCCATAGATTTGGGAATCAAGTCTTTATATGTTTTTGGAGATTCAGGTATGGTCATTAGTCAGATCAAAGGAGAATGGGACACTAAACATCCAAATCTTATCCCTTACAAAGAACATGTTTTGACATTGCTATCACGTTTTGAGAAGACTACCTTCGAGCATTTCCCGCAAGAAGAAAATCAACTAGCAGACGCTTTAGCCACCATGTCATCCATGTTTAAACTTAATTGGGATAACAAGGATCCTCAGATCACCATCGAACGAATGGATGAACCAGCACATTGTCACGAGATTAATACTAAAGAGGTAGTGGACCAGCCTTGGTTTCATGAAGTCAAGAGGTATCTCGAGGCTCGTGAATATCCGGAAGGAGCTTCAATCAATGATAAGAAGTTCTTAAGGAGATTCTCTGCTAAGTTCTTCCTTAGTAATGTCATCCTGTACAAACGCAATCATGAGTCCATTATGCTTCAGTGTGTGGATAAGGTTGAAGCGAAAAAGATCATGGTTGAATTACATGAAGGTACTTTTAGCACTCACTCCAGTGGGTATACGATGGCAAAGAAAATCCTACGGGTAGGCTATTATTGGTCTACCATGGAAGCAGACTGCTATCAACACTCTCGGACCTGTCATAAGTTTCAAATTTATGCTGACAAGGTGCACGTACCTCCGGCTCCTCTGAATGTCTTGACGGCTCCTTGGCCCTTTGCTATGTGGGGAATTAATATGATTTGGGAGATCAAGCCTACAACCTCCAATGGACACTGCTTCATCCTAGTGGCCATTGACTATTTTACAAAGTGGGTCGAAGTAGCTTCCTTCGCATTCGTTACTAAGAATGTTGTTGCCCGCTTCATCAAGCAAAATCTCATTTGCCGGTACGGTATCCCAGAAAGGATCATCACTGACAATGGTACAAATCTTAACAATACTATGATCACCGCCTTGTGTGAGCAGTTCAAGATTCAGCATCACAATTCTTCCCCCTATCGGCCAAAGATGAATGGTGATGTCGAAGCTGCAAATAAAAACATTAAAAAGATCATACAGAAAATGACAGTCACCTACAAGGACTGGCATGAGATGCTACCATTTGCTCTCCACGGGTATCGTACCATGGCTCGCACATCAACTGGGGAAACACCCTATTCTTTGGTTTACGGCATGGAGGTTGTCTTGCCTATTGAGGTTCAGATCCCATCTTTGAGAATTATGAAGGATGCAAGATTGAATGAGGACGATTGGATCCAGACTCGACTTGATCAACTAAACTTAATTGATGAAAAGAGACTTACTGCTGTTTGCCATGGTCAGATGTATCAAAAACGGATGATCAAGGATTTCAAAACGAAAGTCAGATGCCAAGTATATCAAGTTGAAGATCTAGTGATCAAACGCATCATATTGCCACAAAGTGATCCCAGGGGAAAATAGACTCCTACCTATGAAGGACCATTTATAATCAAAAGCATATTCTCCGGTGGGGCAATGATCTTAACCACCATGGACGACGATGACCTGCCACACCCTGCGAACATGGACATAGTCAAAAGATACTACACACAAGAGACCCACTAGGTTGACACACCTAGGCAAAACAAGGGCATCCTGGCGAACCAAAAAGGTTCGGGCAAAAATTAGGGATAAAATAAAAAAATATGTACACCCGGCAAGTTGAAAACCCGAAAGGGCGACTTGGGCAAAAAAGGGTTTCCCGGTGGACTGAAAACCCGAAGGGAGGTCCAGGCAAAAGTTAGGGAATTAAAGCGTATGACTATGTCCCGTCGGATCACTTTGCGGACAACCTCTTGACTTCCACTGACAAACTCAGAGTTTCTGATCAATTCAATCATCTTCGGGCGAAGCAACAAATAGACAAGGTGCTCAGAGATACGAAGGCTATAGAATAATGGGAACCCCATGGGATTATTACACATAGCTATATTTCTTTGTATAAATTCTTTTTTCTTTATGGCACCATTCTCTTACTAGGATGTTTGTCTCCTTTGTACAAAATACTTATTCAAAGTTAAATACAAAGATATCTCTTTGAAAGTACAGAAAACTATTTGTCTTTTTCTTTACACTTGTGTTTTATTTGCAAAAACGTCCAATGATTCATTAATGAACATATGCATTTGAACATAATTACTGTTTACAAATAAACAAAATGAGAAAGATAATTACTGATAGGTTGAAAGGATTGGAAAACGTCTTTAGGCTATTCCATAAGCAACCCCCACAGTACGTCATTTAAATCCCCAGCGGAACTAATATTTCAAATTATTGATCCCCAGTAGAAATCATCAGATTTCTCTAGATTCCCGAGCAAATCTCAAGCAGTACATGGCATTGCCCTCACAACAGAATTTACTTCTCTTAGCAAGAGTTCATCAGTACTTTAACCTCGAGACATCGGAAATTCAACATATCCTCATCAACGTTCAAGAATTTATTTTCCTCAATCAAACAACAATACAACAAATCAGCTTACATGCGCATACATTACATCTACATATCATAAACATTGATGAAGCAAATACATTGCATCATACATTTCATGCGATATAACTTTGTTTCAGCTAACATTTCACCCTTTTCAGGATAAGATTAACAAGCTACCATTAACAAACATACAACTTTGATACAGTTCGGATATGCTCCAGACACGGATGCCATTCTGATACTCATTCAAGATTTCCAGTTCAGATACAGTGCAGATATGCTCCAGACAGGGATGCCATTCTGTTACTCATTCAGATTCAACTATCAGATACATTTCGGGTATGCTCCAGACACGGATGCCATTCTGATACTCATTCAGATTTCAAGTTCAGATACAGTTCGGATACGCTCCAGACACGGATTCCATTCTGGTACTCATTCAGATACAACCTTCTAGATACAATACAGTACAGATACGCTCCATGGCCCATTTATAGTCAAACTTCATAATTTTTAATCAACATCAACATTTTAGACTCATATGTATCATTTGATCAAGTTTGGATCACAATTCCTCAAGAAATTTGATCAAATCATCAAAAGGGCAAAATGGTCAAAATTAGGGTTTTGACTAAGGAAGGGCAATTTTTGATTTTTGACCTAATAATTGACCAATTGAGTTGAAGCATGATTACAAGGGTTAAAGGGAATCATCTTGACCTAATTACATGGTTCAAAATATTTCAATATCATTGATAGACAGATGAAATTTGCAGTCAACTGATCAAAAGTCAACTTTACACTGAAAAGTCAAACTTTGACTTTTTGGTCAAAATCAAATGCCTAGGGTCACAACTTCATGGAAATTTTTCACCTAGTTCCAAGAGGAGTCTTGAAATGAATTTCAAAGATGAGTTATAGAGAACATTGCAAGCTTTCCAAAATGTCACAGAACTTCTCAAGATCATTTTTGAGTAGGGAGAATCGAAGAGATGAAGTTGGCAGTTTCTCACTTTTAATTCAAGCCATTTCATGAAGAACAAAGTTCCAATCAGTACCTATGCTGCCTAATCCATGCTTTACAGGTCCCAAACTTTTTTCTTACTCCTTAATTTAATGCTTACTCAGTTGACAAAGCTTTAATCCAAGCCTTAGAGCCATTACCCAAGTTGTAATTCCATAAATGGCATAAAGTGGCCATTGCCATTTTGAAAAAGCTCCACTTTTGCAAACTTTATAAATCTTGAGCATTGAACCTGTCTCCTTTGCACATACAAGTACCACAGACCTAAGGCAACTTGTATAGAACATATAACAACCCTAAACAAGCCAGTACAAGCAGGTAAGGCCTTGTCCCTTCACTTTGCTTCAAAAGCAAGAAAGTGTGCCAAAAGCCTATAACTCACAAACATGTGGAAGAGCTGACTTAAGACCTTCTCCATACTAATATACAAACACATTGCAACATAACACACGATGACTAGAATCCTTAAACACTCCCAAACTTCCTTTCACCAAAAAACTGTCAAGACTTGCAGTTTTTGCATAAGCATAGCAATCCCTCATTTGGCTCGTGCGTTTCAAGTCTTAACCATCAAAACACTTTACCTACTTGATATCTAACTGATCCAGACCCTCATCCTTGTACTGTAACTCCTTCTCCATCATCTGCCATTCTTGTTTTCAAAGCTTGCAGGTTGACTTGGATAGAGAGTTTCAAGCACTTCTAGAGCAAGGCAAGGATTGGAACACACTCAGGGAGGTTCAAGCAAGCTCAAGCAATCATCATGCCTTCATAAAACTCACTCCAACTCCATCCACGATTTCAACTGAAAGAGGTAAAAATATCAACTTCTATCTCTTCATACATGCATTCATTGGCCATGATTTGTGAATGAACAATGTAGACTTCATTGCAACGAAGCTGTACATATACATATCTTGCATTTATTTGGCCTGCATTGAGAGAATTTTGAACTTGAAGTTCCTGGAAAAATTAGGTTTAAATTTAGGGCTTTTAAAATTCATTCTGATCTTTGATTATTAGCTTACATGATTTATATGGTTAGAATCGTGAGACAAAATGCTACAACATTCATGTTATGAGTTTTCATTTTCATGAAGAAATGAGAAAGTTACAGAGCATCTGACTAACTAGAGTAAGAAGACGAAGTACAGGGCAAGGGCTTTGTTTGTGTTATGTTATTTTTGTTTCACATTAATCAACGGATGTATAGCCACCCCAGTGGCAAGGTAGCGCGCTGGTGAGACCCATGTCCTGGGTTCGAACCTTGGCGCTACCTTTTATTTTTTTCACATTTTTCAGTTTTCATTTTTGGCTTGTTTTTGCAGGATGGGCTTATTTCTTTGGGCTTTAGTGTTTTTGCTAACATGTTATTCCCTGTTTCCTTACAACACCCCTGGCCCAACTATTTCCATATGTTTTATTTATTTGTTTTTATTTTCATTTTTATTTTATTAAATATTTTCTTTAATACATAAAAATCCTAAAAATATATAAATATGATAATATTGCATTTTATTTATTTTTATTTTTATTTTCACATGAAAGATATATTTTATTTTCAATATATACTAGTCATTTTTCTTAAATAAATTGGTAAAAAATATTGAACTTAGATATACTCTTATCTTTTCTTTTATATTTTTATAAATATTTGTAAATATTTATTTTAACATATAAAAACTAATTATTTTCATATAATATTATTTATTATATTTTATACAAAGAATATACAAATAATAATACATGAAAACCTTATTTTCTTTCAAAATAGGAATTAGGGTTAACCTCTTTTTTAAGAATTAATTTCTTTTCCTTATATTTTTAGAATTAGGTTTAAATTTCTTTTCACACAAAAAAAAAACAAAATCTTTTTCTTGCATGTACATAATATTGCATATTTAAATATTGTATATTGTTTATTCTAATATTCGTACAAATTCGATTTGGTTGTAATAATTTATTTAGATTTACATTCTTGCAAATCCCTATTCAAATTTGTATTCCCCCTCCCATAAAATAGTTGTAATAGCTTAGTAATCTTTACATTACGCAATTTACCGCTTTACATGTCATGTTAGTAATTAGGGTTTGTATGGTAAGATCAAAACAAAGCAAATAGAAAACCCTAATGCAAGATGAAATCAAAACATGAAAATAACACACTTACACAGAAGCATCCTTAGGGTTTCTTCACTTGGTTGCCTTATATAAAAATAGCCATATTACGCATGCGAAGTATCTTGGCAAAACAAACAAATATAAGATCATAGTCCCTCGATGATGTTATTCAAGGTTGTCTTACAAAATGATCTTGGTCCCTCAAAATGCTAAGATACTTTGCGAACATTACTAATCATGGTTATACGATGACCCACACCCCGTCCCGTTCATATCCAAAGATAGGTTTGCTTACCAAATCAATGGTAAGACAACAATGTCAAAGAAATAGAAAGTGCATAAGAAAGACATTTTGAGTAGGTAGATTACTCCTAGTTACTTGCTCTATTTTCAAACAAATATCTTTGCTATTTTCCAAAACAAACACCACATATTTCAAAAACATCTTACAAACATTGAAAACATTTTCAAAAGACAAACATCTTTGTATACATTCTTACGAACGAGAATTATTACAAAGATTGCCTAAACAATGGCCTCTTTTACAAAATACTTTCAAAAACCATACAAAGCATAATTTCAAACAAAAAATCAAGTGATCTAGCAAGTAACTAAGAGCCCATGGAAAACCATGGATGAAAAGGGTGTTAATACCTTCCCTTCTTATAATCTACCCCCCGAACTCAAGAAAACATCTCAAAGGTATTTCCTGTGCTTTTTCACCTTTCCTTTTGGATAAAAGAAAAGTCGGTGGCGACTCTTGCTAACCGCAACATTTGCGATAAAACGCAAAACCCTCAAGTCAGTTCTCCCACCGTATCACATAAGGCTACCTACCAACTAATGGTTCAGATAACACTATCTCTAAAGGAGAAGGAAAATAATAAGAACGACCTTGAGTGGGTAAGAACTTCTGATCGCTTGCTCACAACTCTTTTATAAAAACTAAACACTTCACAATACAAATTTTCAACTAAAAAATTTTCAAACACTTTGTACACATTCTTGAGGACTGATACAAGAATCATTACAAGCTTAGCTGTACTTTGGCTTTTCAAAAATATTTTCAAATCACACACACAAAGCAAATTTCAAAAAGTGAGCTAGCGATTAAGAGCCCGTAGATAAGTACGGATGAAAAGGGTGCTAACACCTTCTCTTTTCATAACTTATCCCCCGAACTCAAAATCTATCAAAGATCTATCCTATTCTTTACACCTTTCCTCATTGGACAAAAGAAAAGTCGGTGGCGACTCTTTCTATCCGTAACATTTGCAATAAAACACTAAACAAGTCAGTTCTCCCACCGTATTACACATATCTCAACATATCAGCGGAAAATGTCTAACACTTTACCATGTTTGTAGAAGATGGTTTGTAATCACTTATAAAACAAGACTGATATCTAATCTTTGAGAAAAGGTTTTAAAATGAAAAGCCAAGTGGCAAAAGATTTGAATGAGTTTTGTCTTTTTTAGTACTTCGAAAATGTTTTAAAATGCTTAAGTGTCTTGAAGCATTTATTAAGAAAAGAAGTTTAAAAATCACTTGACAAAGTCAAGGTTTTTATGAAAGAGGTTTAAAGTTTAAGAAAATAAGAAGGTTTTCAAAAAGAGAGAAGTTTTTAAAATTAAAGAAGGGGTAGGAGATGAAGAGAATATCTTAAAGCATAAAGTAAATGACAAGAAAATAAAAGTTCTGATTGTAAGATAGCCCAAGCGAAAGTCTTTATGTGTGCATGTGAACTAACCAAGATAAAGTAAGTATTTGACATAAGTCAAGCAAAGCATCATATTCCTTTGGATTAAACCACAAGACAACAAGTAAGCAGATGAATAGCATAAAAACCAGATGAAAACCAATGCATCAAATAAATCTCATGGTCACAAATGAAGATTCAAGCATTAGATGAAAACTTCCACATCTCAGATCAAATTCCAAGCATCAAATGAAGTTTTGGACACATATGAATTTTCATGCATCTGATGAAAACTCAAAGCCACATATAATAGTCCCTGCATCAGATAAAATACAAGAAAATAGACAGATAAAACCTAAGGTATCAGATGAATCTCCTAAGGTCTCAGATGAAAGTCTCAAGGTCTCAGATGAAAGTTTAAAGCAAAGGATATAGCCTAAGTCCAAAGGTCCAACTCCATAAGCTTAGGATAACAATCATAGTCCAATTAATAGAGTTAAGTATTTTAATGGTTTTTTAATCCTTTATTAATGTCTTGAAGAGAAAGAAAAAAATCCAAGGGACAAAGAGAAAAATATAATAAAATAAAAGACATAAAAATAAAATGGCATGAATGATAAATGCTAATATAAATTGCATAAAAGTAAATTGCAAGAATTGCAATGACATAAATGTAAAGTGCCGAATTTAATTGCATTAATGTAAAAGTGAGAAAATTAAAGTTAGCACAATTATTATTTTTAATCTTAGTAGTTAGTATTCTAATTCGGGATAATTTGACGCTATGTTAAGAAATCATAAGTGAACTTATATAAAAGTTTCACACATTTGAGGTCGGGCCAAAACAGTGTAGGTATGCACACCATGGTTTAAAACTAAGGTGTTTAAGACTAAGTCAAGGCGATGAGATCATTACATCAATCAAATCCTTTATGATACCTTGAGACAAACTTATCACTAATCCAAAGTACCTTGAGTGATCAATTGATCACTTAGAGGTAGATTTGAAATGATGAAAGTTCATCAAGCATCAATCCAACTTGAAATGATGAACAAGATGAATTCATCATCATCCAATTGATCAAAAGGAAAAGAACAGGAGGAGTTGAAGATGAAGAAGAAAAAGGATCAACAACCAAATTGGATTATAATTTGGATCAAGTCATCATCAAGATCAATCACTTTTTTTTGGTGGGTTTAGGTCATAAAACAAATCAACATCCACTGTTCATTGATATTAATGAGACTTATGATCAAAAAGTCAATGATCCAAGACACCAAAACATATATAATGTTTAAATTGCAAAATAAACAAATAAAATGCCATGAAAATGATTTTTAAATTGATTTTAAAATGAAAATAATAGAGAAAATTCCAATGTATAATCAAAACATCAAATAAATGAGAAATAAAACCATAGAAAAATCAGAAATAACTTTAAGTATTTTTAGAAATTTTCTGGATATTTTTAAAATCAGAAAAATATTTTTAAGCCAATTAAGATAAAAACAAATAAGAGGAAAATAAAATAAAATACCAAAACTAAAAATAAAATCTCAAAAAATTACACAAAGTGTAAAATGAGATAAAATATTTTTGTGAATATTTAAAGATTTTTTGGAATAAAATATGATGAGAAAATGAATTTAGAAATTAAAACAAATTAAAATTAAAATTAAAAAATAAAGAAATTAAAACAGAAAATACAAGGAGCGTTGGATCTGGATTCATTAATTGACGTGGAAGATCCAAAGGCTCTCAACTGAAGGAACATGGTGGAAAATAGTTTTGAAATACGCATGGGGTCTCAAATTAAACAACCAATCAACATAAAATAATTGGGGCATTGTGATTGGTTGGATAGTTTGAAAACAAACTCATGCAACTGATTTCACCTCTGATCATCTTCTCCAGTGAGATGTCACAAGAGATCTGAAAATGGCAAAGTTATGTCTCAAAACATATGCCATTACGATCGTTTCATCAGTGTGAATTCAACCATGGAATCCATACAAATTTATTAAAACTCAATGAAGCAAATTTTGGAAAACACGAAAGATTTTTTGAAAAATAATTTTAAAATTAAATGATGACCTCAAGCAACTAATTCAAGGTGAGTTAGGGAAAATCATAAGTGAACCGTAGGCTACATTGTGGTATCTCAAATGAGTGAAATGGTTGAAACTACCTCTTCGAAGTGGTGACCGAAAGTGATGACAGGTCCACTTACTTAGCAAGCTTTAGAGTGTCTTATAGCTTGGGAATGGTTGCAATAGCTTCAAAAAGGACCGATGGTGCTAAACGAAACAGGAAAATGTAGTTGGATGAGCTTAAAAGTAAACTATGATTTCTGCAAAATTGGAAGAAATTTGAAGTTGCAGCAGAGGTTTGGGAGGTTGTCTAAGCTTGGATTTCATTGCAAATGCTTCCTCTATTTATTGAAAGAGATGAAGAAAGCTTGTACGTGTGAAAATGATCCAAATGATGCCAAACTGTGTGAGTAAAATGTGATGCAAAGCTTGCTTGAAAGTGTGATCAAAATGCATTTCAAGTCGTTTTCACTTGGTAAACATCCCTTAACATGATTAGAGTGCAAATCACGTGGTAACTTGGCTTAAATTTTCAAATTAGTGAACTTGAAATTTTGACTATAGTGCAATATTTAGTTTCATGAAGCTCACTTTCAACCCTTGTAAAATCTTGTATAATCAACCTTTAATCTTCATTCTTTTTGCAAAATAATCACATCACCATGGTAAGTACAATGTGACAATAAAGTATTTATTTGGATGCTTTAAAAAATAGTTATGACAATGTGAAGTTGGTACCATGACCTGAAATTACAAGTCGAAGTTTTTCTAAGTCTAAAATGACCTATAATGTCATCCAACTTTTCATGGTTTTTCAAGAATAATTGACCTTTTATCCTTGAAGAAAACTTTGTTAGAACAAAGTTTGAATCTACTACCCTATATTTAAGTTTTGATGATAACAAAGTGAAAAGATATATCATTTATAAGATTCATGTATGAACTATCTGCTGCCTAAAATTATTATGTTCTGACTTGCAGAAACTCTGATTGATATAAGCAAGATCACATCTAATCAGCATCAGAATTTGGTTCTTGACACCAGCATCAGAAGTTGCCATATCAGAATGTCAGAATCAGATGATCAACTCACGTATATGCTGAAGCCTGATGAACAAGACTGCGCTCAACACTCTGATAAAGAAACACAATAGTTCATCAGCAGCTAAGCAGAGTCAGAATGAGCCAAGCCAGAACTTGCATTAAGTAAGCAACGGTACTGTGCATTGAAAGCAAATTAATACCAACGGCCTCATTCCAGACAAGATCTGCTCGATAAGGAAAGTTTGTTATTAGCATTGAATCAAGAATATTGCATCCAACGTTCATCATCTCAGTGCTATATAAACAAGACTTTGAAGATTGAAATGGCTAATGCTCTCCAAATCTCTACACGCATAAAAGCTGATCAAAATCTTCTTTCTCTCAGTTTTGCTAAACCACACATTCTGATATTCTATCATTGTTTAGCAATCTAGTTTTAAGCTTTAAGTTGTGTATACATCACAGTTGTGATACAGTTTTGTAGAAAACATTCACACACTTAGTTTTATCTCTTTGTAAGAAAGTGTTTCCTTGACAAACCGGGTTGTGGTTTGGATCAAGAAGGCTTTAGCAGTTGTTAAAGCAGTCTGTAATATTCAGTTGAATATAGTGGATTAAGACCTCATTGGAGAGAGGCGAAATCACCTTGACGGGTGGACTGGAGTAGTTTGAGATCAAACGAACCAGGATAAAATATCTTGTTCATTGCATTAGATTTCAGTTTTACAATTCAACCCCCCCCCCCCCTTCTTGTGTTTTTCACCACTTCAATTGGCATCAGAGCGCCTGGTTCTGAGCTAAAACACTTAACTGTGTCAGTACAAGATCCAGCGTCAGAAAAACACAATGGCAGGAAACAATTCTCACATCAGCAATGACAACAATGAGGACAGAGACAGATTCAGCGGCAAACCTCCAGTCTTTGATGGAGAAAACTTTGATTACTGGAAAGACAGAATTGAAAGCTTCTTTCTGGCACATGATGCTGATCTGTGGGATATGGTGACAGATGGATACACGCACCCTGTGAATGCAAGCGGTCAGAAGATTGATAGAAAAACAATGTCTGATCAACAAAAGCGTGACTTCAAGAATCACCACAAGGCCAGAACCATCCTCCTCAGCGCCATCTCCTATACTGAGTATGAAAAGATCTCCAACAGAGACACAGTAAAGAATATTTTTGACTCACTCAGAATGACGCATGAGGGCAACGTTCAGGTCAAAGAAACAAAAGCTCTGGCGCTCATTCAGAAGTATGAGGCGTTCAAAATGGAAGAATCTGAATCCATTGAAACCATGTTCTCTAGATTCCAGATTCTGGTAGCTGGTCTCAAAGTTCTGGACAAAGGATACTCTACTGCTGACCATGTCAAGAAAATCATCAGAAGTTTACCCAAGCAGTGGAGACCTATGGTTACAGCTCTGAAGCTAGCTAAAGATCTCAACAAAATCACTCTGGAGGAACTTATCAGCTCCCTCAGAAGTCATGAGATAGAGCTAGAAGCTGATGAGCCTCAGAAGCAAGGTAAGCCTTTAGCATTAAAATCTAACAAAAAATTTGAGTCTAAAGTTTTGCAGCCAGTTGAAGACACATCTGATGGATCCTCATCAGAAGAAGACGAACTCTCTCTCCTTTCCAGAAGAGTAAATCAACTGTGGAAGCAAAGACAAAGAAAGTTCAGGAATCCCAGAAGATCTGATCAGAACGAGTCTTCTTCCAGATACAGAAGGACAGATTCTTCCTCTGGATACAGAAGATCTGAAGGCTCCTCCAGTAGCAAAAAGCCAAACACCAAGGACATCATCTGCTATGAGTGCAATGAGCAAGGACACTATAAGAGTGACTGCCCAAAGCTTCAGAGGGAAAAGCCCAAAAAGAAGTTTAGAAGAGAGAAGAAGAAAAGTCTCATGGCTACATGGGATGACTCTGACTCGTTTGAAGCTGACTCAGAATCAGATGATGAGAGGGCAAACATAGCTCTCATGGCTAACATCTCAGAAGATAGTGAAGCTTCTGAATCAGACTCAGAATCAGATACTGAAGAGGTATTTCCTAACTTTGCTGTTAACTTTACAAAGGCTGAACTTGCTGAAAGCCTTAATGAGATTCTGGAATGTTATCAGCAAATTAGAGCTAAATTCAGAGACCTGAAAAGGAATCTTGAATCTGACTCTAATAAGACTGAGAGTCTCAAATTGGAAAATTCTGAGCTGAGAAATAAGATTTCAAAATTAGAAAACACTTTACAAAACTCTCAGAAGGAACCAATTTCTGAAACTCCCAGCAACGCTGATGAGATCATCAAGGAGTATGATCACAGTTTCTAGAAGTTTCTAGCTAAAAGCATAGATAGAAGCAGAATGGCTTCAATGATCTATGGAGTTAGCAGAAATGGCGGGAAAGGAATAGGATACCAAGGTAAGGTTCCTACACCAAAGAATGTCATGGACTTAACCATTAAACACACTCCTCTAAATTCACACTTTGTGTATGGTCACACACATGATATTAAATACACTAGCAGTAAGCATTCTGTGAAACCAAAATTCAACCAGAGTTTTGGTAAAACTAACAAATCAGGACCCAAGAAAATCTGGGTACCTAAGGATAAAATAATACATGTTGCAGATATCTTTAGCAGCAAGTCAGAAACACCAGTCATGGTACCTGGACTCTGGCTGCTCACGACACATGACGGGAAGAAGGCATATGTTCCAAAGCCTGGAACTTAAGCCTGGAGGCCACGTTGGCTTTGGAGGCAATCAGAGGGGAAAGATAATTGGCTCTGGAACTGTAGGTAATGGAAATCTTCCCTCTATTAATAATGTTCTGCTAGTAGATGGATTGATGCATAATCTGTTATCCATAAGTCAATTAAGTGATAACGGTTATGATATAATCTTTAATCAAAAATCATGTAAAGCTGTTAGTCAGAAAGATGGGACTATCCTGTTTAATGGTGTTGTACCCCAAAATTTGCCCTCCCATATTCTTCAAGAAATTGCCAAGTCATGCTTCAAAATTCCCCAAGGGTTGCACAATGTAAGGGTCTCCTAAACAGTCAAAATTAGGGTTTGTGTTCTGATCAAGAAAATGAAGCTTCCAAAGGTCCAATCAAGTCCCACATGCCTATAAATATGTTCAAGCATCTTCATACAAAGTTTCAAGACTTTCAGCACAAAATTGCACAGTCAAAAACCCTAATTGCACTACAGTCAACTATAGGGGCAAAATGGTCATTTGGCAGTCAAAAGTTCAAATTTTTGGTCAACATCTCATCTTGAAGCCACAAACATCATGTGATCAATGCTTGATCATGATTCTCAAAGCTTGGCTCAAAAATCACCAAGATGCAAAAGTTTCCTTATTTGGACAGCTGGAAAAGTCAACTGTAAATTGACCAGGGCATAACTTTCACATGGATTATCAGAAAAATTCCATCCAAAGCTCATTTTGAAGATAAAGACATTTCCTACAACTCATCTTCATACTTCAAGACCAAGAAATGCTCTCACAAAAAGTTATCAATTTCAACATTATAGGTCATTTTCAAAAGTCAACAAAAAGGGACTTTAAGTCAAAGGCCATAACTTGAGATTGGTAAATCAAAATGACATGGGACCAAAGGCATTGGTTATAGGACTCAAAGACCTTTCCAAAATGTCCAAGAACATGAGAAAAGCTTAAACATTGAGCAAGTTATGCCTTGTGGAAGTTGGGAAATTTTTGGATATTTTGAAAAGTCAACATTGGTTCAAATGACCTAAAATTGCTAATAGGCCCATTTTTCTTCCATAATTCATCATCCATGGCATGTGCACGACCACTTGGCCCAAAGGGAAGTATTTTTTCATTTTTTATTTATTTATTTGAATTTTTATTTATAATAATTCATTTAAATCAAATTAAATACATGGAAAATATTTAGCCTAACTTTTTCAATCTTTTTTGCATGAAATCTACTCAATAATTCGTGCATGATTCAATATGGAAAGATTTGGATTGATTGGATCATGATTTGAACAAAAGCACATGGAAAATATTTGAAAAATAATGCTTCGAAATCAAATCTCAAAAGTCATGAATACAAGAGATTTTGATCAAATTTGTTGACCTAATCTATTCTATACATAAGCCTGAACAAAAACCTAATGCCTTGGATCATTGAAGCTGCGCAGAAACCATTCACAAACTTGAAAAATTTGTCAAGAAATTCAAAACTGAAAACCACATTCTAGGGCGATTTAAGGCATAATTTTTGTTTCATTAGCTGGCAAAAGGTTCACTGAACGTTTCCCAATCAAGAACATTCCTCAAAGCTTAAAGAATTGGTAACACGAACCGGACCAGTGCACAAAAAATTTCATAATCGTACATCTTAATCCATGCATTCTTTGTGAAATTTAACGCTTGATTCATGTTGGTCATTTGATTCTGAAGCTAACCCATGTATTTGATTGTATTTTTGTGCATTATACGCGATTATGCCATTGTTGATTTTTAGGGTTCAGGAAGCTCCAAATTGGGGATTTTTAAATGAGGAAAAATTAGAGTGTGAAACCACCACCATTGGAATCAGCGTGTCTGGACGAAGAAGAAGCTATGCTCGCGCTCAATTTATGAGCGTTCCTGGGCTATTCGCTATTTTTCCATAGATGGCCTAGGAGAACGCTAATAAAACCGTTGCCTATTTCTTTGTATTTTCAGGAAAATAAAACTAATGAAGAAGATGATGTGTTGGCCAACGATGATTGGTCCTTTTAAAATTTCGCACTAAAAAGCACTCACGCGTGTTGTTGTTTTTATTATATTTGTTTGTTCTTTAATATACAAAGTGCGCGTCTAGAACAACTGGCAAGGCATATGTGTGTTAACGTCCAAGACCTGGGTTCGAGCCCCAGGTCTTCAATATTCCCATATTATTTTGCAATTAATGTTCACATGCAGGCTCAACATCAAAGCACACCATACACTTCCAAATCCAGCATGCCACGCGTTCAGTTTCAGGAATTCAAAGGCATAGATTGGAGGAACACCATAAGCTTGGTCAAACGTGCCACATGTTATTCAGAAAAGTCCACCAGGCTTTGCAGTTAATGGGCCAGAATTCTTAAACTATACCTCCATGTTGGGGACTACAACCCCCCTTGGTTTGCAAACTTCTTTTAACTTTCTTTATTTTCTTTTTTATTTCTTTTTATAAATTGCTTGTTAATTTAATTATTATTTTCATAAATATAAAAAAAAATCATCATAAAAATCAGAAAAGAACTAAAATAATAAATATTTTTATTTCTAGTATTTTTATAAATAAATGTGCATATAATTAAATTTAGTGTAAATTAGGTTTTAATTTTAATACTTTTAATAAAAATCTAAAAAATGTAGAATTAGGGTTAATTAATAATTTTTCATCCTTTTTACTTTTCTTTCATAAATAATTAAGTAATTAGATATTTATTTTTATAATTAAATTGCATATAAGAATTAGGGTTAATTTTAGGTTAAAAACTTCAATATTTTTTTAATAAATTAAAAGCCACTAGAATTAGGGTTTGCATTTAATTTTAATTTTAATTAATTCTCTTTTTTTATGTAAATCCTAAAATACTAAAAAACACCAAAAAACAAGTTCTTTCTTTTAAATTTAATTAATTCCATTTAATTTTAATTTTGCAAAAAGGGTCCAACGCTCTCGTTTCGATTTAATTCTTATCAATTCGCATACTTATTTCTTTTCCGTTTAAATATTCATGTATCTCTCCCGAAGCCTTGTAAATTATTTGTCGCACTTTTAATTCTTTATTTATTCTCTGTCAAATCGGGTTCGAGAAACTTTTGGCGATGTGGACCCGCGCTGTTTGTAATAGCTTAGAATTTACTTGTCTCGCAACTTTTTAACTGTTAATCAAGGCATGAAAGAATGTATGGACAAAAATAAAAACAAGCGTAGAACACCAATAACATGACAAGATAAATGCAAATGAACATGACACACAAATCACACACCACCCCTAGGGTACGCCTCACTGTTGCCTTGCCTCGGAAGGTGATCGTCGAGTAGAGGATGTCTTAGTAAGTCCTCATGATCCGGGAACCTGGCATGAGGGTAGCTTCTAAGGTGTCTTCCCATTGCTCTGGTGATCACCATGTCCCGAACCTCGAATTGACCCGAACACCTCCAACGGTGGTGCTACCTACCTCTCAATGGTGGGATGGCACTACTTTAAAGGACATTTACACAGACGAATTCCTTAGGTAGGTAGGTTCTCATAGATACTTGCTCTAAATTTCAAACAAAAATTCAAAAATACTTTTCACACCAACACATTTTCAAAAAGCTTTCGAAAGCATTTTTTCAAACACTCTTGAGGACCGATACAAGAGTCGAACTGAAATTTTCAAAGAAACTTTTTAAAACCCACAGTTGAAAAGCAAACAAACCATTTTTGAAAACACAAGTGAGCAAGTATCTAAGAGCCCATGGATAACCATGGATAGAAAGGGTGCTAACACCTTCCCTTTCTATAATCTACCTCCCGAACCGAGAGCAATCTCTATACGGAATTTTTCTGTGCTTTTGTCCTTTCCATTTGGAGAAAATAAAAGACGGTGGCGACTCTTGCTTCCGCTACATTTCGCGAACCAGCGTTAAACAGTCAGTTCCAGATCCACCGATCACAAATGGTAAGAGGAAAAACAACATTTACAAAATCAAACTTTCTGAACTAAAGAGTCAGAATGTAAAATGTCTTCTGTCTGTTAACAACGAGCAGTGGATCTGGCACAGAAGATTGGGGCATGTTAGTATGAGAAGAATATCTCAGATTAACAAACTCAATCTGGTCAGAGGACTTCCTAATTTGAAGTTCAATTCAGATGCTCTGTGTGAAGCATGTCAGAAAGGCAAATTTTCAAAACCTTCTTTTAAATCCAAAAATGTTGTTTCTACCTCTAAACCATTAGAACTTCTGCACATTGACTTATTTGGACCAGTTAAAACTGCTTCAGTCAGTGGCAAGAAGTATGGGTTAGTAATCGTAGATGACTATAGCAGATGGACATGGGTAAAGTTCTTAAGACACAAGGACGAGTCACACTCTGTGTTTGTTACCTTCTGTAACCAAGTTCAGAATGAAAAGGATCTTAGAATCGTTAAAGTCAGAAGTGATCATGGTGGATGTTGTACCCCAAAATTTGCCCTCTCATATTCTCCAAGAAATTGCCAAGCCAAGCTGCAAAATTCCCCAAGGGTTGCACAGTGCAAAGGTCTCCTATACAGTCAAAATTAGGGTTTATGTTCTGATCAAGAAAATAAAGTTTTCAAAGGTCCAATCAAGTCTCACATGCCTACAAACATGGTCAAGCATCCTCATATCAAGTTTCAAGGCATTCAGTACAAAATTGCATAGTCAAAAACCCTAATTGCACTACAGTCTACTGTAGGGGCAAAATGGTCATTTGACAGTCAAAAGTTCAAATTTTTTGTCAACATATCATTTTGAAGCCACAAACATCATTTGATCAATGCTTGATCATGATTCTCAAAATTTGGCTCATAAATCATCAAGATGCAAAAGTTTCCTTATTTGGACAGCTGAAAAAGTCAACTGAAATTGACCAGGGCATAACTTTCACATGGATTATCAGAAAAATTCCATCCAAAGCTCATTTTGAAGAGAAAGACATTTCCTACAACTCATCTTCATACTTCAAGTCCAAGAAATGCTCTCACAAAAAGTTATCAATTTCAACATTATAGGTCATTTTCAAAAGTCAACAAAAAGGGACTTTAAGTCAAAGGCCATAACTTGCGATTGGTAAATCAAAATGACATGGGACCAAAGACATTGGTTAGAGGACTCAAATACCTTTCCAAAATGTCCAAGAACATGAGAAAAGCTTAAAAATTGAGCAAGTTATGCCTTGTGGAAGTTGGGAAATTTTTGGATATTTTGAAAAGTCAACATTGATTCAAATAACCTAAAATTGCCAATGGGCCCATTTTTCTTCCACAATTCATCATTCCAAGCATGTGCACGACCACTTGGCCCAAAGGGAAGTATTTTCTCATTTTTTATTTATTTATTTGAATTTTTATTTATAATAATTCACTTAAATCAATTAAATATGTGAAAAATATTTAACCTAACCTAACCAATCTTTTTATACATGTTTTAGCCTCAAGGTTTCGTGCTTGTACCAATATGGAAAGATTTGGGTTGATTGGCTTGATTTTGAACCAAAAACACATGGAAAAAGATATGAAAAAAATCTTAGAAAATCAAATTTCCAAAATCAATGAATGCAATGGATTTGATTGATTTTTCTTGACCTAATTCACTACTACATATGCTAGGATCACAACCCTAATCAGGATAGACGCACAGCTGCTCAAGAAGGCCATTCATAAACTTGAAAAAATTGTCAAAAAAGTCAATTCTGAAATCATCTTTACAGGTTGATTCAAGGCCTAATTCTTGTTCCATTAGCTTCCTTGGAGGTCACTGGACATATTCCAATCAAGAACAGCCATCCAAACGCAAGGAATTGGTATACAGCATTCAAGATACCTCGTGAAAAATTCATAATCGTGTTTTAGAATTTATGCATCTTCATAACGTTTTATTCATTGATTCATATTCCTGGTGAAGTTCTGAAGCTAACCAACATATTTAATTGCCTTTTTAAGTGTTGTACGCAAATATGCCATTGTTGATATTTAGGGTTCAAGAAGCTTGGAATTAGGGCTTTTGTAATGGGGAAAAATTAGCCCTCAAGACCACCACCATTAGAATCATCATGACTGGACGAAGAAGATACAACACTCGCGCTCAATTTATGAACACTATAGGCCTAATCGTTATTTTCCCAAAACTGGCCTAAGAGAGCGTTTGCAAAACCGTGGCCATTGTTTTTTATATTTTCAGGAACATGAAGACGATGATGGCGTGGCTGCCAATGACTGGCTAGTTTGAAAACGCGCGCGCGAAGACTCATTAACGTTTATGCTTCTTTTATAATTTTTGTTGTTTGTTTAATGTTAATAACGCGTTAGTTGGCACAGTTGGTAAGCGAGAACGTTAGCAACATCCATGACCTGGGCTCGAGCCCCAGGTCTGTATTATTTCCCATATTATTTTGCTATCTATGTTCCCATGCAGTGCCAGCATCAAGACGCACCATATGCCTTCAAGAATCCCACATCCACGTGCCCCTGGAGATCAGATCAAAGGCTGAGAATTGATGAACACCCTAAGCTTGAGTCAACGTGCCAGCATGTGAGCAAAAAAGTCCACAAAGTCAGAAATTCCAATGGGCCAGAATTGCTTGGATTCAACCTCCACTTTGGGGACTACCACCCCCCCTGGTTTGCAAATTCTCTATATTTTCCTTATGTTTTATTTTCAATTATTATTTTATTTTTCTTTATTGTTTTGACTTAATTAATTATTTCTACAAAATATAAAAAATGCATAAAAATCAGAAAAGAGAAAAAATATAATAAATATTTTATTTTAATATTTCTTGTAAATAAATGCATGTAAATTAATTAGTTTAAATAGGGTTTTAATTTTAATTTCTTTCATAACAAAAATCTAAAAAAATATAGAACTAGGTTTAATTAATGTTTTATTCCTTTTAATTTTTCTTTTTCACAACAATATTATTTATTTTATTTATTTTCATAATTCAAATTGTATATAAGAATTAGGTTTAATTTAGGTTTAATTCTAATATTTTCTTAATAAATTAAAATAAAATAGAATTAGGGTTAGTAGTTGATTTTAATTAATTCTTTCTTTTTTCTATTAAATCCTAAAATATTAAAAATACCAAAAACATCTTTTTTTAATTAATTAACTTCATCATTAATTTGATTTTTGCAAAAGGGTCCAACGCCCTCGTTTCGATTTAATTTCGCATATTTATTTTATTTTGCTTAAATAATTATGTACCTCTCCCGAAGCCTTGTAACTACTTCTCGCACTTTTTACTTCTTTATTTTCTGTCAAATCGGGTCCTGGATTAAATTTGGCGATGTGGACCCGCGCCTTTGTAATAGTTTAGAACTTTTAATTTCCGCATCTTTTTAACTGTTAAATAAATGCATGCAAGAATGAATGAACATAAAAACAAACGCGTAGATCACCCATGACATGACAAGACAAAAATAAATGAATCTGACACCCAAATCACACACCACCCCTAGGGTACGCCTCACTGTTGCCTTGCCTCGAAAGGTGATCGTCGAGTAGAGGATGTCTTAGTAAGTCCTCATGATCTGGGAACCTGGCATGAGGGTAGCTTCTAAGGTGTCTTCCCATTGCTCTGGTGATCACCATGTCCCGAACCTCGAATTGACCCGAACACCTCCAACGGTGGTTCTACCAACCTCTCAATGGTGGGATGGCACTACTTTAAAGGACATTTACACAGACGAATTCCTCAGGGTAGATAGACGACTCTAGATACTTGCTCTAATTTCAAAACAAAAATCAAAAATACTTTTCACACCGACACCTTTTCAAAAAGCTTTCGAAAGCAATTTTTCAAACACTCTTGAGGACCGATACAAGAGTCGAACTGAAATTTTCAAAGAAACTTTTTTAAACCCACAATTGAAAAGCAAACAAACCATTTTGAAAACACAAGTGAGCAAGTACCTAAGAGCCCATGGATAACCATGGATAGAAAGGGCGCTAACACCTTCCCTTTCTATAATCTACCTCCCGAACCGAGAGCAATCTCTATAAGGAATTTTTCTGTGCTTTTGTCCTTTCCATTTGGAGAAAATAAAAGACGGTGGCGACTCTTGCTTCCGCGACATTTTCGCGAACCAGCGTTAAACAGTCAGTTCCAGATCCACCGATCACAGTGGAGAATTTGAAAACAAAGATTTTGAGTCATTCTTTAATGACAGAGGCATTCTGCATGATTTCTCTTGTCCTAGAACTCCCCAACAAAATGGAGTTGTAGAACGAAAGAACAGAACATTGCAAGAAATGGCCAGAACCATGATCAATGAGACAAATGTTGCTAAGACCTTCTGGGCAGAGGCAATAAACACAGCGTGCTACATTCAGAATAGAATCTCAATAAGACCTATTCTGGAAAAGACTCCATATGAATTGTGGAAGAACAGAAAGCCCAACATTTCATATTTTCATCCATTTGGATGTACTTGCTTTATATTAAATACAAAGAATTATTTGAACAAGTTTGACTCTAAAGCACAGAAGTGTATTATGTTAGGATACTCTGAACGCTCAAGAGGGTACAGAGTATACAATACAGAAACACAGATTGTGGAAGAATCAATCAGTGTTCGTTTTGATGACAAGCTTGACTCTGAAAAGTCAAAGCAGAATGAAGTTTTTGCAGGTATAGAAATTGAATTTGCAGGTTCTGAAGACAAGTCATCAGAAGCTCTCAACACAGACATTCCTTCAACGTTTGAAAGGAGCACTGCTAGAAATCCTACAACAGCTGCTGATCAACCTCAGAAGAGATTACCCAGAAGCAGCTTGGATCACCCAGAAGAGACTATCCTAGGAAGAAAGGAAGATCCAATCAGAACAAGAGCAAGCTTCAGAAACTCTGAAGAAACACTTATGGGACTGGTGTCTCTGATTGAACCTTCTTCAATTGATGAAGCACTTCTGGATAATGACTGGATTCTGGCAATGCAAGAAGAGCTGAATCAATTCACCAGAAACGACGTATGGGATCTCGTTCCCAGACCAAAAGGATTCAACGTCATTGGAACAAGATGGGTGTTCAGAAACAAGCTAAATGAACAAGGTGAAGTCATCAGAAACAAGGCACGACTGGTTGCACAAGGTTATAGTCAGCAAGAGGGGATAGACTATACAGAAACCTTTGCCCCAGTCGCCAGGTTAGAATCTATCAGACTTTTAATTTCATTTGTTGTTAATAGAGGCATCACTCTGTATCACATGGATGTCAAAAGTGCATTCTTAAATGGTTATATAGAAGAAGAAGTTTATGTACACCAAACCCCTGGTTTTGAAAATACAAAACATCCAGAACATGTTTTCAAACTAAAGAAGTCACTGTATGGTCTGAAACAAGCTCCCAGAGCTTGGTATGAAAGGCTAAGTAACTTTCTGTTAGAAAATGAATTCACCAGAGGGAAAGTGGACACTACTCTATTCTATAAATCAGTTAAGAATGACATCTTAGTCTGTCAAATTTATGTTGATGATATTATTTTTGGTTCTACTAATCCTTCTCTTGGAAGAAAATTTGCTAAGTGTATGCAGGCAGAATTTGAGATGAGCCTCATGGGGGAACTGGAATTCTTTCTAGGAATTCAGATCAATCAAACTCCAGAGGGAACTTACATTCATCAGAGCAAATACATCAGAGATCTTCTGAAGAAATTTGACCTCTCAGAATGTAAGCCATCAAAGATTCCAATGCATCCCACGTGCATTCTGGAAAGAGAAGAGGTAAGCAAAAATGTAGAACAGAAAGTCTACAGAGGTATGATTGGTTCTCTCCTCTATCTGACTGCTTCAAGACCTGACATATTATTCAGTGTTTGTATCTGTGCTAGATTCCAATCAGATCCTAGAGAATCTCACTTAACAGCTGTTAAGCGAATTTTCAAGTATCTGAAAGGTACTACTAATCTGGGTTTGTTTTATAGAAAATCTAGTGATTACAGCTTAGTAGGCTACTGCGATGCTGATTTTGCTGGAGACAGAGTAGAACGAAAAAGTACTTCTGGAAGCTGCCAGTTTCTGGGAGAAAATCTGATCTCTTAGTCCAGCAAAAGGCAATCAACAATTGCACTATCAACAGCAGAAGCTGAGTACATAGCAGCAGCAGGATGTAGCACACAAATGCTCTGGATGAAAATTCAGCTTGAAGACTTCCAGATTTTTGAGAGTAACATTCCTATACTTTGTGATAATACTTCTGTTATTTGCTTAAGTAAGAATCCCATTTTACATTCTAGAGCTAAGCATATAGAAATAAAACATCATTTCATTAGGGACTATATTCAGAAAGGTATTTTGAACTTAAAATTTATAGATACAGACTGTGATCGGTGGATCTGGAACTGACTGTTTTAAAGCTGGTTCGCGAAATGTCGCGGAAACAAGAGTCGCCACCGTCTTTTATTTTCTCCAGATGGAAAGGACAAAAGCACAGAAAAATTCCTTTAAAGAGATTGCTCTCGGTTCGGGAGGTAGATTATAGAAAGGGAAGGTGTTAGCACCCTTTCTATCCATGATTATCCATGGGCTCTTAGGTACTTGCTCATTGTGTTTTCAAAATTGTTTGTTTGCTTTTCAATGTGGGTTTTAAAAGTTTCTTTGAAAAATTTCAGTTCGACTCGTACGTCAGAGTGTTTGAAAGATTTGCTTTGAAGGCTTTTGAAAAGTGTTGGTGTGAAAAGTCTTTGAATCTTTGTTTTGAAATTAGAGCAAGTATCCTTGAGAACCTACCTACCCTAAGGAATTCGTCTGTGTAAATGTCCTTTAAAGTAGTGCCATCCCACCATTGAGAGGTAGGTAGCACCACCGTTGGAGGTATTCGGGTCAATTCAAGTTTATAGGGACATGGTGATCACCAGAGCAATGGGAAGACACCTTAGAAGCTACCCTCATGCCAGGTTCCCGGATCATGAGGACTTACTAAGACATCCTCTACTCGATGATCACCTTTCAAGGCGAGGCAACAGTGAGGCGTACCCTAGGGGTGGTGTGTGCGATTCGTGTGTCGTTTTCATTGATATTTGTCTTGTCATGTTCATTGGTGTTCTACGCTTGATTTTATTTTAAGTCCATACATTCTTTCATGCTTATTTAACAGTTAAAAGTTTTGCGGGAAAAGTAAATCTAAGCTATTACAAATGGCGCGGGTCCACATCGCCAAAATTAAACCGGACCCGATTTGACAAGAAAATAAAGAAATTAAATAAAAGTGCGAAAAGTATAATTGTTACAACGCTTTGGGAGAATTACATAATTATAATAAACGACATAAAATAAATGCGCGAATAAAATAAATTACGAACGAGGGCGTTGGACCCTTTTGCAAAATATTATTAATAAGGAATTAAAATTAAGAATTAAAAGAAAATGCTTTTTAGTATTTTTGTGTTTTTTGAGATTTAATAAAAAAGAATTAATTAAAAACCAAAATGAAATGTTAAACCTAGTTCTAATTATTTTTAAGTTTATTATGAAAGTATTAAAATTTAACCTAAATGCAACCCTAATTAGTTTACAAGTTTAATTATGAAAATAAATAAATCACTAATATTATGGCAAAAAAAAAGGAAAATTAAAAGGAATAAAAAGTCATTAAACCTAATGCTATATTTTTGGATTTTTAGTTATTAAGAAAAATATTGAATTTTTACCCTAATTTAAACCTAAGTTATTTATACAATTTAATTTATGAAAATGAATAAAATATTATTATTGTAAAAAAAAAGAAATTAAAAGGAACAATATTAATAATTAAACCTAAATTCTATATTTTTTATGTTTTATTATGAAAAGAATTAAGATAAACCTAATTAAACTAATATTTATTACATGTTAATTTATTTACAAGAAAATATCAAAATAAATAATCATTATATTTTTTATCCTTTTCTGAGTTTTTAAGGTATTTTTTGTATTTGGTAAAAAAACAATCAATTAAAGCAAAAAAAGAAAAATATAATAGCAATTAAAAATAAAATAAGAAAAATATGGAGAAGGCAAACCAGGGGGGGGTTCAGGCCCCAATTGTGAGGTATGGATCCAGTAATTTGGGCCCAATAAGCTTGAGATTCGTTGACTTTTCCAGGCTACGTGTGGGACCTTGGACTAAGGCTTATGGTACACCTCTGATCTATGCCCTTGATTTGATCTCCAGGACGCGTGGCTGGTTGATCTTTGAGGATGTATGGTGTGTATTATCACTGGCGCTGCATAGGAGTTGGAATTGAAAAATAACATGAAATATTGTACAGACCTGGGACTCGAACCCAGGTCACTAGCATTACTGATCACTTCCTGCGCCACTGAACCACTTCAATTACTTTTAATATATAATAGCTACTAATCAATATAAAAGAAAATTGGTTGGTTATCTGAAAAACGCGCGCAATTCAAAAAGAACCAATGGTTGTTGGCCACGAGGTCTTCTTCTTCGTTCCTGCAAATATCAAAAACAAAGGCCACGGTTTTATGTGTGTTCTCTTAGGCCGGTTTATAGAAAATAGCGATTACGCCGTCTCTAAATATAAATTAGGCGCGAGGATGGATTCTTCTTCGTCTGAACACACTCATGCCAATGATATTACTCACGAGTCCTAATTTTGCCTTGGATGAAAAGCCCTAATTCGAAAACCTGCAAACCCTAAAAAGCTACAATGGCATCTTTGTACATAACACAGGAAAACGCAATTAAATGGATCAGTTAGCTTTAGAATTGCAGGAGGAATAAGAATCCATGCAGAAAATGTTATGAAAATGCTTAAATTTAAGAATACGATTGTGAGTTTTTCACGACATATGCTGAGTTTTGTACACTGATTCCTTGCCTTTTGATGAGTGTTATGAATTAGAATATGATCAGTGAACCACAAGGAAGCTTTTAGAATCAATATTAGGACTTGAATCAAACTAGAACACTGACTTCAGTTTTGAGTTTTTTGGACCATTTTTTCAAGTTGGCAATGGTCTCTAGCGCATCTTTTTTAGTGTGTGGGCATTAGGTTTTGACTCAGCACTTATGAGGGAAGGGAATTAGGTCATTAGCTGGCCTTGATCCATGCCCATGAAAGAATTAGTCTTAGGTCTTTCACCATTAACAAACTTTCCCTTTTTTAAGCAAAACCAAGACTTGGTGTACAACCTAACCCTAGCATGAGTTTGTGAGCTGGCACATGATATATGGAAGCTATCCAAATTCAAATGACACTATTCCATTGATTTTTAAATTTTATTTGAATTATTAAAGATTTAAAATGAATTAAATTAATAAAAATTAAATAAAATAGAAAAATCAATGTTTGATCTTGAAATTAATCATGGGACACGTGTGTGGCATGACAAGGCTGAATCAAGTGGAAGAAAGTGGGCCCTTTTGTCAAAAATTGAAGTTTCAAGGATAGTTGACTTTTGCCATTTCACAAAAATTTCCCAACTTCTCCAATGCATAACTTGCTCAATTTTTAAGCTTTTCTCATGTTCTTGGACATTTTGGAAAGGTCTTTGAGTCCTTTAACCAATGCCTTTGGTCCCATGTCATTTTGATTTTCCAATCTCAAGTTATGGCCTTTGACTTAAAGTCCCTTTTTGTTGACTTTTGAAAATGACCTATAATGTTGAAATTGATAAATTTTTGTGAGAGCATTTCTTGGACTTGAAGTATGAAGATGAGTTGTAGTAAATGTCTTTCTCTTCAAAATGAGCTTTGGATGGAATTTTTCTGATAATCCATGTGAAAGTTATGCTCTGGTCAATTTCAGTTGACTTTTTCAGCTGTCCAAATATAGCAACTTTTGCATCTTGGTGATTTTCTGAGCCAAATTTTGAGAATCATGATCAAGCATTGATCAAATGATGTTTGTGGCTTCAAAATGATATGTTGACCAAAAATTTGAACTTTTGACTGTCAAATGACCATTTTGCCCCTATAGTTGACTGTAGTGCAATTTAGGGTTTTGACTGTGCAATTTTGAGCTGAATGCCTTGAAACTTGATATGAGGATGCTTGACCATGTTTGTAAGCATATGAGACTTGATTGAGCCTTTGAACACTTCCTTTTCTTGATCAGACTCAAAACCCTAATTTTGACTGTTTAGGAGGCCCTTGCACTGTGCAACCCTTGGGGAATTTTGTGACTTGGCTTGGCAATTTCTTGAAGAATATGGGAGGGCAAATTTTGGGGTGCAAAAGTTGCCCCTGTTCAATCTTCTTAGACCTGAGGATGCAGATTGGCTGACGTGCCTTTCGTAATCCGAGGGTAGAAGATGATTGGACACTAGAGTGCCCAGAAATTTGCGCTCACATAGTGGCAGTGATGGTGGAATGGGCTTATAGATGCCATCTGGATGTTTGATTGCGTAAGAGATTCCTTGGCGAGAATATACCTGCAAAACAGAAAATGAGTACCTGACACGTTGCAGGAGCTGATTTTTTTAGATGCCTGTTATAGATGTGTCCTGACTGGTTACAGGAGCTGAGTCTGGAGCTTCAAACGGCGATGAAAGAACCAGGGATGGTTACTACCTTAGCATGAAATGGTAAGAGAACCTTGGGCGACTTTAACTTCAACAACGCTCGTTGAGGAAAAATCTTGGGTGACTTTAATTTCAACAACGCTCGTTGAGAAAAATCTGGGTGATTTTAACTTCAACAATGCTCGTTGAGAAAAAATCTTGGGTGTCTTCTACTTCAACAATGCTCGTTGAGAAAAAATCTTGGATGTCTTCTACTGGGATAAGAATCAGGGAGATCTTAGGGTCGATCTGACTGAACCAGAGAGGCCTTTGACTGGGTAAGAATCAGGAAAATCTTAGGGTCGACTTAACTGAACCGGACAAGGTCTTGAAATATCTTCAACTGGATAAGCATCAGGGAGATCTTAGGGTCGATCTGACTGAAACAGAGAAGGCCTTTGACTGGATAAGCATCAGGAAAATCTTAGGGTCGATTTAACTGAACCGGACAAGGTCTTGGAATATCTTCAACTGGATAAGCATCAGGGAGATCTTAGGGTCGATCTGACTGAACCAGAGAAGGTCTTTGACTGGATAAGCATCAGGAAAATCTTAGGGTCGATTTAACTGCACCGGTCTAGGTCTTGAAATGTTTTCAACTGGAATAAGTGTCAGAACGTCGCCATATCTGGTTCATATCTGGAAGGAAATCTGGAAGCAGTATCAGAACGTCACCGTCTCTGGTTTACATCTGAAACTATATCTGGAAGGAACTCTGGAAGCAGCATCAGAACGTCACCATATTTGGTTTACATCTGAAACTATATCTGGAAGGAAATCTGGAAGCAGCATCAGAACGTCACCATATCTGGTTTACATCTGAAACTATATCTAGAAGGATGTCTGGAAGCAGCATCAGAACGTCACCATATCTGGGTCATATCTGAAACTATATCTAGAAGGATATCTGGAAGCAGCATCAGAACGTCACCATATCTGGTTTACATCTGAAACTATATCTAGAAGGATATCTGGAAGCAGCATCAGAACGTCACCATATCTGGTTTACACCTGAAACTATATCTGGAAGGAACTCTGGAAGCAGCATCAGAACGTCACCATATCTGGTTTACATCTGAAACTATATCTGGAAGGAAATCTGGAAGCAGCATCAGAACGTCACCATATCTGGTTTACATCTGAAACTATATCTAGAAGGATGTCTGGAAGCAGCATCAGAACGTCACCATATCTGGGTCATATCTGAAACTATATCTAGAAGGATATCTGGAAGCAGTATCAGAACGTCACCATATCTGGATCATATCTGAAACTATATCTAGAAGGAAATCTGGAAGCAGTATCAGAACGTCACCATCATCTGGATCATATCTGAAACTATGTCTAGAAGGAAATCTGGAAGCAGTATCAGAACGTCACCATATCTGGGTCATATCTGAAACTATATCTAGAAGGATGTCTGGAAGCAGCATCAGAACGTCACCATATCTGGGTCATATCTGAAACTATATCTAGAAGGATATCTGGAAGCAGTATCAGAACGTCACCATATCTGGTTTACATCTGAAACTATATCTAGAAGGATATCTGGAAGCAGCATCAGAACGTCACCATATCTGGTTTACATCTGAAACTATATCTAGAAGGAATTCTGGAAGTAGCATCAGAACGTCGCCATATCTGGATCATATCTGAAACTATATCTAGAAGGAAATCTGGAAGCAGTATCAGAACGTCACCATATCTGGGTCATATCTGAAACTATATCTAGAAGGATTTCTGGAAGCAGTATCAGAACGTCGCCATATCTGGGTCATATCTGAAACTATATCTAGAAGGAATTCTGGAAGTAGCATCAGAACGTTGCCATATCTGGGTCATATCTGAAACTATATCTAGAATGGGTTGCGATAGTTGATAGTAGTCATTTTTGTATTGATCTTTTTCCTGAAAAGGCAAAACATAATTGTATGCAAAATCATGATGCATGAACTGTATGTCTTCAAAATCAATGAGATTCGTGTAGTATGATGCATATGCATGCTATATTGTATGAAGATGTGATGTTTATGATTGTATTTTTGTCTAGGAAAGTAAATCCTTGACGGGTGCGGGGAAGTCGCTCCTGGGCTGATGTTGAAGAATAGCTTTTTGCTTCCGCTGGGGATGATAGTTGCAAGTATACCGGTAGGAGAAGATAACTCCGTCGGGGAATGCACTTGGCAAATGACGGATTCTGCGGGGAGAAATGATACTCTAGTGACCATGCTGAGAAGCAATACTCTGTGGGAAGAGGGATGCCTTGCTGAGTGTTGAGAATGACTTGCTGAGGATATCTCTGCTGTATTGGAAGTGTTGATAGACTTCGCTGGGGATAAGAAGATTCTGTCGACGACGATCTTTCCGTGGCTTTTGGCTGAGGATAACCCAGTTATATCCTGTTAAGGAAATAACTCTTTGAATAAAGCCGAGAGACGCGTTCGTGCTCTGCGAAGGATAAGCTTCCAGATTTTACTGGGGATAAGCTTACTGCTTGGGGAGATGATTCCAACTTTCTTGGGGAAGCTGGATTGGACTCTTCTGGGGAAGTATTGAACTGTATTGGTTATGTTCTTCAACGGAACCTACCCTGATGCCTTGGAGGATAGAACAATCAGACTGCTTAGACCACTCTTCATTGCCCCTGTTTCTATGGGGGGACACATGTGGGATGCTGATAATTGTTGAGGATCCAACCTCCTTCTGGTAGGCAGGTGACAAGATAACAGGACATAGTCGTACGCTTTAATCCCTAACTTTTGCCTGGACCGCCCTTTTGGGTTTTCAGTCCACCGGGATACCCATTTTTGCCCAAGCCGCCTTTTCAGGTTTTCGACTTGCCGGGTGTACAGATTTTTCATTTTCATCCCTTATTTTTGCCCGAACCCTTTTGGTTCGCCGGGAAGCCCTTATTTTGCCTAGGTATGTCAACCTAGCGGGTCTTTGATTACGCGTAGTATTTTTCCGACTATGTCCACGTTCTTAGAATGCAGGTAGGTGCCCCTGGCTGCTTGTGTTGTCATATTACCAGAAGGTGTCTGATCGTGCAAGATTCGTTGCTGGAGTGCCCCAAGTGACTCAGGCAGAGATTTGCCCCAGGCTTTTTGGCCTTTTGAGAGATTCTCTGGATCTTGACTTAACTGCCCCAGATGGTAGACCATGATCATGCCATGCCCCTTGATTGGAGATACTCTTGTTCATTAGACTTTCGTCATGCGAATTTCTATGCTGTTCAAACAAAAAGTCATATGCAAACAAAGTTATGTTAAAAATGCAAAGCTTATGTCTGTCTTGAAGATTTTGAAAATGCATTTTTTCATAAAACATGTGAATGTTTGTAAAACATGATGTCAACTCTGTATTTACCGTAGGCCTTCAGGAGTCAGGATACCTTTCGTAACAGTATGCTTTCGAACCAACCCATGCTTCAGCTAGGACTTTTAAGGGTTGTAGCGTGGCCTGGTTCACGGTTTAAGAAACAAAGGAAAAAGGCTCAAATTATTTGTACCCACCCGCTCTCCGTGATGTTCTTCAAACCTAAACTCAACTGATCGTGCGTTAGACCTTGTTTGAGTCTTTACTCTGAAATTCCGGTGATGATTCGGATATTGATAACTTATTTTGAATAGGCAGTCATCATTTTTCGTCGAGGGTTTGTAGGACCTATTTCTTTTTTGATTTTGTTATCCCTTTCTTTTTTGCCTGAACTGTTTCCTTTTTCGGAATTACAGTCAGCGGGATGCCCCAGTTTCGTAAGTCCCTTTCATAGGTTTTGACTTAATGGGTTTTTCGTTTATGATTTTTTTTTTGATCATGACTGCCTCTCCTTTTGATTGTTCTGAACCATCACTGCCTTTTGTTTCGTGAGGACTCTTTTTAGTGTCATTTGTTGTGCACTTGGACCAACTGAGAGACTACCCTGCCCCGGGTTATGATTAAGGGTTTTGATTTTCGAAAATAAAAAACTCCTACTTCTTTGGCTCAGAGGGGTTAGCGAGGGATTATCATCTTTATAACTCCAGTGTTTAGGAATTGAAACAATGCCTGTACCTTATCAGCGGGGTCTGTTCAAAAGCATACTGTAGATAACGGTATCGTTTTCGTCATCCTCCCTCAAGAGGCTTAGAATTATTAATCGAGAGTTGACATCAGAAAAAAAATATGAAAACAATTTGCATATAGTGAATACGAATATATTACTTCAAAACAGACATATGCGATGCATTAATGAAATAACAATGTTTTAATCATGAGTAAATGTTTGAACAAAAGAAAGTTGCAACTTGAACATTAGAATGAACAAAAATTTCTAGTCTCAGGGCTTGTCACTTCAAATGGTGAGCCTTGGAGGGATGGTAGAAAAATTCAGCCTGACCATCTTGTGTGAATTCCAGTGCTCCTTCATCAATCAGGTCCTGGATCTTGTTTTTCAAAGCCCAACACTCGTTTGCATCATGTCCTGGACAGGCAGAGTGGTAGGCACACCTTTTATTGGGATCATAAGCAGGATGTGCTGTGTTGGGGTTCTGGGGATGAGCCCTTAATGTGATCAGGTTCAATCTCAACAGGCGTTGTAAAGCTTGAAACAGCGACATATTGAGCGGGGTGAACTGCCTCCTGGGCTTGTCTGTCTGAAGTTGGTGAAGTTGCTGCTGAATTGGTGATACTGGAGCCATATGAGGAGCTTTCTCCTTGCCTCCTTGTCTCAAAGGTGGTTGAACGATGATTGGCTTTTTACCCTTAGATGTTTGCCCCAGTTGGTTACCCTGAAGCAGTTTGTTGATGAGAACCCCGAGCTCATCTTGTCTTTGAGTTAAACCCTGAATGGCAGTCATCTGCCCCAGCATCTGGGCTTTCATTGCATCTATCTCAGCTTGCAGGCGTTCCAGCCGTTCGTCCTCAGTACTGTTCCTGACTAAAGTCTCCATGAGAAGTGTCCTTAGCTCCTCCTGCCCCTTGGATAGATTCAGGAGGATTTCCCCAAACCGAGTCTCTTGAGCAAGAAGGTCCTGGTTGTCTGGTTGGAAAGCCATTGCTGAAATAAACAGCGGGAAAGGTAAGTAACCTGCAACAAGGGTACCTGTTATGCAATGATGTGTATGACATGCATGTAATGTTTTCAAGGACCTCGCGGGATAAACAAGACAATATTGTTAGAACTTGGTAGCTTGATTGAAGGAACTGCATATTATTGAGAGTCCTTCTTCAAAGGGTCAAAGGCTCACCATATCCAGTGGGTCATAGCCCCTGACAACCTTGGCTAGAGGAAAATAAATCCTCCTTGCCCCTTGCTGGGATAGTTGGTTCATCATGACCTGCATCACAAGCCCTTGAGATCCTTGAAATGGGTTATGATGTATGCAATGGTATGATGTCATGCTATGCATGGGGTGATGTAGGTAAACCATGTTATGAGTCCCAACTAAGGACTATAAACAAACCCTGCAAGAAATTCAGTATACTTTGTTATGAGTCCCTATTAAGGACTATAAACAAACCCTGCAAGAAATTTAGTAAACCCTATTATGAGTCCCAATTAAGGACTATAAACAAGACCTGCAAGAAACAAGTGTCAGGTAACAAGCACGCAGATAGTCAAGTACGAAGGCACACAAGTCACACAAGAGAAACCCTTAAGGTTTAAGGCCAGCGTGGAGTCTAGGTATTACCCTCTTGAAGTTGGTGGGTTCAACCTGTCCTAATCAAAGTAACCGGGTTCTAAGGTTCCCAATATCACGGGATTGCTTTCATTGTTCATCGTTTCGATTTAGCCACTGAACTGGCGACCGAAATATTCCAGGAAAGCAACCCTCAATTGAGTGTAGTATCGAGTATCAACCAACCTCGGACTGCACCAAAGTCAGTTATCTCACTACCCTAAAGAGGCCAAGATAGTTCAATTAAGGTTCCTAAGGTCTGTTGATGCTTCACGACACCACGCGGAGGCCCCGTACTCTCCTTGACTGAACTCAAGGGTTACCGGTACACACCAAAGTGCCACATCAACATAGCAGACTGCTTCAACCATGTCGGTATACCCCGCACAGTTCCCTCACAGCCTTGTTGCTACTTTCTAAGAAAGGTATCCCCAGATCCGGGTTAGGATCTATAGAACTCCCAAGCAACCCACAATTTTAAAGCACACAAGGAAAACAATTGAAAACACAGTTATGAACTAGCCCTAAGGTACACCTCACTTTAAGTATATCCCCAGCAGAGTCGCCAGTTCTGTGATCGGTGGATCTGGAACTGACTGTTTTAAAGCTGGTTCGCGAAATGTCGCGGAAGCAAGAGTCGCCACCGTCTTTTATTTTCTCCAGATGGAAAGGACAAAAGCACAGAAAAATTCCTTTAAAGAGATTGCTCTCGGTTCGGGAGGTAGATTATAGAAAGGGAAGGTGTTAGCACCCTTTCTATCCATGGTTATCCATGGGCTCTTAGGTACTTGCTCATTGTGTTTTCAAAATTGTTTGTTTGCTTTTCAATGTGGGTTTTAAAAGTTTCTTTGAAAAATTTCAGTTCGACTCGTACGTCAGAGTGTTTGAAAGATTTGCTTTGAAGGCTTTTGAAAAGTGTTGGTGTGAAAAGTCTTTGAATCTTTGTTTTGAAATTAGAGCAAGTATCCTTGAGAACCTACCTACCCTAAGGAATTCGTCTGTGTAAATGTCCTTTAAAGTAGTGCCATCCCACCATTGAGAGGTAGGTAGCACCACCGTTGGAGGTATTCGGGTCAATTCAAGTTTATAGGGACATGGTGATCACCAGAGCAATGGGAAGACACCTTAGAAGCTACCCTCATGCCAGGTTCCCGGATCATGAGGACTTACTAAGACATCCTCTACTCGACGATCACCTTTCGAGGCGAGGCAACAGTGAGGCGTACCCTAGGGGTGGTGTGTGCGATTCGTGTGTCGTTTTCATTGATATTTGTCTTGTCATGTTCATTGGTGTTCTACGCTTGATTTTATTTTAAGTCCATACATTCTTTCATGCTTATTTAACAGTTAAAAGTTTTGCGGGAAAAGTAAATCTAAGCTATTACAAATGGCGCGGGTCCACATCGCCAAAATTAAACCGGACCCGATTTGACAAGAAAATAAAGAAATTAAATAAAAGTGCGAAAAGTATAATTGTTACAACGCTTTGGGAGAATTACATAATTATAATAAACGACATAAAATAAATGCGCGAATAAAATAAATTACGAACGAGGGCGTTGGACCCTTTTGCAAAATATTATTAATAAGGAATTAAAATTAAGAATTAAAAGAAAATGCTTTTTAGTATTTTTGTGTTTTTTGAGATTTAATAAAAAAGAATTAATTAAAAACCAAAATGAAATGTTAAACCTAGTTCTAATTATTTTTAAGTTTATTATGAAAGTATTAAAATTTAACCTAAATGCAACCCTAATTAGTTTACAAGTTTAATTATGAAAATAAATAAATCACTAATATTATGGCAAAAAAAAAGGAAAATTAAAAGGAATAAAAAGTCATTAAACCTAATGCTATATTTTTGGATTTTTAGTTATTAAGAAAAATATTGAATTTTTACCCTAATTTAAACCTAAGTTATTTATACAATTTAATTTATGAAAATGAATAAAATATTATTATTGTAAAAAAAAAGAAATTAAAAGGAACAATATTAATAATTAAACCTAAATTCTATATTTTTTATGTTTTATTATGAAAAGAATTAAGATAAACCTAATTAAACTAATATTTATTACATGTTAATTTATTTACAAGAAAATATCAAAATAAATAATCATTATATTTTTTATCCTTTTCTGAGTTTTTAAGGTATTTTTTGTATTTGGTAAAAAAACAATCAATTAAAGCAAAAAAAGAAAAATATAATAGCAATTAAAAATAAAATAAGAAAAATATGGAGAAGGCAAACCAGGGGGGTTCAGGCCCCAATTGTGAGGTATGGATCCAGTAATTTGGGCCCAATAAGCTTGAGATTCGTTGATTTTTCCAGGCTACGTGTGGGACCTTGGACTAAGGCTTATGGTACACCTCTGATCTATGCCCTTGATTTGATCTCCAGGACGCGTGGCTGGTTGATCTTTGAGGATGTATGGTGTGTATTATCACTGGCGCTGCATAGGAGTTGGAATTGAAAAATAACATGAAATATTGTACAGACCTGGGACTCGAACCCAGGTCACTAGCATTACTGATCACTTCCTGCGCCACTGAACCACTTCAATTACTTTTAATATATAATAGCTACTAATCAATATAAAAGAAAATTGGTTGGTTATCTGAAAAACGCGCGCAATTCAAAAAGAACCAATGGTTGTTGGCCACGAGGTCTTCTTCTTCGTTCCTGCAAATATCAAAAACAAAGGCCACGGTTTTATGTGTGTTCTCTTAGGCCGGTTTATAGAAAATAGCGATTACGCCGTCTCTAAATATAAATTAGGCGCGAGGATGGATTCTTCTTCGTCTGAACACACTCATGCCAATGATATTACTCACGAGTCCTAATTTTGCCTTGGATGAAAAGCCCTAATTCGAAAACCTGCAAACCCTAAAAAGCTACAATGGCATCTTTGTACATAACACAGGAAAACGCAATTAAATGGATCAGTTAGCTTTAGAATTGCAGGAGGAATAAGAATCCATGCAGAAAATGTTATGAAAATGCTTAAATTTAAGAATACGATTGTGAGTTTTTCACGACATATGCTGAGTTCTGTACACTGATTCCTTGCCTTTTGATGAGTGTTATGAATTGGAATATGATCAGTGAACCACAAGGAAGCTTTTAGAATCAATATTAGGACTTGAATCAAACTAGAACACTGACTTCAGTTTTGAGTTTTTTGGACCATTTTTTCAAGTTGGCAATGGTCTCTAACGCATCTTTTTTAGTGTGTGGGCATTAGGTTTTGACTCAGCACTTATGAGGGAAGGGAATTAGGTCATTAGCTGGCCTTGATCCATGCCCATGAAAGAATTAGTCTTAGGTCTTTCACCATTAACAAACTTTCCCTTTTTTAAGCAAAACCAAGACTTGGTGTACAACCTAACCCTAGCATGAGTTTGTGAGCTGGCACATGATATATGGAAGCTATCCAAATTCAAATGACACTATTCCATTGATTTTTAAATTTTATTTGAATTATTAAAGATTTAAAATGAATTAAATTAATAAAAATTAAATAAAATAGAAAAATCAATGTTTGATCTTGAAATTAATCATGGGACACGTGTGTGGCATGACAAGGCTGAATCAAGTGGAAGAAAGTGGGCCCTTTTGTCAAAAATTGAAGTTTCAAGGATAGTTGACTTTTGCCATTTCACAAAAATTTCCCAACTTCTCCAATGCATAACTTGCTCAATTTTTAAGCTTTTCTCATGTTCTTGGACATTTTGGAAAGGTCTTTGAGTCCTTTAACCAATGCCTTTGGTCCCATGTCATTTTGATTTTCCAATCTCAAGTTATGGCCTTTGACTTAAAGTCCCTTTTTGTTGACTTTTGAAAATGACCTATAATGTTGAAATTGATAACTTTTTGTGAGAGCATTTCTTGGACTTGAAGTATGAAGATGAGTTGTAGGAAATGTCTTTCTCTTCAAAATGAGCTTTGGATGGAATTTTTCTGATAATCCATGTGAAAGTTATGCTCTGGTCAATTTCAGTTGACTTTTTCAACTGTCCAAATATAGCAACTTTTGCATCTTGGTGATTTTCTGAGCCAAATTTTGAGAATCATGATCAAGCATTGATCAAATGATGTTTGTGGCTTCAAAATGATATGTTGACCAAAAATTTGAACTTTTGACTGTCAAATGACCATTTTGCCCCTACAGTTGACTGTAGTGCAATTTAGGGTTTTGACTGTGCAATTTTGAGCTGAATGCCTTGAAACTTGATATGAGGATGCTTGACCATGTTTGTAAGCATATGAGACTTGATTGAGCCTTTGAACACTTCCTTTTCTTGATCAGACTCAAAACCCTAATTTTGACTGTTTAGGAGGCCCTTGCACTGTGCAACCCTTGGGGAATTTTGTGACTTGGCTTGGCAATTTCTTGAAGAATATGGGAGGGCAAATTTTGGGGTGCAAAACAGACCATCAATGGGCTGATATCTTTACTAAACCCCTTTCAGAAGATAGGTTTAATTTCATTCTGAAACATCTCAGCATGAAAATTTGTCCAGAGTGAAAATGTTTTAATTCCATATATTTACCTTCAGAATGTAATTGTTTTACTGTGAACTTCTGATCAATCCTCTTTCATAAAGATAGAACATGCAGATTGTATCAGATGCAAGTCTAAAGATCTGAGAGTCTAAGCTCAAAGACAGGCGTGCTGATCACTACATCAAACAAGTGTCATCCAATCATCAGCATATCTCTGAAGCAGAACGCGTGCACGCTTCTGAGAAGGCAAAGCGCTGATTGGGTGCATTGAGACACATGTCTGGTAACCGTTTTTAAGTATCTTTCTCAAATCCCCCAAAATCAGCAAGCATTTAATGAAAAGTAATCATGCTTTTAAAATGCAATCATGATTTTTCTCTTTCTTAAAAACGTTTATCTTTTCAAAATATTTTGAAAATCTATTTAAACACATTAATCTCTCATTCTCATTCTTTACGTTTTCTCACTAATACTCAAGCATTTTCTGCATATTTCTGTGTTCATCTCTTGCAAAACCCTTTTCCTCAGTTTATTCTCAAAACCTTTTAGTGTGTGAACATGGCAACCTCCAGCAGTGCTTCTGCAGGTCCTCAGAAGAAAGCATCATCTGAGCAATATCAAGTGCCATTCAGAACACTCCTCACTCCTGTGAAGAATCTTGAAGTGCTTTCTGAATTAATCATTGATTTTGGAAGCTTGAAGGAGAACGGTTTTGACCTAACGGAAGAAGTTAGGGCACAGAAGTGGGAAAGGTATTTTGACAGGTTGGTTGGACCAACATTCCCTATGCTAGTCAAGGAATTCTGGATTCACGCCAAGGCTTCAACACATCTAGTCACCTCCTTTGTTATGGGGAAGAAGATTGTGATCATAAAGGAACACATTGCAAGGCTAATCGGTTACAGTGGCGGTGGCGTCCGTTGTGTAGACATAGCTGAAAGATGTGCTGATGTGGGTGTGATAGCTGCAAGGATTTTCACCCATGGGGTGCCCAGCAACAAGATCAAAGATCTGAAGGATCATTACAGAGTTTGGGCTAAGATAATTCTGGGGTGCTTCAACCATAGGAAGCCAACCAGTTCACTTGATTACATAAATTTGGATCAGCAGTTTCTGATCTACTTTATTGATCAGAAGGTAAAAATCAATCTGGCTCATTTTCTGTTCAACCACCTCAGAACAAGTGTGAAGGAAACCAGGGAAGAAGAAAGAACCAAGAGGGATTGGATACCCTTTGGAAGGTTGATATCAGATATTCTGACAGAGAATAGGCTGATAGAGCATCTGATAGAAGCTCAAGAGCTAAGCACTATTGAACCAACAGTTGGGAAACCTCTGAATGCAAAGAACTTGAAGAAAATGAAGCTGATAGAGAATATTCAGAAGGAACCCAGAGCCACTCCTATTGCTGATATCACCAGCAGAAGAGTTCCTCTGAGTGACTTTCCTTTATTCTCTGAGATAGAATCCAAACCAGAGGTGGTTCTCAGATACTTGGATGCGTGCAAGGCAGATGGTTCAGATCCAAATCTGATTATCAAAGCTCTGCATCAACCTCAGCAAGAAGTGACTCTGAAGAAGACGAAGAAGAGGAATGCACCATCAGAAGGATCATCCCAGCAGACACCCAGGAAAAGAGGTAATTCATCTGCTGCCTCTGTTTTAAATTCTTCTACTATTCCAGCATCTATTCCTCCTCAAACCTCTCATAGAATCTCAATTCATATCCCTACCATAGATGAAACTGTACCAGAAGAGGACCCTTCTGAGGCATTAAAACTCAGAAGACCCAGAACCAAACATCCCAAACAACCAACAATCTCAACAACATCAGCAATTGACCAAGTGTTGTCTGACATTGATCAACACACTTATGATCAACCAATCTCTGAACCACAAATTGTCCCTCCTCCACAACCAGAACAATAGCAATCTGCTGAAGAACCAGAACAACAACAATAACCACTCTCACTAATTCCAGAAGAACCCCTTATCCCTGAACAACCAGAAATTCCAACAACTTCTCCTCAACCAGAAATTAATCCACCATCACCTCAACCAGAGTTTCATCACTCTGAAACTCCTTCTCCTCAACCATCTGAACCTCATTCACCTCAACCATCACCTCTGGCAATCCAGCTGCCAGGTGGAACAACAATTACCTTGGCACAATTACCATCCTCATCAGAATCTACACCACCAAATACTCCCAAAACACCACCCAGTCCAATCATAATTTCTGATTCTGAAACTCCATCTCCAAAACAAACAGCTGCCAAGAAAACCTCCGAAAACCCCAGCAGGACTTTCATAGACTTAACCAGTCTTGACCGTCTTGCTGATCTGAAACATAAAATTGCCATCCCAAAACCAAAACAACCAGATGTTGGCTCTGGTATTATGAATTTTGAAACAGGTGTGCTGCAATGGATTGCTTCTTTGAAGCAAGTCTGTCCTGGAATGATTGACCCAGCTGCTTCTGATCAGCTCTGGTCACAATTCAGACTTTGGGTACATGCTGAAGCCCTCAAGTTGCAGGATATCAACTATGAGCAGGCACAACAGAATTTCAGCAAGCTTATGAATGAAGTTGGAAGTCAGCTTCTGAAAGAAGACGTGCTCCCTCTGGATAGTGAACCTTGGTCTGAGAAACAGCAAGCTTCAAAGGTGCAATCAGAAGAAGACAAGACCATTCAAGTTGAAGAAAGTCAAGCAGAATATGTTGCTGAAAGCTCTCAGAAGCTTCCTGCTTCTGATGCTTCTCAAGCTGCCTTGGACAGGCAGACTCTGGAAGAACTAAGGCTGAATGACATGCGTCTGCAGCAGCGGATGGATGAAAGCGACCAGAAGATGAAAGAAAGAATGGATGTGCAGGATAGCAAGATTGACACTGTTGTCAGCATGGTGCACAAGCAGAATGAGACTGCTGAAAAGATCCAAGCCATGCTGGAGAACCTGTTCACACGCTTGCCTCCTCAACCTTAGTCTTTTTTCATTCATGTCCTTTTCATGTTTTCTTTGATTTTCTGATGTACTGTTTGAATATGTTTTGTACTATTGTCATGTTTTGATTCTGAACTCTTTTAATATGATTAGTTTTTCTGATCTTAAATTGTTTTAGCACTCACCTACACTTTTTGATTGCTGACAAAAAGGGGGAGAACAAGAATGATATTTTAAACAATAACGGCTAACTAGACAGAAATTCTCAAACATTCTAACTCTATTACTTGAAAATCTTTTTCTGTTTTGCTTAAAGTCTACAGGTACAAGGAAGCTCCTGAACACTCTGAAGACTAGAAGCTCTGATCACTATGAAGCTCTGATCCGCTCTGATACTCTGATCCAAAGCAAAGCTCTCACAAGAAAAGCTCTGAAGCTCTGCTCTGACATAAAGCTTCTGATAGTCAAAGACTCTGATACTCTGATGTTCAAAGAAAGGCAAAAGATCTGATCCTGAAGAACACTTGTAATCAAAGGGAAGTAATAAACTCAGGGGGAGTATCTCTCAACTCTGATATCTTTTTACTCCTTATCTTTTTACCTCTTACTCTGATGCATCTTTCTGATACCTTTTCACGTTATTTTCATTTAAAAATATCTAGTTTTTGTCATCATCAAAAAGGGGGAGATTGTTAGAACAAAGTTTGAATCTACTACCCTATATTTAAGTTTTGATGATAACAAAGTGAAAAGATATATCATTTATAAGATTCATGTATGAACTATCTGCTGCCTAAAATTATTATGTTCTGACTTGCAGAAACTCTGATTGATATAAGCAAGATCACATCTAATCAGCATCAGAATTTGGTTCTTGACACCAGCATCAGAAGTTGCCATATCAGAATGTCAGAATCAGATGATCAACTCACGTATATGCTGAAGCCTGATGAACAAGACTGCGCTCAACACTCTGATAAAGAACACAATAGTTCATCAGCAGCTAAGCAGAGTCAGAATGAGCCAAGCCAGAACTTGCATTAAGTAAGCAACGGTACTGTGCATTGAAAGCAAATTAATACCAACGGCCTCATTCCAGACAAGATCTGCTCGATAAGGAAAGTTTGTTATTAGCATTGAATCAAGAATATTGCATCCAACGTTCATCATCTCAGTGCTATATAAACAAGACTTTGAAGATTGAAATGGCTAATGCTCTCCAAATCTCTACACGCATAAAAGCTGATCAAAATCTTCTTTCTCTTAGTTTTTCTAAACCACACATTCTGATATTCTATCATTGTTTAGCAATCTAGTTTTAAGCTTTAAGTTGTGTATACATCACAGTTGTGATACAGTTTTGTAGAAAACATTCACACACTTAGTTTTATCTCTTTGTAAGAAAGTGTTTCCTTGACAAACCGGGTTGTGGTTTGGATCAAGAAGGCTTTAGCAGTTGTTAAAGCAGTCTGTAATATTCAGTTGAATATAGTGGATTAAGACCTCGTTGGAGAGAGGCGAAATCACCTTGACGGGTGGACTGGAGTAGTTTAAGATCAAACGAACCAGGATAAAATATCTTGTTCATTGCATTAGATTTCAGTTTTACAATTCAAACCCCCCCTTCTTGTGTTTTTCACCACTTCAAACTTATATAGGGCCTCAAATTTGATAATGTGCAAAAAGAATCACTTACAAAAGTTGAAAATTGAGAGAGTTATAATCTTTAGAAGTTAGGAAAACGTCACTTGAAACTAGGTCAAATTTCACTAAATCCACAAGAGAAACTCTAATGTTTCCAAACTTTTGATGATTCTCCAAGCTTAATTGGCTCTTGACTTGTAAAAGAGAAGTTGTATAGGATGTCAATAAGAGTCATTTTCCCAAAGAAGCACTAAAAATATTGAAAAATGAGTGAGTTGTGATATCTTGTACTTGGACTTGAAATATTGACTTTTTGGTCAAACCACCTTGATCACGCTTGAATCTTTTGAGCTTTTCTTGCCATTGAAGTGATCATGATGCATATATGAACTTCAAATGATGGAATCTTGATTGAACTTTGATCAAACTTTGGAAAAACTTGAGGTTACTTGTTGATGAAAACATGGAAATAAACACATAAATTGTTGAAGTTTCTTGAGAAATGAGTAACCAAACCTTGAAAAATCCTTGATCAATTGGTGTTGAATGATGCTTAAGGATGACATGA